>CM067337.1:15421250-16860000 GCA_034376525.1 Nicotiana benthamiana
CAATTTCCCCATTCTCTGAGCAACCCTAACTTGGAATTTTGATTTTGTACAGTTGTTTGATTCTCTAGTTGAAGTCGGTTTTCTGACTAAGTTTGAATAAGCTAGTATCTCGATTCCTTGATTTTCTAGGTAATTAGCCTCCTTTATATGTTTACCCGTGTGATTTTATAAACTTCTTACACGTATTTGCTCTATATTCTGTGATTAGTACTCCATTTTCTTTCCAAAATTAGTCTAAATTTTATTTACCTCTAGCAGGTTCCTTAATTAAAGGGAGCCTTCTCCTTAATTGTTTATGATTAGTACTGTTGAATAATTTCTTGCCTTAAGTGCTGCACCTATTTCAAACTATAAAAGCCTCCACTTTTTCTCACTTAACAGACACTAATACACGAGTACTCTCTAAGTTCACTCATTGAAAACTCTCTTCTCTCCTATATTCTTCTCTGTTACTTGCTATCTTTGCTAAGAATTAGCCGGCTGAAAGCCAAGGCTAATTATAAGGAGCTATACTTGCTTTGTTATTCAAGTTACAACTGGTAGGCTGCTAATTTTTTCATCATCAACCTTCAACCGTTCCTTGTCTGTTTATGCTTTCAGTTTTTGTTCAGCATGTTTAACCCCTTTCCCTTCCCCAAGTCTGTTTGTATATTTCAGTTTAAGCTTTAGAATGTTTAATCCCCTTCCCCTTTGCCTTGTCTGTTATGTTTAATTTTAGAAGTTTTAATCCCCTTCCCCCCATTTCCCTTGTCTGTTTCAATTGCAGCATGTTTAATTCTCCATTTTCCCTTGTCTGTTTATATTTCAGTTTTAAGTTCAACATGATCAGCCCCTTCTTTTGTCTGTTTATTGTTCATTATTGTGGTGTATGTTCTTGTACACCCCTTTTCCCTGAATCCCTTTAATTTAGTCTTGTTCTCTCATGTATACCTATATGATTCCCCCTTCCCTGATCCCTGTTTGAATATGAGTGTGTTGTGGATTAGGGTGGCATCTCATGCCACTCCTAGTTTAGAACTAAGGTTGTTAACAACCTATACTCAAAATAATCCCATTCCCCACCCCCATATTATGTGTTTGAGCCTTGACAAAGGCCTGTTGGTGTCCTAATCACCATACATGCCCTAGTCTGACTTGTTTACAAGTCTGCTCTTGCTTGTTGAACTTTGTTAGTGGTTAGGGGTGTGCCAGCCTCACTCCATAGGCTAGGTATGACCACCTCCTACAATGGTCTTCCTTTAATTCCTCAGTTTTATTCTTACTCTTTGTTCTTTAAGTTCTACCCTCCTATGGTAACCCATTCTTTGGGACCTTGGAGTCTCCTCTGAGCTTAGATGCCTTAGGGCTGGTAATTCCACACTTGCACTATTCTAATTGATTAGAGAGTAGGCTTTGCCTGGGTTTCCTTTAAAGCTTTGGAACTTTGACACACACTAGAGAGAAAGCCTCGGATTTGGGATCCCGGATTTGCTAAAAGGCATATGCTGGGCATTAAAGTTGCTTTGCGCTTCTTCGGGCATGTTCCAGTATTAATGTATTTACTTATTTCCATTAATTTATTTTTCAAATTCTTGTGAGTAATTTGTATATAACAACTTGGGGATACACTGAAAGGGAGTATGGGAGGGGTTTACATTCTTGCATAAATTAGATGCCATGTATATAAGGGTTTACATTCTTGCATCAATTAGGTACCATGTATATAAGGGTTTACATTCTTGCATCAATTAGGTGCCATACATATAAGGGTTTGCATTCTTGCATCAATTAGATACCATGTCTATAAGGGTTTACCATCTCACATCAATTAGATACCATGTATGTAAGGGTTTACTTTCTTGCATCTCATATATATCATGTCTATAGGCTTTCATTATTGCACAATCTCAAGTAGATACCACGTGTGTAAGGCTTTTAGTTATTTCATCAATTTTATAATAGAAATCATGTCTATTGGTTTGCATTCTTACAGCCTCATATAGAGACCATGCTTAGACGATCGCATTCTCATAATATCACCTAGAAAGTATGCCTATTGGAACTATATAAGCGCTAGGCAAAATAGTAAGTCATCCAAACTTGTAAAAAACAATAACAAAATGGATCAATGTGCATGATATAAAGGTCTAACTCGCTCAGTGCTTAAGAACGTTTTAGTCTAACTTGTCTTGAATCTGATTACTTTAAAATGGGGCCAAAGTCTGTCCCTTTCATAAAACTCTGAACTTGTCAACGTGTTTTAAATGCTGAATCTGTGGTTACAAACGTTTGCCTGCCTACGTTTAATGTTTTAAGTTCTTCCAAACTTTTCTTTGGTTCAAACAGTGCGGATGACTTGTAAGCCTTTTCTAAACTTGTCTGCAACTTTAAATCTCTTTTGACCAACTCTTGTCTGAAACTAATGTTTTCCTCCTGATTTTCTAAATCTTTTAAATTCCCAATAACGGGCCTGGAGGGCGCAAAGCATATTTTCTATCTAGCTTTCATGGGTTAAACTAATATGTGTGCTGTTCTTACCTCTTTTAAAGACCAAATATGTATTTGAAGTCATGCTAAACAAGTTGTTGTTATGTTACAGGGTTTATTTGATCCTTTAATTGTCCTATTTGCATACCACTTATATGCTACGTGTTTTGACTGTCGTTCTAGTATTTATACCATTGAAACTCCATATATATCCTATCTCTCTCGCCCCTTCTTACGAATATAAGTCCTAATATCCCAGGACTAACAGGTTGGGATGAGTATTAGCATGCAATAAGTAAACGATACCAACACGTTTAAATACCTTAACAAGGTGGGAAGGGTAGAATATGGAGATGACGAAGATGTGATAATATCATAAAGCGACCCCTATTTGGGAATATGTGCTGGATATTGTATCGAATGAGCCATATAATAGTTAAACCTGGGACCCTTCTCTCCTTTGTTCGCTTTATTTAAATGTTCTCCTATAGTAATGCTTTTCCAAATCAATCCTCTATTTTATTTTAAACTTATGTCCTCCCTTCTTCTTTAAAGCTTTCAAGTTGTGTGAATGCTATATATGTGAAACTTATTTGTTTAATTACTTCATCTCTTAATAAAGTCACAATTAATACGACCTGGAACCAAACTAGTGGGTCTTGAGGGGTGCCTAACACCTTCCCCTCGAGATAATCTCAAGCCCTTACCCGAACTCTGGTTTTATTTCAATATACTCTTCTCATCTCTAAAAGTGTCCTAATGCACTATAATCATTAGGTGGAGACTCTTCAAATTCCATAACGCAATTCCCAAACGGGGATGAGAGTTGTCTTACCCATAATGTCGTAAAACCCGATTTCGCTCTTTTAAAAAGGGGGGCGTCGACAGCATGGAGACTCTACTGGGGACTTCTCTTTGAGGCTTTTACCATTACGTGTTTTGTGACTTTAATGCTTTCTTTACTACTTTTATTTATGTCTTTAATGATTTTTTCATAATTACTAACTTGTTTCTTCATATCTTCTATTTTTCAACTATTTTGTTGCTTTATTGCCTTTACTTTATTTCAATTCCGTCTTAAATTTTGAGCATTTATTGTAATCATTATCTTATAACCGTGAAAATACATGTACTTATTTCATTGTTGTAATTGCATCCTTCAACATTATTTTTCCATTTGTGATAAAAAAACACTATTATACCGCTTATAATGAGTGGTTGCACTCTTTCAATATTTATAAACCCCTTAAATTTGGCAAAGGCATATTTGCGATAAAACTAGTCGATCGACATGCATGCATACATAATACTATTAAACCAAGAATCATGCCTTAATGACCCATCTCACAGTCTCTACAATATAGCACAACCTAGTGTAGGCACCTATGACTCTCAATTACAACCCCATGAGTTGTAATGTATATATCTTACATGAATAATTACCATAGAGTAGTTAAAAATTATGGACATACCTTTTGTAGCAAAAATTTAATGAATCCTCACTTGTGGTGTTCTTGATGAATTCAAGAATTTGAAGGAAAATCTAAGGAATTTGAATATCAATGCTTGTTAGTATTAGTATTTAGAGGGTAGAAATCACTCAAGGCACACTAAAAATCTTACCTCGGATCATAGGGATAAAGTTTGGGACGAAATCCCCTTGAGAGAGCAAGCCTTAACCCAAAAAATGACTTGGGAACACTCTAGGCTGGTCTTGCGGGTATGTAGAGGCCCATTACTATCACGGCCATGAACCTGGGCGTACATCTGGGCGCGCTAGTTTGCCAGAATTCCTTCTTGGGCGCACACATTTTAGCGCGGGCGCGCATCTAGGTGCGCTAGTAACACATGCCCAGTAAAATGGTCATAAAATTTTGTATGCACCTCCAAATGATGCACGGTTTGTTGCGTTTGAAACTAGACTCAAAGGGAATTAATTTCATAGGTATTTCCTCACACAAACCCAAATATATCTAGAGATATGATAATTCACAGTGAAGTCATATGCACACTCATTTGCAACTTTCAACTAGTATGAAATTTCCAACTCGGCTTAGACTTAGGCCTCTCCTTAGACCCAATTTTACTTCTAATATGACGTATACACTTATTAACATATCCAATTGATATCCATAATATCCTAAATCATTATTTGCACACAAAATAAAATAATTAGTCTACCTTGGCACGACAAAATTTTACATTACTTGAAAAATATTTTCGGGGCCTTACATAAACTTTCTCGGTTACTTTTTGTGCGATGATGGCCATTTTCATTGTTATTTACAAAGTTAATACTATGGCCCAAAGAAAATTTAAATTCACGTCCAAATCATAATTCATGAAAACCCAGAGACGACTGCCATTAGGTTTTAGCTACAGACATTATATAATTCTATCATTCTATGTTACAATTTCGCACACATTTGTGACTATTCAGGTTTAGAGAATGTTCAAATGCAACAAATAGTATGCTGAGAATAATATCATCCAATGTCTAAAATCTAAGCATATCAATATGACATGTCGATGGTTTCAAACTAATGTCAGATGCAAATTAAAAAGATTGTCTTGTTCATCTAACTATATTTTTGAAGAGTTCGTCTTCAAATATAGTACATATAAGAATTACACATAAGGGTAAAAGAATAAATATAAAAATTCTTAACAGGTTAACGAGTTACCCCATAAGAAAATTAAGTAATTCTCTCCCAAACCATTAATCCGTTAATTGTATAATATTAATATGTTGACCATCAATTACTCTGATAATCTGATAGCAATAAGCCAATAAGCTATTGGTTCAGTTCGGTTAATGATTTTAGTTCATTTTTAACAACCCTACGCATGAGTGTCAAGCATCAACCGAGGAAGTCATTGCTGTGAGAAACTATAATAGACGAAACTACAAAGGTGGTAACAACTATAATGCTATGGGGTAAAGACATCAAGGTTTTTCATGGAGTTCACCTAGGGGGATTTTGAACTCATGGTAGCAAAAATAGTCCTAGAACCCAGGGTTAAGGACCACCAGGTTTTTAGAACCAACAGACACATTCATCAGCAAATCAGATGAAAAATTTTAGACTCAGGGTACAACGATCTGAGAGCAGGGCACGACTATCCAGAATTTAGAAAGGCAAATGGGATAAATTGAAAATTTGTCATCAGAGACGGATCCTGGAACTCTACTCTCTGACACTAAAAAGAACCCAAAGGAAACAATCAAAGCTCTATCTCAGGGAAGTGGGAAAACATATTTTCTAACCCAATGGTGAAGGCTAGATCCGAGGTGGTGATTGAGCATACTGATACACCAGAAGAGAAAAGGAGTGAATAGTAGAAAGGTTAGAGTATTGGGGTAAAAAAGGAGATTGAAGAAAGTAGACTTATGCAGGCTCTGCCATTCCTTCAAAAGATGTAGCGGGAAAACTTGACAAGTGTTTTGGGCAGTTCTTAGAGATGCTCAAGTAGCTTTATGTGAACATTACATTCATAGAGGTACTCACTCAGATGCCTGTTTATGCTAAATTATTAAAGTAAATATTATCCAACAAGAGGAAATTAGAGGAGATGATAGTGGTAAAGTTTAATGCCCACTCCAATGCCATACTACAAAATAAAATTCTTCAAAAGTGTGGGGGCCTAGGAAGCGTCACCATACCATGTTCGTTGGGGAGTGAAAAATTTGATTAGGACTTTGTAATTCTGGTGCTTCTATAAATATGATATCGTTATCAATGTTCAGAAGACTAGAAGGTGAGTTTGGAGTGATCAAATCAATACTAGTGTCCCTACAACTACCTGTTTAGACCTCCATGTTACTTGAGGGAATCATTGATGATATTCTAGTACAGGTGGATAAGTATTTGTTCCCCGTCGACTGTATTGTGACGGATATAGAAGTGAATAAGGATGTGCCTCTAATTCTTAGGAGGATATTTTTATGTACAGGCAGAGGTATCCTTTATATCTATGAGGTAAAACTTATGCTCAATGTAGAGGATGAGAAAGTGGTATTCTATATGAAGAGGATGATAAAATACCACAATGATGAGATGTATACCTACTCATGTTTCAAGATAGATGTTGTTGGGAAGTTGGACAAAAAAATACAAGTTTGATAAGTTTGTGGGAGATACCTAAAAGAGGTGTATTTCTCAGTCGAGCATCATAGAGGATGAAGATCCCGAAAAAATAAAGTCACCGAAGTTCTTAAGACTGAGGATCAAGTGGCTGATGAGGAGGGAATGAAAAAAGAGGCTTCTACGCCTATTCTGGAATTGAAAATCCTCCCTATTTACTAGAAATATGCTTTTATTGAAACTAACAACTTTGCTGTAATTATTTATGCTTACTTGTCAAGTACACACGAGGAAAATTTGGTGGAGTTACTGAGAAAGTATAAAAAGGTCATTGGCTAGAAGAAAATAGCAAGCTAGTGGTACATCCCCAACGCAAGCTGAATAAAAATCTTGAGGAGGTGGTGCACAGGGAGATTATTAAATTTGTAGATGTGGGAGTGATTTTCCTCATCTCTAAGAGACAGTAGATTAGTCCAATGCTAGTTGTGCCTAAAATGGGGCCATGATAGTGGTAAAGAATGAAGGCAATGAATTGATTCGCCATAAGAACAGTCACTGGGTGGAAAATGTGCATTGATTATAGAAGGCTAAATGGTGCAACAAGGAAAGACCACTTTAAAAACAATTGCTGGACATGGATGCTACTGTTTCTTGGATGGGTACTCAAGCTACAATCAGATACCCATTACCCCATAATATATTGAGAAGACTACCTTCACCTGCCCGTCGAGTATTTTTGCATACATGAGAATGCCATTTGAGTTATGTAATGCACCGACCACTTTTCTGAGGTTCACGATGTCTATATCCTCTAATCTAAATGGGAAGTGTCTCAAGGTGTCCATGGATGATTTAACTCTCTTTGGTGATGACATTGCTTGAATAAATTGGAGCTTGTGCTTGAACATTGCGATACCATTCATCCGGTTCTTAACTGGGAGAAGCGTCACTTCATGGTGAAAGAAGGAATTGTCTTGGGCCACAAAGTAGTAAATGGAACTGAAGTTAATAGTGCAAAGGTTTATGTAATTTCGAAGAATCCACCGACTTCTATGAAGAGCATAAGGATTTTGATGGGACATGTTGGGTTCAATTGAAGATTCATAAAAAACCTTTCCAGCATTACCAAGCCGTTCACTGCATAGCTAGAGATGGATGTCATGTTAGTTTTCACCGTGGAGTGCATAAGAGCATTCGAACTAATAAAAGGATGATAAAAATACAATAGGCTTCCAAGAACTATTAAATAAATTCAAGAAACGAGCGGAATCTAAAAGAAGATAAAGACTCGAAAAAGAATACAGAAATTAAAGATAGAATGATTTCAAGAAAGAGTTTTTTGAATTCAAGAAGTATATTATTGAAATTGAATCCTAAAAAAAATAATTGGCTAACGAAGAACTAATCGCCTTTGATAGGGAATAAAAAACAAGAGATAGATTGTGAATCTCGACCCTTTAGAATAACAATAAAAACAATAAGTCTAAATCAGCCTTCTTGAATACCTAGAAGTGATCTAATATTTTGAAGAAGTCATCTTACCACATTAAGTTGAGTATTGAAGGGTGAAGAATAAATTCCAGAGTAGCTACACGCAAGAGTGCAAGAAAAAATCTCACAATATTTAATAATATTGCCTATAATAATCTTAGTCTAAAAACAAAGAAGACATCCCTTATATAGGTAGGAGGGTCATGAAATTAATTCTAAAAAAATAAGGAAATAATTTCCTAAGCTACTTTGGACAAGTTCAACTACCTTCGGAAAAGGGAAATACTAGAAGGTTAAAGGCAAGTCATTCTTGGAAAGTAATTCCAACAATGTTAGAAAAAGGAAAAAAATATCTTAACTAACCAGGAAAGCAATAAATTTAGTTCCAAATATATGGAAATAATTTTTAACCAATATATGATAGAATCTTGAAAGTCTCAGACCAATCTTGGATAGGATCTTTGAAATATTGAAGACAACTTGGCTCCAACTTCTATTGCACCTATTAAACCTTTATTGGCATCAAGTAAGTCATTTTTATATTATTCAAATGTAGCTTCATGTAGGACTTATTGGGCAGTATTTCTGGACACATTTTAGGTGCCAAATAGGTCCAATAGTGGCCTGACTTGGAACTTCTACAAAGGATGTCTCTTGAGATGTAATCTACCTCTTCTTAGAAATGAATTTGGACCATAAAATAATTACAATACCTAACAACTCATATCCTTTATCATTGATCTCTTCCTCCAAACTAACAATTACTTTATTCGCTCATGAAGTCCAATGATCTTGTTTTGCAACCTTCTAGCTTGAGATCTTGTTAAACGCTCTCTTTGAGATTCTAAAGCTTCATCCTTATCCTTGAATAAAGTTGAGCTTACTAGGATGATATCACTCCCTAAAATTCGTCCTCAAATTTCGACATTGTAAGAAAAAGAAGACATGCACTAGTAAATGGCATCTAGTAATATGAAAAAAATTGTATGATTAAAATAAGATAGTGACCATGTGTCCACTTAACTCAATTAAGCCTAATAGGAGTAAATACCCGTATAAAGAATATGGACACTATCATCCAAATAAAATTTATGCATACTTAGATTTATCCAACAAAATTCTCTCTTGGATGCACTATGTAATGAAATTTGCAATGCGATCTTGTCAATATAAGGTAGTCCAAACATGTGCATGCCAAAGAAATTACAAAATATTGGTCATGTATCCATTTAACACAAGTATCTTTTCCACATGTATCAAATAAGATTATAGTTTATTACTTCCAAAAATATCTTAGGTGTTCTAGAAACGTCAAGAATGCGATTAAACCAATTATACATACAATATTTGAACTTATTTACTAATGGAACAACATCAACGTTATATTATTTTATGCAATGATTCTAGCTTAGCAATGGCTTTAAGGAACTCTGTGTTAAATCTGTAAATTAGAATCTAAGTAATCAAAAGACTCAATAACAAAGAATTTAACCAAGCTTTTATCTTTCACAATCCAAAAAGAATTTATTTGCCGAATTCATGTTGGAATCCAGTTAGATCCTTCGCCACCATATTGTGCCTCATCTGCCTTTTCAAAAGGTCTTTCAACAGATGGCTGCACAAAAGCACAAAAACTAAAACAAGAAAGAGTTAATGGATTGAGAAGTTAGAAATGTTTTTCTTGGACACTCTCTTTGGCTTTTATCACAAATCTAACCTTTTCCTCACCCTTATCCTTTTCTGTCTCACCAAATTTAATTTGTTTTTCTTCACTAAAAACATGTTTTTTTCTCTGTCTCTCTCTCTCTTCCTCACTGCCTTTTTATATCTCATGGACTTTTCTCTTTCCTTTTTTCTCTCAAACTCACCCTTTTCCTCCCTTAACATCCCACCCCCTTACTAACCACAACCTCTCATTTTTAATCTCTTGGGATATAAACATGCACTCATTTACTCCTCTAAATATTTTCCCTCTCATGTTTTTTCATATTCTGATTAACAATATTTTTATCTTTAAAATTTTGTGAGGGAGTCAAAGGCCCAAGAATGAGTTACTTCTCGTTAACCTCAAAAGTGTATCTTTTTTTTTATTCTATATGGAGCTCGTCTGAAGACATACCATGCTTTCCCAATCGTATATGTTAATTATTTATGGAGATCACATTACATCAGATCACATACTCGTACCTTCCAATAGAAAATAGTAATAACACTTTTTTATCTACCTTTACTCCTCTCAACATGTAGGGTTCAATATGCTCAAGACAAGGCAAGTTCAATTTCTTAGCCATATATGTTCTAATTGAGTTATAACTAAACTCTTTGTCAATGCTAAGGGCACAAATCACGGACATCGCTTTAGCTCTTGTTTGAAAAATAACTTTACGATTTTATTCCTTTCATTCTGTATAATGTAAGTTCGAATTTTCAAGTTGTTCAGTCATAGCTCACCTTCTTTCATTATAATTACCTATTTGAGATATCTTGACATAGATTAGAAAAAAATGTATATTTAAAATTTGGCTTTTCCCTCTAATGTTCTCGCCTTTCTTGCCTTTTTTCACTCAGAGCGACTATTGATTGTTAATCTTTAGATTTATTAATAAACCTTACTAGTCACAACCCTTATTGATAAGAATATGAGTTAAAAAAAGATAAGCGAAGGGCCAAACCTAGGAAGAATAGGAATTGGTTAGTTGAAAAAGAAAAGGAATGAATTTAGGTAACCCGAAACCCACAAGACTAAGGAAAGGAGACACCTTAATCTTCAAGAACTAGGCCCTCCTCTTGTCACGACCCTAGTTCACCAATCGTGAACCTGTCATGACGGCTCCTAGTCTTCACAACCAGGTAAGCCCAACACGTTGCGGAATTAATAACCCTTAAAAAAAATAACTACTAGATGCCAAATAACATAAATAAATGTAACAAAGTGACACCTGGCACATACACTTCAACACAAGATTTTTGCAATAATTCCCGAAAACCCAGAATCCCGCGGGCAACACAGGATAAGAGAAACATAAGATACGGCTCACATATCTGAAAATGTCTACAACAACTGATTACATTAAATGGAACTGCTAACAACAAAGAAGAGTAGAAGGAGACTTTTCGGTCAGCGAATGCGGTACATATACCTCTAGTCTCCGAATATAGCTCCTGGATCACTGATGGTGCGCCTGACCGAAAGTACTTGGATTTGCACATAATAAACATGCGCAAAAGAGGCGTGAGTACACCACAGAGGTACTTAGTAAGTGACAAGCCTAACCTAGGTCCGGTAGTAACAAGGAATGGTTGAGGCCCTACTGAGATAAAATATAATAATCAAAAGAATAAGGAAAAAACCAAATGGAAATAATCTACTGCGAGAATCTAGCAAAAATAATAGTTAAGACAGTAACCGAGAACTAACACTGTACGTAAATAGAAGTGGAAATCACCACCGGATGTCTGTCATTGGGGATCTTCTGGTATCCCGAGGATCTCCTAGTATCCTCACCATATACTTGAGGGATCTCCTAGTATCCTGCGGATCCCCTAGTATCCTTCATTATTACATAAGGGATCTCTTAGTATCCCGAGGATCTCTTAGTATCCTTCATTTTACATAATCTTAGTATCCTGATGATCTCTTTGTATCCTCTATTTTGTAATCATATCGGTGGCAAGGATCTCTTGTATTCCCGCACTCTTAGTCGTAGAATGAAACTCATACAAAGAGAATTAGCTGGATGCCGTTCCGCAGTACCAATTCATAATACCAGACAGTTCAAATAAGATAAGGTGCTAAGTATGAACAATTAATGAAATTTCTAGTCTAGCATGCTTCACGCATAGCAGGTAATACAGTTAAGTAAATTAGCTATGCATGCTTATCCTAAGATACTCACGTTAAAATGCATTTAAAATAGGCAAATTTTCAAGAAAACACGGTTAAAAATTCTATGTAAAATGGATTTTCAACAACCAGCACAAGTAAACGCTCGTCGCCTCACATACCGAGCATTTAAAATAATAGGTAATAGATCTTATGGGAAGAAGTCCCCCCCACAAAGTTAGACAAGCCGCTTACCTCGAACCAGTATAAAAAGATCAATAAGGAACGATGCCCTTGCCACGAGTATCTGACTCTGAGTGGCCCTAACCTATTCAAAAAAATTACGTATTGTAAATAACATCGCAAGTGACTAATTACACTATTCAAATGTAAGCTGAGACACGAAAAAAGGTAAAATGACCAAAATGCCTCTCGGGCCAACGTCTCAGAATCAAATAATTTTAACATTTTCAGAAACGTCGTACTGTCACTAGTCTAACAATACCAAAATCTCCCAAATTGGAGGTCTGTTGCCCGCTCAAAAGTCAATAAGTAAGTCAATAAACTTTCACCCAAATTCTCCCATTTTTTATCCTTATTTCAAATTTAAAAGAGGGATTTAATGACTAAATGATGGGATATAACTAGAAAGGATCATAGAAATGTCATCCAGTAATCTCCTCTTAGAAATCCTCTCAAAATCGCCTTTACATGAACTCCAAATTGAAATTTTCAACTTTTGAAGTTAAGTCTCAGATAACCCTTATCTAAACAGCGATTTCTGCTTTATCGGACATGAAACCGCTTCTGGCGTCTCGCGCATGCGACAAAGTATTCGCTTCTAAGTATTTCATTAAGGGGCAAGAGTCTTCTTCTACAGACTTATAACCGCATCTGCGGCTCCGCCTTTGCGGATAAATATCCGTTTTTGCGGCTCTACAAGCCTCATCCAAATCGCTTCTGTGGTGAGCCAGGCTGCTTATGTGGCTAACCAAACGCATAAGAGAATATACCAGAAGGAAAAATATCACCTGCTGCAACACTTCAAAATTTACCCTGTCGACCACCCGAAGTCATCCTGAGGTTCCCGGGACCCCTACCGAAAACACAATACTATCTAACACCATATTCGAACATGTACCAATCCATAAAATCTCCAAAATAACACCGGAAACTCGATTAATTAAAAGATTCAAGTCGATGAACTTAAAGTTCATCCAAAACACGCTTTCGATTCAAAACCTAACCAACACTTGTCTGATTGACGTGAAATTTTGCACGCACGTCCCAAATGACATGATGGTGCTACAGCAACTTTCGGAATCCCATTCTGACCTTCGGATTAAAAATTCACTATCGGACCGGAAACCTCCAAATCCTAACTTTTGGCATTTCTAGCCTAAATGAGCTACGGACATCCAATATACATTCCGAGCATGCTTCCAATCTCGAATCACCTAACGGAGCTAATAGAACCATCAAATTCCCATTCTGAGGTTGTCTTCACACTGTTCTGATTACGGACAACTTTTCGACACTTAAGCTCTCATTTAGGGACTAAGTGCCCCAAAACACTCCGAATTCTAACACCGAACCTCCCGACAACCAAAATAGCAGAAATAAACTTAGGGGAAGCAGTTAATAAGGGAATATGGCATAATATCCAAAGACAACGGGCCGGGTCATCACGCCTCTTGTTTCGTTTCTTTACTTGAAAATAGATAATACTTTAATTCTAAATATAATAATGAGCAATAATATTTTTGGCTAATTTTTGTTTTTTGTTTTTGGTTTTAATGCACAAGAATCTCCCAAGATTATCAAAATTGAAATCTTGATTAGCTTATGCTCTGATACCACTTGATAAAAACACAATATGGTTCTAAGAACTACTAAATAATATCAAGAAACGAGCAGAAGATAAAAGAAGGTAAAGACACAAAAAAGAAGACAAAAATTAAAGATAGATTGAATTCAAGAAAGTGTTTATTGAAATAAACAAGTTTATTCTTGAATCCTAACAACAATAATTAGATAATGAAGAACTAATCGCCTTTGATAGAGAAATAAAAGTAAGAGATTTATTGTGAAACCCGACCCTTTAGAATAACAAGAAAAATAATAAACTTAAACCTATCACCTTTCTTGAATATCTATAAGTGATCTATGATTTTGAAGAATTCATCTTACCACCATATGTTGAGTCTTGAAGGTTGAATAGTAATCCAAGAATAGTTACACACAAGAGTGCAAAAAAAAAAAAAAACTCACAATTTTTATCGATATTGTCTATTATAATCTCAGTCAAAAAATAAAGAAGACACCCCGTATATAGGTATTAGGGGTTACAAAATTACGTCTAAAAAATAAGAAAATAAATTCCTAAACTACTTTGGACAACAAGTCCAAAAACCTTAGAAAAGGAAAAATACTAAGAAGTCAAAACCAAGTCCTTCTTTGAATGTCCAATGACCTTGTTTGTAACCTTTTAACATGAGATGTTGTTAAAGGCCCTCTTTGAGATTCTAAAGCTTCATCCTTATCATTTAATAGAGTTGAGCTTCCTAGGATGCTATCAAAGAAAATCTTGTAAGTGCTCTTATTATGGTGACACCTGATTGGCGCCAGCCATTTGAAAAAATGTGTGATGATGGTGATGTGGCCATATGAATAGTTATGGGGCAATGAAAAGATAATATTGTTAGGTCCATCTACAATGCAAGAAGAATGTTGAATGATGCTATGTTCAACTATGCCAGTACTTATAAATAATTCATTGTTGTAGTCTTTGCTTTTGACAGGTTTAGACCATATCTGGTAGGGAGTGTTGTGATTGTGCACAATATCTTTCAGCTTAATAATATTTGTTGATTCAGAAGGAGTCCAAGTCGCGTATGATGCGGAGGGTGCTGTTGCCACAAGAGTTTGACTTGGTGATCAAATATAGGAAGGGAATAGAAAATCAAGTCGCAGATACTATATTTCGACGTGAAAGACCTATTGTTGAAACAATAGAAATAAAGGAAGAGTTCTGTGACGATCCGATAAGTTATTTGGAGAATTAGAATCATTTTTGATGATTTAAGGTATTGCAATATTTTGTATTATGTAGTATGACTCATGTATTTGGTCGATTTCAATCTTTGAATGACTCGGGATCGATTTGGAAGAAGGATTCTTGATTTAGAATCTTAAGCAGTTAGAGTTTACCAGATTTTGACTTTAATATATACGACTCCGGTGTAGTGTTTTCATGATTCCAATGGCTTTGTATGGTGATTTTAGACTTAGGTGTGGGTTCGCATTTAGGTTTGGAGATCTGTATGATATTTTGAAGCATTTTGGCGAAAAACTAGAGTTGAAGTTTTAAAGGTTGAGAGTTTTGACTTGGAGTTGAATTGGTTGATATCGGGCACAAATTGAAATTTTAGATTAGCTCTGCATTTTGGACATGCAGGCAAAATTCAACGTCATTCCAGGTTGATTTAATATGTTTCGGCACGAGTTTTTGAAGTTGGAAGATTTGAAATTCATAAGTTGGATATGTGGTGTGGTATTGTAGTTTAGGTGCTGTTTGATCTGATTTGCATACTGGAGTAGTGCGTTATGTCATAGAATTTTTTGGTATATTTAGAAGGGGTCCCAAATGGCTCGGATGTGTCGCACATCCGCAATCGTAGAGCATAGTTGCGAAGCCCCTTCTGCGATATTGGGCCTGGGCAGGAGTTCCAAATTTGAATAATAGAGAATGCAAGTGTATGGCCACATCTTTGGGGTGCCCATCGCAGATGCGAGTTTGAGGCTCCAGTTAGTAGTCCGCTTTTGCGGCATCGGAGGAGCGATGGATAGCTTGCAGGTGCGAAGAATGGGCTACTAAGTGTAACGACCCAACCTGTCATTTTGAGAATTATAGCCACATTTCCTCCATCGATGATTCTATATGTATTGTTCAGTTTTGTTGAGTTGCATCGAGTTGGTAGGTTTGGGTTCGGAGTAGTTTTGGAGTGAAATGAACAATTAGTCTCTTAGTTAGAAAGCTAACTTAGAAAAGTCAATCGGAAGTTGACTTATGAGTAAATGAAATCGGATTTTTATTTTTATGATTTGATTGTCTTCGTTGGGTGATTTTATATTTAAGAGTGTGTCCAAAATATAATTCGGAGGTCTGTGGTAGAATTAGGCTTGAATTGACGAAAGTTGGAAGTTTAGAAATTCTAGGCTTGAATTCGAGGTTGATTTGGTGTTTTGATGTTGTTTTGGGTGCTACAGAGGTTCGACTAAGTTGGGGTAGTAACATATGAGTTGTTGGAATTATGGGTTAGGGTCCCGTGGGTCTCGGGTGTGTTTCGGATACGTTTGGGTTGTGTTGCGCTCGTTTTTCTTATGTTTCAACGCCCTTTTTTAAGCATAAGAAACTCTATGTTTTTTGCATAAGATCTTTGATTTCAATTTTTTATTGACTTATTAGATCTGTACCATAATTACGGACTCGTATAAAAAATAATCATCAAATTTGGACATTGTATGAGGATTTTATGGTCATTTTACTAAGAATTAGGTTGCTAGATTTATTAGAGTAGTTAAGAAATTGCAACTGACGGCGTATTTAAATATCTGCACCAGTTGTAAATCTTGAAATCAATATCTCTCATTCATTATAGGGTCAAATTGAGTGATTTAAAATCCTAACTTGACTAGAATTTCACAAGAATTTTATTGGAGACATAAAAAGCGAGTTTCATGATTGTTTGGTACGAGAAACGAGGCAGAATAGTTGGTAGAAAAATATATAAACTAACAATTTATTCATTCGATTATAGTTTGGGTTGGGGAACTCAGATTTGGGCAATTTTGGAGGCAATTTTCACCATTAGGATTGGGGTAAGTGTTCTCTATTTTGATTTTGGCTATATTTCACGATTCCATCATCTTTTTTGGGATTTGATTGATGATCTCAAAGTAAAATTGAGGGAGTTAGGTTTTAGTTTTGGAGAGTTTTGAGTGAGGATTTGAGGTACCAAACGGAATTCGATTTTGATAAATTTTATATGGTTAGACTCGGGAGAGAACGAGGTTCATTATTGTGCCATTTTTTTTTACTGATTTTTAGATATGAGCCCTAGATCGGATTTTGGCCGATTTTAGATTTTTGGCATGTTTTATAATTTTTATTGTGGAATTCGATTCTTTAGCATATGGTTATGGTATTATTATGATAATGATGAGACACTGAGTTTTTGGAGACTGAGTCTAGAGATGAGGGCATCGCGGGGTATGATTTTATATGGTTGAGGTAAGTAGCACTTTTAACTCTGGCTTTGAGGATATAAACCCAGAGAATTTGATGTCGTGTGACTATTTGGAGGTGATACCCACGCTAGGTGATGGGAGTGTGGGTGTATTCCTTGAGGGATAATGTCTTGGTCTGTTCCGTGATGTCGCGATGCCTAATAGCTATTTTATGTTGTTATGTGTTTACTTGTTGTTGAACTTGATTGCCTTCATGATAGAGATCAAGCTTAGGCTTTATTCATGCTTACAATATTCATACTCAGTCTTAGAAATTATTGTACATGTTTACCTCACTCTCTGTTATTTGATAATATGCTGCGATACATGATGTGGGATGTGTTCCCTTATTTGTTGATGATGGTATGGCTAGTGAGGTACATAATTAAGTGAGACCAAGAGCCTGGTTGTGAGGATATTAATACCATAGTGGGTGAGTTATCCGCGTAGCACATGAGTTGATAGGGTGGATCCAGGTATTTATATGACGGCCTGCTTGTACGGATACTAATGCAATAGTGTCTAAGTTATCCACGTAGCACGTGAGTTGACCGTGCGGGTCCAAATATTTATACCATAGTCCGTGAGTTGTCCTTGTAGACGTGAGTTGATCGTGCGGATCCAAGTATTGATATGATGGCTTGGTTGTGAGGATATTTATACCATAGCGCATGCGTTTTCCGCGTAGCACATGAGTTGACCGAGCGGGTCCAGCTATTTATGCCATAGCACGTGAGTTGTCTGCGTAGCACGTGAGTTGACCATGCGGATTCGGGTATTGATATGGTAGCACGTGAGTTGTCTGCGTTTAATGCTTCAGCTTTGGGAGCCCCTCCAGAGTCTGTACACACCCCCAGTGAGCGTAGAGTGTTGAGTGTTGAATGCTGAGTGCGAGTGCTGAGTGATGGAGTGACATTGTTGTGAAGTTGAATTTACTTTCGATGTTGCTGCATTTATCTATTAAATTTCTTTGTGGTATTTGCTGAGTTATAGAATTTACCTGTTTATTCATGTTTATTTTTTTAAAATTGCGAAAATAAATAGTTGGACTATTTTACATAGCTCGTCGATGATGCTCAGTTTCTTAGTTATTTCTATTACTACTAAGGTGGTTGTACTCACACTACACCCTGAACATTATGTGGAGATCCAGGTGAATTATAGGGCGACGATAGTTGATTTCAGGCTGGCTATCTGTGGAGATTTCAAGGTAGCTGCCAGCGTCCACATGATCTTGTTACTCCTCTTGTCATTTCTTCTTTGAGATAGTTATATATATCTTAGTTCATAGTTTTACATGCTCATGACTTAGTGACACCCCAATGTTTAGGGATAGCTTCCGTAATTTTGTATTAATTATATTGAGAGTTGAGTCAGTTTATGAGAAATTTGAATGTTTGTATTATTTTATTAAATCCTTAAAATTAATTATTTATACTATTTTTGAAAGTGGGCTTTCCTTATAACAGGATAGGCTCCATCGCGACCATGGTTATATTGTGGGTCGTGACATTATGTGAGGGCCACAGATGCAAGTTTTTTCTTGCAAAAGCGTGATCGCAGGTGCGAAATAACTTTCGATAAATGCATTTATGGGCATAATGGTTATAAGTAGGGGGTTTAGTCATTTTCTTCATATTTTGAGTTGTAGACGTCGAAATTGGGCAATTTATGAATGGTTCTCCATGTGTTTGATTGAGCTAAGTGTTACATATCTGAAAATGATTACATTTCATGATTCTACTATTTTTTTCATAATTAAAGTAGTGAGTTGAATGAAATAAAATGTGAAATTTTGTAAAAATCATTCACAATGTAAAATGAGGATTTGAAGGGCGATTTGGTATCGTAATTTGATAATTGGACTTATATTAAAATGGGTATTCAGGTTTTGAAAAATTTATTGGGTTCCGAGGTGCGGGCACGGGTTGTTATTTTTAGATTTAATTAAAAATCGAAGCTTCATTATCCAAAATTTTTTCCTATGAGTTTCATTTATGATTTGAAGTTGTTTTTGCTAGATTTGAGCTGTCCGGAGGTTGTTTAATCGAGAAGGTCATTTTAGAGCATCAGTATAGCTTCGTTGTGGTAAGTATCGTGCCTAACTTCGTGTGGGGAGGGGGGGGGGGAGAACTACCTCTTAGGTTTTGAAACATTTGTGCTAATTGTGTGATGGGATGGCCGTGAACAGGAGGTGACGAGTATGTACTCAGGCTTAATTGCAGACATTTGGCTATTTAGGGCACTTCTTTTCTTATGTTCATTAGATATGAAGTTGTTTTATCATGTTAAATCCTCCATTTACTAAATTCACCCTTACGTTTCTTATTTGAAATTAATTGATTCATGTTTTAGCATTGTTGCCAATTGAACTCTTATGTGCCTGAATTGAAGTTGATGCCCTTTTTATTGCCATGCTATCTTTTTCATAATTACTTATCCTTAATTGAAATTATTATTATATTTTCCATAATTGCTTATCCAAATTGAAGTTATTATTATATTTTACGAAATTGATTATCCTTAATTAAATTTGTTGATATCTCTTCTGTAATTGCTTAATCTTAAATGAAGTTTTGTTATCCCTTTTCATTGTTGACCTATCCTTTTGTGTATTTCTTTGTGAGCTCGTTCTTTATTTTCTTTGTGTTATGGAGTTCTTATATTGTCATGTTATTATTGTTGTTGTTGTTGTCATTAGTGTTGTTGATCCGAGTGCTATGTATGGTTATGGTATTGAAAGTGTTTTTAGGAAATGCTATATCATATGGGCATTGGCTGTTGTAGTCATTTTATTGTGTTGATATGTTTGGCACTCGTGATGTTATTGAAAGGATTGTGGGGGTGTTCACACGTGATTTCTCCCTGCTGTTGTTATTATTGATATTTGTACATGTGGCGTGACAAGGCATGCTATATATATGGGTTTTCATGTTACGAGACCATGTGGGAGTATTATTATGCACCTGCGGCGAGACAACGTAGGAATTAACTTTATTATTGTGGACGTGGTGAGACAAGGTGGGTTATGTCAGGGAATAGTTTGTGATGACTTGTAATAGCATGGGGGTATTGCTATTGTTGATATTTATTCAGTGATGTGCCTACCTTTTGTGGGTTTTACCTTGTACATTTTGTGGTGGTCGTTTCTTATGTGTCATTCATTTTCTCTACTCTTACATGTTGACTTTAATTGTGATAGAACACTTGCACAAGCATACATGTAAATAATCACCCCTATTAGTTTGATAGTTGACCCTTGATGTCTATTGATAATTTAGACATATTCTCGTATACTTGCCTTCTGTGTGAGAGTTATAACGTTAGCACATGAGTTGTACGTGCAGTCATGAATCATTGTTATTGGTGGCGCGTGAGTGGTCCATGCAGATACTAGATATTTTCACCCTCTTGGAACGTGAGCCATGTGGTTATAAGTTGTAATGTGGGTACAAGATGTCATGTAATTAGGGCTCACGAATGGGACTCGTAATTTGTGATTTTGAGGTTTGATACCTTGTTGAAATTTTTGGATAAACCCGGTGTGAAAAAAAGGTTCTTACCGAGTTGTTGCTTGATTTTTCTTTACTTGGTTCCACTTGATTTAAATTGTGTTCAGCTTACTCTATAGTGTTATTACCTATTGTGTCTCGTTGCTAACTGTTGCTTTTAGTTCATATTACAATAATAGTATATTTATTGTCATCATGCGTAGCTTCATTTTGATATTCTTCCCCGTTAGTTCTACATTTATACTTCTTCAGGTTGATTAGTCGAGTGGGTGTCTTGAAGATTCCTTGTCACTACTCCACCGAGATTAGTCTTGATATTTTCTGGGTACCCTGTGGTGTACTCATACTACGCTTTCTGCATATTTTTGTAAAGATCTGGGTATTTTTGAGTTGGTTGATCACTAGATAGCTATTCGGGTTTGCTGTAGAAACTTAAGGTAAACCCGTTGTCACGTTCACAAGCCTCAGAATGTCCTTCTAATCTTGTACTTGTACTATCTATTCCTTTTCCGGAATAGTTGTACTTAGTATACTATACTAGTAAACTCAGTATAGCTTATGACTTGTACTACCGGTATTGGGATGTTATTTTATGTTGTAAATGTTGGTTTCATTTAGAAATATCTGGTTTCTACTTCATAGTTCTATTTGTTAGTTTCCATCAATTAATTCAGTAAATGTTAGGCTCTCTTAGACCTACAGACTAGGTGACACCACGACACCCAACGGAGGGAAATCAACTAGGTGACGTCACGACATCTAACAGAGGGAAATTAGGGTCATGACAAGTTCCTTGATTAGAAAAGTTTTTCCATTGCCGCGGTCTCCGAAAGGCCTCCTTGGTATGCGGATGTGGCCATATTTTTGGCTAGTGGATGGTTGCCTCATGACCTCTCTCTTGATCAATTAAGGAAGCTTCAAGGTAAGGTAAAACGTTATGTTTGGAATGATCCTTTATTCTACAAACTGTGTGTAGATGGTGTGATTCAAAGATGTGTTCCTGAAGGAGAGATTGTAAGAATTTTGTCTCATTGCCATGATGGATCAGCTGGACACTATGGTGGAAATCACACTACAATAAAGGTCATGGAAGCCGCTTTCTATTGGCCTATTTTGTACAAAGACGCATGGGCCTATGTAGGTTCATGTGGCAAGTGTATAAGGGCAGGTAATATTAGTAAGTGGGATGAAATGGCTCTCAACTCCATTCTGGTATGTGAAATTTTTTACGTTTGGGGAATTGATTTTATGTGTTCATTCCCATAATCGAATTCTTATGAGTATATCCTACTAGCCATTGACTACATATCTAAATTGGTCAAAGTAATCCCTATTAGGACCTATGATGCTCGGGTGGTATGTGAGTTCTTGTGGAAGAACATCTTTCTCCGCTACGGGACACCTCGAGTGATTATCATTGACAATGGGTCACACTTTGTGAACAAGCAGTTTGCTGCATTGCTGTATAAGTAAAGGTCACACAAAAAACAGGAACCCGCCACCGTGTCTAAACTAGTAGGCAAGACGAAGTAGATAACTGTGAGCTTAAATGAATTCTTGAAAAAAATGGCTAGTGCTTCCAAAATAACCATAGGGACTTTACCCTTTAAATTATTATATGGAAAGTCGTGTCACCTACCAGTTGAGATAGAACATAAATCTTATTGGGCAATTAACATGCTTAATCTTGATCTTAGCATTGCAGCTAAACACAGGTTGGCACAGATGAACGAATTGATGAGTTTAGACTGGACACACATGAAAATGCGCAAATTGTTATGGAAAATACAGAGGTGGCATGATTGCATTATTAAGCCAATTTCATGAAGGGGACAAAGTTTTGTTGTACAATAGTAGACTTAGGTTGTTCCCTCAAAAATTCAAGTCCAGATGAACATGTCCGTATGTGGTGAAACACATTTCACTGTATGGTTCCATTGAAATAAATGATGAGGAAGAGAATGAAAGATTTAAGGTTAATGGGCACTGGTTGAAATCGTACCTTGTTGGAGGATTTGACAAGCAAACCTCTAGCATTTTGATCAAATGAGCCTAAGTGACAAAGTCAAGCTGACGGCTATAACTGAGAACTACTTCTAGCCTTTTTCTTCACTTTTGTAGAATAGTTAGATAATTGTAATATAGGATTATTAGATTTTAGGAGTTTTGATAATTGTTTGAATAGGTAAGAGCATGAATTTGAAATAAAATAAGTACATAATAGAGTTGGGGTGCAAACCGTAGGCTAAAATGAAAAAAAAAATCAGAACTCTGAGAAAATTGGTGTTACACCACATATCTTTGTGTGAAAGAGTATTTGAAAGTCAATTGATGTAAGATTAGAATGAGATTATCTTTGAGTGTACATAAAGTAATGTAATCATGTTCCACTGGAGATTACAAACTTTTAAGATCAAGGATAACAAGTACGAAGATGGTTGAAAGGCTAAGAAGCTAAACATATTGAAGAAAATAAGTTTCGTTGAATGTCGACAAGTTGGGAATATTATAATGTGTACTTTTGTGATGAGACTATCACGACCCGACTTCGCCCTGCATGAACTGTCGTGACGACACCTAGCTTCTATGACTAGGTAAGCCTAACAATTTACAGAAAAAGAAACAAAAGATAAAACTAGCCATAAACTGCGGATAAAACATAAATAAAATGTTTAAGATGGCGCTTGGCATAAAAATATATAAACTCCCAAATTGAAACAAACTCCCAAAACCCGGAATCTCATGAAATCAAAAACTGTTGAATAACTACAAGTGTTCTAACTCCAGAATGTTAAAACAAAATTAAATACAGGAAAGCTAAAGCTAGAGGGGAGAATAGAGAGGGACTCCTTGGTCTGTAGACGAGGCAGATATACCTCGAAGTCTTTGAAGATCACCTCACCTCATTGATTATGTGGCTGAGCTGAATAACCTTGATCTGCACATGAAAAACATGTGCATGAAAGGGTATGAGTACACCACAATGGTACCCTGTAGTGACGAGGAAGGTCATGGTCTTACTGATTATAGATGAAAAATAAGGCAAAGCAATATAGAATACGTCAATATAATTAAACTGCTAACAATCTATGACGAATAAAATCACATAAAGAACCTAACTCAGTACACAGAAATAGCAACAGGGGATCTCCTGAGATATCATCTTGTAGTCCAAATCATAAATGTGCAAGGGAAACCCCTGGAATACAAATCCGTAGTCCTAAAGTACATATCAGTATGGGGAATTTACCGGGTGGTGTCCCATAGTCCCAATCATAGATGTGCAGGGGAATCTACCAGTATATCGATCCGTAATCCCAAACTACACAAGCTGGGGGTCATCCCGTAGTCCCAAATTAAACACACAACCATCTCATAAAAGTATACAGTTCTATTCAAGAATTAGACAAGAATTTATACCCTGACATAATGCACAGAATACAAGTAGGAAATTTAAGCAGGAAAGGTAATTAAGTCACATAGGCATGCTTTTTCTAATCTAAACAAAAAGGTTTCAAGTACAAGTATTTTCTAAACTACAAGAAAACATGGTATTAACTTAATGAAAATGGGATTTTCAATAATTAACACGTGTACGCACTCGTCACCTCAGTTAAACGGCACTCATATAACAACAATACAAAATCCTAAAGAGGAGTTCCCCCACATAAAGTTAGGCAAGCCACTTACATTGAAAAAACTCAATAAACTCAAAATCACGTTCTTTCCACGAGTACCTGACTCCAAATGACACAATTCTATTCAAAGTAACTGCATGATGCAAATATAACTTCAAGTAACTAATTCAACTAATTAATTTGAAGCTAACACACAAAATTAAGAAAATCGCCCAAAAGACCCCCAGGCCCACGTATTGCAATTGGATAAAATTGAGATTCAGAACCACCAATTACTCACGAACACGCTCGAATAAGAATCACCAAAATCCGACGTCAGCATCCCACTCAAAACTCGAATTTTTATATTGGGGAAACCTTCTCTAATTTTCCAAACATTTACCCCCCATTTCCTTCATTAAAAGACAAAAATAACAATAGATTATAGTTTTAAGATCGAAATCAAGATAAAAAACGTTACCCAATGTTTCTCCTTCAAAACCCTTGAGAAATCTCCCTCAACCGAGCTCCAAATTGTTTTCCATTTTTGAGTTCAAACTCTTGTCTTTCCCTTTTTTTGACCAGTGAATCTTCTTCTGCAACCATGTGCGGTCCCGCTTCTACGGCAAATGAACCACACATGAGACTTTTCATTAAATGGACTAATTTTGCACCTGCGGTCAACATAGGTCGCATGAGCCACACAAGGCCCCGGAAGGAAAGGGGCTCACCAACATGAATACCATGGATAGAGAGGAGGAAGAGCTACGAACGGTGGGCTGGAGTGCCTGCCACAGATCTACCTACAATCATAACACGAATGTAACGCCCCCGGCAAAAGGGACGTCAGTACATTTGAATTGCAATGGCATGTATGAACAAACTATGTCCCATGATAACTTAAGCCAAATTGCACATACAAGTATAGAGCTGAACAACAACAAGACAAGTATAACCATAGAGCAACAACCAAACATTTCACAACAAATGATTTAAGTAGTCAAACAAAGGGGCAATCAGTACCCCAAGAGTTACAAACTCTCCTGCTGTCTCCTTTTCACATTTCCACATTTATCATTTCATGATTCATATTCTTATATATAGTGATATTGGATCACACTTTTCCACCCTTATTGCCTCGTCCACCCTTATTACCTCGGCCACCCTTATCACCCCAACCCATACCTTATTTCACCGTGTTGCGGCACGCAATCCGACCACGTATGACAGCTCTAAATTCCCAACAACAAACAACACAACAACAAATACAAAAAATCAACTATGGCACAATGTTAAAATAGATCCACAACAAGGATAATGAAATCCTTCAACTAGCAACAACAATTTCCTCATGTTCATCAAATTGGTACACAATTTAAATTATCGCAACAGGTATTCATAACTACTCACACACGTTGTTCCACATTATTTACATTGCCACTGTTCCACATTATTCCCATTTCCATTCTTACACATTATTTCCATTCCATTGTTCCACATTATTTCCATTTCCATTGTTCCAATAAGAAGTTCCACAACTTTTACCACTTGCTGTTACCATAAAATTATACAACGGAAAAGCTTCACAATGATTCCCACATGAATATCAACTATCAAGAATCTCACAACTAACACAGGCGATTTCACAAGGATCACAGTTGGCCATACATACCTGAAGTTCATTATTCCTTTAAACTTCTAGACCAACTTGCCAAGCAATCAAGATGTCAATCCAGTTCATGAGCAACACTTAGGTTTTATAAATTTAAATTCATAGTTATTACCCAATTTCCTTTTTTTACAGGATTTTAGAGTTTTGAAGGCACGCATGAAGATTTTATGAAGAAATTTCAAAGAAAGTGCATGGGGTTCCCTTCCCAAGCTTAATTTCGAAATTTGGTGGAAATGGGTTAGGAATTTTACCTGAGAAATTAATAGAGAAGACAATGCACCAAGAACTTTCCAAGCTCCAATTATTTTGAAAGACTAGATGATGAAGGATTTGCTTTCTCTCACAAGAACCCTGTCTCCCTCTCTCTTATTTTGATCAGAAATATGTTAGAAATGAGGGAGAAGGTGTTTTAGTAAAAGGTGGGTCGGGTCTAAAATATTAGAAAAATACCAGGCGAGCACAATCTGCAATGTGACCTACGATCGTAAAACATACATGCGGTTTGCATAATGGACCGCAAAAATGACTCAAATTTCAAACCTCTCAGGTTGGGAATGCGGCGAATATGCGGTCTGCATTTGAGTTCTGCGGTCGCATAATGCATCGCAGAACAGACCTTTAAATTTCCTCCGGGACAATATGCAATCACTCAGAGGTCTGCATATTGATTATGCGATCGGAGGTTAGACCGCATTTTAAAAATCAAAAATTGGTTGCTCTCTGATTCACTCTGTGGTAGGAATACGGTCCGCATAGGTGATCTGTGACCGCATTCTTGATTGCATTTTGACCATTTTCTGGAAAAAATTCAATTTTATATTTTTATGTTCAAAACAGTAAAAAGGATTTGATCTATGTAGGTAGACTCGACTCTATGAGCTGCTAACATCTAAGCACTCGTTTCACGTGGCCTTACAGGAAGATAAGGCACTGCCAGCAACGAAGAACCTATTTCTCGAGGATCATATGGATTGTTATGTTGTCTTCAAGGAGGAAGGCGAGGAAGCCTCTTACATTCAAGCTATAAACCGGGGATAGCACCGCAACAATTTGTCAATCAGGACCACCAGTGCCTGGAGAGCCTCACGGTAGCAAGGCTAAATGGCACATATGCATGGCACTTTACTTTTACTTGATTTTACTTTTCAGCATTGCCTTTACTTTCGAAAGCATCTCCGACGTTTCAGACAATTGTGAATTTGATTAAAAGCTTTTTCAAATTTATCTTTATATTTCGCTCTCATTTATTTTCATTACCATTTACTTTATTTTACACAACATTACTATTACATATCTTGACGGTGAACGAATGACTGTAACTTGCAATGAGGCAATGCGACAAATGGACATAGATTCAGAAGAGGATGAAGTACTACAAGAGGTTGTCAGGGAGGTCGAGAATTTTGAGAACATGCCTAAGTTTAAATTGGAAAAAACTAAGGTTGTTAATTTGGGAGACGCATAAAATGTCAAGGAAACACGTATCATCGTACACTTGTCACCATCGGAAAAGGAAGAATGCACAGAGTTTTGAAAGAATATGAGGATATATTTGCCTGGTCGTATGATGATATGACCAGTCTCACCACATCCATTGTGGTTCACAAGCTGCCGACTGATCCGGCACACCCACCGGTCAAACAGAAACTTGGAAAGTTCAAACCAGACATAAGTTTGAAGATCAAAGAGGAAGTCACCAAGCAAGTCAAAGCCAAGGTTTCAGAGTAGTGGAGTATCCAACATGGCTAGCCAACGTTGTGCCAGTGCCAAAGAAGGATGGGAAGGTTAGAGTCTGCATCGACTACCGGGATCTCAACCGGGCCAGTCCTAATGACGACTGCTCTTTGCCAAATAAACACATATTGATCGAAAATTGCACCAAACATGAGTTGCAGTCGTTTGTCGATTGTTTTGCTGGATACCATCAGATATGGATAGTCGATGAGGATGCAGAGAAAATGACATTCGTCGGGCCATGGGGAATGTACTGTAACAAAATGATGCCATTCGGTTTGAAGAATGTTGGTGTTACTTACATGAGAGCCATGACCACAATCTTTCATGATATGATACACAAAGAGATCGAGGTGTATGTGGACGACGTCATCAATAAATCCAGGAAAGCTGCAGCTCACATGGGAGATTTGAGAAAATTCTTCAATAGGATGAGGAGATACAACCTGAAACTGGACCCCACAAAGTGTGAATTCGGGGTCCCAGCGGGAACATTATTGGGCCTCATTGTTAGTCGCCGGGGGATAGAGTTGGACCCATCAAAGGTAAAAGCCATTCAAGAGTTGCCACCACCAAAGAACAAGAAAGATGTAATGAGTTTTGTGGGGAGGCTCAACTATGTCAGCCGATTCATAGCTCAGTCCACCATCGTTTGTGAACCCATTTTCAATATGGTAAAGAAGGATGCCACTACTAAATGGAATGTTGATTGTGAAAAGGCCTTCGACAGAATCAAGGTATACTTTTCTATGTCGCCAGTCTTGGTTCCACCTGAGCCACGAAGACCTTTATTGCTTTATCTTGTAGTATTGGATGGGGCATTTGGTTGTGTTTTGGGACAACATGATGAAACGGAAGGAAGGAGCAGGCCATCTACTACCTCAGCAAGAAGTTTACCCCGTACGAGGCTCGATATTCCTTATTAGAGCACATTTGTTGTGCTTTAACCTGGGTAGCGCAGAAATTAAGGTACTATTTCTTCTTACACCACTCATCTGATATCCAGGATGGATCCATTGAAGTATATCTTTCAGAAGCCCATGCCTACAGGCAAGCTCGCCAAGTAGCGGATACTGTTAAGTGAATTTGACATTGTTTATGTTACCCAGAAGGTGTTCAAAGGACGAGCCTTGGCAGATCATCTCGCCAAGATTCCTATAGGAGGACAATACGAACCCCTAAAGACGTATTTTATTCATGCAGAGATAGACTTCATAGGAGAAGACATTACAGAATCCTATGAGGGTATGAGGATGTTTTTCAACGGAGCTACAAACTTCAAAGGAGTTGGTATAGGAGCAGTTTTGGTATTAGAAACAGGTCAGCATTACCCAGTATCTACAAAGCTCAGATTCCCGTGCACCAACAATATGGGCAAGTACGAAGCCTGCATCTTAGGGCTCAAGCTGGCCATTGACATGAACATTCATGAACTATTAGTGATCGGAGACTCGGACCTACTCATACATCATGTTCGACAAGAACGGGCAACCAAGAATTCCAAGATACTCCCCTATATATACCATGTATTGGAATTGAGGAAAAGATTTAGAAAGACGGAGTTCTAGCACGTTCCCAGAATGCAGAATGAGTTCATCGATGCCTTAGCCACTTATCATCTATGATACATCATCCAGATACAAACTTTATTGATTCCATCCAGGTCAAGATTTACGACCAACCAGCTTATTGTGCTTACATCGAAGAAGAAGTCAACGGGAAACATTTGTTCCCTAATATCAGATAATACTTGACAACATGAGAATACCTAGAGCTTGCCAATACTACTCTGAAAAGAACACTTTGGAGTCATTGCCAATTTTGAGGAGGACCCTCAAAATTTCGAAGTACGTTTTCTGTCTTTTTATCAGCACCGACACAGTAATTGTTCCGCATTAAGTTATCTAGCACAGCCGTCAGCAGTGCCAGCCTAGTAAATTGGGGCAGAATTTTGAGGAGGACACTCAAAATTCTGGAACAAGCGAGGTCGCTGTGTCTTAAACCACGTTGTAGTAATCTGTTCTTCCAAAATAAAAATAACTTTTATGTATATGTACTTCCATTATATATACTAAGTCAGGCATAAATTTCATTTGCACCACCATCATTTGGGATTGCTACCCCCGTGATACATGATGCCAAAAGCTGGAGGGTACGAACTAACCTCTCCCTACAGAACTAAAAAAATATCTTTGGTTGTAGGAACTCAGGTTACTGATCAAAGCACATTCACTTTTCAGGATCGAAACATTTATAGGGTCAGTATCCACACTCCCTAGCGTTCCTAATCTCGCAAACCATCTACGAGCTAAGAAAACCTACTACTATTTGCTCATTTACATTCCTGCATTGCTTAAGGCTACAATCTTTCTTTCGAGACTAAGGTATGTCTCCATTTGCATTTCTCCAATAAGGTTATTCTTTGCCTTCCGAGGTTAAACTCTACCTCCATCCTGCATTAGGCTATCATCTGCCTTTCGAGACTAAGCTTTGTCTCAATCTGCACTTTTGCATAAGGCTGTTCTCTGCCTTTTCAAGTTAAGCTCTACCTCCATCCTGCATAAGGCTATCATCCGCCTTTCGAGACTAAGCTCTGTCTCCATCTGCTTTTTGCATAAGGCTATACTTTGCCATTAAAGTTTAAGCTCTACCTCCATCCTGCATGAGGCTATCATCTGCCTTTCGAGACTAAGCTCTGACTCCATCTGCATTTCTTGCATAAGGCTACTCTCTACCTCCGAGGTTACACTCTACCTCCATCCTGCATAAGGCAATCATCTGCTTGTCGAGACTAAGCTCTGTCTCCATCTGCACTTTGTAAAAAGCTACTCTCCGCCTTTCGAGGTTAAACTCTACTTCTGTATTACATAAGGCTATTATCCACCTTTCGAGACTAGGCGTTGTCTCCGCCTTGCATGGTTGAAATATCGCCGCTTTATTTTTTGACAGGCTGAAACATCGCCACTTGCACTTTATATTCTCATTCTGCTGAAATGTTTCCACTTTCTCATAGGCTGAAAGATTGCCAACTCGTTCAAAGGCGCCATAGTTCGAAGGCCCATCTACATAGCCTAAGAACATCACTTCACGGCCGGCAAACCCTTTCTTTTATGCTCTTCATGGCCCAGGACATCATAGTCTGAGGACGTCATCCTAACCGTCCGAAGACAAACATTTATTGTCCAACGGGAATTTGCATCATGTTTAAATTACGCAATATATATGCACATCACCCATTTGCAAGTATTCCCACTGGCTAACGGCTATCTCAGTAGGAAGGATCCCACTCCAGTTCTTCACAATTTGTTCGAGTCCTATCACCCTCTCAAATCTAACCATCGTGTCCGTTTTTTCCAATTCCCATCTGCATGTTCTGTCAATGGACCCTGAACTACATATGGCCCGATTCCTGTAAAATCATGGATATGTAGGTAGCTCAGAAACTAGAGCGCGGTCAATATCCCTTTACAATCGTCGTCTGTGGTCAGAATTGGCCATTTTATCTTTACTCGATAAATCTTTCATCCTCATCGGGTAAAGAGGGGCAGCTGTTTATACCTAATTTTTTCATATGTATTTTTATGCTCAAATTACTTGCAAAATTACATGTATATGCATATATAAGCATCCACAAAGGTTTTGGTATTTTTCCACATTTTTAGGATTTATAAAACCAATTTATGGCCTATTTTGCATTAGAAAACCCAATAATTATTCCCAAAACTTGTCAGTTTGGTGAATAATTTATTTTATTCTCACATTTATACACAAATATAATATACAGAATTTCATAAATAATTTTACAAACCCATTTGGTATTTTTATACTAAAATTGCATGAAATTGAAATTTTAGCCTATTTATCGATGTAATAGCATTTGTAATCACAAAATAATTTATAATATTTTTAAATTATTACTTATGTATTTTATCAACTCAATATTGTTAATTTTATTTTTGAACATCACTTACTATTTTATAAAAATCAAAATAGGGAAAATTGACTATGTAAATTGTAGCTCTTTTAGTTTCGATTTTAGCCCTAATTTTTGCCCCCAATCTAACTCCCAATTACACTACCCAATTTCAAAATTACTCGACCCATACCCTATTAACTAACCCACCCGGAACACTATCTTTAAATCATGACCGTTGATTGTTCTAATCAACGGTCCACATTTCCCTTTCCATAATTAAACCAAACCCCAACCCTAATCCCCTTCATTCTCTCTTCTGCAGCCACCTTTGAACCCCCTTTTGCCTCCCAAATACTCTAAACCCTAGCCTTCTCTAACCAATTTCCGACCGTGTTTCACCGGAAACCATGGCTTCCCAGGACTTGGGTAACCTATATCCACCCTCACACACCCTTATCCTGTCTTTATTCAAAGATCCAAGGCCTGACCTTGATGATCTCCGGTTCAGAGGTCCTCTGATTTAAATTTGTATGGCCATTTCCGGCCCATTTCCGGCAAGTCCTAATCTGTGAGTCCACCTCCGAATCAGGACTAGCCTTTTCCATGGCCATTCTCATTCTCTAGGGTTTTCTATGAAACTTTAAGTCTCCGAGGTTTTTCTTCTTTGTTTCTCTTTGAGATCTACTTTAGATCTATGATTTCAAAGTGTTTTCCACATTTTTTTCCGACTTTGTTAGCAAGCGCTTCATCTTCTTAAACTTAGGTTTTCTCTGATTTTCTGTTTTATTTGCTTTACTGTGATTTCGTTTACTTTTGCTATAATTCCTAAGTATTTTGTCACGACCCAAACCCGTTCATGATGGCGCCCTGCTGCGAGGCTGGACAAGCCCGACCAACACCTTCTAAAAAGAACGAACCAACCCAAACACGAAACAATTAAGAAGACAGGGTAACTTTTAACAATAAGATCCCAATCACTGAAAATGGTAAATGTACGAATAGAAAACCACAACTGAACAAGTATTCCCAAGACTTGGGGTCACGAGTATAAAGCCTCTATCAAAATCCAAATACAAGTCTGAAAGGTAAAATACATGTGTCTGAATAACAAAAAAATATCTGATAAGAACTGAGCAATCGGTCCTGCGGACGTCGGCTGCTACCTCAATGCTCTGGAAACTCGATAAGCAGCAGCAGCAACGCTAAACCTCTGGAGCACCTAGAATTGCACACAAGGTGCAGGGAGTATGGGGTAAGTCTACCGACTCAGCGAGTAATAAGCATGTATGAAAACCTGAAGATAGAAAATCCACAATAAAGCACAGAGTAAATCTATCTAACAGAGCTATTCAGATTAAACCTCAAAGATATGCATATGAAGCAACAATAATCAATGAATGAGATGCAATGCAATGCATGACCACTGCGGTACGTGCAGTCCGATCCATTTGGGTACCCGCATTCACTGTGGAGGTTCAGACTCCGGAGGAGCTCCTAGAGCCCAAGCGTCATAACATACAGTGTCAATAGTTACCACTGTTTCATCACAACACACGGTGTCCTTTGTTACCACCGTTTCATTACAATACGCGGTGTCCTTAGTTACCATAGTTCGAATACAATAGTATATCGTGTCCTTACTTACCACCATTCCAACACAATAAAATACGGTGTCCTTAGTTACCATTGTTCCAATAAAATTGTGTACGCTGTCCATAGATACCACCGTTCCAATACAAAAATATACGGTGTCCTTAGTTACCACCGTTCTAATACAATAATATATGGTGTCCCTAGTTACTACTGTTCCAATACAATAATATACAGTGTCCTTAGTTACAACCGTTTCCATTTAAAAGAATATGAAGTCCCAAAATAACGAGATAATACTCGTCAGCCCTTAATGTCATTTAAAAACATTAGAGTTTTCAAAACGTATAAACATGGCTGAGTTTGCAAAAATAAAAAGTATTTAAACCTGGACAGATATGCAAATAATGACAATTCTGAGATAACGATCCCTGAAGGATCCTACAAGTCGTCACACGGCCCCAAAGATGGTATCAAGCCCAGATAACATCAATATAGCATGTGAAGCAATAGCCAACGTAGTACCATGTGTCCCTCCTATTGGTCCGAGTCACAAATTCCAACATATACGACCCCGCACTAGCCATGGAGTGCGTGTCTAGCCTCATAATGGCGTCACAATGTAATATACCAGGGTTTAAACCCTCGGGTAATCATATACACCCATTACTCACCTCAAGCCGACCGTAAACTAGCCCGAAATGCCTTTTCCTCCAAAATCTACCTCCGCGGATGCCAAATATGGTCAAAACCAATAGGAATACGTAACAATTGGCTAATGGAGCATAACCCAATCGAAATAACTTAAAAACACCCAAAAACATGAAGTTGGCGAAACACGAGTCCCGGACCCACTTCTCGAAAACTAACAAAATTTACTTTTTCAGAATCCTCGTCTCACCACACATACATATCAAATTTACAATAATCGGGGTCCATTTGACCCCTCAACTCAACACTTTAAGATTCACTTGGGTTTCAAGCCCTAACCACCATTTTTGACATTAAAGACCGTGATTTCTAAGTGTTTAATCCATGATTTAGCAGCATAATCACATATTCGAGGTGTAAGAGATCATACCTGAAGAATCCCCTCGAAAATCTCTCCAAAAGCTCTCTCAATCACCTCAGCCCGAAGTTGTATTGCTCTTCTCCTTTTCAAAATATTAAACCCTCTGATTTCATTAAAACTTGATGATTTCCGTTTTCGCTGTATTTTTCTGCTTTAGCGGTTCTCGCTTCCGCGTCCAGTTTACCGCTTCTGCAGTATGCCCATTTCTTTAGCGTCTGCTTCAGCGGTCGATCTACCGCTTCTGCGACTCCCGCGTATGCGGTCCCTTTGACTGCTTTTGGTGTCTCTGACTTCCCCCTTGGCCGCTTCTGCGGCTCTTTGTCCGCTTCTGCGGACTCCACTTAAGTGGTCTCCCTACCGCTTCCGCGAAAATACTAGAAGCAGCAGCCATTTTTCATGCTTAACTCCAAAAATTCCTTGTTTACCCATCCGATATCACCGCGTGGCCCCCGGGATCCTCAACCAAAAGCACCAACACGACTTAATACTTCATTCAAACTTGCTCGAGCCATAAGATTGCCATCTTTAACATTAAAAACCACCAAAATCATTGAATTTCATTCTAAGTTAAACTAGACCTTTCCGAATTCACTTTCGTTCCATAACCAAACCAAACGAGACCCGAATGACATGAAAATTTGCAGACATATCAAAAATCACCTAACAAAACTACTGCAACTCTCGGAATTCCATTCCGACCCTTGGATCAAAATTTCACCTATCAACCGGAATTTGCTGAAATTAAACTTTAGCCAATTCAAGCCTAATTCTTCACCGGACCTCCAAATTAACTTCCGATTTCGCTCCCAAGTCAAAAATCAACATCCGCAACTAGAAGAATCACCGTAAATCCATTCTGGGCCCTCTATCTCATAAGTCAACATCGGGTTGTCTTTTTCCAAATTAAGCTTTCCTTCAATAGACTATTTGCCTCATTTCTATCCAAACTCAATCCGAAATATTTCAAACTTACCAAACACATATAATAACGCCTGAAAAAGCATAAAACGGGAAAAACAGAGCTGAAATACAAGAGACGACGGGTCGGGTCATCACTTTAGCTAACCTCTTATTTAGCTAGAGTCTTATTCCAACACTTTCGTATGCTGCCAATGATAACTAAAACACACAGTGAACTATTGCAATTCTTTAGTTCAACCATTCGTGAAGTCACTTCCATGTTGACAATTACCACAACAGATATTTGGGCGAAACCTCGATATTATCTTTCTCACCAGATGAAACCAAGTCTGTTCATATTCATTAATGACCCCAATGATAACCTCAAATTTAACTCACCACTTATGCTGATGCGATACGTCAATACCAGCCTAACCCACAATTGCATAATACACGTGCCAACAAGAAACAGTCTACACATACCCAAATCAAGGCAAATGACTCAACAGGAGGAGTTATACCTCGAGTTCATCAATACCTTTACAAAAGAAAACTGAGACGTCGTCTCACATCATAGCAATAGAGTACCTAATTCCTCCTCGAGAGTTCATAAGTTCACGTGACCTTACCACAACACGCTATCCCAATCTCAACTCTGTTACACAAGAATCACCTTGTGTTACCATGCTCAAAATAGACAGACATGCATAGATCGATGCTCGAAACCAAAACCACCCATCACACTCACGGTGAAACAAGTAATATGCACCATTCCGTCCTGAAAGGACATAACCGATACGTTATTCGCCAAGAAATTCTCATTACGGACATCCCTCGGATGCCAGGAAGCAAGGAATACAAATCAATATATGGAAAGCTACTCTTAGCATCACACTGTTGCGGCGCGCAACCCGATCCAGATAACATACCTTATATAAAGACGTGCACACCGAGCCAAATTTTCTCATACAACAAAATACCAACATCGATCGAAGAAACTGAGTGCATAAAGATATTCATTTAAGATCTGCAAGCTACAAACTCCACTTCCACTACTATAACGCATACCGAAGCCGTACGACATGGAGCCCAACACCAAATAAATACTGAAATCTACAGTCTCGCTCGGCTACATGCCTGGCCACAAGGACGCATCTGAAAAGTCCCTCAATACTGGAACCGAAACCAATGGTAGAAACCACTATACTGACATCGGCCTCAAAGGCCCAATTAAGGAACGCAACTTTTCCCAACCGACCGCTGATCTCCGGAATGCAACCGTCCAGTTAGAACATAGTCTGATACACCCCGCCACGCAACCTGTAGCCATTCTCAACATGATTCATAGCACCATCATTTAGAATCATCCGACACTAAGACAATCTCTCTGCATCCCCGTATCATATCAAGAATTTAATATACTTAAACAAGGAAAGAACTACCCGGCTTCCAAATTCCCGATATCCACTAACAGTACCAATACAACACACACGATCCACAATCACCACATACACTGCACCGGAGAACCCCTAGTTTTCGACTACTCATAGCACACGAATCCCTATACGTGATCCAAATCCCCATATTGCAAAATAAAGATTACACCTCAAGTACCCAACTATCCCACGAGAGATATTTTAAAACTCCTATGTGCCATCAACCACTCAGATACCCGCAGTCAATCCCACAAGAAGATGCCATAACACTACTAATATATCATTCTGGAATTACCCTCTTTCCAAAACATATGCCATCGTCAAATCACTTCCAATGTAACAGTACCAATTCCTTGATTACCTGAATCTACTCATTACCTAAGACATAGCCAAATCCACCATACCTTTCAGAACTGAGTCGAAAGGTTGCACACGCCCCTCTCGGTCCTTTACAACATACTGCATACACAATATCATCCAAGGATAACACGAGAAACTTCATCTCCCACCTGCGCCGCAGCCATCGACGCACTCAACTAGTTTGGAACTTTTATTGATTCCATTTAGAAGAAAAATTATTATACCCTCCATGCTCCGCATGATCCTAGAAAATATACTCTCTTGCTATTGCACCACAATGCCTCAACCCAGGCTCACTATATGAGACCCAACGCAAAACCGCACTGCCTAAGACCCATAGACCACTGAATACTTTCTCAAACATTCGCAGAGATACCACATTTCCAAAGTACTTTACCTGAAGAACTTCATGCGAAACTGAATTAGTTACCATTACTTTCAAAACAATGATACATATAATCCCGTAATTAACATAAAAGTACCACGAGTCTTGACCTGATCTAATGAAAACACTAAGTTAGTCACATACTCCACCTTAAAACACCTGCGTGATACCCATAGAATTTTTAACACATCAAAACCATTCTCAAAATTCATCCACTCTTATATACACTGCAAAATCACTTGACTTAATGAATCTAACCACTCGTGCCTTATCAGCACTTTTGCACCATAGAACATGATCTCATTCTGATACAATCGAACAAATTTCTTTTTTTTACATTAAGCATTCTTTATCCACACTCAATACATTCCCTTATTTTCTCACATCTATGAAGCACCATATAACCTTAGGCAAACATTTTTAATTTGTTTAATTTTTTTTGTTTCACCTGTGCCACCCTCGGCTCTCTTCCCGCAACCAGAATTGATTATCTCACCCGCATCAAATCGGAACTAACACCATACATAACCATACCACCAGCTCATCAACAGTGACCTCCCTAACATAGCTCGAAGCCACATATATATTAAAACACACACTCTATGGCCATCGTAATATCAAGTCGAGATTAAACTCACTCTTTCATAAACTTGTGGAAACACAAATCATCAGAAATTCTAACTTTTCTCCAATTTTTTGCATTCATTCACACAACCTATAAGCCCACTCTATAGGAAACAAAATTTCTACTAAGTCCCAAATGTTTCCAAAAATTTTGGCAGAGTTTCCTTTGTAATTGAGCCTATCCACCTGCCATAGAACCACCAAACCATCCTAACAACACGTCCACAACTTGTAAAAACATCACAATGTATATCAATAACAGAATCTCCATGCTACACGTGTTATATTATCAAAATTGAGACATGAACATGAGTTGCACCTGTTTGAATCATAACATATAGAAAATAGATTTTTAATTTCACATAAGATCTATTAACATACACAAATGATCATACCACTTCAGAATAATCTGCAGGAGCTACCCACCTGCTTGCTTCAATATATTATTTCGGTACATCATCCACTATCACACACCCCACACAATCACTGAGTCTTGCTGAGTCTGGACTCATAACACAACATGCAATCTACTTCACTCCCAGCTAGGAGACACGAAAAGATTCTTGACACGCCCATAACTCGGGGAAACACATCTGATCACAATGGAAATCAATCACTTAATGGTTTGTTATCACCTAGCAGACCTTCTTCGACACTACCAAGTCATACAGACACATCACCCGACACCCACGTACTCATAATGAAGTTATTCCGCCGCCATTACAACAATTAGGGACAATACTGAACTTATAAGATCATAACATTAACTCGCACAATCAGCACCTTGGTACTCAAGCCACAGACAGAGATTTGGCCTCAAGTTCTCTAGACTAGCCCAACATCAACTTATTGAAATCATCACTCGCCCCTCGATCGGGGAGCCACCAGCCATCAAGGCACATACAATACTGAGTGCTCATGGGCGCAAACAAACGTAAGGAAGGATTTTTCAAGAATCATATCCAAGCTAAATCAAGTACGCACGATAAGAATTCCAAGAATGTGAAGTGTTTCCTAAAGTTCTGTAGCCTCCTGTGGATATGATACGGACGTTTACGTACCGATTCACAAGACTCTACTAAACTGGCTCATAACTCGTGAGGCCTAGCAACCTAGGCTCTGATACCAACTTGTCATGACCCCAAACACGGTCGTGAAGGCGCCCTGCCGCGAGGTTGGGCAAGCCCGACCAACACCTTCTAAAAACAACGAATAAACCCAAACACGAAGTAATTAAAGAGACATGGCAACTTTTAACAATAAGCTCCCAATCACTGAAAACGGTAAATGTACGAATAGAAAACCGCAACTGAACAAGTATTCCCAAGACTTGGGGTCACGAGTATAGAGCCTTTAACAAAACACAAAAACAAGTCCGAAAGGCAAAATAGATGTCTCTGAACAAGAATAAATAAGTGGTACGAACAAAGCAATCGGTCCTACGGACGCCGGTAGCTATCTCAATGCTCTGGCAACTGGATAAGCAACAGCAGCAACGCTAAACCTCTTGAGCACCTGGATCTGCACACAAGGTGCAGGGAGTATGGGGTGAGTCTACCAACTCAGCAAGTAATAAGCATGTATGAAAACCCGGAGATAGGAAATCCACAAGAAAGCACAAATTAAAGCTAGCTAAGAGAGATATATAGATTAAACCTCAAAGATATACATATAAAGAAAAAATAATCAATGCATGAGATGTAATGCAATGCATGACCACTGCGGTACGTGCAGTCCGATCCATTTGGGTACATGTGCTCACTTTGGGGGTTCAGACTCCGGAGGGGCTCCTACAGCCCAAGTGCCATATCATACAGTGCCAATAGTTACCACTGTTTCATCATAACACACGGTGTCCTTTGTTACCACCGTTTCATTACAATACGCGGTGTCCTTAGTTACTACCGTTCCAATACAATTGTATAAGGTGTCCTTAGTAACCATTGTTCCAATACAATAATATACGGTGTCCTTAGTTACGACCGTTCCAATACAATTATATACGGTGTCCTTAGTTACCACCATTGCAATACAATAATATACAGTGTCCTTAGTTACCATCGTTCCAATACAATAATATACGGTATCCTTAGTTACCATCGTTTCCATTTAAAATAATATACAGTCCCAAAATAGCGAGATAATACTCGTCAGCCCGAAATGTCATTTAAAATTTATTTGAGTTTTCAAAACGTATAAATATGGCTAAGTTTGCAAAAAGAAAACGTATTTAAACCTGGACTGATCTCAAATAATATGCAAATCATGAAAATTCTGAGATAACTATCCTTGAAGGAGCCTAGAAGTCGGCACAAATCCCCAAACATGGCATCAAGCCCAGATAATATCAATATAGTATGTGAAGCAATCACCAACGTAGTACCATGTGCCCCTCAGATTGGACCGAGTCACAATTTCCAACATATACAACCCCGCACTAGCCATGAAGTGCGTGTCTAGCTTCATATAGCGTCACAATATGATACACCGGGCTTTCAAACCCTCAGGTCATCATCTACACCCATTACTCAACTCAAGCCGGCTGCAAACTAGCCTGAAATTCCTTTCCCTCAAGAATCTACCTATGTGGACTCCAATTCTGATCAAAACCAATAGGAATACGTCACAATAGGCTAATGGAGCATAACCCAATCGAAATAACTCAAAATATACCCAAAAACACGAAGTCAGCAAAACCCGAGCCCCGGGCCCACTTCTCGAAAAATTACAAAATTCACATTTTCAAAACCCTCGTCTCGCCACGAGTCCATACATATCAAATTTACAAGAATTGGAGTCCATTTGACCCCTCAACCCAACACTTTAAGATTCACTTGGGTTTCAAGCCCTAACCACCATTTTTGACATTAAAGGCCTTCATTTCTAAGTGTTTAATCCATGATTTAGCACCATAATCACATATTCGAGATCTAAGAGATCATACATGAAGAATCCCCTCGAAAATCTCCCCAAAACCTCTCTCAATCGCCTCAGCCGAAGTTCTATTGTTCTTCTCCTATTGAAAATATTAAAATCTCTGAATTCATTAAAAATGGACGACTTCCGCTTCCGCGGTATATTTCCGTATTTGTGGTCCTCGGTTCCGCGTCCAGTTGACCGCTTCTGCGGTCTGCTTATTTCTTCAGCGGCCGTTCAGCAGTCGATCTACCGCTTCCTGCGACTTCCGCGTACGCGGTATCTTTGACCACTTCTGCGGTCTCTGACTTCCCCCTCGGCCGCTTGTGCGGTCTCATTTGATTTTCTCTGCATATATTGTTAATTTTCATGTAAATTCACGTTTCTTTTGTTGTTTATTACTGTAGTAGTTTTCGACTTTGATTTTGTTGTTGTTTTAGTCCATGTGACATGTATATTTGGCATAAAGATTGAATTAGGGGTTTGAGTAGTTATGGAGCAATCTGTTCTTATCTGCTGATTTTGATTTTCTAATCTGACTATTTTGATTTATCTGATCAGTTGATTTTCTATGCATATATTTTTGAAATTTCCTGTTAATTCACGTTTCTTTTGTTGTTTACACCGTAGTAGCTTTTGACTATGATTATCTGCTGTTTAAGTACATGAGACATGGATTTCTTGCAAATAGATTGAACCAGTGGTTCGAGTAGTTATGGAACAATCTGTTCTTCCCTGTTGAGTTTTAAATTGACTACTTGCGGTAATTTCATCATCGAGTGATTAGCATGATTCATCGATATCTATCTTGTTCGAGCTTAGAGTTCATGTGCATGGTTAGTCAAAAAGGAAGAAAACCAACAGTATCTGGCATACTCTAACTGAATTGTAGGTTTTGAAAGCTAATTATTCCTTTTAATTTTTACTGGCACTGTAACTGCATTCTAGGGCTGCTATAATTATTACTATTGCTTGCTAAAGTTTGTTGTTTGGGATTTCTTCCATAAGCTGATTAAAAAATAGACAGTTTGCTCAAGTTTGTTGTTTAGGATTTCTTCTATAAGATGATTAAAAAACAGAAAGTGTTCTCAAGTTTGTTGTTTGGAACTTCTTCTATAAAGTGATTAAAAAACTGAAAGTTCGCTCAAGTTTGTTGTTTGGTGTTGTCCTAGTTTTATGTATAAACTGATTATTCTTGCTATCACAATGTAAGTTTATACTACTTACATTCTGAATATTTTTGTGCATTTCACGTTTTCCTGAGTTTCGTTATTCTGTTATTGTGTCATCTGGCAAATAAAAATTTCTTTGACCTGGAAATAGAGGAGCCGAGTCGACTAGAAAGTGAGACCTTAGAGTTGAATCGGTTATGTTCATCTGATCGTAACAAGTAGTGTGCATTGTAGTATTTTTCTGATCTTTTATATTTATCAAATTTCATTTTTATTTACTCTCCAAGGTTATGTAACCTAGTAAGCAGTGGATGCAACTTGTTGATAATCGGCTCGATGAAGCCTACTTAATCGGAGTGCAAAAGTGTTTGGATTATGCTTTTCAGAGAATAGGAGAAGAATATGAAATACGATGCACGTGTGTCACATGTTGTAATACAACTTTAGGAACTCGTAAGACAGCTGAGACATATTTGAAAGTATACGGAATAATGAAAAATTATACTTCTTAGTATCATCACGGGGAAAAGTTAGGTGAGTCACTGTCAGAATCAGAAGACGAAGACGGTGATGAACTAGAAAAATGTGAAAGTGAAGAATATGAAGTACAAGAATTGTTGAGAGATCTCTATCCTAATAGTGATGGAAGAACTGTGCACACTGATGTGATGAATTAATTGAAGAGGAGCCAAATATTGAAGCAAAAAGATTTTACAAGCTATTGAAGGATTTCGAACAACAACGGTACCGAAATTCAAAAGCTTCAAAGCTTTCCTCTTTGATTAAATTGCTTCACATCAAAAGTATGGGTCATTGGAGTAATGATTCATTTTCAATGTTATTGGAAATGTTAAAAGAGGGGTTTACGTGATGGTGCCGATTTTCCAAAATCGTATTATGAGGGAAAGAAGATAATTCAAGACATTTTCCTTTCCTACCACAAGATTGATGCTTCTACTAATGATTGCATGTAATACTGGAAGGAGGATAGTTTAATTGATTGTTGCAAAGTTTGTGGTGCGTCTAGATGGAAAACAGATAGACATAGCGGGGAAACAAGGAATAAAAAAAGGTAAGAAGATAGCATCAAAGATTTCACGCTATTTTCCATTGAGGCCTAGGCTTCAGATGTTGTTTATGTCTACAAAGACATCTACTTTAATGACATGGCAAAAATATCAAATAGTTGATGATGGAATAATGAGGCACCCAGCTGATTCAATAGCGTGGAAGTCATTTGATGAGCTCCATCCTTCATTTGCATCAGAGCCTCGTAATGTCGGACTTGGACTTGCTAGTGATGGATTTCAGCCATTTCAAAATTCAAAAACCTCATATAGCATTTGGCTCGTGGTTCTTATTCCTTATAATTTACCACCTTGGTTGCATATGAAACAAGAAAATTTTATTTTATCGATGCTTATTCCTGGTCCAAATAGTCCAGGAGATGCAATTGATATATATCTTAAACCTTTAATTGAAGAACTTAAGGAGTTGTGGGAAGTTGGCATTGAGACCTTTGATGCATCATCTAAATAAAATTTTATGTCGCATTCTTCTTTGTTATGGACCATCAATGACTTTCCAGCCTATGGAAATTTATCTGGATTGAGTACAACAGGAAAGTTGGCATTCCTATGTTGCAATAAAGACACCTCCTCAATTCGATTGTCTAATAGTAAGAAGCAATGCTTCATGGGTCATCGACGCTACCTTCCTCTTAGCGACAAATGGAGGAATGACAAGGATTCATTTGATGGTACAAAGGAGAAAAGGCTCCCACCAAAAATGCGTTCTGGTATTGAGATACTTAATTAACTGCAAGATCTTGATGGGATACAATTAACCAATGATCCAAAGAAAAAGAAGAATATATCACATGAAAATCGAAAGGATAATTGGAACAAGAAGAGTATTTTTTTTAACTTCCATATTGGAAGTCTGTCTTGTTGCGAGATAATTTGTATGTTATGCATATTTAAAAAAATATATGTGATAGTATTGCGGGAACAATCATGAATGTCAAAGGAAAGACCAAGGATACAACTAATACTAGATTAGACTTGCAAGACCATATATTAGGCCGAAAATTCACCCCATCCAATGAGGGGAGAAAGTTGCAGTTCCAACGGCATGCTACACATTGCCTCCTGAAAGTAAGCACAAATTATGCCAATTCCTAAAGAATTTAAAGGTTCCTGATGGGTTTCATCTAATATTTCTCAATGTATGAACCTAAAATATCACAAGATATCTGGGTTGAAAAGTCTTGATTGCCATGTTCTTCTGCAACATACACTCCCCCTTGCACTTCATGGTATGTTATCCAAAGAAGTGTGTGAAACGCTTATTGAGTTATCTTTATTCTTTAATGTGCTTGGATCAAAAGAGTTAAGGATTGATGACTTGAAACAAATTGAAGCGCAAATTCCCATAACGCCTTGCAAGTTAGAAAAGGTTTTTCCTCCTTCATTTTTCGATGTCATGGTGCACTTGCCTATTCATTTAGATAGTGAAGCTGAGACTAGTGGACCTATTCATTATCGGTGGATGTATCCTGTGGAACGATGGTTATTTTTTTTTAATATCTGATTGGTAATAGGGCATGTCAAGAAGGCTCTATTGCAGAGGGCTATATTGTAAGTGAATGTATGACCTTATGTTCACAGTATCTTCATACAATCGACACAAAATTCAATCGACCTAAAAAAATTATGACAGGGGTTTGAAAAACTCTAATGGAGGTTTATCTATGTTTTATCAACCTGGAAGTACTCTGTGAGCTAAAGAACAATGTGATTTTGAAGCAAATGAATTTGAACAAGCACATATATACATACTGAAGAATTGCGATGAAGTCATACAATATCTCGAGTATGGAGAGTTCTTTTATATCGTCTCATTTATCTTATTTCCTTTAGGGTAATTATTTTATATGATATTTATGGTTCACTTCAAACTTGTAGAGAGTTTGCACAAAGACATGTGGATACTGTGAAATACATGTCTGATGCAGAATGGAACCGACAATTTATTGAATGGTTTAATGTTAGGGTGAGTAATACATTAAAATCAAATTTGAAATTTTAATGTTTTATTACTAATTCTATGTTATTCAACTTAATCTTATTGATAGGTTGCACAATTGCATAAGAGAGATGATAGTCGGATCATGGTAGATCTGCTCTCACTTTCACGTGGTCCTACCCAGTATACGACACATTCTAATTGTTACATTGTTAATGGATATAGATTTCGTGTAGAAGAATATGATAAAATTTAAGGACTCAAAATTGCGGTGTTGTTGTAGTTGGCGAGAATGATAAAGATAATGAGAACGTTGATTAATATGGAATTTTAACAGATGTGATTGAATTGCAATTTCTCATGGATAGAAGAGTGATTTTATTTCGATGTAATTGGTTTGGTGTGTATGATAAAATAAAGGGAGTTAAAAAAGATGAGTATGACTTCGTGAGTGTTAAATAAGGGAGATTTTTGAAAACAAATGAGCCTTTTCTTTTAGCGGAGCAAGCATCTCAAGTGTTTCATGCTATTGATAACTGCAACAAAGGTTGGCATGTAGTGAGGAAGACTCAACCCCATGATTCCTATGAGATAGTAAAACAAATGAATTATGATATTGTAGAGTTAGGAAATCCTTCACAAAAGAAATGAAAAAGAACCGATGAGGTGAAGTATCTCTTTAGGAATTAGTATTTTTATTGTTACATATATTTATGGCATGATTTCTTTCCATCCTATATTGTCACACGGTGTCTAACTATTTTTTACTTTGGCTCTTTGCAGGTTCAATATGAAACCATTAAAGACTGAAAATGAGGTGGAATCAAATATGAGGAGTACAACCAGATAAGCGTTCGTCCCACCGGGTGCTATAAGAAAGGGACAAGGACGAGGATGAGCGCTTAGATCTTTGGTTGAGAAAAAGAAAACGCCAATTAAGAATTTATTTCTTCAATCTAGCGATCTTGTTAAGCAATACATCCAAAAAATTGAAAAAAGTAAGATATTTTAAATCTACTATTTTTAATGTGTACAACTAAATTTTAATGTTTAAATATTAGTAATATGATTTTGTTGCACCAAGTGCTATTGGGAAGGGACGGGGACAAGGTCTTAAAAGCTCTACCATGTCTGCTAGTCAAGGAAAAGGAACGATACATAAAAACTCTATCCTTTTTGAGAAAGATTATACGCAAATTGATATTCCATTTACTCCATCTACTGATCACGTTAAGCAATATACCCAAAAAATTGAAGCAAGTAAGTTTTTCTGAATCTTTGGTATTTTTAATAGCATATATTGCTTAAACTAAATGCCAAAATAAAATGGTTTTTTGGTCTAGGTTCTATAGGGAAGGAATGGGAGCAAACTCCTAGATCTTTGTGCTCATCTTCAGGGATTTCTAAAAGCAAAAGATCGAATTTGACCATGTCTTCAAATAAAGAAATGCGAACAATAGACAAAGAATCCTTGGTTGTTGATAAAGAGCATATGAAAACTAAAATTGCAGTGCCTCCATCTAGTGATAAAGTTATGAAACACTCTCAAACAATTGAAGCAGGTATGATATTTTGAAGAGTGCTGTTATTAATTTTTAGAACTGAATTTAATTTCTATAGTTTTAACCAAATAATGCAGTCGTAGGTTCTTCATATGGAAAGGCTAAAAAAGTTTGAGGGAGGAACAAGTGCAAGGAAGTCTCATCACTTGATGACGGACAGAAGATAATTGTTTTCAAGGCACCTCGGAAGAATCGTTCGTGACCGTAATATGTGTTTGTTGGGCGTATCATTGTGGAATGATATTAAGGAAGAAAAGTTGAATCACATGTGGGCAGCTGTTGAGGTAAAAACTGTAGCCAAGAGTATAACTGTGCATTTTGAGTCGTTTAGCTCGACTGGCTTTGCATACTGTACCTTGTCCTCCACGACCAAGTATGCGATTTTCATTGAAGTAGTCTGTTGGCTTCTCCAGTTCTGTAGTTGTGAAAAGTTTTTGTTTGTCAATTTTCCTTGCATTGATGATAGTTGTTGTTGTAGTAGGAGTCCACCATTTCAGTTAAAAAATTATTTGCATATGTCATTTGTTCCATCTTTTATTGAATGTTTTATACAGTAAATTGCTCCTAATCAGTATAAGCAATACTCCAATACTTAAGAACACACCTGTGGATATAGGATTGAGGAGAATTTTGCATTTTTGAACAGCAGATGCGCTCTTAAGAACACATATGTGGCCTCATTTCTTCTTGATTTGCAACCTCTAAATTATTAAAATTTAGGATGTCTACTGTATTTAGATGTAGTTCGGACAGTGTTGAGTTTTCAAATGGCTAGGAAATACAACAGTAAGTGACTTACCAGCTCAAAGAGTGCTCTGTTTTTTGCTCAGTACAACAGAAGTGCTCTGTTTTCTGCTCAGTGTTCAGTGCTCTGTTTTCTGCTCAGTGTTCAGTGCTCTGTTTTCTGGCGAATTTAACTTTTCAGCTCTATCGTCAAATGCACGCTTTATTATCCTTTTCAGTGCTCTATTTTCTTTAAATTATTTTTGATAGTAGAAGGATACTTTTGACTATTTTCCGTTTCCACAATAAAAGCCTAGTAATATCTGGCAATTCATTATCTCAACTCGCATTTTGATTATTGTAGGATAAATTTGAGAGTGTTGGTATGAATGATCATCGTGATCATATCTTGAGTTATGGAACAAATGGAGAGGATACTTCCATGCAATCTAAGTGAAGGATAAGCCACTCCAATAGTCTCATAAGAATATTCCAAATGGAGTAGACAAGAAAGAATGGGAGTGATTAGTAAAGGAACATTGTTCTTCGGAAAGTTTTCAGGTATGCCTAGTGATTTCATAATATATTTCGCTAAAGCATATGCACCCTGATTCCCCTCCCTAGCACTTCAACTGAAAAGTTGAGGTTTCTAGAGCTTATATATGATCATATATACATGATGGCTGACATGAACTCTCGTCTAAGTTTCACTTATTTAAGTTATGGAATAATGTGTTTGGATGTGTAGTTTCACTTATTTAAGTTATACTGGTACTTATTTCTGAAGCTATTTTTCGCAAAGAAAGTTTGTAAAATGAGTTCTCCGGGACTAATATCAGCTATATGAGTTATGCAATTTGGTATACATAACTGTCGTTTGGCCCTATATCTTTGTCTGGCATTTCTCTGCAGCCAGCTATAGAGGGAAAGGCCGATTTTTTATGAGGTTGATCACAGGTATTCTTGTTTGTGAGAGAAATTCAAGAACATTTTTGTCCTGGAAATGTATGATTGTGGTTTCCAGCAGCTCTTAGCTTCAACATCTGCTTTGAAGAGTTTCTCCGATTTCTTTCCCTTTTTAATAATCTCACAACTCAACTTATTATTAGAAGCTCAACTTATTATTTAAGTTTATTAAATTTCTTACATTTAATCTTAATATTTCACAAATATAGGCGAGAAGCAATAGGAATGCGGCAAATCGAGCTAAGTTGAATATTCTTCATCATATTGGTAGCAAGCCTATTCGTGAGATCATTTATCAAAAGGTATCATCATAAAATCTCTATTTTCCTATTGAAAAATATACATGAGCTATTATTTGACATGTTTGCCTTTTATGTAAAGGGCGGAAAAGATAGCAACCCACTGGATTTGGCAACAACTTTCTTTGAGACCCTTAAGAAAGATAACAAGCTTGTTGAACCTGAAACAATTGAAAAACATGTATGTTTTGTAAATTGAATATTTAAATTACTTGAAATTATGGTGCGTTCAGATTTTAAATGTTTTTTATATATTTTGTAGGCTCATATCAAATAAATAGTTCAAGCTGATCCATCTCTACCTTGCATAGAGATTGAAGAAAAATGTTGTGGACCTCAAACTCGTAGCTATGTGTTTGGCTTTGGGGGAGGAGTGAAGGGAAAGACTTAAAAGGTGGAACTTCTTCAAAGGCTGAATTACTGTCCGAGCTACGTTCAACTCGAGAAGAAAATAAATCTTTTAATGAGGAAAACAAATCATCGAATGAGCGCTGGTCTATCTTAGAAGATGAGACGAAAGAAATGAGGAAAATGAGAGAGTACTTCGCTGCTCAACAATCACATGTCCCGCTTACAACGACATCGCCCGTTTCATTTGAATGACCTCTGATTTTATCTGGTGACCAAGTTAGTAACAATATACTCAACTCTTTATTTTTTATTCAAAATTTACGTGTAGTCAATCTTTGATGATAAACTCATAATTCGGTAATTTATTCCTTCTGATTTATGGAACTCAAATGGCAATGGAAAATAGTCAAAAGTATTCATAACTGGTTGCCATTTTTTTAATTCAAATGGCAGTAAATTTGTCACTTTAGTTTGTTATTCTAGTTGGCTGCTCTTTCTATATGAGTCTGGTTATTCTAGCAGTAACGACCTCTCAGCTATCGTAACGACCTGCTGCAGTAACGACTTGCTGTAGTAACGACCTCTCAGCTGCAGTAATGACCTGTTTCAGTAACGAGCTCTCAGCTGCAGGAACGACCTGCTGCAGTAAAGAACTTAAATTCCTGTTGTCCAACCCTGAGTCTATTAGATGTTTGAGCAGCAGAAAAAGCCTGCTCAAACCTGAAGTTTATATTCATAACTAAAAGTTTGTAACTGTAAATGCATAATGGCACATAGCCTGAACACAATTTGACGCACAAGTCAAATTTTGATAATATTCAGACACTAATAAATGAAGGAACTGGGACACTAGACAAGTTTTTTACATAGGTGTTTAAGAACTATTCTCAATTTTTATTCAAAGTATGTGTTGTTTATTGCTTAGTTTTTTTTAGAAAAGAGTCTGATTATGTAAGTTCACTTTCTTCGTAACTAACTCTCTAGAAATCACAAAGAGAAGTCATTACAAAACCATAGTGAGACTTGACACAGTAAAGTGCAGTCTGTTTATTTGGCTCTCCAATAAACATACACAGCCTGCTAATCAAAAGGATCATAAGACTAGAAAATAAGGGCGTGCATCAATGTCCTAGCTCCAGATGATACACTCACGTTACAGATAAAGGAGATTTCTCTTGCAATGCTTTCACAGTGCCTGCTTTTCTTCTCAAAGACCCAATCAATCTGTGTTTAGGGGGTGTCTAAGGAGATATCTGTATTTTTAACACATGATTGAGCTGCTGCAGTACTTGTGAAATTTCAAACATAACTCGTTATAGAGTTACAGTCGATGACATTTTGTCATACATATCCAAGCTGATTGTAATCACATTTGGTTTTGTTGATAAATATTGCTGGTTTGTAGGCCGGTTTACTTAGATTTTTCATACAAGAAAGTGCAGCCTTTTTGTTGGCTCTCCTAATGTTTTAGTCGTCGTGTGGCGTGACCAGTCAGGAAAAATGATAAAAAAAGCAGCCTACAGATTATGAACTCGTAACTGCAGCCTACAGCCTACAGATTATGACTGTAAATGCAGCCTAAAAAAATTGCAGCCTATACAGCCTACAGAAAAATGATAAAAATAATAAAAAATGTTGCAGTTTCCTTGTTGCCCAAGAATGTGGCATGTTTCTTGATCAACTTCTTGAGAACTCTTCTCCTTGTGGTAGAGTAATTAGAAGAGATGAAATGATGCCACCATAGTAGAATAAGGTTGTAATTGTGATAGATAAGAGGATTACATTTAGGCCTTTCATTGACGAATAATTTAAAGAAAAGAGATTTATGAATTGCACGGGATTGGAATGCCCCCATAAGATGAATCATGTTAAGATGCTATGAAACATAGTTATGGAAGTATAGTATCGTCCTAGGTGGATTGGAAAAATCACTTACGATATTCCCCGATAAGACATGAGCCCTAGTGACAATATAGTGCATAAGGGGTTTCAGGTTATCAACGGTAAATTATGGATCAACATTAAGGTGAAACATCAATGGATGTTTAAAAGTTTCAAAGTATGAGATGAGATTAGAGCGTCATTATTAAGATGACCAGTAATGAGGAAATCATTAAAGGACTTAGAGTTATACATATAGGACAATCACCGATAGAGTAACCCGGAGTTTGATGGCAGAACTCGGTAATCATAAGTCGAAGTAAGACTTAGAATATAATTTGAACTACCTAGATATAGTAAAACCACAAGCATAGGTAACCAAGGCTATGATGCAATGTATAGAAATAGTCATAAGTTCGACAAAGTACCAAGCGAAGAACTTTAGTACACCTATAAATGCCTAGAGGGACATCTTGTCATAGTTATGTATATGTTCACAAAATGAGGCCTAGAGATTTGCAAAAAGCATGAGGAAAAAAGGAGAAAGAGTCGCATAGGAAAACATATAAGTACATTGTTGTACATGATGCATGTCAGAAGGTACCAACTGTTGTGAGATTGGAAGAATTCCGGCCACAGGTCGTGGTTTGAGAATGAGGTAGAACGGGGGGAATACCCATTCCCTTGGATTTATTTTCAAAAAAGTTTCCTAAACATCAAGGATAATATTAAAGTATTCGTAAGAGCTGTAGGTTATGAAACTGATAAGTGCATTAGTCAACATTCGAGGACAAATGTTCAAAAGAGGGGAATGATGTTACACACCATTTTTTCGTCTGTAAGAGAACGTCATACGTCAATTAATGTTAGCTCAGAAATAGAATCATCTTTCAAAAGTTTACAAAGTTAGTTCAACATGTTAACATGGAGGTTACAAATATTTATGATCATTGATACCGAGTAGCAAGAGAGTTTGAAGGCTTAGAAGCTAAACAAATTGAAATAAATATGTTTTGTTGGAAGTCAACAAGTTGGATTATTTTACCAGGTACATTTGAGGATAAACTAGGGTGATTAATATTATAAGTTTATGTTAATATGAGTTAGTTTAGTGGTATGATAGTTGGTGTTACGTTTTTAAGGCAAGAGAGTTGTGGAACAAAAGTTGGAAAAGGTCATCACAAGTTCCATTTATAAATGTGATAAAAATTAGGTGAAATATAACCGAGCTTTTTTCCCAATATATTTAGAATTAAGGGATGAATTACCTACTAAATTAAATATCTATGAGTCAAGTTTCCAGTGAAATAAACCATTTGTTAATATGATATAGGAGTAGAGATATATTTGCGTTTTCACGAGGCTTCGCAGTCTAGTAGGTGGCAAGTAGGTGCGTCACCTACTTTCCAAAATGAGTGGACCTAAATAAAAGCCCTAAAGTCACCAAAGAGGAGTCTTTTAAGGGACTATAAACTCAATTATTTCACCTGTACTTTAGACCAAGAAAACCTAGTTGAACCTTCACAAATCCTCCCCAAATATCCCAAACAAACTCTAGGATATTTCAGGTGTTACGACGCGATTCTAGTGCTGAAAAGTCCAGACAGCTTGCTAGTTACTCTTTTTCCTTCTTGTAGCCGTGTTAAGGAACTTTTTTTGATGAAAAATGACCAGGTTCCGTGGGTTATACTTAGTACAAGTGAAGTTTATTCTTCGCCTTCCATTATCTATGTGTTTGCAAGTTGTAACTCGATCGTATAGAATAGAATTAGCTAATTTCGAAAGAATGGTATGTTCTTTGTTCTTGTGCAATGGTTGGCTGGTTATGAACTTGTTTTTAAGTTGAATTATTTGATGGTTTATTGGATAAGAGGTATAATGATGTAAGTTTGCTTGTATTTCTCAATTTGAAAGAAAAGACAAGTCGAAATGGTTTAAGTAAACTGAAAAATTATTTTTGAGTTGATTAACTTGTGGGACTATTTTTGGGCTATTTCATGTTGGTAGTGGGTGTTCTTTTTTACTACGGTTCTTATGGAGTTTAGAGGAGGGTGTGGAGAAACACAACATAATGGCAAGGTTATTTGTTGGTCGTTCGTCGTAAAATTTTCGGATTGTTTGACACTATTATGATTATCATGTTGTGTATGAAGTTATAGGAGTATGTTGGATGTTTGTGATTGTTTTGTCTAGTGTGAAGTCATATATGTAAGGGAGGTGCTGTCTGTTTTATTGTTTAATAGGTTGTAGTTGATACATAATAGTTACGACGCTTAAACGATAACAAGAGTGCCATTTCTCTTATTGTAGACTAAGGATCCATGAAATTGCATAGCTTGAGATTGGTAAGAATATACAAGGTATGTTAAGGCACTTACTTCTTTCTTTTGGAATGATCTAAAGTGACATGAACATTGTAATGAACCGGCTGATAGCTTTTAGAATTTATGCCTCGTTCCCCTATTAACTGCTTCCCCATGAGTTCATATCTGCTATTTTGGTTTGACAGGACATTCGGCGTAGGATTCAGAGTGTTTTGGGACACTTAGTCCCTAAATGTGACCTTAAGTATTAGAAAGTTGTGCGTGATCGGAACAGTGTGAAGACGGCCTCATAATGGAAATTTGATGGATCAGTTAGCTCCACTAGGTGATTTTGGGGTTTGGAGCATGTCCAGAATGCATTTTAGATGTCTGTAGCGCATTTAGGCAAGAAATGCCGAAAGTTGGAATTTTGAAGTTTTTAGTCTCATAGTGTATTTCTCACCCGAGGATCAGAACAGGATTCTGGTAGTTTGTGTTGTATCGTCATATCATTTGGAACATGTGTGAAACATTTAAGGTCAATTGGACGTGGTTTGGTTTGGTTTTTGATCGAAGGCGAGTTTGGTTGAGTTTAGAAGTTCTTAGGTTTAAATCTTTGGTTAATTCAAGATTCTGGCGTTGATTTTGATGGTTTAAGGATTGATAAAAGTTTGAATGATGTTATGGGATATGTTTGTAAGTTTTGTTGAGGTTCCGAGGGCCTCAAGTGTATTTCGGATGCTCAATGGAGCAATTGGAGTTTCAAAGCAATATTAAGTACCATAAATTCTTACAAAAGAGAGAATCTTCACCCAAAAGCTTCCAAAAAGCGGGAATATTAAAGTCTTGGAATGTAGCTCTAAACTTAGACAAGATGAGCCCATAAGGGCAACATAAAACTATTTATAGTGGGGTGAAAATTGGGACAGAAAATGGACAAAATTGCCCTTTTAGTCACGTCTGCGAGCGCTTTCTGGTCGCAGAGCAAGTCTACAGTCCGCATTCTAAGCATCACGACCGCAGAGTGAAACCTTAGTCTTCATGTCATCATTGCATTCATGTTCTGCGATCCGCATTTGAATTCTGAGGTCGCATAGTGCATCGCAGCTTTGATCTTCAGTTGTCTTCATATTTGGTTTGCGGTGCAATCTGCGGTCCACATATTGGTTCTGTGGTCGCATAGCATACCGTATTCTTGACTTGATTTATAGCCCAAGACTCTGCATCATTATGCAATCTTGAGTCTCAATTTTATAGTCCGCATGTATGATATGTAATCGCATAGTGTACCGCATTCTTGACTTGATTTTTAGCCTAGGGCCCTAGTTCATTAGGCGATTTGAGTTGAAATTCTGCGGTTCGCATGTTCGATAAGCGATCGCATAGCGGAGTGCAGATCAGTGCCTGTGCAATATTTAACCTTTTTCTTGTCCTTTTGCTTCCATTTTCGTGTCCTTAGACTCTCCATCCTATTGTACTGTAAAACCAACAAATATACTTAAGTACTGGTTAAAATTACATTAAAACACACTAGAATCTAAGCAATTGATATTGAAATGTGCCGAAATTCTCTGACACATCAGTGTTGATGGTGGATAGTAGGGTGATTGCCTACGCGTCTGGACAGTTGAAGGTACATCAAAAGAACTACCCTGTCCATGACCTTGAGTTTCCTACTATTGTTTATGCCTTGAAGATCTATCAACATTATTTATATGGTGTGCCTTATGAGATTTACATGGATCAGAGTTTACAGCACTTGTTCAAGTAGAAGGATCTGAACTTGCGCAATAGGAGATGGTTGGAACTACTAAAGGATTATGATATAACTATTCTTTATCACCTGGGCAAGGCCAATGTGGTAACCGATGCCTTGAGTCACCGGGCGGAGAGTTTATGGAGTTTGGCATATTTACCAGCTTCCAAGAGACTCGTGGTGATGGATGTTCAGGCCTTAGCAAGTCAGTTCGTGAGATTGGACCTTTCGCAGCCCATTCGGGTTCTAGCCTGTGTGGTTTCTTGGTCTTCATTGTTCAATCGTATCAGGGAGTGATAGTATGATGACCCTCATTTGCTTGACCTAATGGACATAGTTCAGCACGAAGATGATAGGGATGTGACATGGTGATGACGGGTATTGAGTATCAAGGCTAGATTTTTGTACCCCATGTTGATTATATTTGGAAGTTGGTATTGACAGAGGCCCATAGCTCGCAGTACTCCATCCATCCGGGTGCCGCGAATACGTAGCACGATCTGAAGCAGCATTACTGGTGAAGGCAGATTAAGAAGGACATAGCAGAGTTTGTAGCTAGATGCCTCAGCTGTCAGCATGTAAAGGCTGAGTACTAGAGGCCGGTAGGTTTACTCCAGCAGATGGAGATTCCGAAGTGGAAATGGGAGAAGATCACTATGGACTTTGTAACTGGTCTCCCTCTAACTGCTGTGAAATTTGATTCTATTTGGGTTGTTGTGGATCGGCTGACCAAGTCTGCTCATTTGATTCTAGAGTGTAATACTTATTCAACGGAGTGGTTAGCTGGGATTTATATAGGGGAGATTGTCCGTCTGCATGGCATTCCACTTTCTATCATCTCAGACATGGGTTCAGTATTTACATCACGCTTCTGAAGAGCCGTCCATAAGTAGTTGAGTACTCAGGTGACTATGAGTACAACTTTTCACCATCAGACGGACGGAAAGTCCGAGCGCACCATTCAGATTCTTAAAGATATGCTCTGTGCGTGTGTTATTGAGTTTAGAGGGTCTTGGGATCAGTTCTTGCCATTGGCTAAATTTGCGTACAAAAACAGTTATCACTCTTGCATTCCAATGGCTTTGTGTGAGGCCTTATATGGTAGGAGATGCAGATCCCCGGTGGGTTGGTTCGAGCCTGATGAGGCCAGGCTATTGAGCATTGGGTGGGTCCAGGATGCGGTAGAGAAGGTTAAGGTGATTCAGGATAGACTCTATACGGCCCAGTCCAGACAGAAGAGTTATGCAGACCGGAAGGTTTGTGATGTTTCCTTTATGGTTGGTGAGCAGGTTCATTGGCCCTTTTGAAAGGCGTCATGAGGTTTGGCAAGAAAGGGAAGTTGAGCCCGACGTTCATTGGCCCTTTTGAGATTTTGAAGTGAGCTGGGGAGGTTGCTTATGAGCTTTCTTTAACTCCTAGTTTGACCAGCGTTCATTCGGTATTTCATGTCTCAATGCTTCCGAGGTATCACTGTGATCCGTCTCATATGTTGGAGTTCATTTCAGTTAACTCGGACAATGACTTGTCCTATGTTGGGAAGCTAGTGGCGATATTGGATAGGCAGGTCTGAAAACTCAGGTCAAAGTATATAGCTTTAATAAAGGTTCAGTGGCGGGGTCAGCCGGCCGAGGAGGCGACTTGGGAGACCGAGCGGGATATGTGCCAGCCGATACCCTAATTTATTTACTACTTCAGGTATGTTCTCTATGGTCATTTGTGGACGAACGAATGTTAAGTGTAAGAGGATGTGACGACTTGGCCGGTCATCTTTAGAATATAAGCCTCGTTCCCCCATTAACTGCTTCCCCTAAGTTCATTTATGCTATTTTGGTTTTCCGGGACGTCCGGTGTTAGAATTCGGAGTAATTTGGGACACTTAGTCCCTAAATGAGAGCTTAAGAGTTGGAAAGTGGTCTGTAATTGGAACATGTGAAGATGACCTCGGAAAGGGAATCTTATGTTCTGTTAGTTCTGTTAGGTAATTTCGGGGTTGGGAGCCTGTTCACAATTTATTTTGGATGTCCGTACTCATTTAGGCTAGAAATGTCGAAAGTTAGAATTTTGAGGTTACCGGTCAGATAGTGAACATTTGATCCAAGGGTCGGAATGGGATTCTGGAAGTTCTTATAGCACTATTATGTCATTTGGGATGTGTGTAAAAAATTTCAGGTCAATCGGACGAGTGTTGGGTAGGTATTGGATCGAAAGCATGTTTTGGAGGAACTTGAAGTTTTTAGGCTTTAATCATTGGTTAATTCGACTTTCTGGCATTGTTTTAGGTGGGTTAAGAATTGGTAAAAGATTGAATGATGATATGGGATATGTCTGTAGGTTTGGCTGGGGTCCCGGGGGCCTCGAGTGTGTTTCGGATGCTCAACGGAGCATTTTTGGGACGTGAAGAGTTGCAGATGTTCTGCTGTGATGTTGCAGAGCTTTTCTTCTCTGTGATCGCATCACTACTCATGCGATCGCATAATTCCTTTGGTGGGGGCCATATTTCCTTCAATGCGATCGCAATCCCCTTCATGCGATCGCACAGTGCTGTTTCCCCCTCTTTTGCGTTCGTATAGGCCACTTTTTGGGCCCATAAATTTTACCCTACGCGATCGCATCCCCTTTCATGCGGTCACATTGAACAAAACCCTTGGGAAGATATAAACATTTCATAATGAGGTTTCTTCTATTTTTATCAAAACTCAAGCTAGAGAGCTCGTATTTGAGAGATTTTTCGAGGGCCTTTCAGAGGCAATAATTGGGTAACGATTCCTTACTAATCTATGACTAAATCGCACTTATCTAATCTTGAATTAAACCTTTAATTTCGGATTTTGAATGAAAAACTGTTTTAAAGTTCTTAGACCTAATTGTGAGGATTTGAGGGGGCATTTTACCTCTGATTTGGGAGATATTTATATTGTTAGACTCATGAGAGTATGAGGTTTCTGAAAATGTATAAATTATTCAATTCCAAGACGTTGGCCTGAGGGGAGTATTGGTTATTTTACCTATTTTCACGCCTTAACTTTGATTTTAATACTTGAATTAGTTACTCGCGATGTTATTTACATTATATAATTTGTTTGAATAGATTTGGGCCATTCCAAGTCAGATACTCGTGGAAAGGGCATCGTTCCTTATTGATTTTTGCACCGGTTCAAGGTAAGTGGCTTGTCTAACCTTGTTTGGGGGACCTCCCCTTAGGATCTATTACCTGTTATTTTAAATGCTCGGTATGCGAGGTGAAGAGCGTGTACTTGTGCTAGTTGTTGAAAATCCATTTTACTTATAATATTTAACTGTGTTTTCTTGCAAATTTGTCTATTTTAAATGCAATTTAACCTGTGTAGCTTATGATAAGCATGTTTAGATGACTTACTTGCTTAATTGCTTAAACTGTATTACATGACCTACGTGAAACATGCTAGACTAGAAATTTCATTAAATTGTTCTTACTTATTACATTATCTTATTTTAATTGTGTGGTATTACGAATTGGTACTGGGGGACAGCATCCCTCTAATTCCCTTTGTATGTTTTTCATTCTTTGGCTGAGACTGCGGGATAACACGAGATCTCTGGCACAAATATGATTACAAAATGAAGGATACTTAGAGATCCTCAGGTACTAAGAGATCCCTTATGTAAAAATGGAGGATACTAGGAGATCCTCGGGATACAAGGAGATCCCTCAATTATATGATGAAGATACTAGGAGAACCTCGGGTTACTAGGAAATCCATCGATTTTATGATGAAGATACCAAGAGATCCTCATGATACCATGAGATCCTCGATGACAAATATCCGGTAGTGATTTGCGTTTCTATTTACTTACTGTGTTAGTTTTCGACTACTGTCTTAATTATATTTTTGCTTGATTCTCGCACTAGATTCTTTCCATATGGTTTTCCTTATTCTATTAATTATTATGTTTTTATCTCAGTAAGGCCTCGACCTTTTCTCATTACTACCCAACCGAGATTAGTATTGGAACTTACTGAGTACTGTTGTGGTGTACTGATGCCTCTTCTACACATGTTTTTCATGTGCAGATCCAGGTACCTCTACACAGGAGTATTATCAGTAGCTGCAGGGAGCATTACGAAGACTTGAGGTTTACATCTGCCACATTCGCAGATTCGAAGAGTCTCCCTCTCATTCTACCTATAGTTAGCTAGTTGTTATTCTGTTCTTCTTTGTATTAGACTATTCTGGGTGATTAGAGCAGCGTATAATCTTCTATAGCCTGTGTTTCCGGTGAGATTGCGGGTCTTGGGAGTTGTTTCAGCATTTTAGTATTAAAGTGTATGTGCCAGGCGGTAACTCTATACATTTTTTATGTTATTCGGTATTCTGTGATTATTTTTCGTAGAGATTGTTGATTCTGCGATGTGTTAGTCTTACCTAGTCGTGAAGACTAGGTGTCGCCATGTGAGGTTACCGATTGGTGAACTAGGGTCGTGGCAATATATATAATATATATACTTACGCTTCACTATGCACTAAGTATATATATATTAGGTAATACTGTATCGAATATAGCTTTTATATATATATATATATATATATATATATATATATATATATATATATGTATAAGTTATATTCGATACAGTATTATCGAATACACTTATACTCAATGAATAGTATAGTTATATATATAATAACGCTTTACAATGCACTAAGTATAAGTGTATTAAGTAATACTGCATCGAATATAGCATAATATACATATATAATATATATACTTACGGTATACTACGCACTTTGTATAAGTCTATTAGGTAATACTACATATATATATATATGTATATATATATATATATATATATATGTATATGTATATTGAATTAAAATTAATTGAATTTTTTATATTTAATTATAATAAATTTAATTTTATTTTATATAGTGACCAATGGTAGTTTCTATTCTGGTGAAACAGTCAGTATTCAGCGACCAACTTTGGTCGCTATTTTGAAAAAAACGAGTTAAAAACGGTTTTCCCCTCCCAGGTTCTCTTATTTTCTTGAAAACATTTCTCAAACCCTCTCTTCTCTCTCACACACTCAACCCCCCACCCCCTTCCAACTCCCTCCAGTAGCGGTGCCACTGACGCCCAGCAGCTGCAGCAGCAGCTCCGTCGGTGTCCTCCACTGCCCTGCTGGTAGGTTACTCTCTATTATCTTTGTTTTTTTCGAAATAGATTGATTTTAATTTGTTTAATTCCTTCTAGTTTGAACCCTAAAATCTATTTGTTCTTTGCTAAATTAAATCTATGATAATTGGTAGTAGATAAAATATTTGGTTTTACCTATTAATTTGGGAAAGAAATGGTTTGAACAGAAGAAACCCTAAATGTTTAGGGTTTATGTATAAAATGAACTATTAGTTTAATATTAATTAGTTTATAGGTAGATATTTAATATAGACATGTGATAGTACATACATTTGGATATAAATTGAACCATTTAGGTATGAGTTGAAGCTTTTAGGATATAAATTGAACTTTTAGTTTAAATTTAAACGCGTAGGATATGAATATAACTTTTACGATATAAATTAAACCTTGAATTTTTGTATTATCTTGATAGTTTAGTTGTAAATAGAAATTTTAGGATATGACTTGAAACTTTTAGGATATGACTTGAAGTTTTGTGGATATGAATTGAAGATATTTTTGTATGAGTTGAACCTTTAGGATATAAATTGAACCTTTAATGTATGAGTTGAATCTTTAAGGATATAAATTGAACTTTTAGTTTAAGATTAAACTTGTAGGATATGAATATAACCTTTTAGGATATGAGTTGAACCATTAGGATAAGAATTAAAATTTTGGTTTATGTTTTAAAATATTAGATTGCGGGAGGATTTTGTAGAAGCGGTTGATGACGTTATTAGAAATGCAATGGAACTTCCACCAAGAATAACTAAGATACAATACATGGGAGAATGTGCCTTTAATTGTTATTCTCATTATAGCGACAATGATGATGACAAGGCAATGGCATGTGTTTCAAATAGTGATGGTGTAGGTAGGAATTTAATATTTCCTAAGTAGATAAAAGAAGAGATTATAGAGGAATTCTGCACTTCATTTTCCACGAGAAAAAGAATTTTAATTGAGAGTGACGAGGTTGATGGAGATGGAATCTGTTCCATTGGTCATGTCGGTTCCCATAAAAGGGGATCGTAATACTGTATGATGACAGAGATTTTACGATGTTTTGTACTCGAATTTCTTCCAAACTTAATAAATACAAGATTAATATGATATTGGTGATAGTTCCTCTGATTCAGACGATAATTTGACAGACAAAAGTATGGAAATTTTGATCAAAAGAATTAAAGGTAAAACATTTTTCTTGGTAGACGAACTATCACCAATATCACATTAAGCTTGTATTTATTAAGCTTGGACGAAAGTCGAGTACAAAACTTCCTAAAATCTTTGTCATCATGGAGTTTTATGATCCACGTTTTATGGGAACTACCATGAACGACGGAAAAAATTCCATCCCATCAACCTTGTGACTATCAATCAAACTTTTTTTTTTCTCTTGGAATGTGAAGTAGAGAATTTCTTTATAACCTCTTTTATCTACTTAGAAAATTTTAAATCATGCCTACACCATCAAAATTTTGAAACACATGTCGATGCCTTCTCATTATCATTGTAGCTAATGAGATCAACAATTGATCAAAGACACACCCTGTCATGTATTGTATCCAAGTTCATCCCGAGTAATAGTACCATGAAGAGGTTGATGACGTTATTAGATAAGCAATGTTACTTCCACCAAGAATAAATAAGACACAGTACCTGGCAGAATGTGCCTTTAATTGTTATTCTCATTAGCGACAATTATGATGAGAAGGCAATGGCATGTGTTTCAAATAGTGATGGTGAAGGTAGGAATTTAATATTTCTTAAGTAGATAAAAGAAGAGCTTATAGAGTAATTATGTACTTCATTTTCCATGAGGAAAAGAAAATTAATTGAGAGTGATAAGGTTGATGAAAACGGAATGTGTTTCGTTGGTCATGACAGTTCCCATGAAATGGGTGTCATAAGACTCTACGATGACAGAGATTATAGGAACTGTTGTTCTTAATTTTCTTTCAAGTCTGATCCGTACAAGTTTAATGTGAAATTGGTGATATTTCTTCGGATTCAGACAATAACTTGACCGACAAAAGTATGGAAATGCTCTTAAAAAGAATTAAAGGTAAAATGTTTTTCGGCATCCTTATCTACCAAGAAAAACGTTTTACTTTTAGTTCTTTTTAAGAGCATTTCCATACTTTTGTCTATGAAATCATTGTCTAAATCTAAAGAAATATCACCAATATCACATTAAGCGTGTACATATCAGACTTGGAAGAAAGTTTAGAACAAAACTTCCTTTAATCTTCGTCAACATAGAGTCTTATGATCCCCCCCTATTTATAGGAACTACCACAACCAACGAAAAATATTCCGTTTCATCAACATTGTCACTATCAATCAAACTTCTTTTTCTCCTTGAAAATGAAGTAGAGAATTTCTCTGTAACCTATTTTATCTACTAGGGAAATGTTAAATCCTACCTACACCATCACTATTTTGAAACACATGTTGTTGCCTTCTCATTATCATTGTAGCTATAGAGATCAACAATTGATCAAAGACACACCATTTCTGGTACTGTATCCAAGTTATTCTCTGTATCCAAGTTCATCTGAAGTAGTTGTACCACGAAGAGGTTGATGATGTTATTAGACATGCAATGGAACTTCCACGAAGAATAACTAAGATACAGTACCTGGTAGAATGTGCCTTTAATTGTTCTTCTCTTTATAGCGACAATGATGATGAGAAGGCAGTGACATGTGTTTCAAATAGTGATGGTGTGGGTAGGAATTTAATATTTCCTAAATTGATAAAAGAATAGCTTATAGAGGAATTATGTACTTCATTTTCCATGAGGAAAAAAAGTTTTATTGAGAGTGACAAGGTTGATGAAGATGGATGGTTTTCCGTTGGTCGTCGCAGTTACCATAAAATGGGGATCATAAGACTCTACAAAGACAGAGATTATTGGAAGTTTTGTACTCAACTTTCTTTCGAGTCTAATTCGTACAAGCTTAATATGATATTGGTGATATTTCTTTGGATTTAGATAATGATTTTACCGACAATAGTATGAAAATGATCTTAAAAAGAATTAAAGGTAAAAAAATTTCAACATCCTTCTCTACCATGAAAATTTTTTTACCTTTAATTCTTTTTAAGAGCATTTCCTTACTTTTGTAGGTCAAATTATTGTCTGAATCCGAAGAACTATCATCCAATATAACAGTAAGCTTTTACGGGTCAGACTTGGAAGAAAGTTGAGCACAAAACTTCCGATAATCATTGTCATCATAGAGTCTTATGATCCACGTTTATGGGAACTCTGACGACCAACGAAAAAACTTCTATCTTCATCAACCTTGTCGCTATCAATCATACTTCTTTTCCTCTTGGACAGTAAAGTAGAGAATTTCTCTATTATCTCTTTTATCTACTTAGGAAGTGTTCAATCCAACCAACACCATCACTTTTTTGAAACACATTTCTTTGCCTTCTTATTATCATTGTAGCTAATGAGATCAATAATTGGTCAAAGACATACTCTGTCAGGTACCTTATCCAAGTTATTCTCTGTATCAAAGTTCATCATGAGTAAGTACCATGAGGATAATCACGAAAGCCACTAGACAGCTTTATTATGCCAATGAAGCAAGATGACCCATTCAATGAAACTTGTATTATAAAGAATAAGAAAGAGACTTATTAGCATCGACTGCATACATGTATGATTTTACTACTCATTAAATATTTCATTTTCTTTTACATAAATTTTGAAATACTAATTCAATATAATTTTTCGTATAGGTTCAATTCGCTTCACAGTTGACGTGGGGGAATCCAAAAGCAATCAACCACCTAATGAACCGATCGAGGCAATCCAACTTTCAGACGAGGAGTCTGAAATAACACTCCTTCAGTACTTTATATACTTTGAACTAGATAAAAAACATAGTTCTATTGTGTTAGTTCTTTTTAGTTTGAATGGGCTTTTAATAAGCGTTAACTTAGTTTGTTAACTTAATTTGTTAGTTCTATTGAACTTTATTCTTTGTTGCTTTTAATTGTTTTTTATTGTTTTTGTTGTTGGCATAAAATGCCTATCTAGGAAATTTTTTGAATGGAAGATGGTGTAGCTGCCAAAACAGGAAGTTTCTGCCAAAATAATTCCCAGAAAAGCGACCAAAGTTGGTCTCTATTTGGTCCCTTTTGAAGTTAAAAAAATTAATTTTTTGGAGAATAGCGACCAACGTTGGTCTTTTTTTACCCAGATTTCCACAAAAAGCAGGTCGCTATTTCATTAAAAAAAACTAGTGATATAGCGACCAAAGTTTGTCGGTAATATTTAAAAAATAAATTAAATTCATGTATTTAGGGACCAAAGTTGGTCGCTAGTTTAATAAAATAAATAAATAATTGAATAAAAAAGCGACCAAAATTGGTCTCTAGTTTCGAGATTTTAAAATTTTAATATTTGGATTAGAGACCAAAGAGGTCGCTTTTTAATGATTAATAATAAATAAATAATATATTTTTTATTTAGAGACCAACTTTGGTCGCCAAATTTATATAATTAAATTAATAAAACGACCAAAGTTGGTCTCTATAGTCGATATGCGGAAAAATTTGTCCATTTAGCTTAGAGACCATCAATATTGCTACCAGGCCCTGTTGGTCGCTTTTTGGTCGCTTTTTAGCCCAATAGCGACCAACTTTGGTCGCCTTTGGCGGTCGCTTTTTTTATGGATTTCTAGTAGTGTGTTTCTGTCTCAACCAGCACGCTTTACTAATCCCTTATATCCTAATCATGTCTATTAACTCATAAAATCTCTATATGGCCTTAAACAGGCCCCTCGTGCATGGTATATGAGGCTTCATCAATTTCTCGTGGCCATTGGGTTCTTTTCCTCGGAAACTAATACATCTTTATTTGTGTATCAAGCTGAGAGAATAGTTGTTTACTTGCTCATCTATGTTGACGAGAAAATTATGACTGGCAGCCATCAATCCTTAGTTAGTGATATTATCTCAAAGCTTGGTGGTGAATTCTCCATTCGTGACTTGGGCTCTTTAAGTTTTTCTCTGGGATTAGAGGTCAAGCATACCGCACGTGGTCTCTTTCTAACTCAACAGCAATACATTAGCAATCTGCTAACTAGGACTGGTATGCTCAAGTACAAGCATGTTCGTACACCTGTGTCACCTAATGAAGCTACACGATGGGGATAGCTCTTTGTTTCATGATACTGTATTGGAAAAAAACTGAATTTATAATGAAGATGGCGTGGCATGACACGTGGACTAGTCAAATGGTAAAAATATGATGATCAGCTAAGAGGAACGAGTGACAATAGATACGGGGAGAGGAAAGCTAAATAGGCACGAGAAGCAATACAAGCTTCGTACCTATTTAAGTCATTTAAAGACAGGATATCAGAAAGCATTAAATATATGAATCTGATGATGGAAAGGAGTCCAAATTCAATATTAAATACTCAGTACGTTAGAAAATTTGTACTAAATAGGAATGATTATGTAAAGTTTCATTTAATCTCTTTTATTGCTCAAAATTTCCTCGTTAAGACAAAGGTATTACATCTTTTCCTAGAGTCAACTATAAAAGGATGAGGTCTCAGCATTTGTAAGGACACAAAATATCATTGATATTATATTGAAGTACAAACTAATTTATTGCTTTGTTATTCTGAAAAGTCTATTATTTTATTCGTCTCTTGATTATCAGTAATCCGAATTTATATTTATCTTTAGCTTTGACCAGAGAATCATATATTTGGTTAAACAAATTGGTTCCCCTACCGGGAATCTGATAATCTTTTCTTTTAAGCTACGTTTTCTATCCATTGTTATCAACATGTCAAACCAGAACAACAACAATAATAGCAGTGAAACACCTTGGGAAATCATGAAAATCAAATCCAGCAAAATCAAGGAGATCTACCAAACATTGACGTGGTTCCCTCCCATCAAAATTCACCACGTCAATCTCGTGAAGGCACTCCTGCTCCTGAATCTCGTGCTGACCAACAAGAGAAATCTGAATATTTTGAAAAAGGTGAAAATAATGCCTTACTAAAATTAATTGATGCACAGGTCAGCAAAGCTCTTCAGGCTCTAGTTAGTCGATTGCCTGCTGGACCACCCATACCAACGCCTAATAATAATACATTGGAGAATCCTCATTCCGGTCATGCTAATTCTAAAAATAGAGGAACCACCAGTGAACTACAGGAAGGGAACAAGGTAATTCAAATAATTCCTATTTTCAAAATTTAGTACTAACCTTGCAAAAACAGATTAAGGAACAAAATGAGCATATTGAGCAAATCCCTGCAGTTCCGCCTATAATAAAACGAGTAGATATGGACAAATACTCACAGAAACCTTGGTAGCCAAGTGCTGCTCCCCTTCCAATTCTGAAAAAGTTTAAAATGCCTGACATCCCAAAATACGAGGGTACAACAGATCCACGTGACCACACGACTGCATTTACGACAGGCGTGAAAGGCAACGACTTGACTAAACGAGAAATTGAATCAGTACTGGTCAAAAAATTTGGAGAATCACTCACCAAGGATGCATTAACCTGGTATTCTATTTTACCTGAAAATTCTATACATTCCTTTACTGAGCTTGCATATTCTTTTATTAAAGCCCACTCGGGAGCTCAAACTGTTGAGAAAAGAATGGAAGATATTTTCAAAATCAAACAAGTGGATTTAGAGTTGCTTAGAGATTTTGTTGATAAATTCCAGCGTGAAATAATGACTCTATCCCGTGTACCTGACAACTGGGCTGCATTAGCTTTTGCAAGTAATTTAAATGACAAAAGTTCTAAGGCCACGAGAAGACTCAAAGAAAGCCTTCGAGAATTCCTTGCAACCACGTGGAATGCTGTTTACAACAGATACAGTACGAAGTTCGAATTGAAAAAGATACCATACCTAAGTTTCATCACAAAGAAAGGAGCGATTCGAGAAGATCAGAAACCGAAAAAAGATCAGGTAAAAACAAGTATGACCCATATATGGGACCTGCAGGAAAAGAATCACGATTAAAATAGGATAACCAACAATATGATCAAAAACCGAGGAACGGGGATACTGGTTCTTCATCAAGGTTCAGAAATGATCGTAACAAACAAGAGTCACGAGATGATGACAGAAGTTTAAGGGCAAGGTTTGGTGGATATAACTTTAATGTCACTACCTCCAAGCTCGTGGCTGTTTTGAGGAGCATATGAGATAAGGTACGATGTCAAAAACAGATGCGGTCAAATCCAAATAGAAGCAATCCTGGCCATTGGTGCGAATTCCACAATAATCATGAGCATAGAACTTCATAATGTAGATTCTTACAAAGTGAAGTGGATCATCTATTGAAGCAAGGTATCTCACTGAGTTATTTAGTGAGAAAGGTAAACAAGCATATATGAAAAATAGGCAAGAGTCACCAAAGCCCCCATCACCCAAGAGTACAGTGAATTGGATAAGTGGAGGAGAAGATATTCACGGAATAACCAATACAGCTTCCAACAGGTTTGTAAAGTAACAAATACACACGGTAAACAGGTACGACATGTCTTAGAAAATGAAAGTATTTCATTCGATGATGCAGATATCGAATGAGTGATAACCCCACATAATGACGCACTGGTAATATCTTTACATGTACATGATACTAATGTAAAATGAGTTTTGATTGATCCATGAAGTTTTGTAAATATTATAATACTAAGAGTATTATGTGAAATGCAAGCTGAAGACAAAATGATACCCAAGGCACATACCTTGTCCGGGTTCGACAATTCAAGTGTGGCAACAAAAGGAGATGTAATTTTAAAAACTTTTGCTGCATGTGTTATTAAAGAAACTAAATTTCAGGTAGTTGATATGGAAATAGCTTACAATATGATCATGGGGAGGCCTTGGATCGATGATATAGATGTTTTTCCGTCGACTATACATCAAATTATTAAACACCCATCACCATAGGGGATTTTTCAAATTCGGGGAGGGGGGGTCAGGAAATAGCCAGGAGTATCAACCTGCAACAGATACGAGCATCGTAAATAAAGAAAAATAGCAATTACAGGAAAGGGTTGAAGGTGTCAGTAATCAAACCTCAAGTGAGCGAGCAAAAATAGTTTTAGACTTTGAGACCTTATTCAATTCCAGAACCTGAAGAGAATGAAAATATCAAAACAACAATCGAAGAACTCGAGGCTGTGATATTATTTGAGCAGTGGCCTGAACAGAAAGTTTATGTTGGAGCTAATTTATACTCAAACATGCGAGGTATGTTAATTGAATTTCTAAACTCGAATGTAGACTGTTTTGCTTGGTCTCATGCTAGCATTACAGGGTTACCACCGAATGTGATTACTCACAACTAAACGAAGACCCATCCTTTACACCAATAAAGCAAAAGAAAAGAAAGCAAGGGGCTTGCAAAAACCAGGTGATTCAAGATGAGGTCCAAAAGCTATTAACAATTAGGTCAATCCACGAGGTAAAGTGCCCTAATTGGTTAGCTAACACGATTGTTATACCAAAGGAAAATGATAAGTGGCGGGTTTGTGTATATTATACATATCTTAATAAAGTCTGTCCAAAAGATTCTTTCCCTTTACCGCATATAGATCAATTAATTGATGCAATTGCATGACATGAACTATTATGTTGTTTAGATGCATATTCAGGGTACAACCAAATTAAAATGGACCCTAGTGATGAAGAAAAAACTTCTTTTATCACAGACAGGGGGACTCACTATTATAAAGTAATGCATTTTGGTCTCAAAAATACTGGAGCAACCTATCGAAGAATGGTCACCAAAATGTTCTAAGAACATTTAGGAAAACGATGGAGGTATAGATAGACAATATGCTCGTTAAAACCCAGCTTTCTCATGATCATATTTCTCATCTATCTGTTACATTTGAAATTTTACAAATATTTAATATCAGGTAAGTTTTTGTGTTTTCTCGTTTCTAACCGTGGTATTGATGTAAATCCTTGTCAGATCAAAGCGATAGAAGAAATTCCTAATATCCTTACGACTAAAAAGGAAATTCAAAGATTAACGGGAATAATTGCAGCATTGGGTAGATTTATTTCCAAATTTTCAGAAAAATGTTTTAAATTTTCCCCCACACACAAAAAGCAAGATCATTTTGAACGGAATGAATATTTTCAAAAAGCCCTTAGAAATTGAAAGCTTACTTATCAAACCCACCATTATCAGAAAACTAACAACATGTGTCTACCCAGTATCCGGTGTCACTGCTCACGGACACTAAAGAATACTAAAAATAATTGTCTGAAAGAAATACATAGCATGTTTGTTGCACACAATTTAACAAACTGAGGGAAATAGATAGAGGAGACTCGGGGCCCGCGAACGCCAGCAAACTACCTCAGAGTCTTTGGACTAAAGGATCACTCCCGATCTAAAGCTACGGCCCGTAGACTGGGTCATGACCTGTGCACAAAAAGGCAAAACAGCATAGTATCAGCACAACCGAGCCAATGTGCTGGTAAGTGCCCGGCCTAACCTCGACGAGGTAGTGACGAGGCTAAACCGGACCTACCACAACCAACCTGTACAGACATATGCAATAACAGAAAGAGAGCATCATTTTAAGCAAATAAAGGGGGGGAAGGGACATGCTGGAGGAGTAGCAGTTAAATTATAACTCCGACAATCAAGAGATGAAACTGAATAAATAATAATTAAACAAGAAAGCCAATGAATCAACAGCAGCACGGCATCACCCTTCGTGCTTTTACTCTCATTCCTCACCAAGGTAGTCAAATATAATGCACGGCATCACCCTTCGTGCTTTTACTCTCACTTCTCATCAAAAATATCAAATACAAGGAACGACATCACCCTTCGTGCTTTTAATCTCGATAAACAATGGACGGCATCACCCTTCGTGCTTTACTCTCATTAAACAGCGCACGGCATCACCCTTCGTGCTTTTACTCTCTCTTCCTCTCCCAATCTATTCTCAAAGCCAAACGGGAACAAGGATATATATATATATATATATATATCAAGATAAAAGATCCCGGCAAAGGAGACCAATTCAAAACATTGTCCGGCAAGGGAAATAGTATCCAAAATTCCTCCTTAGTTCATTTAATTCTCCACATTCACCATATAGTTCATGTAACAAGTAATTATCACAATTGTTCACTTACTCCACAATTTAATAGTAAATATGACATCATGGTCATGCTTGACTCGGGCGCATAGGTAACCGTTACAATACCTATACACCGACCCCACATAGCGACCCCACATAGCACATATCAAATAACAATCTAATTCCTATTCCCTCAAGCCAAAGTTAGATCGAACACTTACCTCGAATTCGAAAATGGCAACTCAAAGCTCAACAATCGCCTTTCCTCTAGAATTTGACTCCGAACCAACAATATCTAACATAAATTGATTCAATATTATCAATAAGGATCCAAAAACACAATCGCATAGCCTAGAAATGCATTTCCTAGCTTACTTTCTAAATTACTAAAATCTGACACCGGGCCCACGTGGTCCAAACTCGAGGCTCAGACAAAAACCCAATCCCCAATAACCCCACGAGTTCAAATATATAATTAGATTTTAAATTCTACCTCAAATTGAGGTTGAAATACCCAAAATCCCATAAACCCTAACTAAACCCAAAACCCCTAAATTCTACTTTGATTTAATGTTTTCAAGCTAGGAATTTAATGATTTGACGAAGTAATAGTGAGGAAATAATGTTAGGATTACTTCCCCACGGAGTTGTGATGATTTAGGAGCTTGAAGTTCGTCAATGGAGGGTGTAGGAGGTGAATTCGTGTGAGAGTTTGAAGGAAATCCCGTAACAAACAGTGCAGGAATTAATAAAAATATCTGAAGCATTTTGTGCTTCGCGATCGTGACACCTGGGCCGCGTCCACGATGAAGGAATATGATAAGGCATCGCGTTCGCGATGGGATCTACGCAAACGAGAAGAAGGAAAGCATGGGGGTCCTGGATAGCTCTACGAGAACGCGGAAACAGACACGCGAACGCGGTGAAGGATGAGGCTAAGCTACGCGAACGCATGGAATTGGCCGCGATCGCGAAGGGTAAGAAGATTTGGGCTACGGGAATGCAAGCCAAATGCCGCATTCGCGATGAAGAAATGGCTCTGCAATAGCTGTTGGAAAAATCTGGTATTTTTCTAAGTTTCAAAACACTTTGAAACGCCCCGAAATCACCCCCGAGCTCTCGGGGCTCCCAACCAAATGCACACACTAACTCTATTTCATCCTACGAACTTGCTCGAGCTATCAAATCGCCACAATAACATTAAAATCAAAAAATCAACCCCCAAAACTCATGATTTTCATTTCTAAATTCAAAACATTGAAATTTTTCTACTTTTAGTCTGAAAAATGTCAAACGACGTCCATTTTCAACTAAACTTTACAGATAGCGCTTAAGGCCCATTTAAGAATTGTACCTGGCATCGAAACCAAAATACGAGACTAATATCATCACTTTTGATCAAATTTTCATTTTCATTTTACCTTAAGCATTTTCAAAAACAATTTCACAGAAAAGCTCCGTACTCGGGCCTGGGACCTCGGATTTCGATTTCGGGAATACACCTGGGTCCCAAATTTTCTTTCACACCCTCTGGGACCGTCACATCACTGGTCCGGGTCCGTTTACCCAAAATATTGACCAAACTCAACTATAGCAATATTAGTATCAAAATTCATTGTTTTTAACACAGAATTCAAATATTTTCACATAAAAAATTTCCGCTTTCACGCCTGGACTACGGACATAAATCTAGGCAACCCAATAAGATGTTTTCAAGGCCTCAGAAGCACAAGGAAAGGGAGAATCACGGTGATGACCCTTTGGGTCGTCACATTCTCCACCTCTAATACAATCGTTCGTCCTCGAACGAACAAAAGAAAGAAGTACCTGACTCGTGGAATAGATGGGATAACGGCTCCGCATATCGGACTCGAACTCCCAAGTCGATTTCTCAAATGGCTGACCTCTCCATTGAACACGAACTGAAGGAAAACTCCGCGATCTCAACTATCGAAGCTGGTGGTCTAAAATAGCAACCGACTCGTCCTCATATGACATATCCTTGTCCAAATGGACAGTACTAAAATCTAGCACGTGGGTGGGATCACCGTGATACTTCTGAAGCATAGATACATGAAAAGCCGGATGCACGACCGACAAGCTAGGCGGCAATGAAAGTCTATACGCCACGTTCCCCAAACGGTCCAGAATCTCAAATGGGCCAATATACGTAAGGCTAAGCTTGCCCTTCTTCCCAAACCTCATCACGCCCTTCATAGGCAATACACAGAGCAATACTCGCTCACCAACCATGAAAGCAACATCCCTGACCTTTCGATATGCAACACTCTTCTGCATGGACTGAGCTGACCGAAGTCTGTCCTGAATGATCTTGACCTTATCTAAGGCCTCCTATACCAAATTTGTACACAATAACCGAGCCTCTCCCGGCTCAAAACATCCGACTGTGGACCGACACATCCTACAATACAACGCCTCATACGGGGCCATCTGAATACTAGACCGGTAGCTGTTGTTGTAGGCAAACTCCGCTAACGGCAAGAACTGGTCCCACGAGCCTCCAAAATCAATAACGCAGGCTTAGAGCATATCCTCAAGAATCTGAATGGTCCTCTCGGACTGAACGTCCATCTTGGGGTGAAATGTTGTACTCGACTGGACCTGCGTACCCAACTCATGCTGCAGCACTCTCCAGAAATGCGAGGTAAACTGCGAACCCCGATCAGAAATAATAGTCATGGGTCACCCATGAAGGTGAACGATCTCCCTGATATAAATCTCTGCATACCTCTCAGATAAATAGGTGGTGGAAACTGGGATGAAATGCACTGACTTAGTCAGCCTATCAACAATTTTCCATATAGCATCAAATATCTTCCGAGTCATCGGAAGGCCAGTAATAAAATCCATGGTGATTCTCTCCAACTTCTACTCGGGAAGCTAAATCCTCTGAAATAATCCACCAGGCCTCTGATGCTCGTACTTAACCTGCTGAAAATTTAGACAATGAGCCATATATGCAACAATGTCTTTCTTCATTCTATGCCACCAATAATGCTGTCTCAAATCCTGATACATCTTCGCGACGCTCGGATGAATATAATACCGAGAACTGTGGGCCTCCGCTAAGATCAACTCTCGAATACCATCAACATTAGGCACAGAAACTCGCCCCTGCAACCTGAATATGCCATCATCTACCAAAGTCATCTCCTTGGCACCTCCCCTCTGCACCGTGTCTCTCAGGACGCACAAATGGCGATCATCAAACTGCCGCTCCCGGATACGCTTCATCAATGAAAAGCGAGCAACTGTGCAAGCTAACGCCATGTTGGGCTCAGAAATATCCAATCTCATCAATATATTGGCCAAGGCCTGAATATCCAAGGCTGACCGGAATATATGCAAGACTACCCATGCTAGCGGACTTTCTTCTCAAGGCATCGGCCACCACATTACTCTTCCCTGGGATCTTTTAACAAATCCAATTATTAGACAAAACAATCTTTAAAAAAATAAAAAAGGTAAGTAATTAGATGGAATTACCTCTCGAATGGATATATCCATCTACATTAAAATGGGCCTCCAAGAGTTGCCTCTTGTGCAAGATGAATTGGAAGATGTTCCACTACATCAAGAAAATCAAGAGGGAAATTTTTTGACAGCTTGTTTAAAGTTACGATAATGTTACTATCCATATAAATTAGGTTCTCCATCCTCAATGTGCTAGAAAATAAATCCTTAAAAAATCACTTATCTCTGCAATCAGTTTTGATATTCGATCAGGCAATGCATTAAATGCAGTAGGCATCAACACTTCCATGAAAATACGACAATCATGGCTTTTTATTGACGCCAACTTCTTGTCTTTCATGTGAACATGCCTGAATAAATTTGATGTTTACCTATTAGACATCCTCAAATTATTAACCCAACTACAAATCTCTCTTCTCTCATCTAAGGTGAATGTGTAACTGGCATTGTGCTTCTGAATCTTGCTGTTAGAGATGTCAAAAATAACTCACTTCACCTACAATATTCCTTAAAGTCAATCTTGGACTTCAAGCTATCTTTGGTATTGTTATCAACATCCATAAAAATGTTAAATAAGTTATCAAAAAAATAATTCTCGATATGCATGACGTCCAGATTATGCTTCTATAAGGTAACTCCCAAAATATGCCATGTTTAGTCCAGTTTTGCATGAAACCACAATATGGTATCTTATATGGTGGAGAATCTGTTACTTTAAGCATATTCATGACTCTATTCCAAAATTCTTCTAAACACAGGTAGAATTGTGGCTCCTCAAAATCACTTTGGTTCTTTGTGAATGCACTTGTGTTTTGCCTAAAGTCATGATTTATTGGCAAGAATCTGCGGTGGCAGTCAAACAATGTATTTTTACCTCCATATTTTAAAGTAAATACTTTCATATCTTCTATACAACAAGGGCAAGCTAACTTTCCAGCAGTCGACCACCCGAACAACATTCCATAAGCAGAATTATTTATAGTCCATATCAAAACCACATGCAATCTGAGGATTTATTTAGATGATATATCATATTTTCCACACCTTGGTTCCACATTAATTTTAACTCATCAATCAAAGGATGCAAGCATACACCAATCAAACTTTTTGGATTGCATGAACCTGGAACACTATATGTGAGGAATAGATATGGATTTTTCATACACAACTAGGGTGAAAGATTATATAGGGAAATAAACACTGGCAAACATGAATATGGTGAGTGAATCCATCCGCATGTAATCCCAACTGAATATTTCTTGGTTCACTAGGAAACTGGGGGAACACCCTATCAAAATGCTTCCATGCTTCTCCATGTGACGGATAAAATAGAATACTTGGTGGCCTTCTATATTCATACTTCCATCTCATATGAGGAGCATAACTCATTGATGCATACAACCTCAGTAACCTAGGTATAAGAGGAAAGTACTGCATCACATTAACTAGAACCTTCTTTTTTATTTTGGCATTTTTGACTTCCTTAAAACGAGTCTAGTTATAAAATTTATAGTTCTCTAGATATGTGTCATCATTATATGCAAGGACCCAGCCAGTGGTTTTAAGAATAATGCCCCAACCGCCTATTAATTGTATTCCCCATATTTGTTTCTACTATTGTGAGTTGCCGGGAGGATTTACTAGGAGTTTCGGATAGTTTAGATAGTTTAGAGACACTTAGTACCTAAATGAGAGTATAAGTTTTAGAATTTTAATCATAGTCGGAACAGTATAAAGATGGCCTTGGAATGGAATTATGTTTGTTTTGTTAGCTCCGTTGGGAGATTTTGGGCTTAGGGGTATGTTCGGATTGTGTTTTGGAGGTCCATAGCTTACTTAGGCTTGAAATACTGAAAGTTGAATTTTTGAAGTTTCCGGTTCGATGGTGAGATTTTGATCTAACAGTAGGAGGAATTTCGAAATTGGAAGTAGTTCCATAGTCTTGGATGTGATGTGTGTGCAAAATTTCAGGTCATTCGGACAAGGTTTGATAGATTTTTTGATCGAAAGCGAAAGTTGGAAATTTTGGAAATCCTTAGGCTTGGATTGGAGAGCGATTCGTAGTTTTAGCATTTTTTAATGAAATTAAAAGTTTGGAATAAGTTCGTATAATATTTTAGGATTTGTTGGTAGGTATAGTTGAGGTCCTGGGGACCTCGTGTGAGTTTCGGGTGCTTAAAGGAAGTTGATTTGGACATAGGAAAATTTGATGTTGGTTGTCATAACTGCATCTGCATGTATTGGACCGTAGGTGCGACACCTCAAATGCGCTTGGAGGGCCACATGTGCAGTCTGAGGTTTTTTATTATTACCCGCAGATGCGTTCCAGGCACCACAGAAGTGGCACCACATCTACGCAAAGGAGATCGCATGTAAGAAAAATTTGTTGTTTAATGAATTGTAGCAGATGCGACATTTGTTCTACAGAAGCGGATTTGCTAGGCAGAAATACGATATTTTGAGGGTTTGAAATAAAAAGTTAGAAAAAGGATTTGGAGCTCGGGCGAGGGCGATTATGGAAGGATTTTGAAGAGGAAATCAGTAGGTAACAATTCCTAATCCCTTTCTACTTGTATTACTATGATCTAATCTTTGTTAAGTCATTTAATTTCGTATTTGGGATGAAAATTGAGGAAAAGTGGAGAAAAGTTCTTACGCCTAAATTTGGGGTTTTGATCTAGATATTTTATGTCGAATTGGAATAATTTTGGTATAAATGACTCGTGAGAGTATGAGGATCCTGAATTTGTAAATATTGCCCGATTCCGAGAGTTGGGCACGCGGGACGTTTTGGTTATTTTTCCTAATTTGATGTATTATCCTACAATTAGTTTGTGGAATACGTTACTTGAAGTTATATATACATTACGAAATTGATTTGAATAGATTTGGGCCATTTAGAGTCGATTACTCATGGAAACCGCGTGGTTTTTGGTTGATTTTTGAGTCGGTTCGAGGTAAGCAGCTTGCATAACCATGTGTGGGGGAAACTCCCCTTAGGATTTGTTATTGTTGATATATGAAATTCCTCGTATGTGAGGTGACGATTGCGTACATGTGCTAATTATTGAAAATGCTATTTTCATTAAGTAACTATAACTGAGCTTTCTTTCCTGTTTCTGCTACCTGTAATTTAATCCGACTGTTAGATTAGGGAAGCATGTCTAATTGACTTAATTGCCTTACTTGCTCAAACAGCTTTATTATAATTCCACGAAACATGCTAGGTTAAAGTTATATGTTTACCTTGGTAGAGAAATTTGGACCAAATTAAATATTCTTTGTGTTGCTAATGTGTGTTTACTTTCAAACTAGGGAACGATATCCCGGGAGATCCCACTGTATGTTTACTTTGGGACTACGGATTTGTATTCCCAGAGATCCTTTTGCACTTTTATATTAGAACTATGGGACTGCACCCAGTGGATTCCCCTAGTAATGGGTATTTGCAATTGGAACTACTAATCTGTATTCCGGGAGATCCCTCCGAACTATGAGTTAGACGACGGGATTGTTCCCGGGAGATCCACTAGATATTTATATTTGGGACTACAAGAAGGCATCTTGGGAGATCCCCGGTAGTTATCTCGGTGTTCAGTTGTATTTCTTATATGGTTATTTTGTCTCTGTTATAGTTGTTATTCTTATTATACCATCATACTTCATATTGCTAGAATTTAATCATATTGTTGTATTCTATACTCTTTTACTTCATTTTTCAGCTATAATCAGTAGGACCCTGACCTTTCTCGTCACTACTCGACCTAGGTTAGGCTGGGCATTTACTGAGTAGCGCTGTAGTGTACTCATGCCCTTTCTGCGCATGTTTTTCATGTGCAGATCCGGGTACTTCGCCTTATCCCTACTACCCTTTAGGCGAGGCGATTCTCCATAGACTTCAAGGTATATCTGCCGCATACGCAGACCGAGGAGTCCCTCTCCATTCTTTCTAATAACATTAGCCCTTCTGTATTTATTTTTTATTAGACATTCTGTAGTTATACAGTTGTTCAACAGTTTGCGATTTTATGAGATTTCAGGTTTTGGTAAGTTGTTCAATTTGAGAGTTATATTGTATAAACCTTCATTATGTTTATTCTGCAATTTTTATTTGTTTTATATGGCGTTTTCCCTTTTTCCGAAATTGTTAGGCTTACCTATTCATACAGAATAGGTGTCGTCATGATAGTTTACTAAGGGCGAACTGGGGTCGTGACAAGTTGGTATTAGAGCTCACGGTACCACCGGCAGTTCCAGCCGGAGTCTAAGCATCTGATACGCCTACTTCCACTACTACTCCAACTCTCCTGGAGACTCTTGCGTAGTTTATGAGCATGTTCACCACTCTAGCTCAGACGTGGTTGCTTGCCCTTATTACACCCACATCTCAGACTAGAGAAGAAGCACAGATTCTTGCTGCTCGCACTACTAAGCACAGAGTGCATGATTATCAGGTCCTAAAGATTATTCTTGTACAGCCTGCAGCCCCAAATCAGCCCGAGGACAGGGCAACAGCTTCTGAGGATGAGAAACGGAGGCTTGAGAGGTTCAAGAAGTATAAGCCTCGTGTATTCAGTGATCTCGCATTTGATGATGCTCTGGGATTTCTAGATTAGTGCTACCGTATTCTCCGTACCATCGGTATATCAGGATTGAACGAGGTTTCCTTCACTACCTTCTAGCTTCGAGGAGTCGCTTATGAGTGGTAGTGTACATATGAGTTAGACAGCCAGGATGAGGTAGCTTCCTTGACTTGGACTCAATTTCCGGATATGTTCTTGAGAGAGTTTGTTCCTCAGAGCCTCACGGATGGATGGCCCACAAAGTTTCAGTATTTGCGCAAGGGTACAAGATCCAAAATTATTTCCATTTTATCATTTTTGATAAATAATGTATTTCACTCTGGTATTTATAGCAAAATATAATTAGTATAATTTTTACACATTTGTATAAATTTATTCGAATTTTCTAAAGCTTAATTGCATGAAATTGCAATTATAACCTAGTTTATGAATAACTGTGTTTTATATTTATAAAATTACCCCTAATATTTTTATCAATTAAAAAAGAGAGAAAATGGCTATTTATGAGCTGGCCCCTTTCTATTTCAATTCTAGCCCAAATTGCCCCTTAATAAACCCCAATTTCAACCCACCAATTAGACGACCCAATCTCAATTCAACCCGCCCCAAACCCAATTCATTAAACCCGCTCGGCCGCCCCGTTCAATCTAGGTCATTGATCATTTTGATCAACGACCACCCTCTCTTCTTTCCTTTTTAATTCCACCCAACCCCTAACCCTAGTTCATTATCCAAAAACAGCCGCCCCTATATTCCCTCGCCTCTCAAAAGCTCTCTTTAACACCATTCGAAACCCTAGCTTCTTACCGTCTTCTCCAACTAAACCCACCGGCGTCCATGACTTCCTAGGCCATGGACAGCATGTACCCTCTTCCATTCACCCCAAACCATGATTATTCAAGGTTTTGAAGGTTCGATCTTCAACAAACTTGTTAAGGTCCTCCACCGATCTGAGTTCTTTTCGCTTCTCCGGCTCTGTTCCAGCTTGTTCGAGCTTTGATAAGTCTTAGCCATGGCGCAGACCTGTTCGAAACCAGATTTTTTCTCGGCCTTCTCGTTTCTAGGGTTTCTGAGAAACCCTAAAAAGTCTTGTTCGAGGTTTTTCTTCCCTTGTTTTCTTAGATCTATAATTTCTCCGTATTATTTTTAAGGTTTTCAAATGATTTCTTAAGCCTCTTTCAAAACATCACTTTCAAAACTATTCGCTTCTCCGACTTAGGTTTTTCTTGATTTTTCTTGTTCTACTGTGATTATTATGTGTTATTCTTACTATATTTTCCCTACTATGACTCCTATGTGTTTCTACTGTGATTCCTAAGAATTTTATAATCTACTATATTTCTTCTATTGTCTCTTTATGATTTCCTTACTGTATTTTTCTCTCATTATATTTTTTCTGAAGCGTTTGAGGTTCTAAGTCCCTTTGGGTCATTTGATCCTATTTCGTTGTCACTTTTGCCTGATTTTTCTGCTTTCGTCTTTTACAATCGATTAATGGCGGAAACCATAGAATTTAGGGGTTTTCAGACATTTGTATGTAACATGATTGCTTCTCATCTCTGAACTGATTTGAATTTCAAAATCCTAATTCCTCAACTCATTTTTGTTTCTTCATGAAATTCTAACTCTTGCTAAGCATTGCAAGACCTTTTGTATGACCCCTAGCATGTTGTCTGATACTTTCTTTTATTCATTGGCCTTTGGTTACACGATGTTTTACTATTGTTTGAACCCGGCCTCGCATGTTTAAAATTCATGCCCCCTTTATAGTTAGATCTTTCCCTATCAGAATCACCTTTGATTTGGGGTTTGATTTTAGAGTGTTTTGTGTGAACTCGATTGATTCTTTCCTCGTTTAATTTTGAGACTCTTGATTCCCAATTGTCTGGCATGGTTCATTGATTCATTGAATTACTTTTGTGCTAATTGATTTACACTTTACCTTATTTACTTATCCATGTTTTTCAAATTCCCTTTCCTTAATTAAGATTCACATGTATTTACCCTTATTTGTATGCTATGCACAGTATGGTTTATTTGATCATATTTCCTTAAAAATCTCTTGTCCTTTATTGATCAAATTGGGATTCCTTAATTAAATGAACCTCTGCAATGTATTGATCCTAATTGATACTGGACTATTTTCTTTCCTTGCATGCTTTCCTGATTTCAAGTATAAACACCTGCTTCTCTTTTGACACAAGATACAATCGATACACAAACACCTCTTCCTTTGAAATTTGTTACAACTTGCTCTATTATTACCTTCTCTACTAATATTCTCTACTATTACCCTCTCTACTACAACTCTCGTCTATTACTCTCTACCATTACCATCTCTACTACTACTCTCTACTATTACCTTCTCTACTACTACTCTCTACTATTACCTTCTCTACTACTACTCTCTACTACTACTTTCTCTACTACTACTAAACACTCTGCTCGTTTCTCTCCTACTGTTTGAATATTCTGGAGTTCCTCAGAACTCCCAAGTGCTCGCTGAAGTTTGAGCTGCTCCTGTTAAATTTTTTCTGGCTGTCTACTTGCAGTTGTTTCTCTGCTGTACTAGAATTGCGACTGGTACGTTTTTTTTTCCTAGTTAAATAACACCCTCCTACTATGTACTCTTCTACACATCTTTCACTATGTGTTTATTTATGCTTTCTTGCATTATGTGACTACATTCAAGTCTGTTATGCTCTTTCTTTATGTTTTGCATCTTCAGTCTACTATGCTTCTTTAATATTTTGTGTCTACATTTAGCTCGTTCCCTCTATTCCCCTTTGTATGTGTGTTATGTCCTAAATCATGGCAGCATCCCATATTGCTATCCATGACTCAGAACAAGGTTCTCTGAGCCTCTACTCAAAACCATTTCCCTTTCCCTCTTCCCTTTATGTGTTGATCTTTAACTAGGGTTTGGTGGTGTCCTAATAGCCATTCAGACCTAAGTTGGACTCTCAAGAGTCTGTTCCTATTTGTGTGAACCTAAGCAGGGGGTTAAAGTGTGCCAGCCTATGCCATGGCTGGGTATGACCATGTTCTACTGTGGCTCTTGTTTCACTTGGCACTTATTCCTAGTTTCCTAAGTTCAGCCCCCATTTGGTAAGCCATGCTTTGGGACCCTAGAGCTCCCTCTAAACTTGGATTCCTGAGGGCTGGCACTTCCACACTACACTATTCTATTATAACAGTTAGTATTCAGAGTGTAAGCATTGCCTGGGGTCCGAGAGGCTCCTTGGAACTTAGAAACAATATGAGTGAGAGAAGGCCTTGGAATCTAGAATTCAGATTTTTTGAAACACGTGTTATTGGATATTGAGATTGCATTATGCAGTTTGGGTCTAGCTGTAGGTTGTGATGTGTTTTTATTATTTACTTTCTTTTGGTTTTGTAATAATCTTGTAGAAAGAAGTCAATGAAAGGGTACAGGAGGGGTTTATATTTACTTGTATATGCTAAAGGGTAGATACCATGCCTATAAGATCAATGTTGTTATTTAACCACTTAGATATCATGCCTATAGGTTCAAAATTTCAAATCATCTAGAGATCATGTCTATGGGCTTTTGCATTCTTTTCATTCAATCATTTAGAAATCATGTCTATTGGATTTAATGTTCAGCCATGTTTCAAATCAGTAGATATCCTGTCTATAGGATCTAATAATCAAACAACTAATTGCATATAGAAATCATGCCTATAGAAAATGCATAAACGCTAGGCAAACTATAAGGTAATCAAATACTCATTTCGTAACCAGTTTAATAACAATAATGATCCTTTAAAAATCAGGATGTAGAAATCATGCCTGTAGGAATACAAACCCGTCTAATGAGTTTATTTGATAATAATTTACCAAGTGGTTTTAAAATTTTCAGTACAATTCGTCTAAACCTGTCCGCTTTCAAAACTCTTATAAATCCGCATTTAATTCCTTTCAAAGTTGTATTTTTCTTCTAAATAACATCTTTAAACTTTTTTCTTAATTTCACCTCTACTTTTTGAAGCTGCCTTTCGAAACAGAATTTCAACTCTATCTTTTAAAGTATCTGCACTCTTTAAACTCTTTTACGATTCTCCTGTCCCTTAATCAAAACCATCATTAACAGTTTGTTTCTTTTTTAAAAAATGTCTCATTTTCGAAAACACTGCTTTGCACTTCTGCTGTATTTTTAGTTAAGAAATTTTGTCAATTTCAAATTCATCTATGAATTCCTGCAATTTTCAAGCTTCTTTCTTAAACTCTGTTGCATTAGGTTCTTAGTCAGTAACTTGTTTAAAATACCTCAACTTCTGACAATTGGATCCAGGTTTCCTTATATAGGTTTTTTATCCAACTCTATGTGCTGAACCAATCTGTCCATTGTTTAATTTTTAATGACCAAATCATTATATGCAAGACATGCTAAACTAGTTGTTATGTGAATTATGGGGTTTATTTGAGCCTTTTGTGTGTTTATTTCATTCCCTATTCATCTTCTATTTGTTTTGATTGGCGCCCTAGTATTTTATCCTTTTGAAACTCCATATATGCCTATTTTTCCTTTCCTCTTCCCTTTAGGATTAGAAGACCTAAAACCCCAGGACTGATAAGTTGGGACGGGTATTAGCATGTAATAAGTAAACGAGACTAATAGCGTTTAATACCTTAACGGGGTGGGAAGGGTAGAATATGGAGATGATGACAGGTGCGCTAATATCATTGGCGACCCCTCTTCTGAGGAGTGTGTGCGTGGTATTGCACCAAGGTGATCCATATTGTATTGAAACCTCGGACCCCTTTTCTTTATTTATATGATGTGATGTTTTCTTCAATTAATCTTTTTCTTTCCAAAACCACTTATGTCTTTTTTCTCTCTTTTCTTTCAAAACTTTCAACTTATTTGTATTTCCTATGTGCAAACATTGTTTGTTTATTTATACTCTTCTTAAAGTTGCAACTAAGTACGGCTGGGAACCACACTAGTGGATCTTGCGGGGTGCCTAACACCTTCTCTTTGAGATAATCTCAATCCCTTACCCGAACTCTGGTTTTTCTTTCAAAAAATCTTCTTCTTTTCTTTAAAGTGTCCTAATGCACTATTATCATTAGGTGGCGACTATTCAAATTCCATAATCCAATTTCCCGTAAGGAAATAAGAGTTATTTTGTCCATAATATCGTAAATCGATTTTGCCTTATGAAAAGGGGGCGTCGACAATGCGTCGCCCCGTTCATTCAGCTCTTCAAGACGCCACTAGTATTCTAGCTCCTCCTAGGCCTCAGAAGCCTTATTATGCACTTATTGAATCTAGAACATCTCATGTGGAGGGTGCTTTCAGTAGTCAGCCAAGTAGACCTAGACCGAGCCAGTCATAGCCACCATGTCCTCCTAGAGCTTGTTTTGAGTGTGGTGACACATGCCATATGGTGAGGGATTGCCCTAGGATTAGGAGGGGTGCGCCTCAACAAACTTCTCAGCCACCAGCGTGCACCATCGAGGTCTCAGGCTATGGTTACAACTCCAGTTGCTATGCCACCTACTCAACCAACTAGAGGTGGAGGTCAGGGAGGTAGAGGTCTCCCTAGAGGGGGAGGCTAGACCAGATATTATACCATTCCTGCCTGTACCGAGGCTGTCGCCTCCAATTCTGTCATCACATGTATTGTCCGAGTTTTTCATATAGATGCATTGGTTTTATGCAATCCAGGCTCAACCTATTCTTATCTTTCTTCTTGTTTTGACCCGCATTTGGGTGTATCTCAGGATTATTTGAGTTCCCCTGCTTATGTTTCTACCCCCGTGAGAGATTCTCTTGTTCTGAACCACATTTATCCGTCGTATGTGGTTTCTCTTAGTCGTTTTGAGACCAGAGCTGATTTATTATTGCCCACCATGGTAGATTTTGATGTTATCTAGTAGAGTTACTTCATTCCTTAAGGCTCATCGTATGGTTGAGAAGGGGTGTGACGCGTATCTAGCTTATGTGAGAGATGTCAATATTGATACCCCTACAGTTGATTCAGTCCTAGTAGTATGGTTTTTTGGATGTGTTTCCAGCTGAACTTTCGGGCATGCCACCTGATAGAGATATTGATTTTGGCATTAATTTGTTGCCGGGCACTCAACCAAATTCTATTTCTATGTACCATATGGCACTTCCTGGCTTGAAAAAATTGAAGGATTAGTTACAGGAATGGTTAATAAGGGTTTTATTCGGTCCAGTGTATTACCCTGGGGTGCTTCTATCTTGTTTGTGAAGAAAAAGGATGGTTTTATGCGTATGTGCATTGATTATCGCTAGTTGAAAAAGGTTACAATGAAGAACCGTTATCCTTTCCCCATATTGATGATTTGTTTGACCAGCTACAGGGTGTACGAGTGTTTTCTAAGATTGACTTGTGTTCAAGTTTCAGCCAGTTGAAGATTCGGGAGCCAGATATCCCGGAGACTGCTTTCGTGACTCGGTATGTTCATTACGAGTTCCTTGTTATGCCATTTGGACTAACCAATTCCCTAACAACATTCATACATTTTATACACAGTGTGTTTCGGCTATATCTTGACTCGTTCGTCATTGTCTTTATTAATCATATTTTGGTATACTCCCAGAGTTGGGAAGATCATGAGCAACACCTGAGGAAAATGCTTAAGATTTTTAGGGAAAAGAAGTTATATGTAAAGTTCTCAAAATGTGAGTTTTGGTTGGATTATATCACATTCTGAGGCCACATATTATCGAGTGAGAGTATTCAGGTAGATCCGAAGAAAGTAGAAGTAGTACAGATTTGTCCCAAACAATACTCAATTATAGATATCCGCAGTTTTCTTGGCTTGGCAGGTTATTACCATCAATTTATTGAAGGTTTTTTCTCTATTGTAGCACATATGACCAGGCTGACCCAGAAGGGTGCTCTGTTCCAGTGAACGAAAGAGTGAGAGGCGAGCTTTTAGAATGTTAAGACAGCTTTGACTACAACCCTATTTTGATATTTCCTATAGGTTCATGGTCTTATACTGTGTATTGCGATGCCTCGAGGATTGGCCTTGGAGCGGTATTGATGCATGATGATAGGGTGATTGTCTACGCGTCCATATAGTTTTAGGTACATGAGAGGAATTATCCTGTACATGATCTCGAGTTAGCTGCTATTGTTCACGTCTTAAAGATCTGGCGTCATAATTTGTGCGGTATGCCTTGTGAGATTTATACTGATCAAAGGAGCTTGCAGCTTTTGTTCAAGCAGAAGGAACTCAATTTGCATCAAAAGAGATGGTTAGAGGTGTTGAAGGACTATGATATCACTATTTTGTATCACCCGGGCTTGGCCAATATGGTGGTTGATGGTTTGAGTCGCTGGGCAGAGAGTTTGGGGAGTTTGGCTTATTTACCAGCAGTGGAGAGGCTCATGGAGATGGATATTCAAGTCTTAGTCAAACAGTTTGTGCAAATAGATCTTTCGGAGCCCAGTTGAATTCTAGCTTGCATGGTGTCACGGTCTGCTTTACTTGACCATATCAGAGAGCGTTAGTTTGATGACTCTCATTTCTTGTCCTCAAGAATAAGGTCATGCATGGTGATGCTAGAGATGTGACCATCAGTGATGATATGGTATTGAGGATGAAAGGTCGGGTGTATGTACCCAATATTAATGGGCTTTGAGAGTTGATTCTACAGAAGGCCCGCAATTCACGGTATTCTATTCATCTGGGTGCTGCAAATATGTACCGGCATTTGAGGCAGCACTAATGGTGGAGACGGATGAAGAATGATATATTTGGGTTTGTAGATCGATGCCTCAATTTTCAGCATGTGAAGTACGAGCACAGAGACCGGATGGGTTGCTTCAGCAGATAGAGATTTAAGAGTGGAAGTGGGAGCGGATCACCATGGACTTTATAGTTAGGCTCCCACGGGTTTTGATGAAGTTCGATGCCATTTGGGTGATTGTGGATTGGCTGGCAAAGTCTTGCAACTCATTCCTATGTGTACTACCTTTCTTCAGAGTAGTTGGCAGAGATTTAAATCCAGGAGACTGTCCCTCTGCACGGTATTCCAGTTTCCATCATTTTAGATAGAGGTACTCAGTTCACATCACAATTATGGAAGGCCTAACAATATGTGTTGGCTACTCAGGTGGTGTTGAGTACAACATTTCACCTCCAGACGGAAGGATAGTCTGAGTGCACTTTTCATATTCTTGAGGATATCCTCTATGCGTGTCTGATTGAGTGTGGAGGGTCTTGGGATCAGTTCTTTCCATTGGTGAAGTTCTCCTACAACAACTATCAGTCTAGCATTTAGATGGCATCATACGAGGCTCTATATGGAAGGCGGTGTAGATCTTCCGCGGGTTTGTTTAAGCCAGGTGAGGCTACACTATCGGGCACACACTTGGTTCAACATGCGTTGGAGAAGGTTAAGTTGATTCAAGATAGACTTCGCACAGCCCAAATCATACAGAAGAGTTACACAAACTGGAAGGTTCTTTATGTTTCCTATATGGTTGGAGAGCGGGTTCTTCAGCGGGTTTTGCCTATGAATGGCGTTATGAAATTTTGAAAAGGGTAATAGAGTCTGAGGTTTATTGTTACCTTTGAGATGTGTTGGGGAAGTTGCTTATGAGCTTGTCTTACCTTCCAGCTTGGCAGGAGTTCATCCGGTGTTTCATGTTTCGATGCTACGGAAGTATCACAGTGATATGTCGCACGTGTTGGATATCGGTTCAATCCAGTTGGACAAGGATCTATCTTATATTGAGGAGCTGGTGGAAATATTAGACAGGCAGGTTCGAAAGCTGAGGTCAAAGAACATTGCATCAGTGAAGGTTTATCAGCAAGTCGAGAAGGCAACCTGGGAGACCAAGCAGGATATGCGCAGGCATTATCCTCATCTTTTCACTACTTCAGGTATGTCTCTATGCTCCTTCGAGGACGAACGAATGCTTAAGTATAGGAGGATGTAACGGCCCGGTTGGCCATTTTAAGAATTAATGCCATGATCCCCTATTTACTGCATTCATCGTGTTTGCTATTCTGAGTTTCCGGGAGGATTTATTTGGAGTTTCGGAGAGTTTTGGGACACTTAGTCCCTAAATAGGAGTTTACGTTTCATTATTTGGACCATTGTTAGTATAGTGTGACGACGGCCTCGGAATGAAATTCTGTTTGCTTCGTTGTATGAATTTGGGCTTAGAATTTGAATTTTGAAGTTTTCGGTTAGATAGTGAGATTTTGATATAAGGTTCGAAATTAAATTCCAAAAGTCGGAGTAGCTCTGTAGTGTTGAATATGACGTGCGTGCAAAATTTTAGGTTATTCAGACGAGCTTTAATAGACTTTATGATCGAAAGCAGACATTGGATGTTTTGGAAATATTTAGGCTTGGATTGGAGAGAGATTCATGGTTTTAGCGTTGCTTAATGTGATTCAAAGGTTGGAATAAGTTCATTTGATGTTTTACGATTTGATGGGAGGTTTGATTGAGGTCTCGGAGGCCTTATGTGAGTTTCGGGTGCTTAACGGAAGTTGATTTGGACTTAGGAAATTTTAATGTTGGCTGAACGTGTCATAACCTCATCTGTGTATTGGAATCCAGGTGAGGCACCACAGATGCGCTTGGAGGATCGAAGGTGCGATCTGAGGCATTTTACGATTAGCTGCAGACGTGGTCCAGGCACCACAGAAGCCGCACCTCATCTGCTCAAAGGAGATTGCAGGTGCGAAAATTTTTCGTTTAATGGATTGGCCGCAGATGCAGTAAGGACTATATTCTCCGTATTCTTCAATAGATCATGATCCATGGGGATCGCAACTTGTCCTTGTATACCCATCTAAACTCACCTCGAGTTGGGTAAACCCTTCCTTCATCATCCTCAAGATAGCAGCATCAACGCTAGAGCCCGTCTCATAACCCTCATCGGCAACAACCTTGTGTCTCCTATCGACCGACAAGGGACTATCATCAGCTAGATGCAAAGTCGACAGCCCCTCCTATCGTAAAAAATTAGAAGCCCTCGCGGTCGAGCCCTTGATCCCCTTCATAATAGAAGGCCGAGATATGTCATGTCAGCCTCCACCGATCTTGGAATCGCGGACGCTAGCCCGACATCATCTTCAAAGACAATGGTCGTTGTCTCACGAAGGTTAAAATCATCAATCACAGAGTCCATGGCCCGAGTAACCATGTCGCCAGCGTCCATCAACCTCCTCTTACGCGGCAACAGGTCTCCGTCACCTAGTAGCGATTCCTCCTCTTCATCCACAAAATGGTTTTTTTTATTTATTGTCTTGAAGGCTTTTTCTCTATTTTATTTCATGGTATCAAAGCCAACAATAGAATTAGGGTGCTAAAAAGAAGCCAAAACCTGCTTGTATAAAGAATCATTCTACCCCCAATACATCTTTCATGCATATAGTCTCATAAAATAAAAATGTGTATGTCCAATTTGAATCGATCTTTCGAACATTACTTACGAGAATCTCAATCATTCTGCCTCACCTTCAGAAAGGGTAGTAAGAAGGGGGGTTCAGCTGCGCTTCTTCATCCTGCCGGTTCAGGAGCTTAGGCTAACTAGACAGGTAGGCAATCCCATCCCCAACATGTATCGAATTTCCGTTGATGGACTAGTGGACTCGTTGGACTCTTCTATCTAAGCTTGAGCCCGAAGCGAGTGAAACTCGTCCTTCATTTCATACCTCAGTCCGGTGCCTATGGATTCTAGCCCCATGACCTTTCCGGGTTAAACTCACATAGGCAGAGGGGGAGACACATTCATGAAAAGCGAGAAGCCCTGCCGTTTTTTTGGGTCATAATCATTATGTATGAGAGATGGTCGAGTGGTTTAAAGCATAGCATTGGAATTGCTATGTAGGCTTTTGTTTACCGAGGGTTCGAATCCTTCTCTTTCCGTACTTTAACCTAATTTACTAATGTGAATGACCGAAATGTATTAAATAGCAATGGAAAAAATAATTCCAACAGTTAGACCTTTCTTTGATATATATTCTCTATTCCTAATTGTTGTTTTTCGGAAAATACTAGAAAGAGTGGACATGGAATTAAAATATCCCTGTCGATGTATTTTGACATCCCACAGCTTCGGTAGGATTCTATCTTTCTGGAAGCTACCTCCCCTCTCTCTTTATGCACTTGCCTAGAAGGCTTATGTGTCTGTAGGTATGCAACCGCTGCTTATCGATTAATAGAGCCAGCTCCACGTCCGAGCCTTAGAATAGAACAGACATGTGAATTCTAGTACACTAGCCTTAGCTAGACTCCTGCTTCAAGTGCTGATTTGAATTTCTTAGTTTAAGGAGTGAGAATAGGCCTAAGGGAATAATCAATCCTGGGATTCCTTTTGTCTCACCTATGCTTGAAGTTTCCACTACCTAAGTATCCGCAGATAGAGAAGGAATTGAAGCTGAAGCAATGACACATGTTGAGGAGTGAGCAGACGCAGTCGCGGTCATAGAAGGGGTAGAAGCCGAAGAGGCAGCAAATTTCCTCTGACGAAATGCAGGTGGGGAGCTCTCGGCCTCCTTGAAGACCCTCGGGCCGGAGTTAAGAGAAGTGCTAAAGAAAAAAGGCCAACAAAAATAAACCACAAAAAGTAAGAAACTAAGAAGCCAAAGGAAAGAAAATCACTGGTTGAGGAGGGAGCAAACCCAAACTTCTTGAAAAAGCCTAGCCACTCGCGAATCCCCGCGATGTGGGGGAGTAGTCGACTGACCCAATCAGAAATGTTCCGACTAAAGAAGGGGGCAAAGTTTTGGCTACATAAAAAGGGAGCAAGATATCAGAACCCATGACTAAGAAAAGTAAACAAAATGCCTCAACATAGAAATGTTAGACGCTTACGAGTAAAATTCCAAGTTCCAGGGAAGCTGTCTGCATTGGCCACCACGTCCTCAGTTCTAACGAAGAAGAAATTGTGTCAAAACTGGTAGCTAGCCTTATCATCGAACTTCACTTACTGGCACTTGTCCACTAGGTGGCGAAGACTTAATATCGCCCCCTATAGAATTTGGGGCAAATAGATGCATCAGATGCCCAAGTGTAATCTCAACCTAGGCCAGCTCCACAAACATGGTAAGCTATCCTCGTGAGCTTGTACATATACGGTGCAAGCTGAGCTAGGTAAACGCCATCGAAATGGCAAAACTCCTCCGGCAGTGGGAGAAGGGGAAACGCACAGTACCTAGGGCAACGGAATTGTATAACGTCCCGCCTAGTAGGGATCAACACGATGCGAGCAGGAATGTGGTCGCTTTCCTCCTTGGGACCAGAAGGTACACTGGACCTATTTCCAACGAAAGAGAGAGTATTCAAAGCAACAGGGAGTTAAACAAAACAGGGGCCACTAGGGCAGAGAAAGAAGATGCGCAACAATTGATGTAAAAGAAAAAGACACGAGGTTTCAATGTGGAAAATTTGTAAAACTTGAGATTATGTCTTCACATCCGTATTTATAAGACCTCAGACGACGGAACCGAGAAATTAGGTCACCATTACTTGGCACCACTATTGAAGCGGTGGATCCAACCAAAAGATGCACGCGAAACAACGCAACACATCGAGAAAACGCATCATAATAGTAGGTATTGACGGTGAAGGTGGTGATAGTAGTGGAGAAGGAGACTAATCCATAAGCATAACCACTAGTGACTACAGATGAAGAAATTGCGATTTTAGTGATTTCAAATAAAAGAAATTGCGATTTAGTGATTATAAATGAAAATAATTCGGTCTATTAAGGGGTTAAACTTTTTAACAAAAGCGACTCCAAAATCAAAACTAATTGGTCCATTATATATAACAGTACTGACAAAAATAAACCCTCATTTAATGTCTACCATTCTAGAAGAAACTCGTTGCACCAATTGAAAGTTTATTTTTACTGTGAATAATGGGGACTATCATATCGTCTACTGGTGTATGTAACCATAAGCATCATCTAGTCAAAAAGAGAGAGTACATAATACAGCAAATCCAGATTCCAGCAACAGAAAATTATTCAGGTCAACCTTTGTGACATTTTGTTTTTAAAATAATTGTTGGAGAAATATTTTCAAATATTAGACTACGGAATACATAAGAATAAAGTTTTACACAAAATTGACAAACTAAAGTACATTCTCAATACTGACAAAGCAATAATAGAAACAACAAAAAGTAGAATCAAGATATATAAAAAAAATTAACAAATGTATGAAAATAATCCTAAGAAAATGAGGCTTCTGAAAATATAAAATAGAAAAAAGTGGTGTAGAATTTTAATTTAAAACTATAGAATAAACATACTTACCTTGCTATACTTCATACTAATTGGAGGTAATTTATGACATCTTGAAATTGCTCCTATTGCCTTTTGTTAATTTAAAAATTTCCTCAAATGAATATCATATTTTGAGCTTTAATTTACTTAAGCTCAAGGGGATATATACTCTATCTCAACACGTAGGTGAAAGAGATATTACTTTTCGTAACACAAAATATCAGGCGATTAAGTGAAATTTACCCTCAAATTAGTCCAACTTGATGCATCTTTTGTATAGATGTCCAAGACAATTTTAAATCCATTAAAACATGGGTAATAACAATCCAAATCGCAAGTATTTCATAAATGTAACCCAATAACCCAAGATAAGACTTATGACTTTGCATTGCAAATCTAGAATTTATTAATAAATATAGGTGCACCACTAAAAAAAGTCAGAAAAAGTACTAAGTGAAAATCAATCCCTATTCTTTAGCATAAATTACCCAATATTTAATTAAGTGCAATATTCAATTTTTTGAAGTATGAATGCCAACTCATAATTTTAAATTAATTCTAAAAAATACGTACATAAATCCGACCATGGTAAACACAATTGTTGGATTTCTCAATTTGCACAAACCCTTTAAATAGGAAGCAGCACAGACTTGCGCATGCAGAAAGTGCTAAAGAAAGAACAAATAACTAACTTTTGGAAGCAAATAGAGGAGGAAAATAGAGCCGCAATATTCCAGAGAGTGGACCATATATCTATAATTCAAGAATTGGATTAAATATAAACAATATTATTATTTCTCTGTGTAGTACGATATGGATGACATCACCAACACAGTTCAGTCGTATTAACAAAAGTCTTTAACACAACATGCATGTTCAATTATCTACATTTCTTATTGCTATTCTTATTATTATTATTATTATTATTATTATTATTATTATTATTAATTGTTTATAACATTGTTATTATTGTTGTTGATTGTTGTTATTATTATTTATTAACATATACTATTGTTGTATTATCTTTTGTGTGCTCTTGGAATATGACAAGAAAAAAGCTTCCACGTTTGCTTTTGTGATATGCTTTGTGCACAATATCATCCATCGATCAATCTTATATTTTGACTTTCCATGTAAGATTACTAATATTGTTCAGTAATGGTTAACATGAATCATCCGAATTGGTTCTCACTTTTATCAATCCTATGAAGTTTGATTGTTTGAAGGAGTACGGATAAGGTGTAATGATCAATATATTTTACATGCCCCATTGAGAAAATTATGCGAAATGAGTAGATTTGCCATGTAAAATATTGTAGTAGAAACTACTAAAAGTTGTACCTATAAATACTTGGCCTAAAGTAACGACTAAGTGCTACAAAACATTATTTAACTCATCAATATTTATTTAGCATAAAGGAAGATGACACCAGAAAACTAAAGGAAGTAACATTAATACGACAGTTTAACTTTCCCCCTTACCTTCAAATTTCGGTCTAAAATATTTATTGCTCTAGAAAAATGAAAACCAATTAACTATTTTTTCATTTCAACATTACTATACTAAGAAGTAAGAAGGCATGTAGTCATTAATTCCTCATTTATGGAAAAAACAAGGGTAGTTTAATCAAATATCATATATTAAAAGTGGTATCAAATGATTTTTTTAATAGGCGTGCCAAAACTTTAACCAACAAATAAAAGGAAGGAGTAAAAATTTTGCTAAAAATAATTAAATATATAAATAATTATTTAAAAAATTAATCCGAGTCATCAAACACGAGTGATGGTGAACTGAAAATTTATTTGGCGTCATTTGAGATAAGACGTGATTGTTAGAACTTTTGATGTGTGCCTACCAAGAGAATACTAATTCTTAGCTGATTAACTGAAAAGAATTATTTGAGATGGGACTAGATTGTTTGAACTTTTTAATTAATGTGAACGAATTCTTGTTCTGCCAACCCCATTACCGAAAGTTTGGCTTCTGGTGGTAGGATACAATGTAACAACACATTACATTTTCCAATTCATCCACCCACTACAAATGGGGTATATCCCTTACCTGACTATAGTCTTTAAAGATATCATGACGTTTGTAGACTTCTTCCAATTTTCCAACAGGAAAAAGATAAACGACAACCAAAAAGTTACTCAAAAGATTACCGGAAATTGACTGGTTTTAAAATAATATATATATATATATATATATATATATATATATATATATATATATATGTTTTGTACGTTATATTTAAAAATTATACAAATTTTATATATTTACTTAGTTACCAAATATGAATAATTTTTGGCGCAAGCTAACAGTGATAATACCGCGAAAAATGCATCTAGGTCGTGATCTGTTGGTGTCAATGAAGTAGTTAAGAACCGTAATGTTTTATATTCAAATTCTAGCCGTGACAAAAATAAAAGATAGTTTTTTCTATTTGTTTGAGACTTGGTAGATCAGAGTTGTGCATACCACCACCGTTTACTAAGGGTAACCACCCTTTATCAAAATATTAAAAAATTCCACTCTAACACCTCCATTGTATATAAGTAAAATATTAATTTTTAAATATATATAACATAGTATTAAATAGTTTTTGTAGGAAAATTATTTTACTTCTTTTAAATTTGAATACTTTGGTTAAATTTTTTGCTTCACCATTAAGGGGTGAAGAGAAATAACCTTGTGAAATTAGTCGAGGTGCTCGCAAATTGATTCAACAACTTTGATTATAAATAAAAAGTTTTTGAAGGAAGGAGCAAAGAGAAGTTGAAATCCCAGGAATCCTAGTGGGCAAGAATTTCATTTCATTTGATATAATTCCATATTGTTAGGCTTAGAAAAACAGATATATCCAAGAAATTTTCATGACCAATCTCTATCTCACTTTATCACAACAACACTTAGATAGTATAAAGCAACAGACTATTTGGGACCATGCAGAGAAAGAAATCATGATATTTAGAATTACAAGAAGAATAAGAGGGAGAAGAGAAGGAGCTGGAATTAGCAAAAAGAAGATGAAACAAGTGGTTAAGGAGTTATTACAGAGTACATTTAGTAGTTGCATTCATTCACATATCACACTCACATGGACTACTGCTACTACTTCCATTCTTTCACTACTGTAAAGTTCTACTAGTTGACTCTGCTTTCAATTGTGACCTCTGGCTTTCCATCTCTTCTTCTTTCCTTATCAATCAATCAATTCCTTTTTTCTGTCAATTTTCTTTCTCCTTTTTTTGTCCTCTTATTTAATTTTCTCATTTTGCTCAAGTATTTATTATAGCCAACCCCCATTTTTGCATGTCAAGGATTTCATGTTTTCATTTTTCTTCTTGAGTTTGGGGCTCTAATTATATAATTTCCTTATTATGGGGCCTGCAATCTCAAACTTGTTTAATTGTATCTGTTTCTTGGTCTGCCATTAGCTCTGCTACAACTTTTTAAGCATTGCCATGCTAATAAGTTCCATAATTTAATCCATAAAAATTACTACATGACTTCAGCAAACTAAAAAGCATGTCATTGATGCCTTTTATTCTTGGAAATGGCAAACCATAGGAATTCTGCTATTCAACAGCATTTGTTTTTGGTGTTGTTGATTCATTTCATTGCTACCCTTGGTCAATCATTAAATGAAGAGGGGCTTATTCTATTGGAGTTCAGAAAATCCCTTAATGACCCATATAACAATCTTGAGAATTGGAATTCTTCAGACTTGAGTCCTTGCCATTGGAATGGTGTTGAGTGTAGCAAAAATGGTCAGGTGATTTCTCTCAGTATCGATCACCTCAACTTAACTGGTAGTTTATCTTCAAGCATTTGTAAGCTTCCTTACTTGACTAAATTGAATGTATCAACAAATTTCATATCCGGCTACATTCCTGATGATTTTTCACTGTGTCAAAGTTTGGAAAAATTGAACCTTTGCACCAACAGGTTCAATGTGGAGTTTCCTGTCCAATTATGCAATATTAGCTCCCTTACACAACTTTACTTATGTGAGAATTACATTTATGGTGAAATCCCTCAGGAAATTGGAAACTTGTCACAACTTGAGGAGCTTGTTATTTACAGTAACAATCTCACTGGAAAAATCCCTGATTCTATAGGTAAATTGAAAAGGCTTAGAATTATCAGAGCCGGTCGAAACTATTTGTCTGGTCCTATTCCTGCAGAAATTAGTGAATGTGAAAGTTTACAAATTCTTGGGATAGCAGAGAATAGGCTAGAAGGGTCTTTTCCAATAAAGCTTCAAAAGTTAAAGAGTCTCACCAGCTTAATTCTTTGGGCTAACTTTTTCTCTGGTGCAATTCCTCCTGAGATTGGAAACTTCAGTAATTTAGAATTACTTGCTTTGCATGAGAATTCCTTCACTGGACTACTTCCTATAGAGATTGGAAAGTTAACTAATCTGAGAAGGCTTTACATTTACACCAATCAGTTAAATGGAACAATTCCATGGGAATTAGGAAATTGTTTGAGTGCAGCTGAGATTGATTTATCTGAAAATCAGTTGAGTGGATACATTCCTAAAAGCTTGGGCTTACTTTCTAACCTGAGGTTGCTTCACCTTTTTGAAAACAGACTACAAGGGAAGATTCCAAAGGAACTTGGAAAGTTGAAGTTGCTGAAGAATTTGGACTTGTCCATAAACAATTTGACAGGTACAATTCCATCTGAGTTTCAGTATCTTGAATTCTTGGAAAATCTACAACTTTTTGACAATCAACTCGAAGGTCATATTCCTCGATTTATTGGACTTAAAAGCAACCTCTCTGTAGTTGATTTGTCCAAGAATAATCTTGAAGGAAGCATACCTTCAAACCTTTGTCAGTTTCAGAAACTAACATTTCTGAGCCTCGGGTCTAACAAGTTGTCAGGCAATATACCTTATGGCCTAAAAACTTGCAAGTCCATAGAACAGCTAATGCTAGGAGATAACCTGCTCACTGGTACCTTGTCTGTTGATATTTGCAAGCTTCAGAACCTTTCTGCTCTTGAGCTTTTTGGTAATAGATTTTCTGGAATGCTACCACCCGAGGTAGGTAACCTTAGAAAGTTAGAGAGGTTGCTATTGTCACGCAATTACTTTTTTGGGCAAATTCCTCCTGATATCGGAAAACTTGTGAAGCTTGTTGCTTTTAATATCTCATCCAATCAGTTATCTGGTGAGATCCCACATGAGCTTGGGAATTGTATAAGGCTCCAGCGGCTTGATCTTAGCAACAACATGTTTGCTGGAATTCTCCCAGGTGAACTTGGAAATCTAGTGAACCTGGAACTGCTTAAGCTATCTGATAATGAGTTTAGTGGACAGATACCAAGTGGCTTAGGTGGACTCGTACGACTTACTGAATTAGAGATGGGAGGGAACTTTTTCTCTGGTAGAATTCCGGTTGAACTTGGCCAACTTGGAACTCTGCAGATTTCTCTCAATCTCAGTCACAACGCTCTAAGTGGATCAATTCCTAGCAACCTCGGGAACTTGCAAATGCTTGAAACATTGTACTTAAATGACAACCAGCTTATTGGTGAGATTCCAACTTCAATAGGGCAGTTGATGAGCCTGATAGTATGCAATCTTTCTAACAATAACCTTGTTGGATCAGTACCAAATACACCTGCCTTTAGAAGGATGGACACCAGCAACTTTGCTGGAAATGTTGGGTTATGCACATTGGATTCTAGCCATTGTGATCCTTCTCCAGCCCCTTTGATTGCACCAAATTCAACCTGGTTAAATCATCGTTCTTCTCGAGCAAAAATAGTTAGTGTTGTTTGTGCAACTGTTGGGACAATCTCTTTGATATTCATTGCACTTATACTTAGGGTCATTAAAGGCCGCCTCAGGACAACTTTTGTCTCACTGGACAATCAAGTAAAGCCTGATTCCTTGAATGATCATTACTTTCCACGAAAAGGGTTCACGTTTCAGGACCTTGTTGAAGCGACTGGGAATTTCTCAGACAGTGCAATCATAGGAAAGGGAGCTTGTGGCACTGTCTACAAAGCTACTATGGCTGATGGTGAATTTGTTGCAGTTAAAAAGTTGAAGTCCCGAGGAGAAGGGGAGAGCGTTGATAGCAGCTTCCATGCTGAATTATCTACTCTAGGAAAAATAAATCACAGAAATATTGTAAAGCTATTCGGTTTCTGCTACCACCAAGATTGCAATCTCCTCTTATATAAGTACATGGTAAATGGAAGCCTTGGCGAAGTACTTCACGGGAATAAGACTACTAGATTGTTAAATTGGAATACCAGGTACAAAATTGCACTAGGAGCTGCTGAGGGTTTAAGCTATCTGCACCATGACTGTAAGCCACATATCATTCACAGGGATATAAAGTCGAACAATATATTGTTGGATGAACTGCTGGAGGCACATGTTGGAGACTTTGGCTTGGCAAAGCTAATTGACTTCCCTTACTCAAAATCCATGTCTGCAGTTGCTGGTTCATACGGCTATATTGCCCCCGGTAAGACTGGTTTTTAGTCACTTAATGATACTCTTAATTCAACAGTCTATAGGTAGAGAAGTTGACTAGTTTCTTGATATTTTTTTTCAGAATATGCATACACAATGAAAGTGACAGAGAAATGTGACATCTATAGTTTTGGGGTTGTTTTGCTGGAATTGGTTACTGGTAGGTCTCCAGTTCAACCCCTTGATCAAGGAGGTGATTTGGTGACTTGGGTGAGGAGATCAATTCAAGAAGGAGTGGCAATATCTGAGATTTATGACAAAAGGCTGGATCTTAGTGTGGAAAGAACAAGTGAGGAGATGTCGTTAGTTCTCAGGATTGCTCTTTTCTGTACCAATACATCCCCTGCCAATAGGCCTACAATGCGAGAAGTGATCTCGATGTTGATTGAAACCATGGAAGCTGTTAGCACTTCACCACCATCTCCAACATCAGAAACTCCTCTGAATGAAACTGATGCAAAAAAAGGTGCATAAATAAAATTTCCTCTATCTCCTTTCCATTTCATAATTCTAAATTTAGTTAACCATCAAAAGGATTTATTCAATGTTGAGTGGATGTTCCCAAAGGAAAATAGCCAAATCACATACATATATACTTACTAGCAGGAACCAGTTTGCATATCAGTGGCATTTGTGTATTCATGTTTTTCATGTCTGAAAATTTAGATTCAAATAGACATCCTCGGAGAACTAAAATGCAAGAGCAATATTTTATTTGCAGGTTCTGCGGAACCATAGACCAATACAGAAAATGAGCTTGCAGAAGTTGTGCCTGTTTCAAGCTGCCAAATTCTCCCTCATTGATTTTAAGCAGAATAGAGTAATAGAGTTAGAAGCATCTCATTATTCATGTACACAACTACACTGGTATCATACTCCCGCCCAATAATTCTTGAAATTTCTTATCTATTTCTCTGCTGTCCACATCTGTTATCCATCTGCACATTAACTGCCTAATTATAATCACTCCTTAAATTACTAATCAATTGGTGACTTCTGAAAGCTCCTATTGCCAGATTCGGCATTCTTGGTTAGGTATTTTCTGATTCAATTAATAGATAGTATAGTTTTGACCATATCTGACGTAACATTTATGACAAAAGTTCCTTTGAAGTAAAGTATCGTTGAGACTACTCTTGCATCTTGTAACTGGAAGAGAGATCTGCCCAGGAAAAAAGTACAGTATGACCTATGCTACCTTACCTTCATTGGTGCTTTTCTTTCTTGTCTCACTTTGCATCGATGTGAATGTAATGTACTAAGGCAAGTTAATAATCATCCAACGTTTGAAGGTTTGAGGTAGACTAAGCGTATGAAATAACCTTGATTGCCATTTATACAGTTACTGGTGTCTCCAGTCTGCATCAATTTTATCTGCATGCGAAATTAACTATTAGGAAGCGTGTCAAGATAACAGAAGGGAATGAATATTTAGGAGAGAAAAGCAATAAGTTGCACAAGACAAAACAAGACAAGATTTACGTGGTTCGGCAATTGTTGCCTACTCCACGGCCACACAAAGAATAACTCTTTATTACTTGAAGAGAGAAAAAAGAAGTTTTTGGGATGATCTACAAATGAAAATGTAGACCCCTATTTATAGGCATTTGGAATGCCCTTCCGAGATAAGCGCTTACATCATAAGAATGATGATATAAGCGCTTACATCTAACTAACTGCAGTGCCACCCAAGATGAACATGTATCCCGTGGTATTTTTTTGATTATCCAGTTCACCGCCTAAATTTGCATCAGCAAAACCTTGTAAGATAATATTGCTCCTTTTAAAACAAAGTGCCATGCCTTAGGTGCCCTTGAGATATCGCAATATCCATTTTACACCTTCCCAATGCTCCTTTCCTGTACCTGACATGTATCTGCTCACAACTCCAACAGCATGAGCTGTGTCAGGTCTAGTTCAAACCATAGCATACATTAAACTCCCTACTGCTGAAGCATACAGAACATTGGACATGTACTTACTTTCTTCATCTGTCTTAGGTGATTGGTCCTTTGACAAAATTAGATTGCTTCTGAGTGGAGTGCTTCTGGTCTTTGCATCATGAAGACTGAACCTGCTTAGTACCTTCTGTATGTACTTTTCTTGAGACAACTTTAAGGTTCCTTCCGACCTGTTTCTGATAAGCCTTATCCCAAGCATTTGCTTAGCTGGTCCTAAATCTTTCATTTCAAACTCCTCCGCCAGTTGTTGCTTAACCAAGTTGATCTCATTATGCTAGATCCTGCAATAGCATATCATACACATACAACAGTAAAATGATGTAGGATTCATCAAGATTTTTGATATAATACCAATGGTCCATCTCATATCGTGTGAAACCATTTATATGCATGAATCCATCAAATTTCTTGTACCATTGTCGGGGAGCTTGTTTCAAACCATTCAAACTTTTCTTCAACTTACACACAAGGTTTTCTTTACCAGAAACTTGAAAACCTTCAGGTTGCTTCATGTAGATGTATTCTTGAAGGTCACCATGCAAGAAAGCAGTATTAACATCTAGCTGCTCCAAATGCAAATTCTGCAGCTACGATACTTAGCACCAACCTGATTGTAGTTAATTTGACTATAGGAGAGAAGATCTCGGTGTAGTCAATTCCTTCCTTATACTGAAAGCCTTTTACTACTATTCGTGCTTTGTATCTCTTCTTACCGTCATGCTCTTACTTGACTCTGTACACCACTTGTTCTGCAATGCCTTCTTTCCTTTTGGTAACTCCGTAAGTATCCATGTTTTATTCTTTTGAAGAGAATTCATCTCTTCTTTCATGGCTAGCTTCCACTTATCAGAGTCTATCACTTACATTGCTTCAACAAAATGCTCTGGTTCTCCAGCATCTGTTAGAAGTAAATAGTGAAGAGAGAGAGTTAACCTATCTTGAGGATTCGTGACTCTTTTAGATCTCCTCAATATAGGTTAATGAGTAACATAATCCGAATTTGATTTGGGTCATGATTCCAGATTTGGTTCTACGTTTGATTCTATCTCTTGTTCTGGTTCTAGTTCTGATCCAGGTTCACTTCTAGTTCTTCTTCAAATTCGGCTTCTAGTTCTTCATCTCCAGTTTCAGAATCAGGTGTAATCCCTCTATCCACTTCATTTTCTGAGATTTATTCTAACTCAACTTTTTTAGACATTGTCCGTTTGCTGGTGTTGGTTGGTTCTACTTCAAGCTTGTCCTTGTACATCACATTTTTATTAAATGTGGCATTCATGTGTCTTAGGATCTGTCTATTCTGATCATCCCAAAATCGATAACCAAAATTATCATCACCATAACCAATAAAGAAACATTTCTTGGCTTTAGGATCAAGCTTATCTCCACCATTAGAGTTTACATGCATATAAGCAACACAACCAAATATTTTCAAATGTGAGAGAGGTACCTCCTTTCCTGCCCATACCTCCTCAGAAATTTCAAAATTCAGCGGTACGGAGGGTCCCCTATTTATGAGGTAAGCTGTCGTGTTAATAGCCTCAGCCCAAAAATTCTTCGGCAATCCAGAGTTTATTCTCATATTTCTGGCTCGTTCATTCAAGGTTATGTCAGCAACGCCATTTTTGTTCCGGTGTTCCAGGAACTTTCATGATCATTCTGATCCCATCCTTCGAGAAAAATTCTTTGAACTCTCGGCTATCATATTCTCCTCCATTGCCATACTTCAAACATTTTAACTTTAGGCTTGTCTGATTTTCAACTTCAACTTTCCATCTTTTAAAGGAACAAACACATCAGATTTATTTTTCAGAAAATATCCATACCTTTCTTGTGGAGTCATCAATGAAGGTGACATAGTAGCGTGAGCCTCCTAGAGAAGTTACAAGAGCTAGTCCCCACACATCTGTATGCACTAGTTCCAGCTTCTCTTGTATAGGCGTCCTTCCTACCTTTGAGAAACTAACTCTCTTTTATTTACTGTAAATACAATCTTCGCACAAACCTAATTCAACATGTTTTAGGTTTGGCAACTTTTCTTTAGATGGCAACAACTTCATTCCCTTCTCACTCATATGCTCGAGTCTCCGGTGCCACAATGTTGTATCACGACCATGATCAGTTGTTGTTATAGTATCACTTTCTTTTGCAGTTGTATACAATGTTCCCTTTTTGAAGCCTCGTGCCACAACCAAATTCCCTTTTGTTATCTTCCACGATCCGTTGCCGAATGTTGTTGTATATCCTTCATCGTCAATCTGACCCATAGATATCAGATTTTTCTTGAGGCCAGGAACATGTCGTACATTTTGCAATTTCAATAGCGTACCCTGTGAAGTCTTTATATGAACATCACCTTTTCCAGCAATGTCGAGAGGTTCAATGTCTACTAGATAAACTTTCCCAAATTTTCCAACAATATAATTATGCAATAATTCTTTGCATGATGTAGAGTGAATGGATGCACCTGAATCCAGAATCCAAGATTCGATTGGACTGTCTGCACAACAAATTAGTGCATCACCGACTTGTTCAGAAATTACATTTGCTGCATTATCTTCCTTCTTCTTCCTTGGTTCTCTACATTGGCTACTGAAGTGACACTTTTTATCGCAATTCCAACAAGTAATGTCCTTGCAATTTTGGGATTGTTCTCTTCTCCTTGATTTTGATCTTCCACGACCATAACTTTGTCCTCTTTTGTTTATTCTCCCCTGCTTTCGGTACTAAAAGCATATCCTGGGGAATCACTTGATTCTCTACGGCGAATATATTCACTTAGAACCAAGTCTCTGATATCATTCAATTTGAGTTTGGTACTTCCTCATGAACTGCTAAATACAGTTACTGTTGCAGACCAACTCTCTGGTAGAGATGATAGTAGAATCAACGCCCTGATTTCGTCAGCAATTGTTATGTTAACAGAACTCAAGTTAACATTGTATGAAACTCATTAATATGTTCTGTGATTGATCCACCTTCTGTTATCTTCAAGTTGAACAATCGACGCATCAAATAGACTTTATTTGAAGCAGATGGCTTCTCGTACATATTTGATAACGCCTTCATCAGGTGTTGATACCCAATTTCTCCTTATATATTTTTATAACCCAAATATTTTTAAAATAGCTTGTAAATGCATATATAAGCATCGACAAAAGGATTGGTATTTTTCTATGATTTTCAAGCATTTTAAAATTAATTTATAGCTCATTTTGTACTATTAAATTCAATATTTGGTATCAAACCTTGCCATTTTAGTAAATAAATTATTTTATACTCTCATTTTAAATAAAAATATAATTTATGTAATGTTTACCAGATTTTACAAATCCATTCAGTATTTTAAAACTAAAATTGTATTAAATTGTAATTTTAGCCTATTTTCTCAATTTAATAAGTATTTCAAGTGTAAAATCGTTCCTGATATTTTTAATCAGTTCCCAAACTTATTTTAGTGTCTCAGTACTTTAATTGAATTTTTTTTATAAATCGTTTGCTATTTTTATAAAATTATATTTGGGGAAAATTGGTTATTTAAAATATAGCCTCTATTTTTTCAATTGTAACCCCTATTTCATACCCAATTCCAGCCCAATTTAATACCCAATCCACCGGACCCTTCGACCCAAGACCAATCCAAACCTATCCGCCTGGTTCCCCACTTCTTATCTTGGCCGTTGATTTATGAAATCAACGGCCCAAATCATTTCTTACCAAATTAAACCATCGAACCCCCTAACCCTAATCAATTTCATTTGGTCGCCGCCTTACACTCCCAAAATGCTCTCTAAACTCTCTCTAAGCCCTAGTCACTTACAAGCTTCTTCGCCGGCTTCTATGGCCATTCTATGGCCGGAAACTCACATGCTCGTTCATCTATCCCCCGTACTTGACCTTTGGGTTCGAAAATCGGGGTTTGTTTCGAGGTTAACTAGACCAAAGGTCTATTAATGGTGGTTTCACGGTCGTGTCTGGCTCTTCTCCGGCGAGCCTTTGAAGCCTTGGGTCCTCACCAAGCTCCGATGAGCCGTCCAGGCTTATCTCGCCATTTCTGAGGCCTTTTATGAGAAATCTAATCGATTCAAGGTTCTTTTTCATGATTCTCTGTGTTATTTTACGATCTTCTCTAAGTTTTTGTATGTTTTCTTAGATTTTCTTAAGTATCTTATCTTTTCTCCGCCTAGTTATGTTTTTCAAAGACTGTTCGTCTTTTCAAAACCTAGGGTTTCTATGAACTGTTTGATTTCTTGATTTTGTTGTTTTATTTCTTGCTACTATGTGTCCTTTTAACGATTATGAGTGTTTTCTATTTTAGCCCTAAATATTTTTTCCTTACTGATTACCTTTATAGGGCTTTCATTCAGTTTGTTCTGTGCTTTCTTTGTGTTCTGTTCTTGTTCGTCTTCATCTATGGTAATCTCTTGTGTTCCGACTTGTAGTAGAACTCTAATTTCTAAAGGTTATTTTCATCTTTCTGTGTGAAACCCTAGTTTGCCTAATTATCGTCTCGTATGTGTTTTGCTATTATGCTATGCCTAGTTCTTGCATGCCCAGACTTGTGACTCTTTTATAGTGTTGCTTCTCCCTTTTTCCTGAAACCCTAATTGATTTTGGTACAACTGTGATTCTCTAATGATTCTCTGTTTTTCTGACTAAGTTCATGCAAGTAAGATCTCGACTCCTTGATTTCTTGGGTGATTATTTACCTTATACGCCCAACCGTGTGAATTTAAATTTTTCTATATGTTTCTACCCTGTATTCTGTGATCAATGCTATACTTTCTTTCAAAATTTAAAATTAGACTTATTTTACTTTTCCATCCGACTCCCTTAATTTAAGGGATTCCCTTCTCCTAATTGATACTAACTGATTTGCTGAATATTTCCTTTACCTTATTGATGCTTTTCTTTCAACTATAAAAAGGGCTCTCTTTTCTCACTTAACACACACTGAACAACTTCAGTTCCTACTACTCTTCTCACTAAAAGGCTCTCTGTTTTTTTTTCTTCTCTTCTTGCTACTTGCTCTCTTTGTTAAAGGGCACCCGGCTGACAGCCAAGGCTGAATATAGAATATCTCTCTTTGATTTGTTATTCAAGTGTAACTGGTAGGCCCTAATTTCAATTACCAATCCTTCAACTACTCGTTTACTTTACCATGTCCTTGCATGTTATACTTACAGTTTAATTTCTGCATGACTACCCCCATTCCCTGTTTCCCTGCCTGTTATGTTTATATTCAATATTAAACCCTTTCCTTCATCCCTTTGTCTGTTTACTTCAGTATTGCATTTAAATTTTAGTATGTTTAAATCCTCTCTCCTTGTTCCCTTTGTTTATGCTGTAGATTTCAGTCATGTTTAATCCCCTTCCCATTCCCTTGTCTGTTTCAGTATGCCTGCTTGTGTTAAATTTCAGCATGCTAATTCTTCTCCCTTTCTCTTTGGCTCTTTATATTCAGTACCTTTCATGCATGTTGCATTTCTTCTTCTGTTTGTGTATCGTGCATCACTATTGTTATTTTTGTTAGTCTTTTAATTTAATTTTTTCTATTAAGTTTTTATGTGATTACCCCTTCCCTTTTAATTTTTGTTTTCTTATTAGTTTTGTTTTGGATGAGAATGGCATCCCATTGCCACTTCTAATCTAGAACCAAGGCTTAATTTGCTATACTCAAAATGATCTCATCCCCTTTCCCTTTCTTATGTGTTTGAGCCTTGAAAAAGCCATGTTGGTGTCCTAATCACCTTCCAGGCCCTTGTCTGACTTGTTTACAAGTCTGCTCCTATTTGTCACCATTGTAAGAAGTCTGGGATGTGCCAGTCTCAACCAATAGGCTGGGTGTGACCACTTTATACACTGGTTTCCCCCTTTAATCTTCACTCTGCACTTATTCTTAGCCTTTTAAGTTCCTACTCCCCTTTTGCAAGCCATGCTTAGGGACCCTGAGAGTCTCTTCTGACTTGGATGCCTTAGGGCTGGTAATTCCGTACTTGCACTATTCTAATTAGGGTGTAAGCAATGCATGGGTCCCTTTTGTAGGCCTTTGAAACTTTGTAACACCCTTAAATGAGAAAGGACTCGGATCTTGGGAGCTTTGATTTGGTAAAAGGCGTATGTTGGAAATTAAAGTTTCTTCGAGACTCCTCGGGCCTGTTGATAGCTGCTGATGTAATTTTAAATATTTATTTCTTTAATGTCTTTATTTTCTGCCCAATTTGTAATAAGTTGTAATATAAACTCGGGGGTATAGTGAAAGGGACATGGGGGGATTTACATTTCTCATATGCATTAGAAAGCATGCCTATATGACCATCTCATATCATTGCATCAGTTCTTTATGTAGTTACCACTTCCATACGGTTGCATCAGTCTTAATTCAAGATGACATGTCTATATTTTATCACTATTGCATCCATGTATATAACCTGCCTATAGGAGTCTACTTTTCTTGCACCAATATCATATAGAAACCATGACTCTGGGATTATTCATCTCTACATCAGTAGAAACTATGACTATATGACATGTTCTTTACCTATATGTACTATTACTATACCTATTTCCCACACTGTTATATATCACATATATACCATGTTTGTAGGCTTTTCCATATTTCATCAACTCATATAGAAACCATGCTATTAGGTTTGCATCTTATAATCTCACATAGAAAGCATGCCTATAAGAGATATATAAACGCTAGCAAATAGTAGGACGTCTAATACTCTAAAAATAGCAACTCAAAGGTTAACAGATTATGTTTAGACTGTTAATGTCTTCCAATAACCCAGTTTTCTACTTCTCCTAAATCTATTTATTTTCAAACCAGCCCAGGTCTGCTTCCCCCCTTTTCGTAAAACTCTGAGTTTATAGGATGTCTTCTGCACTAAACCTGTAACTATTTATTGTGTTTCAAAGAATTTAAAAACCTCCTACAGTCTATTACCGATCTTTTACAACTGATTTGCATACCTTTTTCTCAAACTCATCCGCAGTTTTTAAAATCTCCCGTCTGAAACTCGTGTTTCCTTTTTGTAAAAATTGTTTGCAACTCCAAGTATTTTAAGTCGACTGCTGTCTGCAATTATAATTTTTTCCTCTAAAGTCTTACTCATTTTATAAAGCCAGTGAACTTCTAAAACGGGCCCTTGGAGCTTGAAGCAGATTTTATATCCCAACTCTTATGTGTTAAATTAATTTGCCCGCTCTCCTAACCTTTTTAAAAAAAAGACCAAATCAGTAATTGAAGTCATGCTAAACTCTCAGCCTTCTCTCTAGGAAAAAGGGTGAATAGTGATTCCGACACTATTCATCGGGCTTATTTCCGGAATCCGGCGGTGGATGGTAGCAATCGTGGTGTCAAAATAACCCCATTCTCATTGCGATCAATCCCCAATTATTTTCTTTTCCAAATCCTCAAACATTTCTTCAAGATCTTAATTTGATTTTTCAAATCACTATAGCTTGATAATGTTTTCATTTTCTTCATCAAATTTTGTTATTCTCGGTTGTATAGAACAATGGATGAGTCCTTGTTCAATCTCTAGGATTTTGTCGACGTTTTGAGAGCTTGGCATCCATGGCTGCGTTGATCTCTCCCCAGCCTTTGGCTGTGGGAGAGGTAATTCAAAACCATATTAAATCTGATCCAAAAGAAAGTTCAAAGCAATCGTATGCTTCAACTTTACAAGCAAAACAGCCTGCTGCGACTAAAATAGAGTTGTGTCCGGTTATCTACAATCATGGTGAACCTATAATTCAATTCACAATGGAAGATGTTAAAAACTTTATTAGGGAAGAAGGATTGCACCAGGCAGTTGTGTTATAATTTTCTTATGGCAAACCTGATCTATCGGAAGTGCGAAAAATATTTTCGTCAAAATTCGATGTTCAAGGTCAATGTAACGTTGGGCAGCTGGAATTTGGTCATCTGTTAATCAGGTTTGATCTCTTCAATGATTATGTTCACTTCCTTTCAAAGTCGACTGGATATCTTAAATCCAAAGGCGACTAATATTTCTTCAGAATATTCCCATGGTCTTTCGGATTCAATCCGAAGGAGGAGACGTCGATGGCAGTCGTGTGGATTTCTCTTCCAGGTCTGCCACCAAATTTCTTTGCTAAGAGATCATTAATGTCTATAGCCTCAGCTGTTGGAAAACCCATTGCTGTTTACGAGGCAACGCAAGATAGAACGAGACCTAGCGCGGAAAGAGTGATGGTTATAGTTGATCTTTTGGATAAACGTCCTAAAAAGATTATGATGCAGATTTTAGATTCAGTTTCGGGTAAATCTATCGAGTTCCATCAAGAAATAGTGTACGACAACATTCCTAAGAATTATGCTTATTCCAAATATCAAGGTCACGATGAGAAGTCCTGCAGAATTAAAAAAGATAAAGCTGGAGCAGAGGAGGTGACAGAGGATAATCTGGTAAGTGATCTGCTTGGTAATGATGGGGATGATGTTGACAAATTACAAGGGGATACAAGGGACTATCTAAAAGATAAAAGAACTTAAGAAGGTGCTAAGGATTTACATGACAAATATGGCTTGAAGGAGGTTGTTGGTCGAATTGATTCAGTTGTACAACATGGTTTTGTAAAGGATTTTACGAAACTGAATGCTGATTCTAAGACTACACAACCTGTAGTGAATGATAGGGGTGATGCAAATCAACAAGTAGTGCCTACGACTGCTGTGGTTGCTGATGTATCAGATGCACCACATGTAGCAGTTCCAGTGAAGTCTATGGCGGAGGTATTAACATTGGATAAAGGACCTCCTAAGCTTTCTACAGATGTACCTGCTTCTACAATTTATGCTATATCATATGTGGATACTGCTGGGACAATGAACACTTCTGCAGATCATATTACTACTAGTGCACAGGCTGGGCAGGTGGTTAATATTTATGGACATCATCACACGTGCAATGTGCGGTAGTTAGGAGCTCAAACAAATGATTCTGATACAAACGTTACATCTGCAGAAGCTCTTCCAAAGCCAAAGGGTGATTGTGCACAGTAAAGTAAAATGCATAACACTGTTCCATTGAAGGTTTTAGATAAAAAGATGGTATCAAATTTTGATACTGCTAGGACAAGGCAGACCTCTGCAGATCACATTACTACTAGTGCATAGACTGGGCAGGTGTTTGATCTTGATGGACAGCATCATAGATGCAATGTGCAGCAGCTAAGAGCTCGAAACAATGTTTCTGCTACATATGTTACATCTGCAAAAGATCTTCCAAGGCCAAAGGGTGATTCTGCCCAGTTATGTAAACTGAAACATACTATTCCATTGAAGGTTGTAAGTGAAAACATGGAATCAAATTTGGATACTGCTGTGACAATGCAGCCCTCTGCAGATCACATTACTTCTAGTGCACAGGCTGGGCACGTGTTTGATCTTGATGGACAGCATCACAGGTGCAATGTGCAGTAGTTAGGAGCTCAAAAAAATGCTTCTGTTACAAATGTTACATCTGCAAAAGATCTTCCAAGGCCAAAGGGTGATACAAATGATTCTGCCCAGATTTGTACAATGCAAGATACTGTACCACTGAAGTTGCCCTTTATTGTTGTAAATGAAAAGTTAGTATCAATTTTGAAACCTACAAATCCATCTACTATGCCAGAAAATGACAATGCAAAATCAAATAAAGAGAAGATGATCGAGCAGCAGCAGATAATGCACAATACTAACAATAAAAACTCTACTCTGATTGGTCAAGCAAATGGAACTAAGTTGGAGGCCTCGGATAATTTCAACAATGTTATAGATCATACTGTTTTGTCAGTTCAACCAGGGGGGAAGTCGATAGTTACAAATGTTCTTGATGTTTCAAACAATTATGGACAACAACATAGTAATAAACTAAATAAAGCATCAGCTTTGGTTTATTCTGAGCATACCAAAAAAGATGATGCTGCAAAGGGTAATAACAGTACAAACAAGACAGTACCTAATGAACCACATGCTGCAGTTTCTATATTGTCGGAACTGGATGATACATTTCCTTTGCGATGTCCTGATGTTCGAGTTATATCTGGGTATGATAATCAAGATGCTGTGAGTCGATTATTTCATACAACAACAAGTCTGTCTTACATACGATGAGGTTGTAGAACACAGGTCGACAAGATATTTCAAATTAGAATGATATGGTTAAACAAAGCAGTGTGATCTCGTTCACAGATATAGCAGTTGGAGTTTGAAATGAAGTCGTATCTCAGCGAGGGTTGGATTTACATCTTACTAATGCTACTCAACAAATTTGAAACTACTCATCATTCTGCAAATAACTGCTCATCGATGTTCAACAGAAAATTAACTCCAAAATCCAAACACAAAACGCATTGTGCAGATAAGAGTCCAGCTACACATACTTTTTCAAACTCATTGCTGCACTCTCCATGTCAATATTGAGGATGAAATTTGCACTAGACAGAACTTGCAGATGGCCAAGAATCAGATTTCTCCAACCATTAAATTGAGGGACATGGTCATTAAATCAAAACTGTGGAAAGACCAACGAGAATACAACGATGAGGAGGGCTGGGGAGAAGGACTTGCTGGTTATTCATCTTTAGCAGACGACCAAGATTTTGATGACGATAGTGCATGAGAGGACAGTAATGATCAGTTCAAGCCAAAATTTCAGAGGAAATCAACAATAATCAATTCTTCTGCAAATCTGCAACCTGTAGCAAACACAAACAGCAACTTGAACCATAATGCTCCAGTATTTGTTCCAAGAAATACTACATAATCAGGTGAAATATCACCTGTTGTTCGAAATGCAACAACACTGCCAACATTTCCCAAGAATCAGATTATACCAATAAAGTCCAGCAATACTTTGGAGGAGAGGAAAATGTCAGATGCAATGACTAATTTTCCTTTTGTCGATAACAAAACAGTACCATTTACACAGTCGGGGCAGAACCAGCTTATATCAACAGCCCCAGAAAACACTTTACTGGACAGAGAACTTCTGGATGCGAGGACAGGAAAACATATATATGAAGAAGGGGAGGAAGACGATATCTTAACGCAATGCCAGGCAGATGCATCAAGAAAAGGTGATTTGTCACCAATGCATAGTAAAACAAGTAATAAGTCTCGTGAAAGGGATAGAAGTTTGGACGGCAGGGTGTTTGAAGACGCAAACATAAGGAGACCCCCAATGAGAAATGCAAAACAAAAACAAGGCACTCAAACAATTATTACAAAGTCCAATCGATCAAGGAACAAATCATGAATTTTGAAGCAATATTGACAAAAATTGAGGACGAGGTCATTAATTTACAAATTGTATTTTTCACAAAATTGGAGAAAAGAGAGCAACAACACGACTTCTTCAACTTTTTAATTTTCCATCTCATTAGTATTTCTCTATGTAATATCATCACAGAGCATGTTATAAACTCTGTGATGATCATACTTCTTAGTTCTTTCTACTTCTTTCTTTTTGCATGCTTGTTAGTTCTTGAGGCTTTTATTGGCCTCAATAGGATTAATAAGGTAATGTTTACGCCGGGTGTTCTAATATGGGTAACAATACCAGTTCATGTCCTCCCTTATTTTATTTGTCCTATTTGTTGTAATTTTCTTTTTATCATTATTAATGAAAACTAGCCCTAGGCACTTGCCTAGAGGATTCAAAAAAAAGAAGAAGTCATGCTAAACTACTCGTTGTTTGTTATTGGGTTTACTTGAGCCTTAATTGTTTATGTGCTTCCGTATTATTTGCTACTTGTTTTCTTTTGACTCTCGCTCTAGTATTTTACCTTTGAATAGTCCATATATGTATCCTACTTCCTTCTCCCCCTTTCTTAGGATTAGAAGTCCTAATACCCCAAGACTAATAGGTTGGGACGGGTTGCAATAAGTAAACGATACCAACGCGCTTTAATACCTTAACGGGGTGGGAGGGTAGAATATGGAGATTATGACGATGCGATAATATCATGAAGCGACCCTCTTTAGGAATAAGAGCTAGATATTGCATTCAATGATCCATATTATACTTTAACCTAGGACCCTTCTTTCTTTTCAATGTGTTCTTAATGCTTTCCAAACTAATCCTCTTTTATTTCAAACTTATGTCCTTCCTTTCTTGTAAAGCTTTCAGATTATGTGAATATATGTACTTCACATGTCTACTTGCTTCATCTTTTTTATAAAGTCACAATTAGCACGGCCGGGAACCACATTTTAAGATTTTGAGGGGTGCCTAACACCTTCCCCTCGAGATAATCTCAAGCCCTTACCTAACTCTGGTTTCTTTCTCAAAAACACTATATTAAAGTGTCCTAATGCACTATAATCATTAGGTGGCGACTCTTCCAATTTCGTAACCCAATTTCAAAATAGTAAATCGAGTTGTTTTATCCATAATATTGTGAAACCCGATTTGCTTCTTTTAGTGGAAAAAAGGGGTGTCGACAGCATGACGACTCCACTGGGGAATTCTTATAGGCTTTTACCACTACGTGTTCTTGTGACTTTATTCCTTTATTTATTTATTGCTTCAATTATTTTTTCACAATTACTAACTTGTTTCTCCATGTCTTTAATGTTCATTAACTGTTTTACGGCTTTATTATATTTACCTCATTTTAATTCTGTCTTTAATTTTCAGCATTCATTGTAACCATTATTGTATGAACGTGAAAATACATGTACTTATTTCTTTGTTGTAATTGCATCCTTCAACATCATTTTCCACTCGTGCCAAATAAATACTATGGCAAAGCTTATAATGAGGGGTTTCGCCCTTCCAATACCTACGAACCCCTACATTTGGCAAAGGTATATTTGCGGTAAAACCAGTCGACCAATGGTGTAGTCGACGGTTCCGCGCCTTTCCCTCTTGAGTTGTCCGCTCAAGGGTACCTTGTCTAGCACTTCAAAAATAGAAACCTTACTCCATTTGATTGTTCATGCATCATGGTAAAACTTAGTTGAGTCAGTTATGTCGTCCGCATAATGACTCATTAGGATAGCCAAAGCCAAAGTCCATCGGGTTTCCTTGAAACCCAAACGGACATTCACGTTATGAGCATTGACTTGGAGAACTAAATGTCTTTTGCTAATTATTGATTTAAATGGTCGAGTCTAGTGGGGTTAAGGGCCTAACTCTCTGTTTTGCAGGAAATAAGGCACGAGATCCCCATGCTAGGTATGGTATCAAACATTCATCCAAAGTTGCTAACTTGGTGGGACGACTTGCATGGTAGTGATCGGGTTGTCGTCCGCAAGCACTTAGGAAATCTTCCTTCACTTCTGGAAGTTAGGCCAGATAACAAGATTGTGGAAGCTGCTACTATGTTTTGGGATAGTGAAGGGTCTGTATTCCACTTTGGATATATTGAAATGACGCCGATGTTGGAGGAAATCGGGGGTTTAGCCGGAATTCCTTGGGATAGCCCGAGGTTGCTAATGGCAGAAAACCGCAAAGCTATAGGGTTCTTGAAAATGATGGGGATAAAAAAGAACCCTAATCTGACCAGCTTGAAGGACTCCTACATATCCTTCGACTTCGTGTATGAAAGGTTCGGACATAGCAAATCATACCACAATCACATAGACGAGTTCGCCCTCACTTCTTTGGGGCACAAACATAGGAGGGATTTTGTGTTCATGTTCTGTATTTTGGGAATGATAATTTTCTCGATGAAGAAGGCTAGGATCGATACAAGACTAGCCATGGTAACCAAAGCCATAATAGAGGGTATCGACGGGCAGACGTTCGGCATAGCACCCATGATCCTCGCAGAACTGTACCGAGCCTTATAGAAATGTCAGCAAGGGGCACCACACTTTCAAGGGTGCAATCTACTACTACAACTCTGGCTCATTAAACATCTTCAAAAGGGAGAGCATAGGCAGGAGATCATACGCTGCAATAGGGATGATCATATTGCTTTCTATCATCCAAAGCGGATGCACTTCATGCCGGATATGTTTGCTCACCTGGAAGACGTTAGTAGATGGGTGAAACTATTAAGAAATCTGAGAGAAGAACAGGTACGATGGATGTACGAGTGGTTTCCAACTGGAGAGTTTGTCATTCGGTCTAGGGATGCGCCATTTCTTATACTCATCGGCTTGAGAGAAACTTACCCTTATGTCCCTCTCCGAGTCATGAGGCAAGCCGGAATGAAGGAGACTATACCAAGAGTGGAAAATATGAGTCATTACAGAGCTGATTTCCAAGATGATGATAACCCACACAGGTGCCGAGCTTAGCATATGTGGCACTCAAAAATCATTCTAGAAAAGGAGTCTATGGAACCAAACATGTACCAGGCGGGGCATGCGCCACTTTATCCGGGATGGTTAGAAGATGATCATATTGTCTTGGGAAAAATAGGTTTCATCCATGAAGATGATCATATTGGCTTGGGAAAGACATGACTGTCCGAGCAACCAACCGTTTAGGGTACTTGGAGCAAGGTATAGTGGAGCTGGAAGGCAAGTTTCTGAAAAGGATCAAAGCTTGTCAGAAAGCTGAAGGTAAAAAAGGTTGGCGCTTGGCTCAGGCTTATTTGTTGCTGGGACTGCACGAGCTAATGAAGCTATATGAGGGAGGCAAAGATACCGAATCTGGGGAAGGTCCTTCCGAGACCAAGTAGTTAGGGTCTTACTGCTTTCTGGATGTAATAAGGCCCTTGGCCATTAGTAAAAATTTTTCTTCATTTCAATTTTGTTTTGACTCATTCTATTTTTATCAATAAAATGAGGCATTTGGTATTATGAGTTCTCCAAATCATTATTTGTCGCTAGGCCTATCTCGGTACAATGAGGCACCCAAATAAGAAAAGATTTATTTCTTACAACAACGTGTTTACATACCACAATGTTTTCTTCCTCAAAATCTGCACTAACTTATTACCTTTTTTTTTCTTTTTGTTTTTATCTCCTCCCCAAAGGTTAGTTCCTGCATTCTGGCACCATCAGCATATTCAACAAGATCTAAGGGTCCTCCTCCTCCTCCTCCTCCTAGTCTTTCCAGAAATAGGAACAAAGGAAAGATGGCAGATAATGAAGCATGAAAGGAAATTGAAGGAACTTATCAGCGTACCCCGATCATCAAAGAAACTGCTGCCCACTTGGAGTAAACTTTGCTAAGGTTTCGAGAGGAATTGGACCAAGTCCGGAGCATGGCAATTCTATCCATCTCCTTTGCTGCTACAGATGTCAACAATCAAGTCCCTACACCTCCGCGAAAGACCCCAACCCAAGTTCGCAACAATGCTCCACTGCTCATCCCTGAGCTTCAGGATACTCCTATCTTTTTGGATATTGTGCCATACAATACACAGCCCATACCAGATATATCAAATAAGATTCACTCATTCAGAACTTGACTGCTGAACTCAAGAAAGTCACTAAAATGGTCCAAGGTGTGGAAGGTGATAGGGGTGTAGAGAGTATGAATTATGAAGACCTTTGTGTTCAACCCGGTGTCGAACTCCCGGAGGGGTACAAACCTCTTAAGATCGAGATATTTGATGGCACGGGTGATCCCAAGGTTCACCTCAGAATGTATTGTGATAAATTAGTGGGAGTTGGTAAGGATGAAAAGATCCGCATGAATCTATTGATTAGGAGTTTGAAAGGGGATGCTCTATCTTGGTAGATCATCCAAGATGCGAAGAAGTGGACGAGTTGGGTAAACATAGCGTCCGATTTCATGGACCATTTCAGGTTCAACATTGAGAACGCGCCAGACGTGTTCTACATTTAGAATTTGAAGAAGAAGCCTACTAAAACCTTTCGCGAGTATGCTACTTGTTAGAGGTCGGAAGCAGCCAAGGTTAGGCCGGCTTTGGAAGAAGAACAAATGAACAGAATTTTCGTTCGTGCTCAGGACCTACAGTATTACGAGAGATTTATGCTGATAGAGGGGCAGAAGTTCGCTGACATCATCAACTGGGAGAAAGGATTGAAGAGGGAATAAAAAATGGTATGGTTACCAACCTTGAGGCGGTGCAGGCTACGAACAAAGCCTTGCAATCTGGGGGTTCATCAAAGAAAAAGGATGTAAAATCCGCAATGGCTGCGCAAAGAAATCATTTTCCTATGAAATACCAACCCTACCTTCCAACTCCACTCATGTAACAACCTTCTCTAAATTACCAAGCCCCTTCACCCGGTTACCATAATCCATCACCCGTCTACCAGTCATCTCCACCTCCGACATACCAACCCACCTTGCCAGGATATTCCCAACCCGCAACCGTATACCAAGCCTACGCACCCCAACCTCCTCACTATCCATCACTACCAACCCGTCAAAACTTCTCGCGCCAGACCATAAAGGTGGGAGCATCCACATGATTGAGGTAGAAGATGATTGGGACCCAGAAAGGTCGATTGGTTTGATATTTGAAGGGGATGATCCCAAGAAACCGGCGGTCACCCTTAATCTTATTGTTGTTGAAGTCCAGCCATCTGAGGACAACGTGGTGAATATAGCTGTGCCATTTGAGTTCAAGACGCTTCCTGCAAAGGTGCCAAAGCCGATTGAGGTGGAATTAGGGACTCCAAAGGTGCCCGCAGCGATTGAAGTTACTATGTTGCCTCCAAAGGTGCCCATTTCAGTCACCATGGCAGACATGATCCCATTTCAATCCAAAGCCATACCATGGGACTACACAACCGAGATGAGAAGGAAAGGAAAAGCACGCGCGGGTGAAGCAATTGCCGCGCAAGGTATGACTAGAACAGGCAGGGTGTACACACTAGAGCACCTAGCTAAGTCAAGCAAGCAGGCCTCTAGACGTTCTGTGGAAGCCGGACCTGATGATCTCTGGAGAAAGATACAGGCTAAGGAATATTTAGTTGTTGAACATATAAGTAAAACTCCGGCATAGATTTCCATCTTGGCATTTGCTGCAAAGTTCCGAGGCACAGAAAAATGCCTTGATGAACATATTGAGCGAGGCTTATGTCCTGAGCAACATGACGGGAGGAGAGATGGCAAACATGATAGGGAAAATATTGGAAAGTCACAAAATCGCTTTCTATGAAGATGAATTGAAACCTGAAGGGCTCAGTCATAACAAATCAATGCACATCACCGTGCAATGTGAGGAGCATTTCATCACTAGAATCCTAGTTGACGGAGGTTCTAGTCTCAACATTTGTCCACTGATCACCCTCAAGAAGTTGGGCAAAGGGTTGCACGAGATAAAAGATAGGGCTATTAATGTTAAAGCTTTTGACGGTTCTCATTGTTCGACTCTCGGGGAGATTAGCCTATGTATGAAAATGGGACCCACTTGGTTTGATGTTGAGTTCCAAGTCATCGACATACCAGCCTCTTACAACTTACTGTTGGGACGACTCTGGATCCATGCCGCTGGGGCTGTGGCGTCAACACTACATCAGGCTGTGAAGTTTGAATGGAGCCATCAAGAAGTAATCGTCCATGGCGACGGTAGCAACCCCATATACAGTCGCCAGACCATTCCGATGATCGGAGATTGAAGGAGAATAGACGGGGAGACATATCATCATATCGAGCGGGTAAACGCTGTGGATAAGGACAAATGGTGTAGTAACAAGGTTAAGAGCATTTTTAATTGGAGTGGGTATGAACCGGGGAAAGGACTTGGTAAGAATCTTCAAGGTATAACCAAACCCATCCAGTTGAAAAAACATGGCACTACCTTCGGACCGGGGTACGAGTACACTTGGAAAGAATTCAGTAATTGGTCACCACCATAGCGCGGCCCATATTATCCATTGGAACACCCCATACCTCAGTTGGAACATACATTTCAGCCAGCCAACGCTCTCTACGGTTCAGAGGAAGATGAGTCTCTTGCAGCGATGAAGAACATGTTTCTGGAGGATGACATGGACTGTTGAGTGATCTTTGAAGGGGAAGGGATGAAGGCCCTTCCATTCAGGCTATGAACCAAGGAGAGTGCCTCACCAACATGTCAATTAGGACCACCACCACCAACCAGAAACCTTCAGAGAAGCAAGACTGAACAAGCATCATGCATTTTATTTCTAGTTGTTTTCTTTACTTTCCGCATTTGTCTTTACTTTCCAAAAGAGCTCCGATATTTTGAACATTTACGAATTAAATCAAAAGCATTTTGAATTTTATCAAATGTCTCGCTATTCATTATTTTTCTCTGTTATTTATTTTCACACAGCATTACTATTACGTGTCTTGATGATGAACCAACAACTGTAACTTGCAACGAGGCTATACAACAAACGGACATAGACTCAGAAGAAGATAATATACCAGAAGAGGTTGTCATAGAGGCCAAAATTTTCGAGAATAGGCCTAAGTCCAACTTGGATGAAACCAAAGTCGTATATTTAGGAGATACAAAGAATGTCAAAGAAACGCGCATCAGTGTGCGCTTATCACAGGCAGAGAAAGAGAAGTATGTAGAGTTCTTGAAGGAATATGAGGATATCATTTCATGGTCTAATGATGATATGAGCGGTCTCAGCACGTCCATCGTCGCGCACAAACTACCTACAGATCCTGCATGTCCACCGGTAAAACAAAAGCTCAGAAAATTGAAGCCAGATATGAGTCTAAAGATCAAAGAGGAGGTTACCATGAAGGTCAAAACCAAAGTTCTTCAAGTGGTAGAATATCCAACTTGGTTATTTAACATTGTGCCAGTACCGAAGAAGGATGGGAAAGTTAGAGTCTGTGTTGACTATCAGGATCTCAACCGGGCCAGTCCAAAAGTCGATTTTCCCTTGCCAAACATACACATTCTGATCGACAACTTCCCCGAGCATGAATTGCAGTCATTCATTGATTGTTTTGCAGGATATCATCAGATATGGTTGGATGAAGAAGATGCATGGAAGACAGCCTTCATCATGCCTTAGGGAATGTATTGCTACAGAATGATGTCGTTTAGGCTGAAGAATGCATGGGTTACTTACATGAGGGCCATGAATACCCTCTTTCATGACATGATACATAAGGAGATTGAGGTATATGTGTACGATGTCATCATTAAATTCAAGAAGGCTGCAGATCACATGGAGGACCTCCAAAAGTTCTTCAACAGACTAAGGAGGTATATCTTGAAACTAAATCCCGCCAAATGTGCATTTGGGGACCCTGCAGGAAAATTGTTGGGTTTCATCGTAAGTCACCGAGGAATAGAGCTGGATTCATCAAAGGTCAAATCTATTTAGGAGTTACCACCGCCGAAAATCAAGAAAGATGTAATGAGTTTCGTGGGGAGACTTAACTATATCAGCCGGTTCGTTGCTGAGTCTATCGTCATCTGGGAACCTATCTTCAAGATGCTGAAGAAGGGTGCCGCCACCAAATGGACTGATGAATTTCAAAAAGATTTTTGAGAGGATTAAGGAATACTTGTCTACGCCTCCAGTCTTGGTCCAACCTGAGCCTGTGAGGCCTATGTTGCTCTATCTCGCAGTTTTGGGTGGGGCATTTGGTTGTGTCTTGGGACAATACGATGAAACATAGAGGAAGGAGCAAGCTATTTACTACCTCAGCAAGAAATTTACCTCGTACGTGGCTCGGTATTCCTTACTATAATGCACCTGTTGTGCTTTAACTTGGATAGCTCAAACGTTAAGGTACTATTTTTGTGCTTACACCACCTACCTTATATCAAGAATGGATCCACTAAAATAAATTGTTCAGAAGCCCATGCCCACTGGCAAGCTCGGCAATTGGAAAATTTTGTTGAGTGAATTCGACATTGTTTACGCAACCCAAAAGGCAGTTAAAGGACAGGCTTTGGCAGATCATTTCGCAGAAAAACCTGTGGAAATAGAGTATGAACCATTGAAGACATATTTTCCCGACGAGGAAGTAGCTTTCATAGGAGAAGATATTGAAGAATCCGATGATGGTGGGAAGATGTTTTTCGATAGAGCCACGAATTTCAAGAGAGTTGGTATTGGATCAGTCCTGGTATTAGAAACCGGTCAGCATTATACGGTATCCTCCAAGCGCAGGTTCCCATGCACCAATAACATGGACGAGTATGAAGCTTGCATCTTAGGGCTTAAACTGGCCATTGATATGAACATCCAGGAGTTGCTAGTGATTGGGGATTTAGACCTACTCATACACAAGGTCCGAGAAGAGTGGGCAACCAAGAATTCCAAGATACCCCTTATTTGCATCACATACAGGAGTTGGGAAAGAGGTTCTGAAAAACGGAATTCAAGCATGTTCCGAGAATACAGAATGAGTTCGCTGACGCCTTAGCCACTTTATCATAAATGATTCATCATCCAGACACAAATTTCATCGACCCTATCCAGGTCATAATTCAGGATCAACCGGCTTAATGTGCACATGTTGAGGAAGAAGCAGACAGAAAAACCTGGTTCCACAACGTCAAAAGGTACCTAACAACAGGAGAATATCCAGAGCTTGCTAATGCTACTCAGAAGCGCACGCTGCGAAGGCTGTCAAACAATTTCTTTCACAGCGGAGGAATCGTGTATCGGAGGACTCCTGATTTGGGACTACTAAGATGTGTCGATGCGACAGAAACAACCAAATTATTGGAATAATTGCACTCAAGGACTTGTGGGCTGCACATGAACAGTTTTGTTCTAGCAAAGAAGATACTCAGAGCAGGATACTTTTGGATGACCATGGAAACAAATTTCATTCCGTATGTCCGAAGGTGTAACTGCTGTCAGATACACGTGAATATGATAAAGGTACCCCCAAAAGAGCTCACCGCAACGAGCTTGCCATGGCCATTTGTCGCCTGGGGAATGGACATTGTCGGACCAATCGAGCATGCCGCATCAAACGGACACAGGTTCATTCTAGTGACGATTGACTACTTCACTAAATGGGTTGAAGCAGCTTCATACAAAGCAGTAACCAAGTAATTCATGTCACACTTTGTCCGAGATCGGGTGTTCTGTCGGTTCGATATTCTAGAGTCAATCATCACTGATAATGGTTCCAATCTAATTAGCGATCTGATAAATGCGATGTGTGAAACATTCAAGATCAAGCATAGAAACTCTACAGCCTATAGACCTCAGATGAATGGAGCCGTGGAAGCAACTAACAAGAACATTAAGAAAACACTAAGGAAAATGATCGAAAAGCATAAGTAGTGGCATTAAAAGTTGTCACTCGCTCTACTGGGATATCGTAATACAGTTTGCACATCAACCGGTGCAACTCCCTACATGCTGGTTTATGGTTTTACAGAGGCGGTGATTCCCGCTGAGGTAGAGATTCCATCCTTGAGAATCATACAAGAAGCTGAGATAGATGATGAAAAATGGGTCAAGGTTCGATACAAGCTGTTAGCCCTTATAGATGGGAAAGGAATGAATGTCGTCTCCTATGGACAGTTATATCATAACATGATGTCTAGAGCCTTCAACAAGAGAGTTCGACCGAAAAAGTTTACACCAGGACAACTGTGTTGAAGAAGATATTTTCGCATCAAGACGAGGCCAAAGGGAAGTTCTCTCCCAACTGGCAGGGTCCGTACATGGTTCATCGAGTCCTAACTGGAGGATCCCTTATTCTTGCAGAGATGGATGGGGAAATCTGGAAAAAACAAATCAACTCAGATGTAGTGAAGAGATACTACATTTAATCAGTATGCTTTCTTTATGTTGTAATTTGAACTACGTCTGACCTGATTCCCATTTAAGAAGGGATACGTAGGCGGCCCTATGAGTTCTGTCACATCATTAGTAAAATTCCATTCCCCCCCCCCCCCCCCCGCATTTGGAACCTGGGAAATTTTTTGAGGAGGACCCTCAAAATTCCAAAGTTAGTTTGCCAACTTTTGTATCAACATCGACCCAGTAAACTAGGGCAGAATTTTGAGGAGGACCCTCAAAATTCCGGAGCCAGCAAGGTTGTCGTTCCTTAAACCACGTTACAGTTGTAGTTCATCATAAAACAAAACTATCTTTTGCCTTATTTTATATATATACATTAGCATCATATTTGCCAAAAATTTTCATATAATCATTTGGATCGCTATCGTTCAGCAACGCTGCCCCAAGGGGGTACAGAGCGCCACGGGTCGAAGGATGCGAACTAACCTCCCCTTTTCAGAACTCACGATTTTTCTATGGATGCAAGAACCTAGGGTGCAAATAGGTGATGCAGAAGTTTTACGAAACAAAGCCACTACCTACCTGACAGAGGCTTACTATCTACATTCAATGCTACCCAACAGTCATCAATGTCGCAATCACCTACCAGCTAAGACAATCACCGTCATCCTCTCGTTTATATTTTCTGCAATCCTGCATAAGGCTATTTTCTTCCTTTAGAGACTAAGATCTGTCTCTATCTTGCATTGCATAAGGCAATTCTCTGCCTTCTGAGGCTAAGCTCTGCCTCCATCATTGCATAAGGCTATTTTCTGCCTTTCGAGACTAAGCTCTGTCTCTATCTCGCATTGCATAAGACTACTCTCTGCCTTTCGAGGCTAAGCTCTTCCTCCATCATTGCATAAGGCTATTTTCTTCCTTTCGAGACTAAGCTCCATCTCCATCTTGCATTGCATAAGGCTATTTTCTGCCTTCCGAGGTTAAGCTCTACCTCCATCCTTGCATAAGGCTATTTTGCTGCCTTTCAAGACTAAGCTCTGTCTCCATCTTGCATTTCATAAGGCTATTTTCTACCTTCCAAGGTTAAGCTCTACCTCCATCCTTGCATATGGCTACTTTTTGCCTTTCAAGGCTAAGCTATGCCTCCATCATTGCACAAGGTTATTTTCTGCCTTTCGAGACTAAGCTCTGTCTCCACCTCGCATCATTGCATAAGGCTATTCTCTACCTTCCGAGGTTAAGCTCTACCTCGATCCTTGCATAAGGCTATTCCCTGCCTTCCGAGGCTAAGCTATGCCTCCATCCTGCATAAGGATATCCGCGACCGTTCGAAACTAAGCCCTGTCTCCATTTTTTGCATTGCACAAGGCTATTCTCTGTCTTCCGAGGCTAAGCTCTGCCTCCTTCATTTTCCATTTGGGCTGAAATATCGCCACCCTGTTTTCATTTTTGGCTGAAGTATTGCCACCCTGCATTTTAAATTCTTGCTCGGCTAAAAATCGCCACCCTTTGCATTCATTCGGCTGAAATATTGCACCATCTTCATGGGCTGAAATATCGCTGACTTATTCAAAGGCGTCATAGTTCAGAGGCACCATCTGCATAGCTTGAGAACACCATTTCATGGCCTGCAAATTGTTGCTTTTAGTCTCTTCATAGCCCAGACGTCATAGTCTCAGGACGCTATCCTGATCGTCCGAAGACAGCATTCATGGTCCAATAGGAACTTGCATCATGTTTAAATTATGCAATATACACGCAAATCTTCCATATGCAGGTATACCGGTTGGCACGGTCATCTTGGCGAGAGAGGTCCAGCTTCAGTCCTCTGCGGCTCATCCGATCTCTGAACCATTGCCAAATCTTGAAACCCCATTGCGTCCAATGTTTTTTTAAATTTTTGTTGGCATATTCCGCCAATGGCTCCTGAACTACATACGACCCGACTCCTGTAAAAACAAGGATATGTAGGCAGCTCAAGAAGCCAGGGCGCGGTCGAAATTGTCTTACAACCGTCACATTCGGTCAAAATGACCATCTTATCTTTACCCGACAACTATTTCATTCTCCTCGGATAAAGATAGGCAGCTGTTGATACCCAATTTTTCCTTATATATATATTTATAACCCAAATATTTTCAAATTAGCTTGTGAATGCATATATAAGCATCCACAAAAGGTTTGGTATTTTTCTATGATTTTTCAAGCATTTTAAAATAAATTTACAACTTATTTTATACTATAAAATTTAATATTTGGTATCAAACCTTGATATTTTTGTAAATAAGTTATTGTATTCTCTCATTTACATAAAAATATAATTTATGTGATTTTTACAGTATTTTATAAAGCCATTCAGTATTTTAAAACTAAAATTGTATTAAATTGCAATATTAGCCAATTTTCTCAATTTAATAATTATTTCAAGTGTAAAATTGTTCCTGATATTTTTATCTGATTCCAAACCTATTTTAGCGTCTCAGTAATTTTATTGAATTTTTTTTATACATCGTTTGCTATTTTTATAAAATTTTATTTGGGGAAGATTGGTTATTTAATATATAGCCTCTATTCTTTCAATTGTAACCCCTATTTTATACCCAATTCTAGCTCAATTCAATACCCAATCCACCAGGCCCTCGGACCCAAGCCCAATACAAACCTACCCGCCCAGTTCCCCACTTCTAATCTTGGCCGTTGATTTCATCAATCAACGGCCCAATTCATTTCTTACAAAATTAAACCATCGAAGCCCCTAACCCTAATCACTTTCATTTGGTCGCCGCCTTTCACCCCCAATATGCTCTCTGAACTCTCTCTAAACCCTAGTCACTTTCAGGCTCTTCGCCGGCTTCTATGGCCATTCTTTTGCCAGAAACTCACATGCTCATTCATCTATCACCGTTCCTGACCTTTGGGTTCGAAGATCAGGGTTTGTTTCGAGGTTAACTGGACCAGAAATCCTTTAATGGTGGTTTCACGGTCGTGTTTTGCTCTTCTCCGGCGTGCCTTTGAAGCCTTGGGTCGTCACCAAGCTCAGATGAGCCATCCAGGCTTTTCTCACCATTTATGAGGCCTTTTACGAGAAACCTAATCGATTCAAGGTTCTTTTTCATGATTCTCTGTGTTATTTTACGATCTTCTCTAAGTTTTTGTTTGTTTTCTAAGATTTTCTTAAGTATCTTATCTTTTCTCAGCTTAGTTCTGTTTTTCAAAGACTCTTCGTCTTTTCAAAACCTAGGGTTTCTATGAACTGTTTGGTTTCTTGATTTTTTTTGTTTTATTTCTTGCTACTATGTGTCCTTCTTCAGGATTCTAGTGTTTTATACTTTAGCCCTAAATATGTTTGCCTCCCTGATTACCTTCCTAGGGCTTTCATTCAGTTTGTTCTGTTCTTGTTCGTCTTCATCTATGATAATCTCTTGTGTTCCAACTTGAAGCAGAAATCTAATTTGCAAAGGGTACTTTCATCTTTCTCTGTGAAACCCTAGTTTGCCTAATTATCTTCTCGTATGTGTTTTGCTATTCTGCTATGCCTAGTTCTTGCATGCTCAGACTTATGAATCTTTTATAGTGATGCTTCTCCCTTTTCCCTGACACCCTAATTATTTTGGTACAACTGTGATTCTCTAATGATTCCCTGTTTTCTAACTAAGTTCATGCAAGTAAAATCCCGACTCCTTGATTTCTTGGGTGATTATTTACCTTATATGTCCAACCGTTTGATTTATAATTTTCCTATATGTATCTTCCCTGTATTCTGTGATCAATGCTATACTTTCTTTCCAAATTTAGAACTGACTTATTTATCTTTTCCATCCGGCTCCCTTAATTTAAGGGATTCCCTTCTCCTTATTGAGACTAATCGATTTCCTGAATATTTCCTTTACCTTATTGATTCTTTTCTTTCAACTATAAAAAGAGTCTATCTTTTCTCACTTAACACACACTGATTATAGAATATCTCTCTTTGCTTTGTTATTCAAGTGTAACTGGTAGGCCCTAATTTCAATTACCAATCCTTCAACTACTAGTTTACTTTACCCTTTCCTTGCCTGTTATACTTATAGTTTAATTTCTGCATGACTACCCCCTTTCCCTGTTTCCCTGCTTGTTATGTTTAAATTCAATATTAATTCCCTTCCCTTCATCCTTTTGTCTGTTTACTTCAGTATTGCATTTAAATTTTAGCATGTTTAAATCCTCTCCCCTTGTTCCCTTTGTTTATGATGTATATTTCAGTCATGTTTAATCCCCTTCCCATTCCCTTGTCTGTTTCAGTATGCCTGCTTGTGTTAAATTTCAGCATGCTAATTCTTCTCCCTTTCTCTTTGGCTGTTTATATTCAGTACCTTTCATGCATGTTACATTTCATCTTCTGTTTGTGCATCGTTCATCACTATGCTTATTTCTATTAGTCTTTCAATTTAATTTTGTCAGTTAAGTCTTTATGTGATTTCCCCTTCCCTTTTAATCTCTGTTTGCTTATGAGTTTTGTTTTCGATGAGAATGGCATCCCATTGCCACTTATAATCTTGAACCAAGGCTTAATTGCCTATACTCAAAATGATCTCATTCCGTTTTCCCTTTCTTATGTGTTTGAGCCTTGACAAAGGCCTGTTGGTTTCCTAATCACCTTCCCAAACCTTGTCTGACTTATTTACAAGTCTACTCCTATTTGTAACCATTGTAAGAAGTCTGGGGTGTGCCAGTCTCAATCAATAGGCTGGGTATGACCACTTCATGCATTGGTTTCCTCCTCTAATCTTCACTCTGCACTTATTCTTATCCCTTTAAGTTCCTATCCCCCTTTTGCAAGCCATGCTGAGGGACCCTGAGAGTCTCTTTTGAACTTGGATGCCTTAGGGCTGGTAACTCCGCACTTGCATTATTCTAACTAGGGTGTAAGCAATGCCTGGGTCTCTTTTGAAGGCCTTTGGAACTTCGTAACACCCATTTATGAGAAAGGCCTCGGATCTTGGGAGCTTGGATTTGGTAAAAGGCATATGTTGGAAATTAAAGTTGCTTCGAGACTCCTCGGGCCTGTTGATAACTGCTGATGTACTTTTAAATATTTACTTCTTTAACATCTTTATTTTATCCCAATTTGTAATAAGTTGTAATATAAACTTGGGGGTATAGTGAAAGGGACATGGGGGGATTTACATTTCTCATATGCACTAGAAATCATGACTATAGGACCATCTCATCTCATTGCATCAGTTCTTTATGTAGTTACCATGTCCATACAATTGTATCAGTCTTAATTCAAGATGACATGTCTATATTTTATCACTATTGCATCCATGTAGATAAGCTTCCTATAGAAGTCTACTTTTCTTGCGGAAATATCATATAGAAAACATGACTCTAGCATTATTCATCTCTACATCAGTAGAAACCACGACTATAGGACCTTTACTTTACCTATATGTACTATTACCATACCTATTTCCCACACTGTTGTATATCACATAGATACCATGTATGTAGGCTTTTCCATATTGCATCAACTCATATAGAAACGATACTATTAGGTTTGCATCTTATAATCTCACCTAGAAAGCATGCCTATAGAAGATATATAAACGCTAGGCAAATAGTAGGACGTCTAATGGTCTAAAAACAGCAACTCAAAGGTTAACAGATTAAGTTTAGACCGTTAATGTTTTCCAACAACCCCGTTTTCAACTTATCCTAAATCTATTTATTTTAAAACCAGCCCAGGTCTGCTTTCCCCCTTTTCGTAAAACTATGAGTCTATGGGATGTCTTCTGTACTGAACCTTTAACTATTTGATGTGTTTCAAAGTATTACAAAATCCCCTGTAGTCTGTTACTGAAATTTTTCAACTGATTTGCATACCTTTTTCTCAAACTCATCCGCAGTTTTTAAAATCTCCCGTCTGAAATTTGCGTATTCCTTTTGTAAAACATTTCTGCAACTCTAAGTAATTTAAGTCGACTCATTTCTGCAATTATCATCTTTTCCTCTAAAGTATTACTGATTTTATAAAGCATGTCAATTTCTAACAAAGTCCCTGAGAGCTCGAAGCAGATTTTCTATCCCAACTCTTATGTGTTAAATTCAACTGCCCGCTCTCCTAAACTTTTTTTAAAAAAAAAGATCAAATCAGTAATTAAAGTCATGCTAAACTACTTGTTGTTTGTAATGGGGTTTACTTGAGCCTTAATTGTTTATGTGCTTCCCTTTTATTTGCTACTTATTTTCTTTTGACTGTCGCTCTAGTGTTTTACCTTTGAATACTACATATATGTATCCTACTTGCTTCTCCCCCTTTCTTAGGATTAGAAGTCCTAATACCCCGGGACTAACAGGTTAGGACGGGTATTAGCATGCAATAAATAAACGATACCAACGCGCTTTAATGCTTCACGGGGTGAGAGGGTAGAATATGGAGATGATGACGATGCGATAATATCATGAAGTGACCCCTCTTTAGGAATATGAGCTAGATATTGCATCGAATGATCCATATTATAGTTGAACCTAGGACCCTTCTTTCTTTTCTGTGTGTTCGTTATGCTTTCCAAATTAATCCTCTTTTATTTCAAACTTATGTCCTTCCTTTATTTTAAAGCTTTCAGATTATGTGAATATGTGTACTTCATTTGTCTACTTGCTTCATCTTCTTTATAAAGTGACAATTAACACAGCCGGGAACCACATTTGTGGATCTTGAGGGGTGTCTAACACCTTCCCCTCGAGATAATCTCAATCCCTTACCCAACTCTGGTTTCTTTCTCAAAAACACCGATTAAAGTGTCCTATCGCATTACAATCATTAGGTGGCGACTCTTTCAATTTCATAACCCAATTCCCAAATGGGAAATAGAGTTTTTTTTTACCCATAATGTCGTGAAACTCGATTTTGCTTCTTTTAGTGGAAAAAGGGGGGATCCGACATCTGTCCTGCAACGGTCTTCTCGTTAATTATGTTAAACGCCACATTCGTGTTAGCATCAAATGAATCACACCAAGAGCTTGACGATCTAATAGATCCCAATTCGCTTTTGACATAGTTTCTGATTTTACTTCAGTCAGAGGTAAGTGTAGTTTTTCTTTTTAGTATAAATAATCCTCGATTTCATTTTTCAGAATCCAAAATCTTTGCCATTGAACTTGTCAATCTTAACCTTCCCTTCTTCCGATGCCATTTTTCACAAAAAATTTATGTGAATAATATCTGCACAAATACTGTACTTTTCTACCAGAAATACACTGTTTGTGCTCTGATACCAGTTGTTAGGAAACGTGTCAAGATAATAGAAGGGAAAGAATATTTAGGAGAGAAAAGCAATAAGTTTCACAAGACAAGATTTACATTTTTCGGCAATTGTTGCCTACTCCACGGCCACACAAGGAATATCTCTTTATTACTTGAAGAGAGAAAGAAGAAGTTTTATGGATGATCTACAAATGAAAATGTAGACCCATATTTGTAGGCGTTTGGAATGACCTGCCAAGGTAAGCGCTTACATTATAAGAATGCTGATGTAAGCGCTTTCATCACAAGAATGTTGAGGTAAGCGCTTACGTCAAAAAAATTTTGATGTAAGCGCTTACATCATATTTCATCTCTTTTTTATTTTTCTTTCTTTTGTCTACTTTCACATACAACAATACGTTTGCTACTATCATTAACAACAAATCCCCAATCATCTTAACATTTTACCTGAGTTATTAGTTCCATAGGGAGGCAATATATATTAAAAAATGAACGACAATTCTCTCTATAGTTCACTATGCAGTCAATTCTAACACTCGCCAGTAGTCCATACATGAGCAATTTTCCTCTTTAAAATGATGGAATAGGTAGCGATCCCTCAATAGTAGTTCTCAATCAAAAAGCTAGGAGAGAATCTTGGCAATAGCGTGGCATTCCCCACAAACTAGATTCTTCACAGTGCGAATTAGTTGAGATTGAATCGGACCGATAAGTCCAAATGCCATAGCTAGCCCCTCACCATGAAAATTTAGGGCTTTCTCTTGCATATCTTCTTCTTCTTCAATAAGTTACATTACTTTGGACTTGTTGGAAGCGTAACGTACAGACTTCAGTTTAGCTGCAATCTCATCCAAATTTGCATAGATTTTTTGCAACAGAGTATGAGCATTATCTCTCACTAGAAACTCATGAACAAATACCATTGACCTCAATTGAGCTACAACCTGGTTCTTTCTTCCACATTAACTCATAACCTTCCTTAACATAGAAATAATAACTTATATGAGTATACCTAATAATAGAGCACCTGATTTTTTATGAGTTTCTACTAAAAGCATATATGAAGCAGTAAGTAAAAGAGACATTACGTGGAAAAATTCCACACAAGGAGACAAAAACCATGACATATACTTGTAGGCTTTCGATTTCACTATCTTCTAATCTCACCGTTATAAACCATTTTGTAATAACTCTATTACAACGACTTTAACTTCACTAACTTGTGGTACTCTTACCATAAGCCACTTTGTGGCTCTCTAGTTACAAATACTTTAAACTTATGACTAAACCTAGTCACAACATAAACTCAGGAAGTATACAGATTTTGCGTTTCCTAAAATTAGGGCTGTCAAATTTGTCCCAAACACAAATAACACGCCCAAGGTTAGGTTGGTTATTGACCCAGCCATTTATTAACCTTAGCCCATCTTGACCCAACCCATTTAAAGTTGGGCTAATTTTTAGCCCAAATTGATCTATGAGTAAGTTTGTCAAAATATCTTTGAAATAATTTTATTTTTTATTTTATATTTTAAATATGACCATAACAAAAGTAAAAAGACCTTATTTAGTAGCTATACAATTTATAAGAAAACAACACATATTCACTAAAGTTTAATAAGAGTTGGGCGGGTTCGGTTATGACCCGAATTTTAACCCATCTTGACCCAATATATCTTAGCCCAAGTAAATTTTAGGCGAGTTTTGACTCAACCCATTTTGACCCGCCCAAAATTGACCCAACCCGCCTATTTGACACCCCTACCTAAAACATAGCTTCTAAGAAAGCAAGATAGAAGTTACAATGAAGAACAAATAACAAGATTGTAATTCAACTAAGGATACACATACTCATTGTAAAACTGATAATTTAGTGAAGTTGTTTTCTTGTTCTTGACATACCAGTGACTTCAATACCGGATGAACACTTTTTTTGCCAAAGAGAATATCACTAAATGCACAAGTGAATATATTGTGCCTTGCACCAGGTTGTTATACCACAAAAGACATCAAAGTGGTGATGTCAATTCTTGGTACATGCTTATTCCCAATGAGAAGTGACTGCTGCACTGTCTGCTGCACTATCGCGTGTACAGTTGCAGACAGTCAATTTCTGCACTTGCTTTCTAGCTGTATAGTTGACTTGTACTTCTGCTAGAGAACTCTAAGGAACCAGGTCCCTCTCGTGTTCCTCTTTATAATAGTTGCGTATAGTCACTTTCTACTATAACGTTCTAGCTGTACAGTTGATCTGTACTTCTGTCGGATAACCCTAAGGGACTATGCCCGTGTTGTGTTTTGTTGCTGTTTTCTCATTTGCTAGAGATCAGACTGGACATTGTTCATTTGAAATGTATACCAGGCGTTTTAGGTTCTCTATCTTGTTCTTAACAATAAGTTTGTTAGATCAATAAAACATAAGAATAAGAAGGCAAAGACATTGAAAACCCATCAATTTCCCCCTTTTTTATGATGACAAACTTAGTCATTGATAGTATTTGTTTAGAATAGAAATAACCAGATAAGATACTAGAAACTACACAAGTTCCCCTTGACTTTTTGTTTTTGATTCCCCCTTAATTAGATTCCTTATATTTTTATCAAGTTTCTACACAAGTTCTCCCTGACCCCTGAACTTTTTCCTCTTTTGGCTTCATTAAAAAGATACACAAGGCAATTAGTATAAAGAAGTCTAACACAACAAACTCATGCCACATATGTGCACTCAATATGATAGAAAAGTGAAGCCGGAGGAAAACAACATTGTACAGGAAAAAGAGGAGTTGTTTCATTAATTTTATTAATGGACTGAGCAAAACATGAGCAATAATGGTTTTAGAGAAGGTTTTCTTGCTTGTGCCCACTCTGGTATTGCCCAAGGGGACCTTGTAGAATCCGAGTACTTTAGTGAGGAGAAAACCATATGGTAACCCATGATTCCCACCTTCAAAGTTTGCCATCTTTTGCATATGATCTATCATGATTGCTGGTAGATTGATAGGGATGAACTCATCAAACTCCTCCATTAAGACCATACTCAATTTTGTAGCAGTAGACCACCTCTCAAAACGAGGTAAGAGCACCTTATTGACCTGTTAAAAAAGAAGATGATACTCAGAAAGTAATACCTTCTTATGCACCTGTTCCCCATCCTGAATAGCTTGCTCTTTCATGCTAACTTTCCTAAAGTTGGCACCATTGTGAGCACCTAACTTTTTAACATATTTGTTTTATCACTCACTTTTAGTATTTAAATAGCTTTTAAGTTTAATTTTAATATTGTAGTTTTATTTCTCTTTTTTATAGGTTTATTTTAGATAATATGGAAACTACAAAAAAAAAGCGTTACATATTTTTAAAATATTAGTTTTATTTTTCATTTTACAAAGAACAAAAAATTTCAATAAAAAAAAAGAGATATAATTTTATTTAGCGTATTTTAATTTTAAGTGAGAATTTTGTGAGAAATAAATATTGAGGGTAGTAATTTTCCCTTCATTTTATTTACTTATTTAGTAGGAGTAGATTTTATTTAATTATTAAGAAAAGAAAAAAAAAGAGTAAATAAAAAATTATCTAATGGAAAAAGATTATCTCTTATCATCTAATTCACATGCACTTTCATATCAATTTCTTACAAATAACACTAACGCTAAACATTCACACTCTCAATCCTTATCTCTTCCACCAATTCATCCCTATATATATATATATATATCTACACACAAAAAAGACCTGGTAGATACCGAAAAAAAGGAGAGACCTTCATCATACTCTCTTGGACAAAAGAGAAAGCAACCACAATTTCCTACACCCTAAAAAGACCTTTATGGTTAGTTGAAAATTCAGCAATGTAAAAGTCAGTTTTGTGGGGTGGTAATTTGAGCCAAAACCCATTTAATCTGCCAAACTAACCTAGAGATTAATGAGTTGGACTACAATATTTAGCTCATGTGTTAATTTAGGTTGAGCACAAGTTAACCCATTATTTTTTATAGCCTATTATGACCCATTTAACAGCAAAATACAACTCATGAAACTTACTCACGACAAAGGATCTCAACCCAACTTATCTAGAAATTTACTTAGTTGTCCTAACTTTTTTTATTTTTAATTTTCTATTCTTTTATTTTTCTACACAGCCCACCCACTCACCCTAGCCCTTCCCCTACACCCCCCCCCCAACCCCAAAAAAAAATTTACTTTATTTTGTATTTTAGTTGTTTTTTTTTGTATTTCTGCGCCACCACTCTCCCTCCTAACCCCCACCCCAAACCCCCCACCCCTAAAAAGTATCACTTTTTTTTTGTATTTTTTATTTTGTATTTTTATTTATTTTTTATTTTTATGCACCACCCACCGTACCTCAACCCCACCCCACCCCCCATCCCTTATCCATAAAATATTTGTCAACTTATATATTTTAAGGTAAAATATTTTTTTTATGAAAGGTTAGCATGATTCTAAAACATGAGTCAAGTTGGGCGGGTTAGGTTATGACCCATTGTTTATCTCATCTTGACCTAGCCTATCTTATCCCAAATATACTTTAGACTGTGTTGGACAATGACCAATTTATTGCCTAATCCATCTTAACACGCCCAAATTCAACCCAACCCGCCCGTTTGACACTTGAAAGCCATCAAAAACCAACTTCTCATCCATCATTTTCAGCCATAAACAATCCATCTTCTTCCACCAAAAACCTTCAGTAAACCACCCCAAATTTAGCCAAAAAGGAGGGGCATCACCACCTCAAAACAGCTGCAAAACCGTGCAAAAAGTAGTCCACAAATCAGCAGTCAATTTTTACCTCCAAAATCGCTGCCAGTTGCAGCTGAAAATCACCCAGCAAATGAACCAAAATTAGATGAAAAAATCAGCGGTAAAACTGCTGAAAAAGTCAGTCCAGCAACGCCAGGAAAACACTTCCAAATCTGGTCTGTCGAGGACTTCCTTTCGTAGTTTCCGGATGAGGTCCCAAATTTGTTTCGTGTTCCAATTTTACGGTTCTACACCAGCTACATTGAGGTTATTTTTTTAATTTTTAAATTGTGTATGAGTCAAAACTTGATCTCATTATAATGAATGAGACAAACGTATTTATTAAAGTCTATTTGTGATTAATAAATGGTATGCCCATTTATTAATAAGATTATAAGGCAGATATCCAATTTGACAACTGAGGTCACGGCTTGACCGTCCTTGTGAGGGCGTCCCCTCGGTGTGGTCCTAACCCCTTGGCACCAGCTGGCATGTCTCCTACTAGGAGAAAGAACCCTAAAATGGGGCAATTTCTTCTTCTTCACGTTGACTTCTAAAAGAAGAAAGAATATATCATTGTAAGGCTCTGAATTTTTCATTGAGATGCAGACCAAACTAATGTCATTAATAAAAGATATTCATCTTCGTTCATTTAACTTATAAATGTTGTCTCTTGCATCTACTCATTTAAATTTTTAGTTTATTACGATCTGATATAATTAACCTTTCATTTATTATAGTTATTTTATGTTTACAAAGTATATGAGAACTTTTGAGCTAAACAAATTCCATTTTTTATCATTATACATGGTTGTCTTTTCTGTTTCATTGCCTCACTTATTTTTAATGCGATGAATGTATTAATTTTTGTTCTTTCCGTTATTAGCTTAACACGTTGAAGTGGTGAGAATAGTATATTGATTTAGAAGAAAGTTATTTGGTTAAATTGCTTGGCAAAACTATTTCAATGATGCTGAATCCATACGAATTAGGTACAAAGAAAATAGTTGGGCCGTGGGTTTGGAGTAAAAACTAAAAATGACGTATATTTGGAATTTGTTATGAAATAGAAGATTCTTACACTTCTATTTAAGGTGAATGTCTTTAATGTATTTAATTAGAGAGATTTTAGAGTTCTATTAGTGGTAGCTAAATCTTCCTCTCCCCTATAAATAGAGGTGCCCCCTACCATTGTAAATCATCCCTTGAGATCCCTCTCAACTCAATAAGAAGAACTCTCTCTACTCTTCCCTCTATTGCTATTGTTCTTGCATTATTGTTCTTGTCTTTACTTTAGTTTATAACACGTTATCAGCACGAGTCTCTAACCAATTGAAATTTTCGATTGTCTTAACTTTTGTTTGTGTAGGGTTTTGCTTCAAAGAAAGAATGAAGAAAGAAAAAGAAAAAAAAAAAAAGAGGAAAAACGTGCCTCTGGAAAGCAAAAGCAGAAAAACAAAAGAAGTAGAAAACAAAATTTCTCTTGAAAGCAAAAAGAGAAAAGAAAGAAAAAACGTGAAGAAAAAAGGAAAGAAAGAAAGGAAAGGAAGAAAGGAAGAAAATATTGAAAATATATTTGGTATACTTTAAAGGTAAGTAATTTACTTTTCCCTTTCAAATTCTTGGAATTCTATAAATTTTATATACAAAGTTTGATTATAACTCTAATGGAGTTTGTGAGAAATTATAACCACACGAAGTGGTAAAATCTCTATGTCCTTCCATGATTAAATTCATGTATGATTGTGGACGTGACAAAGAATTCCGTCCCATTGAATCTGCTCCATTCCCTTTAGAGAATGTGGAAGCAGTATATGATAAGTCTGAAAGAAGACTAATTACCATGAAGGTATCAATGAATGTGGACGTGACAAAGAATTCCGTCCAATTGAATTCGCTCCATTCCATTTAGAGAATGTGGTAGCAGCTTGTGTAAAGCACATGATTTTGATCCATTCCCTGAAGTGAATGTGATAATTGTAATAGAGCTCGTAAGCATGAACACGCTCTTGATGCAATTGTGTCATATGTATGACAATATGAAAAGAAAGTTCGTTGCCCTTGAAATTTCGGGCAAGAACTATATGACATGGGGGTTGGATGTTGAAATCCACTTGGATGCTATGGGTCTCGGAGACGCCATTAAAGATAGAAATAGTGCATCCACCCAAAACTATGCTAAGGCCTTGATTTTCTTGCGCCATCACCTTAATGAAGATTTGAAACTGTACGAAGGCCTTGACTTACTTGCGCCATCACCTTGATGAAAGTTTTAAGATTGAATATCTTAACATCAAGGATTCATCCATCTTGTGGAAAGGCTTAAAGAAGAGAGATGACAACATGAAGTTGGTCACTCTGCCACAAGCACGATACGATAAGAATCCAAAAGCAAATAGTTTATAAACTATATATTATCGTTGCGGTGAAAACGGGCACTGGTCTAAGTCTTGCCGTATACCATAAAATTTGGTTGACCTTTATCAAGCATCTCGAAAGAGAAAACGCCCTGAAACAAATTTTGTCTCTGACGACAACCTTGACTTCACCCACCTGGATGTGGCAGACTTCTTTGAGCAACCCGAGGGAAAGATAGACCACCTAATCGGTGATGGGTCCGCGATGAAAGAAGATGGAGCTATTTGATTTTATTCCACTTATTTGTATTAGTCAATGAATAAATCAATAGTCATTAGTATTAGCTCGTATTAGCTAGTTCATGATATGATATTTGTATTAGTTCTTTAGAATATCTTCAATATGATCAAATATCAATAAAACTTTTATTTTCCAGTGGGGGTAATCGACTAGCCTGAAAAAACCAGTCGATTATCAACTATTTTCGCATTAAAGTTGAAAAACAATTGATCAACAATCGATTGTCTTTGGCTAACAATCGATTGTCTTGAAACAGTGTGTTCTGGAATTTTTCAAAAATAGCCAACAATCGATTGTCTTTGTCTAACAATCGATTGTCTTGAAACAGTGAGGTCTGGAATTTTTCAAAAATCACCCACAATCGATTGTCTATGTCTAACAATCGATTGTCGTTAGGCAGTGTGATTTGGAATTTTTCAAAATAAGCCAACAATCGATTGTCTATATTTAACAATCGATTGTCTTAAGACAGTGATCTGAAATTTTTCAAAAATAACAAATAATCGATTGTGTGTGTTTAACAATCGATTGTCTATGTTCAAACAATCGATTGTGTGTGTTTAATAATCGATTGTCTTATGAAAAACGCTGAAAATTTTCAAACTGCAAAGTAATCAATTATGGATAACATATCTGATTTTGTTAGCCAACTGTTAGTAGCAGATTTTGAAAATATTATGTGACACAAAAGAATTGAACTTGTTTATTCTTATGTTCGTGTATTTCTTTTGTATGTTAAACTATGGGATAGCAAATATAGATATCTCACAAAGCGAACTTGGACCAACGTCCAAGTGTAAAAGTATTTGCCTAGTTGATTCATGTACTACACATACAATACTCAAAGAAAAGAAGAGTAATTGTGTAAGGCAAACATTACTACAATCTATGGAAGTAGTAAATTGATTGAAGGCTCCGGAAGAGCAATTGTAACTCTGCCCAAAGGCATGACGTTAATCATAGAGAATGCAATGTTCTCCTCCAAGTCTAAGAAGGACTTGTTGAGTTTTAATGATATCAATCAAAGTGTTCTCCTCCAAGTCTAAAAGGAACTTGTTGAGTTTTAAAGATATCATTCAAAATGGATATCATATTGAGACAATAGATGAGAATAATCTTGAATTCTTCATGAAAACGAGGCTGCCCATTTCGGTTTGGGTTCACGCCATTTTGCATGCAACAATACTAGTTTGTCGGCTGCCCACTTCGGTTTGGGGTTACGCCATTTTGCATGAAGCAATGCTAGTTCGTCGGCTGCCCACTTCGGTTTGGGGTCACGCCATGTTGCATGCAGCAATGCTAGTTCGTCTCTGACTGACGAATTGACACAAATATTCCCCATTGCAATTGGTTTTGGGTCATGAACCCAATATATCCCATTTAAGAAGCTTTGGATGCGCAGTATATGTGCCTGTAGCACCGCCATCCCGCACCAAAATGGGTTTGCAAAGGAGGTTAGGAATATATGTTGAGTTTGACGCGTCCTCCATTATTCGCTACCTCGAAACATTGACAGGAGATTTGTTCACTGCACTATTTGCAGACTGTCAATTTGATGAGACACTTTTCCCAAAATTAGGGGGAGAAGTTGGTGAAACCAAACGGGAAATTTTGTGGAAAAATGCATCATTATCTCATCTTGATCCACATACCTCTATTTGAAAGAAAGAGGCACAAAAGATTATCCATTTGCAAAGAATAGCAAATCAAATGCCTGAAGCATTTATAGATTTGAAAAGGATAACAAAATCACATATCCTCGAAGTGAATGTGATTCACAAATACATATTCAATGTTGGAAGAATATGAACATGAAATTGGTATTGAATATACCACACTCACTCCTAGAAGGAGGCTTGAGATGATACCACCCTCACCCCTAGAAGGAGGTTAGAGATGATATATGTCATGAATGATCGTTGGTCGCGTACCTATTGTACGCCAAAGTATTTTGGAAATATGACCATTAAAGGACAACGATAATGCAAGAAACATATCTTGCATATAAGTTTGACATGACCATAATGGTATAACTTTCTCTTTAAGAAAGATATTCACCACACGGATGTTGATGAACCTGTGGTAGTACAAAGTTAATTGAGAGCTCTCGAAGAGCCAATTATTACTATGTTGGAGAAACACAATTGAGTATTGTGCTGTAGTAAGTCTCAAAGAAACTTATTCAGTTTCCAAAGTACACGCGAAAGCGATTGATTATATTGAGACTATAAATAAAGGAAGGCTTTGATTCTCCTATTACTACAACTTGTAGCGGGGTAATTTGTATATGAAAAGCTACCCGCTTTGTTCTCCAGTTTGTACTACACAAACGAAAGAATGCCACAATAAAGTGGATATCTATTGGTATAAAACCCATGTCATAATAAACCCGAAGTTTATTGATAAGTGCACATGTCATGGTGTAAATTTGAAGTTTACCAATATTGATAATTTATTCAGTTGACATTCGTGTTAGCCATCTCATTTGAAGTATGATGTGCAAATTCACATAGGTGAATATCAAAGAACTAGAAGTTCTTGTTCTCAGTAATGAACTGACCAACTAAAGAGTTCGGGTTGAAGCCCCTTGATTCTGGAAATATCAAAGGTGAATATGGGCCCATTCACCTGCCATGTATACCACATATGATGCATCTATGAAATGGTTACATGCGCAATTGTTGTTGACCCGCAGCCTGGCCGGTGCTTGCGAGGTAAAACGCTCAGTAATCTAACTTCGAGCATAGTTTCCAGATTCTCTACTCAAGAAAGTTCATCTTGATAAGTTGGTTTATATCAAAGTTGGTTCAGCAAGATAATTATTGAGTGCTTCCACTTAATAGCTAAACTGTTCCTTATGAGAACGAAGTTGTATATATCAGTTTGATATAAGTTGTATACGAGAGTATATTCTCCCCTCAAAAGTGGTTCAGGGTCAGGAACCAAATAATTTCATCTTATTATTAAGGTGCTATGTATATTGACATAATGCACAAAGATGATTTCCCAAAGTTGAGGAAACATGTTAGCTTTACTAACATGAGGGGGAGACATGATAAACATTTGAGAAAGTGTTACATGGGATGAATTTTCATTTGTATATGTATATCCCCGAATATCATGATATGAACCTGTAGTTCATAAAAAGGAAATGCAATTGCAACATATTGCAAAGCATGCTATACGCATTTGCTGACTCAAAGAAAGTAACTAAATGGAAGAGGTACAATTCAAGAGAATTGATTCCATATGAAAGACATGTAGTTTTGAACCTATAGTTCATATGCTTGAAAGTATAAAGGCAAAGGTATGTATAGTCAGTTTTCGATATCTTATTTGTTCAGTATCACTAATGAAAGCTTGATATGCAGCTAAAGTTTATTATGTGACTTACATGACTTAACTTGAAAGATTTAAGTTGCTTGAAGCATATGCAATCCTTGGTCCTGAAGTACCACATCTTTAGTACAATTTGTGTACATATGTATCTTGCCATAACTATAAGCATGATGGCATTGAGAATGCATCTATGGAGATATTGAAGTGTTATTCCACGACATCATATGAAGATGTTCATATCTATCAAGAATGATGATTTCCAGGTGCGGAATATTTATTCAAGTCAATATGGTTGATTTATTCATCAAGCATCTACCAAAGATCGTTTTGAAGATGATGCACAAGATTGGAATGCAAATGCTCAAGGATATAAATCGATGTACTCATTAGGGGGAGTCAATGCGCGTTGCACTCTTTTTCCCTTACAAGGTTTTGTCCCACTGGGTTTTCCTTGCAAGGTTTTTAACGAGGCAACCAATAGGCGCATATTCAAACATGTGTACTCTTTTTCCTTACTTTAATTTTTCCCATTGGGTTTTGGTTTTAAGGTTTTATGAGGCACATCATTGAATAGACATTCAAGGGGGAGTGTTATGAAATAGAAGATTCTTACACTTTTATTTAAGGTGAATGTCTTTAATGTATTTAATTAGAGAGATTTTAGAGTTCTATTAGTGGTAGCTAAATCTTCCTCTCCCCTATAAATAGAAGTGCCCCCTACCATTGTAAATCATCCCTTGAGATCCCTCTCAACTCAATAAGAAGAACTCTCTCTACTCTTCCCTCTATTGCTATTGTTCTTGCATTATTGTTCTTGTCTTTACTTTAGTTTATAACAGGATTGGATTTAAAAATGTTTTATCACTTCTTCTATTCTAACTCTTATTAATTAAAATTGTTTGGAGCATGTTAGGCCGTTAATATTATATTATTAGTTCGTAAATAATTTTACAATAATCTATGAATATCGTAGCTTGCTCTAGGCGAGGTTAATAAATAAGTTTTCGTGACTATGGGTACGGTTCCCGTGACATAGTTGTGATGCGTAAATTCAAATTCAGGTGTGGATTTCATGTGACCCGGCCATAACTTGGAATAATAATAAAATAAATATATTGTGAATCATGGGTGCATTTTATGTTGCGCGATTTACAGTGTGTCCCAAAACGGCAAGTGTACGACAATTGTAACTTGTTCAAGAAATTATTCCATGAATCCTAAAAGCGTTTAAAATAATTATAAGCAGTCATAAAGCAAAAAATTTAAAATAGGTTTAAACCTTATAATAAATCATATAGTAAGGCCAATTATTAATAGTTTATGCGACGGTGCTAGAACTACAGAATCCGGATATGCCTAACACCTTTTTCCGGGTTAGTAGAATTCCTTACTTAGAATTTCTGGTTCGCACACTTTTAAATAAAGTTGATTTTTCTCGATTTGAGATTTTTAAAAATAAATTGGTGATTTGGGACACCAAATAAACTATCTCAAGTGGTCACTTTGAAAAATAAATAATATAATCCCATTTCAAATTATGTCACTTTAATTGAAAAAACTATCTTTATTTCCCTTTTCGTGGTGTAAAATGGAGGTGTGATAGCTCGGACGACTCTGCTGAGGATGAGAACACAGAACTTCTAGTTCAAGGTTCAAATTTTGAGCTTAGAATAACTGTTATTGTTGGCTTTTATTGATTATCTGATTTTTACATATTTGAACCTAATTTGCTAAATGCCGCTTTTACTGCTTTGGTATTGCTTGGACTGTATATAAAATTGCTACAAAACCATTCTTCTCCCCGAGTCTTTTAAATCATCTAGCAAGTGCACTTTGTGTTTCTTTTTTGTTAGAGTCATATGCCAATTTTAGAACAACGTTCAGACAAGTTGCAAAGCTGGTGAAGCTTCTATATTTCTGGTACGCTACCCCCCTTCCCCTGGTTCGAGTTGTCCGCTCGGGTAAGCCATGTCTAGAATAATATACCCAGGTTTTACACCTAGAATAACATAGCCTCATGGCGAATCGCTAGTAGGAACACTTGTTTGTGTCACGTGCATTTATCTTTGAGGACTCACATAACGGTTGGGTCCGTCTAGGACATGAGTACCTAAATTAAAAGATTATCCCAATGTATCTTATGTGCTACTTGCGTATTTGCCTGTTTCGGTTTGCATGTTGATTGGCTTCTAGAAAAGGGAAAGAAAATGCAAAAAAAAAAAAAGAATACAAAATCCAAAAAAAAAAAGAAAGGAAAAAATCAAAGGGAAAAAAAACAAGAGTGGGAGGTAGGTATTTGAAAAAAATTTAAAACTCTACCAAAATTTTTTTATAAAAAAAGAACGAAAATAAGCCAGTATTTCAAAAATTTACGTTTCTTTTATTCCATCAAAATTGGCGAACTACGCATGTCTGATTCTCACCGGATATGAGATACGTAGGCAAACCTCAACGGTTCCGGCCCACAATTTTAAAAAAATCCAAAAATATTTCTCATTACTTGCTTTTAGACACCAACTTATAAAAATTAGAAGAATATTTTCTTTTAATTTCTTCTCAAAATCCAAAAATGTTTTCATTCTTCATTCAAAAATTGAAAAGAAAATTCAAGATTCAAAAATAAATTTTTTTCTTTAGAAGTATTTCTTTTATGAATTCAAAATAAAAGTCCAAAAATTCAAAAATATTTTCTATCTTCCTTAGAAGTTTTTCTTTCGAAATTCCAAAAAAAAAAATTAAAATTCAAAAAATTATTCTTTCATTTTAAAATTTCTAAAAAAAAAATCAATCAAATTAAAAAAATATTCTCTTTCTTATTTATAAGTCTTTCTTTCTAAAATTTAAAAGAATAAAAGTACGAATTCAAATTAAAAAAAAAAGATTTAGTTTGTTTTCTTTATTCCTAATTTTTTCGAACATGGGAGTGTGCATTCGAATCGGTTTATCGATGAATGGAGTCGATTATTTGTTATTGATTTATCGATAAATAGAATCAATTATTTATTTTTTGTTTATCGATATCGGTGTATCGATTTATCGATTTCAAAATTTTTCTTATCAAGTTATCGAATTCGATTTCGATTTTGTCCTCCCTCGCTTATCGGTTTATCGATAAACCGATAAGATACACAACTTCTTTTTATCTTTATTCTATAATATCCTTTCCTTGACCCTAAGTCCCTGACCATATTATTTCATCTACCACATCTAACGAATGATCATATTTAAAGCTTAAGGGAATGAAGTTCAAATTAATGAAAAGTAGAATTAGCCGTGATGATGTATTTTTATTTTATTTGTTTATGTTATTGGAATGTTGGTGGCATACATTTCATCCCTTAATTTAGGTTCGTTGCATGTGCTTACTGACACAAATTTTATGATATAAACGATGATCGTCTTATTTTAGTTTCTTTTTGTCCATATTGTTAGGCGTGTTTATAGCGATATGCCTTCCATGAAATCCCGCAAATTTTCTTATTAATGAAATCGATAACCGAATTGATAAGCCTCAAAAATCGATAAATAAAAAAATCGAAGCTTTATTGAAACGATAACGATAAGCATACATACAAATCGATAATCGATAAGGGTAAAAATCGAATCGATAAATCGAATGCACGGCCCCTACCCGAACTACGCCAGATCTGATTCATGTTCCCACGTGTTATGTAGGCAACACACATCAAGTTCGATCAACAAAAAAAAATAAAAATGAAAAAAAAGAAAAAAGAAAAAGAAAAAAGAAAAAAGAACAATACTCATAATAATAAGGAATTACTAAGTGTATTCTAAAGTGTGTTTTGTTTTGAATTGTGAAGAAAGTTTGAGGTAGCTTATTTGTTGTAAGCGGCCAACAAGAGATCCAAGGAAAATGATAACGCTATCGATGTTTTTACGAGTGCTGAAGAGACTCAAGGTCAGAGGGTTCAACAAGAGTCTACTATGTTTATGGAAAATAGAATACTGAAACACCAAATTACCAGAATATGTCAAGCATGTGCCAATGGCCAAGGACAGCCTTATCGTGAGTCATAATTTGCTACCCAGCAAGAGCAGTACCACTCTCCTGAGTACTACTTGTACTTGTTTGATATTACTGCAAACGTTGAGAAACCTGGCCGAAAGATGGCACAAGAAGAAATGACCCAAAAAGTGAAAACCTTTGAGCAATGGTTGAAAAACATGCAAGGGTTGGCAGATCATTAGAGTATTGTCGTGAAGGATCTATGTATGTGTTGGAAATAACGCTTTACGCTAGAGGGGGGGGTGAATAGCGTTTTGAAAATATTAAGCGTTTTAGTGCGGAATTTAAAACTTTGCAGAAATTAAAACAAGTGCAGTAAAATAAACTTACACAATGATGTATCCTGGTTGGCCACAAACGTGGTTAGTCCAGTCCCCGAGAGACTCTCTCGAGATTTCCACTAAACTTGTCAAGCTTACGGGTGCTTAACAAACCGTTACAGCTGAGGACACAAGCCTCACCTAGGTGCTCGGGGATCACAATCCCAAAGACTTCAATTGCTCGGGGATACCAATCCCAAAGACTTCAATTGCTCGGGGATAACAATCCCAAAGACTTCAATTGCTCGGGGATAACAATCCCAAAGACTTCAATTGCTCGGGGATAACAATCCCAAAGACTTCAACTGCTCGGGGATAACAATCCCAAAGACTTCAACTGCTCGGGGATAACAATCCCAAAGACTTCAACTGCTCGGGGATAACAATCCCAAAGACTTCAACTGAGGAATCACAAGTTCCTCAACAAACGAGAATCGCAATTCTCTTACAAACACAAAACAAACTCACTTTACAAAGTACTCCTCAATGAGTAGATATGAGTAGAAATAGTACGCTCAAGATCACAACAACTTAGCTCAATAGAATGGCTCTTCAAAAAGCTTTATGGATGAATGAAAATGATGATCAATGTAAGAAAGCTTTTAGCAATGAAAATACTTAAATTGTATATGTTGTTGTTGTGAAAACACTGAGTTAAGCCTGTATTTATAGGTGAAAAACTCAGTCTTACCGTTGTCTAATTGCCAATTAAGGATTGCTGAAATTACTCAGTGACAATCGATTGTCAAGACTAAACAATCGATTGTGTGCCTATCAGATCAAAAATTCAATCCCAGATTTTACGTCAACAATCGATTACTTCAAATCAATAATCGATTATTTATAACGTTAAAAAATCCTTTCCAATTTTTGGCATAAAACATCGATTATCAGGAAATCAACAATCGATTATTTTAACAACGTTCAGAAAATCTTTTCCAGATTTTACGCAAAACATCGATTGTTAAATATCAACAATCGATTACCTGAAGGTAATTTGAAAATGTATGACAACGGTTAGTTCCAACAATCGATTATCAAATAGAACAATCGATTATAAATTAATTTCAAAACTTACTGTCTCATATATAATCGATTATCAAAAGCCATAATCGATTATTAATTAATTTCAAAACTTTCTGTCTCATATATAATCGATTATCAAAAGCCATAATCGATTATTAATTAATTTAAAAACACTGGGAGACATTTTTCTCATTCTAATCGATTACCATTAGTTCATAATCGATTTTTCTGAGTTTTGAAAACTTTGCCTCAGTTAACAATCGATTATCAAAAGTACACAGTCGATTGTTATGTAGTTTGCAAAAACCTGATGTTAACTGACTTACTCACAATCGATTATCATTAATTCACAATCGATTGTCATGCAGTCTTGGCTTAGAGATACTCGATTATCATAAGTACATAATCGATTATCTTAGCCCAGATTTTTTAGGCATGTTTGAAAAACATTTTAACAAATATAAATATGCATAGTTTAAAATCATTTGACACTTAAGTTAGATATGCATGATTTTGGAAAAATAATTTTAGTAGAGAAGCCATGTTATGAGCCAAGATTGAGGGATCAAGATCACAATTAATATTGACTCAATTATAACATTTCTAAACTTTGTCTTGAGCTTCTTGTAATGCATCCATTTTGTGCTTGTCCTTGAGCACTGCTATATATCGCTTATTGCTTTGTTTGACATTCATCAAAACCTACAAAAGAACACACGTTTAGTATATTGCATTTGAAACGTGTTTCCAACAATTTCCCCCTTTTTGATAATGGCAAACATAAGCGGGATATATGCAATAATTATTTTGATAATCCAAGACAAGAGTAAAGTATGCAATTTGATGTTCCCCCTCAATTCATGTTCCCCCTCACTTTAAGCATGAATGAAGTTGAGAGTGATATAGCATACTTCTTGATATCCCGTTTCTTCCCCCTTTTGCCATTAGCAAAAATTTACACAGGGGAAGAATATGAAAAAAATGTGAAATAAACACACGTTTATTTATTGGAAAATTAAGATAGAGGAAGTAATCGATTATTGATACAGTAATCGATTGTTTGACGGCGATTTTCCTGTAGAATACTTGAGTATTTTGCGTCATGCTTTTATGATCCCCTTTTCTTTAGGGTGATACCTGCAAAAAAGTGTTAGACGCCTCCGACGCTCAAGTTAGAAATTATGTAAGAAATAAAATGCAATGCATGACTTAGATCAACGTGGAGTCAAGGATCCCGAGTTCACTACGAATTCGGAAGAAGGACTCTTTATCTAAGGGCTTTGTAAAGATGTCTGCCAATTGGCTTTTTGTTTCAACAAATTCAATTTCGACATCGCCTTTTAGAACGTGATCTCTAATAAAATGATGTCTAATTTCAATGTGTTTTGTTCGCGAGTGAAGAATGGGGTTCTTCGTCAAGCATATCGCACTAGTGTTGTCACATCTAAGAGGAATGTGATCAAGACGTAGGCCATAGTCCAAGAGTTGTTGTTTCATCCATAGAATTTGAGCGCAACAACTCCCCGCGGCTACATATTCAGCCTCGGTTGTGGACAACGCAACACTAACTTGCTTCTTACTAAACCAAGAAACTAAAGCGCTACCGAGCAAGTGGCAAGTGCCGCTAGTGCTCTTGCGATCCAATTTGCATCCAGCAAAATCGGAGTCGGAATAGCCAATAAGTTGGCATGAAGAACCTTTGGGGTACCATAGACCCACATTGGTAGTACCGACAAGATACCTTAGAATCCGCTTTACCGCAGTAAGGTGAGACTCTTTTGGACATGATTGATAACGGGCACAGACGCACACGCTAAACATGATGTCCGGACGACTAGCAGTAAGATAAAGAAGAGAGCCAATCATACCTCGGTACTTTTTGATGTCGACTTCCTTACCTTTTTCATTTTTGTCGAGATGATCGGATGTGCTCATGGGAGTTGCTATTTCCTTTGCATTGTTCAAGTCAAAACGTTTAAGCAGTTCTTTGCAATACTTGTTTTGACAAATGAATGTACCTTCCTTCATTTGTTTTACTTGTAATCCCAAAAAGAATTGTAACTCACCCATCATGGACATCTAAAATTCGCTAGTCATTAAGTTTGAAAATTCCTTGCATAGAGCATTGTTAGTAGCACCAAAAATGATATCATCTACATATATTTGAACTAGCAAGATATCATTGTTTTCATGCTTGACAAATAAAGTTGTGTCAACTTTTCCACGAATAAAATTATTTTCTAAAAGAAATTTACTCAACCTTTCATACCAAGCTCGAGGAGCTTGTTTTAAACCATAAAGGGCCTTTTTGAGTTTGAAAACATGATTGGGAAAATTAAAGTCTTCAAAACCGGGGGGTTGCTTTACAAAAACTTCTTCTTGGATAAAACCATTTAAAAAGGCACTTTTCACATCCATTTGATATAAAATGAAATTCATAGAAGATGCAAAAGCAAGCAACAAACGGATGGCCTCTAATCTAGCTACCGGAGCATATGTCTCATCATAATCAATCCCTTCTTCTTGATTATAGCCTTGAGCCACAAGCCTAGCTTTGTTTCTAGTGATTATGCCATTTTCATCTAATTTATTTCGAAAAACCCATTTCGTACCAATTATGGTATGACCTTCGGGTCTTGGCACCAAATCCCTAACGTTGTTACGTTTGAATTGGTTAAGCTCCTCTTGCATTGCCAAGGTCCAAAATTCATCCCCAATTGCTTCAGAGATGGTTTTGGGTTCAATTTGAGAAACAAACGCAGTAAGATCTAAGGTATTTCTAAGGGAGCTCCGGGTACTTACCTTTCCTCCAACGTCGCCTATTACCTGATCGAGAGGATGGTCTTTGACTGTCCTCCATTCTGTTTGCTCTTTTGGTTCATTTTCCGATTGAGGAGCTTCTTCAATTTGTTGTTCCACCGTTTTGTCAATTTCTTTCCTTGGTGGTTCTTCTTGAATTTTGTCCTTTAGGCTTTCCAGAATACCTGAAAGATCAAGACCACAATCCTTTCTCGCCAAGCGAGTATTATCTTCGGAAAATACAATATGAGGAGATTCCTCTACAACTTGGGTTCTTTTATTAAAAACCCTATAAGCTTTACTACGAGAAGAATAGCCAATGAAGATACCTTCATCCGACTTTGCATCAAATTTTCCTAGTTGGTCCTTTCCATTGTTATGCACAAAACATTTACAACCAAAAACACGTAAATGTGCAATGTCAGGTCTTCTACCTTTGTAGAGTTCATATGGGGTTTTTAAGAGTATCGGCCGAATTGCTACTCTATTCAAAACATAGCATGCGGTACTCACGGCGTCTGCCCAAAAGTGTTTGGGAATCTTAGCTTCGTCGAGCATGGTTCTAGCCATCTCTTCGAGACTCCTATTTTTCCTTTCCACCACCCCGTTTTGTTGTGGTGTACGTGGAGCGGAAAAGGTATGCTCGATTCCGAGTTCATCACAAAAATCCGCAAAGAGATTGTGATCAAACTCTCCCCCATGATCACTTCTAATGGAAGTGACAGTTGATTCCTTTTCATTTTGAACTCTTTTAAGAAAAAGCTTGAAGCTAAGAAATGCATCACTTTTATGTGCAAGAAATAATGTCCATGTAAATCTAGAGAAGTCATCAACAATTACAAAAGCATATCTATTTCTTCCTAGACTTTCGATGCGGGATGGTCCGAATAAATCCATATGCAATAGTTGTAAAGGTCTAGAGGTTGAAACAACATTTTTGGATTTAAAAGATGCTCTTGTTTGCTTCCCCTTTTGACATGAATCACAAATAGTATCACTTTCAAATTTTAAGTTGGGAAGACCAATCACTAGATTTTGAGAAATCAATTTATTTAAAAGATGCATGTTCATATGAGCTACTCTACGATGCCACAACCACACATTATCATCTTTGCTCAACAAACAATCAACATACTCGGATGAGGAATTTTCAAGATCAACCATGTAAATATTGTCAACTCTAAAACCACGTAGAATAATCTTGAAGTCACTACGTCTAAACACTAAACACTCATCCGAATCAAACAACGCAAGATTTCCCTTGTCACATAATTGACTTATGCTCAAGAGATTATGCTTTAAACCTTTGACAAGTAATATATGCTTTATAGAGGATTTTTCATTCTTACCGACCGAACCGATGCCAATAATTTGTCCTTTATTGTTGTCACCGAATACAACGCTTCCTCCTTCTTTGTGCTCTAGTTGAAGGAATTTGGATTCGTCTCCTGTCATGTGTCTGGAGCATCCAATGTCAAGGTACCATAGTACACTTGATCCCTTCAAGCACACCTACAAAGCAAATTAATATTCTTTAGGTACCCATACCATTTTGGGTCCTTGGGGGTTAGGCAAATAACGACCATAATAATATGAAGAATCTCTATGCTTTGTAAAACACATAGGTGCAATATGACCTATACGATTGCAGTAATGACATACTACGTTCGGGTTGTGTTGATGCCTAGGTTGAGCCAACAAAGTTCTAGGCGAATGAACAAGATTTACACTAGACATATTGTTCCCATTTCTAGTATAATATCTAGATGGTCTAAAGTTATTAGTGCTAGACTTGTTGAAGGACCTAGTGTCATGTCTAGGTGGTCTAAGCTCGTTCCTAGAGTTATTTCTTGGTTGCCGAAAATTACTATTTGTAGGCTTGTTTGCAAGAATCCTAGATTCGGATCTAGGTTGTCTAAAGATATTAGTTCTACCCTTATTTTCATACATTCTAGCATAATGTCTAGGTGGTCTAAAAGAATTTGTTCTAGGCTTGTTTAATACCTTAGAGTTATTTCTAGGTGGAGTAGTGAAGTTTTTGTTTTTATGCCGTTGATATTTCTTAGGCGTTTCTTTTTCAACAACTTTAGGAACTTCTTTACTACGTGTTTCTAATGTTTTCCTAAGTTCTGTGTTTTCTAGTTTTAAGGACTCACAAGCAGTACAAGTAGAGCATTTATCAACACAAGAGGCTTCATGCATAGTCTTGATGACTTGTCTAAGTTCTATACTATCATTTAACAAAAATTGATTTTCATTTGCAAGATTCTCGTTATCACGAGACAGATTTTCAACACCTTTTTGAGCTAAAGAAAGACGTTCTTCAAAGTCCTTGTCTTTTAAAAAGAGTTGTTTTTGAAAATCCTCTTCTTGTAAAGAAAGAGTTCTTTGTAAATCTTTAATAGTCTTAGAAGCATTTACCAACTCATCATGCAGTTTGTTATAAGCAATTTGCATATCGTTAGATGTACTTACCTCGTCTTTTTCGTCTGCCATGAGGCACTGACCAGTTGATTCATCGTTTGTGCTGACCGCTTTTTGAGGCGTGTTTTCGTGCAATTCCTCAAGTTTGTCCCACATTTCCTTAGCAGTTTTATAGTGGGAGATTTTTCGCCAAAGTTCCTGGTTCAAGGCGTTATGTAATATATTCATAGCTTTAGTGTTGTATTCACTTACCTTATCTTTCCCGACTTTTGTCGTCAGTTGATCACTGTGTTTAATCGCTTGCCATAGATACAAATCGTTTGCCATTGTAAAAACTTGCATCCGATATTTCCAGACTGAGTAGTCGTTTTCGTCTAATATTGGAGGCGACATGCTGCATTCTCCTTCACCTATTCCTGCAAAGAAATTTAGAGTAGAAGCCATGGATGGTTCTCTCAAACGGTTAAGTTTTTCAGAGAGTATGGATCTGATACCAATTGTTGGAAATAACGCTTTACGCTAGAGGGGGGGGTGAATAGCGTTTTGAAAATATTAAGCGTTTTAGTGCGGAATTTAAAACTTTGCAGAAATTAAAACAAGTGCAGTAAAATAAACTTACACAATGATGTATCCTGGTTGGCCACAAACGTGGTTAGTCCAGTCCCCGAGAGACTCTCTCGAGATTTCCACTAAACTTGTCAAGCTTACGGGTGCTTAACAAACCGTTACAGCTGAGGACACAAGCCTCACCTAGGTGCTCGGGGATCACAATCCCAAAGACTTCAATTGCTCGGGGATACCAATCCCAAAGACTTCAATTGCTCGGGGATAACAATCCCAAAGACTTCAATTGCTCGGGGATAACAATCCCAAAGACTTCAATTGCTCGGGGATAACAATCCCAAAGACTTCAACTGCTCGGGGATAACAATCCCAAAGACTTCAACTGCTCGGGGATAACAATCCCAAAGACTTCAACTGCTCGGGGATAACAATCCCAAAGACTTCAACTGAGGAATCACAAGTTCCTCAACAAACGAGAATCGCAATTCTCTTACAAACACAAAACAAACTCACTTTACAAAGTACTCCTCAATGAGTAGATATGAGTAGAAATAGTACGCTCAAGATCACAACAACTTAGCTCAATAGAATGGCTCTTCAAAAAGCTTTATGGATGAATGAAAATGATGATCAATGTAAGAAAGCTTTTAGCAATGAAAATACTTAAATTGTATATGTTGTTGTTGTGAAAACACTGAGTTAAGCCTGTATTTATAGGTGAAAAACTCAGTCTTACCGTTGTCTAATTGCCAATTAAGGATTGCTGAAATTACTCAGTGACAATCGATTGTCAAGACTAAACAATCGATTGTGTGCCTATCAGATCAAAAATTCAATCCCAGATTTTACGTCAACAATCGATTACTTCAAATCAATAATCGATTATTTATAACGTTAAAAAATCCTTTCCAATTTTTGGCATAAAACATCGATTATCAGGAAATCAACAATCGATTATTTTAACAACGTTCAGAAAATCTTCTCCAGATTTTACGCAAAACATCGATTGTTAAATATCAACAATCGATTACCTGAAGGTAATTTGAAAATGTATGACAACGGTTAGTTCCAACAATTGATTATCAAATAGAACAATCGATTATAAATTAATTTCAAAACTTACTGTCTCATATATAATCGATTATCAAAAGCCATAATCGATTATTAATTAATTTCAAAACTTTCTGTCTCATATATAATCGATTATCAAAAGCCATAATCGATTATTAATTAATTTAAAAACACTGGGAGACATTTTTCTCATTCTAATCGATTACCATTAGTTCATAATCGATTTTTCTGAGTTTTGAAAACTTTGCCTCAGTTAACAATCGATTATCAAAAGTACACAGTCGATTGTTATGTAGTTTGCAAAAACCTGATGTTAACTGACTTACTCACAATCGATTATCATTAATTCACAATCGATTGTCATGCAGTCTTGGCTTAGAGATACTCGATTATCATAAGTACATAATCGATTATCTTAGCCCAGATTTTTGAGGCATGTTTGAAAAACATTTTAACAAATATAAATATGCATAGTTTAAAATCATTTGACACTTAAGTTAGATATGCATGATTTTGGAAAAATAATTTTAGTAGAGAAGCCATGTTATGAGCCAAGATTGAGGGATCAAGATCACAATTAATATTGACTCAATTATAACATTTCTAAACTTTGTCTTGAGCTTCTTGTAATGCATCCATTTTGTGCTTGTCCTTGAGCACTGCTATATATCGCTTATTGCTTTGTTTGACATTCATCAAAACCTACAAAAGAACACACGTTTAGTATATTGCATTTGAAACGTGTTTCCAACAGTATGTTCCCCAATGTCCAGCTGTTTAATTTCAAATCTCCCAAATTTGAAAAGTATGATGGACATGGATACTGATAATTTTAGTGGCACGAATAAAATGGATTCAGAAATCATGAAGACATCGGGGTCGAGAAGAGGTCCAAGGAGAACGTCTCGAAGATATGACCAGCCTCGTTTGTTTTTTGATAACTCCCCTGAGCATTACTATCCCCATCAGAACCTACAATTCTCTATCGTTCTACCTTAGTATGTTGTCCAGCCACCAAAATACCCCAGAAGGTGAGCACAAGCATCACAAAATCTCCACCAGCCTACAAAATTATCAGATGCCCTATAACCCACATCCAGGCCAGAGTTATATTGAGGAACAAAATTTGATGGATAATTTTACACCAATAGAAGAGTCCTATGCAAGCTTGTTTGAGAAATTAAAGCAATATGACATGATTGCACCAGTTCCTTCAAATTATGTGGACCCATGTGCAAGAATCTTTGACCCTTATAAAAGGTGTGAAAACCATTCAAACGCCTAGGGGAACAATATTGAAAGTTGTTGGGATTTGAAAAGAGAAATAAAAAGCATGATCCAGGAAAACCTGATTATGATCCATGATATTGACACCCAGAATATCACGCAGAATCCTTTACCAGAACATGATGATGCACACTTTGTAGGGTGATGCGTGGTGACATTGAGTATGAGAATCCTCTCGTAAATTTGACGACTGAAATTAGAGAAGGCCATGGTGATTATGGTGAAAAAGTTTGTTGTTAAATGTCAAGATTAGAAATTGAAAAGTCATTCTCTCCTTACTAGGAAGAAATCTTGGTAGGTTGTATGATGTTTTTTTTACTATCTGGGTTATTTCGGGGTTGTCATCCAGATTTTATTTGTTTTTATTGAGTCAAATTCTTCTATCCATCAATTAAATTTGCGAGAGTCTTGTTTGCCTATTCTGTTTCTATTTTCATTATGCGGGTTATTATGGGGTCGTAACTTGGATTTTAGGTTATTTGTCCAGTTGTCAATCCCTTTCATCTGTTACTCAATAAAATACAGTTTGTCCTTTCGTGTCATTCTATTCCTAGTTCTTTTCTCGCTAGTATTAGTAACATGACACGCATACGGAAATTTTGGCCACATCTTATAAACTAATTTAATATGGATTTGGTAACTAGAAAAAACACTATTGAGAATGAATAAATAGTTAAAGTACTTTGAAACTAAGGTCGAGTAAAATTCACATTCAGATCATTGTGAAGATCGGGCTTGAGGACGTTTAATCAATTAAAGTTTGTTGTAAAGTTTTACATCAAGGGATGGAAAGTGGCTTGTGGCCACAAAACACCAAGAAGATAGGCCTGTTCATCAATCATGTGATCGCGACATGATACTATAATTGGCGTTTTCGAGGCTGGGAGGCCCTTCTTCTGCTACCCAAAACACTTTATACCCTTTGTCACCCCTTTGATCCTGTGTTATTTTCTTTAACCAACCACTTTTGGAATCTAGTTTAAAGTAAAAAAAAAATAACAATAAAAGTCCATGGCCCAAGAGTACAAACTGGGGAAGCTTTTAAAAAGTTCTAAGTGAAAAAAAAAAAGAATTGTCAAAGGTACATGCCCTCAAATATAGAAGCTGGGAAAACAAAAACAAGAAGAAAAAGAAAAAAGGAAAAAAGGAAAAAAAGAAAAATAAAGAAAGATGAAAAATAGTTTATGTCGGGTGTTTGAAATGCGTTAGACCTGATTCCTTTAAAAAGGATACGTAGGCAGCCTCACGGTTCGGTCCAACCAAATAAGAATTCAGAAAAGAAAATGTAACGACCTGACCCGTCGTCCCATGTTTTCTACCCGTTTTTCCCTTCTTATGTTGTTATATGTTTCAATATGTGTATTTGGAGAGTTTGGAGTAATTTGGGTGGAGTTTGGATAGAAATGAGACAATTTGTCTCTTTAAGAGGAAGTTAGTTTGGAAAAGTCAACCAAACGTTAACTTATGAGTTAGAGAGCTCAAAATGGATTTTCGAAGGTTTGACTAGTTTCGGACGGTGATTTGTGATTTAGGAGCGAAAGCAGAACTTAATTTGGAGGTCCGGTGTAGAATTAGGCTTGAATTGGCTAAGTTAGAAATTTGGCGAAGTCCGGTTGATAGGGGATATTTTCATCCGGCGGTCAGAATGAAATTTTGATGCACTAGCTCCATTAGGTGAATTTTTATATGTGTGCAAATTTTCAGATCATTTGGAGGTGTTTAGGTCGTGTTTTGGAGCCAATGCAAGTTTCGGAAGTCTTAGTTTAATTTAGGTTTGAATCCGTGGAAATTGGATGATTTTGATGTCTATGATAGCGTTTTTAGGTTGTGAGCAAGTTTGAATGAAGAAATGGGACATATTTATGCAATTGGTTGGGGGCCCGAGGGCTTCGGGGTGAAATCGGATGATAAAAGCGAGGATTTTTGGAAACGCAGCAGATCTGTTGGCCAAGCTTCTGGTATTTCCGGGAAAGCGGCTACCGCAGAGCGGTAAATCGACCGCAGAAGCGGCCTTGGGCCAGCTGGCGACCGCAGAAGCAGCCAATTTGATGTGTAGGAGGAGAGGGCAAAAGCTGTTAAAGACCGCAGAAATAGTCCCAGACGACACATGGGAGACCACCAAAGCGGTCTATTGACCGCGGAAGCGACCACCACGGAAGCGACCACCGCGGAAGCGGTCAGTGTATTGGGGAAGAGGAAATTGCAGGGCATTAATAAAAGAGTATTACCAAATTTCACAAGTTAAGAAAACATTTTTGGACTTCAGGGAGAGACGATTGTAGGAGATTTTGAAGAGGGTTTCAAGGGTTTCTTTCAGGTAATGATTCTTGGCCTTGAATTATGTCTTTATGGTTTAAAATAGTAGGTTAAACACTGAACGTTCAAGTTTTTGAGGCCAAAAATGGTTGTTAGGGCTTGAAGCCTAAGAGAGATTAAAATGGTGATATGAGAGGGTAAACGAGCTCCGTTTTTGATAAACCTTATATGTACGGACTTGTGGCGAGAGGAGGAATCCAATTAACTTTCTAAATTTTTCGAGAAGTGGGCTCGGGGCTCGGGTTTTACCAACTTCGTGATTTTTAATGTTTTTCGAATAATTTCAATTGGGTTATGTTTCTGTAGCCTATAATAACCTATTCGTTGTGGTTTTGAATAGATTCGACGCTCGTACGAGAAGATTTGAAGGGAAAAGGCATTGCAGACCAGGCTACGACCAGTTAGAGGTGAGTAGTAAGTATTGATGATGACCTGAGGGTTTGAAACCATGGCTTATCACATGGTGACACTATGTTAGTGCGTGAATCGCACCCCATGGCAGGTGCGGGTTTGTAAATGATTGGGGATTGTGCCTTGGTCCATCCCGTGAGCTGAATAAATTATTGGCGTCTGATACGCACATTGTGTTGTTGATAATTGGGCTTTATGCCATGTTTGGGGCCTTGTGCCGATCTGTAGTACCCTTCTAGGGTAAATATCTATGTGATAACATGATTGCATAACCATGGATCTCAGTGCTGTGTTTAATCATCGAGATGAAATGCTAAGTCACCTTATTTCTGAAATTGATTAATTAAATTGTATTCACCGTAATAATTGGAAAAATGGGAATTTAAATTGACTCTGTTTATGTGACTCATATTCATATTGTGGATTGATCTTGGGTCGGGTTGCATGATCTGCAACGGATATATATCTTGATATTGCACTTGGGCTAAAGGAGCCCCTCCGGAGTTTGTACACACCCCATTGAGCGCCGTCGACGTTAAATGGATCGGGCTGCACATTCCCCAGTGAATTCATGTGTATTGCATTGCATCTTTATCTGATACTTGGTTGTTGTGTTGATACTACAATGATGTTAGCCTGTAGCGAAGTTATAGGATTGTTTGTTATAGCTTTGCGTTGTGGTACTTTGTGGATCTTCTGCTTTCAGTCATTTTCTATACTTATTATTCACTGAGTTGGTAGTACTCACCTCTACTCCTTTCACCTTGTGAACAGATTCAGGTACACCAGAGGCTTAGTTGATATTCGCAGTCACCAGAGATAATTCAGCGTGGTTGAGGTAGCTGCATGACGTTCGCAGGACCTAGATGCTCTTCTTTTTTTGTCCATATGATTACTATTATATATTTTCTCGGATCTTCAGTATTCAGATTCTGTTATCATTACTTAGTTTTGTTTAGAGGCTCTAGACTCGTGACCCCCAGATCATATGGGTGTGTTTGATTTTTCGTATTTTACCTATATCTCTTTAATAATATTATTGGATAAGTATTTTGTTAAATTCGCAGTTTGAGACTTAAATGTTACGTTAAAAGAGATTGTTGGTCAGGCTTACCTAGCCTTAAGGCCGGTTGCCATCAGGACCGGGTTGGGTCGTGACAAGTTGGTATCAGAGCCTAGGTTACTAGGCCTCACGAGTCATGATCCGGTTTAGTAGAGTCTTGTTTATGGGTGTGTGGTGCACCACACTTATAAACAGGAGGCTATAGAACTATTAGGAAACATCTCACCTTCTTGAAATTCATATCGTGCGATTTGATAACGTGAAAACTAAAGTTCTTTATTCTATTCTCTCGCAGATGGCGAGAACTCGCGCTGTGGACATGGTCGTGGTGCTGAGGGTTTGAAACCACGGCTTATTACATGGTGACACTATGTTAGTGTGTGAATCGCACCCCATGGTAGGTGCGGGTTTGTAAATGATTGGGGATTGTGACTTGGTCCATCCCGTGAATTGAATAAATTATTGGCATCTGATACGCACATTCTGTTGTTGATAATTGGGCTTAATGCCATGTTTGGGGCCTTGTGCCAATCTGTAGTACCCTTCTAGGGTAAAAATCTGTGTGATAACATGATTGCATAACCATGGATCGCAGTGCTGTGTTTAATCACCGAAATGAAAGCCTATGTCACCTTATTTCTTAAATTGATTAATTAAATTATATTCACCGTAATAATTGGAACAACGGGAGTTTAAATTGACTCTGTTTATGTGACTCGTATGCATAATGTGGACTGATCTTGGGTTAGGCTGCACGATCCGCAGCGGATATATATATTGATATTGCGCTTGGGCTGAAGGAGCCCCTCCGGAGTCTGTACACACCCCCAGTGAGCGCTGTCGACGTTAAATGGATGGGGCTGCACGTTTCACAGCAAATGCATGTGCATTGCATTGCATCTTTCTCTGATACTTTGTTTTTGTTGTGATACTATTATGCTGTTAGCCTGTAGCGAAGTTATAGGATTGTTAGTTATAGCTTTGCGTTGTGGTACTTTGTGGATTTCCTGCATTTAGTCATTTTCTATACTTATTATTCCCTGAGTCAGTAGTACTCACCCCTACTCCATGCACCTTGTGTGCAGATTCATGTACACTGGAGTCTTAGTTTATTTTCGCAGTCTCCAGAGATATTTCAGAGTCGTTGAGGTAGCTGCATGACGTTCGCAGGACCTGGTTGCTCTTTGTTTTTTTTCTCCATATTATTATCATTATATATTTTCCCGGACATTTTGGTTTTAGTATTCAGATTCTATTATCATTACTAAGTTTTGTTTAGAGGCTCTAGACTCGTGACCCGCAGATCATATGGGTGTGTTTGATTTTTTCGTATTTTACCTATATTAGTTTACTAATATTATTGGATTATTATCTAGTTAAATTCCCGGTTTGAGACTTATATGTTATGTTAAAAGTGATTGTTGGTCAGGCTTACCTAGCCTTAGGGCGGGGTGCCATCACGACCGGATTGGGTCATGACAGAAAAGAAAAATCCAATAATCCCCAGTATCTGAAACTGGAGCAAAGATTTTATTAAACTTTTGAAAGAGTTGATTCCAAACGTTGTAAATCTACAACCCCTTTACTTTAAGTCTATCTTGAGCCTTCATGACGTTTTTTCTTTCCAACCTTATCCAAAGTCCTTACAAATAAAGACCATCCGATATGCCTTCAAGAATGCCAAGAGAAGCATGCAATGAGCAATGGTTGTCACACGACATAGAACACTGTCAGTTGCTCTCACAAGGAAGCATATCAACAAGAAAAAAAAGAGAAAAAAAATGAGAGGGTCTTACTAGTGAAAACTCTCACGGGCGCTAAAATGCGACGGTAAGCAGAGATAAATAAATGAGAAAGACTTGTTGGTTAAAACCCCTAGAGGCACCACTACTTGAAAGTGAGTCATGAAGTAGTTGCAAAGGATTGGCACGATCAAGACCGACTTCAAGGTAATAGGAATGGTAAAAGAAAAGATCAGATCTATTTGATAGATTAGTCCGTTGAGTCCAAAATTCATGTCATGATCATTAAGTCTAGTTATTAAAAAAACTCTTCCTTTTATCCTCCATGTCCATTTCTTGTTAATACTATTTCTTTGTGTCATTGTATCCTCCAGGCTAAGTCAGTCCTTCTCAATGCAAGCAAGAAAATATTTCAAAATATGCTACAAGCTTTTCAGTTGTACAAAGTAAATTAGGCCGGCATACTCAGTTGTTACTTTCAACATGCCTTGAGAATTCATGCAAAGGCTCCCCCAAAAGACTCTTGTCAGCCTACTTAGTGAAAGCAAATAGAACTAGTGATTCTCTCTAACAGACAAATTGCTCGAAAGTAGGACGTCATTCAAGATATCAAAAAAGATCACATAAGAAAAGATCTCCAATTGGGATAAGGCTGATTGACGCACAAATACAAATAATACTTGGTGTGAAAAATTAGGGTTGATGAAGAGCAAATGTCTCTTGAAACAGACTCAAGCTGATCGAGCATAAACCAAGCTGCTCAAGACTCAATGCCACAAATCGACCATCACTTTCAAAACGGATAAAATTTGCTTTGTTTGAAAAGGAAAAAAACAGTGCAAGGAATGTGTTTTAAAAAAAGCTTTAAATAAAAGAGAAACGAAAAGAAGAGAAATGCTGATAAATAGAAGTTTCTCAAATCTTTACCTTTATTTGTCTTGCTATTGTGCATAAAATCTTTTTATTTTTTCCTCATAGGATAAAAAGTCCTAGTCTGATAGATTTTTCTCCCAATTAAAATCTTAGTCTGATGATATTTTCTTCTAAAATAGAAGACCTAGTCTGATAAACTTTCTCATAGGATCAAAATCTTAGTCTGATGAATTTTTCTCCTAAAATAGGGTACCTAATTTTTGATGAATGTTCTCCTAGGATCAAATCTTAGTCCGATGAATGTTGATACCCAATATCTGATCACTCTCCTATCTTAGTGAAATTTGGTGATTACAAGCCTTTGCATCCCAAGCCATTCAGACTATATAACAATGTTATGGAACATCCAAAATTCCATAACATTGTGAACCAAGTCTGGAAGGAGGAATATCAAGGTACTTATATGCAACAAGCTTGGAGGAAATTAAAGAAGGTGAAGCAGGAACTACAGGCATTAAATACTCATCTGGCCAAGTACAAGCACCAAATCATCCAGACAAGAGAGAGACTAGACATCCTACAGCATCAAATGCAAAGGACCTCCCTTTCTCAGGAGCTGATACAGGAGGAAAGGAGCTTACTAATTGAACTGGACAAATGGAACAATATAGAGGAGCAAGTACTGAGGCAGAAGTCTAAGGCTGTGTGGGTTGAATGTGGTGATGCAAATACTAGATACTTCCATGCACAATGGAAAATCAGAACAGGCCAAAGCACAATATCATCCATCTATACAGACACAGGTATTAAGCTAACTGATCCTGTTGCTGTTGAGCAGGAATTTATTAAAGTGTTTCAATCATTAATGGGGGAGACTTCTACTGAGCTTCCTTGTGTGGACATTGATATAATGAGCAATGGCCAGTGTCTTTCCACTGATCAACAAAATGAGCTCATTAGGCCAGTTACCATGAAGGAGATAAGTGAAGCTATAAATGATATGCCTAGAGACAAGGCCCCTGGAGTTGATGGTTTTCCTATTGAATTCTTTACAAAGTGTTGGGAGACAGTTCAGCAGGACATATACTATGCAACTAAAGAGTTCTTTAATACTTGTCAAATGCCTCATATGATAAATACCACTGCAGTTGCTCTTGTGCCAAAGATAAAAACCCCTATCACTGTAAAGGATTACAGGCCTATAGCATGCTGTACTACATTATATAAAATCATCTCTAAGGTGATTACCAGGAGGATGAAGATAGTAATTGGTAATCTGATTGGTCCAGCACAGTCTGCATTTATTGAAGGAAGGAGTATTATGGATAATATCTTACTCAGCCATGAGATCTTTAAAGGATATTCTAGGAAAGGAGTTTCACCTAGATGTGTCCTGAAAGTGGATTTAAGGGAAGCTTATGATACTATAGAATGGAGTTTTCTTAAGCAAGTTCTTATTTCTCTGGGATTTCCTGCAAAATTCACAAATTGGATAATATCTTGTGTCTCAACTGCTTCTTACTCTCTTGTAATGAATGGTGGGGTTACTAAACCATTCAATGCTAAGAGAGGAATAAGGCAAGGAGATCCTATGTCACCTTATCTATTTGTATTGGCTATGGAGTATTTGAACAGACTTCTTCAACAACTGCATAAGAATGGAAACTTTAATTTCCATCCTAGGTGCAGAAAGCTCAATATATCCCATGTCTGTTTTGCAGATGATTTACTTATGTTTTGTAGGGCTGATCTCGGCTCAATCCAGATATTACACAGCACCTTCCTTATCTTTTCTGCTGCTTCTGGATTACAAGCAAATATAAACAAGAGTGCTATATATCTTGCTGGAGTTACTCAGGATGCAAAGAAGGAGATCATTGATGTTCTAGGGTATACTGAAGGACAGCTTCCCTTCAGATACCTTGGTGTTCCTCTTGATTCTAAGAAGTTATCCATTCAACATTACCTGCCACTTATTGAGAAGATCACAGCAAGGGTAACATGTTGGTCAGCTAAGTTTCTATCTTATGCAGGGAGAGTTCAACTCATCAAGGCTGTGATTTTTGGAATGCAAACATATTGGGCATAGGTATTCATCATCCCAAAGAAGGTACTGAAGACAATTGAAGCAACTTGTAGATCATTTCTTTGGTCAGGAAAGGGTTTATCCAAGAGGGCCCTTATTGCCTGGGATAGGATATGTCAGCCTATTTCAGCTGGAGGACTCAACATTATGAAGCTACATATCTGGAACAAAGCAGCAGTCACAAAATTGTTATGGGATTTGGCTAATAAAAAGGATTGTTTATGGGTAAGATGGGTACACTCTTACTACATAAAGAGTAATTGCATTCAAACAGTCAGTATTCCTTCCAACTCATCTTGGGTGGTAAAGAAGATTATTGGCTGCAAAGATCTGGTGATGGAGAATAGTCAGTTACAAGGTAACATGTTCAACAGACTGCAGAGTGTATGCAGGAATGGAAGGTATCAAATTCATAATATGTACATCTCTCTGCTGCCTGTGTTTCCTAAGGTCTCTTGGAGGAACATTATGTTGTGCTCAAATGCTCTCCCAAGGCATAGGTTTACTGTATGGATGGCTGCCCATAACAGGCTCCCTACTATTGAGAGACTGCAACATTTTGGTAATCACATTCCTCCCTTATGCACCTTCTGTAAATTGAAAGATGAGGAGTTCAAGCACTTATACTTTGAATGTGACATCACAAGAGGAGTATGGAGTAGAATATGTGCATGGCTGGGACATGTAAGAAGAATCAGCTGCTGGGAGGATGAACTTAGCTGGATATGCAACAAAGTGAAGAGTAAGAATTGGCTGAAGGCACTTACTGCAACAGCATTTATCACCACTGTTGCATTGATTTGGAGGTATAGGAATTTACTTAGATTTGAATATGCAAGGTTTGATGAGGAACAATGTTGCAAGGAGATAGCTTTATTGATTCATACTAGGAGTAGGAAATGTAAAAGGTGGCAAGAAGGGCTTAAACTGCTCAATTGTTATCCTTAGTTTTGTTTCTTAATAGTTGATAGAATGTTAGACATAAGTGGATATTAGTTAGATTGACATTGTCATGAGTAGTAGTGTCCATACTACTACTATAGAGGCATACTTGTACATATTTCTTATATAATACAAAGGACAGTTTGAGCTAAAAAAAAAATGTTGATACCCAATTTTATCATATATATTTTTATACTGAAAATATTCTCAAAAATAGCATATATAAGCATCTACAAAGGTTTTGGTATTCTTCCACATTTTTAAGAAATTTTAAATCAATTTATGGCCTATTTTTGCACTCTAAAATAAAAATAATTATCCCCAAAATTTGTTATCTTGGGGAATAATTTATTGTATTCTCTCATTTACACAAAGTACAATTTACATGATTTTTTAATAGCATTTTTAATTATAAATCATTTTCAATATTTTTAAAATAATACTTATGTATTTTTTATTAATTAGTATTTTTAATTTGATTTCTACACATTATTTACTATTTTATAAAATACATAATTAAGAAAAATTGGCTATTTAAATTATTGCCCTATTTATTTAAATTATAGCCCTAATTCCAACCCCAAACTACAATATCCAATTCATTAAATAACCTGATCCACACCCTATTAAATTAACACGCCCCGTTCCCTATTATAAATCGCAGTCGTTGATCATTTAGATCAACTACCCACGTTAACCCTTCCCTTAATTAAACAAGATACAGCCCTAACCCTAATCATTTTACACATTTGGCCGCCCTTGTTTGCCCCTCATTCCTAAAACGCTCTCAATTCCCCTAAACCCTAGCCCTTCTCCGACCACTCTCCGACCTCGTTTTACCGGAGTCCATGGCTTCCCAGGATTCATGAAACATGTACCCACCCCTCACTCCCTTTTATGACCCCTTTGTTCGAAGATCGAAACCCTTTTTTGAAGACCACCGACTCACACGTCCTCCGACTTGAGTTCTACGGCCATGTTCGGTCTCTCTCCGACGAGTCTTAATGTTGTGAGTCTGGTGTCGACTCAAAACCAATCTGTTCCAGGCTTTCTCATTCTCTAGGGTTCTATCTAAAACCCTAAATCTTCAAGGTTTTCTTCTGTGTTTCTCATTACGATATACTTCAGATCTAAGTTATTTTCTAAAAGCTTCAAAGTGTTCTCCACATTTTACCGATTTTTATCTTCAAACTTTTCATCTTCCTAAAATATAGGGTTTCTCTGATTTCTCTGTTTTATTTGCTCTACTGTGATTTCTTTACTTATACTACGATTTTTGAGTATTTTCTACTATTGTTCCTATGTATTTTCTTTACTATGGTGTTTCTAGGTTTTCCGAGCAATCCGTCACTGTGTTCTCTACTTTCTATATGTTGTTCCTGAAAACAATTTTTATTCATCCAAGAAGTTCAGTAAATATTATAATACTAAGGTTATTACGTGAAATGGAAGCTAACATAATGATAACCTAGGCGCATACCTTGTCAGGCTTCGACAATTCAAGTGCGATAAAAAAAGGAGAGGTAATTCTAACAACTTTTGTTGCACCTGTTGTTAAAGAAACTAATTTTCAGGTAGTTGATATGGAAATGGACTACAATATGATCATGGGGAGGCCTTGGTTCCATGATATGGATATTTTTCCATCAACTCTACATCAAGTTATTAAATTTCCATCACCATGGGTGATTTGACAAATTTGAGGGGATCAGCAAACTGCCAGAAGTATCAACGCTGTAACAGATACAAGCACCATAAATAAAGACAAATAGCAATTACGTAAAATAATTGAAGGTGTCATCAATCCAACCAACTGAGCGAGAGAAAACTGAATTAGACTTGATACCTAATACAATTCAAGAACCTGAGGAGAATGAAAATATCAAAACAACCATTGAAGAACTCGAGGCTGTGATATTATTTGAACAGTGGCCTAAACGAAAATCTTATGTTGGAGTTAATTTAACTTCAAACGTCGAGGTATGTTAATTGAATTTCTTAAATCTAACATGGACTATTTTGCTTGGTCCCATGCTGACATGATAGGGATACCTACTGATGTGATGACTCACAAACTAAACGAAGACCCATCCTTTACACCAGTAAAGCAAGGGAATTCAAAAATCAGGTGATTCAAGATGAGTTCCAATAATTATTAAAAGTTGGGTCAATCCGCAATGTAATCTACCCTAATTGGTTAGCTAACACAGTTGTTGTACCTAAGAAAAATTTTAAGTTGCGGGTCTGTGTAGATTATACAGATCTTAGTACAGCTTGTCCAAAAGATTCTTTTCCTTTACCATATATAGATCAATTAATTGATCCAGCTGCCGGACATGAACTTTAAAGTTTTTTAGATGCATATTCAGGGTACAACCAAATAAAAATGGACCTCAGTGATGAAGAAAAAGCTTCTTTCATCACATAGAGGGGGCCTTACTATAAATTAATGCCCTTTGGTCTCAAAAATGATGGGGCAACCTATCAGAGATTGGTCACCAAAATGTTCCATGAACATTTTGGAAAGACAATGGAGGTATATATAGACGATATGCTTATCAAAACCCAATATTCTCATTATCATATTTCTCATCTATTGTTACATTTGGAATTTTACAAAAATTTAATATTAAACTTAACCCAGAAAAATGTGCATTTGGAGTTGCATCAGGTAAGTTTTTGGGTTTTCTTGTTTCTAACCGTGGTATTGAGGTAAATCCTTCTCAAATAAAAGCTATAGAATAAATCCCTGATATCCTTACTAGTAAAAAGGAAGTTCGAATATTAACAAGAAGAATTACATCTTTGGGAAGATTTATTTCCAAATCTTTAGAAAAATGTTTTAAGATTTTCTCCGCATTAAAAAAATAAGATCATTTTGAATGGAATGAAGATTGTCAACAAGCTCTTAGAAATTTGAAAGCTTATTTGTCAAACTCATCGTTATTGGCAAAACCAAAGTTAGGAGAAAAGCTTCTCATCTACCTGGTTGTATCTGAAGTTACGGTAAGTATTTTTTTAGTCCGTGAGGACCAAGGTAAACAATCTCCTATTTATTATGCAAGCAAGTACTATATTCTGAAACACGATACCCACAACTAGAAAAGTTAGCATTAGCTTTGATCATGACATCTAGGAAATTAAGACATTGTTTCCAATGTCATCCCATTGTTTTAGTTATTGCTTTTCCATTACGAAACATTTTTCATAAACAGGAACTTTCAGGAAGATTAGAAAAATGGGCTATATAACTAAAATGGGCTATAGAACTAAGTGAATATGAAATCATTTATCAATGTAGATCCACTATAAAATATCAAGTACTAGCTAATTTCATAGCTGATTTTAGTCAGGGGATGCATTTAGAAGCATTAAAAGAATTACAAGTTTTTAATGGTGCAAACCCGGGGACTTGGATTTTATTCACTGAAGGTTCATCCAATGGTTTCTGCAGCACAAACTTGTAAGGTAGAGGATGTTATGAAAATGAATGCTGACACTACACATCCTACTGTGAATGATAGGGGTGCTCACGTTCAATATGAAATGGCTAGGAGTGAAGTGGTTATTAAAACTGCTTCTACTTCAAATGATACAGCTGCAGAAACTGATATTGCCCAGCCTTGTATAATAAAATCTACTTTTTCATTGAAGCTCCCTTTGAATGATTTAACTGAAAAGGAAATGTTAAATTTATCTTCTGTGTCAGCACTTGACAATGCAAAAAGGAAGGATCAACTTTGATCGACCAGCAGCACATGCTGCAGAACACTTTTCTGACTGATCAAGCATCTGGTAAAAAGTTTGAGGCTTCAGATGCTTTCAAACCAGTTACAAATTCTACTTTTCTGTTAATTCAACCAGCTGACAGGTCCACAAAAACAAATTTATCTGCTGCTTCAAAAATACCTGGGCAACAAGATAGCAATGAATTGAGTAAAGCTTCAGTTTTGCTTAATTCCACCACTCCTACTAGACATTAGCTAGTAGCAGAAGAGATACATGTACAAGCTACTGTTAATCAACCTCTAGCATTGGATGGTAATAATATGACTGGGCAAAAGGAAGAGGTGGATGATCAATGTGATGTTATGGAATTGGAATTTGCAGCATCTGTTTCAAAAAGTAAGAAGAATACCAACTGCACATTGCATAATCAAGCAGCTACTGATGTTTCTAGTGTGCCAAAGTTGGATTCTACACTTCCTTTAAGGCTTGTTGATCCAGCTTTATATGGGAGTGATGATGCATCACATGTAGCAGTTCCAGTTGAGTCGATGAAGGATATATTGAAATTGGAAAAGGACCTCCTAAGCCTTCTACAGATGTTCCTGTTGCTAATGCAGGAGCAATGCAGTCTAATGCAGATAGTATTTCTTCCAGTACACATGCTGGGCAGGTGGTTGTTCTTGAGGATGAGTCATTACAATGAATTCAAAATCAGTGTCCGTTACTTCTGAGCATACCAAAGCAGATGATATTCACAAAGATCAGAATCAATGCTGCAATGTGCAACAGTTAGGAGGTGAGGACGGGGAGTACCTTATTGATGCAGCTCAATCCTTATCTGTTTCAGAGATTACTCCTGTAGAAACTCTCCCTAGGCCAATGAGTGATTCTGTCTACTGTTGTAAAATGGTATCTTCTGTTCCAATGATCTTGCCTTCTTATTTTCTGTCTGAAAAGATGGTAACTAAGTCGCAACCTTCTGTGTCATCTAAGGTACCATCCCAGAACACAAAAATGAATGAAGACATGCTAATGAAGCAGCATCACATTTTGCAGAATTCTATCTATATTGACACAACACAGTTGAGTCAAGCAAATGTTACTAATGTGGAGGCTTCAGATAACTTCAGATTTTCTTTAGATCCTACTACTGGACAACAACATTGTAAAGATTTGAATAAAGAAGCAGTTTTGGTTACAAATGAGCATACAATAAAAGAGGAATCTCACAAAGGATAGCATCTCAGCTGCAATGTGCAGCACCGGGCAACAGATGAGGATAATGTTCCAGTTTGGGTAGATCAAACTCTCAACACAAAGTTGCAAATATCAGCAAATATTACAGATGATGAGGTTGCGCAGCACACATTTCGACAAGATAACACTAATCAGCCTGATATGCTTCAAAAAGGCAGTGAGACCTCTTTGATTCATACAGTATATGCAGTTTCTAATGAAGCCTTTCAACTCCGTACTGATTCAAATCCTTCTGCTGTTACTCAACAGACAACTGAAGATGCTCAACAGTCTGTAAATAACTGCTCATCTTTGCCCAACAAAAAAGGAATTTCAAAATCCAAATTCAAAACTCGTAGTGCAGATAACAGTCCAGCTTTACAAACATCTCCATACTCATTTGCTGCACTTTCAAAAGTCAATAATGAAGATGCAATCTTCACATAACAGAATAGGGAGATGACCAATGTGCAGTTTTCTCCAATCATATCTTCATCAAATTCACATGTCGAGACAACTCTCAAAGATTATGGAAAACCATCAACTTCCTCTGGAAATATTAAACCAGTTTTTGTTAACATGAGGGACATGGTCATTAAATAGAAATTGTGGAAAGACCAAAGAGAATTTGACGATGACGAGGGCTGGGGATAAGAACTTGATGGTTATTCATCTTCAGAAGAAGACCAAGAGTTTGACAACGATAGTGAAGGAGAGGACATTGATGCTCAATTCAAGCAAAAAGTTCAAAGGAAATCAGTGACAATCAGGGGACCTGCAAATATGAAAAATGCAGCAAACTCAAACAGCAACTTGAACCATAATGCTCCACTATGTTTTCCACGAAATACATCTAAATCAGGTGAAACAACAGCTGCTTTTCACACTGCAACAGCAATGCCAACATATGCACAAAATCAGATTATTCCAATAAAATAAATCACTACTTTGGATGAGATGAAAATGTCGAGTGCAATGATGCAACCTTCCCATAATCTACTGGATGCGAGAGAAGAAAGACATATATATAAAGAAGGGGAGGAAGAGGATATATTAAATCAATGTCGGGCAGTCGTGTCAAGAAAAGGTGATTTGTCACCAATGCATAGTAAAACAAGTAAGAAGTCTCATGAAAGGGATAGAAGTTGGGACGGCAGAATGGTTGGAGAAGAAAACATAAGAAGACCTCCAATGAGAAATGCAAAACAAAAACAGGTCACTCAATCTATTATTACAAAGGCCAATCGATCGAGGAACAAAGCATTGTTGGACAATACGCTTTACGCTAGAGGGGGGGGGGGTGAATAGCGTTTTAAAATTATTAAGCATTTTAGTGCGGAATTTAAAAACTTTGCAGAAATTAAAACAAGTGCAGTAGAATAAACTTACACAATGATGTATCCTGGTTGGCCACAAACGTGGTTAGTCCAGTCCCCGAGAGACTCTCTCGAGATTTCCACTAAACTTGTCAAGCTTACGGGTGCTTAACAAACCGTTACAGCTGAGGACACAAGCCTCACCTAGTTGCTCGGGGATCACAATCCCAAAGACTTCAATTGCTCGGGGATACCAATCCCAAAGACTTCAATTGCTCGGGGATAACAATCCCAAAGACTTCAACTGCTCGGGGATAACAATCCCAAAGACTTCAACTGCTCGGGGATAACAATCCCAAAGACTTCAACTGCTCGGGGATAACAATCCCAAAGACTTCAACTGCTCGGGGATAACAATCCCAAAGACTTCAACCGAGGAATCACAAGTTCCTCAACAAACGAGAATCGCAATTCTCTTACAAACACAAAACACACTCACTTTACAAAGCACTCCTTAATGAGTAGATATGAGTAGAAATAGTACGCTCAAGATCACAACAACTTAGCTCAATAGAATGGCTCTTCAAAAAGCTTTATGGATGAATGGAAAATGATGATCAATGTAAGAAAGCTTTTAGCAATGAAAATACTCAAAGTGTATATGTTGTTGTTGTGAAAACACTGAGTTGAAGCTGTATTTATAGGTGAAAAACTCAGTCTTACCGTTGTCTAATTGCCAATTAAGGATTGCTGAAATTACTCAGTGACAATCGATTATCAAGACTAAACAATCGATTGTTTGCCTATCAGATTAAAAATTCAATCCCTGATTTTACGTCAACAATCGATTACTTCAAATCAATAATCGATTATTTATAACGTTAAGAAATCCTTTCCAATTTTTGGCATAAAACATCGATTGTCCGAAAATCAACAATCGATTATTTTAACAACGTTCAGAAAATCTTTTCCAGATTTTAAGCAAAACATCGATTGTTAAATATCAACAATCGATTACCTGAAGGTAATTGAAAATATATGACAACGGTCAGCTTCAACAATCGATTATCAAATGGAATAATCGATTATTAATTAATTTCAAAACTCTCTGTCTCATATATAATCGATTATCAAAAGCCACAATCGATTATCATTTTATTTAAAATCACTGGGAGACATTTTTCTCATTCTAATCGATTACCATTAGTTCATAATCGATTTTTATGAGTTTTGAAAACTTTGCCTCAGTTAACAATCGATTATCATAAGTACACAATCGATTGTTATGCAGTTTGCAAAAACCTGATGTTAACTGACTTACTCACAATCGATTATCATTAATTCACAATCGATTGTCATGCAGTCTTGGCTTACAGATACTCGATTATCATAAATACATAATCGATTATCTTAGCCCAGATTTTTGAGGCATGCTTGGAAAACTTTTTAACAAATGTAAATATGCATAGTTTAAAATCATTTGACACTTAATTTAAATATGCATGATTTTGGAAAAATAATTTTAGTAGAGAAGGCATGTTATGAGCCAAGTTGAGGAATCAAGATCACAATTAATATTGACTCAATTATAACATTTCTAAACTTTGTCTTGAGCTTCTTGTAATGCATCCATTTTGTGCTTGTCCTTGAGCACTGCTATATATCGCTTTTTGCTTTGTTTGACATTCATCAAAACCTACAAAAGAACACACGTTTAGTATATTGCATTTGAAACGTGTTTCCAACAATTTCCCCCTTTTTGATAATGGCAAACATAAGCGGGATATATGCAATAATTATTTTGATAATCCAAGACAAGTGTAAAGTATGCAATTTGATGTTCCCCCTCAATTCATGTTCCCCCTCACTTTAAGCATGAATGAAGTTGAGAGTGATATAGCATACTTCTTGATATCCCGTTTCTTCCCCCTTTTGCCATTAGCAAAAATATATACAAGGGAAGAATATGAAAAAAAACATATGAAATAAACAAAAGTTTATTTATTGGAAAATAACATTACATGGGTGGAACCAAACACAATAAAACGAACAACAACTAACCAACCAAGGAAAGACAAATCAAAAACAACAATTTCACATCATCAAAAACAACAATTTCATCATTCATCACCCCCATCCCCTTCATCATCATTGGGAGGCGCTTGATTGAGTATACAAGAGCATATGTGCAGCCTATATATAGAGAAGGAATAAATCTTACACTTATTGGAAAAGATTTGAAGAGATTTGAAGAGCTTTGAAGTCTGAAACGGTAAAAATAAATTCACTGACCGTTCAACAATCGATTGTTTGAATAGAATAATCGATTGTCATTAATGAAAATGATCTGACACATCGATTACACGCCAAAAAAATTTGAAAAAGATAGTCGATTGTCAAACTTGGTAATCGATTGTTTTTCATATTTATGACCTGACAGGAATCGATTGTAGAGCCAAAACGGTAACATAAGTTTAAAACAGATAATCGATTGTCAATATATAGTAATCGATTGTTTCACTCACAGAGAGTTTGGATTTTGGCAAATAATCGATTGGCAGAACAAAAAATCGATTGTTTGGAAGGGGGATGCTAAAATGATGAGACTTAATTCTATCAAGCAATGTAAACATTCAATCAAGATTTCATGACAAAAAAAATTGAATCAACAAATAATCGATTATTGATACTGATAATCGATTGTAAGCATAAATAGTCGATTATGATCGATTTTTCTTGTATCAAGACAATTTATACTTTCCTCTTACCTTTTGGGGGATACCTGCAAAATAGAATTAAACATCTCCGACGCTCAAGTCAGTAATCTATAAATGAAATAATAACTTTGAAACTAGTGTAGTCGGGTGAAAAACGTGAACTCTTAAGAATTATGTCCTAGGATGTTCTTAAGAGGGTTTAGGGTACTTACCTTCCCTTCGACTTTGCCAATTACCTGATTTTGAACATCCTCCGTTCATTTTGGTCTTTTGGCTCATTCTTCAATTTAAGAAGCTTCTTCCACAATTTTGCCTTTGTCTTCCTTGTATTTTGTCTTTTAAATTTTTCGAAAATACTTCCGATTTTGAAAAAAATGCCTAAATAGACTTTTCCGTCTCTTCCTCCTTCTTTGTGCTTTAATTGAAGGAATTTTGAATTCGTCTCCCGTCAAGTGTTTGGAGCATCCACTACACTTGATTCCTTCAAGCACACCTGCAAAACAAATCAATGCTCTTTTGGTACCCATACCATTTTGGGTCCTTGGGGGTTAGGCAAATAACGACCATAATAATATGAAGAATCTCTATGCTTTGTAAAACACATAGGTGCAATATGACCTATACGATTGCAGTAATGACATACTACGTTCGGGTTGTGTTGATGCCTAGGTTGAGCCAACAAAGTTCTAGGCGAATGAAAAAGATTAACACTAGACATATTGTTCCCATTTCTAGTATAATATCTAGATGGTCTGAAGTTATTAGTGCTAGACTTGTTGAAGGACCTAGTGTCATGTCTAGGTGGTCTAAGCTCGTTCCTAGAGTTATTTCTTGGTTGCCGAAAATTACTATTTGTAGGCTTGTTTGCAAGAATCCTAGATTCGGATCTAGGTTGTCTAAAGATATTAGTTCTACCCTTATTTTCATACATTCTAGCATAATGTCTAGGTGGTCTAAAAGAATTTGTTCTAGGCTTGTTTAATACCTTAGAGTTATTTCTAGGTGGAGTAGTGAAGTTTTTGTTTTTATGCCGTTGATATTTCTTAGGCGTTTCTTTTTCAACAACTTTAGGAACTTCTTTACTACGTGTTTCTAATGTTTTCCTAAGTTCTGTGTTTTCTAGTTTTAAGGACTCACAAGCAGTACAAGTAGAGCATTTATCAACACAAGAGGCTTCATGCATAGTCTTGATGACTTGTCTAAGTTCTATACTATCATTTAACAAAAATTGATTTTCATTTGCAAGATTCTCGTTATCACGAGACAGATTTTCAACACCTTTTTGAGCTAAAGAAAGACGTTCTTCAAAGTCCTTGTCTTTTAAAAAGAGTTGTTTTTGAAAGTCCTCTTCTTGTAAAGAAAGAGTTCTTTGTAAATCTTTAATAGTCTTAGAAGCATTTACCAACTCATCATGCAGTTTGTTATAAGCAATTTGCATATCGTTAGATGTACTTACCTCGTCTTTTTCGTCTGCCATGAGGCACTGACCAGTTGATTCATCGTTTGTGCTGACCGCTTTCTGAGGCGTGTTTTCGTGCAATTCCTCAAGTTTGTCCCACATTTCCTTAGCAGTTTTATAGTGGGAGATTTTTCGCCAAAGTTCCTGGTTCAAGGCGTTATGTAATATATTCATAGCTTTAGTGTTGTATTCACTTACCTTATCTTTCCCGACTTTTATCGTCAGTTGATCACTGTGTTTAATAGCTTGCCATAGATACAAATCGTTTGCCATTGTAAAAACTTGCATCCGATATTTCCAGACTGAGTAGTCGTTTTCGTCTAATATTGGAGGCGACATGCTGCATTCTCCTTCACCTATTCCTGCAAAGAAATTTAGAGTAGAAGCCATGGATGGTTCTCTCAAACGGTTAAGTTTTTCAGAGAGTATGGCTCTGATACCAATTGTTGGACAATACGCTTTACGCTAGAGGGGGGGGGTGAATAGCGTTTTAAAAATATTAAGCGTTTTAGTGCGGAATTTAAAAACTTTGCAGAAATTAAAACAAGTGCAGTAGAATAAACTTACACAATGATGTATCCTGGTTGGCCACAAACGTGGTTAGTCCAGTCCCCGAGAGACTCTCTCGAGATTTCCACTAAACTTGTCAAGCTTACGGGTGCTTAACAAACCGTTACAGCTGAGGACACAAGCCTCACCTAGTTGCTCGGGGATCACAATCCCAAAGACTTCAATTGCTCGGGGATACATATCCCAAAGACTTCAATTGCTCGGGGATAACAATCCCAAAGACTTCAACTGCTCGGGGATAACAATCCCAAAGACTTCAACTGCTCGGGGATAACAATCCCAAAGACTTCAACTGCTCGGGGATAACAATCCCAAAGACTTCAACTGCTCGGGGATAACAATCCCAAAGACTTCAACCGAGGAATCACAAGTTCCTCAACAAACGAGAATCGCAATTCTCTTACAAACACAAAACACACTCACTTTACAAAGCACTCCTTAATGAGTAGATATAAGTAGAAATAGTACGCTCAAGATCACAACAACTTAGCTCAATAGAATGGCTCTTCAAAAAGCTTTATGGATGAATGGAAAATGATGATCAATGTAAGAAAGCTTTTAGCAATGAAAATACTCAAAGTGTATATGTTGTTGTTGTGAAAACACTGAGTTGAAGCTGTATTTATAGGTGAAAAACTCAGTCTTACCGTTGTCTAATTGCCAATTAAGGATTGCTGAAATTACTCAGTGACAATCGACTATCAAGACTAAACAATCGATTGTTTGCCTATCAAATTAAAAATTCAATCCCTGATTTTATGTCAACAATCGATTATTTCAAATCAATAATCGATTATTTATAACGTTAAGAAATCCTTTCCAATTTTTGGCATAAAACATCGATTGTCCGGAAATCAACAATCGATTATTTTAACAACGTTCAGAAAATCTTTCCCAGATTTTAAGCAAAACATCGATTGTTAAATATCAACAATCGATTACCTGAAGGTAATTGAAAATATATGACAACGGTCAGCTTCAACAATCGATTATCAAATGGAATAATCGATTATTAATTAATTTCAAAACTCTCTGTCTCATATATAATCGATTATCAAAAGCCACAATCGATTATCATTTTATTTAAAATCACTGGGAGACATTTTTCTCATTCTAATCGATTACCATTAGTTCATAATCGATTTTTATGAGTTTTGAAAACTTTGCCTCAGTTAACAATCGATTATCATAAGTACACAATCGATTGTTATGCAGTTTGCAAAAACCTGATGTTAACTGACTTACTCACAATCGATTATCATTAATTCACAATCGATTGCCATGCAGTCTTGGCTTAGAGATACTCGATTATCATAAATACATAATCGATTATCTTAGCCCAGATTTTTAAGGCATGCTTGGAAAACATTTTAACAAATGTAAATATGCATAGTTTAAAATCATTTGACACTTAATTTAAATATGCATGATTTTGGAAAAATAATTTTAGTAGAGAAGCCATGTTATGAGCCAAGTTGAGGAATCAAGATCACAATTAATATTGACTCAATTATAACATTTCTAAACTTTGTCTTGAGCTTCTTGTAATGCATCCATTTTGTGCTTGTCCTTGAGCACTGCTATATATCGCTTTTTGCTTTGTTTGACATTCATCAAAACCTACAAAAGAACACACGTTTAGTATATTGCATTTGAAACGTGTTTCCAACAAGCATGAGTTTGGATGTAATATTAAGAAAAATTGAGGACGAAGAGCTTAATCTACCTACTAAAATTATTTCAAAATTGTAAAAAAGAGAGCATCATGATGGTTTCTTCAACTTTTTATATTTCCATCTCTTTAGTAATTTTCAATGTAGTATCATCACAGAGCATGTTTTAAACTCTGGGATGATCATACTTTTCTTAATTAGTTCTCGAGGCTTTTATTAGCTTCAATAGGATTAATAAGGAAAGGTTTTCGCCGGTTATTTTCATATGGGTAACAATAACGGTGCTATCCCCCCCCCCTTATTTTATTTTTTCCAATTTGCTGTAATTTATTTTATTATATTAATGAAAACTAGCCCTAGGCGTTGCCTAGTGGTTTGCCAAAAAAAATGTAAAAGAAGTCGGCCTGGGGATAGTTCTCATACCATATACGGGTGAAACTATTAGACAAGACATAAAATGTTGTTCTATAACTAACAATGAAGTAGAGTACGAGGCTATAATTGCATGTTTAGGACTGGCATGAGAACTTGGCATAATAGAGATTATAATCAAGAGTGATTCTCAACTTGTGGTTAACCAAATGTTGGGGACTTATACAGCCAGGGAAACTTGAATGCGAGAATATCTCGATAAGGTACCGGAACTAATAAAGCAATTCAAAACTTGGAAGGTAATGCAGATCCCAAGAGATGAGAATGTGGAGGCAGATGCTTTAGCTAATCTCGCATCTGCAGCTGACGTAGCAAATGACGCAACTGCTTCACCCATACATTTATTTAATTACATTCTCGAACCTGATAAGAATGAGGCAAATTTTAATCATTTAACATGGGAATGGAGAAATGAAATTGTTGCTTTTCTACAGCACAGGACCATGCCTAATGACAAAGGAAAGGCTCACGCGCTTCGCAAAAAAGCTTATCGATATTTTTTGTATCAAGGAAATCTTTAGTAAAAGATGTTTGGTGGACCACTAGTAAGGTGTCTCGAACCTTCTCAAATAGAATATATGATGAGGGAAGTGCATAAAAGACATTGTGGAGATAAAGGAGAGGGAAGTTCACTGGTAAGAGCGTTGATTCGAGCAGGATATTATTGGCCTAAGATGGAAGAAGAGGCAAACAATTTTGTGTCCATGTGATAAATGTAATAGATACAACAATAATATGTATATACCAACTGAGTTACTACACCTTGTAATAGCCTATGGACCTTTATTAAATGGGGAATGGATATCGTAGGTCCATTACAACAAACAAAGAGTCAGGTAAAGTTTCTACTTGTACTCACACATTATTTCACTAAATGTGTAGAAGAAGGAGCATTTGAATAGATATGAGAAAAGAAGGTAAAGACTTCATATGGTAAAATATAATATGCCGCTTTGGAGCACTAAAAGAGATAGTGTGTGACAATGGACCACAATTCACAGGAGCTCAAATTATAGAATTTCTTCAAAGTTGGTAGATTAAAAGGATAACATCTTCGCCATACCATCCAGTGGGTGATGGACAAGAGGAATCCACAAACAATGTCATTATCAACAACTTGAAGAAGAGGTTACAAGATTCAAAAGGTAATTGGCCTGAGATATTACCTGGAGTATTATGGGATTATCGTACAATGACAAAAACAAGCACTTGAGAAATACCATTTTCAATGGTTTATTTTGCGGAAACCTTAATTTCAATTGAAATAGGAGAACCGAGCACACAATACGTTCAAGCAACAGAGGAATCTAATGATGAAGAGATGCGGGTCAACCTTGATTTGCTTTGAGGAAGAAGAGAAGCTGCATTGATAAGAATGGCAGCACAAAAGCAAGTAATTGAACGATATTAAAATAGGAAAGCATGCCTCAGATTTTTTAAAATTGGGGACTTCGTGCTTAAAAAGGTGTTTCAATCTGGAAAGGCTGCTAATTTAGGAAAGCTAAGTCCAATGTAGGAAGGACAATACAGAGTTCATGACATTGCGGGAAAATGAGTATACGAGTTGGAGACAATGGATGGCAAAGTTTTACCCTCACATTGGAATGTCGTCCATTTAAAGAGATATTACTTATGAGAAAGTACTCACGGTTAGGTATCTCCATGATAAAAATTTTCTTTTGAATTATTAAAGCTTTACCAATGATTTTAGATGCTAGGCAAAAACCCTAACTCGTGCCAAATGATAAGTCACGACCTGCATGACAAAATGGAATATTCTAAAATTTCCAGTCTAGGGTTACAATTAATTTGATGGAAATACACACGAGTTGGGTAGTATTCATCTATAATTGCACCTCCGAGTCCCGTATATTTTTCTGATTAAGAAAAAGGACCAAATTGATAGAAACAAACAAGTGCTCGAGGCTTCATACTTCGCCACTCAACCACTTGGGGACTACATATTATACACAGATACCTGCAGAAAAACATATACGAATATCAAACAAAAGTTGGTTTAGTTGGAGCAATATTCAAAAGAAAATACAGCCACAAAGAGACAAGTGTAGAGAAAAAGTTACGAAGTCTTCAGCATTTATCATCGTGTTCAACAAACACAAGACATCCATCATAATGTTTTTCCCATGAGAAAAACAGAGTCATATCTCAAAATCATATATGAAGTAACCTCTCAAACCCTTCCTAATATATAAAGATAGGGTCATGACAATGTACTGAAACAAGTTATGAAGAAAAACCTTATTTATTTTATATTATATAAAAACTGTTACAAGAAAAATAGCTACGAGAAAATAGATGTATTTTAATACATGTAATAGTCAAAAAACTTGTCAAAGTTGTTTCATAAAAAATATGTGTATTCCTATTTCTTTCATCGTATCATAACACCATTATGAAGTTGATACGTCTTCTTCATTAAGTGTCAACAAAATAAAGGGCTCTCTTTTATAAGCCTCATGTTGACAATCAATGAAAAAAATCATAAACATTTTCAAACGATAAAAATTCTAAGCTATTCTTTACATAAATAAATAGGTAAGAATAAAATATATAGAAGTACCGATAAAAAATTTTAATGTAAAAGACTAAGTAAAAACTTAGTCAGCAAAATATTTGTTTTTTTACAAATGCCCTATTATTATAACTGGGGACTTCATCAAAAGATCCCTTAAAATTGCCAAGGGATAACACCGCCAATCAATAAAAAAAAACGAGTCCCTAAAGTTTGAAATACATTCAACTAGTCACTGAAGGGTTGGAACACTAGAATTTGCGATCTCGTTTTCAGGGGAAATCACAGGCACGGTAACAACTGTTGAGGGAGAAGCAATAGGAGCGGTTTCAACTGGGCCTGGAGTATTAAAATCACCGAGGGAAGCCATAGTAACGAGAGCTTTAGCTTCCACAAACTGTATCACAGAAGTTTCACCCGCGGGAGCCGGAATGCAACTTCATATGCCGCAGTAGCCGCTTCTTCATTTAAAAGCTCTTCTGCCCCAGGAGTTTCAAGTGCGAGAGAAGAAGTATCAACTAGTTGTTAGATTTTCCCAATAGTGTCTAAGACTTTGGCTAATTCATATTGCATATCAAAGTTTTCTTTAGTAGCCTCCATCAAAGTATAGAGGCGAGATTTTAGAAAAGCCCAATGTACCTCTATGTTGATGTTCCCTTCAATATGTCCATACTCCCTTTCCCACATAGCAAGATCGTTCTTCAATATATGGTGTTCAGCTAACTGGGAATCTAGGGAAGCTTCAAGGGAGGCATGAGAACTCTCCAAGGCACGTATCTTGTCAAAGAAGATCCTTAAGTCAGCTTAAGCTTGAGTCAAGCATTGCACTAACTCCCTTGCATATTCTTCTTTCTTCTCCACAAGTGCCTTAAGCTCTCTGATTTCTTCACTGTCATTTGACAATTGTTCGGAAAATAATCACTCCATAAGCTCCATATCTTTTTCAAATTAGCTTCAAGAAGCCTTGGCAATTTCTAGCTCAGAATTCAAACCACGCTTTTGCTGCTCCAGGTGATTTCTACTTTCTTGCAACTCCTCTATGCTCCCCTGAGCATTCTCAAAGTTCTCCTTCCAGTTCGTTGCCTCAAGCTAGGCTTCCTTGGGTATTCTACTAGCCTTAGAGATAGCCTTTGCAAACTCTCGATCCTTCTTCTCTAGAGTGGAGACTCTTCCCATTAACTCGGTACCAATAAGATTAGCCTACAAGGGAAAGACATCAAATGTCAGAATATAGAGAGATATAAAAAACAACTTGTAAGTTAAAAGAGAAGTACCTTTAAGGTAGGATGAACTATGTCATTCATCAGAGTCAAGCAACTATGGCTCTCCATCTTCTTCTTCTCAATATCCCCGATTAGAGGCTCGAGCCAAACATCAACTCCACTAGTCTTTCTCAAAAGGCTATGATTGGCAGGAACTTCAAGTGTAACACTTCTCATAGCCACGCCTCTGCTGCTAGAACCCACCTCTGTATGCTGAACAGAAGGAGTGGGATCAACGAAAGGAGGAGTAGTAGAAGAGGTAAAAACAATGGGAGCTGTAGGAGTCAAAGAAGGGACAGTGGGAGCAAATATGGGAACAAAAACAAGTAAGGAAACAGGAGTCATTAAAACAGGCAAAGAAACACCCGTGGTTGTCAAAAGAATAGAAGGAAAAAACGAAATGAGAACAAATGAAGAAAGCGGGATTTCGTCCAAAATAGGACCGAGTTCTCCACTCTCAAAGCCGCTAACAAAGAGACGTTGAGTAGATTCATAGGTATCTCTTGGAGCGGTGTCCTCATTAGAAGGTATTTGAATAGGCTCAGAGATAGAGGATCGAGCAGGAGTAAATTCAACTTCATCTTCAGCAATGACGCGTCTCCTGGCTCTTGGTCTAGCTATCTGAGTGGTATCCTCTTCTTTCTTATTCTCAGAACCTTCTTCTATAGCTTTTCTTTTTGGTAGCGTGGTTTGAGTCTTTTCCAAATCAAGTGCAGTATTTGAAGATGCTTGAAGGGAAACGGCTACCTTAGCTTTCATATCCATGATACCCAATGTTGACAAAAAGAAGGATACACAATCGAAATCTAGAAAAAGGGCATAATATATGAACAAATGAATAAAAGAAGCATACCGTGAGTTTTAACTTTCCATCCATTTAAAGGAGAAGTTGATTTCCAAGTTCTAACACCCATGGGCGCAATCTTCAAAATTGAATCTACTCAACTAAGGAAGTTTGAAACATGTTCCACATCTCCCATCGTTGCTACAAAAAGTCAAAAAGAGACGAGATTAGAAAAGAAATCAAAATTCTGTAAAAGAAAACTTACGTGCAAAGTTCAACTTTTTAGGGAAGGAAATATTTTTTTCACCCAGCAAATCTACCATACGTACAACAACGTAACAAGTATACCACCCATGATCCTTGTTGTCTTCAAGGCTTACCAAAACCTTCTTACTTCTTACAGTTAAAGTAAAAAACCAATGACGGAATAACTTGGGATGGTATAAGTGAATACGGTAAGGAAAAGTAAAGTTGAAATTGGTTTTAGTAGATAAATATCTCAAACAAGCCACAGCTCTCCATACTAAGGACCCAACTTGAGCCAAGAAAATTTTAAAGAAGCGGCAAAAGTCAAGAATAATTGGGTCAATGGCAGGATTCAAACCCAAAGTAAATGGATAAGTATAATAAAGTAAAATCCAATTCTAAATGAAGAAATTATCCGATTTAGAGAAGGAATCATCATACAAAGACTATTTTTCACTTTCAATCTATTCGAATAGTAGGGATCAAAAGCTCGGTTATCAGAGAAGGATAGGTGTCGGCTTTCTCCAAATTAGTAACCTGTTCTTGAAGAGATCTTCTATCATTCTAAAAGATAAATCATTGGGTACGATTTCTTCAACAAAAGTTTCCTGAGAAAGTTCAAAAAGTTTTTACATTTAGAAGAAGGGTTCTTTGGGATAGAACTCCTAATGCCAGAACTAGAAGAAGGAGAAGCATAAACAGATGAACCACAACGAGTGGATCGTAGGGTCAAGCCCCTCAGCCTGCCTCCTCAGCCTCTCCTATGTATTACGGGGGCATTAGGGAAGTGATATAGACTTGGAACTTTTCTAGGATTAGGGTTTAGAGACGACATTGTTGAGCAAGCATGAACTAAAAGAGAGCAAAAGTAAGGAACAACGAGTTTGTTAAGAAATTATGAAGAAGAAGACAAAGGAAGAGAAGGTTAAATATGTTTATAATGACAACCGTCAAACTTAGAAGTGTAATAATGAAAAGCTTATAATAAAGGCAATTATTACTTTGTGAATAGAGGGTATGGAGAAGCCTTGAAAAAAGGGCACAGAATTGCAGAACCAAGCAAAAAGTGACACGTGTGCAAAGCATTAAATAAAAGGTGACACGTATGCGGAGCATTAATTAGAAGGGACAATTGGAGCGTCAGTACAGTCATTGCATTACTTACGGCTAAAATTATCTTTTTGTAAAGATCCACTTCCCAAATATTTAAGTTATAAATAAATAAAAAGAAGGGGGACTATCTGTATTGGGAAAAACCTGAATTTATATTGAAGGTGACATGACATGACACGTGGACTAGTCAAATGGTCAAAACATGATGATCAGTTAAGAGGAACGAGTGATAACAGATATGGGGAAAAGAAAGCTAAATAGGCACGAGAAGGAATTCGAATAGTACAAGCTTTGTACCTATTTAAGTCATTTAAAGCCAAGAGATCAGAAGGCATTGAAGATATGAATCTGATGATGAAAAGTGGTCCAAATTCAGTATTAAATAACCAATACATTAGAGAATTGGTAATAAATAGGAATGATTGTGTAACGTCTTATTTAATGTCATTTATTGCTCATAATTGTCTCATTAAGACTAAGGTATTACGCCTTTACCTAGAATCAACTATAAAAGGAGGAGGTCTAATCATTTGTAAGGCCACAGAATATCATCGATATCACACTGGAATACAAAATCATTTACTGTTTATTTGTTATTCTCAAAAAGTTTATTATTTTTTTTTCGTCTCCTGATTATTCGTAACCCGAATTTTTATTTATCTTTAATTTGGACCAAAGAATCATATTTTTGGTTAAACAACGTGGGTGATGGTGTGGGAGAGAGAGAGGGGGGTAAAATGTTGGTTGCAACGGACGTTATTGAGAGCATTTAAACAATGAAGTTAAATTGTGCAGCGCATTTAAACTCTAAAACTTTCTCCAGGCAGTTGAAGTATTGTTATTTCTTGTCTTCTCCAGTTGTATTAAGTGATTTCTGTTTTTTTCTTCCCACATATTTTTGGTTAGTTGCTGGAGCTATTGCATGGTGATGTTAACACATTTAGCAGTGAAGCAATAGTGAAGTTTAACTACTCGATACAATACAGAAGTTTTACAATACTATAGTTCAAACTTTACTGCTCCTCTTTTACCAAATATGGTGGAGAGAGCATAATTCAATTCTTTTATTACTTTTATATAAACATCCTGCTATACATATCTAAAATAGGTTGGACAATTATCTTCTAGCAATTATTAAAGTAAAGGAACACACAAGATAACATATAAACCAGAAAATAGTTTAAGATTTGCTATTAGCAAATCGATATTATTTTTAGATGAGAAAAAATAATTGGAAGGACAGTGAGTGTTTGTGATGGATCCTGGTTGACGTTCATCGTAACTATGGAAGCTTCACCCTCTCCCCAGCCTTGTGTTGTGGGAGAGGATAATCAAAACCATACGGAAAATCAAATAGCTCAAGGTACAAAACAAATTTATGCATCGCAACTTGTTCGACAATATTCTATCGTAACAAACTCAAATCTTGAACTCTGTCCTGTGACGTTTGAGCATGGAATACCTACTGTTTAATTCACAGTAGATGAAGTGAATTCATTCACCAAGGAGGAAGGTCTTCAACAAGCAGTTGTGACTAAATTCTCGTATGGAAAACCCGAGCTTCAGGAGCTGAGACAGATTTTACCGAAGTAACTCGATGTCAAAGGTAATTGCAATATAGGACAACTAGAATATTGGCATATTCTGGTAAGATTTGATCTATTTGAAGATTTTGCTAATGTCGTTTCAAGAACAACTATTTATGTTAAGGCAAAAGGAGACGAGTCCTTCATTAGGACTTTCCCATGGACAATAGGATTTAATCCAGGTGAAGAAACGTCAAATGTTGTTGTTTGGATCTCTTTTCCTGAACTGCCAGCAAATTTCTTCGAATTGTTCCAGCTGCAGAAGCTCATTCAATGTCGAATGCTGATATAGCACACCTGTGTAAAAATCCATCTACTCTTCTATCCAATTTGAATGTTCTCAGTGAACAGGTGGTGTCAAATTAGGCTGTTGCATCTGATGAGGCTGCACATCACAATGCAAACAGGATTGAACACTTGTTGTGTGAGCAGCAACATTTGTTACACAATAATAACAATGAGAAACCTACAATGTTTTGTCAAGGAAATGATACAAATTTGGAGGTTCTGGGTCCTTCCAAAGCTGTTACAAATTCTACTATTTCCCCGGTTCAATTAGAGGAAACTCGACAGTGCCAAAACTGCTTGATGCTTCAAACATTACTGCTGGATGTAATGGTTTAAAAAAACAGCAGCTTTGAGTATATCTATGCCTTCCAATTAAAATTAATTATGCAAAGGGCAGCAACCCAATTCCACTGTACAACAATTAGTAACAGGAAAGGTAAATGTCACAGATTGTGTACATCCAATTGTTAAGCCATATATAGCAGGGGATGGCAATATATGCACTGGGCAAAATGAAGTGGTGGATATCCAATGTGATGTTATGGAATTGGAATTTGCAGCATCTGGTACAAAGGATACGAACAATACCAACTAGACAATTCAAAATGAAGCATCTACACTTTCTTTGCAATGTTCTATTGATCGAGCTGCATCAGAGTTTGACAACCATGAAGCAGTGAATGAAATTCTTCACACAACAACAACTCATACAGATGATGATATTGCACAGAATTTGTTTAGACGACATACCTCTAACCAACATGGCACGGTCCAACAAGTCTGTGTGATCATTTCTACAGGTACAACTGCTGATGCTGTCTCTAATGCTGCCTTAGCTCAAGCAAATTCTGCTTTAGAGTCTACTGATAATCGACAACACACAAGGAAGATGGACAATTAGTTATCTAGTTTAATTAATTATTTCAACAAATTATGATATTTCTGCATTGTCAAGCTTACCTGGTCCCGCTGACTGGGTGTCGTCATGACATGTTCAAGGATGGTGAGCTAGGATCGTGAAAAGTTGGTATCAGAGCTCTAGGTTCATAGGACGCTGGAACACAACCCGATTTTTTACACTCTCTGATCGGTACGGAGACGTATGTACTTATCTACGAAAGGCAATGTAACTAATTAGGAAAAATCTTCACTTCATTGAATTCCTTGTTTTGCTATATTTTGACATTAATTCTAAAACTTTGATCTTCTATTCTCTCACAGATAGTGAGGACACATGCTACTCGGGATGATCAGGCACTCACGCCCCCTGTTGTAGTTGTCAGAGGCCGAGGCCGGGGCAGATGTTGTGCATGTGCGCGTGGTGCAGCCAGAGCACCTGCGCGAGCTGCCGTTATGGTACCTCCAGCAGATCCAGCTAGCGTTCAGGTACCTGACACGCCTAGCGCCACTACAACTCCAACCTTCAGGATACATTAGCTCAGCTCATGTTTATGTACACCACCTTGGCTTATGCGGGGTTGCTTCCCCTTGCTGCAGCCATATCTCAGGCCGGGGGATGGGCCCAGACTCCTGTAGCCTGCAATCCTAAGCAGTGAGTGTTGATGGACCAGTTCCTAGAGGTTATTCTTTTACTGCCTGCTATGCTAGTTCAGCCCGAGTATGGCTCAGTTGTATCAGAGGATGAGAAGCTGAGGCTTGAGAACTTTAAGAAATATAAGCCTCATGTGATTAGTGGTTTAGCTTTAGAGGATGCCTTGAGATTTCTAGAGGAGTGTCATCGTATTCTTCACACTATGGTTATAGTAGAGTCTAGCGGGGTTTCCTTTACTGCCTTTCAGCTTCAGGGAGCTTCCTATGATTGGTGGCGTACTTATGAGATAGACAGTCCGGGCGAGGCTTCTTCAGTGACTTTGACGCAGTTTTCAGATATGTTTCTGAGAGAGTTTGCTCCCTAGAGCCTCAGGGACGCATGGTGTGCAGAGTTTGAGCACTTGTGCCTGGTTACTATGACATTTTCAGGGTATGCCATCCGTTACACCAAGTTGGCCAGACATGCTTCGGCTTCGGTTGCTAGAGTCCGCGAGAGAGTTAGCAGGTTCATTAAGGGCCTTGTCCCACCCATTTGATCTAGCATTGCTCGAGAGTTGGATATGGACATCCCTCATTAGCAAGTAGTGAGCATTACTGGGAGGATCGACGGTATGCTCGCCGGGGAGAAAGGGGAGAGAGAGGACAAGCGATCTCGAGAGTCGGGCCACTACTCTGATGCCTGTACTCCAGCAGAAGGTCGACATGGTAGGGGTTTTGTTGGTCGACCCGTTCATTCAGCTCTTGCAGCAGCAATCAGTCCTCTAGCTCAGCCCATACCTCAGGATCCTTATTATGAACCACAAGTTTCTAGCGCGCCTCCTACTCGAGGTGCTTTCAATGGTTAGTCTAGCATACCTGGCCCCAGCCTGTCATAACTACCACATCCTCCCAAGGCTTGTTTAGAGTATGGTGACACCCGTCATGTGTTGATGGATTTCCCTAGAATTGGGAGGGGTGCACCTCTACAGAATGCTCAGCCACACCGTGCTTCTCATAGTTCTCAGGCCATGATCACAGCTCCAGCTTCCAACCCATTTGCCCAACCAGCCAGGGGTGAAGATCAGAGAGATGGAGGTCGCCCTCGATGGAGGGGCTAGGCCAGATATTATGCTATTCCTTCTTGCACTGAGGTTGTTGCCTCCGATTTTGTCATTACTGTATTATATTGGTTAGTCACATAGAGGCACCGATTGTATTCGATCCAGGCCCTACCTATTCTTTTGTGTCTTCTTATTTTGCTTTACATTTGGGTATAGTTCGAGAGTCATTGAGCTCTCCTGTTTATGTTTCTACTCCCGTGGGAGATTCTCTTGTTGTGGACCGTGTTTATCGGTCGTGTTTGGTTACTATTCGTGGTTTCGAGACCAGAGCGGATTTATTGTTACTCGGTATGGTTGACTTTGATATTATTTTGGGCATAGACTACTTGTCGCCCCATCATGCTGTTCTTGACTGCCACGCCAAGATAATGATTCTGGCTATGCCACGTATTCCACGTATTGAGTGGAATGGTACTTTGGATCACACTCCCAGTAGATTATCTCTTTCCTTAAAGCTCAGTGTATGATTGAGAAGGGGTGTGCCGTGTATTTAGCCTATGTGAGAGATGTAATTGTTGATACCCCTTCTGTTGATTCTGTCCCAGTGGTACGGGATTATCCCGATGTGTTTCCATCTAATCTTCTGGGCATGCCACCCGATAGGGACATCGATTTTGGCATTGATTTGTTGCCGAGAACTCAACCTATTTCCATTCCTACGTACCATATGCTTACTCCAGAGTTGATGTAGTTGAACGATGAGTTATAGCAATTGCTTGATAAGGGTTTTATTCGACCTAGTGTTTCACCGTGGGGTGCTCCTGTCCTGTTTGTGAAGAAAAAATGATGGTTCTATGCGCATGTGTATCGATTATTGTTAGTTGAATCAAGATTACAGTGAAGAATTGTTATGTTTTCCTTGTATCGGTGATCTATTTGACCTGCTTCAGGGCGCACTGGTGTTTTCTAAGATAGATTTGCGCTTAAGTTATCACTAGTTGAAGATTCGGGAGCCAGATGTCCTGAAGGCTGGTCTCAGGACTCGATATGGTCATTATGAGTTACTTGTTATGTCATTTGGGCTAACTAGTACCCCAGCAACTTTTATGCATTTGATGCACAGTGTATTCAGGCCCCATACCAAATCGTTTGTCATTGTTTTCAATGACGATATTCTTGTATACTGCCAGAGTCAGGAAGAACAAGAGCAGTAGCTGAGGATAGTGTTTCAGACCCTGAGAGAGAAGAAATTATATTCAATGTTATCAAAATGTGAGTTTTAGTTGAGTTATGTGGCATTCCTAGGCCACGTGGTATCGAGTGAGGGCATTCAGGTGGATAAAAAAGAAGGTGGAGTTCGTGCAGAGTTGGCCCAAGCCCTTCTCAGCTACAGAGATCCGTAGGTTCCTTGGCCTTGCAGGTTATTACCGTGGTTCTGTGGAGGGGTTTTCATCGATTGCATCCCCTATGACTAGATTGACCCATAAGGGTGATCCATTTTAGTGGACAGATGAGTGTGAGGCGAGCTTTTAGAAGCTCAAGAAAGCTTTGACTTCAGCCCTTATTCTCATATTGCCTACTGGTTCGGGGTCCTATATAGTCTATTGTGATGCCTCACGGGTCGGACTTAGAATGGTTTTGATGTAGGACGGTGTGGTGATTTCCTACGCATCTAGACAACTGAAGATATGTTAAAATAACTACCTTGTTCATGACCTTGAGTTAGCTGCTATCGTTCATGACTTGTTGATCTGGCGCCATTATTTGCACAATAGCTACCAGTCCAGCATTTAGATGGCACCGTATGAGGCTTTATATGGTAGGAGATACAGATCCCCGGTAGGTTGGCTTGAGTTGGGTGAGGTCACGCTATTGGGCACTGATTTGGTCCAGGATGCGGTAGAGAAAGTTAAGGTGATTCAGGACACAGTCCATACAGCCCAGTCCAGAAAAAAGAGTTGCGCGGATTGGAAGGTTTGTGATGTTACCTTTATGGTTGGTGAGCGGGTTTTGCTTCGGGTTTTGCCCATGAAAGGCGTCATGAGGTTTAGAAAGAAAGGGAATTCGAGCCCCATATTTATTGGCCCTTTTGAGATTTTGAGGCGAGTTGGGGAGGTGGCTTATGAATTTGCCTTACCTCCAAGCCTAGTAGGAGTTTATCAGGTATTTCATGTCTCGATGCTCCAAAGATATCATGGTGACCCTTCGCACATGTTGGACTTCAGCTCAGTTCAGTTGGACAAGGATATATCTTATGTTGAGGAGACAGTGGCTATATTGTGTAGGCATATCAGAGAGTAGAGGTCAAAGAACATCGCTTCAGTAAAGGTTCAGTGGCGAGGTCAGCCGGCTGAGGAGGCAACTTGGAAAACCGAGAGGGATATGCCCAGCCGATACCTTCATCTTTTCACTACTTTATGTATGCTATGTATGCTCGTTCGAGGACGAACAAATGCTTAAGTGTAAGAGGATGCAACGACCCGATAGGTTATTTTTTTAATTTATGCCCCAATTCCCCATTTACTGCTTCCCTTAAGTGTATTTCTACTATTTTGGTTTTCGGGACGTTCGATGTTAGGATTCGGCGTATTATTGGACAATTAGTCCCTAAATGAGAGCTTAAGTATTGGAAACTGGGACGTAGAAGTAATAGTGGGAAGACGACCTCAGAATGGAGAATCGATGGCTTTGATAGCCAGAGAAGCGTCTTGTCCATCAGAAAAGCAAGTCTGTCCTTTTCTCAGGAAACCACAGAAGTGGCCCCATTTCTGCTTATGAGGGACTACAAAAGCGGTTGTATGTCAAAAGAAGCGGACTCTAGCCAACTAATGCAATCCGCTGAAGCGACCCTCAATCCATAAAGGTGCGACAACAGAAGCGGTCCCTTGTCCGGAGAAGTGGAAATGACTATTTAGATATAGAAAATTCGAGGATTGAGTTTCAAAGTTAGAAAAATGAATAGAGAGCTTGGGTAAAGGCGATTTTGATTGGGTTTTGAAGAGAAGATAATTGGATAACGTTGCTTTGATCCCGTATGGTGATATTTTATCATTATATAGTTAATTTCACCATTATAATTCGAATTGAGGATAAAAAATTGGATAATTTGGGCTAAAAAAATTGGCTAACTTATTACGTTTTAAAGGGGAATTTGACCTCCGTTATGGGAAAATTTTATATGCTTAGACTCGTGAAGTATGAAGTTTTGGAAAATGTAAAAATTATTCAATTCTGAGACGTTGTCTTGAGGGGCATTTTGATTATTTTACCTATTTTCGCGCCTTAGCTCTAATTTTAATAGTGGATTCAATTTTTTTGCGATGTTATTAACGTTATGCAATTGGATTGAATAGATTTGGGCAATTCAGAGTTGGACACTCATGGAAACGACATGGTTTCTTAGTTGATTTTTGTACCAGTTCGAGGTAATTGGCTTGCCAAACCTTATGTATGGGACGTTTCCCCTTAGGACATGATTCTTCATTTTTGAATTACTCGTACGTGAGGTGATGAGCGTGTAATTGAGCTAATTGTTGTAAACCCGCTTCTACTTGAAATATTTACATTGAGATTCCTGATTTCTTGGGCATTTTAGACTGTTAGTCAGACCTATGCTAGCTTAGAGAAGCGTGTTTAGATGACCTTATTGCTTAATTGAATAATTGTATTATTTGCACTCTGTGGAGCATGTTAGGCTAGACTTTGCCATTATTTGTTCCGATTTAGGAATTATTCTTATAATATGAGTTGTCGTTGTGTGTTTTAATTTGGGACTACGGGACAGTTTCCCGGGAGATCCCCATGTACTTGGTATATTCTGGATTGAGAGTGCAGGATACCTAGAGATCCATGGCACATGTATTTCTATGTATTGGGATACTAAGAGATCACCGGCTTCCTGTTTGAGAATATCAGGAGATCCTCGGGATACCAAGAGAGCCCTGGTGTGCAAGAGATCCTCGGGATACCAAAAGATCCCTGTTTACTATCCCTTGTTAGAACAGTATTCTTTGTATTGGTACCTTTGTTCTATATTAATGTTTCCATATTTATCTGGTTTAGATTCTCAGTGTAGATGTTACTTAAACTGTTCCATTATTTTATTATTTATTTTGCTTATCTCAGTAGGGCCTTGGCCTTCCTCGTCACTACCCGGCCGAGGTTAGGCTTGGCACTTACTGAGTACCGCTGTGGTGTACTCACTTCTGCGCATGTTTTCATGTGTAGATCGAGGTACCTCTACCCAAGTACACTACCAGTGAGGCAAGAGGACTACGAAGACTTCAAGGTAAATATGATGCGTTCGCAGACTGAAGAGTTTCCTTCTCTACTTTATCTTTAGTTCTTAGCTTTGTTTTCTCTCTGTTGTTAGACATTCGCGAGATTAGATACATTTTTATACATTTCTATAGCCTATGTTTCCCGTGAGTTTTCGAGTTTTTGGATTTTGGTTAGTTTTGTGATATGTGAATTGTATTTTCAAGGTGACACTTATATATATATTTCCTTTAGTTATCTAGTTTAATTAATTACTTCATCAAATTATGATGTTACCGTACTGTCAGGATTACCTGGTCACAGTGACTGGGTGCCGTCATGACATGTTCATGGATAGTAAACTAGGGTCATGACGTGATGATCCAAAGGGTCATCACCGTAATTCTCTATTTTTCTTTACTTCTGAGGCGTTAAAAAACCTCATTTTTAGTTGCCTCGATTTGTGCAACCAGTCCGAGCGTATAGGTAGAAAACTTTATGTTAAAATATGTGAAATTATGTGAATAATTTGAAGCACTTTGATATTAATAATGATAAAGTTGACTTTGGTCAACATTTTGGGTAAACGGACCCGGACCTGCGATGTGACGATCCCGGGAATCTCGTAGAAAAATATGGGACTCGGACGTATTCCCGGAATGAAAATCTGAGGCCCGGAGCCTGAGTATGGGATTTTTGAAAGAAATTATTTTTCTGAAAATGATTAGAAAATTTGAAATAAAAATGAGGTAGAAAATATAGGTATCAAAATCGTACTTTTGTTGCGACGCCCGTCACAAGTCTTAAATATGTGTTAAGCTCTATTTGTAAAGTTTGGTTGAAAATGGACGTCGTTTGACGTGTTTGGACTAAAAATGGGAATTTGAAGTTTATGAAAGTCGAATGAAGAAATTTGTGTTATTAGGCTTGATTCATAGATTTTGATGTTATTTTGGCTATTTGATCGCTCAAGCAAGTTCGTGGGATGATATTGAGTTAGTATGTGTGTCTTGTTGGGAGCCTCGAGGGCTCGGGAGCGATTCAGGGGTGGTTTTACACTTTGAAAAATTGCATAATTGAGTTCAGCTTTTGCAGACACATTCTTCATCGCGTTCGTGGCTTCTTCACCGCGTTCGTAAAGCATCATTGCGTTAGCAACCTTCCTCCGCATTCGTGTAGATTCAAGTGACCTTGGGGGCCCCAACCTTCTTGTCTCTTCACGTTCGCAACCTGTACCCTCGCGTTCGCGTAGCACGCTGACCTCCTTCATCCTATTCGCGTATAGTCCCACGCAGTCGCGTAGAACAACCCACAGGACCCCCACCAGTTTCCTCTTCGCGTTCGTATCACCTCATCACGAACGCGATGCTTCCATAATCCCCTTCATCGTAAATGCGACCTAAGTGTCGTGAACGTGTAGTTTTATTACCTTTTGTGATTTCAAAGCTTAAAAATAGAGCCCATTTCGGGATTTAGCCATGATTTCACACAGACTCCCTTCTCCAAAACTCCATAGACGAATTTCAAGCTTCTCTTTCCCTATAGCTTTTTGGGTTAGTGATCTTAACTTTGTTTTCTCCTAATTCCTTTATCTAATCACTAATTTCATAGACCTAAATCATGAATTCAAGGTAGATAATGGGGGTTCTGGGTAGTGTTTGGGTTGTGGGGATTTTAGGTGACTAAACCTCAATTTGGGGTCGAATCTTAAATTAAATTTTATATTTGAACTCCTGCAGTTATGGGTTAAAAGATTTTGGCCTGAGCCTCGAGCTTGGACCATGTGGGCCCGAGGTTAGATTTTGGTATTTTTGGAAGAATGATAGAAAATTTACTTCTAGGCTATGGAATTGTGTCTTTGAGCCATTATTGATAATATTGAACTAAATTTTGCCTAGATATCATTGTTTCGGAGTTGGATTCTTGAAAAAAGGCGGTGATAGAGATTTGATTGATATTTTCGGACCGAGGTAAGTGTTTTATCTAACTTTGGCTTGAGGGAATAAGACTAGAATATTATTTTCTACGTGCTAAGTGTAGAGTACGGTGTATAGGCATGGTGACAGTTATCTATGCACCGGAGTCTAGCATGACTGTGAGTCTTAATTGCTTTTAATTCGAATGATGTGATACAATTTCTTGTTTGAATTGATATATTTCACATGATATGAATGGTTGAGGAAAAATAGTGATTTGTATAACATTGGGGCATTGGCTAGACCTAGAACTTGTTAATGACTAAGTGTTTAAGCGTGAAAATACTGTGATTATTCCCTTGCCGGGATTTAGGTATATTGAATTCTCACTTGGCGGGATTTTTGAGCTATTAGCTGTATTCTCTTGTTGGGAATCCTTGTATTTGTTGTTAATCCCCTCGCAGTTGTGTTGCAGTTGTTGTTTGGGTGGATTCATGTTGCTAGTTATTGAGGATCGGGTTGCACGCCGAAACAGTATTAATTTTGAGAATCACGTTGCACGCCACAACGGTATTAATTGTTGAGGATCGGGTTGAATACAGCAACGGTATTAAATATTGAGGATTGTGTTGCTCGCCAAAATGGATATACTTGAGGATCGGTTGCTCGCCGCAATGGATATATTTGAGGATCGGGTTGCTCGCCGAAATGGATATATTAGAGGATCGGATTGCTCACCACAACGGATATACTTGAGGATTGGGTTGTGCGCCACAACGAAGTATGGATCACGTATATTGTTGTTGTATGTAGGGCTTTCCTGTGTTTCTCCTTATCAGTTGTTGTACGGCTTTACTTCTTATCCCATGATTTCTATATTTAAACTATCATAGCCTATTGAATGCTTCCCTCCCTTTTAGTTGTTTAAACTCGTGTACTTCTTGTTATTGCACATATATCAGTATAGGTCATTTGTGTAGGTCCTATGAAGCCTTTAGGCACCCAGGTTTAGTTGAGTACAACATTTCATCCCCCAAAAGATGTTCAGTCCGAGAGGATTATTCAAATACTTGAGGATATGCTTTGAGCCTGCATTATTGATTTTGGAGGCTCGTGGGACAAGTTCCTGCCTTTAACAGAGTTTTCCTACAATGCCCAGCATTCAAATGTCTCAACGGACAAGCTTTTGGAGTTGGAAGAAAATTTGCAACAGGCTACTGGTATTTTCTCTTCTGCGGCTTGGGAATCGCAGAAGCGGAGCCGCAAAAGAAAATTGGCAGTCGCAGAAGCGATGGAGGACCAATTGGGCAGGAGCCGCATGAGCGAAGGATTTTCCGCAGAAGCAGAACTCGCTTCTGCTATGAAAGATCCTAGAATCAAAAATTGGGAGGCTTAAAGAAATCGCAGAAGCGGTGGTCTTTCCGCAAAAGCATGACCGCAGAAGCGGTCCCCGGACCGCAAAAGCGGAAGTCGTTCTTCAGAAAAAGGATAATTCAAGGGTTTCACCATTTATTCACATTTTGACTTCTAGAGCCGGTTCTTTGCGATTCTTGAAGGGGTTTTCACTTGGGAAACTTTGGTAAGTGTTTCTCACTCGAATTAGGTGAACTTCCATGAATCGCCTCTTAATTTCATCCTTTAATTTCAGTTTTTGAATGAAAAATGGGTAGAACTTCATAGACCAAATAGTTGGGTTTTGAGTGAGTGTTTGACCTGCGATTTGAGATATTTTTATATGGTTAGACTCGTGAGAGTACGAGGGTTCTGAAAATGTTAAATTCATCTGGTTGCGATACATTGGCTCGAGGGGTGTTTTGGTCATTTTACCTAAATTCGCACCTTAGTTTTGAATTAAAGTATAGGATCGGTTGCTTAAAATGTTAATAGCGATGTGTGATTTAATTGAACAGATTTTGGGCTATTTGGAGTCGACAGCGCATGGCAAGAACGCGATTGCTAGTTGATTTTAGCTGGTTTGAGGTAAGTATCCTGGCAAACCTTGTGTGGGGGACTTCCGCTTAGGATTTGAGTCTTCTCAATTTATTGCGTTCCGTGTACCAAGGTGACGAGTGTGTGCTCGAATTTATTTGTGGTAAATTGTCCCTTTTTAGGCCCTTAAACTCTTGAAATCACTGTTTGAAGATGATAATGATACAATTGAGTTCCCTGTTATTAGTTTCACCTCTACATGTCTTACTTGGTATTAATTGCTCTACTTGATTTGTTCTTGCTGTTCAGTTGACTTCCTACGTGTTTAACTGAAGACAATTACCCTTCTATGGTCATATTATCCGTCCTAACTACTCGACTTTAATTGAAATTCATAAAAGTTAAATCTCATGTAATTAATCGGTCTTAATTGGACAGAAGATAGATATCATATTATTAGTTGATACTTCCTCAAATTGTAATTATTGATTCATGTTAATTTGCTCACTATTGGATACTCCTTTATTGTAAGTTCATTCGTGACCTCGGGCAATTATATTACATGTCCAATTGTTGTGGTATCGGTGTAGTTATTATGCGCTTATTATGTCCGGTTTATCGTTGAGGTTATTTTGTATTCCTTGGTGCTTTCGTGACCTTATTAGGTATTGTTGATTCCCTTTGCCGGGGCGTTATTGTTTTGTTGTCGATTCACTTTCCAGGACATTATTGTTCTGTTGTTGATTCCCTTGCCGAGATATTGCTATTTCATTGTTTGGGGTGTACCTCTATGTTGATTGTGCTGTGCTGCGGGATACCAAGAGATCCCCAGTACATCTATTGAGGATACCAAGATATCTTCGAGATACTAAGAGATGCCTAGCATACATATGGAGGATACACAGAGATCCTCAGGATATCAAGAGATCCCTAGTACATCTATTGAGGATATCAAGAGATCCTCGGGATACCAAAAGATTCCTACAATACATATTGAGAATACCAAGAGATCCTCGGGATACCAAGAGATCCCTAGCGCACATTTATGTTTGAGAGTACAGGACGATATCCTAGGAGATTCCCGTTAAACTTATTGTGACCTGAACTGATATTTTCATTGATTCTATCCGGGTGTGAATAAATCGGGTGGTAGTCGTTCCATTTCTTATACTTACTAGTTGGTAGGATTCATGTTAGATACACTTGCACAAGCATATACATAGTTGGACCCTCTTATTAGAGATGAATTCCTCCAGATTTGGCTAGGGGCCGGGATGTACCCTCGTTTACCCATTTTTATATGTGAGGGTGATCCTAGTTGACTAGTCAGTTTTCAACATGACCGTGTGATTGATGGGGCACAAGATGCCAAGTGCTAGACCTCAGATGTTGGGTATTTATGAGTTGTGGCTGGTCTGTGAGTTGAGGTGGGATTGTGGAAAGGGTTGGAAGACCTTATATATGAGCAGTGCAGAATAATTAGTTAGTGACTTGTCTGTCCTTGTTGTGGTGTGACTCCAGGATTTGGACTGTAATGTCTACCGTCCTAATTTATCATCATCACTTGTGTATTTCTCGTTGTTACTTATTGTCCGTTAGTCTTATTGTGATTGTAGATCTTTTAGACATTCATGATGTTGTTACATAATTATATCTCATTTTTATTATCCCTATGATTATGTTGTTTATTGACCGGTAAGTGTATTGACTGTCCCTCATCACTACTCCATCGAGGTTAGTCTTGATACTTATTGGGCACCGCTGTGGTGTGCTCATGCTACTCTTCTGCACACTTTTGTTGTGCAGATACAGGTACCCTCATTCTGTTTTGTCATCCTGGAGGGTGGCATACAGCCGGAGACATGAGGTATGCATCTGCCGCAGCCGCAAAGCCGAGGAGTCTCCTTCTACTCTTCCTTTTAGTTAGCAGCTCCATTTCATGTATTTGGTTGTTGTTGTTGGAACATATATGTATGTTCATAATTATATGTTTTGATAATAGACAAACCGATTTAGATGGAAAATAATATATGCCATATAAATGTGAGTTATTATTGAAATACACTTTAATTTATATTTAACTAAAGTGTTTTTGTTTTGTAGATATGCAAAAGCATACAAGGAGGAAGGTATGCAAATTTACAATACGCATAGATGAAGAATATGCGTCATTAATTGAGCGGACAAGAATTAGAGTCCAAGCATTATATGAGCGGACAAGAATTGGAGTCCAAACAAGTTCAAGACAAGATCAAGAGAAAATATAAAGCAATGAAAATAAATGAAGACCTTTTGTTGAGTCTTATTTATATTGTCTTTATTGTGATCTTGATCCGACTTTAAGTTGGAGTCTTGGCTTCTCTCATAAAATGATTTTACAATGCATATCATAAATCAATATTTTCAATATATGCATACAAATGATTTTATGCATATCATATATTGTTTTACAATATATGCATATCACAATTGGTATAACAATATGGTATTACAATATATGCATATCATAAATGATTTTAATTATATGCATATCATATTTAATTTTACAATATATGCATAATATTTTATTGCATATCATAAATATTTTATAGCATTTAAAACATATTTGTTTTAAGTGTTATATAATAAATATTTTCAATACATTTAAATCAAAATGAGTTTAAATGTTTTTATAATGCGGAATGGTCATTACAATTGTTTCTCATGTTTAAGATATTTATAACACTTAAACAAAGCTTTGAAAAATATTTTACAACTTATTTTTAATAAGTTAATTGTTTTAAAAATATACCATTTCCGCAAGGGCCAATATTCGAATATGGGATTTCTAATATTCGAATATTTATGTGACCGTTGCCAACATATTCGATTATGATATTCGAATATGATGATAACCGTTGCCAGATATTCGAATATCTACTTTGATAGTCGAATATCCAACGGCTAGTTTTCGAATTGATAGTCGAATATCACTCCAAATATTCGAATATCTGACAGATTTTCAGAATCTGTCTTTTTGCTTTAAGCAACGGTTGGGAGAGCTTTTGGGGCTATAAATACACCCCAAACTCTCTCATTTAACACAACACAATCTGCTATAACATTCATAAGCTCTCAAACATTTCCAATATCATATTTGATCATTTTAATAGTTTGAAAGCCAAGTTCTTGAATTTATTGTTGTGTTCTTGAGCGTACTTGTTTACTCATTATCCACTCTATTAAGAGAGTATCTATTTAAGTGAGTAGTAAGTGTTTGTATACACTTGTTGCAAGAAGAAAGGGTATATTTCTTCTTGAGAAGTCTTGGGGTGAGGTATACTTGAGCAGAGTTTCTGAGGCTTATGTGACTTAAGTTCTCAGGTGTAAAGGTTTGTTAGGTACTCGGAAACTTAACAGAAGTCTCGAGGTGCGGTATCCTTGAGCAGTGTAATGGTTTGTTAAGCACCCAAAAGCTTAACGGAGATAGTAGAACCTTGGGCTGTTGCTCAAGAGACTGGACTTAGCCACAGGTTGTGGTGAACCAGTATACGTTTCGGTGCACTCTCTCCTTACTCTTTAATTTCCGCATTATTGTTTTAAATTCCTGTGATTTTTTATAATACGCTATTAACCCTCCCTCTAGCGTTAAGCACGTATTCTAACAATTGGTATCAGATCCTAACTCTCTTTAAGACTTAACAGTTTGAGAGGAATATTTCTATGGCTTCCACCACTAGTGCATATGCAGGAATGGGAGAAGGATCTTGCACCACAAGGCCACCATTGTTTGATGGAACAAACTACACCTACTGGAAGGAAAGGATGAGGATTTTCATCCAGGCAAATAATTTTCAGATTTGGAAAATTATTAAAAATGGTGAACAGATTCCCACCAAGAAGGAAGGTGAAATTACCGTCCCAAAGCTGGAAGAAGAATATACAGCGGACGATATCAGAAAAGTGGAGAATAACGCCAAGGCTATCAACATGTTATTCTGCGTTGTCAATCCAAATGACTATCGAAAGATATCATGCTGTTCCACTGCTAAACAAATGTGGGACAAATTGGAGATTACATACGAAGGCACTGACCAGGTTAGAGAAGCAAAAATTGATTTTCTAACCCATGAGTATGAGTTATTTCGTATGCAGGAAGGTGAGAAAATAGATGAAATGTTTGAACGATTTTCAAAAATCGTCAATGATCTACACGCCCTAAAGAAGACATTTACGGATCGAGAACTTGTCCGTAAAATTTTGAGAAGCCTAACTTCGGAATGGCGCTCAAAGGCTGACGCGATTCAGGAATCAATAGGCGTCACCAATGTCACAATCGACGGTTTAAGAGGTAATCTTAAAACGTATGAATCTACTATCCTTAACCCTTCTTTAATTGATCAAGGGAAAAGGAGAATTGCCTTAAAAGCAAGCACGGCTCAACCCAAAATTGAGGAAGAGTCAAGTGATGAAAATGACGAATTTGGATTCGTTATAAAGAGATTCAACAAGTTCATGCGCAAAGAGTATGAACGAAAAGGGAAGCGGCAAAGTGGACCGCTAAAGTGCTATGAATGTGGAGAATTTGGGCATATCAAACCAAATTGTCAAAATTTGAAGAAGGAGAAAAAGCCCGAAAAGAAGCAACGGGCATACATCTCGTGGGGAGGCGACTCAGGAGACGAGTCAAGCGACGGAGATGAGGAAGCCGCAAATTTGTGTCTTATGGCACAGGAGGAAGCTCAAATCGAGGTAAGTAACAACTCCAAAAATATTTTTTCTTTGGAAGAAATGCGAGATGCTTTTGATGAGCTTTACGTTGAATTTATTAAAGCCTCAAATATTGTAAAAGATTTGAGAAATCAACTTTCCGAAAAAGAAAAAGATTTTGAAAAATTAAATTTTGAAATTGAGAAATTGAAAAAGGAAAATCATTTTTATGGCAAAAGAATTGCCGACAAACCGGAAAGCTCAAGCAAAGGTTGTTCTTCTTGCATTTCTTTAAAAGAAGAAGTAGATAGACTTAAGAGCACTTTGCACAAGTTCAATTCTTCACACAAAAACCTCAATGTTGTGCTTGATAATTTGAAATCCACTAAGCACGGAATAGGTTTTATAAATGAAGAAAAAGTTGAGTCCATGCATAAATCACCTAAGACTCAACCTAGGCAAAATAAAATAAGTCCACCTAGAAATACTAATCATAGAGTGGATAGTTCTTCTAAAAATAAAATAGAAGAAATGTTAGCATGTTTAGACCACCTAGACATGAATTTCAATTGCATGAAAACAATTTTCATAAAAATAGGATGAATAAATTTAGATCTTCTAATTACTACCATTCTAGGAAAATGCATAATCCAAATGTGATCTGTCATTATTGCAACCGGGTTGGTCATATTGCTCCGGTTTGCTTTACAAGACATAGGCATAATAGCCAATCACAACATTATGATTTGCCTAACCCCCAAGGACCCAAAAGTGTTTGGGTACCAAAAACCTATGTTTAGGTATTTTTGCAGGTGTGCTTGAAGGCTACAATATTGTAGTAGATGCACCAAGCACGACACCTTATTGCATCAAGGGGAATTTCGGTTAGTTATCATTTTTCGATAAAGAACCGAATTGTTGATTTAAATTGGCATTAATGCATTTGTTCTTTTTTAAAAATTGATTCTTGTTTTGATTAAAAACAATTTTTGATGTATTAATTGATATTTGGTGATATATCAACTATTTATTTGTTGATACATGTTTTGATAATTATTTTTGGTATCAATTATTTTTATTAATTCATGTGTTTATAATATTTTTTATTGCAAATAACAATTAGTATCAATTATGTTTGACAAAAATAATAATTGATCCATGTTTTATTAAATATTAGTTATTTTGAATCTCATTGTTGATATGTGTTAACAATTAGTATCTCTTTGATCAATATAACTTTTGAAATGTTTGTGCAACAATTGACAACAGTTGGTATGTATTAACTGTTAGCTTGCTTCTGATAAAAACATTTCATTCTTGATTTAATAATTGTTATTTGTGGTTTAAATAACTGTTGGTATATACTAGAAAAATAATTTTTTTATGTATTAATTGTTAGTATTCTTGTCAGAAGCTTTTCACTCACGTTTTTTATAAATGTTATTTTTGAAAAATAATTGATATATTCCTGAAATAGATGATTCATGTTTTTAACAGTTGATAAAAGTTTTTCTGTTAAAAATTATTTTTGATGAATATATCTCTTGGTTTGAAAAATAGTTTGTATATTTTTCAAAATTGACTCATGTTTTCAATAAACTATTTTGTTGGATATTTTTTTGGTTGATATATTTTAATAATATGTCTTACTAAAAATGACATTTTGTATCACTGTTAATAAAATAACATTTGATACATTTTTTATGTTTTTCAACAAATGGTTTTACCATTGTTTTATAACAATTGGTACTTTTTGAAAAATATCAAATTGATATGTTTTGTTTTTCAAACAATTAGTATATTTTGAAATATCTATTGATATGTTTTGATAAATTTCTAGCAATCTTCATATTGTATATTCCTCAATATCCTTCCTACTTTATTTTGACACTCAGGAAATGTCGAAAAAGGAAGTAGCCTTAATATACTCTCTTCTTGCTAAATGCCAAAAGAAGAAGTGTTTAGGCGATATGTTTCAAATAAGAGGGAATGTCTTTACATTCTAGTTTTGCCTTATTTGAGTGGGAATTTTTCATTAAAGAAAAATAGATTGCATGAATTTTATTGATGATATTATCTTAATAATATCTCTCGTATTTCAAAAATAAATTTGTTTTGATGTTTGCATTTCAAAATAAATTTTATGTTGATAACCTTTATGTTATTAATATTATTTTGCATTCCAAAATTGTTTGTTGATGATAATATTTTTCTTGTAATTCAAAAATATTTTTATCGATAATATTTGTTTTTGGAGCAACTAATGGGTTTGTATGCAAGGAGCTTATAAAACTCATTATTAGCAAAATTGAGACGTCAATGATGGACGAGATTAATTTCTTCTTGGAGCTGCAAGTTAAGCAAATGAAAGAGAAAACTTTCATTTGTCAAACTAAGTGTTGCAAGAGTTGCTGAATTGATTTGAAATAAGCAACACCAAAGCAATGGCCACTTCAATGAATTTATATGACCATCTTGACAGAAATGTGAGAGGTAAGGAGGTTGAACACCAAAATATACCGAGGTATGATCGTTCCCTACTTTACTTCACTGCTAGTAGACTTGATATAATATTTAGCGTTTATTGATATGCTAGATATAAATCATGTCCAAAGGAGTCATGTCTTAATGCGGTTAAACGGAAAATGAAGTACATTATTAGAAATTTTGAATGTGGGATTTTGGTATCCCAAAGATACTTCATGCCAATTATTTGGCTATTCCGGTTCTAATTTTGCTAAATGCAAATTAGACCGCAAGAGCACAATTGGCACTTGCCATTTGCTTGGTAACTCCTTAGTTTCTTGGATTAGCAAGAAACATGTTAGTATCGCTTTGTCCACAACCGAGGCCGAAAATATTGCCACGGGGAGTTGTTATGCACAAATCCTTTGGACGAAACAACAACTTTTGGATTATGGTCTTAGTCTTAATCACGTCCCTCTTCGATGTGATAATACTAGTGCCATAAGCTTGACGAAGAATTCAATTCTTCATTCGAGAACAAAGCATATTAAAATTAGGCACCATTTTCTAATAGATCACGTTCTTAAAGGTGATGTCCAAATTGAGTTTGTTGAAACTAAACTTCAATTGGCCGACATCTTCACAAAACCTTTAGATAAAGAGTCCTTCTTCCGTATTCGAAATGAACTCGGAATTCTTGACTCTACGTTGATCTAAATGCATACATTTTAAGTTGCATTTTGAATATTACTGACTTGAGCGTCCGAGACGCGTATTTTCTTTTGCAGGTATCGTCCTATGAGACAGGGGGAACCAACAGGAAGTTTTCCTTTTAAATTCAAGTCAATATTTATTTTGGATTGTGAATTTTAGATTTTGGAAATAGCATATTTGTTTTTGATAAAATTATTTTCATAAAATTATGATATATATATATATATATATATATCTATATATATATATATATATATATATATATATATATATATATATATATATATATATATATTTATCAAATATATGGTTTATTCTTATGTTTTCAAATAAATTTCATAAGATAAACATTATTTTCCAATATTTTCTGTTGAAAACGATTTTTCAATGTCATCGAAGTTAATCGACTAACTAGAAGTTATTCGAATAACTTGATTATCCAGAAAATCAAGCTATTTCTCCAGATATTCGAATAATCAGAAATTATTCGAGTATATCTGTTTCCAGATATTCGAATATTACATAAAATATTCGAATATGGCTCCCAGATATTCGACTATCACATAAGATATTCGAATATTCACTATCAAAATTCAAAAATATGACCGTTTTTTTTGCCGTTCCAATCAATCCAAAAATCTGAATTTTCACATTCAAATGCTATGTTTTCTTGAACTCTCTAAATAGGAAGTGTGTACTCTTTGTTTCACACCAAAATCCTTCATTTTCAAGAATTCTTTTTCAAAAATCTTCAAATTAGACTCTTCCAACAGTTCTTCTTGCCTACAATCTTCAATGGAAAATAGAAGTTCTAAACGTTCTCGTGCCGGAAAGAACGCCCCTTCTTCTTCAAATATTCCTCCATCTATCTTTTGTTATGATGACGGATCCGTTCTTTGGTTTGAACAAGAAAATGAGTTTCAACACTTTATTAGAAACTTTGAAAATCGAGATATTCTTCCACCTCGATTCACAACCGCAAGATATCTAGCGGATTCTACACATTCTAATATACTTCTACAAAGTTCAATAATTGACTTTGTTTATTTGAAGTATGATTTCATTCATCCTCTTTTGATTCAAGCCTTCTATTCGAATCTTAAGAAAGATGAAGATGGAGTTCTTTCTACCCGAATTAATGGTGTTTCTATTCTTCTTAGTGAAGAAAACATTCAAGCCATCACAAATATTCCTCGTGATGGACAAGATATCGATCAATATACCGGTGTCAAAGGAATACTCTATGATGAAAATGCTCTTCAACCTTATTGGAATTGGACATTTTGATTTCACCTCACGCGCAAAATAGAGCTCCAATTAGAGGAATGTTTCCGGAATTTCAGTTGATTCTTTATGTTGTCACTCGGATTCTCAAACCAAGAAAGAGCAATCACACAACAATTGGCCGTGAAGATGCAAAAATTATGCATGCTATTATTTCCAAAGCACGCATAAATTGGTGTAAATTCGTTCTTACACACATGTTTGATTCTATAGGAAGTGACAAACCTCTTCCTTATGCATTACTTATAATGCATCTTCTTGAAGCATCTCAAATCAACACCAATGTTGGTATCAAGAAAACTCGTACCAAATATTGGGAAATTCAAGAGACCTCTTTTCATGGCCATGATCAACCACATGATCAACCACATGATCAAATTCCAAATCCTCCTCCTACATTTCAAGCTCGTCGTCCTCATGCTCAACCGGATGTGTCTCAAGCCATCTTGGATCAACTTGCCTCTCTATCGACTTCAATTAATCGAATCGATAGTCATGTGTCTCGCACGCAAAGAAATGTGTGTAGACTAAGCGACGAAATTCACGGATATTTTGACCATGTCAATTATTCGTATTCTCATGTCTATTCCGCAAGTACTTCTAGCGATGACGAAGATTTCGACGACGATGAAAGTTCTTGATTTGTATTTCTATTATTTTAAATGTATTTTCATTATTTGAATTGTATTTTTCATTTAGTGAAATGTTTTTCCAATTACTCTTATTGTAATTTTCCTTCTTCATTAATGAAATTATCTTTTTGTTAATGTCAAAAGGGGGAAGATTAAGGATATATGCATATTTATCTTGTTCATGCATTAGGAAGATAAAAGGTATATTTATTTTCTATGCATTGGGGAAGATAAGGGTTTATGCATACTTATTCTTTATGCATATTTTATTAAAAAGGGGGAAGATATTTTAAATATGCATGTTTATAGTTATGCATTTTTTTTAAATACATATTGTGCATAAATTGAGGGGGAACTCAAAAATAACTTGTCTTATATTTGGCATAGTTTTTATAAGGATATATGCATATTCCCATATAGGTTTGCCATTATCAAAAAGGGGAAAATTGTTGGAACATATATGTATGTTCATAATTATATGTTTTGATAATTGACAAACCGATTTAGATGGAAAATAATATATGCCAAATAAATGATGAGTTATTATTGAAATACACTTTAATTTATATTTAACTAAAGTGTTTTTTTTTGTAGATATGCAAAAGCATACAAGGAGGAAGGTATGCAAATTTACAATACGCATAGATGAAGAATATGCGTCATTAATTGAGCGGACAAGAATTAGAGCCCAAGCATTATATGAGCGGACAAGAATTGGAGTCCAAACAAGATCAAGACAAGATCAAGAGAAAATATGAAGCAATGAAAATAAATGAAGACCTTTTGTTGAGTCTTATTTATATTGTCTTTATTGTGATCTTGATCCGACTTTAAGTTTGAGTCTTGGCTTCTCTCATAAAATGATTTTACAATGCATATCATAAATCAATATTTTCAATATATGCATACAAATGATTTTATGCATATCATATATTGTTTTACAATATATGCATATCACAATTGGTATAACAATATGGTATTACAATATATGCATATCATAAATGATTTTAATTATATGCATATCATATTTAATTTTACAATATATGCATAATATTTTATTGCATATCATAAATATTTTATAGCATTTAAAACATATTTGTTTTAAGTGTTATATAATAAATATTTTCAATACATTTAAATCAAAATGAGTTTAAATGTTTTTATTAATGCGGAATGGTCATTACAATTGTTTTTCATGTTTAAGATATTTATAACACTTAAACAAAGCTTTGAAAAACATTTTACAACTTATTTTTAATAAGTTAATTGTTTTAAAAATATACCATTTCCGCAAGGGCCAATATTCGAATATGGGATTTCTAATATTCGAATATTTATGTGACCGTTGCCAACATATTCGATTATGATATTCGAATATGATGATAACCGTTGCCAGATATTCGAATATCTACTTTGATAGTCGAATATCCAACGGCTTGTTTTCGAATTGATAGTCGAATATCACTCCAAATATTCGAATATCTGACAGATTTTCAGAATCTGTCTTTTTGCTTTAAGCAACGGTTGGGAGAGCTTTTGGGGCTATAAATACACCCCAAACTCTCTCATTTAACACAACACAATCTGCTATAACATTCATAAGCTCTCAAACATTTCCAATATCATATTTGATCATTTTTATAGTTTGAAAGCCAAGTTCTTGAATTTATTGTTGTGTTCTTGAGCGTACTTGTTTACTCATTATCCACTCTATTAAGAGAGTATCTATTTAAGTGAGTAGTAAGTGTTTGTATACACTTGTTGCAAGAAGAAAGGGTATATTTCTTCTTGAGAAGTCTTGGGGTGAGGTATCCTCGAGCAGGGTTTCTGAGGCTTATGTGACTTAAGTTCTCAGGTGTAAAGGTTTGTTAGGTACCCGGAAACTTAACAGAAGTCTCGAGGTGCGGTATCCTTGAGCAGTGTAACGGTTTGTTAAGCACCCGCAAGCTTAACGGAGATAGTAGAACCTTGGGCTGTTGCTCAAGAGACTGGACTTAGCCACAGGTTGTGGTGAACCAGTATACGTTTCGGTGCACTCTCTCCTTACTCTTTAATTTCCGCATTATTGTTTTAAATTCCTGTGATTTTTTATAATACGCTATTAACCCCCCCTCTAGCGTTAAGCACGTATTCTAACAGTTGTAGACATTTTTGGGTATTAGAGCCGTATGTTATGTTTTACTCTTAGCCTGTGTTGCCCGTGGTTTCCGATTCTTCGAGGTTGTTACAGTACTTTGAGTTGATGTGTATGTGTCAGGCGGAACTCTACACATTTTCTTATGTTATTCAGTAGTTGTTTATTATTTTTCATAAAGGTTGTTAAATTTCCGCAATAAGTTAGGCTTACCTAGTCGCGAAGACTGGGTGCCGTCATGACAGGTCACGATTGGTTAACTAGGGTCGTGACATAATCTTTTTTTTTTTTTGTTTTTTGCAAAAAAAGACAAGTAATTGAAGGAGATAATACATTTCTGCAACAATCTTAAACCCACACAAAAAGAGAAGTTAGAGACGGATTAAAGAGAGAATAGTGACGACGAAGATTGAGCATAATTGAGCAACACCAATACCAACTCAACCGTAAATCGCACTTGCTAGGTAAGAACAGAAGTTATACCTAGGGAAGAAGAGCATTTATCTATTGAAAAAGTTGATCGAGACCTATTCGATGTAGGCTAGCAGAGTGGAAACTTTGTTAATCCTGTTCGATGTAGGATGTGGCGCGATTCTGCATCCGTTCAACGAAAGAAAAAAGATAATCGAGATTTGGTAGAACTACGATAGCAGAGTCGTCACTCCAGCCTCCAGCCTCGATGGAGTCGGAGCAACAGGTAATCGAAGACGAAGATGATGCTTTCCTTACTCCTGAAACCTTCATCATTCCCGAAGAATTCCGATGTAACCAAATCAACTATCGAAGAGCTGGAGCTGATCTTTTCTATCAAATACATGCTCGAGAAAAAGGTACACTTGGGAACACGATTGACTCCCGAACTCAGAAAAAAACTCATTCAATTTTTTATTAGTAATATGGATTGCTTTTCTTTGTCCCATTTAGGTATAACATGGATTTCACCAGAAATCACAATGCATCGGCTAAGCACTGATCCCAGGTTCATACCGATGAAGCAAAACAGGATACCCCAGTATGAGGTAGAGCATGCTTTCACAAAAGACTAGGTAACCAAACTTCTTAAAATAGGATCTATTCGGGAATTTGTCACACTTCCTATTTTCATTACACCCTCGGAAGGGTGTTAACGGAGGTTTTTCAATTTAAGTGACAATCGAAATGGGATTATTTAATTAAAAAATTCAGAGTTACCACTTGGGATAATTTATGGTGTACCAAATCACCGGTTTAAAATTTTCAATTGGAAAAGTTTGACTCTATTTACGGTCTGCGAACACAGAAATGAGGGTAAAGAATTCTGTTAACCCGGAAAAAGGTGTTAGGCACTCCCAAATTCCGTGGTTCTAGCACGGTCGTTTTGATTATACTTGGCTTAATTAAATTGTTTAATTACTGATTTTTAGAATCTATGTACGTTCACCTTTTACTCTTTTTAATTAAGAGAATTATCATGAAACGGGTCATGCGTACGTGTACCCATCTGTTTGGCGCGTCAAAAATTATATCACGTGAACGTGTCCATAGTTAATAACGCTTTATTTTATAAGAAATTTTGGCCAAAGTTACGCGGACGCATACTCCGATTTTGTTTTTAGAGATTGCAATCATGTCACGCTAACGTGTCCACAATCACAATGATATATTAAACGGGTCTAAAGCAACTGCGAGAATTCGTCATTTTTATATCTTAATTATGAAATTAGATTGTGGATGGCACACCCGGACTATATGTATATTATGAATAACAAGTTCAATATTAAGAAAGTTTGTTTAAAATTGCGCAAATACATACTTCGAATTGATTTTTAGAACTGTGATCATGTTACGTGAACGTATACACCATCACAATTATATATTAAGGGCGTGCTTAAAAGGAAAAATTCTACGGATGTTCGATGTCTCAAATTTTATCATCTCACTGAAGATTCTGACCATAACCACTGACTTGCCAACTTAAATAATCTAACAACTTGATAATCATTCAAGGACAGCATGCAGAACTCCTATTATGACTTATTAATATTTGTGCGGAAAAAGAAACCAAGTCACTCCTAACAGTACCAAAATTTTAATGACAACCCAGGATTATGATTTAAGCTGATACAGTAAAAAATGTAGTAGTGCAACTGCAGAATATTGAAAGATCTAAGTTCCATCAAGCATTTTGGAATACTACGAACACGCATAGGAGCAACATTTCAGGCATTATTCTAACTGGAAAAAGGCGACCAGATAATCTGAGGTGATTGACTCTTCAACACTTAATTTGGCAACAGACAGTAAGTCAATAATATTTTTTGCAAAAAAAAAGAGCTTTTTATTACTTCTAAGGTAACCTGCAATTATGCTCAACATTCATCCAAATAGATTGGTGACACAAAAATAACAGCAGCTTTTAATTAAATAGAGTAGTACGCACTTAGTACCCACTAAATGATGACATCTTTTCCGCTATATTTCAACTAGTAATTCTTAGTAAACTCTGAGTTCCAAATAAAATCAGTTGCTGCAGATTTTAGAAGAAGAAGAAGAACACGACCATATCAAACTCTACTTCCACTGCCACCCCAACTCCCCCATTTGATATAAATCCATTGAAAACAACCAATATAAAATCTAGGCACTTCAGGTTTCATCCAGTTCTAATAGCTAGCTTGAAAGGTGCAGATTCAACACTCAAACAATTGCTCAGTTTCAAATATCAAATCGAATAAACAAACTCCATGTTCATACATTCTCATACATTGAGGGAGAGAAATGAATACCTGGATTTCAGAACAATATAGCTATTGAAGGTTCAGCGGTAGAGCAGAAACAACAAATGAAGCCAGCCCAGAAATAAATAGAGCAGTAACTTGATCCGCAACTTCAAACCCAGATTCAACAATTAGAAATCAGAAATCAGCTTGAAAACCCAATTGAATAGTGACCCCTCAACCACCTTGAATCAAATTTTCAACAAACAAACATCAATCAATTTGGAATTCTGGAAGGGGAAATTTCATTTTTTTTTCAAAAATAAAAATCACTGATGCTTTCAATGGAACAGTGGAATTTTTCCTTTTGCCGTCTTGTGCTTTCTCAGATTTTATCTCTTCAGGTCTCTGCCCTCTAAGGCAAAAAATTGTACCTTCGTAGGAAAGCAAATGGGTCAGCCTTAAGTTTTTATTTCTTTCAATTATATACTTTCTAAAACGTTTAAATCCTCTGCTAAAAAGCAATAGATACGGTCACATAAAATATAATTTACCCAACTATGAGTTGGGGTCGAATCTCACAGAGAAGGATGTGTAGGTGATTAGGATTGTAAAAAAATTATCGCTAGTTGCAATGCCAAACACTAAGAATTTTTGTTGAAAATTGTTTAATCTAATTGCGGAAATGTAAACTAACCTAGAAAGCAAGTAAAATAATCAAGTTAACAAGTATGAATGTATCGCGAATTACATTCAAGTAAGATCCAGTGTATTTCATCATTTTACAAATATGAGTGAGTTTATGTTAATTAGCCACGGATAGTAATTCTTAATTAGCTTCTTCTGAAGACAAACAAGACTTCCTAATTTAATTATCCCTAAAATAATTAGAAGATTAAGCACACCCAGAAGATTACAAGTAGTTCAATCCTATCCCTAGGTAGAATCTATAAAATGAGCGTTAACGCCTCAAGTTCTTGTTAATTAATCTTTCCCAACTCCAAATTATTTTTCCAAAATCAACGCGGAGTTAATAGGCGAGTACTAGGGTTAACTGATCCCTTTGGAAACATTAAAGAAATAAATAATTCAATACATAAGCACAACAAGGTATTTAATCCACACTTTAAATATGAATATTCTCATAAATAAGATTCAAGTGATGGAAATAAATACTACACACTTAAATATTCAATACTAAGCAAGGAAATGAAGAAACAAACATAAATGGGTAAGAAAATCTTAACCACAAGCTTTAATCTTCAAGATCCGAGTATGTTTTTACAAAACCCTAGGTTTCACCTTGTTCTATCTAGTCTTTAAGGACTGAAAATAAGCCAAAGATGCCTAAAAGATCTACTTGGACGAGTATAAAAAATATTTGGGGATTACAAACGTGAAATTCCAATTTTACCCCAGGCCTGATTCACTATTTTCGCATCTGGGGAACAATAACCGCAGATGCGGTTACGCAAAGGTGGAAACATTAACGCAGAAGTCGAGATCCGTAATAGTACCAATGACCTTAGAAGCAGCTAATTAAGTGCTTCTTCGCTTCCGCAGAAGCTGTTCCTGCCTTATCATCCAAATCCGCAGAAGCGGTTCTTCAATCGCAGAAGCGGAAGTCACTTCTACGGCCATTCCTCCGCAGAAGCGGAAATCAGTGGATGTTTTTGGCATGATTTCACCTTCTTTTTGCTCAATTCAATTCGAACCACTTTATAGCATCATTTACCTTAAAATGTAACAACAACCACCATAAGCAACCTCATTTTATAATTAAATGGAAATAAAAGCTAAGGATAAGAGGCTAGAATGAGTGGTAACTCAATACCCCCAACTTTAAGCTTTTGCATGTCCTCGAGCAAATCAAAATCAAAACTTCAATGAGGATTCACCATTTCAAACACAAGTGGCATTGCTATTATTTACATATCACATTTTCCAATTTAAACACCATGATAATGGATTTGGTTGGTACTAACGATTAGCCTTAAATCTGCACATCTTTCATGAATGACTCCCTCATAAAGAAAAACAATTTCAAGAACGTGCAAAGGGGGTTCCAAAATATTCAAGTGACCCAAATAAGCCTCAAGAAATGACTCAAAAGCACTAGCTCACTACAAATGATCATTTTACTCAATTTCACCAATCCTTCTTAATTCATGTACCCTCACAAAAAAGAAAGTCCCAAAATCACTATATTTAGGATACAACATAAGGGATAAATTTTTTAAAAACACTCAATCTTACAAAGAACTTCAAGTGTTACACATTTCATACCATAAACTTGCCCTTATTTTAATTCATTGCTTATTCAAGAATGTTTGGTTGGAGGTCCCATAAAGACTTTTAAGCTTGTAATGTAGGTTTAGGGAAGGGTTGGATAAATATTTGGGTACAAGTGACTTCACCCTCTTTGAACACTACTCATACTTCTCCACTCTTTGCACTTTGCTCCTTTTCAAACCCACGTAGTCTAATTTTTATCTGCTTACCAATATAGAACCGCCTCACATACCTCTTCTAATTTTATTGAAGACTCCATACTTTATATACATACACATATTTTCACACATTTTTTATATACACGTATTTTTTTCTTTCGGAGCATGAATAATTTAAACAAATATTTTTGAGGCATGTGGTCCTAAAATCACCATACTACCTTACCAATCTCCCCTTTGATACCACCCCAAACTTAGGCTTTTAGCCTCATTCTCAATGTTCTAAGAGGGATGGGTCCAAGAGGGAATTATTTTTCAAAAGGGAAAAGGTTTGTAATGAGTTGGCCAAAGAAAAAGTTTAAAGGCTGAAATTGGATACTAGTGATATTATTTATGCAAAGGTAGGCTTGAAAGGCTAAAGAGGTTTTGAAAATAAAAAAAACGCCTAAGGTCATTCCTCCAACCAAACATACTATCATTAGCATTGAAAGACTAACCGGGTAAGTTTTAGATGATAGAAGTAAACACAAGATTTATTTTTAACAAACACTAAGACACATGGCACATGAACCAATCAAGATGGATCAATTTTGTTTTCTAATTATGGCATTTAGAGCAATATTTAAACTAGTAGGTAAAGAGTCACTAAAAGAGCCAAAATTTTATCACAAGAATTATTTCGCACACTTACTCATTTAAGTTCAAAATTAAATTTTTGGAGGGGTATTCTTAATTTACAATTTGCATACAAGAGACTAATATCATTAGTACCAAATAATCCAAAAGGTTCATCCTAGAAAAACACAACTAATTCCCTTAAGAAAGTTGTCAATCAATCCATCATCGGAAAAAGTCAGCCAGTTCACTTTAAAAGTGTTCCTTGGGAAAGAACCGTAGCATGAAGAATATCCAATGAAATTTTATTTAAGGAAATAAAAAAAAAACTACAATAAAGGATACTAAAATAAAAGAAGCTAATACTACTAAAAATAAAATAATCTATAAGAAGAAAATAACTAACTAAGGAAAAAAGAAAACACGAACATACATGACTAATCAAAACCAAGCTCAGCAAGGGCATAACAGTATCCATAACATAAATATAAGCCACTCCCAACTAAAACATTGCAGTGTCCTCACTGCACAATGTCGAATATAAAGCATAAAAAGTTTTAGGGTCTCCCTGAGGTCTGCATCAGACTAGCAGACTGTGGGAGGACGGTTGATCAGTACTGAGTTGTACTCGTAGCTCCATCATCCTCGGTCTTCTACTCCTCATCATCATCATCGGCACCACTATCCCCAGCAGACTCTAAAATGAAAGAATAATCCTCAATTTTATCTTGGGCCACTATTGGCATCGTCTGGGTTTCCCCATTTGAAGACGGCTTTGATGCCTCTCCACATCTTGATTATGAATTTGATCTTTTTCTCATTCTTCTTCTTCTCCTTCCAAAATTTTGACTGAAGGGCAGCATGGGCTTTGGCCAAAGTGCCATAGGCTCCCTCCAGTTTGGTCACTGATGCTGCCATCTTCTTCACAGACTCATTTGGCCTCTTCTAAGCATTAAAGTAACTTTGCATCTCGTCCCTGGAGAAGTAAGAAGGCCCATGCAGGGAGGATGAGAGCCTATTCGGAAGATGCGATGCTAACTCCTTAATTGATGCAAGCTCGGAGTTAAGTATCTCGAATAGCCCTTGAGCAGCTGCCTGTGAAGAGGTCTCTAAATAAGTGGCCATGGTGGCGACTTTTCTCTTATTGCTTTTGACCACACTTCCCTCTCCTATTACTCTCAAAGGATAAAAAGGTTTGTCCACTGGTAGCCCCCGATCGGTGCTACGAACGTCAACCTCTGCTCTGGTGCATAGCTGTGTGATCAGGGAGGGGAACATCATGCCTCCATCATTGTCTCTCAAGTACTCCCTCATCGCTCACAGAATGTAGTATCCGACATTCATAAGGATGTCGTCCAATAGGCATGCAATAATCAATGCTCGAGTGTACGAGACGTCTATAACATTTCCGCAAGGAGAGACACTGTTGCACAGGATATATAGCCACATCTTTGCCTCAGCAGTGAAGTCAGTAGATTTGAGCCCTTTCCTCTTGCTTCCCCGTTTTTCTCTCAAGTGCGGCGGGAAGACTTTGGAGACAAGACATGCTACATTTTCACAATTATCTTTTACTTGTACCTGCTCCATCGGAAAGTTGGGAATACCCGGAGTGTCTTTGATTTGCTCAATTCCAAACCTCACTGCTTTACCTCTTATGATGATTTGTGGGCTATCAAAATCTGCGTGCTTGAGGTTGGCATAAAATTCATGAACCCACTCCTCATTGGATTTGCAAGGAGTGGTGATGAAGCAAGACCATCCTAATGAGTTGAGCCGGGCATCGAAATCCGGAAGCTTTTCAGCTAATTTATCTTCATGTATCCCCTTTTCAAGAATGACCCTCCTACTGGAGAGGTCATCCAGATATCGATGCTCACATGCAACATACATGAAGCGCGAATCATCAAAGGGCTCATCAATACCTTCTTTAAAATCATGGTGTGATCCTCTTGGGTTTGGATCCTTTTTCAATTGAAACACCTACAAAAAACCAACACAAGATTAGTCGGGCAATAGAATTATGTTAAGAAATTTAAAACACTACAATTGGGCCAAAATATTAGGTTGAACCGGTCGGGGGAGCCATTTTTGCAACCCCACTAGTTTTTGAAAATTTTGGCAGTTTTCGCTTATGCGGATTCTGAGCTGCAGAAGCGGTTCCACTTTTGCGATTTTCCGATCGCTTCTGCGATTTTTTTTTTTTTTTTTTGCTTTTTCATTTTTATCTTCTATGGATATTATACTACAGAAGTGGTGTTGCTTATGCGAGAAATTGACCGCCTCTGCGATTTCAGCCTCTTCTCTAGTGAAATTTCACTAACGAGTTATTTTTCTTTTTTTTTTCACTTTCAACCAAATTTTCATCATGAAAACTAAGAATTAATGCACTATAATAGAACATGATTCAAAGGAGACTAAATTTTTGCCGCTTTGCATAAGATTTTCAGTCAAGCATTGTGTCAAACACTTTTCGAGCGACTTAAAATGAAACCTTCTTCTCAATAATCGGGTACTCAAAACTTCCCATGATTTTTGTCCAATATAAACAGCACACATATGACTACACTCAACCAATTCCCCCACCTCTTAAAGTAACAACAAGAATTTAAAACAAAAAAGAAGAAAAACAAAACAAAAATCAAACAAGATAAACAAAAATTTGTGTTGCACTTGAGCATATAGAGCATGTGAAGTGAGAGATGAGCATTGAAAAGAGTGTTTAGAAGATAATACCTGACTTGTTTAAGGGGAAGAATTACGAGCAACCTTTGTTGGATTTTTTTTGGAGAATTTTCGGTTTTGGGGAACTAGGATAGGTGGAAATAGTGAGTGAAGTGTTTTTGAACAAATGAACGTTCAAAATTCTTTTCAATTCAGAAACTGTCCGACTTCCGCTTCTGCGGGAAAAGACCCGCTTCTGCGGTATCACTCAAGCGGCTGGTTGGCCACCTCTGTGATTGATCTTTCGCTTCTGCAAGACCGTAGATGCAGTCTTAAAGCCGCAAAAGCTGTTTTCACATAGATTTGTTGGACAGTTTCTGCAACTACTGATTTTAACCCTCCATAACACTCCGACATATTCAAATCTACTACAAAAAATCTAAAACATGCAGATTAGTCAAAAATAATATTCTAAGCTATTATAAAAAAGAAAATTTCAAAAACGACCAAGAATTTTGAAAAACGATGGGTTGCCCCCCACCAAGCGCCGCATTTAACATCGTGGCACGACGCAAAAAACATTACCGCTTTTTTCGCCACATGGATGATATGAATTGGGCACCTAGCTTGGAATCAAGCTTGTGACCATGAGCGATGGGGAGTGGTAAGTTGATGATCAAGATAATGCATAAATTCTTCATTTTGCACTACTTGGATCTCAAGTGAGGAATATCATTTTGCTTTCTTGCTTCCTCAAACTGTAAGATGTATGGCATGCGTTTTTCCTCCTCGCAGTCCTTCATGTGGTTCAACTTCCGTGTCGCCACACAATTCCAACGTTGAAAAATTCTTGGCATGTGACTTCAAAACATCCAACTTGCAATTTTTCTCAGATTTTGACATCCTCTTTTTTCCCCCAAATTAGAGTCAATATCAACTACATTTGCATTTACACCGGTTGAATTCAATTCCATATTATTTCGGTATCACTAAGACTCATTAAGTCGGTTTGCGGATGTTCAATTCATGAATCCTCATAGTAAAGATCACTTTCTTCCTCGAAATTGGACTCTTTTTGGCTTTTATCCGCACACTCAAATTGTTGGGCATAATGAGCCTCAACCAAAATTTGCATTTGATCTTCCAAAGTGTGGATATGATCACCATTGTGATTCAAGCATTGTTTCAAGTCCTTGAGTGCAAAGTTGTGCTCCTCCTATTTTTCAAGAATGGTCTCCAACATGAGCATTATTTTCTCATTTTGAGAATTTACGAGTTCTTCTTGGTTTTGATCATGTTCCAAGGAAGGAATTTCATTTTCAATTTCCAAGAAAGATTCTTGGTTTTTATTCACTTCCGAGGCTTTTTGAGTCATTGAGGCTTCAATCATTTCATTCATTTGTGAGTTCAACCGTTGAAGTGCTAAATCATTTTGGAGAATAGTCTCCAAAAGATGTTCCAAGGCATTTTGCTCCTTGTTTCCTTCTTCAAGTAGACGCTCCAACATGATCTTGAACTCTCCACTTTGGACATACTCATTTTCTTCAATTTTCATAGCCCTATAATTCTCATCAAAACAAGTAGAATCATCATAGAAGGGGCTTGGGAAAGGAAAGGACAAATATGCACAATATCCCAATGGCCATTCTAGCAACCACACTTATAAAAGATACTCCACTCATGGGTTTGAAATTGTGCGCACAATCCACCATCGGAAGAATTTAAATAATTTTTCCACAAGTGTGGTCCTACACACTAAGAATGAGGGTCATCAAAGTATGAACAACTAGCATCTGATCAATTTTCATTATATGATGTCATTTTTCAAAAATAAGAAAATAAACAAAAAACTAACAATAAAAATTTAACCAAGGTAAGAAAAATAATTACACAAATATTAACAAGTTTGGATCAAAGCACTTTCTCTTACTTCCAACCTAAATTACGCAAAGTTATTCCCCGGCAATGGGGCCAATTTTGTTAACGTCCAAATCCACTGCCAAGACGTAATAAACACGGTCGCATGGATTATATAATTTACCCAACTATGAGTCGAGGTTGAATCCCACATAGAACAATGTGTAGGAGATTAGGAATGTACGAAAATTATCGCTAGTTACGCAATGCCAAACACTAAGAATTTTGGTTGAAAATTATTTTATCTAAATACCCTAGAAAGCAAGTAAAATGATCAATGGCTACAAGTATTAATGCATCGGGAATTACACTCAACTAATAATCCAATGTATTTCATGATTTTACTAATATGAGCGAGTTTGTGATAATTAGCCATGGATAGTAACTCTTAATTAGCTTCTTCCGAAGACTAACAAGACTTCCTAATTGAATTATCCCTAAAATAATTAAAAGATTCAGCACACCCGGAAGGCTACAAGTAGTTCAATCCTGTCCCTAGGTAGAATATATAAAATGAGGGTTAACGCCTCAAGTTCTTGTTAATTAATCTTTTCCAACCCCAAACTATTTTTCCCAAAATTAATTCGGAGTTAATGGGCAAGTCCTAGGAATAGCTAATCCCTTTGGAAACATTAAGGAACAAGAATAATTAAAGTAATTATAACTCAATTCATAAATAAATAAAAATCATTTAATGCATAAGCACAACAAGATATTTAATCCACACATTAAATATGAATATTCCCATAAATAAATTCAACTGTTGGAAATAAATACTACACACTTAAATATACAATACAAAGCAAGTAAATGAAGAAACAAACATAAATGGGTAAGAAAATCTTCACCTAAAGTTTTAATTTTCAAGACCCAACTGTGTTTTTTTTTTCAAAATCCTAGCTTTCACCTTGTTCTCTCTAGTCTCTAAGGACTAAAAATAAGCCAAAGATGCCTAAAAGATCTGCTTGAACGAGTATAAAAATGATTTGGGGATAACAAAGGTGAAATTATAATTTTTCCCCAAGACTGATGCACTATTTTTGCATTTGCGGAACATTAACCGCACATGTGGTTCCGCAAAGGCGGAAACATTAACGCAGCGGAGATCCGTAATAGTGCCAGTTACAGCAAAAGAGGATAATTAAGCGCTTATGCGCTTCTGCAAAAGCGGAAATTCAACCGCAAAAGAAGTTTCGGCCTTATCATCCAAATCCGCCGAAGCGGTTCTTCAATCGCATAAGCGGAAGTCGCTTCTGCGACCATTCCTCCGCAGAAGAGGAATTCACTGGATGTTTTTGGCATGATTACACATTCTTTATGCTCAATTCTACTTCAATTTAATTCGAACCACTTTGTAGCATCATTTACATGAAAATCTAACAATAACTATCATAAGAAACCTCATTTTACAATTAAATGAACATAAAAGATAAGGAAAAGAGGCTAGAATTAGTGATAAAATCACCGCTCATCACTTTCCCCAATTTTGTTTTTACTACTTAGTCCCTTATGTAGTGACTTATGCCCAAAGTTAAACAACTATAAGTCTGAAATTTAAATCAATGACCCCCACCCAAGCCTCCTAGAAGCTCCTAATCTGTTAAGAAGGATTCCCCGCCCCAATTTCCCATAATACCCCTTATTTCCTTGCAATTAATCCCTGAAATCAAAACTAAAATGGGTGCAGAATGACCCAAGGCTGAATTAGTTCAAGGCCCATCCCTAAACTATGAACCAAATAGAAGCGTCCCAAATCTCAAAAAATAAAAATATACCCCCAACTTTGAATTAAACGGAGCACGCCAACGATATTTAAAAGAAACAAAAGAAATCGATGAAAAACACAACCCCAAGCTCAAAATAGGAATAAGAATAATTTCTCTTAAACTAAAACTTGATCAAACTAATCCAATACATTCCTAACAACAGAAAACGCCATTTTTTAGACTAAGACTAAGAAAAGGAAGAATGACACAGAAACTCGACAAAATTCAAACCACGAATATGCCAGACGAACGTTCATAGAAAAAGAAGAATAAGATAAGAGAGATGAACTGAAAGGAACAAAGAAAGAAAAAGAACTCACCCTACACTCAAACTTGCAAAATATTCCGATTTAAGCCGCAAAATAGTATTAATCGTCTGTTCTTTGTCAAGAACAAGCAAATAACAATGTTTTGCGCAAAATTGGCCGCGTACGCTTGAAACACTAGAAAAGAACTCCGCATGGACGAATTTTGACTCTGGCCCCCAGATTTAGATTCTAGATTTGGGGAGGTTGGGACGGATTCAAGGAAAACAATATTTATATTAGGACGGAGGGGAGGTAGAAGGTCCAGGGGTATTAATTGGGAGCAATTGATGGTGGCGCCGCCGGCATGCTGCGGGTGTGGTGGTGTTAGGGTTCATCCCCGATAAGATGAGAGAAGGAGATGAAGAGTTTGGTTTGACATATGTTTAATCTTGCATTTGGAAAATTATATTCCAGATGAGAGAGAGTTTTTGAGCCATTGAATGAAATGAAAGAACGGCCAGCATTAGATTTGAACTAGCAAGTCAAAACTGCATCGTTTTGGGTGGTAAGGAAACCGACCGGATTTTGGCCGAAAATTGGGTGCGTTTTGGGAGAATATATTAGGCCTAGGTGAATTAATAAAAGATTGACGCAACTTTTTTTCCCATTTAAATACCTCTTTCTCTCATTTCTTTTCAAAATTCTTTATTTTTACCTTTTTTTCAAATTTAAGTACAAATCTGAATTAAAACCTAGGACCTAATTAAACATAAATGTCAATTATCACCCTTAATTAAAAACAAATTGAAAGAAAAATCCCCAAAAATCAAATTAAATTAAAAGGAGTACATCAAACTATTTTTTGTGATTTGTGTATGAAATAAATAAATTTACTCAGTAATTCTTAAAATTCAAAGTTAACTCCTAAATGCACATGTGACGTATTTTTTTTTAATTTTTTACTGATTAAAATGCACGAAGCAAAAATCACATAATTAACAGAAAACGCCACGAAAATCCATAAAATTGCAAATACTGAAAGAAATTATTTTGTTTTCAGTTTATCGGAGTAATTCATATAGGGCAAAAATCACGTACTCATAGAGGTAAAGTACCCCGAATGGTTAGCCAACGTAGTTGTAGTTCATAAAAAATGAAACAAACTTAGAATGTGCGTAGATTATAAGGACTTGAACAAAGCATGTCCAAAAGATTTTCCCCCCGGCCAAACATCAATCATATGACGATACCATGGCTAGCCACGAGACCCTAACATTTTTTGATGCATACTCCGGCTACAATTAGACTTAGATAAACCCGGAGGACCAGTAAAAGACTTGGTTTATTACTAAATTTGAAAGTTAGTGTTACAACGTAATGCCCTTCGTGCTAAAAAATATATGAGTTACATACCAACCCCTAGTTAACAAAATGTTCGAGGAAAAGATAGGTAAAACAATGGATGTTTACATTAATGATATGTTGGTGTTGATACCCATTTTTTCCTATGTATTTTTATACACAAATACTTTTAAAATAACATGTGTATGAATATATAAGCATGCCCAAGAGTTTTAGTAGTTTTTCTAATTTTTTTGACGATTTTAAAATAATTTATTATCTGCTATATTAGTACAAAAATCCAATAATTATTCCCAAGATTATCATTTTGGTGACTAACTTATTTTATTCTTATATTTGAGCCAAAATATGAAAAAGGATAAACGCAGTATGTCACAGTCAACTTTACCAGAACAAAATGTCCAAAGCTTTCAACAAAAGGGTCAAGCCAAGGCAGTTTGCACCTGGACAGTTGGTGCTGAAGAAGATCTTCCCATATCAAGATTAAGCCAAGGGGAAATTCTCTCCTAACTGGAAAGGTCCTTATATGGTTCACAGGGTGCTAACAGGAGGGGCGTTCATACTTGCATAAATAGACAGAAAAGTCTGGCCAAAACCAATTAATTAAGATGTAGTTAAGAGATCTTATGTTTAGACTACTTATATTTCTTCATCTAAGGTAAGTGAACTATTCTTGACCTGATTCCTATTTAATAAGGGATATCTAGGCCGCCTTGTGGGTTAGATCATATCCTAGTAAAATTTTCATTTTACCCAAAAGCATAAACTGGGGCATCATTTTTAGGAGGACCATCAAAGTTCTGGAGCATGTCTAGCCGACACCAACATATGCCAGACAATCAGAAATTAGTTAAGAAATTGGGGTAGAATTTTGAGAAGGATACTCAAAATTTTGAAGAAGGTTCAACAATTTTCGTTACATGCAAACGGCCAAATGATAATCTACCAGACTGGGGCAAAATTTTTAGGAGAACCCTCAAAATTCTAACACAACAAAGGTGCAATGTATTTAAAATATGTTACAATTACTTGTTCATATAAATTTACTTGTCATTATGTTTCTAAAATAACTCTATTTTTATCACTAATTGCAATTTCGAAAACTCTATTTCCGTAATAGCTAAGTGTTACCTAGGGAAACTCAAACAAGGCATCCAACATAAAGAAGCAAGCCCAGTGGAAAAAGGAATGAAACAACCTTCCCTTTACAAAACCTATTATTTTTCTTTGAACGCAGTCACACATGACGTGGCAATATCATTCACAATATATGTACAAGAAGCAAATCACTATTAAACACTAAACACATCTCCAACTGAGAAACACTCTACCCTCATTTGCTATTCATTCTCTATATGGGACTAAGCCCTATCCTGAACCTTGTATGAGGCTAAGCCCTGCGTCCATATTTGCATAAGGTTAAGCGATGCCTTCTTTTTGAATGAAACTAAGCGCTATCTCATATCATGTATTAGACTAAGCTCTGTATCCACTTTGCATGAGGCTAAACTCTGCCTCCATCTACATAAGGCTAAGCTCTGCTTCCCATTTGCAGGGGACTAAGCCATGTCATGGACCTTGCATAAGGCTAAGCCCTGCCTCCATATTTGCATAAGGCTAAGCACTGCTTTCCATTTGTATGGGACTAAGCCATGTCCAGAACCTTACATGAGGCAAAGCCATGCCTCCCTATTTGCATAGGGCTAAGAACTGCCTTCCATTTGAATGGGACCAAGCCCTATCCCGAACCATTCATACGGCTAAGCCATCCCTCCATATTTGCATAAAGATAAGCACTGCCTTCCATTTTCATGGGACTAAGCGTTGTCCCGAACCTTGTTTGAGGCTAAGCCCTGCCTCCCTATTTGTATAGAGCTAAGCACTGCCTTCCATTTGCATGGGACTAAGCCTTGTCCCGAACCTTGCATGAGGCTAAGCCATGCCTCCTTTTTTGCATAAGGCTAAGCACTGCCTTCCATTTGCAGGGGACTATGCCATGTCCTGAACCTTGCATAAGGCTAACCCCTGCCTCTATATTTGCATCAGGCTAAGCTCTGCCTTCCATTTGTGTAGGACTAAGCCCTATCCTGAACCTTGCATGAGGCTAAGCCCTTCCTCCCTATTTGCATTGGGCTAAGCAATGCCTTCCATTTGCATGGGACTAAGCCCTGTCTCAAACCTCGCATGAGGCTAAGCCATGCCTCCCTTTTTGCATATGGCTAACCACTGCCTTCCAATTGAATGGGACTAACCCCTGTCCCGCATCTTGCATGAGGCTAAGCCCTGCCTTCATATTTGCATGAGGCAAAGCCCTGGCTCCATATTTACATAAGGCTAAGCACTTCGTTCCATTTGCATGTTATTAAGCCCTATCTCGAACCTTGCATGAGGCTAAGCCCTGCCTCTATGTTTACATAAGACTAACCATTGTCTTCCATTTACATGGGACTAAGCCCTATGCCGAACCTTGTATGAGGATAAGCCCTATTTCCATATTTTCATAAGGCTAAGCACTGCCTTTTATTTGCATGTGAATACGCCCTGTCCAGAAATTTACATGAGGCTAAGACCTGCCTCGAGTTTTTCATGAGGCTAAGCACTAGCTTCTCACGGGACTAAGAATTGTCTCTCTTTGCTCTTCTGTCGAGCTAAGATCTGCCCTCTATTTAACAAGACTAAGCCTTGTCATGCTAACATCATATTACTGCATTTCATGGGCTGAAATATCATTAATCTGTCCAAAGGCTCATAGTCTAAAGGCATCATCCTCATAGCCGGAAGACACCATACCATGGCCTGATCTCTGAAATTTGCATATCATTATTCAAAGGCATCATGGTTCAGAGGCACCATTTTCATGGCCTGAGAACATCATTTCTTGGCCTGCCAATTCCTCACTGAACAATTCATGGCCCAGAACATCATGGTATAAGGACGTCATGCTCGAACATCCGAAGAAAACTTTCATGGTCCGAAGGGAATCTGCATCATGTTTAATTTTTTGCACAAATACATGTTCGTGGCATCTCTTTATCTTTAGGTGACCAGTAAGCACCCGTTATCCCATAAGGAGCGACTTGATCCAGTTCCTTCAGTTATCTCAAACTTGACCGCTTACTATAACCATTCTTTCACCCATCCTGAAATTTTGGGCCCGTTCTTGTAATGACTTCATCGGTACATTCCATCGATAGATCTGGAACTATAGATGGCCTAATTCCTATAAAACTAGGGATATGCAGGAGCTCAAAAACCAGAGTCTGGCCTCTACCTTTCAGAACATCCTATTGGGCTAAAAGTTGGCCATTAGTTCTTTACATGAAAATTCTTTCATCCTTCCCGGGTAAAGAGGAGCAGCTGCTGATATCCAATTTTTCCTTCATATTTTTGTAAATATACCTACATACTTTCAAAATATTGTATACGTATTTACAAAGATGCAGAAGTGTGTTTATAATTTTTCTATGACTTTAAAAGCTTTAAAACAATTTATTTTTGTATTTTTATTTATACTAATATACAATAAGTATTGCTCATATTATTTTTGTGATAATCGAATAATCTAAATTCATCATTTATACCCAAATAATGCCTAAATATTTTAATTTCCTTTTTTACAATCATATTTGCATTTTTGGCTAGAATTGCATATTTTTGCAACGATAGCCTATATATATGCACAATTATAGCATCTGCATAGAAAATGACTTTTCATATTTTTATAATATTAAAAATGTATTTTAAAATATAGCCCCTAGAAAATATTTATTTTCATGCACAAATTACATTTTTATCATTTTATAAATCATTTTATGAAATTATTTTATTAAATTAATTGGGTACTCAAAATACAGCTCCTAGAAAATACTAATTTTCGGACCCAAAAACCAATCCAACTCCCTGACCCAATTCACCCAGGCCCAAAGGCAATTAAACCTGACCCAAACCCCTCTAATCTTGGCCATTGATCTTTGAAATCAATGACCCACATTGGTTCTTAATTTTTGTAACTTTAAACGACACCCACTTACCTAAATTATTTCCTCACCATACCCCATCGCCATCCATTCCCTCCTCTCTCAAACACTCTCTACCTAAACCCTAATATTCAAGCTTCGCCACCGGCTTAGCCCTCCGTTCTATGATGTTTCTCTGTCGTCTCAGGCCTATTTTGGCCTCCTACTTACTATGGTATCTCCATCTCCTAGATCCTTGAGAAGATTCTAAAATAACCAGGGCAAGTCTGCTTTACATATTTATGTTTTCTTGCCTGTTTCGGGCTATTTGGCTCAACCTTGAGAACGATCTTTCTCATTTTCGTCTTAAATGCATGGTTTTCTAAGTTTATGCTCGTCTTTGTTGCCTTTCAAAAAACCCTAATTTTTATCCTTTGAACTTCTCAGATCTGTCTAGATTTAAGATGAATCAAACCTATTTCACATGTTTTCACAAAAGTCTTATGGTTTTTCAATTGATTCTCCATTTCTTAAAACTAGGGTGTACTAAACTCACCTTCTCAAACCTTTTTTGATTTTTGAGCGTCTCATCATTATTCTTAAGTGTTACTGACTGATTTATGTTAAGATTGTTTAGACCCAAGTTGATTTATGCTGAAGCCCCAATTTTCTTATACTTTTGCTTTGTTTTTGGGCTTTTCCGTGTCCCTCGTTGCATTGTTTCGTTCTGTGCTTTGACTTTCATGATTTCTCCTTAGAATAATTCAGTATCTTGTTGCTTTTATCCTAGTTCATCTCTACTAGAGTTTCTGAGTCTATTTCTTGGCTAATTTCTGTGTGTTTATGAAATTTTATTTAGCCTACTTTTTTATTCGTTGAAACTGATATTTTCCCCTATTTAAATCAGTACTAATTTTCATATTAATTTAGTGATTTGCTAGGTTAAAACTTATGTGGTGATTCTTGATTTATTCCCTTGTTTACGACAATAATTATTCTTCATACCTTAATTAATTACATATAATTTAATTCGATTTCCTTCCATAACTGTGAGCAAGTGATTTTTACCATATATATGAATTATTCCCAAAAATTCAAACAAAATAATTTTATTTATTATTTTGCAATTTTGCAAATTTTGTGTTATTTTTTGTTAATTGTGTGTATTTTATTTGTGCATTTTAATTCATATGGAAAACATACAAAATATACTTGGCATTTGTTTTAGGTTTTAATTTATATTTTAGTATTAATGAATATATAAAAATATTTACAACTAGAGAAAATAACAAAAATAATTCACTTTTATTTTTTTAATTGTTTAATTGTGAATTAGTCATGAAGTAGATTTTAAACAATTTTAGGAGTTAATTAGGACTTTACTTTAATTTTTGCATCTTTATAAAATAATAAAAAATACAAAATAAAATATAAAATAAACAAAAGAAATAAATGAGAAGGGTTTTAAATCAAAAAGAGTAATATAATTGGAGACTCAATTTTGGGCCTCCTAATCGATAAATTCCCCAACCCTAACGGATCACCCACATCCAGGCCCAATACCCTACCCAGCCCGGCTCAAAGACAACCTAAACGGCGTTATAGAATTTTGATTTACCACAATTCTAACACTAATATTATTAAATAGTGATTGTAAATATTGTTCATATTCTTTTTTTTTTCATTTTCAATTTGAATGGTACATGTTAATTTTCATTTCTTTTTTTGTCATTTGAAATCCTTTTTATTTTTTATTACAGTTCTATATTTGATTATATATCATATATATATATATATATATATATCTCATTCTATATTTATTTTAAATTTTAATTTTTTTAATGGAATGGTTAGTTATAACTAATGAGACATTCCTCCGCTTTCAGGCGAAAGTGAAGGTAAAAAAAAAGAATTGACCGTTCAAGTATTCCAAATTGAATGGCAAAATGGAAGGAAGAGAGACATATATATATGGGTTCTATATGTTAATGTATGTTGAATTGCGGATTTCGAAATGATAAAATAATTTTTGGTTGGACAACAAAGGTCTCTTATAGAAGATAGTTAAGAAAATCAAATAGGAGAAAACATGTTTTCGAGATAGGAATCGGTATTTAATGAATTAAATTCTTAATATTAATCACGACCATTGATTATTGATCCAATGGTCAGGAATGTCCTAGATTAAGGGTTTTTAAGTGTAGTATTACTCCTACCGCACCCCCCAATCTTCTTCCCAAAAACGCCCTTCCCAGATATTGTGTAACGCCGACCGTCGCCGCCGGTGGCCCACCTTCAAATGACCTGAAAATTGCACCCCTGATTCCCCTCGTCCTCCTCTACTAAAATCCACCACCTCTTTGTGTCAACCATCAAGCATTTTCTTCGTATCTTAATTTGAAATTTTCTGGCCACCACACAGCCTTCTCCATTCACCACCAAATTTACACCATAGGACCGCCATGGCATCCCTTCTAAAAATATCCAAGTCCCATACCTCAAATAACCGCCCATCTTCTCGAATATTAGTTCGAAAAATCCAGTCAAAACACTACTCATCCCAAATTCAGCAAAGTTCATACCCCACAATCCCCAAGGCTCCCTCATGTTGAATCTCATACCAGAATCCTTAGAATCATAAAAGAACTGGACGAATGGCAAATCTAGGGTTCATGCAGTTCAACTTATATTTGGAGATTTTCAAGTGTGATTGCCTTCTATAGTAAGTGTTCTTTATGTTGGAAACACGTTCTCAATGCGATATACTAAACGTGTATTCTTTTGTAGGTTTTGATGAATGACAAACAAAGCACAAATTGATATATGACGGAGTTCAAGTACAAGAGCACAAATGTTGAGATTCAAGCTCAAGACGTTGTTTTTAATTGTTATTATTGAGTTATTCTTAAATGTGATCTTGATCCTATAACTTGACTCCATAACATGGCTTCTCTCATAAAACTATTTTTCAAAATCATGCATACTTATTTCTGTATCAAATAATTTCAAATGATGCATATTTACATTAGACAAAATATTTTCTAAACATACCTCAGAAATCTGGGCTAAGAATAATCGATTATGTACTTATGATAATCGATTGTTTATAAGCCAAGACTGCATGACAATCGATTATGAACTAATGATAATCGATTGTGAATAAGACAGTTAACATCAGGTTTTTCCAAATCTGCAAGATAATCGATTGTGAACTAATGACAATCGATTATTGATGAGGTAAAGTTTTCCAATACTCAGAATAATCGATTATGAACTAATGGTAATCGATTATGTTGAGTTGATGTCTCCCAGTGATTTTAAAATTACTTAAGTAATCGATTAGTAACTAATAGTAATCGATTATGTTGAGTTAACTGGGTTTAACAATCGATTGCCTATGTCCAACAATCGATTGTCAAAGTTTATACTTAGTCGCAAAAACTTTGGCTTGAAACAGTGTGATTTGAGATTTTCAGAAAATGACAAGTAATCGATTGTTGCAAGGGACAATCGATTGTTGAAGCTGACCGTTGTCAAATGATTTTCAAATACCTCAATGTAATCGATTATTGGTTTTCTGTAATCGATGTTTTGCTCAAAATCCGGAAATAATTTTTAAAACGTTAATGAGGTAATCGATTATTGATTTGCTATAATCGATATTTTTGATTAAAATCTGTAAATGATTTTTGGAACGTTGCTGAAGTAATTGATTATGGATTTGGTATAATCGATTATCTGAATTTGAATTTTGCCAGTAATCGATTATGGATTGTAAGTAATCGATTATTAAGCGTAAAATCTGGGATTGATTTTTGATCTGACTGGCAGATAATCGATTGTTTGGTCTTGACAATCGACTGTCACTGAGTAAATTCAGCAATTCTTAATTGGCAATTAGACAACGGTAAGACCAAGTTTTGCACCTATAAATACAGCTTCAACTCAGTGTTTTAAACACAACAACATACACTAACTGATCATTACATTGCTTTAAGCTTTCATTCAATTGTTCATCATTTTCTACTCATTTCATAAAGCTTTTGAGAGCCATATTATTGTTCAAAGTTGTTGTGATCTTGAGCGTATTATTTTACTCATGTCTACTCATCAAGGAGTACCTTTGTTAAGTGAGTGTTCAAGTATTTCAAATACTTGTAAGAGAATTTTGATTCTCTTGTGTTGAGGAACTTGTGCTTCCTCTGTTGAAGTCTTTGGGATTGTATCCCCGAGCAAGTGAAGTCTTTGGGATTGTATCACTGAGCAAGTGAAGTCTTTGGGATTGTATCCCCGAGCAAGTGAAGTCTTTGGGATTGTATCCCCGAGCAAGTGAAGTCTTTGAGGTGAGGAACCTCCGAGCAAGTGAAGTCTTTGAGATTGTATCTCCGAGCAACTGTAAAGGTTTGTTAAGCACCCGTAAGCTTAACAAGTTAGTAGAAAATCTCGAGAGAGTCTCTCGGGGACTGGACTAACCACTGTTGTGGCCAACCAGGATATATCCTTGTGTAAGTTATTTTTATTGCACTTATTTACTTCCTGTAAAATTTAAATTCCGCAAGAAAACGCTAAATTTCATTAAAACGCTATTCACCCCCCCTCTAGCGTTAAGCGTAGTTTCTAACAATTGGTATCAGAGCCCAACTCTCTGAAAAACTTAACAGTTTGAGAGAACCATCCATGGCTTCTACTCTAGATTCTTTTGCAGGAATTGAAGAAGGACAATGCCCTACACGACCTCCTCTATTCAATGGCACAAATTACTCATACTGGAAGGAGAGGATGGAAATCTTCATTCGGTCAAATTGTCCCTACCTTTGGAAGGTGTACACAAAGGGAAATGAAATTCCAGTCAAGAAAGTGGAAGGCGAATGGATTCCCAAATCCGAAGAGGAGTACACCACAGAGGACAATAGAATGATTCAAAATAATTATAAGGCTGTAAATTTATTGTATTGTGCTATTAACGCTAACGATTACAGGAAACTTTCATGTTGCAAAACAGCAAAAGAAATGTGGGACAAATTAGAAGTCACTTACGAAGGGACTGACCAGGTAAGAGAAGCAAAAGTTGATTTTCTTACTCATGCTTACGAATTGTTTCATATGAAGGAAGGAGAAAAAGTAGATGAGATGTTTGAGCGCTTTTCAACAATAGTAAATGATCTACACGTCCTCAAGAAGACGTTCACGGATAGAGAACTTGTTCGAAAAGTTCTTAGAAGCCTCACACCGGCATGGCGATCCAAAGCCGATGCTATCCAAGAATCAATTGGAGTCTCAAACGTCACCATCGATGCACTAAGAGGTAATCTTAAAACCTATGAATCTACTATTCTTAACCCGTTTGTTGATGATCAAAGAAGGCAAAAGATTGCTCTAAAAGCAAGCACAAGCCAACCAAAGATTGAAGAGGAAGAAGACAACGAGTTTGGATTAGTCATTAAAAGATTCCAAAAGTTTATGCGCAAGGAATATGAGCGCAAAGGGAAAAAACAAGGTGAGCAAATAAAATGCTATGAATGTGGAGAAACTGGACACATCAAAACAAATTGCCCAAACATCAAAAAGGAGAAGAAATCCTTTAAAAAGCAACGGGCATATATCTCGTGGGGAGGCGACTCCGGAGATGAATCAAGTGAAGAAGAAAACGACGAAGCTGCAAACCTTTGTCTCATGGCACAAGAAGACAACCAAAATGAGGTACGTCAAATTTCGTCTGAAAACTTTTCACTTGATGAAATGCGTAATGCTTTTGATGAGTTATATACTGAATTTTTAAAGGCTTCAAAAACTGTCACTAGCTTAAGAGAAAACGCTTCTCTAAAAGAAACGGATTTTCAAAAACAGATTTCTTTAAAAGAAAAGGAATTAGAAAAACTGGTTTTGAAAAATGAGAAGCTACACGAACAAAACAAGTTTTATGGAAAGAGAAGTGCCGACAAACCTGAAAGTTCTACTAAAGGTTGTGTTTCTTGTGTGAACCTTAAGAATGAAGTAGGTAGACTTAAAGGCACACTAGATAAGTTTAATTCCTCGCATAAAAACTTGAATGTTGTTCTTGATAACCTAAAATCAACTAAGCACGGAATAGGTTTTAAAAATGAAGAAAAGGTTGATGCTAAACCTCAAAAACCTAGAGCTCAACCTAGGAACAACAACAAAAATGTGTATCCTAGAAATAGCTATCCTAGAACAAATTTGCATGCTAGACCAAGAAATGACCCTCCGCCTAGAAATAGTCACCATAGACATGATGCATATTTTAGGCAAAATTGTGAACCTCCTAGAAGACCCCAAAATGGTCCTCAACCTAGATATCATCACTCTAGAAACACTACCCATCCTAGAGATCAAAGTAGGAGAAATGATAGCGTTCAAAATAAGGTAAGCAACCTTCATTCATCTAGCTACTATGAACCTAGACGAATGCATAATCCGAATGTGACATGTCATTATTGTAGACGCATTGGTCATATTGCTCCCGCATGTTTTACTCGTCATAGACATGCTACTCAAACATATTATTACAATATGCCTAACCCTCAAGGACCCAAGATGGCATGGGTATCCAAAGAAAATTAATTTGTTTTGTAGGTGTGCTTGAAGGGATCAAGCGTACTATGGTACCTTGATAGTGGATGCTCCAAACACATGACGGGAGATGAATCCAAATCCCTTCAACTAGAGCACAAAGAAGGAGGAAGCGTCATATTTGGAAACAATCATATTCAGATCGGTTGATATTTTAAACAATTTGAAAAACAAAATACAAGAAAAGGCATTGAAGGAAATCAATGATGAAATTGTGGAACAATCAACGGAAGAAGCTCCACATTTGGGGAGTGAAACAAAAGAACAAAATGAATGGAGGACGATCAAAGATCACCCTCTTGATCAGGTAATTGGCGACGTCGGAGGAAAGGTAAGTACCCGAAACTCTCTTAAGAACACTCTAGGACACAATTCTTAAGAGTTCACGATATCACTTGATAACACTAGTGTAATTTATTCACGTCACTATAAATTACTGACTTGAGCGTCGGAGACGTTTAATTCAATTTTGCAGGTACTTCCCCAAAGGTAAGATAAATTATGAAGTCTTAGCACACCGCAATCGATTATCCCAAGAAAATAATCGATTATCTACTGTGCAGTACATCGATTATCAGTATCAATAATCGATTGTTTCGACTGATTAGTTTTATTATACAAATGTGTTTAATTTGTTAACTCCTTATATTGCATAATCGATTTCCGTCTCAGTCATTCAGCAATACTTTTCCAGACAATCGATTATTTCTTCCTATAATCGATTAGTTGTCATATTCAGAAATTCTCCGAGTTCTCTGTATCAACCATATTTCAATAATAATCGATTACCAAAATTGACAATCGATTATTTCTTGTTTAAACTTTGTTACCGTTTGGCTCCAACATCGATTGCTGTCAGGACATAAATGCTCCATAATCGATTATTTTGTGTTGATAATCGATTATCTCATTCAAATTTTTTTACCGTTTGTCTCTTAAGTCGATTTGTCAGTTTCAAAATTCAATCCAACATTAAATACAATCGATTATCTCTGCCAAATAATCGATTATCTGACGGTCAGTAAATTTATTTCTTACCGTTTTTGACTGTTCCAACTTTTAATTTTCAGCAGGTATCTTTAGTAAGTGGCTGATCACTCCTTCTCATATAAATAGCCCTCATATAGGATCATTCTCACTCACTCAAGCACCATTTCTAAAAATCAAAGGTCAATTCCTTGCATCTTAGTCTCAAAAATTCAGCAGTAAAAATTTTCCAATATGTCTAGACGCTCCTCCAAACGTTCTCGTTCCAGGCAAGGTGCCTCAGCCTTAACAGTCCCTCCTCCTCTAAACTTCCCATATGAAAACGGGTCTGTTTTGTTCTTCGAAACTCAAGCTGAACTTTCTAGGTTTCTCTCCAAGTTTGAGAAGCGATTTATTCTTCCTCCTCGCTTCTCAACAAGCAAGCTCCTTGAACCTTTCGCCCCTGCCGCCAACATGCTCAAAGAGTGTCAACTCTATGATTTCTTGCTCCTTACCCATCCTCATATTAACACAACTTTAGTTGAAGCATTCTATTCAAATCTTCACAAAGATGAAGATGGTGAGGTGGTCACCTCCATCAATGGCATTCACATTCTCCTCTCTGACGAGAAACTTCACACCATCGCCCGCATTCCAAACGATGGTGAAGATCTTATCCGGTATATTGATGAGGCCGGCTCTCTCTTTGATGAATCCATTCTTTTCCGCCAAGCCGGAATCTCTTATGATCAAGCTTCTTCTCGTCGTCCTACCATCTCGGGCATGGACCCAAATTATCGATTTCTCCTCTACTTCATCACCCGTGTCCTAAGACCTCGTAGGCACAATCATACCACCATATCCCAAGAGGACTCCAAGCTCTTACATGCCATTGTCACTGGAGCCAAGATCAATTGGTGTCGGCTCATTAAAATGCACATGCTCGATGCCGTCGCCGATAACATGCCCCTTCCTTATTCTCTCCTCATCATGAATTTTCTTGAAGCATCCGGATTTGTCACTGAAAATGGTCCTCTCAAAAGGAGTACCAAAATCTGGGAAATCTCGGAATCATCCTTCCATCATGATGGTGATCATGCTCCAGCTCCTCCTCCTACCCGTCCTGCCCGTCGTGCTCGTCCATCTCAGGAGCCCACTCTCCAAACTATATCCGACCAGCTCTCTCAGTTGACACACGAGATCCATGGTTATTTTGACCATGTCCATTATCCCTATGCGGGTCTCGTTCCCTTTGAAGCTGCGCCAGATGACGAGGCGGATCGTGACGGAGATAATTGATATTGTATTGTTTTTTTTTCTGTTTTTAATTGTATCGTTGGATGTCCCTCTGTTGTACCCCTTTAATTTTCAATAAATAAACCTTGTTTTATTTCGTCTTTGTGTATCTTTCCTTACTATTTTTTTGCTAATGGTAAAAGGGGGAAGATAACGGGATAACGGGTATGCACCACCTCTACATTGCTAAATATGCACCACCTCTACATTGCTAAATTGCACCACCTCTAAATTGCTTAATTGCTTATAAGCTTAAATTGAGGGGGAACAAGAACAAATATGCATACTTGTTACTTGTCTTGAATCGTCAATATTATTTGTCAATGCATATCCCGCTTAATGTTTGCCATTATCAAAAAGGGGGAAATTGTTGGAAACACGTTCTCAATGCGATATACTAAACGTGTATTCTTTTGTAGGTTTTGATGAATGACAAACAAAGCACAAATTGATATATGACGGAGTTCAAGTACAAGAGCACAAATGTTGAGATTCAAGCTCAAGACGTTGTTTTTAATTGTTATTATTGAGTTATTCTTAAATGTGATCTTGATCCTATAACTTGACTCCATAACATGGCTTCTCTCATAAAACTATTTTTCAAAATCATGCATACTTATTTCTGTATCAAATAATTTCAAATGATGCATATTTACATTAGACAAAATGTTTTCTAAACATACCTCAGAAATCTGGGCTAAGAATAATCGATTATGTACTTATGATAATCGATTGTTTATAAGCCAAGACTGCATGACAATCGATTATGAACTAATGATAATCGATTGTGAATAAGACAGTTAACATCAGGTTTTTCCAAATCTGCAAGATAATCGATTGTGAACTAATGACAATCGATTATTGATGAGGTAAAGTTTTCCAATACTCAGAATAATCGATTATGAACTAATGGTAATCGATTATGTTGAGTTGATGTCTCCAGTGATTTTAAAATTACTTAAGTAATCGATTAGTAACTAATAGTAATCGATTATGTTGAGTTAACTGGGTTTAACAATCGATTGCCTATGTCCAACAATCGATTGTCAAAGTTTATACTTAGTCGCAAAAACTTTGGCTTGAAACAGTGTGATTTGAGATTTTCAGAAAATGACAAGTAATCGATTGTTGCAAGGGACAATCGATTGTTGAAGCTGACCGTTGTCAAATGATTTTCAAATACCTCAATGTAATCGATTATTGGTTTTCTGTAATCGATGTTTTGCTCAAAATCCGGAAATAATTTTTAAAACGTTAATGAGGTAATCGATTATTGATTTGCTATAATCGATGTTTTTGATTAAAATCTGTAAATGATTTTTGGAACGTTGCTGAAGTAATCGATTATGGATTTGGTATAATCGATTATCTGAATTTGAATTTTGCCAGTAATCGATTATGGATTGTAAGTAATCGATTATTAAGCGTAAAATCTGGGATTGATTTTTGATCTGACTGGCAGATAATCGATTGTTTGGTCTTGACAATCGACTGTCACTGAGTAAATTCAGCAATTCTTAATTGGCAATTAGACAACGGTAAGACCAAGTTTTGCACCTATAAATACAACTTCAACTCAGTGTTTTAAACACAACAACATACACTAACTGATCATTACATTGCTTTAAGCTTTCATTCAATTGTTCATCATTTTCTACTCATTTCATAAAGCTTTTGAGAGCCATATTATTGTTCCAAGTTGTTGTGATCTTGAGCGTATTATTTTACTCATATCTACTCATCAAGGAGTACCTTTGTTAAGTGAGTGTTCAAGTATTTCAAATACTTGTAAGAGAATTTTGATTCTCTTGTGTTGAGGAACTTGTGCTTCCTCTGTTGAAGTGTTTGGGATTGTATCCTCGAGCAAGTGAAGTCTTTGGGATTGTATCCCCGAGCAAGTGAAGTCTTTGGGATTGTATCCCCGAGCAAGTGAAGTCTTTGGGATTGTATCCCCGAGCAAGTGAAGTCTTTGAGGTGAGGAACCTCCGAGCAAGTGAAGTCTTTGAGATTGTATCTCCGAGCAACTGTAAAGGTTTGTTAAGCACCCGTAAGCTTAACAAGTTAGTAGAAAATCTCGAGAGAGTCTCTCGGGGACTGGACTAACCACTGTTGTGGCCAACCAGGATATATCCTTGTGTAAGTTATTTTTATTGCACTTATTTACTTCCTGTAAAATTTAAATTCCGCAAGAAAACGCTAAATTTCATTAAAACGCTATTCACCCCCCTCTAGCGTTAAGCGTAGTTTCTAACACTTTAGTTTTTTGACGTTATTTCTATTAGTGTAGTTTAAATTTTCTTTTCTTCTTTTCCGTTGATTTCCAGATATTGTGTTAATAATTGATTCTGATATTATGTTGGAATATTAGTTTAATAAGATGTTGGTCTTGTTTAATATTAATTTTTTTGATAGTTCATCCCAGTGTGTTAGGATTTAGTTTAATTGTTAGTATGTGTGCCCCTGCTTTTTCATTCTAATTTTACATAGTATAGATGTTGGTTTAAGTGCATTCTTGATAGATTCTTTCTTTTAGTTTAATCTGGTGTTAGTTTTGATCTATCCTGTTTGGTAGATTTTCCGATGCTAGTTTAATTGGGTTTCAAACTGTTTGATTTGGATATTGTCCTAATTATAGTTAGTTCTAGTTACCAATTCACATCTCCTAGTTCACTCTTTAGTTATTGAAGTTTCAGAAGCATTCCTAGTTGATTTCGAGCAGTTTTTGTGTTCAGTCATTGTCACGACTCAATTCCCAAACCCGATCGTGATAACGCCTCTCGTGAAGACAAGGCTAGCCAACAGAACAGTGATGCCCTACTTAACAATTAATTACTACAAATGAATGAATAATATAACTTATTAGCATTTATAACTAATGTTTATCACGACCGGGTATCACGAGTAACGAGCATCTAAAGAAAACTGATCACCACCACAGGGCCTATATTATATACAATATAAGCTTTAGAAGCAAAAATTAAGTTCGGTGCTGTGAACGCTGGCGGCCACCATACTCAGCTACAATAGTATGCCTTCAGTCCGCTAATGACCCGCTATCGGGTGAACAGTACCTACAACTGCATGCGAGGTGTAAGGATTAAAGTGAATACTCCAAGTCAGTGAGTAATAAAAGAAAATAATAACTGAGCGGCAAAAAATCACGTAAGAGCACTCCCATGTAATATGGGACAGCACAACCCTTTTAGAAAACAGTAAATCCGAGAAATATCTTAATGAGTTTAAACCTCTTTTGAAAATATCTCTTTCTTTTCATTTTAACAGCTAAGCATATGAAAGCAATATCAGGTACTGCCAGTCCGTACACAAATCAGCCCCTCAGGCACAACACTCTATTAACATATAATACCAGGGTATCTGGTAGACAATACAAGATATAGCATGGATGCCAATGATATGGGAGTGCTGAATCTCATGCCATGTAGAACAAATAGGAACCAATGCGTGAATACAATGCAATGCGCATAACTACTGCGACGAGCGGTCCGATCCATTTGGGTACCCGCACTTATTGTGGAGGTTCATACTTCGGAGGGGCTCTTACAGCCCAAGCGGAATATCAATATCACACCGCTGCGGCATGTATCCCGATCAATGCATTATCTAGAAATGCACATAAACCACTAGGGCAATATCAGCATAACAGTTCTCAGCTCAAAACGTCAGTAAAATATCATTTAGGTTATCAAATCTTAGAAAAACTGCTGATTTTACAAAATAGTATTTAACACTTTGGACCGAGATCAAATAATATGTGGAGTAATGCAAAAATAGTGATATCAATCCCTAAAGGACTCAAATGATCGGCACAAATCCCAATAAATGGCAAACAGCCCAAATCATAATAACATCAAGTATTTTTAGTCAAATACATAGTAATTTCATCAATCCAGGTGGATCGAGTCTTAATTTCCAATGGTTCTCTACTCCACGCCCATATCCGCCCTACAAGTCACCTCGATACAGCACTATGGTGTGCAAATCCGGGGTTCAAGCCCTCATGATATCATTTACAAGTATTACTTACCTCGAACCAGCGAAATCTCTCGCCCGTGATGCCTTTTCCCCTCAAATCGTCCTCCACGCGCGTTAAATCTAACCAAAATCAGAGCGAACGCATCACACTATGCCGAGAGAACAATACCCAATGGAAAACAATCAAGGTATATCAAAAATCCCAAAACTAGAAAAACCCGAGACCCGGGCCCGCTTCTCAAAAAATTAAAAAACTCACATTACCAGATTCCTCGTCTCGCCACGGGTCCATACATGCCAAGAACTCCAAAAATCCGAGCTCAAATCACCAATCAAATCCCAATTTGCAATATCAAAACTCAAACCGTAGCTTTACCCCTTTTTAATGAATTTCAACTAATTTCCATGTTAATTCTACCATAAACATGAATAATTAGGCCAAGGAACTTACCTCCAGTCGATTCCCGTCAAAACGCTCCTCAATTTCTACTCAAAAGCTCTTGAGGTGGTTCAAAAAATGGAGGAAATATCAAATGGGTTGCGGATGAAATGTCTATAACTAACCCTTACTGAATGCCCAGTTCCTTCTATGGGAATGCAAGGGTCCTCTTGCGTTCGCGATGCACAATCTTCCCCACTGATAAAAATGCACTTCGCGAATGCGTCAGGTCTCCCGCGTACGCGATGGCTCAGGCCCCCAGACCTATGCGAATGCGTCTCCTCAATCGCGGATGCGAAGAGTAACCAGGCAGGCCCCTTCCTCAGTCTATGCGAATACGTGCCCAGCACCGAGAACGCGATTCACCATGGCTCTCAACTACGCGAACTCGTAGACTAAAAGCGAACGTGATGAACAACTACCTGCCCTCTCAACATAACTCTATGTGTCCGCAACACATACCACGCGATCACGTAGAAGGAATTCTCTGCAACCCCATAGCTGGAAAATCAGCGATCATACAAGTCCAAAAACGATCCATTTGATCACACGAAATCACCCGGAGGCCCCTGGACCTCAACTAAAAATCCAACCTACCCCAAAACATCATACGAACTTGTTCCAATCATCAATACACGTGAAACAACAATAAAATCATGAATTTCCCAAGGATTCAAGCATAAGTTTCTTCAAGACTTCCGAAACACACATTTGATCAAAAACCTGACCTAACCACATCCGATTCAACTGAAATTTTCACACACATCACAAATCACCTAATGAAGCTACTGAACTCTCGGAATTCCATTTCGACCATCGGATAAAAATCTCACCTATCAACCGGAATTCGCCAAAATACTAACTTCGCCAATTCAAGCCTAATTCTACAACGGACATCCAAATTCAATTCTGATCACGCTCCTAACGCACCAATAATTCCCAGAAGCTAACCAAATCACCAAAAAACACATCAGAGCCCCATAACTTATTTGTCAATGTCCGGTTGACTTTTTTTAACTTATTTATCCTTAACGAGATTAAGTGTCTCATTTCTTATCAAAACAATCCAAATAACCTCTAACACGCCACATACTGATAATAACGTATAAAGAATCTTAACATGGGGGAAACAGAGTAGTAACACCTGAGATGACGGGTCGGGTCGTCACATCCTCTCCAACTTAAACAAAGGCTCTTCCTCGAGCGTACCAGAGTTCCACTAGAAGCCAACCAATATCTGAATGACCTTATTGAACATATACCCGGGGTGATTCCACGTCATTCCAACTCACATAGTCACCGATAATACAAAACAACTAAAATTTCACAATCCATCTAGACCATAAATCTAGAACTACATTGAACTTCTGAAATCATACCCAGAATAAACCTGAACCAGTGGTAATAACCCATGCCTGCAACCTCAGGTGAAACCATACAAGAAATCACACAAACCAACACTCGAAACGATAGTATCTACTCCAACACTTTCATATACTGCCAACAAAAATTAAAATACGATATAAACCGTAACCATTCCTCATATCAACCGTTCATGAGGCCACTTCCCTCTGACTAATATCACAACAGATTTCTGTGTTAAACTTTGATATTACCCATCCAACAAGTTGAAATTGACTATGTTCATATTCATTAGTGACTCCAACAATCTCCTCGAATCCAACATACCACTATGGTGATAAGACATCTCAACACAGGCCTAAGCCACAACATGCATCATATACACACTAATAAGAGACAGTCCGAACATACTCAAATCATGGCAATTGATTCAAACGAAAGAGCTGTACCTCAAGCTCATCAGTACCATCACAACACAAGGCTGAGACCCCGTCTCACATCATAGAAATAGAATACCTGAATCCTCCTTAAAATTCAATAACTTCACGTGGCCTCTCCACAATGCGCGATACTATCCAAACACTGTTAAACATGAAACACCTCAAGTAACCATGCTCAAAGTAGACAGCCAGGCACAGATTAATGCATGAAACAAAGAAATCAATCACACCCACGGTGAAGCAAGTAATATACATCATTCAATCCTAAAGGGACATAACCGATGTGCTATTTGCCGACCAACTCCCAATACGAACTTCCTCAGAAACTGGGAAACAAGGCATACAAAGTAACATATGGAAAACCATTCTCAACATCACACTGTTGCGGCTCGCAACCCGATCCAGATAACATACCCATGGCGGCATGCCACCCGATCCACACAAATATCTCACATTTGGGAGAAGCATAACGAGCCAAATTAGCTCATAATAACAAAATACCGCGTATCAGTCTTAAGCATACTAAGTGTATAATGATATCTACTTATAGCATTGTAAACTACAAAACACAACTTCCACAATAAGTGTTGATAGCACCGCAATATATGTGCTTAGAGTCCGAAAATCATAACGCCTCACAGCACATAAAAGTAACTCAAAGATCTCCCCACAGTACTACCAGGTTAAATAATGATCGAATCAACCTATCCTTCATCAATACAATTCAGGACTAACAAAGATAACTCAAACTAAACATTTATCCAGTTAGCTTACCAACAAATTCATCACCAATAAGCCTAAAGCTGCTCCTTCCTCTACTATAACTCATTCCGGAGCCGTACAATACTGTGCCCGACACCAAATAATTACTGAAAACAATCTCGCCTGGTGACATGCCCAGCCACAAGGAATGCATCCAAAAAGTCCCTCAATACCGGAACCAAATCAATGGTAGAAACCTCTACACTGACATCCGCCTCAAAGGCCCAATTAAGGAAAACAATCCAGACCAGCCATCCGCTGGTCTGTGGAACACAACCATTTAGCTAGAACATAGTCTGATGCACATCGCCACGCAACTTGTGGCATTTTCCAGCATAACCCATAGCACAATCGTCTAGAATAACCCAACACTGAAACAATCCGTCTACACCCCAATATCATATCCAGAATCTAATATACCAAGAAAAGAAAGATCCACTCGGGCTTCCAAACCCTCAATAGCCGCTAACGGTACCAATACATGCGATCCACAACCACTACATAGACTGTATCTGAGAACTCCCAGCCTCTAACTCCATATAACATACAAATCACCATACCTGATTTCCACATTCCGCCATATGAATGCCTATCACACATTAAGTACCCATTCATTCCACAAAAAATATTCTAAAATTTTCTTGTGCCATCACAAACTCAAATATAAACAGTCAATCCAATCAGTAAAATGCTGCAATCCCACCGAAGTATTATCATGTTACATCACCTTCACTTTTTACTAAACATATACGCCCGTCAAATCACTAGAATAGTAATACCATTTCCTTAGTCATCTAAAGGTCGATTCTTAAATCACCTGCAGCTATCCGTGCTGGTTAAGAATTTAATAGCTTTCTATTTTGATATGAAACGAAACCTTACACACGCAAATCCAGATCCTCCACAACATATCGCATATACTATACCGCACTATGAAAATCATAAGAACTCCATCTCCGTTTTCCCAACCACAGGCATCAACGCACTCAACTAGTTAAGAACATTCATTGATCTCATTAAGAAGAAAATCATTACACACCCCATGCTTTGTACGTCCATTGAAAAGATACATCTCTAACCATGGTGAAACCCAACAAGAATTCTCTCCCATTCCATTTGCAAAGGCTAAACTGTCAGGACTTAATCCTTCTAACTAGACCAAGCTATTCAAGCTGTCAAAACTCAAGAGCTTTGCTGCAAAATACATATACGAACTCATTGCCTCGAACACAGACAAAGAATTTATCACATCTTTACTATATCGATTTGGTCTATCTTCAAGCTATCCCGTCTATCTAGTTTCTCCTCTGATTCATCATCAACTTGATATTCCCTCTTGCTGAAGCATCACAATTCCTCAATTCAGGCTCATTACACGAGACTTAAGCACAAGACCACACTGTCTAAGACCCACAAGCCATTGAATACTCTCTCAAATATTTCTAGGAACTCCACATTCCCAAAATAATCTACTAGGAAGAACTTCTTGTGAATCCAACTCTGTTACCTTTATTTTTCATGATACTGATGCATAAAATCCCATAATTAACATAAAAATACCACAAGCCTTGACATATTTCCAATGAAAACACGGTCTCTAACCACATACACAACCTTAAAACACCTGATTATTACATCCAAATCTGGTACGCAATAAAACCATTCCGAGGGTCATTCACTCTTATTCAACTATAAATTATCTGACTTAGCGAACAGAACTACACGTGCCTTATTAGCACTCTAACACCGCAAGATATGATTTAACTCTAATACCAACAAACATCTTCCTTATGAATACACTGAGAATTCGTTATCATCAACAGCCCAAGACATGATATTATTTACACACATCTAAGAAGCACCATAAAACCTTTGTTCGATTTGTGCCATCCTCGGCTCAATTTCTGTGACCAGAACTGATCCATCGGCATACCTCGAAGAAGAATCACATTACACATATCCGTGCAATCAGCTACTCAACAACAACTTCCCCATCTTGGCTCGAAGACATCTATCAGGACACACTCAACAACCCATAATACCTTTACTCTGTTAATACCACTATGCCATAGTGAGATTAAACTCAAATCGTTTACTAGTTTATGAAAACAACAATCATCTTAGTACTGTAATCCTCTACAAATCCTGCATTCGTCCCTACATTAGTTGAGTCCACACTCTTATTTGATCCCATATTCTCAATTTCAAGAGGTACCCTTCAATTACACATGAGACCTTCTAACACATGCATAAGGACCATACCACTTAAGAACAACCCGTAGGAGATAACCTCCCTGCTTTGCCTCAATTTAGTACTTCAGCATACCTTCCACCATCACATGTGCTACACAATCAATTTAGACTTCTTGAGTCAGAACTCATACCGTAATATGATATTTACTTCACTCCAAACTAGGAGGTCTAAAAATATTTTTCACGCACCCATAACTCGGGACAACATATCCAATCATAATGGAAATCAAACACTTAATGATTAATCTATCACTTAGCAGACCTTCTTTGACACTTCCAAGTCATATAGACACATTGCACAGCACCAACATACACATCACGCACCTATCCAGTGCCATTCACACCTTTAGGGATGATACTTAACATATAAGTTCATAATACCATCTCGCAAAACTAACACCTCGGTGCTCAAGCCATAGGCGAAGATTCAGCCTCAGGTCCTCCAGTTGGCCGAACATCAACTCATAGAAATCACATCTCGCCCCTCGATCGGGGAATCGCAAGCCATCAAAGCACATATAATATTGAGCACTCATGCGCGTATATAGACGTGATGAAGGAATTTCAAGAGTTATATTCCAAGCTGAATCAAGTACGCACGATAAGAATTCTAAGAAAGTTAAGTTTTTCTTAAAGGTTCGGCAACCTCTCAAGGATAAATACAGACGTTGTACTGATTCGCGAGACTCTACTAACCTGCTCAAGACTCGTGAGACCTAGTAACCTAGGCTCTAATACCAACTTATCAAGATCCAAGTTCCAAACCCAATTATGATGGTGCCTCTCGTGAAGACAAGGCCAACCAATAGAATAATGATGCCTTACTTAACAATTAATAACTACAAATGAATGAATAATATGACTTATTAGCATTTAGAACTGATGTTTATCACTTAACACAACCCGACCGAGGTATCACGAGTCACGAGCATCTAAATAGAACTGAACACCACTATAGGGCCAATATTAAATACAAAATAAGATTTAGAAGAAAAAGATGAAGTTCGGTGTCGTGAACGCTGGCGGCCACCTTACTAAGCTCCAATAGTATACCTTCAGTCCGCTAATGACCAGCTATCGGGTAAACAGTACCTGCAACTGCACGCGAGTTACAATGAGTAAAGGGAGTACTCCAACTTAGTGTGTAGTAAGAGCAAATATTAACTGAGCAGCAACAAATCACATAAGAACACTCCATCATGTAATATGGGACAGCACAACCCTTTTCGAAAACAGTAAGTCTGGGAAACATCTTTTGGAAAATACCTGGCTCAGTTTAAACATCTTTAAAATATCTCTTTCTTTTCTTTTTAATACTTAAGCATATGAATCTGATATCAGGTAGTGCAAGTCCGCACACAAATCAGCGCCTCGAGCACAACACTCTATTAACAAATAACGCCAGGGTATCTGGTACATAGTGCAAGATATAGCATGGAGCCAATAATATGAGAGTGCTGAAAGTCATGCCACGTAGTATAAATAGTAACCAATGCGTGAATGCAATGTAATGCACATGACCGATGCGGCGAGCAACCCGATCCATTTGGGTACTCGCGCTAACTGTGGGGGTTTAGACTCCAGAGAGGTTTCTATAGCCCAAGCGCAATATCACACTGCTGCGGCATGCATCCCGATCCATGTACAGTCCAGAAATGTACATAAGCCACTTGGCCAATATCAATATAACAGTTCTCAGCTCAAAATGTCAGTAAAATATCATTTAGATTTTCAAATCTTAGAAAAACGATTTTGCAAAACAATATTTAAAACATTGGACGGAGATCAAATAATATGCAGAGTAATGCAAAAATAGTAGTATCAATCCCTAAAGGACTCAAATGATTGGCACGAAGCCCAACAAATGGCAAATAGCCCAAATCATAATAATATCAAGTTGTTTTGGTCAAATACATAGTAATTTCATCAATCGGGGCAGACTGAGTCTCAATCCCCAACGGCGCTCTACCCCACGCCCATATCCGACGTGAAAGTCACCTTGATACAGCATGTGATGTGCAAATCCGGGTTTTCAAACCCTCAGGATATCGTTTACAAGTATTACTCTCCTCGAAACGGTGAAATCTCTAGCCTGCGATGGCTTTGCCCCTCAAACCAGCCCCCAGCGCATCGAATCTAACTAAAATCAGCTGAAGGGGAGGAACTACACGAAGCTTGAGGGAGCTGTTAGACCATATATATCTTTGTCATACAGAGCGAACGCATCACAGTATCCCAAGGGAACAACACCCAATCGAAAACAATCAAGATATATCAAAAATCTCGAAACTAGAAAACTCGAGCCCCAGAATCGCTTCTGGAAATATTACAAAACTTATATTACCAGATTCATCGTCTTGCGAGTCCATACATACCAAGAACTCCCAAATCCGAGCTCAAATGACCTATCAACTCCCAATATGAAATATTAAAACTCAAACCTTTACTTTATCCCTTTTTAATGAATTTCAACAAATTTCCATTACATCTACCATAAACTTGAATAATTAGGCCAAGGACCTTGCCTCAAGTCGATACCCGTCAAAACACTCTTCAATTTCTACCTAAAAGATCTTGAGGTGGTAACAAAATGGAGGAAATATCAAATGGGTCGCGGATGAAATGTCTTTAATTAACCCTTACTGAATATCTAGTTTCTTCTATGCGAACGCGAGGGTCCTCTCATGTTCGCGATGAATAATATTCCCCTCTGACAAAAATTCCCTTCGCGAACGCATCTAGTCTCCCGCGAAGGTCAAGGCTCAGACCCCCAGACCTATGCGAACGCGTCTCCTCAATCGCGAACATGAAGAGTAACCAGGCTGGGCCCCTTCCTCCTTCTATGCGAACGCGTGCCCAGCACCAGGAACGCAACTCACCACGGCTCTCAACTACGTGAATGTGTAGCCCAAACGCGAATGCAATGAACAACTTGCTGCCCTCTCAACTTAACTGTACGCGTCCGCGACACATACCACGCGAACGCAAAGAAGGAATTCTCTACAACCCCAAAGCTGGAAAACAAGCAATCACACAAGTCCAAAAACGATCCATCACCCCGAGGCGCCAGTGACCTCAACCAAAAACACCAACCTAATACAAAATACAAACTTGTTCCAATCATCAAAATATGTCAAACATCATAAAAATCATCAATTCCCCATGAATTCAAGCCTAAGTTTCTTCAAAACTTCTGAAACACACATTCGATAAAAAATCCAACCTAACCACATCCGATTAAACTGAAATTTTGCAGACACATCACAAATCACCTAATAAAGCTACTAAAACTTTCAGAATTCTATTCTGACCCTCGAATCAAAATCTCACCTATAATCCTAAATTTTTCAAAATACTAACTTCATCAATTCAAGCCTAATTATACAACGGACCTCCAAATTCAACTCTGATCACGCTCAAAAGTCACCAATCATTCTCCGAAGCTAACCAAATTACCAAAAATCTCATCCGAGCTCTATAATGTTTTAGTCAATGTCCGGTTGACTTTTCCAACTTAGCCTTCCTTAAATAGACTAAGTATCTCATTTCTTATCAAAACAAGTCCAAATCAACTCTAACATGCTAGATACGGATAATAGCATATGAAGAAGCTTAACATGGGGAAACAGGGTAGTAACACCTGAGACAATGGGTCGGATCATCACATTCATTATGTTTTGGTTGTTTGTGGTTGCTGTTGAAATTACAACTCTGTCCGGGCTTTGTTTCAGTGTATTTTCTGGGTTGAGATTGAGTTTACTGTTGATTTGGTTCTGACTGACTGCTGCTGCTGTACTTATTATGCTGACCTCTCCTCAACTTCATTATTTTCCACTTACAGGTACACTTCTGTGAATTACATTCGATTTAACTTTGACTTGAAGTCAAATAAGAAATTGCTCAACTGATTTGAGCTCATTTGGACGTTGTTTATTCTTTATAATTCAAGTTGTTAGTTAAATGAATGTAGTTGATGCTTAGTTACTTGTTTTGCATTATAAGAATAATAGTTACGTATGGACGGTATAAGTGATGCTTTGGACTGTTACACTGTTAGATGTATTCCCTTGTGATTTTCACAGTTAGTAATTTTTTAGCTTTTGTTAGTTCATGTTATTAGAATCCTGTAGTTTGGGGTCATATTCAATTGAAACAGGACTGCGTTGATTTCCAATTTTTAGTCAGCTAGCATTAAACAGAACAAGTAGTTCATTGAGCTTTGATTCGCATTGTTACTGTACATACTACTAGATCGGCTGAATTGTATTAATGAGATTACTAGATTGTAAATCTATAGTTACTTACAATTAGATTTAGTATAATCAATACTTGTTCAACATTGCAATTTCCTATTTAAAATTCAAAGTCATAAACAGTTGAAGTTTGCAAATAAGTTGGAATCAGTGTGCTGGTCCTTGAGTTCCGCAATCTGTTTTAAAAATTGAACTAGGTTTGATATGAGTTTCGTTGTTATCTTACATTGATATTCATTACGTCTGTCTTCACTATGTTAGTTGATCCGTTAGAATGTGCCTCGTTGTCAATTCAAATTGTTAGTCATCACATTTGTTTTGAATAAGCTAATTATGAGCAGACTTACCAAGTCCATCAATTTGGCCATTGGTTGGAAGATTCCAATTCCCAGTCTAACATAATACAAGATTGGGCGTTCAAGTTAGGTAACGGGTTCGAACTAAGAGGTTCTTCATTTTTATTTGGACTCGAACTCGAATTTGAATTTCGAATTTCATGATGCTAAGTAATTAGGATTTCTTTTTTCTTTTGTTCTTAGAGACAAATAAAAATAGAAAATTATATATTAGGATTGGCTTTTAAATAAAATTGATGAGACGAGCCTCGCCAAGCAAAAGATGTACATCACGGGGCCCTCAATAAATATCGTGTTAAGTACTTAGAATTCGGGATGGACCGTTTAGTGAATTTCACGGTCTTCCCCAAAAAAATTACTCAGTAGACGCTTTAGGTGTGCTTTAATAATTTACCTTCTTAAACTCGGGTACGCATTTATGCGACCCAAATCCAAATTTCAACGGAATCGAAATGTGTCGACTTCCACGTGTGCATTAATGCAACGTGGTTCGAGATGTATTTTCACAATATTGCCATTCTCGTAAAAAATAAAAATAACAATAATAGTAAAAGTGGTTCAAAATTAAAATGCACATAAGCTAAAATATGTTTTAAAATCAGATAAATCCAAATATGACAGTTGAGCGATCGTGCTAAAACCACGTAACCCAGGAATGCCTAATACCTTCTCCCGGATTAACAGAATTCCTTACCGGAATTTCTAGTTCACGGACTATTAGCATAGTCATAATTTTCCTCAGTTCATGATTCAGCCGATGAGTTGGGGCACCATTTATCTCTGAATTGGCAACTATGAAATTTTAATAATAAATCGCGTTCCGATCGCCCTTTAATTGGAAAAACTCTTTTATGCCCTTGCAGGTGTAGTGAAAAAAGAGGTGTGACAGCTCTGCTGACTCTGCCGAGGAGACAAACCCAGAACTTCAGTTCAGGGTTTAAGCATTCGAGCTCAGAATAATTATTGTGTTTGGAGTTATCTTATTTTCCTACATGTTTCATGCTAAATTTGCTAAATTTTTTACCGCTTTTATATAATCTGAAGTCTATATAAACTGTGTCGAAACCCTTCTCTTCTCACCTCTGGTGATGTGCTTACTGGTTGAGACTCCCTATTCTGTTAGTGTCATACCATATAATAAGAAAGAGACCAAAAAAGTTACAAAGTCAGATGGCCTTTTGGTTTCCGTTACGTTTCCCCCTCCTCGACTCGAGTTGTCCGCTCGGGTACATAGTCTAGGACCCATACCTAAGCTTTGAACCTAGAATAACGTGACTTCATGCTGGATCCTTAGGAGGAACGCTTATTTGCATCATGTTGCATTTGATTTAGGGGACTCAACACAGGGGCTGGGTCCGTCTAGGACAATCAACCCGAAATGAAAAGACCATCCTGATGCATCCTACTTGTTTTCTGCATTTATTTACTTAAGACTTGCATGCTAAGCGGTTTTCAAATTTTGAGAACTAGGAAAAAAGAAAAATAGAGAAAGAGCAGAAAAAGACCAATGCCCAAATACTGTCGAAACTCTGCCAAAATTTTAAAAAAATGGTAGAAGAATATATTTTATTTTTGAATAGTTTGTTTCAACAAAAAAAAAACAAAAAGGGAAAAGAGTCTTATTTTTTGTTTTTCTTATTTTCACAATTGTTTATTTGCCAACAGCGAAAAATAGGTTGTCTCTTGTTTGTTGGAAAAGAAAAAGAAAAAGAGTCTTGTATTTTAGTTTGGGAAAATAGGCTGTTTTAGTGTTTGTTGAAAAAGGAAAAGGAAAAATAGTCTTGTTTTTAAAATGACAAAAATGAAAATGCAAAAGAGTCTTGTTTTAAAAAATGATTAGTTTGATCGGCCCGAACTACGCAGGTTTGATTCTCACTGGATGTGAGATACATAGACAACCCTCATCGGGTCAAACCTCCCTTTTGCAAAAATAGCCAAAAAATGTCTAAGTCTTAGATTTTGGCATGAATAAACAAGTGAACCTGTTCTTGTCAGAAATAGCCGAATGTTCCTAAAAAGGCGCCAGAAGGCTGCTTTTGCAAGAACAGCCACCTGTGATCACTTTATAAATATTTTGGCCGGTTAGCCAACGCATCCTTATAATCTTCGTTCTCGAGGTGCTGAAAGGCCGTGATCATGAAACCATGTCTTTTATTTTAATTTAAAAAATAAGAAAAGAATCAGTGATCAAGTGAGTACAGGTTGAATTTTGGTTAATATAAGTCGATCCAGCTTTGGCAGTGTCTTAAACCGTTCTTGCCGAGATAGCCTTACAGTATCTTTCAGTGTTGAAAGGCTATTTTTGTAAAGAACAGACAAGTTTCTCGAGTGTCATAAAATAATCCTCCCCGGCCTCAAAATTCATGAAAAATTTAGAAGGGGCCACGTTTGCAAAAATAGCCATTTTGTTAAAACTGGCATGTAGGGGAAATAACTTATTAGTTGGTTCTTGAGTTTGTATTTCATTTGATTAGAATATGTAGTTTGTTTGATTTTCGAGTCTGTATTTCATCTTTTTGTCCGAGTCTATTAGTTTTGTTTAAGTTTGTAAATTTTTGGATCATTGTAATTAAAGTGTGTTTTACTGTGAAAAATTGAAAGTTCCACAATTGGTTTTATTGTTTTTCTACCTTTTATATTCACAAACTACCCGATCTGATTCATGCGGGGTCATGATACGTAGGAAATCATCATAGGATTCGACCATAACTAAATAAAAAAGGAAAAAGAAAATGAAAAGAAAAACAAGTAGAGAAAAAAAAAAGAAATGAAAAGAGCAGAAAAACAAGAGGGAAAAAAAGAGAAAATAAGAAATTGAGGGAACGAGAGAACCGAAACAAATAGAAAACAAAGGTAGGAATTGAAAAGGTAACAGAGAAAAACAAAGAAAAGAAAAAGAATAAAGAAAATGAGAAACAAAAAGAAAGAAAGTTGACATTAGAAATAAAAGTCGGGATGATGCAAACAGTCGAGTAAATGCATAATAGAATGCGTTAACTACTTAGGTGCATTCATTCCCCAACATGCGGTTAGCAAACCTGCTCATGCCCTAACAATTAACCAGGTTGGTGTTGATGTTGAATCCAGGCAGGTGGTTAGCTGTTTTGCATTCTAGCAACCAATTCCTACAACACCCGATCTAAAAACAAGTTGAAAATTACAGGCCAGGAATCTGATACCAGTATTCGGGGGCCGGCAAAAGTGGTAGTAGTAATGGATGTTAATGCGATGAGGGAAGAAATGCATAAGTTGAGGCAACAAATGGCTGGAATGCATCATGATTTGTCCAGGGGTCAGCCGATGCCAGTTTATCCCGCCAATCCAACTATATCCCACCTTTTGCTCAGTCTCCGGAGCCTCCGACCACCCAAACAAAACCCTCTTCCACCAATCACCCTGTCTTTGTGGCGCCTCCACCTGCCACACTGCAAAGATCATCCAGTGAGCCATTGTTTCAAGCTCATGACAGTCAGTATTACCCTCCTAAGCCTACCTTTAAGGTTCCTGATCCATATTCTTATGCCCCTCACTTTGATCTCCCAGTGGAAACTAAAAATCCACTTAAGAACCTAGAGCAGGAAGAGATAATTTGAAAAATGAAAATCCTGGAGCAGTCCTTTAGAAATATGCATGGATTGGTCAATCAGGTCAGTGTGGCCTATAAAGACCTTTTTCTGTTCCCCGATGTTCAGCTGCCTGCGGGGTTCAAAATGCCAAAGTTCGATATATATGATTGTCACGACGATTCAGTATCACACTTGCGAGGTTTCTGTACTAAGATAAGAGGGGTCGGTAGGAAATATGAACTATTGATGGCATACTTTGGGCAAAGTTTGAATGGGTCTGCACTAGAATGGTATACGTGCCAGATCCTAGCAGGTGGTATACTTGGGATGATCTAGCATAGGCATTTGCTGGCAATTTCCAATATAATCTAGAGATTGTTCCAGATTGCTTGTCTCTGATAAAAGTTTAGAAGAAGCCCGGGGAAAGTTTCAGGGACTGCGGTTTCCGCTGGAGGGAGCAGGCTACGAGAGTCGACCCTCTGATGAGGGAAAGTAAAATGGTGGACTACTTTTTGCAGGCTTTGGAGCCAACTTACTTTGGTCACCTGGTGACGGCAATTGGCAAATCTTTCAACAAAGTGGTGAAAATGATGGTCGAGGAAGAATTGATATCCGATAAAATCGTGAGCTATTCAACGATTAAAGCAACTACCCAGGCCATCCAAAGCGTCACTAGGGGTATGTTGGGAAAGAAGAAGAAAGAAGAGGTTGCAATAGTTGAAGCCGGAGCTTGGTCTAGATCAAGAGGCCCTTCACCCTACTACCAACCCAGACCCCACCACCCAAATTACCCATACACCCCATATGGCCCTCCACAACCCTACTACTCACCCCTGGATCCATTCACCATGCTCAAGCTTATACCCAGCCTTTGGCTCATACGCAATGGCGTGCACCGACTCCTCAAAACACATACCCACCTCCACAAAATACATATCTACCCCTAGGACATATATATATCCTTGATGGTCTGGTTTCCATGGGAATCAAGATTTCAAGAATGAGAGGGTGCGGAAGCAGAGAACATTCACTCCGCTGGGGAAGTCATATACTAGTCTTTTTCACAAATTAAGGTAGTTGGGCTTGTTGGCCCCCAATTGAACCCAAAGTGCCAAATCCCCTTCCTAGAAATTTGGACAATTCATTGAGTTGTGAATATTGTTCGGGAGTCCCCGGGCATGATACTGGAAAATGCTTGAAATTGAAAATAGTTGTGCAAGATCTTATTAACACTAACCGAATTGAGGTTCAGGCCCCACCGACACAAAACATTAACCTGAATCCGCTGCTACCTCACCAGGAGGCTCGTGTGATTGAATTGATGCATAGGGGAGGGAAGTCTAAGAAACCTTAGCGGACAGTAATCTGTTCTAAAAACCAATTTGAATGAAGAGTCAACCAGTGAGAAAGCGGTGTTTCAGTTGAAAGGGGGGATAACAAGCCGCTGTCGTCAAAGGTTCTTGGGTCATTGAGTGGTATAGATGGAGACTGGGAAATGGATTCAAAGATTATTCACTAAGGTAAACATAGTTGAAGCAGAGGGAGGGTCAAATAAGGTAAATATGCAGTTCGTCTGACCATGGGCAAAAGTCAACGACTGGAAGTCTTGGTAGTGAGATTTGTTTTTCTTTAAGCTGTCTGGGTTATTCCCGGGTCTGTTGTACAGATACTATTTTCCGTCCATCCCGATGAGTTAAACCATGTTATCTTTTCCTTCAATGAAATGCAATTTTCCTTCTTCAGTCTTAATTCTGTTTTAGTTTTTTTTTTCTTATCTGTACTATTCTTTTTATGCTGATATCAATAATATGATATGCATAAGAAATCCTTGGTCCAGTCTTGAAGGACGGTCTAATTCGGAAAATAATGCAAGAAATTGAGTGTGTTAATAAAGTGGAACATGATGACAATTTTATCCGCTTTGAATAGTTGAGTTTGATTAGCAAAAATAGACTAGTATTAGTGCGGAATGGCAATTGTACCAACAAAAATGGCAAGAGTGTACAACAAGAAAGTGCGAAGTCAGACAGTTAGTGCTGAGACGTATCTTTCCTCATAAGGCTGAAGCAAAAGGAAAATTTGCCCAAAACTGGCTGGGGCCATTTGTTGTAACCAGAGTGTTGTCTAGTGGTGCATCATATCAAACAGATGTGGAAGAAAAATGTGTAAAAATGACCATCAACTCCGATGCGGTCAAGAGATACTCTATATGAATTCTTTGTTTTGATTGTACTTGTATTGTATTTGGCATATTTTGAAGATTGAAATGACGAATGTATTTTGTTCTGCTATCTGAAACATTTTATCCTTTGTCATCCATTTTGAGCTGTGTTTATTTTTTTTCATACCCCTCTTTCGAAATCAATGGCACAATTAAGAAATGCAAGTGCCGAAACTAAGTAAATGAAAAAAAGGAAGGAAAATAAAAAGAAGGAGGAAAAGAAAGGAGAAGAAGGCAAAAGAAAGGAACAGAAAAGAGATGAAAAAAGAAAAAAAGAGAAAAGAAAAAGAAAAAGAAAGGAAGAAAAAGAGAATGAAACGAAAAGAAAAGGAAGGAAAATAAAAAGAATGGAAAATGAAAAGAAAGGAAAAGAAAGAACAGAAAAATAGAAATAAAAGAAGAGAAGCGCAATAACAAAGTATTTCCTATGACGTGAACAACGTTTGACTTGAGCCCGAAAGGGTACGTAGGCAGTCTCTCTGAGGTTCAATCATAACAAAATAAAAATCCAAAAGACCCCAAGCAAGAAGCTGGGAAAACATTGTTATTATCGTGAAAGATTAGATTTCGAAAGTTGTAATGGTTAACCCACGTTGAATTATTTTTATGAATTTTATACCCATTCTTTCTAACCCCATACAAAAGCCACATTACGTTCCAAAGAAAGACCTTTTGATCAGTCTTTGACAAATGTCAAGTCAAGCAGGTAAAGGTAGTTCATATCTAGGGCAATACTCTAGTTTAAGCATAAAAAACTAAAAATAAGAGAGTCTTATTGGTGAAAATATTCACATGCACCATAAGGCATAGGAGCTGAGAAAATTTAAAATGAGTATTATTGGTAAAAACATTCATAAGAACCGTAAGGTGACGCGAGTTGAGAGAAATGAGAGAGCCTTATTGGTAAAAACCCTCACGGGCACCTTAAGGCGGAAGTGAGTTAAGAAGTGAACAAATGAGAAAGGTCTGTTGGTGGAATACAGTTTCAAGGCACTACACGAATGAACAAGGTCAAGGTTTGGGTAAAGTAATCAAGTGATGGAAATTCTGGGGCAACAAAGTATGGCGACTGGAAGCTGGTTAGTCTGAAGTGCATGTCATGACCATTGGTACCAGTTGTTCCGGTCAGATAAGTTTCTTTCTTTTTCCTTTTAACAGTCGTTCAGTTTTGGATTATTCTTCTCCTTAACTCATAAAGTCATTGCATTTCATTTGTTTTAGGGTTTTATCTATCTAAAATTTTTCGATGTCGGTCTATTTCAAAGTAAGTGAAAAAGGGTTTCAAAGCTCAGTACCAGCTTTTAAAATTTGTAAAGCACAGTGTGGTCTGAGTATGTCAAGGACAACAAGATGTAAGGTGGAATATAGAAAAATCAACGGACTTTTCATCAGTGGAATGATTGGGGAAATGTCGTGGGAAACGTAAAAGTTAAGAAAATGAAGTCAGAAGTGTGAAATAATAGTATGGGTATAGAATATTCGGGTTGACAAAAGTTAGAGTTTGAAAGTTACTCGAAAATTCAAGCAATTCAGAGCCAGTTCAAGGAAGCCAGTCAAAACAAAGCAATATGGTAGAAGGATTTTCAGCAAGAATGCCATAAACTAACTACCATTTTAAACTGACAATTTTTTTTTATTAAAACAAGGGCAGGAAAAGTCGATTGTTTTGAGGAAATTCTCAATGAGGGAAAAACAAGCAGTTATTAGGTTTGACCGCAAAGTGCGGTATGATTAAAATATAAGATAATGATGAATATGATAGGGGAATGAATGTTTGCATATTTAGGATAAAATTCAAGTAGAAGTAGTCACGACCTTCGTGGATAATAGGGGTAGTTCAAAATCCCTTGTAGGTAAAATGATGTAGTAAGAGTAATACCTTAGGTTAGTAATTGTTAGGAGTTGTTAGGACCTTCCTGGATAATAGGATGTAGTTTATTGTTAGATAATACGCTTAATGCTAGAGGGAGGGGGGGTAAATAGCGTTTCAATAAAAATAGCATAAACTTGCGGAATTTATAAATTGCAGGAAATAAATAAGCGCGATAAGTAAGTAAATTAGAACAAACGCACCGATATATCCTGGTTCACCACAACCCGTGGCTAGTTCAGTCCCCGAGAGACTATCTCGAGATTTCCACTAACTTGTTAAGCTTACGGGTGCTCAACAAACCGTTACAACTTGAGGACACAAGCCTCAACAACCTTTGCTCGGAGATACAACACTCCAAGACTTCAACCAAGGAAACACAAGTTCCTTCTTACAACACAAGGGACTAACACTTCCCTTCAAGTGTACAAAACACTTAGCACTCAAACAAGACACTCCTTTAAGAGTAGATATGAGTAAAAAGAATACGCTCAAGATCGCAACTACTTTCGACAAGAATTTGGCTCTCAAATGCTTATGTAATGAATATAAAGTGATAAGCAATAAAGTATGCAAGCTTTAGCAATTGTATGATCAGTTGTTGTGTGTTGTTGTGTTCAAAAGACTGAATTGAAGCTGTATTTATAGTTGAAAAACTTTGTATTACCGTTGCCTAATTGCCAATTAAGAATTGCTGATTTTACTCTGTGACAATCGATTGTCAAATAACCACAATCGATTGTTTGCCAGTTCTTCCAAAAATCAATCCCAGATTTTACGCTTAACAATCGATTATCTAAGATAAATAATCGATTATTGGCAACGTTCAAAAAATCATTTCCAGATTTTACGTAAAACAATCGATTGTCAGAAATCTACAATTGATTACTCAGCAACGTTCAAAAAATCCTTTCCAGATTTTAATTAAAACAATCGATTATAGGAAATCAATAATCGATTACTCAGCAACGTTCAAAAAATCCTTTCCATATTTTAATTAAAACAATCGATTATAGGAAATCAAGAATCGATTACCTGACAGTATTTGAAAACATTTTGGCAACGGTCAGTTATACAATCGATTATACAAAGTTTACAATCGATTATATATCAGTCTTGAAAAATCAATTTAGACACTGCCTCTTGACAATCGATTGTTATACATTCACAATCGATTATTTAATAACTTTGAAAAAGTTTGGAAGACACTGCCTCAACACAATCGATTGTCATATGTTTACAATCGATTATTTTGTGACTTTGAAAAATCAGATGGACACTGTCTCTTCACAATCGATTGTCATTAGCTTCACAATCGATTATTTTGAGCTTTGAAAAACTTTGATGGACACTGCCTCATCACAATCGATTGTCATAAGGTTCACAATCGATTGTCATGCATATTTGAAAAATCTGATGCTCACTGCCTTAACACAATCGATTGTCGTTAGTTCACAATCGATTGTCAAGCAGCTGACTTAAACATAATCGATTATCATAAGTACATAATCGATTATCTTAGTCCAGATTTTAGAGGCATATTTAAAAATCATTTTGACTAAAGTAAATATGCATTATTTAAAATCATTTTGCACTAAATAAATATGCATGATTTGTTAAAAATATTTTTACGAGAGAAGCCAAGTCTTGAGTTTAAGTTGTCGGATCAAGATCACAATTAAATACCGACTCATATAAAACTTAATCTCGATCTCTGTCTTGTGCTTGAATCTCGTTATATATCAATTTTGCACTTGTGCTTGGATCTCGTCATGTGTCAATTTGCGCATAGTTTGTCATTCATCAAAACCTACAAATATGAACACACGTTTAGTATAATGCCTTGAGAACGTGTTTCCATCAATTTTCCCCTTTTTGATAATGGCAAACTTTAAGCGGGATATGCATATTAGAAAATTCATAATGACGATTCAAGACAAGTAAAGATTTGCAACAAGTATATAGATATGCAATTTGTTCCCCCTCAATATATGAATTCCCCCTCAATTTATGCTATTGAGAATGCATACCCGTTATCTTCCCCCTTTTGCCATTAGCAAAAAAATATAGAATTAAAAACTTGTTTATTTATTAAAAAAAAGGTTACATAACGGGAACAATAAAACATAGAACAATAAAATAAAGAAATTATTCATCATCATTTCCCGCCTTATCATCCGGCACTGCTTCATAGGAACAAGACCGGCATATGGATAATGAACATGGTCAAAATATCCATGGATCTCATGTGTCAATTGACCGACAGAGGTGGTCAATGAAGCAATTTGGTCGGAAATGGATTGAAGAGTAGGTTTTTGAGGCTGACGCGATCGACGAGTTGGAGGAGGAGCAGGAGCTACATGATCGCCGTCATAGGGAAAGGAGGATTCTGAAATTTCCCACTTCTTGGTGCTCTTTTTGAGAGGACCGATGGAAGTGTCAAACCCAGAAGCTTCAAGCAAATTCATAATAAGGAGGGCATAGGGAAGAGGTCTATCATCTCCGATGGCATCACGCATGTGAATTTTGACGAACTTACACCAATTGATGTGAGCTCCGGTTATAATGGCATGCATGAGCTTAGCGTCCTCTTGGGAAAGAGTGGTATGATTATGCTTCCGAGGCTTGAGGACTCGGGTGATGAAATAGAAAATCAAACGATATTCGGGGAGCATTCCCGTGATAGTAGGACGCCGAGTGGATAGATTAGGATCATAAGATGTAAGACCTATTTGGTTTAGGAGAATTTTCTCATCAAATAAGGCGCCGACCTCTCTAATGTAGCGAGTAATGTTTTCGCCATTTCGAGGAAGATGGGCAATGGAATGCAAGTTTTCATTGGACAAAAGAATTTGAACACCATTAATATTTGACACAAGCTCACCTTCGTCATCCTCATGAAGGTTTGAGTAAAACGCTTGAATCAATGGAGGATTAATATAAGGATAGGTAAGATATAAGAAGTCAAGAAGTTGACATTCCTTAAGCATGTTTGCAGCAGGGGCATATGATTCAAGATACTTGCTTGTTGAAAAGCGAGGAGGAAGAATGTCACGCTTTTCGAATTTTGTCAAAAATCTAGTAAGCTCGGTTTCAGTATTGAATTATAAAATAGACCCATCTTGATAAGGGAAATTTGGGGGTGGAGGAGCAGAAGAAGATGCACCTTGTCTACCTGAAAGGGAACGTTTAGAGTGTCTGCCCGATATTTTCAAAAAGTAGTAATGAACTTTGTAAGAAACTTGGAAGATTTTTTAAGGTTTGGGAGCAAAGATTGATGCTTGAGTGAATAAAATTGAAGACTTATGATGCCTATTTATAATGGGAAGAATGGCATTTCATTTATGATGAAAATCTGCAAATATTTATGAGCCAAAACAGTCAGAAACGGTAAAAATAAATTGTACTGACCGTTAGACAATCGATTGTTGAAACGAAATAATCGATTGTTGAGCAGATTTTGACTTGAACTCGGAACTGACACAAAATCGATTGCAGGGCCCAAACGGTAACAAATATTTGAATTTCTGACAAAAAATAATCGATTGTTGAATTATGATAATTGATTGTTGTGATACAGTGAGCACGGTGATTTTCAGACTCGGAAAATAATCGATAATATTTATGAAACCATCGATTGTTTTAGGAAAGCAATACTGAATGGCTGAGACGGTAATCGATTATACAGTCAAAAAATCGATTATTAAACACAAATTCATAATACGCATCAAACATAAATAATCGATTAGTGATACTTGCTAATGGATTGTCTGCACAGTAAAATAATCGATTATTTGCTGTAACAATCGATTGTTCTATGCCATTTGTTTATTATTCCCCCTGCCTTTAGGGCGATACCTGCAAAAGAGAATTAGACGTCTCCGACGCTCAAGTTAGTAATTTGTAACGAAATAATGCAATGAGAACGTGATCTCTTAAGAAGTGTGTCCTAAGGTGTTCTTAAGAGAGTTTCGGGTTCTTACCTTTTCTCCGACGTCGCCAATTACCTATTCGAGAGGGTGATCTTTGATTGTCCTCCACTCGTTAGGCATTTTCGTTTCTTTCTCCAATTGTGGTGTTTCCTCCGTTGATTGTTCCAAGATTTCATCTTGAATTTCCTTAGGAGTTTCCTCTTGTACTTTGTCTTTTAAACTATTTAAAATACCTGCAAGATCAGAACAAGAATCCTTTCTCGCCAAGCGAGCATTATTTTCGGAGAACACAATATGAGGGGATTCCTCCACAGTTTGGGTTCTATTATTAAATACCCTATATGCTTTGCTACGTGAAGAATACCCAATAAAAATTCCTTCATCGGATTTGGCATCAAATTTTCCCAATTGATCTTTTCCATTGTTATGAGTAAAACATTTACAACCGAATACTCTAAAATGGGAGATATTTGGTTTCCTTCCCTTGTAGAGTTCATAAGGGGTTTTCATGAGTATTGGCCTTATGACTACTCTATTTAAATCATAGCATGCGGTACTCACGGCATCCGCCCAAAAATGTTTGGGAATCTTAAACTCTTCGAGCATGGTTCTAGTCATCTCTTCGAGACACCTATTTTTCCTTTCCACCACCCCATTTTGTTGTGGTGTTCGTGGAGCGGAAAAGGTATGCTCGATACCGAGTTTGTCACAAAAGTCCGCAAAGAGATTGTGATCAAATTCTCCCCCATGATCACTTCTAATTGAAGTGACGGTTGTTTCCTTTTCGTTTTGAACACGATTAAGAAAATATTTAAAATTCTGAAAAGCATCACTTTTATGGGCAAGAAATAAAGTCCAAGTAAATCTGGAATAATCATCAACAATAACAAAAGCATAACGATTTCTACCAAGACTTTCAATGCGAGATGGTCCAAACAAATCCATGTGAAGCAATTGCAATGGTCTAGTAGTTGAAACAATATTTTTCGATTTAAAAGATGCTTTTGTTTGCTTCCCTTTTTGACAAGAATCACAAATAGAGTCATTTTCAAATTTCAAATTTGGAAGACCAACAGCTAAATTTTGTGAAACCAATTTGTTCAAAAGATGCATGTTGATGTGAGCTACTCTACGATGCCATAACCAAGAATCATCCTCTTTGCTCATTAAACAATTCACATATTCGGGTGAAGAATTTGCAAGATCAACAATATAAATGTTATCCATTCTAAAACCACGAAGGATAATTTTAAAATCGCTATGTCTAAAAACTAAGCATTCATCCGAATCAAATAGAACAAGATTTCCCTTGTCACATAATTGACTTACGGTCAAGAGATTATGTATTAAACCTTTCACAAGTAATATATGCTTAATGGAAGAAATTGCATCCTTACCGACCGATCCGATGCCGATAATCTTTCCTTTGTTGTTATCACCAAAAATAACACTTCCCCCTTCCTTGTGTTCTAGTTGAAGGAATTTGGATTCGTCTCCCGTCATGTGCTTGGAGCATCCACTATCAAGGTACCATAGTGCACTTGATCCCTTCAAACATACCTACAAAACAGATTAATGCGTTTTAGGTACCCATGCCATTTTGGGTCCTTGGGGGTTAGGTAAATCATAGTGATGTGATTGAGTGTTATGTCTATGCCGTGTAAAACAAGCAGGAGCCATATGTCCAGTTCGTCTACAATAATGACAAGTCACGTTTGGATTATGCATCCTTCTAGGTTGATAGTAATTGGACGGACGAAAATCATTTACCCTATTTTTGACAATATAACTATTGCGCAAATCATGAAAATCATTTCTCCTACCATTTGCTCTAGGATATGCATTATTTCTAGAATAGTTTTTTCTAGGTTGGAAGTCATTTCTAGGTGTTCTAAAAGGTTCACAATTCCTTCTAGTGTTTGGCCTAGAATGTGCATTAGTTCTAGCATGATTATTTCTAGGTTGCGATTGATGAAAACCATTTCTAGGTTTGTTGTATCGAGGATGAACATTTGTTTTATTTATCCTAGGTTGAGCCTTAGGTGGTTGGGGGTTGGCTTCAACTTTCTCTTTAGGCTCGTTTCTAAAACCTGTGCCATGCTTGGTCGACTTCAAATTAACAAGCACTTCATTCAAATTTTTATGAGAAGAGTTAAACTTATCTAAGGTGCCCTTAAGCCTTTCTACTTCATTTTTGAGATGCATGCAAGAAGTACAGTTTCTAGAACTCTCGGGCTTGTCGGCGCTTCTCTTGCAAAAAAATTTGTTTTCCTCTTTCAACTTCTCATTTTCTAAAATCAGTTTTTCCAATTCCTTTTCTATAAAAGAGAGTTGTTTTTGAAAATCTTTTTCTTTTAAAGAAGCATTTTCTTTTATACTCTTAACAGTTTTTGAAGCTTTAATAAATTCGCTATACAACTCATCAAAAGCATTTTGCATTTCTTCAAGGGAAAAGAAATTTTTGGAAGAAATTTGACATACCTCTTCTTTGTTGTCTTCTTGTGCCATAAGACAAAGATTTGCGGCTTCGTCTTCTTCTTCCTCACTTGACTCGTCACCGGAGTTGCCTCCCCAAGATATGTATGCTCGTTGCTTCTTGAAGGGTTTCTTCTCCTTTTTAGCATTTGGGCAATTTGATTTAATGTGCCCGGTTTCTCCGCACTCATAGCACTTTATTTGATCTCCTTGCTTTTTGCCCTTTTGTTCATACTCTTTTCGCATGAACTTTTGAAATCTCTTGATAATGAGTCCGAACTCGTTGTCTCCGTCCTCATCATTTTGAGGTTGGCTTGTGCTTGCCTTGAGAGCGATTCTTTGCTTCCTTTGATCATCAACAAGAGGGTTAAGTATAGTAGATTCATAAGTTTTAAGATTACCTCTTAATGCGTCAATGGTGACATTTGAAATGCCAATGGATTCTTGAATCGCGTCGGCCTTGGATCGCCATTCCGGAGTGAGACTTCGGAGAATTTTCCGGACAAGTTCCTTATCCGTGAAGGTCTTCTTAAGAGCATGTAAATCATTTACGATTTTTTAATATCGTTCAAACATCTCGTCGACCTTTTCGCCTTCCTTCATGTGAAACAATTCATATGCATGGGTTAGGAAATCAATTTTGGCTTCCCTTACCTGGTCCGTACCTTCGTACGCAATTTCCAGCTTGTCCCACATTTGCTTCGCCGTTGTGCAACAAGATATCTTCCTGTAATCATCAGCATTTACAGCACAATATAATAAATTAATAGCTTTAGCATTATTTTGCACCTTTCGGATATCATCCGCATCGTATTCATCTTCGGACTTTGGGACCCATTCATTTTTAACCTTCTTGGTTGGAATTTGTTCTCCATTCATTATGACCTTCCAAAGATGAAAACTATTTGATTGTACAAATATTCTCATCCTCTCCTTCCAGTATGTATAATTTGTACCATCAAATAGCGGTGGTCGGGTGGAGCATTGTCCTTCACCTATTCCTGCAAAAGAATCACGAGTAGAAGCCATGGATGTTTCTCTCAAACGGTTAAGTCTTCAGAGAGTTGGGCTCTGATACCAATTGTTAAATAATACGCTTAACACTAGAGGGGGGGGGGTGACTAGCGTTATAATAAAAATAGCGTAAACTTGCGGAATTTAAAAATTGCAGGAAATAAATAAGTGCGATAAGTAAGTAAATTAGAACAAACGCACCGATATATCCTGGGTCACCACAACCCGTGGCTAGTCCTGTCCCCGAGAGACTCTCTCGAGATTTCCACTAACTTGTTAAGCTTACGGGTGCTCAACAAACCGTTACAACTTGAGAACACAAGCCTCAACAACCTTTGCTCGGAGATACAACACTCCAAGACTTCAACCAAGGAAACACAAGTTCCTTCTTACAACACAAGGGACTAACACTTCCCTTCAAGTGTACAAAAACACTTAGCACTGAAACAAGACACTCCTTTAAGCGTAGATATGAGTAAAAAGAATACGCTCAAGATCGCAACAACTTTCGACAAGAATTTGGCTCTCAAGAGCTTATGTAATGAATATAAAATGATAATCAATAAAGTATGCAAGCTTTAGCAATTGTATGATCAGTTGTTGTGTGTTGTTGTGTTCAAAAGACTGAATTGAAGCTGTATTTATAGTTGAAAAACTTTGTATTACCGTTGCCTAATTGCCAATTAAGAATTGCTGATTTTACTCTGTGACAATCGATTGTCAAATAACCACAATCGATTGTTTGCCAGTTCTTCCAAAGATCAATCCCAGATTTTACGCTTAACAATCGATTATCTAAGATCAATAATCGATTACTGGGAACGTTCAAAAAATCATTTCCAGATTTTACGTAAAACAATCGATTGTTAGAAATCTACAATCGATTACTCAGCAACGTTCAAAAAATCCTTTCCAGATTTTAATTAAAACAATCGATTATAGGAAATCAATAATCGATTACTCAGCAACGTTCAAAAAATCCTTTCCAGATTTTAATTAAAACAATCGATTATAGGAAATCAATAATCGACTACCTGACGGTATTTGAAAATATTTTTGCAACGGTCAGTTATACAATCGATTATACTAAGTTAACAATCGATTATATATCAGTCTTGAAAAATCAATTTAGACACTGCCTCTTGACAATCGATTTTTATACATTCACAATCGATTATTTAATAACATTGAAAAAGTCTGAGACACTGCCTCAACACAATCGATTGTCATATGTTCACAATCGATTATTTTGTGACTTTGAAAAATCTGATGGACTGTCTCTTTACAATCGATTGTCATTAGCTTCACAATCGATTATTTTGAGCTTTGAAAAACTTTGATAGACACTGCCTCATCACAATCGATTGTCAAGCAGCTGACTTAAACATAATCGATTATCATAAGTACATAATCGATTATCTTAGTCAAGATTTTAGATGCATGTTTAAAAATCATTTTGACTAAAGTAAATATGCATTATTTAAAATCATTTTGCTCTAAATTAAATATGCATGATTTGTTAAAAATATTTTTACGAGAGAAGCCAAGTCTTGAGTTTAAGTTGTCGGATCAAGATCACAATTAAATACCGACTCATATAAAACTTAATCTAGATCTTTGTCTTGTGCTTGAATCTCGTTATATATCAATTTTGCACTTGTGCTTGGATCTCGTCATGTGTCAATTTGCGCATAGTTTGTCATTCATCAAAACCTACAAATATGAACACACGTTTAGTATAATGCCTTGAGAACGTGTTTCCAACAAAAAACAATGGTAGATAAAATGATATAGTGAGAGTAATACCTTAGGTTTGTAATTATTAGGAGTTGTCAAGACCTTCCTGGACAATAGATGTAGTTTAAAAACCCTTGTTGACAACATGATGTAGTGAGAGTAATACCTTAGGTTCGTAATTTTTAGGAGTTGTAAGGACCTTCCTGGATAATAGGGTGTAGTTCGAAATACTTGTAGATAACATGATGTAGTGAGAGTAATACCTTAGGTTTGTAATGGTTAGGAGTTGTTCGGACCTTCTTGGACAATAGGATGTAGTTTAAAACCTTGTAGATAACATGATGTGCTGAGCGTAACACCTTAGGTTCGTAATTGTTTGTATTTTTCATGACCTCCCTTGATAATAAGACTTAGCTTTCAAACTCTTAATAATAGCTGGTACATGATTCAGTAACACTCACTCGTGTGCCTAGCTACCAAACTGGGGCAGAAAAGTTTTTGTTGTTTTTGTATGTTTTGTTGAAGTCGGGAGCCCACCTGGATAAAATGGGAATACATTTCATGTTTGAAGTCGTGATCCTGCCTGCATAATAGAGGAATACATTTCAAGCGTTGAAGTCGGGACCTCGCCCTTATTACAGAGGTATTACAATTCTAGTTTTACTTTTTACTTATATCCGATAACATGTACCCAGTTCCCATACTAGGGCAGAAGGTTTTCTTTGTTTTGTCTATTTTCAGCAGTCGGGAGCCCTCCCGTATAATAGAGGAATACATTTAAAGTTTTGAAGTCGGGGGCCTGCCCGTATAACATAGTAATCCATTTCAAGTTTTGAAGTTGGTAGCCCGCTCGTATAATAGAGGAATGCATTTCAAGTGTTGAAGTCGGGAGGCCGCCCGTATAATAGAGGTACTACAATTCTAGTTTTAGATTTAAAATTTTTATTAATATCCGGTAACATGTACCCAGTTTCCAAGCTGGGACAGAAAAGTTTTGTTTGTTTTGTGAAGTCGGGAGCCCGCTTGTATAATAGAGGAATTCATTTCAAGTTTTGAAGTTGGGAGCCCGCCCATATAGCAGAGGAATACATTTCAAGTGTTGAAGTTGGGAGACCGCCCGTATAATAGAGGTATTACAATTCAAGTTTAAGTTTTCAAATGCTTATTAACATCTGGTAACGTCACGCCCAGCCACCAAACTGTGGCAGAAAGTTTTCTTTGTTTTGTCTATTTTGTGAAGTCGAGAGCCCGCTTGGAGAACAGAGGAATACATTCAAGTTCAAGTTCAGTAGTCGGGAGCCCACCCATACAACAAGGGAATACATTCAAGTTCAGCAATTTCAAAAGAAGTAACAACATTTCAGTTTGCAATTTGAAGCGGCAACAATGGATTTCACCAAGATAATACAAGAAAACAAGGCAACAGGAAGTGCAAGACCAAGTTTGAAGAATTTAGATAAGACTTTTGTAATTCATAGGATATAGCTTAGTATAGCTTCTTTTTATTTTTGTCATGGTATAATAAGGGAGGTCAGCAAGAAGTAGCAGCAATAGTAGTGAAACCACAACTCCTGGTAGTCCCAGCTACAAGACACTCTCAAACTACACTGACCTGATTCCTTTTTAGCCAAAGATATGTGGGCAACCTCCGAAGTAGGGTGCAGTCAATGCTTTCAAAAATGCTTCACGCAGAATATTCAAATGGGCAAAAATCACTCGTTTTTGCTCACTTATCTTTGCACAAAAACTCTTCGTGTTTACGGGCAAAGAGGGGCAGCCCTTCATTGGCCTATAAAAATACATTAATAGTGCTTTGAATCACAAGTTTTGGACCTCCAAAAATTCCCCCCCCCCCCCCCCAAATACTCTTCCAGTTTCAGATATGAAATTCAAATTTCAGATCCAAATCCTCTTCTACTTCTTAGTTCTAAAACAAAAAATACAAAAACAAACAAATCCAGTAGAAAATCAGAAACAAAAAACTATATCATTCAATTTCCTAGCTACATTCTAGTTTTGGTTTATATTTCTGAGTTTATTTTATGGTAATTTTAATATTAAGAGAGTTCCTCGATTCTAATAGGATCGGTTTTGGATGGGTTCGAAATGTTTTGAGTGACATCAAGTTTGAATTGGTTGATTGAGTCGGGTTTGGGTGTTGTTGTTGGTTATTTGTTCATTTATGTGCATTTCTGGGTCACTTTGATGTTGTTATGGAGTGGATCTATCAACTCTGTTTGACTTAAACATTTCCAGATTACTAAACTTATTTCTGGGCTGTTTGTGAGCAACTGTGATTGTTATTCTTGTGGTTGTCGACTGACTCTCTCCTTCGCATGTTACTGTTCACATCCGGGTACATATCTATTGAACAGTGTAATCCGAGGCTCAAGGTGAAAATGAAAACAAAGTAATAAAATTTGTGAAGTTCTGATGATCATTTGTACCTAATGTTCGGATTTTGATTGTTATTTGAATAATTTTATACATAAGTTAGCTTATCATGCTGAGTATTGAAGGTGCTTAAGTTAGGATATGCACTATAAGATGAATCATGTTGAGTAGAGTTGATAGCAGTTCATTTGATGTAAATGGCTTTCAAATTACTAAATTACGTAGATTCCTTAGTTTTGTAGATGCAGGCTTATTATTGCTCTCAAGTAGTTTTGTTTGATGAAATAATTGAACTATGGACACTTGTCTATTATCCCTTGAGTAGTTGTCCTTAATTATAATGAATATTATGCTTACTCTCTAACATTAGTTCTCCACTACACTTGCTCTCTAAAATCTCTCTGTTTTTCTTTGCTCCTTGTAATATTCATTGGCCTAGCTGACTGAAAGCCAAGGCTTACCATTAAACCTTTGCTCTACATTCAGAGTTCTTTTTCCTAATTGGTGTGTCCCTGATTAATTTTTCAAATCTAAACCTTATGTGCCCTAGTTCATTAATTGTGAGTTCAATTCTTATTCTTATTTACTACTTTGTTTAATATGCATAATCATGTCTTGTTCAATATGTGATAATTGCATATCTACTGCTCTACATGGCATGTCTCAATCTTGTTTGCTCGATATGTAATTCGCATGTCTAAACTACATTGCATGTTTACTATTTCACCTAACATGTCTGAACCTTGTTCTGTTTAATTTGTGAATAGTATGTCTAATATGTAATGACCTGTCCACTACTTTATCTAGCATGACTCAACCTATTTGCTCTATATGCGGTTATCATATGAGTGCTTGTGTGGTGTTTGCCTAGTTTGTTCATTTAAGTCCTTGCCTACTCCGCTTTACCGATGAGAATATGCCAAGTCATCTAGTCTCACAAAGTAACTCTAGTTGTGTGTCTAGGGTTTATGTATTATCAACATGTCTTTACTGTAATCTTTGCTCCATGACTTAATCACGTACCCTTGTAACTAACTTATTAATTCTACAAACTCCTGAGAATTCTATGCATCTTGTTGCTTATGTGCTCCACTATACATTAAGGTTTATTCTATGTATCCCCAACCCCTCTCTCCCTATGTGGTATCTGTTTGCCAAAAGTTTCAAAATCTGGTTGTAGTTTGTTTTGTGTTCTGATTTCAAAAGTGTTTTCATACTCTTCTAAAACTATTTTACCACCAAGCTAGTTCTTATGTTCAGAAAACCTTTTCACTCCTAGGATTGTTGCATCTATTTTCATTTAAACCATGTTGAACTTGTGTGTTAGATAACGTATTTTAGGGCCTTTACGTTGACTACTTAAGTATGATGTATGCTCAATTCTATGTTTTTCACAAGTACTGTGACATAAACATCCTTCTATCAAATAATCTTAATAAATTGTCATTCTTGTATGGATTAGACGCCATGTTCTTGGGGCTCTATTTGCATCTGTTTGAACCACATCTGTTTTGATTAAATAAATAGTTTTTCCTAGAAAGGACTAAAGCAAACTAACACATATAAATCATGTCTCTCAATACAAATTAACATAAAACACATATTATAACCAGTATCACCTAGATTAGCATGCTCACAGGTCGAACAATCGCAAACTATTCATACAGTTCCTGTAATTATGATTATGTATAGTCCCCATATCTAAGCAAGCCTTAGGTGACTAATGTCCTTATATAAAACAAGAAATCGTATTTCAATTGTGTATAAACTACTTAAGTTTTACAGGTTTAAAATCAGTAGGCAATCTAATTTGGACCTTGCCATTGAGTTTTAAAATATCGTTGCAATATATATTTATTAATCTTCACCTAGACATCCTCTCATAGGATTCGCTCTAGAAATTACATGACTAAGTGTCTTAGGCGTGTTGTTTATTTGCCTATATAAATGCGGAGGTAAACATGAGCCTTTTAACTGATTTTTTCCTAATTGCTTGTCCTACATGTTATTTATTTGTCACCTAGATTTTTGCCTTTTAAATACCTTAGGTTTGTCTAGAACTGCCTAGATTTAGAGGTCCTAAGCTCCTCTAGGACCACAACGAAGGGACGGGTAGCAGCATGCTTAGAGGTCTTTAATCAAACTCGCTTATATAACAATTAAATGGGATGATAATGGGTAGTTAAACGGTATTATGACATGTGCACTAATGTCATGTGTATCCCCTCTCGTTGAAAACGATTATCGGGAATTGCACAGATCGATCCTGTAGGCTAATCAACTTAGGACTTCCCATTCCCAATTCCTATGCGAGTTTAAATTATCTAAACTTCCTTTTTCATTACATATATGTGTGTTTAAGGTGTCCAAACCCCTCTTTTACCTTCATTATCTGAATTTCCTTGATCATATATGTATTTAGACTATGAAAACTACCTTTATATACAAATATGTATCAAGACTATTTATCTGTTAAAATGATTAAGTCACATAGTTTAAGTTCAGCGGGAACACACCGTTGGGGACCGTGATGGGTGCCTAACACCTTTCCCTTAAGGTTATTTCAAGCCCTTACCTTAATCAATGATAATTCAAACTAGTTGTATGATTTAATCGCTCTAGGTACCCTAACGCACCTTAATCCGTCACGTGGCGACTCTTCAAATACCCAATTCCCAAATGTAAACGAGTTTTTCTCCCCATGAATGTCAAAACTGTTAGATAATACGCTTAACACTAGAGGGGGGGGGGGGGTGAATAGCGTTATAATAAAAATTAGCGTAAACTTGCGGAATTTAAAAATTGCAGGAAATAAATAAGTGCGATAAGTAAATAAATTAGAACAAACGCACCGATATATCTTGGTTCACCACAACCCGTGGCTAGTCCAGTACCCGAGAGACTCTCTCGAGATTTTCACTAACTTGTTGAGCTTACGGGTGCTCAACAAACCGTTACAACTTGAGGACACAAGCCTCAACAACCTTTGCTCGGAGATACAACACTCCAAGACTTCAACCAAGGAAACACAAGTTCCTTCTTACAACACAAGGGACTAACACTTCCCTTCAAGTGTACAAAAACACTTAGCACTCAAACAAGACACTCCTTTAAGAGTAGATATGAGTAAAAAGAATACGCTCAAGATCGCAACAACTTTTGACAAAAATTTGGCTCACAAAAGCTTATGTAATGAATATAAAATGATAAACAATAAAGTATGCAAGCTTTAGCAATTGTATGATCAGTTGTTGTGTGTTGTTGTGCTCAAAAGACTGAATTGAAGCTGTATTTATAGTTGAAAAACTTTGTATTACCGTTGCCTAATTGCCAATTAAGAATTGCTGATTTTACTCAGTGACAATCGATTGTTAAATTACCACGATCGATTGTTTGCCAATTCTTCCAAAAATCAATCCCAGATTTTACGCTTAACAATCGATTATCTAAGATCAATAATCAATTACTGTCAACGTTCAAAAAATCATTTCCAGATTTTACGTAAAATAATCGATTGTCAGAAATCTACAATCGATTACTCAGCAACGTTCAAAAAATCATTTCCAGATTTTACTTAAAACAATCGATTATGAGAAATCAATAATCGATTACTCAGCAACGTTCAAAAAATCTTTTTCAGATTTTATTTAAAACAATCGATTATAGGAAATCAATAATCGATTACCTGACGGTATTTGAAAACATTTTGGCAACGGTCAGTTATACAATCGATTATACTAAGTTAACAATCGATTATATATCAGTCTTGAAAAATCAATTTAGACACTGCCTCTTGACAATCGATTGTTATAGGTTCACAATCGATTATTTAATAACTTTGAAAAAGTCTGGAAGACACTGCCTCAACACAATCGATTGTCATAGGTTCACAATCGATTATTTGTGACTTTGAAAAATCTAATGGACACTGTCTCTTCACAATCGATTGTCATTAGCTTCACAATCGATTATTTTGAGTTTTGAAAAACTTTGGACACTGCCTCATCACAATCGATTGTCATATGTTCACAATCGATTGTCATGCAGATTTGAAAAATCTGATGCTCACTTCCTTAACACAATCGATTGTCATAAGTTCACAATCGATTGTCAAGCAGCTGACTTAAACATAATCGATTATCATAAGTACATAATCGATTATCTTAGTCCAGATTTTAGAGGCATGTTTAGAAATCATTTTGACTAAAGTAAATATGCATTATTTAAAATCATTTTGCTCTAAATTAAATATGCATGATTTGTTAAAAATATTTTTACGAGAGAAGCCAAGTCTTGAGTTTAAGTTGTCGGATCAAGATCACAATTAAATACCGACTCATATAAAACTTAATCTCAATCTTTGTCTTGTGCTTGAATCTCGTTATATATCAATTTTGCGCTTGTGCTTGGACCTCGTCATATGTCAATTTGCGCATAGTTTGTCATTCATCAAAACCTACAAATATGAACACACGTTTAGTATAATGCCTTGAGAACGTGTTTCCAACAATTTCCCCCATTTTGATAATGGCAAACTTTAAGCGGGATATGCATATTAGGCAATTCGTAATGACGATTCAAGACAAGTACAGATATGCAACAAGTATATAGATATGCAATTTGTTCCCCCTCAATATATGAATTCCCCCTCAACTTATGCCGATAAGTATTGAGAGTGCATACCCGTTATCTTCCCCCTTTTGCCATTAGCAAAAAAATATAGAATTAAAAACTTGTTTATTTATTAAAAAAAGGTTACATAACGGGAACAATAAAAACATAGAACAATAAAATAAAGAAATTATTCATCATCATTTCCCGCCTTATCATCCGGCACTGCTTCATAGGAACAAGACCGGCATATGGATAATGAACATGGTCAAAATATCCATGGATCTCATGTGTCAATTGACCGACAGAGGTGGTCAATGAAGCAATTTGGTCGGAAATGGATTGAAGAGTAGGTTTTTGAGGCTGACGCGATCGACGAGTTGGAGGAGGAGCAGGAGCTACATGATCGCCGTCATGGGGAAAGGAGGATTCTGAAATTTCCCACTTCTTGGTGCTCTTTTTGAGAGGACCGATGGAAGTGTTGAACCCGGAAGCTTCAAGCAAATTCATAATAAGGAGGGCATAGGGAAGAGGTCTATCATCTCCGATGGCATCACGCATGTGAATTTTGACGAACTTACACCAATTGATGTGAGCTCTGGTTATAATGGCATGCATGAGCTTAGCGTCCTCTTGGGAAAGAGTGGTATGATTATGCTTCCGAGGCTTGAGGACTCGGGTGATGAAATAGAATATCAAACGATATTCGGGGAGCATTCCCGTGATATTAGGACGCCGAGTGGATAGATTAGGATCATAAGATGTAAGACCTATTTGGTTTAGGAGAATTTTCTCATCAAATAAGGCGCCGACCTCTCTAATGTAGCGAGTAATGTTTTCGCCATTTCGAGGAAGATGGGCAACGGAATGCAAGTTTTCATTGGACAAAAGAATTTGAACACCATTAATATTTGACACAAGCTCACCGTCGTCATCCTCATGAAGGTTTGAGTAAAACGCTTGAATCAATGGAGGATTAATGTAAGGATAGGTAAGATATAAGAAGTCAAGAAGTTGACATTCCTTAAGCATATTTGCAGCGGGGGCATATGATTCAAGATACTTGCTTGTTGAAAAGCGAAGAGGAAGAATGTCACGCTTTTCGAATTTTGTCAAAAATCTAGTAAGCTCGGTTTCGGTATTGAATTGTAAAATAGACCCATCTTGATAAGGGAAATTTGGGGGTGGAGGAGCAGAAGAAGATGCAGCTTGTCTACCTGAACGGGAACGTTTAGAGTGTCTGCCCGACATTTTCAAAAAGTAGTAATGAACTTTTTAAGAAACTTGGAAGATTTTTGAAGGTTTCGGAGCAAAGATTGATGCTTGAGTGAATAAAATTGAAGACTTATGATGCCTATTTATAATGGGAAGAATGGCATTTCATTTATGATGAAAATCTGCAAAAATTTATGAGCCAAAACAGTCAGAAACGGTAAAAATAAATTGTACTAACCCTTAGACAATCGATTGTTGAAACGAAATAATCGGTTGTTGAGCAGATTTTGACTTGAACATGGAACTGACACAAAATCGATTGCAGGGCCCAAACGGTAACAAATATTTGAATTTCTAACAAAAAATAATCGATTGTTGAATTATGATAATCGATTGTTGTGATACAGTGAGCACGGTGATTTTCAGACTCGGAAAATAATCGATTATATTTATGAAACAATCGATTGTTTTAGGAAAGCATCACTGAATGGCTGAGACGGTAATCGATTATACAGTCAAAAAATCGATTATTAAACACAAATGCATAATAAGAATCAAACATAAATAATCGATTAGTGATACTTGCTAATCGATTGTCTGCACAGTAAAATAATCGATTATTTGCTGTAACAATCGATTGTTCTATGCCATTTGTTTATTATTCCCCCTACCTTTAGGGCGATACCTGCAAAAGAGAATTAGACGTCTCCGACGCTCAAGTTAGTAATTTGTAACGAAATAATGCAATGAGAACGTGATCTCTTAAGAAGTGTGTCCTAAGGTGTTCTTAAGAGAGTTTCGGGTACTTACCTTTTCTCCGACGTCGCCAATTACCTGTTCGAGAGGGTGATCTTTGATTGTCCTCCACTCGTTAGGCATTTTCGTTTCTTTCTCCAATTGTGGCATTTCCTTCGTTGATTGTTCCAAGATTTCATCTTGAATTTCCTTAGGAGTTTCCTCTTGTACTTTGTCTTTTAAACTATTTAAGATACCTGCAAGATCAGAACAAGAATCCTTTCTCGCCAAGCGAGCATTATTTTCGGAGAACACAATATGAGGGGATTCCTCCACAGTTTGGGTTCTATTATTGAATACCCTATATGCTTTGCTACTTGAAGAATACCCAATAAAAATTCCTTCATCAGATTTGGCATCAAATTTTCCCAATTGATCTTTTCCATTGTTATGAGTAAAACATTTACAACCGAATACTCTAAAATGGGAGATATTTGGTTTCCTTCCCTTGTAGAGTTCATAAGGGGTTTTCATGAGTTTGGCCTTGTGACTACTCTATATAAAACATAGCATGCGGTACTCACGGCATCCGCCCAAAAATGTTTGGGAATCTTAGCCTCTTCGAGCATGGTTCTAGCCATCTCTTCGAGCCACCTATTTTTCCTTTCCACCACCCCATTTTGTTGTGGTGTTCGTGGAGCGGAAAAGGTATGCTCGATACCGAGTTCGTCACAAAATTCCGCAAAGAGATTGTGATCAAACTCTCGCCCATGATCACTTCTAATTGAAGTGACGCTTGTTTCCTTTTCGGTTTGAACACGTTTAAGAAAATATATAAAATTCTGAAAAACATCACTTTTATGGGCAAGAAATAAAGTCCAAGTAAATCTGGAATAATCATCAACAATAACAAAAGCATAACGATTTCTACAAAGACTTTCAATGCGAGATGGTCCAAACAAATCCATGTGAAGCAATTGCAATGGTCTAGTAGTTGAAACAATATTTTTCGATTTAAAAGATGCTTTTGTTTGCTTCCCTTTTTGACAAGAATCACAAATAGAGTCATTTTCAAATTTCAAATTTGGAAGACCAACAACTAAATTTTATGAAACCAATTTGTTCAAAAGATGCATGTTGATGTGAGCTACTCTACGATGCCATAACCAAGAATCATCCTCTTTGCTCATTAAACAATTCACATATTCGGGTGAAGAATTTGCCAGATCAACCATATAAATATTATCCATTCTAAAACCACGAAGGATAATTTTAAAATCGCTACGTCTAAAAACTAAGCATTAATCCGAATCAAATAGAACAAGGTTTCCCTTGTCACATAATTAACTTATGCTCAAGAGATTATGTTTTAAACCTTTCACAAGTAATATATGCTTAATGGAAGAAATTTCATCCTTACCGACCGATCCGATGCCGATAATCTTTCGTTTGTTGTTATCATAAAAAATAACACTTCCCCCTTTCCTTGTGTTCTAGTTGAAGGAATCTGGATTCGTCTCCCGTCATGTGCTTGGAGCATCCACTATCAAGGTACCATAGTGCACTGTATCCCTTCAAACATACCTACAAAACATATTAATGAGTTTTAGGTACCCATGCCATTTTGGGTCCTTGGGGGTTAGGCAAATCATAGTGATGTGATTGAGTGTTATGTCTATGCCGTGTAAAACAAGCAGGAGCAATATGTCCAATTCGTCTACAATAATGACAAGTCACGTTAGGATTATGCATCCTTCTAGGTTGATAGTAATTGGACGGACGAAAATCATTTACCCTATTTTTGACAATATAACTATTGTGCAAATCATGAAAATCATTTCTCCTACCATTTGTTCTAGGATATGCATTATTTCTAGAATAGTTGTTTCTAGGTTGGAAGTCATTTATAGGTGTTCTAAAAGGTTCACAATTCCTTCTAGTGTTTGGCCTAGAATGTGCATTATTTCTAGCATGATTATTTCTAGGTTGCGATTGATGAAAACTATTTCTAGGTTTGTTGTATCTAGGATGAACATTTGTTTTATTTATCCTAGGTTGAGCCTTAGGTGGTTGGGGGTTGGCTTCAACTTTCTCTTTAGGCTCGTTTCTAAAACCTATGCCATGCTTGGTCGACTTCAAATTAACAAGCACTTCATTAAAATTTTTATGAGAAGAGTTAAACTTATCTAAGGTGCCCTTAAGCCTTTCTACTTCATTTTTGAGATGCATGCAAGAAGTACAGTTTCTAGAACTCTCGGGCTTGTCGGCGCTTCTCTTGCCAAAAAATTTATTTTCCTCTTTCAACTTCTCATTTTCTAAAATCAGTTTTTCCAATTCCTTTTCTTTAAAAAAGAGTTGTTTTTGAAAATCTTTTTCTTTTAAAGAAGCATTTTCTTTTATGCTCTTACCAGTTTTTGAAGCTTTAATAAATTCGCTATACAACTCATCAAAAGCATTTTGCATTTCTTCAAGGGAAAAGAAATTTTTGGAAGAAATTTGACATACCTCTTCTTTGTTGTCTTCTTGTGCCATAAGACAAAGATTTGTGGCTTCGTCTTCTTCTTCCTCACTTGACTCGTCACCGGAGTCGCCTCCCCAAGATATGTATGCTCGTTGCTTCTTGAAGGGTTTCTTCTCCTTTTTAGCATTTGGGCAATTTGATTTGATGTGCCCGGTTTCTCCGCACTCATAGCACTTTATTTGATCTCCTTGCTTTTTTCCCTTTCGTTCATACTCTTTTCGCATGAACTTTTGAAATCTCTTGATAACGAGTCCGAACTCGTTGTCTCCGTCCTCATCATTTTGAGGTTGGCTTGTGCTTGCCTTGAGAGCGATTCTTTGCTTCCTTTGATCATCAACAAGAGGGTTATGTATAGTAGATTCATAAGTTTTAAGATTACCTCTTAATGCGTCGATGGTGACATTTGAAATGCCAATGGATTCTTGAATCGCATTCGGCCTTGGATCGCCATTCCGGAGTGAGACTTCGGAGAATTTTTCGGACAAGTTCCTTATCTGTGAAGGTCTTCTTAAGAGCATGTAAATCATTTACGGTTTTTGAAAATCGTTCAAACATCTCATCGACCTTTTCGCCTTCCTTCATGTGAAACAATTCATATGCATGGATTAGGAAATCAATTTTGGCTTCCCTTACCTGGTCCGTACCTTCGTACGTAATTTCCAGCTTGTCCCACATTTGCTTCGCTGTTGTGCAACAAGATATCTTCCTATAATCATCAGCATTTACAGCACAATATAATAAATTAATAGCTTTAGCATTATTTTGCACCTTTCGGATATCATCCGCATCGTATTCATCTTCGGACTTTGGGAACCATTCATTTTCAACCTTCTTGGTTGGAATTTGTTCTCCAGTCATTATGACCTTCGAAAGATGAAAACTTTTTGATTGTACAAATATTCTCATCCTTTCCTTCCAGTATGTATAATTTGTACCATCGAATAGCGGTGGTCGGGTGGAGCACAGTCCTTCACCTATTCCTGCAAAAGAATCACGAGTAGAAGCCATGGATGTTTCTCTCAAACGGTTAAGTCTTCAGAGAGTTGGGCTCTGATACCAATTGTTAGATAATAAGCTTAACGCTAGAGGGGGGGGGGGTGAATAGCGTTATAATAAAAATTAGCGTAAACTTGCGGAATTTAAAAATTGCAGGAAATAAATAAGTGCGATAAGTAAATAAATTAGAACAAACGCACCGATATATCCTGGTTCACCACAACCCGTGGCTAGTCCAGTCCCCGAGAGACTCTCTCGAGATTTTCACTAACTTGTTAAGCTTACGGGTGCTCAACAAACCGTTACAACTTGAGGACACAAGCCTCAACAACCTTTGCTCGGAGATACAACACTCCAAGACTTCAACCAAGGAAACACAAGTTCCTTCTTACAACACAAGGGACTAACACTTCCCTTCAAGTGTACAAAAACACTTAGCACTCAAACAAGACACTCCTTTAAGAGTAGATATGAGTAAAAAGAATAAGCTCAAGATCGCAACAACTTTTGACAAGAATTTGGCTCTCAAAAGCTTATGTTACGAATATAAAATGATAAACAATAAAGTATGCAAGCTTTAGCAATTGTATGATCAGTTGTTGTGTGTTGTTGTGCTCAAAAGACTGAATTGAAGCTGTATTTATAGTTGAAAAACTTTGTATTACCGTTGCCTAATTGCCAATTAAGAATTGCTGATTTTACTCAGTGACAATCCATTGTCAAATTACCACAATCGATTGTTTGCCAGTTTTTCCAAAAAACAATCCCAGATTATACGCTTAACAATCGATTATATAAGATCAATAATCGATTACTGGCAGCGTTCAAAAAATCATTTCCAGATTTTACGTAAAACAATCGATTGTCAGAAATCTACAATCGATTACTCAGCAACGTTCAAAAAATCATTTCCAGATTTTACTTAAAACATTCGATTATGAGAAATCAATAATCGATTACTCAGCAACGTTCAAAAAATCTTTTTCAGATTTTATTTAAAACAATCGATTATAGGAAATCAATAATCGATTACCTGACGGTATTTGAAAACATTTTGGCAACGGTCAGTTATACAATCGATTATACTAAGTTAACAATCGATTATATATCAGTCTTGAAAAATCAGTTTAGACACTGCCTCTTGACAATCAATTGATATAGGTTCACAATCAATTATTTAATAACTTTGAAAAAGTCTGGAAGACACTGCCTCAACACAATCGATTGTCATATGTTCACAATCGATTATTTTGTGACTTTGAAAAATCTGATGGACACTGTCTCTTCACAATCGATTGTCATTAGCTTCACAATCGATTATTTTGAGTTTTGAAAAACTTTGATGGACACTGCCTCATCACAATCAATTGTCATATGTTCACAATTGATTGTCATGCAGATTTGAAAAATCTGATGCTCACTGCCTTAACACAATCGATTGTCATAAGTTCACAATCGATTGTCAAGCAGCTGACTTAAACATAATCGATTATCATAAGCACATAATCGATTATCTTAGTCCAGAATTTAGAGGCATGTTTAAAAATCATTTTGACTAAAGAAAATATGCATTATTTAAAATCATTTTTGCTCTAAATTAAATATGCATGATTTGTTAAAAATATTTTTACGAGAGAAGCCAAGTCTTGAGTTTAAGTTGTCGGATCAAGATCACAATTAAATACCGAGTCATATAAAACTTAATCTTGATCTTTGTCTTGTGCTTGAATCTCGTTATATATCAATTTTGTGCTTGTGCTTGGACCTCGTCATATGTCAATTTGCGCATAGTTTGTCATTCATCAAAACCTACAAATATGAACACACGTTTAGTATAATGCCTTGAGAACGTGTTTCCAACAAAAACCCGGACTTGCCCAAGAGGGAAACAAGGGGCGTGACAATGGGTATATCAGGATCGAGTGGGGTTTCTTTCACTACCTTCATGCTTCGAGGATCAATGTATCAGTTGTGGCGTACTTTTGAGTTGGACAGTCCAGCTGAGGCAGCTTCCCTTACATGGACCTAGTTCTCAGATATGTTCCTAATGGTGAATGTTCCTCAAAGCCTCAGGGATGCATAGCGTGTGAATTTTGAGTATTTACACAAGGGTACTATGACTATTTCAGAGTATGCTGTGCGTTTCACTAACTTAGCTAGACATGCATCGTCCTTGGATTTTACAGTTCATGAGAGAGTCTGCTGGTTTATTAAAAGGATCATTCCGAACATCAAGTATAGCATGGCCTGGGAGCTAAAGATGGATATTACTTATCAGCAGGTGGTGAGCATTACTATGAGAGTAGAGGGTTGGCTTACTCAGGATAGGGAGGAGAGAGAGGCAAAAAGGTCTCAAGAGTCGGGACACTATTCTGGTGCCTGTGCCCTAGTTGCAATTCTCCATGGTAGGGGTTATGTGAGACGCCCGTTCATTTAGCTCTTCCAGAAGTCAGTGGTATTCCAGCTCTATTTAGACCTCGAGAGCATCATTATGCACCTCCAGCATCTAGTGTGCCTCCTGCACGGGGTGATTCCATTGGTCAGTCCAGCAAACATGGCCCAAGCAAGTCGTAGATGCCATGCCCTCCTAGAGCTTGTTTTGAGTGTGGCGACACACACCATATGGTAAGGGATTGCCCTAGGCATAGGAGGAGTGCACCTCCACAGCCTTTTGAGCCACAACGTGCTCCAGATGGTCCTCAAGCTATGATTACAGCAGCTGCTGCCACCCCACCTGCTCAGCCAGCTCGAGGTGGAGGTCAGGTGGTAGGGGTCATCTTAGAGGGGAAGGTCAGGCCAGATACTATGCTCCTCTTGCCCGTACTGAGGTTGTTGCCTATGATTCTGTCATCACAAGTATTGTTCTAGTCTTTCATATATATGCATCAATTCTATTCAACCAGGCTCCACTTATTCTTATGTGTCCTTTTATTTTGCCCCACATTTGGGCGTATCTCGATATTGTTTGAGTTCCCATGTATGTGTTTCTACCCTTGTAGGATATTCTTCTATTGTGGACCGAGTTTATCGGTCGTGTTTGATTACTCTTAGTGGTTTTGAGACCAGAGCCGATTTATTATTGCTTAGCATGGTAGATTTTGATGTTATCTAAGGAATAGACTGGTTGTCGCCCCATTATGATATTCTTGATTGTCACGCCAATATTGTGACGCTGGCTATTCTAGGTGTACTATGAGTAAAGTGGAGGGCTACTTTAGATCACACTCCTAGTAGAGGTATTTTATTTCTTAAGGCTCAGCGAATAGTTGATAAGGGGTGTGAAGCATATCTAACCTATGTGAGATATGTCAGTATTGATACCCTTACGGTTGATTCAGTCCTAGTGGTGAAGGATTGCAATGACCCGGCCGGTCGTTTTTAGAATGCACGCCTCGTTTTCCCTTTTAGCTGCTTCCCCTAAATTCTTTTCTGTTGTTTTTGTTTCCCGGGATGTTCGACGTTAGGATCTGGAGTGTTTTGGGACACTTAGTACTTAAATGAGAGCTTAAGTGTTGGAAAGTCATCTGTGATTAGAACAGTGTGAAGATGGCCTCAGAATGGAACCCCAGTGGTTCTGTTAGCTCCGTTAGGTGATTTCAGGGTTAGGAACGCATTCAGAGTGAGTGTTGTAGATCCGTAGCTCACCTAGGCTAGAAATTTCGAAAATAAGAATTTTGAAGTTACGGCCCGATAGGGAATTTTGGATCCCAGGGTCAAAATGAGATTCGAGAAGTTGTTTTAGCACATTCATGTCATTTGAGACGTGTATGCAAAGTTTCTGTTCAATCGGACGTGGTCTGGTTAGGTTTTTGATCGAAAAAAAGTTTGATTGAGGTTTGAGTTTTGACCTTTCGAGGTAAGTGGCTTGTCTAACCTTGTGTGGGGGATCTCGCCCCTTAGGATACATTGCTTGTTGTTTTATATGCCTTGTATGCGAGGTGACGAGCGTGTACTTGAGATAATTGTTGAAAATCCTTTCAACTTAGAATATTTAAACTGTGTTTTCTTGCGTACTTGTCTTTTCTAAATGTCATTTAACTTGTGTTAGCTTAGGAAAAATATGTTTAGTTGACTTACTTGTATATTTGTCTAAACTGTATTATTTGTACATTGTGAAGCATGCTAGACTAAAGACTTCATGTGTTTTTCTTACTTAGAATTATACAAATATCGAATTGTGGTGGTTTTTTATGACGTAGGACTACGGGATAGCATCCCGGAGTCTCCCCCTTCACGTGTTATGTTCTAAGATTGCAAGTGCGGGATACTGAGAGATCCCTGGCAGAAATAACAAAAAAGTGGAGGATACCAGGAGATCCTGAGATACTAGAAGATCCCTCGTGATAAAAAATGAAGGATACCAAGAGATCCTTGGGATGCTAGGAGATCTCTTCTGTATATGAATATGATACCAGGAGATCCCCGATGATAAATATCCGGTTCTGGTTTGTATTACTATTCATTGATTGCGGTTGTTCTCCGTTATTGTTTTAACTTATTATCTTGCTTGACTCTCGCTGTAAATTATACTCATATTATCTTTTCATTATCAACTTAACTATTGTTTTTTTTATCTCAGTAAGACCTCCACCTTCCTCGTCACTACTCGGCCGAGGTTAGTCTTGGCACTTACTGGGTACCGCTGTTGTTCACTCACGCCTCTTCTGCGCATGTTTTCATATGCAGACCTAGGTAAGTTCTCTCAGGTGTATCACCTCGCAGCGGAGAGCATTAGTGGATATTCGAGGTATATCTTCTACGTTCGCAGTCATGCAGACTCTGTTCCATTCTAGCTGTAATAGATAGTCCCCTTTTTCCTTCCATTCATGTTGTTTAGATACCCTGGTGTAGAGCGCATTATGATACTCTTTTAGTCTATGTTGCCAGTGAGATTCTGGGTCTTAGGGACGGTTTTTGGATTGTAAGTTTTAAAGTGTATGTGCCAGGCGGCAACTGTATACATTTCTTTATATTATTCAGCTCTCAGTTATAACTTTTGTGAATGTTATTGAATTCTGCAATATATAGGCTTACCCAGTCGTAATGAATAGGTGCCGTCAATAAATGTTCACAAATGGTGAACCTGGGTCTTGATAAGTTGGTATCAAAGCTCTATGTTCACAAGAGTCATGTGACATAGACCGGTTTATTAGAGCCTCGTTGATCGGTACGGAGATGTATGTGCTTATCTACGATGGGCTATGTAACTGCTTTGTGAAAAAAATCTTCAGTTCATTTGATTTCCTTGTCGTGCGATATTTGGAGCCTTATCCTAAATTTATGTCTTTCTACTGTCGCACAGATGGTGAGGACTCGCTCCACTTAGGACGATAAGTCACCCACACCCCCTCCTGTAGCCTCTAGAGGCCAGGGCCTGAGCAGAGGTCGTGGACGTGCACATGGTGTAGCTAGAGCACCTGTGCGAGCTGTCGGTGAGGTACCGCTAGCAGATCCAGTCGGATATCAAGTACCTGATACGCCTACTTCCACTATTACTCTAGTCGTTCAGGAGGCATTGGCGCAGTTCATGATCATGTACACTGTGCTATCACATGCAGGGTTGCTTTCCCTTCCTACAGCCACATCCTAGGCCGCGGGAGGAGCACAAACTCACACAGCCCGTACTTCTGAGCAGAGAGTGCATATGGAGCAGATCCCATATATCATCCCTGTCCAGCCTACAGTACCAAATCAGCCCGAGAATGGGGCACCTGCTTCTGAGGATTAGCATCGCAGACTAGAGAGGTTCAAGAAGTATGACCCTCTGGTTTTTTGTTGATTAGCTACAGATAATGCTTTGGGATTTCTCGAGGATTGTCACTGCATCTGTCTCACTATGTGTATTAATTCATTGATTGGGTTTTCTTTCGCAGCTTTCATGCTTCGGGGAGCCGTCTATGATAGGTGGCGCACCTTTAAGTTAGCCAGTCCGGATGAGGCTGCCTCTCCGACCTGGGCACAATTTTCAGATATGGTTTAGAGGGAGTTTGTTCCCATAGCCTTAGGGACGTATGGCGCATGGAGTTTGAGCATTTATTCCTTGGTGGTATGACTATTTCAAAGTATGTCATCCGTTATAATAGGTTGTCCAGACATGCACCGACCTTTGCTACTAGTGTCCACGAGAGGTTTCGCCGGTTTATTGAGGGTCTTATTCCATCCATCAAATCTAGCATGGTTCAGGAGAATAGAAATTTTTGGAAGAAATTTGACATACCTCTTCTTGATTGTTTTCGTGAGCCATGAGACAAAGATTTGCGGCTTCGTCTTCTTCTTCCTCACGCGACTCGTCACCGGAGTCGCCTCCCCAAGATATATATGCTCGTTGTTTCTTGAAGGGTTTCTTCTCCTTTTTGGCATTTGGGCAATTTGATTTAATGCGCCCGGTTTCTCCGCACTCATAGCACTTTATTTGATCTCCTTGCTTTTTGCCCTTTCGCTCATACTCTTTTCGCATGAACTTTTGAAATCTCTTGATAACGAGTCTGAACTCGTTGTCTTCGTCCTCATCATTTTGAGGTTGGCTTGTGCTTGCCTTGAGAGCGATCTTTTGTTTCTTTTGATCATCAACAAGAGGGTTAAGTATAGTAGATTCATAAGTCTTAAGATTACCTCTTAATCCGTCGATGGTGACATTTGGATCGCCATGCCGGAGTGAGACTTCGGAGAATTTTTTGGACAAGTTCCTTATCCGTGAAGGTCTTCTTAAGAGCATGTAAATCATTAACGATTTTTGAAAATCGTTCGAACATCTCATCGACCTTTTCCCCTTCCTTCATGTGAAACAATTCATATGCATGGGTTAGGAAATCAATTTTAGCTTCCCTTACCTGGTCCGTACCTTCGTACGTAATTTCCAGCTTGTCCCACATTTGCTTCGCCGTTGTGCAACATGATATTTTCCTGTAATCATCAGCATTTACAGCACAATATAATAAATTAATGGCTTTAGCATTGTTTTGCACCTTTCAGATATCATCCGCATCGTATTCATCTTCGGACTTTGGAACATCTTTATTTTCAACCTTTTTGGTTGGAATTTGTTCTCCCTTCATTATAACCTTCCAAAGATGAAAACTATTTGATTGAACAAATATTCTCATCCTCTCCTTCCAGTACGTATAGTTTGTACCGTCGAATAGTGGTGGTCGGGTGGAGCATTGTCCTTCACCTATTCCAGCAAAAGAATCACGAGTAGAAGCCATGGATTGTTTCTCTCAAACGGTTAAGTCTTCAGAGAGGTGGGCTCTGATACCAATTGTTAGAAAATAAGCTTAACGCTAGAGGGGGGTGAATAGCGTTATAATAAAATTTAGCATAAACTTGCGAAATTTAAAAATTGCAGGAAAGAAATAAGTGCGATAAGTAAATAAATAAGAACGAACGCACCGATGTATCCTGGTTCACCACAACCCGTGGCTAGTCCTCCCCGAGAGACTCTCTCGAGATTTCTACTAACATTGTTAAGCTTACGGGTGCTCAACAAACCTTTACAAACTGAGGACACAAGCCTAAACAACCTTTGCTCGAAGATACAACACTCCAAGACTTCAACCAAAGGAAACACAAGTTCCTTCTTATGATACAAGGGACTAACACTTCCCTTCAAGTGTATAAAACACTTAGCACTCACTTAAACAAGACTCTCTTAATAGAGTAGATAAGAGTATACAGATACGCTCAAGAATGCAACAACTTTCGTCAAGAATCTTGGCTCTCAAAACTTATGTAATGAATAGAAAGTGATGAACAATAGAGTATGCAAGCTATAGCAATAATATGATTAGTTGTTGTTTTTAGAAGACTGACTTGAAGCTGTATTTATAGTTGCAAAACCATGCATTACCGTTGCCTAATTGCCAATTAAGAATTGCTGATTTTACTCAGTGACAATCGATTGTCAAAATGCCACAATCGATTGTTTGCCAATCGTTCCAAAAATCATTCCCAGATTTTACGCTTAACAATCGATTATCTAAGATCAATAATCGATTACTGGCAACGTTCAAAAAATCATTTCCAGATTTTTACTTAAAACAATCAATTGTCAGAAATCTACAATCGATTACTTGGCAACGTTCAAAAAATCATTTCCGGATTTTACTTAAACCAATCGATTTTCAGAAATCTACAATCGATTACTTGGCAACGTTCAAAAAATCTTTTTCAGATTTTATTTAAAACAATCGATTATTAGAAATCTATAATCGATTACCTAACTGTGTTTGAAAATATTTTGGCAACGGTCAATTACACAATCGATTATGCTATGAGAACAATCGATTATATATCAGTCTTTGAAAAATCAATTAGAAACTGCCTCAATGCACTCGATTATTTTATGACTTTGAAAATGTGTGATAGACACTGCCTCAACATAATCGATTGTCATAAGTTCACAATCGATTATTTTGTAGCTTTGAAAAACTTTGATGTACACTGCCTCAACACAATCGATTGTCATAAGGTTCACAATCGATTGTCATGCAGATTTGAAAAATCTGATGCACACTGCCTTAACACAATCGATTGTCATAAGCTCACAATTGATTGTCATGCAGCTGACTTAACATAATCGATTATCATAAGAACATAATCGATTATCTTAGTCCAGATTTTAGAGGCATGTTTAAAAATCATTTTGACTAAAGTAAATATGCATGATTTAAAATCATTTTGCTTTAAATTAAATAAGCATGATTTGATAAAAATGTTTTTACTAGAGAAGCCAAGTCTTGAGTCAAGTTATCGGATCAAGATCACAATTAAAGAATGACTCATGTATAACTTTATGTCTTTGCTTGATCTTGGTCTTGTGCTTGAATCTCGTTATATATCAATTGCGCGCTTGTGCTTGGACCTCGTCATATGTCCATTGCGCATAGTTTGTCATCCATCAAAACCTACAAATATGAACACACGTTTTAGTATAGTGCCTTGAGAACGTGCTTCAACAATTTCCCCCTTTTTGATAATGGCAAACTTTAGTCGGGATATGCATATTTGATAATTTATAATGACGATTCAAGACAAGTAAAATTCCCCCTCAATTTATGCCAATAAAAAATTAGTGCATCTCCCTTATTCTTCCCCCTTTTGACATTAGCAAAAATGGAAAAGGTAAAAGACATAATAAAGCAAATAATATCAACATAATCGATTATTGATACTAGATAATCGATTATATACTAAAGAGACATCGATTATCCTTAGGAGAAATCGATTATTCTGCATCAATCTTTATAATTCCCCCTGCCTTTAGGGCGATACCTGAAAAAATTCGTTAGACGTCTCCGACGCTCAAGTTAGAAATCATGTGAAAGAGAGAATGCAATGCATGACTTAGATCAACGTGGAGTCAAGAATCCCGAGTTCACTACGTATTTGGAAGAAGGACTCTTTCTCTAAGGGTTTTGTAAAGATGTCGGCCAAATGATCTTTGGTTTCAACAAATTCAATTTCGACATCACCCTTGAGAACGTGATCTCTTATAAAATGATGCCTAATTTCAATGTGTTTTGTTCTTGAATGAAGAACGGGGTTCTTCGTCAAGCATATGGCGCTAGTATTATCACATCTAAGAGGGATATGATCAAGACTTAGGCCATTGTCCAAGAGTTTTTTGTTTCATCCAAAGGATTTGAGCGCAACAACTCCCCACGGCTACATATTCAGCCTCGGTTGTGGACAAAAAGAGAGCTACCGAGCAAATGGCAAGTGCCACTAGTGCTCTTGCGGTCCAATTTGCATCCAGCAAAATCGGAGTCGGAATAGCCAACAAGTTGGCATGAAGAACCTTTGGGGTACCATAGACCCATATTTAGAGTACCAACAAGATACTTCAATATCCGTTTCACCGCAGTTAGGTGAGACTCCTTCGGACACGATTGATAACGAGCGCATAAGCACACGCTAAACATGATGTCCGGTCTACTAGCAGTAAGATAAAGGGATCCAATCATACCTCGATACTTTTTGGTGTCGACTTCCTTACCTTTCTCATCTTTGTCTAGATGATCGGATGTGCTCATGGGAGTGGCCATTGCTTTTGCGTTGGTCATTTCAAATCGTTTCAGCAATTCTTTGCAATATTTAGCTTGACAAATGAAAGTTCCTTCTTTCATTTGCTTTACTTGCAGCCCCAAAAAGAATGTTAGCTCACCCATCATAGACATCTCAAATTCGCTTGTCATTAAATCGGAAAATTCCTTGCACAAAACATTGTTAGTAGCACCAAATATAATATCATCCACATAGATTTGAACTAATAGAATATCATTATTTTTATGCTTAACGAAAAGAGTGGTGTCAACTTTCTCCCTAATGAAATCATTTTCCAAAAGAAATTTACTCAATCTTTCATACCAAGCTCGGGGAGCTTGTTTAAGACCATAAAGAGCCTTTTTAAGTTTGAAAACATGATTTGGAGATTTAAAATCTTCAAAACCCGGGGGTTGATCAACATAAACTTCTTCTTGAATAACACCATTTAGAAAAGCACTTTTTACATCCATTTGATACAAATTGAAATTCATAGAAGATGCAAAGGCAAGTAATAAACGAATAGCTTCTAACCTTGCTACGGGAGCATATGTTTCTTCATAGTCAATACCCTCTTCTTGATTGTAGCCTTTTGCTACAAGCTAGCTTTGTTTCTAGTGATTACACCATTTTCATCTAATTTGTTTCGAAAAACCCATTTCGTACCAATTATGGTATGATTTTCGGGTCTTGGCACCAAATCCCAACCGTCATTCCGTTTGAATTGGTTAAGCTCCTCTTGCATTGCCAAGGTCCAAAATTCATCCCCAATTGCTTCGAGGATGGTTGTGGGTTCAATTTGAGAAACAAAAGCAGTATGTCCTAAGGTGTTCTTAAGAGAGTTTCGGGTACTTACCTTTTCTCCAACGTCGCCAATTACCTGTTCGAGAGGGTGATCTTTGATTGTCCTCCATTCGTTAGGCATTTTCATTTCTTTCTCCAATTGTGGCTCTTCCTCCGATAATTGATCCAAGATTTCATCTTGAGTTTCCTTCAGAGTTTCCTCTTGTACTTTCTCTTGAGGACTTAGTGAGATTAAAATACCTGCAAGATCAAAACCAGAATCCTTTCTCGCCAAGCTAGCATTATTTTCGGAAAACAAAATATGAGGGGATTCCTCCACAGTTCCGGTTCTATTATTAAATACCCTATATGCTTTGCTACGTGAAGAATAACCAATAAAAATTCCTTCATCGGATTTGGCATCAATTTTTCCCAATTGATCTTTTCCATTGTTATGAATAAAGCATTTGCAACCGAATACTCTAAAATGGGAGATATTTAGTTTCCTTCCCTTGTAGAGTTCATAAGGGGTTTTCATGAGTATTGGCCTTATGACTACTCTATTCAAAACGTAGCATGCAGTACTCATGGCATCCGCCCAAACATGTTTGGGAATCTTAGCCTCATCTAGCATGGTTCTAGCCATCTCTTCGAGACACCTATTTTTCCTTTCCACCACCCCATTTTGTTGTGGTGTTCATGGAGCGGAGAAGGTGTGCTCGATACCGAGTTCGTCACAAAAGTCCGCAAAGAGATTGTGATCAAACTCTCCCCCATGATCACTTCTTATTGAAGTGACGGTTGTGTCCTTTTCGTTTTGAACACGTTTAAGAAAATATTTAAAATTATGAAAAGCTTCACTTTTATGAGCAAGAAATAGAGTCCATGTAAATCTAGAATAATCATCACCAATAACAAAAGCATAACAATTTCTACCAAGACTTTCAATGCGAGATGGTCCACATAAGTCCATGTGAAGTAATTGCAAAGGTCTAGTAGTTGAAACAATATTTTTTGATTTAAATGATGCTTTTGTTTGCTTCCCTTTTTGACAAGAATCACAAATAGAGTCTTTTTCAAATTTCAAGTTTGGAAGACCAATCACTAAATTTTGTGAAACCAATTTGTTCAAAAGATGCATGTTGATGTGAGCTACTCTACGATGCCATAACCATGTATCATCCTCTTTGCTCATAAGACAATTCACATATTCAGGTGAAGAATTTGCAAGATCAACCATATAGATGTTATCCATTCTAAAACCTCGAAGGATAATTATAAAATCGCTACGGCGAAAAACTAAGCATTCATTTGAATCAAATAACACAAGATTTCCCTTGTCACATAATTGACTTATGCTCAAGAGATTATGTTTTAGACCCTTAACTAGCAATATATGCTTAATGGAAGAGGAGTCATCCTTACCGACCGATCCAATGCCGATAATTTTTCCATTGTTGTTATCACCAAAAATAACGCTTCCTCCTTCCTTGTGATCTAGTTGAAGGAACTTGGATTCGTCTCCAGTCATGTGCTTGGAGCATCCACTATCAACGTACCAAAGTACACTTGACCCCTTCAAACACACCTACAAAACAGATTAATGAGTTTTAGGTACCCATGCCATTTTGGGTCCTTGGGGGTTAGGCAAATCATAGTGATGTGATTGAGTGTTATGTCTATGTCGTGTAAAACAAGCAGGAGCAATATGTCCAATTCGTCTACAATAATGACAAACAACATTAGGATTATGCATTCGTCTAGGTTGATAGTAATTGGACGGACGAAATTCATTAACTCTATTCTTGACTATGACTATTGCGCAATTCATTAAAGTCGTTTCTCCTACTATTTGTTCTAGGATATGCAGCATTTCTAGAATAGTTATTTCTAGGTTGAAAGCCATTTCTAGGTGTTCTAAAAGGTTCAAAATTCCTTCTAGTGTTTGGCCTAGAATATGCATTATTTCTAGAATGATTATTTCTAGGTTGCGATTGTTGAAAGCCATTTCTAGGTTTGTTATATCTAGGATGAGCGTTTGTTTTATTAATCCTAGGTTGAGCCTTAGGTTGTTGGGGGTTGGCTTCAACCTTTTCATTAGGCTTATTCTCAAAGCCTATGCCATGCTTGGTCGACTTCAAATTAACAAGAACTTCATTCAAATTTTTATGAGAAGAATTAAACATATCTAGGGTGCCCTTAAGTCTTTCTACCTCATTTGAGATGCACACAAGAAGTACAATTTTTACTAGAGCTCTCGGGATTGTCGGCGCTTCTCTTGCCGAAAAATTTGTTTTCTTCTTTCAACTTCTCATTTTCCAAAATCAGTTTTTCCAAATCCTTTTCTTTCAAAGAGAGTTGTTTTTCAAAATCTTTTTCTTTTAAAGAAGCATTTTATTTTATGCTTTTAACAGTTTTGGAAGCTTTAATAAATTCACTATACAACTCATCAAAAGCATTTTGCATTTCCTCAAGAGAATAGAAATATTTGGAAGAAATTTGACATACCTCTTCTTGATTGTTTTCGTGAGCCATGAGACAAAGATTTGCGGCTTCGTCTTCTTCTTCCTCACTCGACTCGTCACCGGAGTCGCCTCCCCAAGATATGTATGCTCGTTGTTTCTTGAAGGGTTTCTTCTCCTTCTTGGCATTTGGGCAATTTGATTTAATGTGCCCGGTTTCTCCGCACTCATAGCACTTTATTTGATCTCCTTGCTTTTTGCCCTTTCCCTCATACTCTTTTCGCATGAACTTTTGAAATCTCTTGATAACGAGTCCGATCTCGTTGTCTTCGTCCTCATCATTTTGAGGTTGGCTTGTGCTTGCCTTGAGAGCGATCTTTTGTTTCCTTTGATCATCAACAAGAGGGTTAAGAATAGTAGATTCATAAGTTTTAAGAATACCTCTTAATCCGTCGATGGTGACATTTGGATCGCCATGCTGGAGTGAGACTTTAGAGAATTTTTCGGACAAGTTCCTTATCCGTGAAGGTCTTCTTAAGAGCATGTAAATCATTAACGATTTTTGAAAATCGTTCGAACATCTCATCGACCTTTTCGCCTTCCTTCATGTGAAACAATTCATATGCATGGGTTAGGAAATCAATTTTAGCTTCCCTTACCTGGTCCGTACCTTCGTACGTAATTTCCAGCTTGTCCCACATTTGCTTCGTCGTTGTGCAACATGATATTTTCCTGTAATCATCAGCATTTACAGCACAATATAATAAATTAATGGCTTTAGCATTGTTTTGCACCTTTCAGATATCATCCGCATCGTATTCATCTTCGGACTTTGGAACATCTTTATTTTCAACCTTTTTGGTTGGAATTTGTTCTCCCTTCATTATAACCTTCCAAAGATGAAAACTATTTGATTGAACAAATATTCTCATCCTCTCCTTCCAGTACGTATAGTTTGTACCGTCGAATAGTGGTGGTCGGGTGGAGCATTGTCCTTCACCTATTCCTGCAAAAGAATCACGAGTAGAAGCCATGGATTGTTTCTCTCAAACGGTTAAGTCTTCAGAGAGGTGGGCTTTGATACCAATTGTTAGAAAATACGCTTTACGCTAGAGGCGGGTGAATAGCGTTATAATAAAATATAGCGTAAACTTGCGGAATTTAAAAATTGCAGGAAAGAAATAAGTGCGATAAGTAAATAAATAAGAACGAACGCACCGATGTATCCTGGTTCAGCACAACCTGTGGCTAGTCCAGTCCCCGAGAGACTCTCTCGAGATTTCCACTAACACTGTTAAGCTTACGGGTGCTCAACAAACCTTTACAAACTAAGGACACAACCCTCAACAACCTTTACTCGAAGATACGACACTCCAACACTTCAACCAAAGGAAACACAAGTTCCTTCTTACGATACAAGGGACTAACACTTCCCTTCAAGTGTATAAAACACTTAGCACTCACTCTTAATAGAGTAGATATGAGTAAACAGATACGCTCAAGAATGCAACAACTTTCGTCAAGAATTTTGGCTCTCAAAACTTATGTAATGAATAGAAAGTGATGAACAATTGAGTATGCAAGCTATAGCAATAATATGATCAGTTGTTGTTTTTAGAAGACTGATTTGAAGCTGTATTTATAGTTGTAAAACCATGCATTACAGTTGCCTAATTGCCAATTAAGAATTGCTGATTTTACTCAGTGACAATCGATTGTCAAAATGCCACAATCGATTGTTTGCCAATCGTTCCAAAAATCATTCCCAGATTTTACGCTTAACAATCGATTATCTAAGATCAATAATTGATTACTGGCAACGTTCAAAAAATCATTTCCAGATTTATACTTAAAACAATCGATTGTCAGAAATCTACAATCGATTACTTGGCAACGTTCAAAAAATCATTTTCGGATTTTACTTAAACCAATCGATTGTCAGAAATCTACAATCGATTACTTGGCAACGTTCAAAAAATCTTTTTCAGATTTTATTTAAAACAATCGATTATTAGAAATCAATAATCGATTACCTGACGGTGTTTGAAAATATTTTTGCAACGGTCAATTACACAATCGATTATGCTATGAGAACAATCGATTATATATCAGTCTTTGAAAAATCAATTAGACACTGCCTCAATGCACTCGATTGTCAAAGGTACACAATCGATTATTTTATGACTTTGAAAATGTGTGATAGACACTGCCTCAACACAATCGATTGTCATAAGTTAACAATCGATTATTTTGTAGCTTTGAAAAACTTTGATGTACACTGCCTCAACACAATCGATTGTCATAAGGTTCACAATCAATTGTCATGCAGATTTGAAAAATCTGATGCACACTGCCTTAACACAATCGATTGTCATAAGTTCACAATCGATTGTCATGCAGCTGACTTAACATAATCGATTATCATAAGTACATAATCGATTATCTTAGTCCAGATTTTAGAGGCATGTTTAAAAATCATTTTGACTAAAGTAAATATGCATGATTTAAAATCATTTTGCTTTAAATTAAATATGCATGATTTGATAAAAATATTTTTACGAGAGAAGCCAAGTCGTGAGTCAAGTTATCGGATCAAGATCACAATTAAAGAATGACTCATGTATAACTTTATGTCTTTGCTTTATCTTGGTCTTGTGCTTGAATCTCGTTATATATCTATTGCGCGCTTGTGCTTGGACCTCATCATATGTCCATTGCGCATAGTTTGTCATTCATCAAAACCTACAAATATGAACACACATTTTAGTATAGTGCCTTGAGAACGTGTTTCAACATCCTACGCGGGGTGTTTTCAGAGATCAGTCCAGAAGGGGTGGATCTACTTAGTCACCGCCGACGCGCTCTCTCAGAGCTTGTTTTGAGTGCGGGGACACCCACCATGTAGTGAGGGATTGACCTAGGCTTGGGAGCAGTGCACCTCCACAACATTCTTAGCCACATTGTACCTAGTAGAATTCTTAGGCTATTGTTCCAGCTCCATCTGCCACCCACCTGCCCAGCCAGACAAGGGCATAGATCGGGGAGATAGAGGTCGCCCTCGAGGGAGTGGTCGGGAAAGATATTATGCTATTCTTGCTTGCACCGAGGCTGTAGCCTATGATTCTGTTGTCATTGGTATTATATTGGTCAGACACACAGAGGCATCAGTTCTACTCAATTCAGGCTCTGCCTATTCTTACGTGTCATCTTATTTTGCTTCGCATTTGGGCATAGCCCGAGAGTCATTGAGCTCTCCTGTTATATTTCTTCTCCGATGGGAGAAGCTCGTGTTGTGGACCGCGTTTATCTATCGTGTTCGGTCACTATTCGTGGTTTTGAGACAAGGGAAGATCTTTTATTACTTGATATGGTTGTTTTCGATATTATCTTGGCATGGAATGGTTTTCGCCCCATTTTTCAGTTCTAGATTATACGCTAAAATCGGGACGTTGGCTATGCTAGGTGTTTCACGTATTACGTGGGTGGTAATTTAGATCACGCTCCAGGCAGAGTTATCTCTTTTCTTAAAGCCCAGCGTATGGTAAAAAATGGGTGTGCCGTGTATTTGGCTTATGTTAGAGATGTCAGTGTTGATACCTCTTCTGTCAATTCTATCCCACCAGTATGGGACTATTCTGATGTGTTTTCGTATGATATTCTGGGCATGTTGCCTGACCGGGACATTGATTTTGGCATTTATTTTTTTGCCAGGCACTCAACCCATATCTATTCCTCCTTACCGTATGGCTCTTCCGGAGTTAAAGGAGTTGAAGGATCAGTTACAGGAATTGCTTAATAAGGGTTTTGTTCGCCCCAGTGTTTCACTTGGGGTGCTCCTATTTTGTTTGTGAAGAAAAAGGATGGTTCTATGCGTATGTGCATTGATTATCATCAGTTGAATAAGGTTATTGTAAAGATCTGATATCCTTTGCCTTGTATTGATAATCTATTTGACCGGCTTCACGGTGCACATGTATTTTCTAAAATTTAATTGCGCTCAGGTTACCACCAGTTGAAGATTCGGGAGTCGAATACCCCGAAGATTGTTTCTGGACTCGGTATGGTCATTAGGAGTTCCTTGTTTTGTTATTTAGGCATAAGAACGCCCAACGACATCTATGCATTTGATGCACAGCGTATTCAGGCCCTATCTTGACTCGTTCATCATTATTTTCATAGATAATATTCTTGTACACTCCTGCAGTCGGGAAGATCATGAGAAGCACAAAAGGAAAGTGCTTCAGACCCTGAGAGAGAAGAAATTATATGCAAAGTTCTCAAAATACGAAATTTGGTTGAGTTCTGTGGCATTCATAAGCCACGCAGTATCGAGTGTGGGCATTCGGGTAGATCTAAAGAAGGTGGAGACCATGCAGAGTTGGCCCAGGCCCTTCTCATCTACAAAGATCCGTAGTTTCATTTGGCCTGACGTGTTATTACCGTCATTTTGTCGAGGGGTTCTCATCAATTTCAACCCCTATGACCAGATTAACCCACAAGGGTGCTCCTTTTTAATGGATAGATGAGTGTGAGGAGGTCTTTCAGAAGCTCAAGACGGCTCTGACTTCAGCCCCTATTCTGATATTTCCTACAGGTTTAGGGTCCTACATAGTTTATTGTGATGCCTCATGGGTCGCATTTGCAGCGGTGTTGATACAGCACGGTAGGGTGATTTCTTACGCATCCAGACAGCTGAAAATACATGAGAAAAACTCCCATGTCCATGACCTTGAGTTAGATGATATTTTTCACGCCTTGAAGATCTGGCGTCACTATTTGTATTGCGTGCCTTATCAGATTTATACGGATTATTGGAGTTTGCAGCACATATTCAAGTAAAATGAACTAATTCTAAGTTAGAGGAGGTGGTTGGAGCTATTGAAGGATTATGACATCACTATTATTTATCACTCGGGATAGGCCAATGTGGTAGCCGATGCCTTGAGTCGTCGGGCGGAGAGTTTGGGGAGTTTGGCATATTTACCAGCTTCAGACCCATGGCGATGGATGTTCATACCTTAGCCAGTTAGTTCGTGAGATAGGATCTTTCGGATCCCAGTCTGTTTCTAACCTGTGTGGTTTCTCGATCTTTATTGTTCGATCATATCAGGGAGCGGCAGTATGATGATCCCAATTTACTTGTCCTCGGGGACACGGCTCAGCATGGTGCTGCTAGGGATGTGACCATTGGAGATGATGGAGTGTTGAGGATACAGGGTCGGATCTGTGTACCTAATGTTGATGATTTCGGGAGTTGATATTGGTAGAGGCTCATAGCTCGCGGTATTCCATCCATCCAGGTTCCGTGAAGATTTCCCATGACTTGAGACAGCATTATTGGTGGAGGCGGGTGAAGAAAGACATAGAGGGATATGTAGCTAGATGCCTCAATTGTCAGTAGGTGAAAGCTGAGCACCAGAGACCGGGAGGGTTACTTCAGCAAATGGAGATTCCGCAGTGGAAATAGGAGAGGATCACTATGGATTTTGTAGTAAATCTCCTTCTGACAACGAAGCAATTTGATTCTATTTGGGTAATTATTGATTGGCTAACCAAGTTTGCTCATTTCATTCCTCTACTTACTCAATGGAGCGGTTAGTGGGGATTTACATCAGGGAAAATATCCATCTTCACGGTATTCCAGTTACGATCATCTCGGATAGGGGTTCTCAGTTTACATCACATTTTTGAAGAGTCGTTCAGCAGGAGTTGGGTACCCATGTGACTATGAGTACAACATTTCACCATTAGACAGACGGATAGTCTGAACGCACCATTCAAATTCTTGAGGATATGCTCTGTGTGTGCATGCGTGATTGTGTTTAGAAAATCTTAGGATCCGTTCTTGCCATTGGCTGAGTTTTCTTGCAATAATAGTAACCAGTCCAGCATTCAGATGGCGCCGTTTGAGGCCTTATATGGTAGGAGATGTAGATCCCATATGGGTTGGTTTGAGCCGGGTGAGGCCAGGCTATTGGGCACTGGTTTTGTCAAGGATATGGTAGAGAAGGCTAAGGTAATTCGGGACAGACTCCGTACAGCCCAGTCCAGACACAAGAGTTACGCAGACTGAAAGGATCGTGATGTTTCCCTTTATGGTTGGTGAGTAGGTTCTGCTTCGGGTCTCGCCTATGAAAGGCATCATGAGGTTTGGGAAGAAAGGAAAGTTGAGTTCGAGGTTAATTGGCCCATTTGATATTTTCAAGCGAGTTGGGGAGGTTTCTTATGAGCTTGCCTTACCTCCCAGTTTGGCCGAGGTTCATCCAACATTTCATATCTCGGTGATTCAGAGGCATCACGGTGATCCGTATCATGTGTTGGAGTTTACTTCAGTCCAGTTGGAAAAGGATCTGTCCTATGTTGAGGAGCTAGTAAAAATATTGGACATACAGGTCCGAAAGCTCAGGTCAAAGGATACCGCTTCAGTACTTGATCAGTGGCAGGGTTAGCCGATCCAGGAGGTGACTTGGGAGATCACGTGGGATGTGTGCAGCCGTTACCCTCATCTATTTTCTACTTCAGGTATGTTCTCTACGCTCGTTCAAGGATGAACGAATGTTTAAGTGTGGAAGGATGTAATGACCCAGCCGGTCGTTTTTAGAATTCACGCCTCGTTTACCCTCTTAGATGCTACCCCTAAATTCTTTTCTATTTTTTTGGTTTGCTGAGACGTTCGATGTTCAGATTTGTAGTGTTGTGGGACACTTAGTCCCTAAATGAGAACTTAAGTATTGGTAAGTGGGTCGTGATCGAAACAGTGTAAAGACGGCTTCAGAATGGAAACATGATGGTTCTGTTAGCTCCATTAGGTGATTTCATGTTTGGGAGCACATCCGGAGTGTGTGTTGGAGATCTGTAGCTCATTTAGGCTAGAAATACCAAAAGTTAGAATTTTGAAGATCCGGCCCGATAGTGAATTTTTGATCTGAGGGTCGGAACGGGATTTCGTAAGTTGATGTAGCATAGTCATGTCATTCGTGACGTGTGTACAAATTGAAAGGTCAATCGGACGTGCTTTGGTTAGGTTTTTGATCGAAAGCAAGTTTGGTGTGTTTCGGATGCTCAACGGAGCAATTTTAGGACTTAATGTGATACAGAAAAATACATCCAGGTGTTGCAGACATTAGTGCGGCCACGGTCATTTCCTCATGGTCCGCGCTGGAAGCCGCTCGGCCGTGGTGCATTTATGTGTCCACGCTGGATGGGTACAGAGCACCACCTTCTCCCCTTCCTTGGCTCGGTCGTGCCACGTTTTTTGTGCGGTCCGCATCGGCCTTCAGTAAATAATAAAAGACCGAGATTTGCAGTCATTTTTCACTTTATTTTAAAAAACAAAACCTAAGAGGCAATTTTCCTTATAACGTTCCTCCACAAAACGATTAGTAAGTGATTTAAAACTTAATTTCCTTACTCCTTAACATCTTTTAACATCATTTCAACCTCGATCAAAGATTCGTGAATGAGAATTGGGAATTTTTGTTAGAACTTTGGTTTTCTAAAATTTGGGGAGTTGGACCTCAATTTAAGGTCCGATTCAAAACTATACGCGAGGTGACGAGCGTGTACTTGAGCTAATTGTTGAAAATCCTTTTCACTTAGAATATTTAAACTGTTTTTACTTGCGTACATGTCTATTCTAAATGCCATTTAACCTATGTTAACTTAGGAAAAGCATCTTTACTTGACTTACTTGTTTATTTGTTTAAACTGTATTATGTGTACTTCACGAAGCATGCTAGGCTAAAGACTTCATGTGTTTTTCTTTCTTAGCATTATACAAATATTGAGTTGTGGTGGTTGTTTATGACGTGGGACTACGGAATGACATCCCAGAGGCTCCCCCTTGTCGTGTTATGTTCTAAGATTTCAAGTGCGGGATACCAAGAGATCCTTGGCACAAATGACATTAAAAATGAAGGATACCAGGAGATCGTCGGGATACTAGGAGATCCCTCGTGATTAAAAATTAAGGATACCAACAGATATTTGGAATACTAGGAGATGCATCGTGTATATGCAGAGGATACCAGGAGTTCCTCAGGGTAAGAGGAGATTTCCAATGATAAATGTCTAGTTGTGGTTTGTATTTCTATTCATTGATTGTGGTTTTTCTCCATCGTTGTTTTCGCTTATTATCTTTCTAGATTCTCGCTTTAGATTGTACTTATATTGTCTTTTCATTATCAAATTAACTATTATGTTTTATCTCAGTAGGGCCTCGATCTTCCTCATTACTACCCGATCGAGGTTAATCTTGGCACTTATTGGGTACCACTCTGGTGTACTCACGCCTCTTCTGCGCATGTTTTTCATGTGCAGACCTGGGTACTTCCTCTCAGTCATATCACCCTCACAACGGAGAGCATTAGTGGGGACTCGAGGTATATCTGCTACGTCCGCAGTCCTGCAGCTTCTGTTCCATTCCAAGTGTAGTGGATAGTCCCATTTTCCCTTCCATTCATGTTGTTTAGATACTCTGGTGTAGAGTGCATTATGATACTCTTTTAGTCTGTGTTACCCGTGAGTTTTCGGGTGTGTGGGATGGTTTCTTGATTGTAAGTGTTAAAGTATATGTGCCAAGTGGCAACTGAATACATTTCTTCATGTTATTCAGCTTTCAATTATAATTTTCGTGAATGTTATTGAATTCTGATACGTAGGCTTACCCAACATGAAGACTGGATGCCGTCATGACATGTTCACAAATGGTGAACTAGGTTCATGACCAGGATTTTCTTGATGTGTTTCCAACCGCTCTTCCGGGTATGCCACCCGATAGATATATTGATTTTGGCATTAATTTGTTGTAGGCCACTAACCCCACTTCTATTTCTACTTATCGTATGGCTCCTCTTGAGTTGAAGGAGCAGTTACAGGAGTTGCTTGATAAGGGCTTTATTTAGCTCAATTTGTTACCTTGGGGTGCTCCTGTCTTGTTTATGAATAAAAAGGATGATTCTATGCGTATGTGCACCGATTATTGCCATTTGAACAAAGTAATAGTGGAGAAATAGTATTTTTTTGCCTCGTATTGATGACCTGTTTGATCCGTTGCAAGGTGCTTGAGTGTTTTCTATGAATGACTTGCGTTCAGGTTATGATCAGTTGAAGATTCGAGAGCTAGATATCCCAAAGACTACTTTCAGGACTCGGTATGGTCATTAAAAGTTCGTTTTTATGTCATTTGGACTGAAAATGCCCCAACAGCGTTTATGCATTTGATGCACAGTGTATTCTAGCCATATCTTGACTTGTTCGTCATCGTCTTTACTGATGACACTCTATTATACTCGCGGAGTCGGGAGGATCACGAGCAGCACCTAAGGACAGTGCTTTAGAACTTAAAAGAAAAGAAATTATATGGAAAGTTCTCGAAATGTGATTTCTGCTTGGATTATTTGACATTCTTAGGTCACGTAGTATCGAGTGAAAGGATCAAGGTGGATCCTAAGAAAGTGAAAGTAGTGCAGAGTTGGCCCAGACCATCCTCACCTACAGAGATCCATAGTTTTGTTGGCTTGGTGAGTTATTATCATCGATTTGTTGAGGAATTCCGGAGTGGAAATGGGAGCGGATCATCATGGAAATCATAGTTAGACTCCCACAAACTTTGAGGAAGTTCGATATCATTTGGGTGATTATAGATCAATCGACCAAGTACTCACACTTTATTCCTGTGTGTACTACCTATTCTTCGGAGTAGTTGACAGAAATTTATATCTAGGAGATTGTTCACTAGCATGGTATTCCAATTTCCTCAATTTCAGGTAGAGGTACTCAGTTCACATCACCGTTTTAGAAGGCTATTCAACATGAGTTAGGTACTCGGGTGGAGTTGAGCACCACATTTCACCCCTAGACAGATGGACAGTCTGAGCGCGCTATTTAGATTCTTGAGGATATGCTATGTGCATGTGTGATGGAGCTTTGAGGTTTTTGGGACCTATTCTTTCCACTTGCGAATGTGCTTATAATAATAATTATCAGCCTAGAATTCAGATGGCACCGTATGTGGCTCTGTATGGCAGGAGATGTAGGTCTCGGTGGGTTGGTTCGAGCCAGGAAAGGCCAGATTATTGGGCATAGACTTGGTTCTGGATACCTTCGAGAAGGTTTAGTTAGTTCAGTATAGACTCCGCACAGCCCAATCCAAATAGAAGAGTTATGTGGACTGGAAGGTTTGTGATATTTCCTATATGGTTGGAGAGAGGGTCTTGCTTAGGGTTTCTCCTATAAAGGGCGTTATGAGATTTGGGAAGAAGGGAAAATTAAGCCCAAGGTTTATTGATCCTTTTAAGGTGTTGCAATATGTTTGGGAGGTTGCTTATGAGCATGCCTTACCTCCCATGTTGGTAGGACTTTATCTGGTATTTCATGTTTCGATGCTTTAGAGGTATCATGGTGATCCGTCACATGTGTTGGATTTCAATTCAGTCTAGTTGGACAAGGATCTATCTTATTTTGAGGACTCAGTGGCTATATTGGATAGGCAGGTGTAAAAGCTGAGGTCAAAGAGTATTGCATCAGTAAAGGTTTAGTGGCGGGATCAGCCAGTCGAAGAGGCGACCTGGGAAACCGAGCAAGATATGCGAAGCAATTACCCTCATCTTTTCAACACTTCAGGTATTACATCAGGAGTTTTCGTACGTAAAATTTTGTTTCCAATTTAACCAACGTACACTCGAGGATGAGATCATCTTGACGTTAACATACTTACGCTATTTATAACAAGTGATGAATCAGTGTTATGAAGGATAAAGGAGTACACGGAATAACGAAAACGAGTTTCGTTAGGAATGACCAATTTATAATAAAATACGGGTCGAGCGATAAGATCTGATAATCATAAATTAGTATCATGCAAGGTACCATATGACCACGATAGTATAATATATAATGTATATATGAAGTATTTTGAAAAATAAATAAAACTTAAAGTAATTTATAATAATTTTTAAATTATGCGCATAATAAATTAACTACCGGAAAAAAAAACATTACCCGATTAGCTAATAAGTGGATAAATTAATTTTTTATCTCTAAACTCTCTGCCTTCTCTCTAGGAAGAAAGGGTAAATAGTGATCCCGTCACTATTCATCGGGCATATCATCGGAATCCGGCAAGGTAAGGTCATAAATTAGCTACCAAAAGAACACCTTACGGATTGTGAACAACCCACATCTGATTTCTTCCTAAAATCTTTAGCTAGTCGCATCAGATATTTGATTTTGTCATTCGAGTTACTGTAGCAGCGTGTTAGCTGGGCAGATTTCATCGCTGCTCTTTGTTTTCATTCTGTTTTTCTTTCTTCTTGATGGAGTATTGAAGAACTATGGATGCATAGTCCTCTCCCCAGCATTTGGCTGTGGTAGAGATGATCTCAAATGACACCTCAAAACAAACGTATGCTGATCAATTGATCCAACAGAAGGCTGCAACTACTTTGAATCAAAAGTTGTTGAAACCAATTGTAATAATTCACAGAGCCCCAACAATCAAGTTTTCTATGGAGGAAAGGATGAATTTCGCAAAAGAGGAAGGTTTACATCAAGCCATTGTAGTGAAGTTCTCTTCAACAGATTTAATAGCCTTAAGAAATGTACTGCTTAAATTTTCCTGCATCAAAGGACAATGTCTGATCGGTCAACTAGCACCTCAACAATTGCTTATCAGGGTGGATCAACATGAAGATTTCGTTAATTCACTTGCGAGGTCGTTAACTACTTCAAATTCAATGGTAAGGAGCATCAAATCCGAATTTTCCGATGGTCCCTTGATTATAAGGTCAATGAAGAGACCGCGAAGGCAGTGGTATGTATTTCCTTACCAAATTTGCCAACGGAGCTGTTTGCGATGAAGGCTTTGTTGTCTATATCTTCTGTTGTTGGTAAGCCTATAGCTATTGACAAAGCTACCCAGACTAAGTCGCGTCCTAGTACTGCAAGAGTCAAAGTGATTCTTGATTTAATGGACAAATTACTTGAGAATGTGCGTTTGCATTTTATGGATAAGCATACGCGCAAGAGTGTTGAGTTCTTTCAAGAGTTTGTTTATGACAACTTACCTTTGTATTGTCACTGTTGTAAACATCAAGTACATGATGAAACATCATGTCGCAGATTAAACAAAAATTCAACAAGGAATGTGCAAGGTACTGAAGAAGCTGTTGATAATGATCGTCTACTGCCTGCTGAAGTTTTGGGTTTGTCTGAGGAGATATGCTAGGTGGAAAAATTGCAAGGGGATGCTATGGAGCTCCTAAATGCAAAGAGGGCTGCCCAAAATTTTGTAGTTTCTTCGGTGCAAGTTCAAAGTATTGAGCAGCAAAATGTGGAGGCTACTATTGAATTGAAGGGAGCTGGGGATCGAGAAGCTTCTGGTATTGATGAACCTAATGATAATCGACCAACAACCGCCAATATTACTACATTGAATACCAATTGTATCTCTACAGTTCCAGCTAAGGATTTACAAGAAAATGATGTTAAGCAGCAGCAGATACTGAATGTGCAGGCTGAAGGAGGGCAAAAGGCTGCTACTGTCAATGAAGGTGTTGGTGTTGGTGTTCCTAAGGCTAGTTCAAGCAAGCTTGTGCAGCCGATGGATAGTGCTTCACAAATTGGGAATCCAATTTCGGATGCTCCTAATAATGGAAGTGCAACTGGTGTAAAAGTTCCAAATGATCGAAATGCTACTGGGATGGCTAATACGAATACTGATCGAGAAACCAAAGCCAAAAATAATGCAACAGATGTAGTAGTAGGACATGCTGCTGCTGTATGTTCCAACTTGGAGTCTACAATTGCATTGACTACGTGTGGTAATTAACATATGGGTGTGGCTCCTATAACTACTGATGCATTTGTGAATTTGTTTGAAAACCCAATTAATAGGGCTGTCCAACTGGAAAACAGTGGAACTGCTCAAATGCAGGAGGAGGTGTTGAATCAAGGAAGCATTAGTCATAACCATTTAAAAGTAGCAGGGATATGACATATTAATGAAGATACAAAGCTGGAGAAAACAGGTGTTGTACGTGTTGCTGCACCATTTGATCCAGTGAAAAAATCAGCAGGAGCAGCTGGACAAATTACAAAGGAATTTGGCCAAAAACAAAACGTGGCTAAGGTTTGGTCAGTTGTATCACCTAGTAAAAGGGCTGCTAATGATTCAATAAAATAGGAATATAGATCTGAAAGTATTAGGTGTAAAAATGCTTTTGAAGCCTTGACCATTGAACATGAAGATGGAGAGAATGATGCTGCTAAAAAATGCGAACATGTGATTGGAGATTCAGATTCAAAATCTAGAAAATACAGCTATCCAACAAATGTAAAACAAAAGCAAAGTTCTTCAAAAACTACAGCTCCACTAAAGGAACATGCTAATGGCCAACCTCAAGCTTCAAGCAGTAGCAATCAACAGCAACATTCCAAGAACACAGATGGTCGACAAATTATTTCGAAGGCCATTATTCCTATTGTTGCCCAAAAGACTGAGGCGATAAGCTCTAATACACCTAAAATGTATATTTCCAATCCTCATATCAAAAAAATCATCAACGACACACAAAAGGCAAGGATGATAAATTCCTCTATGGTAAAACAACCTTTGGTCACTTTGAACACTTTGGTGTTTGAAATCCCTTTGCAATCAATTGAATCCTATGGCGAGTTTGAAGGTGCAGCTGAGCAGCTCACTCTCTCAACTGTAAATAATGATGAACTTATCCAAAAAAAGGTGATCAAATCCAAATTTTGGTTACAGCAACATGAAGAGGATGACGAAGACGATAATGATATTATCAAAGAAAATGTGAGGGAGCCAGCAATAAATTCCAAGATATGGATTCAACAACTTGAAAACGATGATGAAGAAGATTTTGGATTTAATTTTGTGGATGGCTCTTCAGACGATGGTGAGAAAAGTAGTGGTGATGAAGAGATAACATTAGTAGTGTCTCCAATTCCAAAAGGAGGTAGCTATACTAAGATAGGATCTGGAAGCAGGCTCAATGCAATAGCTCCAGATTGTATCCCTAGCTCAAGGAAGCAACATCGAGAAATAATTACAACTAAAACGAGGCTGATAGGAGAGGCAGTAACAACGAATTCTGGGCAGCAACAGTTCACTTCATCTGTTTCTACTGCTGAACGTGGGCAGCAGTAGGTGAATGAAAATGCACTCAAAACTGCTCTAACAAGTGTACCAACAATCTCTTTGGATGACAGAATGTTACTTGATGCGTTGGTAAGTACCACATATTTTAAAAATTTAAGTGCACCTAATGTTGCTAGCACTGGAAGAATGACCAATACCAATAACAAAAATCAAAGAAATGCAGTCTTGGTAACTAAAGAGGATAACACTTTGGTATCATAAGATTTTCGTCAAGAAATTCAAAAACCTATAAATTTAGGCAGAGATATTAATGAAGAAGGTGAGGAAGATATTACTCTAAATCAACTCCGGGCAGTGGCAGCGAAGAAAGACGGCTTGTCGCCATTGCATATTGGAAAAAATAGGAAATCTAAAACAAGGGATAGAAGCTGGGATGACATGTAACACAGTTACTATGGAAAACCAATACAAGATGTTGCCCTTAGGAAACCACCAATGAGAAATGCAAAGCAAAAGGCGAGTTTACCTACCACTTCCGCAAGGTCAAATAAATCCAAAAAGAAATGATAAAGTTTTACGATTATTTGAAGAAAGCGGAAGAAGCAGCAAAAGAGCTACAAATTGGAGAATGCACAAGTTTCAACAAAAAAGACAAAGACTCAATTTGTTACATTGTATTATTTTACCATTTTTTAAGTATTATCATCTGTAATATCATCACAGAGTATGCTATACACTCGGTGATGATCACTGAACATTTAGTCTTAGCAAGTTCTTTCTTTTTGCATGCTTGCTAGTGAGGTTATTTTATGGCTCGATAGGATTAGTACAATAAGGGTAGCCCGGTTGCATTATATGGATAACAATACCTGTGTTATTGTACTCTTTATTTGTACTTTTTCTATTTGTTGTATTTTCTTTATCTTTTCTGTTATCAATATAAAAACTAACTCTAGGCACTTGCCTAGTGGATTCAAAAAAAAGTGGATAAATTAAAATCACACCCCCAAGGAGGAATGTGGCACCCCTCCCCCAACCGTTCAAGTGAGTCATTGATTAAACTTTCCATGAGTCAAAAAGCATAAAAGTCAAAGTCTTATCAAGACTTTGTTGTGAACTTTATTAATGATAATTAAAAAAAAAGAGATAAAACAATTTCACTTCAAGAATCTTCGGACCATCTTTCTGTCCTTGACCAAAGGTGAAAGCAGAAATATTTTCAAGCCATTCAGACGATCAAACCTCACCCCAAAAAATCAGATCAACTCAACGTTAAACATAAAGCCAAACTTCGTTTATCCAGTTTTAAAAAAAAAAAAAACTCTTATATTCAACTTTTGGGTGTAAGTTTAATCTACGAAGGTTTTCAACGGGGTAATTATACGGAGTTTTTTCTATCCCAGCTATATTAAGGCCATTCCTTCTTTCTTTTTGAATGGTTCAAATTATACTGAATAAACGAGCAAATACACATTTTCTATAAATTACTCTATTCAAAGAAATAGTAGGACAGTCTATACTTTATATTCCCGTGAGAATTATTATTATTTTCTGTTCATGGGTCTTAGAATAATACACAATTGAAAAAGTTTATCCGAAAGGAATATCGAGATTATTATGTATTTTTCATGCATTTCACTCATTTATACATGTGCATTGACCCATGTGAAGATGGCGTTATATATGCGTATATACATAGGTATATGTATATGGGATATGGGAAAATGTTACGACATTATATACGCACCACCACCTGATCAGCTAGTATATGATGACAATGTTGCCCACAGTGACTAAAATATTATTCAAATGGTGTTATATACGCGTATATATGCATGTATATATATATATATATGGGATATGGAAAACGATTACGGCATTATATATGCACCACCACCTTATCAATTGGTATATGTTGATGATATTGCCCGTAGTGACCGGGATGATATGATGGGATGCCCTTAGTAGCTTGATCACACTATGTACACTCATACATATGCATGGCATGACATTTCTATGAACGTGCAAGGCGTTATAAACGTTTCAGAATTTACAATGTTATTTAGATCTAAATATGTGTTTCAGTATTCTATATTTCATCTATGTCTATTACGTACTAAGTTCCATGCCTTATATACTCAGTACATTTTTCGTACTGACTCACTATTTCACGGGGCTTGCGTTTTATGCCCGCAAGTGCAGGTAGGCAAGCTGACGGTCCCCCTTCTTTGGATTCCTGGCCAGCAAGAGTTAGCGCGCTCCATTTGATCCGAAGCTGCTTTTGATGTTGGTACGTTACATTATATATATATATATATATATATATATATATATATATATATATATATATATATATATATATATATATATATATATATATATATATGACGTTGCTCAGTCCCGTCTTTGTACAATTGTATTTCTGTTAGAGGTCTGTAGACAGTATGTCAAGTTGGGTTGTATGTGGCCTTGTTGGCTTTCAGTTTTAGATGTATAGTTGTCTATATAAGCCTTGCTGGCTCACACACTGTATTGTTCATGTATACGCACATATACCTTGATGGCATGCTTCTTTCATGTATGTTAATTTCGTAATGCAGCAGATGTTAGTCAGGTTCATATCTTAGATGCATGTTTAGGGGTGTGTGACAGGTAGGATTCATGCACCTGTTGTGACCTATTGGTTTGGGTCGTGACATCAGGTATTGTGACGACCCGACCCATCGTCTTATGTATTTCCATCCAGTTTTCCCCATTTTCTGCTTCTACATATTTCATCGTATGTGTTTGGTGAATTTGAAGTAATTCGGATAGAGTTTGGTTGGAATTGAGACATTGGTCTCTTTAGGGAAAGTTTAATTTGGAATAGTCAATCGCATCTTGACTTGTGAGTTAGAGGGCTTGGAATAGATTTCTGATAATTTGGTTAGTTTGGGGGAATGACTTAAGGATTAAGATAGCAATCGAAAGTAATTTTGGAGGCTCCGTGTAGAATTAGGTTTGAATTGGCTAAGTTTAAATTTTGGCGAATTCCGGTTGATAGGTGAGATTTTGATCTGAGGGTCAGAATGGTATTCCGAAAGATGCAGTAGCTTCGTTAGGTGATTTGGGATGTGTGTGCACAGTTTCAGTTGAATCAGAGGTGTTTAGGTCGGGTTTTTGATCGAATGTGAGTTTTGGAAGAATTTGATAAACTTAGGCTTTGATTTGGTGAAAATTGAGGATTTTGGTGTTGACGATAGTGTTTTGATGATTCGAGCAGGTTTGGATAGTGTAAAAGATCATGTCTGTGATTTTGGTTGAGCTCCGTAGGCCCTCGGGGTGAATGTGGGTGGTTAAACGGAGAGTTTGGAGTTTATTGCATGATTTAAGTTTGTTGGTTCTGTCATTTCCGCATTTGCGGAATAGGGACCGCATAGGCGATTCCGGAGATGCGGCTAAATGGTCGCAGAGCGGTCCTTTAGGTCCTGGGCAGTTTCCACAAAAGTGAAGGATTTCCCGCAAAAGCGGAGATCACATATGCGATCTAGGACCCACAGAAGCAGTATAAGAATTATGGGAGAAACCGCATAAGCAGTTGGCGAATTGCAAAAGCGATGACCACATAAGCTGAAAATGGAGCGCAGAAGCGAAAAGACCTGGACAAATTTAAGTTAAGTCTTCTTCGTTAATTTTGAAAGAACAAATATTTTTGACTTCGAACCAAGAGGGCTTTAGGAGATTTTTGAAGAGGGTTTCAAGGGTTATCATCAAGTATGAATTCTTGGAATTAAATTATGATATTATGGTGTATAAATATGAATTAACACTAAAAACCCAAGAAATTAAAGGTTAAAAATGGAGTTTAGGGCTTGAAACTTAAGAGAACTAAAATTGATGATTTGAAGGGTCAAATGGACTCCGATTCTTGTGAACATGATATGTATAGACTCGTGGCAAGATAAGGATCATATTGATGTAGACTTTTCTGAATTTCGAGAAGTGAGCCTGTGACTCAAATTTTTCAAATTTTGTGGTTTTCGAGATTTTTCGAGTCTTTTCGATTAGGTTACATTCCCTTGGCCTATGGTAATGTATTTGTTGTGGTTTTGGCCAGATTTGAACCACGATGAGGTCGATTTGAGAGGCAAGGGCATTGCTAGCTCGTTTTCGGCCGGCTAGAGGTGAGTAATAGATGTAAATGCTCATATGAGGGTTTGAAACCCCAGTCTTTCACATCGTAACGCCATATTGAGGCGTAACACGCATTCCACGATAAGTGTGGGGTCGTATACTGCTGGGGATTGATACTTAGTCCATCCAGAGTGTTAATTTCTACTATATTGACGATTGAAACACATACTTTATTATTGTGAATTGGGCTTAGTGCCGTGTTTGGGGCCTTGTGCAGATCTGTAGAATCCTTAGGGGATCCTTATGTGTTTATCCTCACTTGTGTGCATCACCTATACACTTAGTCATGTTTTCAACTATTAAAAATAATATAATAACTGCGTTTTATACATGAATATTAAAAAAAAAGGATATAAGGGCTGAGATCCCTATAGTATGTCACACCCGAATGATTGTGAACTAATTTTACTAAGATGGGTCGGGACCCGGTAGTGAGGATGTTTCCTTGATATGGATCAGGTTGCACGCCGCAGCGATAATATATATTGATATTGAAGGTGACAACATGTTTTATGCCAATACCTGGCCGGTATTGCGCTTGGGCTATAGGAGCTCCTCCGGAGTCTGTACACACCCCTAGTGAGCGCCTTCGACGTTAAATAAGTGGCGCGGGCTGCACGTCACTACAGGTACTGTAGTGTACAGTTATATGTGTTGCATTCTTTAATGCATTATTCTTTAACTATGTTAATGTTACTGCTTTCACTGTTATTGATCTAAACTGCTAGATATAGAGTACTTTGTGCATTTCCTGTGTTTTCTTCCTTTTCAGACTGTAGTTATGTTTATTACTCACTAGGTCGGAGTACTAACTTTACTCCTTGCACCATGTGTGCAGATCCAGGGCAGTTTCAGACTGAGTAGATCCAGCTGATCCAGAGTTCTTATCTTCAGGAGTATTTGAGGTAGCTGCAAGGCGTTCGCAGCTGATGATTCTCCCCTCTATCCATATCCTTTTATTTTCGCATTTTATGTTTTTGGACAAACATTGTAGTAGGGTGTTACTCTGTATCTATAGGCTTGTGATCGTGACAACGAATACTAGTTGGGATGTATTGGTATTTTGTTAGATTTTTCTGCCTTATTATCAGTATTTCAGACTTTTGACTTAAATGGCTTTACCTTTATCTGTTTAGTAAATTGGGGTTATTGTGATGAATGGTCGGGCTTGCCTAGTAGTGTGTTGGGCGCCATTAGGACCGATTTGGGGTCGTGACAGGTATGTCTCTATGTTTGTTTGAGGACGAACGAATGTTTTTAGAGGGGGAAGATGTAACGACCCAGCCGGTCGTTTTGAGAATTAACGCCTCGATCCCCTATTAATTACTTTTCCCATCTTTATTTCTACTATTTTAAAGTGTCGGGATGATTTATATTGAATTCGGAGTATTTTGAGAGACTTAGTCCCCAAATAAGAGCTTAAGATTAAAAATTTGGACCATAATTGGAGCAGTGTGAAAATGGTTCCGGAATAAAATTTTGTTAATTCCGTTAGTTCTATTGGGTCATTTCGTACTTAGGGGCGTGTACAAATTGTGTTTTGGAGGTCTGTAGTTTAACTAGGCTTGAAATGTCGAAATATGAATTTTTTGAGTTTTCGAACCGGTAGTGACATTTTGATAGCAGTGTCGGAATCCGATTCCGAAAGTTGGAATAGGTCCATAGTGTTGAATATACCTTGTATGCGAAATTTGAATTCAATAAAACATGATTTGGTTGGCTTCGGCATGGGCTGTCTTGAGGGTTCAAGCTCATTAGGCTTGGATTGGACGGTGATTAGTAGTTTTAGCGTTGTTTGATGTAATTTAAGGGTTCGACTGAGTCTGTATGATATTTTGGGATTAGTTGGTATGTTTGGTTGAGGTCCTAGTGCCTCAAGTGAGTTTCAGATTCTTAACGGAATTGAATTTGGACTTAGGCCATTTCTGAAATATTTGTTGAACCTATTGTTTTCGCACCTGCAAATATTGGACTGTAGGTGCGGCACCACAGAAGCAGTTTGGCAACCGCAGATGTGGTCTGAGGCTTGAAGGCTATTAGTCACAGATGCGGCTCAAGGACCGCAGAAGCGAGAGCGCATCTGCAAGGAATGGAGCGCAGGTGCGGTGCCTGAGGTTTAATAAAATTCCGCAGGTGCTGGTCCCCAGCCGCAGAAGCGGGACCATAGAAGCGTCCCTTTGAACGCAGATGCAGTAATCATTGTGCAAAAATATGAAAATGTAAGGGTTTGAATTCATAACTTCAAAAAAAATTTGGAGCTCGGTAGAAGGCGATTTTTTGACAGATTTTGATAGGGAACGATTGGGTAATGAATTTTAACTCTAATTTAGTTTTAATACATTAATCTATTGATATTTTTCTCATCCAATTAAGGAATATGAGGGTAGAAGTTTGAAATGGGGGAAAAGGTTTCCTGATAGAAAACTTGAGTTTTGAATAAGAATTTAACGTGCAGTTGGGATAATTTTTGTACGAGTGAACTTATGAGGGAATGGCTCTTCATAATTCATTATTGTTACTCAATTTTGAGACGCTGGCCGGGAAGGATTTTTGGGCGTTGTTCTAGTTTCTTGTTTTAGCTTCGATTTCATTAGCTAGATTAGTTTTTTGTAGTTGTATTTATGTTATGCTATTGATTTGATTACATTTGGGCCTCTCGGAGTTGGATACTCGTGGCAAGAACATGATTTTAGATTGATTTGAGTTGGGTTAGAGGTAAATGGCTTTCCTAACCTTGTGTAGGGGAGCTCCCCTTAGTATTTTGGTATTGTAGTTATTCAATTGCTTTGTACATGAGGTGACGAGTGCGTACATATGCGAATTGTTGAAAAACCCCATTTTCATTAAGTAAATGTCTTTGTTTTCATTTATTGAGCAATACTAGTATCGAAACCTCTTGTTTAGCTTAGGAAAACATGCCTATCTGATTTAACTATCTTATCTGCTTTAACTGCCTAATTGGATTGTGTGTAGCATGTTTAGAGTAGAATTTCCTATTTCTTGATACGAACTTGAATAGAATGGTAGATTTCTTTTTTGAGACAGTTGTGTCTTTACTTTGGAACTACGAAACGGTATTCTGGCTTATATTTTTGAATATTTACTTTGGGACTACGGATCGTTATTCCGGAAGATCCCATTACAAATTTACGATTTGGACAATGGGATGGTATCTCGGGAGCTCCTCTCCACATTTACGTTTGGGCCTACAGGATGTTATCCTGGGAGATCCCCTATTGCTATCTATGTGTATTAAGTTATTTCTTTCTTTGATGTGGCCTTTATTGATTGTTAGCATTTTAATTATACTGTCTCATTTCGTATTGTTTTACCTTCTTATTTATATAACCAGTAGGGTCCTGACCTGACCTCATCACTACTCGACCGTGGTTAGGTTTCGAACTTACTGGGAATCGCTGTGGTGTACTCACGCCCTTTCCTACACATATTGTTTGTGCAGATCCAGGTTCTACTTCTCAGCCGTAGTTCCAGGGAGGCGAGGCAATCCAGAAACATCGAGGTATATCTGCCGTGTCCGCTGACCTAGAAGTCCCCCTCTATTCTTCCTTTAGTTACAAACATTATTGTATTTTCTTCGTTGTTAGACTTTTTGGAGATTAGATACACTATAGACTTCTGTAGCTTGTGATTTAATGAGATTTCGGGTTTTGGGAGTGTTATGTTCAGTTAAGAAAGTGTTATAATTGCAAATTACCGAGAGGCATTTCAAATTCCTTTATTATATTTTTCTGCTAGTTGTTAGTTTCGCATTTTTATTTTATTTTTCGAGGTTTTGTTTTGGCTTACCTAGTCATAGAGACTAGGTGCCGTCACAAAAGTTCATGGAAGGAGAACTTGGGTCGTGACAGAAATAGACTTTGTTCAGCCTAAGAAAATTGCTATATTTGCAATACCAATTCTCTAACCATCAAAATTTAGCTCAATACACAAAGCAAATTGAGATTAGCAACAAACACCGAAATAAAGTGAACACAATATAGAAATATTACAAGAAGAAATCGCTCACATTTTTAGAGAGAGAAATTTAGAGGAGAAGGAGAAAGTTGAGAAACTCTGAAGTAGAAGAAGAAAGAGTCATGACATCGACCACACTATCATTACAAAAAGTATGCAGATGTCATGACATCGACTACACTATCATTACAAGAAGAGAGATTTGATAAACTTACAAGAGGAGATTAGATGACACTTCAAAGCAGAGAAGGAGAAGGAGAACTGTAGAGAGTTTCAATTTCTCGAGTTGGAGCGAAGCAGGAAAACCAAACCTTGTGAAAAGGTGATTCTGTATGTTGAGTGTTCCAGAGATCCTAAAAAGGTGTTTCCCATGAAGAGTGTCGCTATTACGCAACTCAACCTTTCATTGTGCATGTGACTAACCCCATTAAGATAAATTTATCGGGAATAAAGACAATACACATAAAGATCTATTTTCATTCAAAAGTTCATTACATTAACTTACAGAATAGACACAATTATAAATGGGACCGGGGGGGGGGGGGGGGGTGAGACTTTACTATTCATATGTGAACCCAAAAGAATTTCTTTTTCCATAGCAAAAGATCATGGAAAAGATGGCACTTCCATTTTATTATTCATCTATGAACCAGTAGCAAAAGATCTCAAAAAGGTAGATACTTCCTGCAATTAGAAAGCATATTTTAGAGAACAAATAATGCAGTTTTTTGAGGAAAGAATCAACTATAAATTCCTAAAGATTCAGATGTCACATCTGCTACTTCAATTTCTACCTCATTAATACTTAGAGGTTTTACTTCTATTTAAAAAAAAATATCTTGAATTAGCGTTGCTACTGCAGTTTGTTTACTAATATTACATGTAAAATTCTCATCAATGTCTATAGGAATTTTGAAACGCGAATGAGCAGTTCGCCTTCCAAGTAAAATTGAAGTTGCAACACCAGAACTTCTTGTTGCTAAAGCTATAAAAACTTTTGATCTTATATTAGCTAAGAAAGCTCGATACAAGAATTTTTTTCCTATTCTCCAAGACCATCAATGAAAAAAGTTCCTGGTTTATCAGAATATACTCTAACAAGAATAATATTATAGGCTCCTCTTTGTTCAAAGTTTAATTTCTTTTGTATGAGTAAATCTTCTTCACTTACTATTATATTTCTCTCAAATTGAACGTCTTTTACCTTGTTGGTTGGTGAATGAAGTACAATAGTTTCATAAATAAATCTGTATTCATATATATATATATATATATATATATATATTGTGTCCCATGGAATGTAATCTCTTCTGTTTCCAAATTTGGAATTCTCTTGAAATCGTGAGACATAGGTTCTTCAAATTTTTTTCACAGTTCTTTTGGATTTGCAGGAATTACAGTAAAAAAATATTGTAGTAAATAAGAGTCTTAAACTATAAGGCATTTGATAACTCGCTGCTTCAAATATACACTCAATTGTTATCACTGTGTAATAGGCGTCTCTTTCACTAGTAACAATGGCTGCAAACTTATTAATAATATGTGTATACATATAGGTTGAGGGGACATCTCGAATAAATTACTGTCTCAGATATGACACAAAATAACAAAGGCTAATATCAACAAATACGACAATGCTTCGTCGAGAAAGAAACGGCCCCAATCACCAGCTAACGACCCCTAAATTGACCAGGCAGAGATTGACTGGCTTCCCTAAATGTGTCACAACATTTTCCATGGACTTTGCAAAGATCTCCATATTATTTTGGGTCCTCTTACATTCATTAAAAGTACCCTTAGATAATATCTTTCTTCTTTGTTAAGCATCTGAACTTCTCGGATTCAAACCCTTAGTGAATTATTCAGCATCCATTCTTCCAGAACGGTTGAAAGCAACATCCTTTCTTTTTGGAACCGGGTAACAAATTTCCGCAGCAACTCAGACTCTCCTTGTGAAATGCTGAATATGTCAGCCATCTGGGACATCACCTCTCTTGACCTAGCACGGACCTTGAAAGAATCCTCAAGCATCTCGAAGGAATCTATGGATTGATCTGGCAAAAACGAATACCACTTCAAGGGTCCCTCTTGAGAGTCTCTCCGAATTTCTTCAGCAACATTGATTCAACCTTGTGGGGAGCTAAGTCGTTCGCCTCCGCTGCCATTGTATAGGTGGTGATATGTTCTTAGGGATCTGAAGTCCCATCATATTTCGGCACTTCCTGCATTTTGAACCGCTTTGAGATCAATTCTGATGTCACGCTTGGTTTTTACGATAATCGACTGTACTTCTTTGAGTCCGAACCTTTCAGCACTAGTGGCACACCCATGATTTGGTCCATGCAAGTATTTACTTATCTCATAAACCGTATGACTTCATTTTTGAAGGGATTACTCTCGTTGTTAGGATCAGATCCGCCCCCTCTGGCCCTATCGAAGCCGGCCTCACTCCTCGGAGTGTTGTTGTCGATCCTGTGCTTTTTTTGAATTAAGAGTGTACCGGGAGGAATTTGACCTCGTCCATTCGTGTTGTTGGAAGTGCCTGATAAAGCCTGCTTCAGTTCTGTCATAACCTTATTCTGCCGCATGAGATGACCTAGAGTGGCCTCTTGCTGCTCCTGCAGGACCTATACTTCTTCAATGACATGCTACTCTTTAGAATCATCAAGAGTCACCTCCCGAAGATGTCGCAGGTATCGCCTATTATGGACCTATGTGGCCTCGTTTCTCTCGCTGCGGATATCACTGATTGAATTTTCATGTTGAGGCTGATTTCCATAGGCCTCGAGGCTTTGCGTGTTATTAACACCATTATCTGCCATTGTCTATGATCTTTTGTTAAGAACAAATAATCAAAATACATTAGTAAAGGAGGCATAGACCAACTTAATTACACAACTGTCTAAGCCCTATGGTAGCGCCAAACTGTTTATTTGTAAAATAGTACATTTAACTTTATAAGTGGTTTATTGACAAGTGAATTAAGTTGATCCTAAAATAACAGATGAATTAGATGAAAATATAATATTTAGCTTTGAGATAACGATAAAATAGCAGAAATAGTAATTTCGAGAGCAAGGGTTACAGGTTCAAGATCAATTATATAAATAAATATGAAGATAAAATTATACTGAGTTTTCAGTAGAGTGTATCATATATTTTCAAGAAATGTCGTGTCCCGTACAATGATAATAGAGTTCATTATTCATAGTTGCACCTAGGGAACAAGGTCATAGGATCAAGCACCTTGTTAATTTCAATTATGAGAACAATTAAAAAATGTGTAACAACAGTCAGTGAATGTTGTATTCCTTGTAACGGACAGTGTACTTAATGCTATCGAGTGACGGGCATTTACTTCATCTTTATAAATATCGTTCTTTTCGGTAACAGACGGGATCATTTCCCTCGATTTCAATTATCTTCTGTTTTTGGTTTCATGTACCACTTCCTCATATGATCGTTTAATATAAACATATTTTCCCCATTATACGTATAGCAGTAGACTTTTCTGAATCCAGCTACAGCCTCAGCACAGTTATAGTTTCATAGATCATTATCAATATAGAAGTGTGGACATAAATGCACTTACAGGGAGATCGGTTTTATGGTTTATTATAAAATTTCATTTCTTATATGTTTCTTTTCACAAAATTCAATAAATAAAAAATATATGAACTTTGTTGGATCATTATCTTCTTTTCAAATTATAACTGGTCATAGGAAATCATTTCCTTTCACTTTAGTAGGAAATTAACATGAGTCATTAGCATTTAGCATTAATGTGGAGCTATTAATATGGAGCTTAACGTCATCCATAATTCCCTCCTTGTTACGACTTACGAAGAAAATTGTGAGCACCAATTACTTATTTATTATGGTCCTTTTAATTCACCTTTCCTCTAAATGAATACAGATAGCTGTTGTTTCTAAGAACTGTGATTCTCCCTCTTTTTTATCCTTTTAACTTCTATCAACCAATGTAGAAAATTTATTACACTAGTATTATAACAATTCGGCCGTCGTTTTAAGAATTAATATCCCGATCCCCTACTAATTACTTTTTCGGTATTATTTTCTGTTATGGTGAGTTGCGGGGAGGTATCGTTTGGAGTTTCGTAGTGTTTTGGGACACTTAGTCCCTAATTAAGAGTTTAAGCTTTAAAATTTGGACCGTAGTCGGAACAGTGTGAAGACAACCTCGGAATGAAATTTTGTCGGTTCCAATAGCTCTATTAGGTGATTTCGGGCTTAGGGGTATTTTTGGATTGGGTTTTTTTTAGGTCCGTAGCTTATTTAGGTTTGAAAGATCGAAAGTTGAATTTTTAAAGTTTCTCCATAGTGAGTTTTTGATACAGAGATCGGAATGGAATTCCGAAAAGTTGAGTAGGTCAGTGGTGTCTTTTGGGACGTATGTGCAAAATTGTAGGTCATTCGAATGATGTTTAATAGACCTTTTGATCGAAAGTGGAATTTAAAAGTTTTGGAAACCTTAGGCTTGAATTCGAGGGTAAATTAGTGTTCCAGCATTGTTTTGAGTGTTCGGAGGATTGGTACAAGTTTGAATAGTGTTATGTGACTTGTTGTCATATTTGGTCGAGGTTTCAAGGCCTCAGGATGGATTTGGATGGTCGACGGCGAGTTTGAGTTTGGAGTTGTGCTGCGTATTTTTCTGCTTTTGATATTTTCGCACCCCGGAATTTGGGACCACAGATGCGGAGAAGGAGGTTGCATAAGTAGTTACGGTCAACTGGGATCGTGGCCACAAATGTGGTGCTGTGGGCGCATCTGCAGGACCGCAGGTGCGGTTCATGAACACAGATGCGACCCTGAGGAAGTTAATGAAAAAAACGCAAATGTGGTAGTCTTGACCGCAGGCGGATCGCACAAGCGCTATTTTGGCCACATGCGTAAAATCCCTAGGCCAGAACCTATATAACGCTTCTTTCGCAATTTCAAGTTTTATTTCACCATTGTTAAGTTGGATTGAGGTTTTTTGGGAGATTTTGAAGAGGGAATTCAAGGGAACTTCGTGGAGGTAAGAATATTTTAACCGAAACTCGTTTCTATGGTAATTTTCTACTGATTAGACCAGAAATTTAGGGAAAATAGTGGTGAAGAATTGGGGGTTTAGGGTTTAAAATTGAAGGATTTTATTTAGGGATTTGAGGGATCATTTGTGGTCGGATTTTGATGTATTTGGTGTATATGAACTCGTGAGAGTGTAAGCATTCTAGTTTTGAGAATTTTATCTGATTCCAAGACGTGTGCCCGAGTGACTTTTGGGGCATTTTTTTAATTTCACGTGTTAGTTTCAAATTAATTAGTTAAATTAGTTACTTGAAGTTATATTTACATTATGCAAATACTTTGAATAGATTTGGGCCATTTGGATTCGGGTACTCGTGGCAAGAACGTGATTTCGAGTTGATGAGATGTGTCAAGGTAAGTGGCTTCCTTGAGTGGGGGAACTCCTCTTAGGGTTGGTATTGTTGTTATATGAGTGCCGTGTACGTGAGGTGACAAGTGCGTAGACGTGCTAATTGTTGAGCATTCTGTTTTCATCAAGTTAATACCTATTTTTTCTCTCAATGTAGAAAATACTTGTACTTGAAGCCTCTTGTTTAGATAAGGAAAAGCAGGATTACGTGACTTAATTGCCGTACCTGCTTTAATAACCTACTTGTACTCTGTCCGGCTGTTAGAATAGAAATTCCTGTTTAATTCTTGAATAGAATTGTATATTCTTCAAAAATGATTGTGTGTTTAATTTGGGACAACCGGACGATATATTGGGAGATTCCTTAGCTTGTTTACTTTGTGACTTCAAATTGGTATTCCGATAAATCCTCCCTGCACATTTATATTTGGGACTACGGAACAACACCTAGTCAATCCCCTGTAGTGGATACTTGTTCCGGGACTACGGATTAATAATATGGGAGTTTTCCCTGCATAATCCAGATTCGTACTACGGGATGACACCCGGGAATCTCTGGATATTAACGTTTGGGTTTACGGGACAATATCCTGGAAGATCCCCTATTGCTATTCTTTTTGTGTTTTTATTCGTTTTATATTGTTAGCATTTTAATTATGTTGTCATATTTCATACTTCTTTACCTTATTTTTCATATTTAACCAGTAGGGCCCTGACCTTCCTCGTCACTAGTCGATAAAGGTTAGGCTTGGCACCTACTGATTACCTGGTGGTGTACTCATGTCCTTTCTTGTACATGTATTTCATGTGCAGATCCAGGTACTTCAGCTCATCCAAACTTCCAGTGAGGCGAGGCGATCTTCGAAGACTTTGAGGTATATCTGTCATGTCTGCAGACCAAGGAGTCACTCTCTATTCTCACTTCTAGCTTTAGCTCTCCTATATTTACTTTGTTTAGATATTCTGGAAATATAACACTTTGTAGTTATTCCACAGCTTGTGATTTCATGAGAATCCAAATTTCGGGAGTTGATTCAGTTTGAGAGTTATTATTTGTATATACCGAGCGGCATCTTAAACATTTTGTTCATGTTTTATTTGTAGTTTTGGCTAGTGTTATCTTTCATTTTATTTTTCGTAAATTATGTGTCTTACCTAGTCGTAGAGACTAGATGCCATCATGACAGTTCACGGAGAGTGAGCTTGGATTGTGACAAGTTAGTATCAGAGCTCTAGGTTCATAAGAGTCATGAATCACAAGCAAGTTTATTAGAGTCTCGCGGATAGGTACAGAGATGTCTGTACTTTTCTATTAGAGGCTTCGCAACTGTTTGGAAAATTCCACTTCATTTGATTTTCTTGTCATGCGAGACATTGGTATCATAATTCTAAACTTATATCTTCTATTGTCTCACAGATGGTGAGAACATGTCCTACAAAAGATGATCAGGCACTCGCGTCCCCTACTAGAGCCATCAGAGGCCGGGGCCGGTGTAGAGGCCGAGGATGCACCTGTAGTACAGCTAGAGCACTAGCTAGAGCTGCCACATATGAGCCACCAGGAGCTCCAGCCGGAGTCCAAGAACGTGATACGTGTACTGCTACTACTATTCCAGCCCTTCGAGAGACTCTTGCTCAGTTCATGAACATGTACACCACTCTAGCTCAAGCAGCGATGATTCCCCTTGCTGCAGCCACATCCCAGGTCGTGGGAGGAGAACAGGCTCCCAACGCCCATACTCCTAAGCAGTTGGTCCAGGTAGATCAGATTCCTGAGGTTATTTCGGTACCGCCTGTGACCACAGTTCAACCCGAGGATAGGGCAGCGCCTTCAGAGGATGAGCACCAGAGGCTTGAGCGGTTCATGAAGAATAAGCCTCCGGTATTCAGTTGTTTAGAATCAGATGATTCCTTGGGAATTCTGGAGGAGTGTTACCGTATCCTGCGCACTATGGGTAAATCAGGATCGAGTTGGGTTTATTTCAGTGCCTTCTAGTTTCAAGGAGCATCCTACCAGTGGTGACGTGCTTTTGAGTTGGACAGTCCAACTGAGGCAGCATCCCTTACTTGGACTAAGTTTTCATAAATTTTCCTTAGAGAGTGTGTCCTTTAGATTCTCAGGGACGCGTGGTGCACTGAGTTTGAGCATTTGCGCTAGGGCACTATGACTGTTTCGGAGTATGCTGTCTGTTTCATTGACTTGGCTAGGAATGCACTAGCCTTGATTGCTACAGTTCATGAGAGAGTACGTCGGTTTATTGAGGGGCTCATTCCCAGCATCAGGTCTAGCATCGCTCGTGAGATGGAGATGAATATTCTTATCAGCAGGTGGTGAGAATTGCTGGAGAGTAGAGGGTATGCATGCTCGAGATAGAGCGGAAAGGGAGGCCAAGAGGTCTTGAAAGTCGGGCCATTAATCTAGTTGCCCGTGCTACAGCTAAAGTTCATCATGGCAGGGGTTATATGAGTCTCCCCATTCATTCAGTTCTTTCAGTAGCATGTGGTATTCAAGCTCCTCCTAGACCTCAGGAGCATTTTCATGCATCTCGAGTATCTAGTGCGCCTCCTACATGGGGCGTTTTAAGTGGTCAGTCCAGTAGACCTGGCTCAAGCTTATCATAGCCATCACATCCGCCCAAAGCTTTTTCTGAGTGTGGTGACACACGCCATATGGTGAGAGATTGCCCCAGAGTTAGGAGGAGTACACCTCTATAGACACCTCAGCCATAGCGTGCCTTGCAGAATTCCCAAGCTATGGTTCTAGCAGTAGTTGCTACCCACCTGCTCATCCAACAAGAGTGGAGGTCGTGGAGGAAGAGGTAGCACAAGAGGGTAGGCAAGGCCAGATGTTATGCCCTTCCTGCCCGTACTGAGGCTGTCCCCTCCGATCTGTCATCATAGGTATTGTCCTGGTTTGTCATAGAGGTGCATGGGTTCTATTCATTCCAGGCTAAACTTATTCTTATGTGTCTTCTTATTTTTTCCCGCATTTGGCCATATCTCGGGAATGTTTGAGTTCCCCTGTTTATGTTTCTACTCCTGTGGGGATTCTTTTGTTGAAAACCACATTTATCAGTCAATTTTGGTTGATCTTAGTGGTTTTGAGACCAGAGTCGATTTATTATTGCTCAGCATGGTAGATATCGATGTTATCTTTGGCATGCACTGACTGTTGCCCCATTATGCAATTCTTGATTGCCACGCCAAAATCGTGATGCTAGCTATGCCAGGTGTATCACGAGTAGAGTGAATGAGCATTTTAGATCACACTCCCAGTAGAGTTATTTCTTTCCTTGTAGCTCAGCGAATGGTTGAGAAGGGGTGTGACAAGTATTTCGCTTATGAGAGAGATGATAATGTTGATACCCCTTCAGTTGATTCAGTCCCAGTAGTATGAAACTTCCGTGATATGTTTCCAGCTGATCTTCCGGTTATGCTACCCAACAGAGATATTGATTTTGCTATTGATCTATTGCTGGGCACTCAGCCCATTTTTATTCCTCCGTACCATATGGCTTCTCTTGAGTTAAAGGAGTTGAAGGAGCAGTTACAGCAATTGCTGGATAAGGGTTTTATTCGGCCCATTGTATCACCTTGGGGTGCTCTTGTCTTGTTTGTCAAGAAAAATGATGGTTCTATGCATATCTGCATTGGTTATCGCCAGTTTAACAAAGTCACAGTGAAGAACCGGTATCTTTTCCGATATACTAATGATCTATTTGACCAATTATAGGGTGCACGAGTGTTTTCCAAGATTGACTTGCGTTCAGTTTACCATTAGTTGAAGATTCGCGAGTTAGATATCCCAAAAACTGTCTTCCTGACTCGGTATGGTCATTATGAGTTTCTTGTTATGTCAATTAGGTTGACCAATACCATAGCAGCCTTCATGCATTTGATGCTCAATGTGTTACGTCCATATCTTGACTCGTTTCATTATTTTATTGATGATATTCTTGTATACACCCGGAGTTGGGAAGATCATGAGCAGCAGCTGAAGATAGTGCTTCAGACTTTGGGAGAAAAGAATTTGTATGCAAAGTTCTTGAAATATGAGTTTTGGTTGGATTCCGTGTCATTCTTTGGTCATGTGGAGTCGAGTGAGGGGATACAGGTGGATCAAAGAAAGTGAAAGCAGTGCATAGTTGGCCCAGACCATCATCAGCTATAGAGATATGTAGTTTTCTTGGCCTAGCGGGTTATTAATAGGTTCTCATCTATTGCAGCACCTATGACAAGGCTGACCCAGTAGGGTGCTCCGTTCTAGTTGATGGAAAAGTATGAGGCGAGCTTCCAGAAGCTCAAGAGAGCTTTGACTACAGCACAGGTATTGATATTGCCTACAGGTTTGGGGTCTTATACTATCTATTATGATACTTCGAGGATTGTCCTTGCAGTGGTATTGATGAAGAATGTTAGGGTGATTGCCTACGCGTCCAGGCAGTTGAAGGTACATGTGAAGAATTATCCTTTCCATGATCTCGAGTTAGTTACTATCGTTAATGCCTTGAAGATATGGTGTCATTATTTGTACGGTGTTCCTTGTGAGATATATACTAATCATCAAAGTTTGCAACATCTGTTCCAGCAGAAGGATCTTAATTTTCACCAAATAGATGGTTAGACCTGCTGAAGGAATATAATATCACTATCTTGTATCACCCAGGCAAGGCCAACATTATGGTTGATGTTTTGAGTCACCGGGAGCGGTGTTTGGGGAGTTTTGGCTTATCTACTAGCAGCGGAGAGGCCCATGGCGATTGATGTTCAGGACTTAGCCAGCTAGTTGTGAGATTGGATCTTTCAAAGCCCAGTCGGCTTCTAGCTTATCTGATGTCTCGGTCTTCCTTTTTTGATCGTATCAGGGAGCGTCAGTGTGAAGAACCTCATTTGCTTGTTCTCAAGGACAAGGTTCTAGACGGTGAGGCCAGAGATGTACTATTAGTGATGACGGGGTATGAGGACGGTCGGGTATGTATACCCAATATTGATGGGCTTCGGGAGTTGATTCTAGATGAGGCCTATAGTTTGCCGTATTCCATCCATCCGGATGCCGCGAAGATATACTAGTATTTGAGGCAGCACTATCGGTGGAGAAATATGAAGAAGGATATAGTTGGGTTTGTAGCTCGTTGCCTCAATTTTTACCAGGTAAAGTATGAGAACCGGAGACCGGGTGGGTTGCTTCAGAAGATAGAAATTTCGGAGTGGAAGTGGGAATGGATCACCATGGACTTTGTAATTAGACTCCCACTGACTTTGAAGAAGTTCGATGTCATTTGGGTGATTTTGGATAGGTTGAACAAGTCCACGCACTTCATTCCTGTGTTTACTACCTATTATTTGGAGCGGTCGTCGGAGATTGCATGGCATTCTAGTTTCCATCATTTCAGACAGAGGTAATTAGTTCACATTGGTTTTGGAGGGCCGTACAGCATGGGTTGGGGACTCGAGTGGAGTTGGGCACATCGTTTCACCCCCAGACAGACGGACAGTCCAAGCGCACTATTTAGATTCTTGAGGATATGCTCCGTGCATGTGTGATGGTGTTTTGAGGTTCTTGCGATCAGTTCTTGCAACTAGCGAAGTTATCAGTCCTGCATTAAGATGGCACCATATGAGGCCTTGTATGGTAGGCGGTGTTGATCTACGGTGGGTTGGTTTGAGTCAGGGAGGCAATATTATTGGGCATATACTTGGTTTAGGATACTGTGGAGAAGGTTAAATTTATTCAGAATAAACACCATACAGCCTAATCGAGACAGAAGAGTTACACTGTCCGGAAGGTTCGTGATGTTTCTATATGGTTGGAGAGCGGGTCTTACTTCGGGTTTCACCTATGAAGGGCGTCATGCAATTTGGGAAAAAAAGGAAATTGAGTCTGAATTTATTGGTCATGTTGAGATATTGATACGTGTTGGGAAGGTTTCTTATGAGCTTGCCTTACCTCCCAGCTTGGCAGGAGATCATCCAGTACTTCAAGTTTTGATGCTCCGAAAGTATCATGGTGACCCATCATATATGTTGGATTTCAATTCAGCTCAGTTGGACAAGGATCTATCTTATGTTGAGGAGCAAGTGGCGATATTGGACAGACATGTTCGAAAGCTGAGGTAAAAAAACATTGCATCCGTGAAGGTTAAGTGGCGGGGTGAGCCGATTGAGGAGGCGACCTTGGAGACCTAGCAGAAAATACACAGTCGTTACCCTCATCTTTTCACTAATTCAGGTATGTCTCTATGCTCATTCGAGGACAAACGAACGTTTTAAGAGGGGGAGAATGTAACGACCCGTCCAGACGTTACGAGAATTAACACCTCGGTCCCCTGTTAACTGCTTTCCCCGTGTTATTTTATTCTATTGTGAGTCACCGTGAGAATTCATTTGGAGTTTCGGAGTGTTTAATACACTTAGTCTCTAGTTGAAAGTATAAGCTTTAGAATTTGGACCGTAGTCGGAGCAGCGTAGAGACGGCCTCAGAATGGAATTCTATCGGTTCTGCTGGCTCTGTTGGGTGATTTCGGGCTTAGGGACATGTTTGGATTGTGTTTTGTAGGTTCGCAACTTATTTAGTCTTGAAATGTCGTATGTTGAATTTCTGAAGTATCCGGTTTGATATTGAGATTTTGATATAGGGGTCGGAATGGAACTCAAGAAAGTTGAGTAGGTCCATGCTGTCATTTTGATCGAAAGTTGAATTTGGATGTTTTGGAATCCGTAGGCTTGAATCCAAGGGTAAATTGGTGTCCCGATGTTGTTTTGAGTATTTCGCGGGTTGGTACAAGTTTGAATAGTATTATGTGAGTTATTGGCATGTTTGATAGAGGTCTCGAGGGCCTCAGGATGGATTTGGATAGTCAACGAAGAGTTTGAGGTTGGAGTTGTGCTGTAGATTTTTCTGCTTTTTATATTTCCGCACATGCAGATTGGGGGACGCATAAGCAATTATGGTTAACTGGGTCTTGGGCGCGTCAACGGTACTACGGTTGTGGTTCCTAAACGCAGATGCGACCCTGAGGAATTTAATGAAAAACCGCAGATGTGGTTGTCTTGACCGCCGGTGCGGCCTGCAAAAGCACTATTTTGGCCGTAGGTGCGGAATTCTTGGGCCAGAACCTATATAAGGCTTCCTTCTCGATTTTCAGCTTTATTTTTCCATTGCTACACCGGATTGGGGGCTTTTTGGGAGATTGGAAAGAGTGAATTCAAGGGAACTTTGTGGAGGTAAGATTTTTGGAACCAAAACTCATTTCTATGGTGATATTATACTGATTAGACAAGAAATTTAGGGGGAAGTGGTGGTTAAAAATTGGGGGTTTTTGGTTTGAAATTGGAGACTTTACTTTAGCGATTTTTGGGGCCGTTTATGGTTAGATTTTTGTTTATTTGGTATGTATGAACTGTTAGGATTTATGCCCGTCACTGGGGGGGTGAATAGTGCGGCACGCGAATATTGATAAATATTGCGGAATTTAAATTGCAGGAGTAAAGTAAATGCAGTAATTAAAAGATTAAAGAAAGGACACACCGAATTTATACTGGTTCACCACAACGTGTTGTTAGTCCAGTCCCCGAGAGACTCTCGAGTTTCCACTAACTCCGTTAAGCTTATGGGTGCCTAACAAACTGTTACACTTGCTCGTAGATGTACACTCTACAAGACATCAACTTGCTCGAGGATACCTCACCTCAAGACTTCACCTTGCTCGTGGATATCGCACCACAAGACTTCACACACTAAGATTGAGGGTACTTAGCAAACCCGACAATCAATGAGAAGATATGGTCTTCTCAAACGCCTTTCTCTTTTACAACAAGAACTCTCTAAAAAGAGTAGATAAAGAGATACAATATTAGCTCTATGAACAACTCAAAGTTGTCTCTCAATTGGCTCAACAAAAGCTCTAAAATGATGCACAAATAATATCAATATGTATATGAATAATGAGAGGTGTTGTGTGTATCAAATCAGCTCAAAAGACCTCTATTTATAGGTGGTAGAAGTAGTATGTTCGTTGCTTAATTGGCAATCAATTATGCTGATTCTATGCCAAGATAATCGATTATCAGATTTGCATAATCGATTATCAGCTTACCGTTACAAAATCGAAAGCTGATTTTGTGCTAGAATAATCGATTATTGGATTTGCATAATCGATTATCTGCCTGTCGTTCAAAAACTTTGGCAACGGATACAAGATAATCGATTATGCCCAAGTGTATAATCGATTATCCTACTCTGCGGAAATTTCCAATAAATGGAATTTCCCAGAATAATCGATTATCACTTTTGCATTATCGATTATTCACCTATGCTGTCCAGAATTGAAAACTTACTTCAAAAACCATTTTGGTTAAAATGAAAACGTTAAAATCATTTTGTTTGAAGTATTTGAAATATATTTATGATAAATATGATATGATAGAAAGATTTTATGCATATTTATGATGACCTTTGCTGAGCCAAAAGACGAGATAACTTAAACGTTACTCTTACATTGGTTCTACCTAACGACCTACGCCTTGGGTCTTCGGTCTTGAACTTTTGAGCTCGTCTTTGACTTTTCCATGCAATCCATTCATCAATATGCTTCTCGGCATTCAATCTTGATTGTTTGTCATATAATAACGTTATTTGACACTTGACTTCATTGTTTGTCATTCATCAAAACCTCTACCTGAAAATCATGCTAATACAACCAAAGCACACATATCATGGATAGAATGATTTTCTACAATTTCCCCCTTTTTGATAATGACAAACAACAGGAGATATGCATATCGGATTCCCCCTAAATTCATGCTATATCTTAACATACAATTCATGCAAACGATTCCCCTTATTTAATGATAATTCCCCCTCAAATAAGGCATACTATAACGTAGATACATTCCCCCTTATTTGATGCATATCGCCTAAACTCTTCCCCCTTTTGGCATTAGCAAAAAGAGAGTATGCAAAGGCTACTTTCTCCTTTCGACACTTCCCCCTTTTGGGTATATCAGTTGTTAGTATCAAGAATAAAATAGGAAATACAATGAGGAATATACATTAACGATATTTAAACAATCATACCAACATGAAATAATACTAAATGTTAGTAAAAACATAACAACCATAATAACGGTTATTTTTCGCAAATCATATTGCTTAAGAACATATCAACAGTTAATTTTTAACAAACCAATAGTTGTATTAAAAATACGAATCATTTATTTTTCAAGAATATATCAACTGTTTTTCAAACCAAAAATAATATTCATCAAAACATGAATCAATTATTATTTTTAACAAAAATAATTGATACCAATTGTTATTCAAGATAAAAGTTATCAAAACATGAATCAACAAAAATAATTAATATCAATTGTTAACAAAGATATACTAATTGTTAACACATATCAACTATTACGTTTTTATCAAAAATATGATAACTAACCGAAATTCACCCTCGATGCAATAAGGTTTCGTGCTTGGTGCATCTACTACGATATTGTAGTCTTCAAGCACACCTGCAAACGTACCTAAAAATAGGTTTTAGGTACCCAAGTACTTTGGGTCCTTGGGGTTAGGCAAATACTAATCATAACTAAAAGATAAATCCCTATGTTTTGCAAAAAAATACGGCTGCTATGTGTCTTACCCGGTTGCAATAATGACATATAACATTCGGGTTGTGCTTATTTCTTGGTTGAGCCAAAAACGTTCTAGGTGATCTAAAGTCGTTATTCCTAGAAGCGTTGAAATTCCTAGAATCATTTCTAGGCGGTCTAAAATGATTAATTGTAGACTCATTTATAAAAATCCCAGAATTATTTCTAGGTTGAGCATCGCAATTTCTAACATGATTCTTACGACTTTTTATTTTTCCTAGGCCTTTTCTTTTTAATTTCTTCAACTATTTTAGGATTGTCTACACTACGTTTTTCTAGTGTGTTCCTAAGTTCTTCGTTTTCTAATTCAAAGAATCACAAGATGAACAATTAGAATTTTGATCAATTGAAGAATCTTCATGCATCTTCTTAATTTTATTTCTAAGATCAATATTGTAATTTTCCAAAAGTTTATTTCTCTCTTCTAAAACTGTAATTCTAGCCTTGCCCTCTTTGGAGATTTTTGAAATCTTTTTCAATTCAACATATAATTCTTGAAAGGCTTTTTGTAATTCTTCAAAAGAATAAGAGTTAGAATTACTTACCTTTCCTTCCTCGTTGGCCATGAGGCATAGTGCGGCAGTTTCATCGCCCGAGCTGTCTGAATCCCATGTCACACGCCTTTGGTGTTTGTTCTTCTTCTTGTCCTTGGATTTTGGACAATGTGATTTGGTGTGGCCAAGTTTTCCACAATTTTGGCATGAAGGACTTGGTTCTTCCTTCTTTATTTTCTTTTTCATAAACTTATAAAACTTTTCGATCAAGGCATTGGAAATATTATCATCATCGCTATCCGAATCACTTACCTCTTCTCTTTTAGAGGATGAGGCTTTGAAGGCAATACCTGGACCTTTATTTCCAAGATAAGGATTAAGAATAGTGCTTTCATAAGTTTTGAGGTTACCTCTTAGTCCATCGATTGTGACGTCCATGATTCCTATCGACTCTTGGATGGCATTGGCTTTGGATCGCCATTCGGGAGTGAGACTCCGCAAGATTTTTTGAACAAGATCTTTGTTCGAGTATACTTTCCCGAGAGCATGGAGATTATTGATGATCATTGAGAACCGATCGAACATAATATCGATGCTTTCATTCTACCTCATTCTAAAGAGTTCATATTCACGTGTTAGAAAATCAACTTTTGATTCTCGGACTTGAGGCGTACCTTCATAAGTGATTTCAAGTTTATCCCACATCTCCTTGGCGGTTGTGCAGCAAGAAATCTTCCGATACTCATCCGGATTCACCGCACAATATAATAAATTGACGGCCTTTGCGTTATTTTCAACTTTCTTGATGTCCTCGGCAGTGTATTCATCTTCCTCCTTTAGAACCGTGGTTTCTCCAACTTTCTTTGTCGGCATTTGTTCACCGTTCTTGATGATTTGCCACAGACGAAAATTATTTTATTGGATGAAGATTCTTATCCGCTCTTTCCAATATGTATAATTTGTTCTGTCAAATAGTGGAGGCCTATTGGTGGAGTGTCCTTCGCTCATCATTCCTGCGTTCAATATTCTCAAAAAAAAAAAATATATCGTTCTCTCAACCGGTTAAGGCTTTCAGAGAGTTAGGCTCTGATACCAATTGTTAGGATTTATGCCCGTCACTAGAGGGGGGGTGAATAGTGCGGCACCAGAATATTGATAAATATTGCGGAATTAAAATTGCAGGAGTAAAGTAAATGCAGTAATTAAAAGATCAAGGAAAGGACACACCAAATTTATACTGGTTCACCACAACGTGTGGTTAGTCCAGTCCCCGAGAGACACTCTCGAGTTTCCACTAACTCCGTTAAGCATACGGGTGCCTAACAAACCATTACACTTGCTCGTAGATGTACACTCTACAAGACTTCAACTTGCTCGAGGATACCTCACCTCAATACTTCACCTTGCTCGTGGATATCGCACCACAAGACTTCACACACTAAGATTGAGGGTACTTAGCAAACCCGACAATCAATGAGAAGATATGGTCTTCTCAAACACCTTTCTCTTTTACAACAAGAACTCTCTAAAAAGAGTAGATAAAGAGATACAATATTAGCTCTATGAACAACTCAAAGTTGTCTCTCAATTGGCTCAACAAAAGCTCTAAAATGGTGCACAAATAATATCAATATGTATATGAATAATGAGAGGTGTTGTGTGTATCAAATCAGCTCAAAAGACCTCTATTTATAGGTGGTAGAAGTAGTATGTCCGTTGCTTAATTGGCAATCAATTATGCTGATTTTATGCCAAGATAATCGATTATCAGATTTGCATAATCGATTATCAGCTTACCGTTACAAAATCGAAAGCTGATTTTGTGCTAGAATAATCGATTATTGGATTTGCATAATCGATTATCTGCCTGTCGTTCAAAAACTTTGGCAACGGATACAAGATAATCGATTATGCCCAAGTGTATAATCGATTATCCTACTCTGCGGAAATTTCCAATAAATGGAATTTCCCAGAATAATCGATTATCACTTTTGCATTATCGATTATTCACCTATGCTGTCCAGAATTGAAAACTTACTTCAAAAACCATTTTGGTTAAAATGAAAACGTTAAAATCATTTTGTTTGAATTATTTGAAATATGTTTATGATAAATATGATTTCATAGAAAGATTTTATGCATACTTATGATGACCTATGCTGAGCCAAAAGACGAGATAACTTAAACGTTGCTCTTACATTGGTTCTACCTAACGACCTACGCCTTGGGTCTTCGGTCTTGAACTTTTGAGCTCGTCTTTGGCTTTTCCATGCAATCCATTCATCAATATGCTTCTCGGCATTCAATCTTGATTGTTTGTCATATAATAACGTTGTTTGACACTTGAATTCATTGTTTGTCATTCATCAAAACGTATACCTGAAAATCATGCTAATACAACCAAAGCACACATATCATGGATAGAATGATTTTCTACATGAACTTGTGATAGTGTAAGGATTCCAGTTTTGGGAATTTTATCCAATTCCGAGAAGTAGGCTCAGAGGACTATTTGGGCAATTTTCATAATTTCGCGTCTTAGATTTGAAGTAATTAGTTAAATTGGTTACTTAAAGTTATATTTATATTATGCAATTACATTGACAGATTTGGGCCATGAGTGGCAAGAGAGCAATTACGAGTTTATTAAGTTGGTTCGAGGTAAGTGTCTTGCCTAACCTTGTGTGGGGGAACTCCTCTTAGGATTGGCATTGTTGTTATATGAGTGTTTTATACATGAGGTGAAGAATGGGTACACGTGCTAATTGTTGAAAATCCTATTTCGTTAAGTCAATACCTATGTTTTTCTCTCAATTTAGCAAATACTTGTACTTGAAACCTCTTGTTTAGATTAAGATAAGCATTATTACGTGATTTGAGTAGTACCTGCTTTACTTGCCCACTTGTACTCAGTACATCATGTTAGAGTAGAAATTTCTGTTTAATTCTTGAATAGAACTATATATTCTTCTGAAATGATTGTGTGTTTACTTTGGGACTACAGCGCGATATCCGGGGTGATTTCCCTGCTTGTTTCTTTGGAACTATGGATTAGTATTTTGATAGATCCCCCTTGCACATATATTCGGGAATACGGGACAGCACACGGTAGATCCCATGTACTAGATATCTTCTTTGGGACTATGGATTGGTATTCCGGGAGTTTTCCTGCATAATCTTGATTCAAACTATTGGATGATATCCCGACAGATGCTCTAGACATTTACATTTGGGATTACGGAACGATATCATGGGAGATCCCCTGTTTCTATTATGTGTACTAAGTTAGATTCTATCTATGTTTGTATTGGTTGTAGATGGTTAGCATTTTAATTATGTTGTATTTCATACTGTTTTACTTTATTTTTCATATATAATCAGTATCGATCGAGGTTAGGCTTGACACTTACTGAGTATCGCTGTTGTGTACTCATGCCCTTTCCTGCATATGTTTTTTGTGTAGATCCAGGTACTTCGGCTGAGCCATACTTCTAGTGAGGCAAGGCGATCTTCAGAGAGTTCGAGGTATATTTGCTACGTCCGCATACCGAGGAGTCTCTCTCTATTCTAACTTCTAGATTTTGCTCTCCTGTATTTAGTTTGTTTAGATATTCTAGAGTTAGAACACTTTGTAGTTATTCCACATCTTGTAATTTCATGAGATTCCGGATTTTGGGAGTTGATTCAGTTTCAGGGTTATTGTTTGTGTATGCCGAGCGGCATCTTATCCGTTTTATTTATGTTTTATCTGCAGTTTTAGCTAGTTTTATCTTTCATTTTTTTCTGTTTACCTAGTCTTAGAGACTAGGTGGCGTCACGACAGTTTACGGAAGGCGAACTTGGGTCGTGACAAGTATATAATTCATCCGTTCATTTTTACTTGTCCAGTTTTAACTTTTCAGTCATTTTAAGAAAAAAATAAATGAAATATAGATTTTACAATGTTATCCATAATAATGATAATATTTTAAAAGTCTTGGGGAATGATTTGGGGATGAGTAGTTAATGATAACGGTAAAACTGGAAAAAAAAGTATGTCTTTTTCTTAATTTAATATAGTGGGCAAGTAAAAATATAAATTTATTTTTAGTATATTTGGCATGTAAAAGTCTAATGGAGGGATTAAAAGTTAAGAGGTATTTTTAGACTGTAACACATACTATTAATTTGGAAAGTTCAATAGAATTAGCTATGGCTAAGCTTTTAATATAAAATGGTAAATAATTAAAATTCTGTAACGGCAGCACTAATCTCTCTACCTCTCTTAATTATACTGTTTTTACTAAGAGGAATGAAGAATCTCAGGAGTAACAGTCACCTTATTTGTGAACCGTTTGTATGGGTTCTAAGGTCAAACGGCTAAAATTCGGCCTCAGCTGTTTGAAGGAAGCCACCTATATAGTAATATAAGCCCCTTTATTCAAAGAAAAAACAATTGGCTGAAATATTCCTTTTTCCTCTTCTTGTTTAGACTTCACTGATGATTCTACTGCCCACTACCACCTCATACCACTTCCGTGATTGTGTTAGTAGCAGTGGATGCACTTCCACCACCACTAATATTGCGATCACACTCTGATAGTGACTCTCCAAAATTTGCTCCCTCATCAAACATACGATGAAGAATTGAACGGTGGGATCATAATAATGCTAAAGTCATTTGAGTCCAATATGAAAGCTACACCTGGGAGGACTAATATTTCATTAAATTCCAATTTCCTGCGTTTGAACCTTGAGGACAAAGTTATGTAAGACACATCCTCATGAAGGTTGGCCAAGATTAACCTCCATCTGATCAACTCCTTTTGTTAGACTAACTGAAGTAGAGATGTAGGGTCTTCGGGATGGTTCGAATTTTTAATTATCAAACAAAACTAATAGTATCGGGTTTTTAAATTTATAAATCAAACTAGCCGAGTCAGATTTTTCAATTTCAATTTTTCCTAATTTCGTTTTTTTTTTTTTTTTGGATTTTTGGATTGTTTTCGGTAAAGCTAAATCTTCATAGCATATAATATTTAACTTGTGCTCCAAATATCTCTGTAGTTCTAGTAAGATATTACTATATTAATTTTTTTTTGCAAGAAAATCAAACAATAATATGAGAAAGGTCATAGCTTTATACAAAAATACTCAGCAACAAAAATAATAAAATTACATAAAGCAAATATTGCTAATTCATAAACCATAATAAAAATTAACATAATCTAAAAATACTATACAGCTCATGCTAAAATAAGTACAGCTAATAGGCACAATATTAATTACATAATTTAGCACTAAAAAAAAGATAAATTAAGTCACGCATTTTCATTATAAACCAATATCACACAAAAGAGTAGATATTCAACACTCATTCCTAGTGTTGAATAAAATTTATTTGTTGGTATTAGTATTGATTTAATTTTTATTTGAGTTGCAATGTTTATGGGCTATAAATTTTATTACAATTCAAGAATGTTAAGTTCAAACTTAATAATATGTTAAAAGATAAAACTGTGAAAAAGTTTAACAAATATTTATTAATTACAATACAGTATTTTAAAAAATTGGATTAATATACTATCAAATTGATTTGGTTTCGATTTGACTTTTTTTAGTTAAACCAAACCAAACCAAACCAATTATGATCGAATTTTTATCCAATACCAAACCAAACCAAACCACAACAAATCACAATCGGAGTTTTTTTTTCGATTTAACTTGAATCATCGATTTGGTATAATTTATCAATTTTTTTCTTGTACACCCCTAAGTTGATGTCATCTAGAGGATGCTTGTCTTCTAAGGTACCACCGTAACGAAAATGCAGAGCCTAAACTCTGCCATCATATATATTGGAATATGAATGGAAAAGCATATACATATTTGTGAGATGAGGGTAACATGAGAAGTTTAAGTTAAATTAATTAAAATTATAACCAATTCTTTTTGTTTAGAACAGATAAAAATAATTTAGGGGTATATAAGCTAGAATTGAGGGAGTAATTCTTAATTAATACGTTGTATATGGCTCAATTTAGTTAAATATTCCACCTTAGGTGTTATTTGTTAGAGAGGTTAATTATGCATTAACCACGCACTACCTGTATATCACTAACCACATGCCCTTCAATAATTACAACGACGGAAAGGATAAAATCATAAAAGGCTATACGGTGATTACACAGTCAAGAGAGAATGACTCTCTTTAAGAAAAATTCTATAAATTTAAGTTGGTGTTATAAATAGAACTCTAATTAGAGTGAATGTTTATTTTATAGAAGAGTTCTACTTTGAGCTAAGTCTTTTTTCTTCCTATAAATAGAGGGGTCTTACCCCATTGTAAATCATCTCTAAGTATCAATAAGAATACTCCTCTCTCTACTTTTCTCTCTATTGTTCTTGTTCTTGTATTATTGTTCTTGTTCTTATATTATTTCATAACACGTTATTAGCACGAGACTCTACCGTCTCAAGAATCCTCTTGAGAAAATTAAGGTATTTCCTTTTTTCCGAATTTGGTTTTAATTATGTCTGATATTATGAAAAGAAAGTTCGTTGCCCTTGAAATTTCGGGCAAGAACTATATGACATGGGTGTTGGATGCTGAAATCCACTTAGATGCTATGGGTCTTGGAGACGCCATTAAAGACAGAGATAAAACATCCACCCAAGACTGTGCTAAGGCCTTGATTTTCTTGCGTCATCACCTTGATGAAGGTTTGAAAATTGAATATCTTACAGTCAAAGATCCACTTATCTTGTGGAACGGCTTAAAGGAGAGATATGACAACCTGAAGTTGATCACTCTGCCACAAGCACGATATGATTGGGCTCATCTGAGGCTCCAAGACTTTAAGTCTGTTTCTGAATATAATTCTGCAATGTTCAGAATTACTTCTAAGTTGAAACTCTATGGAGATAATATCTATGATTATGATATGCTTGAAAAAACGTTTACAACGTTTCATGCCTCCAATATGGTACTGCAACAACAGTACAGAGAGAAAGGTTTCAAAAAGTACTCTGAACTGATTTCTCTTCTCCTTGTGGCTGAGCGAAACAATGACCTGCTCATGAGAAATCACAAAAATCGACCCACTGGATCTACACCATTGCCTGAAGCAGATAAGGTGTATTCTCATTATGCCAAGCATAGAAAAGGCCATGGATCTAATCATGGTCGTGGTCGTAATCGGGGTCATGGCCGTAGACGTAGACAAGGAAGAAATTTTTCTGATGTCCGTCACCCCCCAAAGAGATATAACCACCAAAAGTAGAAACGGAATTATGAGGATCCAAAGGCAAATAGTTCAGAAACTATATGTTATCGTTGCGGTGGAAAAGGACACTGGTCAAAAGCTTGCCATGTACCAAGACATTTGGTTGATCTTTATCAAGCATCTCTAAAGAACAAAGGCCATGAAACAAATTTTGTCTCTGACGACAATTTTGACATCACCCACCTAGATGTGGCAGGCTTCTTTAAGCAACCCGAGGGAAAAATAGACCACTTAATCGGTGATGGATCTGTGATGAAGGAAGATGGAGTATTGTATTTTACTTATTTGTATAAGTTAGTGAATAAACTAATAGTCATTAGTATCAGCTCGTATTAATTAGTTTATGATATAATGTTAGTATTAGTTCTTTAGAATGTTTCAATATGCTTAAATTTCAAAGATATTTTTATTTTCCAGTAGAGTTAGTCGACTAACCTAACAGTTAGTCGATTATCTAATATTTCGCATTAAAACTGGATTTTTCCGCAAGCTAAGATAGTCGACTATCTGATTTAGATAGTCGACTAACCTGATCACTGTTTACTAAGTTAGTCGAATAACTAATTAGTTATTCGACTAACCAATATTTCGTATTAAAACTGGATTTTTCCGCAAGGCTAGTTAGTCGAATATCAGGTTTAGTTATTCGAATAACCTAATGACTGCTTCCCAAGATAGTCGACTATCAACTAAGATAGTCGAATAACCTCAGCAGATTTTGAAAATATTGTTTAAATGTGAAACAAACGGATTGAATTTGTTTATTCTCATGTTCGTGTATTTCTTTTGTATGTCAAACCATGGGAAAGCAAATATGGATATCTCACAAAGCAAGCTTGAATCAAATATTTGTTTAGTTGATTCATGTACTACACATACGATACTCAAAGAAAAGAAATATTTCTCTCAACTAAGTATGTGTAAGGCAGATGTTACTACTATCTCTGGTAGTAGTAAATTGATTGAAGGCTCCGGAAGAGCAACTATAACTCTGCCTAGAGGAACAATGTTTATCATAGAGAATGCAATGTTCTCCTCCAAGTCTAAGAGAAACTTGTTGAGTTTTAAAGATATACGCCGGAATGGCTATCATGTTGAGACAATAGATGAGAATAATCTTGAATATCTCATCATTACAAAGAATGTCTCTGGCCAAAAGAGGGTTATTGAGAAATTCCCGTCTTTATCTTGTGGCCTGTATTGGACAAAAATTAGTGCAATTGAGGCACATTCAACAGTAAACCAAAAGGTTACTGATTCCAATACTTTTGTACTTTGGCATGATCGATTGGGACACCCTGGATCAATCATGATGAGACGGATTATAGAAAGCTCATATGGGCATCCGTTAAAGAATTTCAAGATTCTTTTAAATAATGAATTTTCTTGCACTTCTTGTTATCAAGGCAAGTTAATTATTAGACCATCACCAACAAAGGTTGGGACTGAGTCACCTACGTTTTTGGAACGTATACAAGGGGACATTTGTGGACTTATTCACCCACCTAGTGGGTCCTTTAGATATTTTATAGTCCTAATAGACGCATCCTGTAGATGGTCTCATGTGTGCCTGTTGTCATCACGCAACCTTGCGTTTGCAAAACTAATGGCACAAATAATTCGACTACGAGCACATTTTCCTGATAATCCAATTAAGTCTATTAGACTGGATAATGCTGCTGAGTTTTCATCCCAAGCATTTAATGATTATTGCTTATCAATTGGGATAAAAGTGGAACATTCTGTAGCTCATGTTCACACTCAAAACGGTCTTGCAGAATCTTTAATTAAACGCCTGCAGTTGATTGCAAGACCACTCATGAAAACGAGGCTGCCCACTTCGGTATGGGGTCACGCCATTTTGCAGGCAGCAATGCTAATTCGTCTCAGACCGACGAATTATCACAAATATTCCCCGTTGCAATTGGTTTTGGGTCATGAACCCAATATATCCCATTTAAGAATCTTTGGATGCGCAGTATATGTGCCTATAGCACCGCCATACCACACCAAAATGGGTCCGCAAAGAAGGTTAGGAATATATGTTGGGTTTGAATCGCCCTCCATTATTCGCTACCTCGAAACATTGACAGGGGATTTTTTCACTGCACGATTTGCAGACTGTCAATTTGATGAGACACTTTTCCCAAAATTAGGGAGAGAAGTTGGTGAAACCAAACGGGAAATTTTGTGGAAAAATGCATCATTATCTCATCTTGATCCACGTACCTCTATTTGTGAAAAAGAGGTGCAAAAGATTATCCATTTGCAAAGAATAGCAAATCAAATGCCTGACGCATTTACGGACTTGAAAAGGATAACAAAATCCCACATCCCCGCGGAGAATGTTCCAATCCGTATTGATGTCCCTGTTGGACAATCATCTAGTGTCATATCCAATGAGTCGAATGCACGCCTGAAGCGTGGCAGGCCATTATGTTCCAAAGATCGAAATCCTAGAAAAAGGAAAGCGAACGATCAAAATGACACTACGAAAGAATCTCATGAGGAAATTCATGATTTACTAAATTCTGAGATTCATGAAGAATCCATTGAGCCCGAGACTCAAGAAAATAAGGAACTATCCATAAATCCAATCGATATTGAGGCAAATTTTAATCGAGTGGATATAGTGGTGGATTATGTCTTTGCTTATAATGTCGCATCTAGAATTATGAAAGAAAGTGAGGATCTTGAACCTCAATCTGTTGGAGAATGTCGAAAAAGACTAGACTGGCCAAAATGGCAAGAAGCAATCCAATCAGAATTGAATTCAGTGGCAAAACGTGAAATTTTGGCCCTATAGTTGAAACACCTAATGGTGTTAAGCCTGTTGGCTATAAATGGGTCTTTGTACGCAAGAGAAATGAGAAAAACGAGGTACAAAGATATAAGGCACGCCTTGTTGCACAAGGATTTTCTCAAAGGCCTGGTGTCGTTTATGAAGAGACATATTCGCCTGTAATGGATGCCATAACTTTTCGTTATCTTATTGGTTTTGCTGTCCTTGAAAAGCTTGACATGCATTTAATGGATGTGGTTACTGCCTATCTTTATGGCTCACTTGATAATGAGATATACATGAAAATTCCCGAGGGACTCAAAATGGCAAACGCTCATAATTCAAAGTCCCGGGAAATGTTTTCAATCAAATTGCAAAGATCCTTGTATGGTCTAAAGCAATCAGGACGAATGTGGTATAATCGTCTTAGTGAGTATTTATTAAAAAAAGGCTATATAAATGATGTCATTTGCCCGTGTGTTTTTATAAAGAAAACAACATCGGAATTTGTTGTACTTGCCGTATATGTCGATGACATAAACCTTATTGGAACCCCCATAGAACTCCAAAAGGCAATTGATTATCTAAAGAATGAATTCGAGATGAAAGATCTCGGAAAGACAAAATTATGTCTTGGTTTGCAAATTGAATATTTGGCAACGGAATTTTTGTTCATCAATCTACCTATATAGAAAAGGTACTGAAACGATTTTACATGGATGGAGCACATCCTTTAAGTACTCTGATGGTTGTTCGATCACTTGATGTGAATAAAGATCCATTCCGACCGCAAGAAAGGAATGAAGAGCTACTTGGTCCTGAAGTACCATATCTTAGTGCAATTGGCGCACTAATGTACCTTGCAAATACTACAAGGCCTGACATAACCTTTTCAGTTAATGTCTTAGCAAGGTATAGCTCGGCTCCCACAAGGAGACATTGGAATGGGATCAAATATATATTGCGGTACCTAAAAGGGACTATCGATATGGGCTTATTTTATGGAAATAATTGCAGTCCTGATCTTGTTGGTTATGCTGATGCTGGATATTTATCCGACCCACACAAGGCTCGATCTCAAACAGGTTATGTGTTTACCTGTGGAGGCACCGCCATATCTTGGCGATCGATTAAGCAATCAATTGTGGCTACTTCATCTAATCATGCCGAGATAATCGCTATTCATGAAGCAAGTCGGGAGTGTGTGTGGTTGAGGTCTATCATACATCATATTCAAGACAAATGTGGTTTGAAGTGTAACAAACTACCCACGACTTTGTATGTAGACAATGCAGCATGTATAGCTCAATTGAAGGGAGGATTCATAAAAGAAGATAGAACAAAGCATATTTCACCAAACTTATTTTTCACACATGATCTTCAAAAGAATGGTGATATCAATGTGCAACAGATTCGTTCAAGCGATAATATGGCTGATTTGTTCACAAAATCTCTACCAACGTCAACCTTCAAGAAGCTGGTTCACAAGATCGGAATGCGAAAACTCAAGGATATGAATTGATGCTCTTTTCAGGGGGAGTTAATGCGCGTTGCACTCTTTTTCCCTTACAAGGTTTTGTCCCAATGGGTTTTCCTTGCAAGGTTTTTAACGAGGCAACCAATAGCGCATATTCAAACATGTGTACTCTTTTTCCTTTTCTTTAATTTTTTCCCATTGGGTTTTGTTTTAGTTAAGGTTTTAACGAGGCGCATTATTGAATAGACATTCAAGGGGGAGTGTTATAAATAGAACTCTAATTAGAGTGAATGTCTATCTTATAGAAGAGTTCTACTTTGAGCTAAGTCTTTTCTCTTCCTATAAATAGAGGGGTCTTACCCCATCGTAAATCATCCCTAAGTATCAATAAGAATACTCCTCTCTCTACTTTTCTCTCTATTGTTCTTATTCTTGTATTATTGTTCTTGTTCTTATATTATTTCATAACAGTTGAAGTCTAGACATAGTTGATTGTTTTTTTCTATACAAAGGTTCCAAGTACGTTAACTACACGATAGTTTTTTATTGGAGAAACTCTTTTAAGGAAAACAAATTTAAAAAAGAATTTGTGTTTGATTAAATACTGCTTTAAAGAAGTTTTACGAATGTATTAAAAGACGATAGCTCCAAGGCACTTTTCTTCTACAAAATTTAATGATTCTTGTATTTGAAAATTACAAACAAATATCCAAGTAAACTTTATAGTTAAATGCTAAAAGATGGCCACGGTTGTTTATGCAGTTTGAGAGGCCCTTGAAATTTTTTTTTTCAATAACTTTTTTAATTCGTTCATAACAATTAGTATTAGTACTCGCGCGTTTCGCGGACACAAAATATGCCAAATTATAATTTGTATTATTTAGGTTATGTGCAAATAAATTTTCACATAAAAATTATAAATAATCATTAGATATTAAAAAAGAAGAGTATATGAAATCATTTTCCAAATCTCGTAGTGGATAAGCTATTTTTTTCTTTCTGAATTTGTAAGAACATAATCTCTTGATTTTATTATTTGCACCTCGTTCCGGAATTAATATTAAAGAATACTAAACATGTCACGTTGTAATTTAAACATAATTTAATCATCTTATTTTAATTAAATCATTACTAAAACTTTGTTTTACATCTCAAGTTAAAATATATCTTATCTTTCTACTTTTTTTCTCTTTTTGTTCTTTGCTTATAGTTATTGTATTATTCATTGCTTAATATTGTCTACTATCATGTGATTTTTTATTAGTTTAACTTAATGTATTGATAATTTTTATATAATAATTATCGATAATTATAATTTAGTATTCTTGAAATTTAATGTATTTTTAAACTTTACCCTCTTACTCAAGACTCTTTTATCATTTAAGTGTATCGATAATATTATATTATTTACCTATTTAATTAATTTATTTAAACTAATTCAAAGTATATATTTAAAGTCTAATATATAGTATTATCACATTTTCATGTGATTTTCATTAACTTGTCACATCAGTTAATATCATTATCCAAATATAATATAAATAGATAAGTACAATTTTGATCTTGCATAAATATTTATTTTGTTTTTAAACTATTTCTCTAAATTCTTAAATTAATTTCAATTTGTCAATAATTTTTTAAATTATTGCATAATTATTTTATTGATCTCTAATTTATATTTATTCTTCAATGTTTTTGGTTTTATCTATGAGACTTTGGTTACGTGGCCTTATCCACAATATGAAACTTTTTAGTAATTTACCAATATTAAGTTCGGCATTACAATTATTTATTTTAACTTTCTTAAGTCTAGCAACAAAATAATATATATATACATATATATATATATATATATATATATGGAAATTTTACTTTTACTGCTATTCGTTTACCACTTGGACCAAAATTTGAAGAAAGAATATTCCTTAAATATAAATTTTACTATAGAAACATTTCTTGAATAATTTAATTTTGAGTTGTCATAATCTTGTTAATCTATAAAGATTTTATCATAAAATCTATTTAAATTTTATTTTAACAGTGCCAAGTGACTTTTTCTATATATGCCACTTGACTTAACCTCATGCTTCACTACCCTACTTTAAATATAATATAGATTTATCCTCTTTTACTGCCATTCCACCCAATATATCTTTTGAACGACTAATAGTTATTTTCGTGCTCAAGATCTTCTTTTGACACAGACTTCAAGTATCTCACATAATATTATATCATCTCTTGAGGAACATCTAAGGGGAGTTTTGGAGTAGTAGTAAAATTGTGTCTATATGATCTATTAGTTGAGGGGTTCGAGCCATGGAATTAGCCTCTAATGCTTGCTTCAAGGTAGGTGATCTTCGGCTGGTTTAACAACTATGGAGAAAACAAGTAGCTATTGATGGTATTGTATCAACGCATTCTGATTTTAGCAGCCATGTCTGCGAGGACCTCTCCCCAGCCTTTGGCTGTGGGAGAGGCTGTCCAACAAAAGACTAAATCAGTTTCAAACGAAAGGATCAAGCAATCATATGCTTTATCTATACAAGCTAAACAGCCGACTCCGACTAAAGTGGAGCTATGTCCAGTAATATACGACCATGATGAACTAATAATTCAATTCACCATGGAAGAGGTTAACAATTTCACTAAGGAAGAAGGATTAAATCAAGCAGTTGATTTAAAATTCTCTTATGGCAGACCTGATTTAAAAGAAGTGCGAAAGATGTTTTCGTCGCAATTTGATATGCAAGGTCAATATAATATCGGGCAGTTGGAATATCGACATATTTTAATCAGATTCAATCTGTACGATGATTGTGTTCGATTCCTCTCAAAGTCGACTGGATTTCTTAAATCCAAAGGTGAAGAATTCTTCTTCAGAACATTTCCATGGACTTTCGGTTTCAATCCGAGGGAAGAGGCATCAATGGCAGTCGTGTGGATATTACTGCCACGATTGCCTCAAAATTTCTTTGCTAAGAGATCGCTAATGTCTATAGCATTAGGAGTGGGGAAACCTCTTGCTATTGACAAAGCGATGCAGGATAGAACGAGACCTAGTGCGGCAAGAGTTAAGATTATAGTGGACCTTTTGAAAAATCATCCAAAAAGGTCATGCGCAGATTTTGGATGCTGCCTCAGGTAAATCTATCGAGTTCTATCAACAAATTGTTTTCGACAATCTGCCAAAGTATTGTGAGTTCTATAAACATCAAGGGCATGATATTTAGGCTTGCAAGATCAGAAAACAAAATGCTGGAGCAGACGAGGTAATAGAGAGGAATCTAGCTAAGGATCTGCTCCAAAATGATAGGAATGAAATTGTCAAACTACAAGGGGACGCAAGGGACTATTTAAATGGTAAACGAGCTGGACAACGATCTAATGATTTACAAGAAAAAGAGGAGAATACAGGAGTTGAATCATCAAAAATCACATAGTACACCACACATTCTGTTAAAACAGTGAATAAACAAAACAATTCTGTTTTGAATGAGAATTGTGGTCTTTGTGATTCAATTGTACATCATGGCATTGGAAAAGATGTTTTGATACAGAAGGATGATCTTAACTCTACTCATTTTGCTGTAATGGATAGGAATGAGGCAGATCAACAGGTAGCTGTAGAATCTGAAATGCCAGATGCCTCTACTATCGAACCTACAGTTGAACTTGTGAAGGAGGTGCAGAATCTGGATAATCTTAAGGTTATTATTCAGGCTCGAGCATATGACTCTGCAGAGTATATTGCTAATAATACACGGGCTGAGCAGATAGGTGAAAGGGATGGACAACACTCCAAATGCAATATGCAGCAGCAAGTTTTGTCAACTGTTACATTTGCAGAATCTGTGCCAATAACTGAAGGAGCTTCTGGATCTGTTGGTACAATGCAAAACTCTGTTCCATTGGAAATGCATTGTAGGATTGAGAATAATGCTGAGACTATGCACACAAATGTAATCCATAACAGCCAGTGTGCATAGGATGGACAGATGAGTTATCTTAAAGGACAGCATCACAGGAACAATCTGCAATATCTATGATCGGTTAATGCAGTAAATGGAGAAAGGCATCAAATTTGAAAAATGCAGAGCTGACTGAACAGCAGCAGGCTAAGATGATGTCTAACAATGACAATGCTAATCTTCCTACTCAAGCAACTGGAAAAAACATCGACGCAATGGACACAGATCACACTGATTTGACTTTGCAACCAAGAGAGAAGGCATCAGTTTCTAATAACATTGATGATTCCATCAAATCTGGACAGAAACATTCTGCTCAAGCTGCATCTGAGAATGAAAACTTGGATGCTTTTTTTCAATAGAAAACAAGACCTTCAGATAAGGACATTGAGCAGAATTCAATTCAACAACAAAACAGGAAAAAGAGTCAACAGCTAACAACAGAAGGGGAAGCAGCCAATACAGACTGTTTATCGTCAAAGATGGCTTCACCGAGGTCCAACAGAAATGAAACTATCAAAAGAAGCATCAAACAGAATGCAGAGAAGGTTTCAACAATAACAATAAGTTCCAATTCATCTGGCGCACTTGCAAATTTCTGTAAAGATGATGAAAGAGAAGTTGGAGGGGTCATTCAAAAGGTCCAAAGCTATACTCCCATTTCTATATCAAGTATATATGCTGAGGGAGGTATCAAAGACAGTGGGGAATTCTTATGTCTCAATGGAAAGAATAAAAAACAAATTCTAGATGATATGAGAGATATGGTAATTAAATCGAAACTATGGGACCAATGTTATTCTAATGAAGACGAGACCTGGGACGAAGGCTCTGCTGGTTGGTCATCTGATCAGGAAGGCCAACAAGAAGATTGCAACAGCACAGGAGAGGACAGGGAGGCTACGATCAAGCCAAAAGTTCAAAGGAATTCTGCAAACACGAATGAGAATGTAAAACTGTCATATACAGCAAGCAATTTGAACCATAACGCGCCAGTTTTCATTCCAAAAATTGTTACATTATCAGGCACTTAGAAGGTAACAACAACAGAGATCGACCAAATAGAAACAACACAAAAAGCAATCCAATTCTCGGGAAAATCATCAATTGTTGGAAACAAAATAGCATTTCCAACTTGTGGACAAAATCAGAAGATAGTCTTACACAACAGGCAGCCACAAATGAACTGTACTTCTACGGATAACAAATTAGTAGCATCTTCACAAGTAGCACAGTACAAACAACTACCTCCGACAATGCTAATATCCCCAGACCAAATCCAGAATGATGTGGAAGGAAAACACATATATGAAGAAGGAGAGGAAGAGGATATCTTAACGCAATGCCGGAAGAATGCTGCAAGAATTGGAGATTTGTCACCAACACACAGTAAAAGAAGTAAAAAGAGTCATCAAAGGGATAGAAGTTGGGACGGCAGGATGGCTGAAGACGCAAACAAAAGGAAGCTCCCAATGCGAATTGCAAAACAAAAGTAGATTACTCAAAATACCTTTATAAAGCCCAGTAAAACAAAGAATAAAGCATGAATTGTGAAGATCTTTTCGAATTCATCACAAAGTTGGAGAAAGGACAGCACATTACTCACTTCCTCATTTTTCATTTTATCATCTTAATATCCTCATATGTAATATCACCACAGAGTTATGTTATGAACTCTGTGGTGATCATGCTACACTTCGGACATTCAAGTTACTATGTTGTAATTTTAATTTTATATTATCAAAATAAAACTAACTCTAGTCTTTGCCTAGTGTTTGCATAAAAAAAAAGGTAGGTTGTCTACATCACACCTCCTGGGGTTTAATCCTTCCTTGAACCATGTGAATATCATGGGCGGCTTTCCAGCCATGCCCCATGACCTATTGGGCGTGCCCCGTGGCGTCCTAGCAAGCTTCCCAATGCATCGTAGAATAGCTCACATCAACATGCATCTTTTGAACAAATTGGTTTCACAAAAATTAGTTGTTGGTCTTCCAAATTTGAAATTTGAAAATGACTCTATTTGTGATTCTTGTCAAAAAGGGAAGCAAACAAAAGCATCTTTTAAATCGAAAAATATTGTTTCAACTACTAGACCATTGCAATTGCTTCACATGGATTTGTTTGGACCATCTCGCATTGAAAGTCTTGGTAGAAATCGTTATGCTTTTGTTATTGTTGATGATTATTCCAGATTTACTTGGACTTTATTTCTTGCCCATAAAAGTGATGCTTTTCAGAATTTTAAATATTTTCTTAAACGTGTTCAAAACGAAAAGGAAACAACCGTCAATTAGAAGTGATCATGGGTGAGAGTTTGATCACAATCTCTTTGCCGACTTTTGTGACGAACTCGGTATCGAGCATACCTTTTCCACTCCACGAACACCACAACAAAATAGGGTGGTGGAAAGGAAAAATAGGTGTCTCGAAGAGATGGCTAGAACCATGCTCGAAGAGGCTAAGATTCCCAAACATTTTTGGGCGGATGCCGTGACTATCGCATGCTACGTTTTAAATAGAGTAGTCATAAGGCCAATACTCATGAAAACACCTTATGAACTCTACAAGGGAAGGAAACCAAATATCTCCCATTTTAGAGTATTCGGTTGTAAATGTTTTATTCATAACAATGGAAAAGATCAATTGGGAAAATTTGATGCCAAATCAGATGAGGGAATTTTTATTGGGTATTCTTCACGTAGCAAAGCATATAAGGTATTTAATAATAGAACCCAAACTGTGGAGGAATCCCCTCATATTGTGTTTTCCGAAAATAATGCTCACTTGGCGAGAAAGGATTCTTGTTCTGATCTTGCAGGTATTTTAAATAGTTTAATAGACAAAGTACAAGAGGAAACTCCTAAGGAAATTCAAGATGAAATCTTTGAACAATCGACGGAGGAAACGCCACAATTGGAGAAAGAAACGAAAATGCCTAACGAGTGGAGGACAATCAAAGATCACCCTCTCGAACAGGTAATTGGCGACGTCGGAGAAAAGGTAAGTTCCCGAAACTCCCTTAAGAACACCTTAGGACATACTGCCTTTGTTTCTCAAATTGAACCAACAACCATCTCCGAAGCAATTGGGGATGAATTTTGGACCTTGGCAATGCAAGAGGAGCTTAACCAATTCAAACGGAATGACGTTTGGGATTTGGTGCCAAGACCCGAAAATCATACCATAATTGGTACGAAATGGGTTTTTCGAAACAAACTAGATGAAAATGGTGTAATCACTAGAAACAAAGCTAGGCTTGTAGCAAAAGGCTATAATCAAGAAGAGGGTATTGACTATGAAGAAACATATGCTCCCGTAGCTAGATTAGAAGCTATTCGTTTATTGCTTGCTTTTGCCTCTTCTATGAATTTCAAATTATATCAAATGGATGTGAAAAGTGCTTTTCTAAATGGTGTTATTCAAGAAGAAGTTTATGTTGAACAACCCCCCGGTTTTGAAGATTTTAAATCTCCCGATCATGTTTTCAAACTCAAAAAGTCTCTTTATGGTTTAAAACAAGCTCCCCGAGCTTGGTATGAAAGATTGAGTAAATTTCTATTGGAAAATGATTTCATTAGGGGAAAAGTTGACACTAACTCTTTTTGTTAAGCATAAAAACAATGATATTTTATTAGTTCAAATCTATGTGGATGATATTATATTTGGTGCTACTAACAACGTTTTGTGCAAGGAATTTTCCGATTTAATGACAAGCGAATTTGAGATGTCTATGATGGGTGAGTTAACATTCTTTTTGGGATTACAAGTAAAGCAAATGAAAGAAGGTACGTTCATTTGCCAAGCGAAATATTGCAAAGAATTGCTGAAACGATTTGAAATGACCAATGCAAAAGCAATGGCAACCCCCATGAGCACATCCGATCATCTAGACAAAGATGAGAAAGGTAAGGAAGTTGACATCAAAAAGTATCGAGGTATGATTGGCTCTCTCCTTTACCTTACTGCTAGTCGTCTGGACATCATGTTTAGCGTGTGCTTATGCGCTCGTTATCAATCGTGTCCGAAGGAGTCTCACCTAACTGCGGTGAAGCGGATATTGAAGTATCTTGTTGGTACTGTAAATGTGGGTCTATGGTACCCCAAAGGTTCTTCATGCCAACTTGTTGGCTATTCCGATTCCGATTTTGCTGGATGCAAATTGGACCGCAAGAGCACTAGTGGCACTTGCCATTTGCTCGGAAGCTCTCTCGTTTCTTGGTTTAGCAAGAAACAAGTAAGTGTTGCGTTGTCCACAACCGAGGCTGAATATGTAGCCGCGGGGAGTTGTTGCGCTAAAATCCTTTGGATGAAACAACAAATCTTGGACTATGGCCTAAGTCTTGATCATATCCCTCTTAGATGTGATAATACTAGTGCCATATGCTTGACGAAGAACCCCGTTCTTCATTCGCGAACAAAATACATTGAAATTAGACATCATTTTATAAGAGATCACGTTCTCAAGGGGGATGTCGAAATTGAATTTGTTGAAACCAAAGATCAATTGGCCGACATCTTTACAAAGCCCTTAGAGAAAGAGTCCTTCTTACGAATTCGTAGTGAACTCGGGATCCTTGACTCCACGTTGATCTAAGTCATGCATTGCATTTTCCCTTTCACATGTTTTCTAACTTGAGCGTCGGAGACGTCTAACGTATTTTTGCAGGTATCGCCCTAAAGGCAGGGGGAATTATAAAGCTTGACGCACAGAACAATCGATTTATCTTTTATATAATCGATTATCCAGTATCAATAATCGATTGTCTTGACACTATTTGCGTTATTATTTCTGAAATTGCAGATTTAATAAATAAACTTGTTTTTTTAATTATTCTATATTTTTTTTGCTAATGGCAAAAGGGGGAAGATAACGGGTATGCACTCTCAATACTTATCGGCATAAATTGAGGGAGAATTCATATATTGAGGGGGAACAAATTGCATATCTATATACTTGTTGCATATCTTTACTTGTCTTGAATCGTCATTATGAATTGCCTAATATGCATATCCCGCTTAAAGTTTGCCATTATCAAAAAGGGGGAAATTGTTGGAAACACGTTCTCAAGGCATTATAATAACCGTGTGTTCATATTTGTAGGTTTTGATGAATGACAAACTATGCACAAATTGACATATGACGAGGTCCAAGCACAAGCGCAAAATTGATATATAACGAGATTCAAGCACAAGACAAAGATCGAGATTAAGTTTTATATGAGTCGGTATTTAATTGTGATCTTGATCCGACAACTTAAACTCAAGACTTGGCTTCTCTCGTAAAAATATTTTTAACAAATCATGCATATTTAATTTAGAGCAAAATGATTTTAAATAATGCATATTTACTTTAGTCAAAATGATTTTTAAACATGCCTCTAAAATCTGGACTAAGATAATCGATTATGTTTAAGTCAGCTGCTTGACAATCGATTGTGAACTTATGACAATCGATTGTGTTAAGGCAGTGAGCATCAGATTTTTCAAATCTGCATGACAATCGATTGTGAACCTTATGACAATCGATTGTGATGAGGCAGTGTCCATCAAAGTTTTTCAACACTCAAAATAATCGATTGTGAAGCTAATGACAATCGATTGTGAAGAGACAGTGTCCATCAGATTTTTCAAAGTCACAAAATAATCGATTGAGAACTTATGACAATCGATTGTGTTGAGGCAGTGTCTTCCAGACTTTTTCAAAGTTATTAAATAATCGATTGTGAATCTATAACAATCGATTGTCAAGAGGCAGTGTCTAAATTGATTTTTCAAGACTGATATATAATCGATTGTTAACTTAGTATAATCGATTGTATAACTGACCGTTGCCAAAATGTTTTCAAATACCGTCAGGTAATCGATTATTGATTTCTTATAATCGATTGTTTTAATTAAAATCTGGAAAGGATTTTTTAAACGTTACTAAGTAATCAATTATTGATTTCTTATAATCGATTGTGTTAATTAAAATCCGGAAATGATTTTTTGAACGTTGCCAAGTAATCGATTATAGATTTCTGACAATCGATTGTTTTACGTAAAATCTGGAAATGATTTTTTGAACGTTGCTAGTAATCGATTATTGATCTTAGATAATCGATTGTTAAGCGTAAAATCTGGGATTGATTTTTGGAAGAACTGGCAAACAATCGATTGTGGTAATTTAACAATCGATTGTCACAGAGTAAAATCAGCAACTCTTAATTGGCAATTAGGCAACGGTAATACAAAGTTTTTCAACTATAAATACAGCTTCAATTAAGTCTTTTAAGCACAACAACACACAACAACTGATCATACAATTGCTAAAGCTTGCATACTTTATTGCTTATCATTTTATATTCATTACATAAGCTTTTGAGAGCCAAATTCTTGTCGAAAGTTGTTGCGATCTTGAGCGTATTCTTTTTACTCATATCTACTCTTAAAGGAGTGTCTTGTTTGAGTGCTAAGTGTTTTTGTACACTTGAAGGGAAGTGTTAGTCCCTTGTGTTGTAAGAAGGAACTTGTGTTTCCTTGGTTGAAGTCTTGGAGTGTTGTATCTCCGAGAAAAGGTTGTTGAGGCTTGTGTCCTCAAGTTGTAACGGTTTGTTGAGCACCCGTAAGCTTAACAAGTTAGTGAAAATCTCGAGAGAGTCTCTCGGAGACTGGACTAGCCACGGGTTGTGGTGAACCAGGATATATCGGTGCGTTTGTTCTAATTTATTTACTTAACGCACTTATTCATTTCCTGCAATTTTTAAATTCCGCAAGTTTACGCTAATTTTTATTATAACGCTATTCACCCCCCCCCCCCTCTAGCGTTAAGCGTATTATCTAACAAGGGCAAGACTAGCCGATTCTACATGGAAGATGGTTTTCTGAAAGTGAAACGGAATCGACTTTATGTTCCTAAAAGAGGAGATTTGCAAAGGATTCTTCTAGCAAAATGTAATGATACTCCATGGGCCAGCCATCCCGGTGAAGTAATGATACTTCGTGGGCTAGCCATCCCGGTGAAGATAACACTACGGTGTTACTTCGTCGAGCATATTATTGGCCTCAAATGGACGATGACGTTACTCAGTATGTGAAGACTTGTCTACTACGCCAGAAGGACAAGTTCGACCGCTTGACACGAGCGAGACTCTTGGAACCACTAGCTGTCCCAAAGGGATATTGGGAAAGCGTTTCCCTAGATTTCATCACCGGATTGGACAAGGTCGGAGATCTTACAACTATCTTGGTTGTGGTGTATCAATTTTCCAAATATGTCACCTTTATAGCAGCCACACAATATATATATCAGTAGAAGATACAGCTCGACTCTTCTTCTCTCATGGCGTCAAATATTGGGGCCTGCCCAAAAACATTGTTAGCGATCGTGACTCACGCTTCACTAGAAACTTTTGGACCCAATTCCTTAAGTGCTTTGGGTCAAAATTGAGTTACAACTCAAGTTTCCATCCACAATCTGATGGCCTGAAACAGCGGTTCAATGGTATATTGAAGGAATATCTCCGCCACTTTGTAACCGGATCGCAGAAGAATTGGGTGAAGCTTCTGGATGGTGCTCAACTGTGTTTCAAGTCACAAAGCTCTAGCACAAACAAAAGTGCTTTTTAAATTGTTACTAGACAACAATCTCTACTTTGACACACTGTGAATGCACCAAACATGTCTAAATCTCCTCGAGCTGCTAGCTTCTCAAAAGAATAGAAGCAAAATTTGGAGATTGTGTAGAGCTATCTCGTCAAAGCCCAAAAATGGATGAAGAGGCATGTTGATCAAAGTCATCGCTTTGTTGAATACTAAGTAGGAGACAAAGTCATGGTCAAAATCCCCAAGTGGTACTTATTTGCACGGGTCCATGACACTCGCTTATTGCAAAAATACATTGGAACCTTGTCCATTGAAAGGCGCATTAGGAAAGCAGCATACCTAGTGGATACCTTAGCTTGGTGGAAAATTCATTACGTCTTCCATGTCAGCCTTCTAAAATCTTTTCGGTAAGACATGGAGGATCCTTCATGGAGCCAACTCACAATACCCTGTAATCGAGGCCCCGATGCAATCCAAAAAAGGCGCGTTGAAGCTATTCTTGATAATCAAGTGATTCACGCCTCAAAGAACAATCAGCAAGAGTTCTTGCTGAAATGGTAGGGCTATGATGAAGAGGAGAATACTCTGGAGTTGGGAACAAACCTCAAAGCCTACAAGAGCCTAATTGAAGATTATCTTGCTAAGGTGCCGACGAAGTTGCCAACTCAAGTGGGGGAAAATGTCATGGGCAGCTTTCCAGCCATGTCCCATGACCCCTTGAGCGCGCCCCGTGGCAACCTAGCAAGCCTCCCAACGCCTAGCGCCACAGAGGCCCCGTGGTCTTTGTTGCACCAAGTAACAAGCACGCATGTGCCTCTGTCACCCCACCGATATCCCTCGCGAGCCCAGCCGCAGGCAAATGCCAATACTGCCGCGCGCATAGATCGGGATGCCAAAGATAATGCTGGTGGCAATGGACTTGTTTCTGCCTTGTAAATAAGTCCTTTCCATTGTAAATATAGAGTAGTTTTATTTTACGTGCTTCCATTATGTTTCTCTAGCTTAGTTAAGTCTAGTCTTGTAACATTAGTTAATATTTTTTAAGAACTATTAGGGGGCTCAAGCAATCAAACTTTCTAGCAAGCAAATACTTCTCTGTACTGGTGTCTGTCCCTCTTGACACCGCGTTCCCTTTCTGTAATAGCTTTCGTTAATGCAATCAAGCTTTCTTTCATTCTTATTTATTTTCTCTCAATTGCTCTTGACATTGGTTTTTCCGTACGCCACTGACAATCTCATCTAGCGTACGGAGGAGACCTCAGTTGGCGATTATAACTGCACTGACATGAGTTGCTTAGCTTTACGCCGCTCTTCCAAGGAATTTCAAGAAGGCGCCGCAGAACAGTGTGAATGTGAGATACTTCGTAAATCGGGCTGCCCTTCTCGAGGAATATCCTGATGACTATGTAGTAATTCCAATTGAATTTTACTTCTTATTACAACACCATCGACGGCTACAATTGAGTTTTCTTTGCTGGTACATATGAGTTTATAAAATAATAATATGCTGAACAACACGTTCAAGAACATAATGACCATCTCCTTGCATATTACTGTGGTTGTCCAAAGATTGGAAAAATATATTATGCTAGTGATTCATGCATGAGATGAACCCTAGCTAGAATTTTCAAAGTGTACCTGCATGATGAAAAGAAAAGGAGTAGAGAAAAATGAAATTAATTGTAGGGTTAGGGTTGTCAAATTATCGCGAATGTGTGAGCATTTAGTAGTAATTGTAGAGCTATTTCATGGAACTTAAAGTCGCCCATAATTCCCTCTATTACTAGGGAGAAAATTATGAGTACCAATTACCTTATTAATTAGGATCCTTTTAATTTACCCTTCCCTCTAAAAAAGTTTTCAAGTCGCATTGGTTCTAAAAAAACTGTAATTCTTCCTCTTTTACCTTAATTTTCTCTATCCTTTTCATTTTTATTTATATAGATATATATCATCACTGGCTTGTTTCATGGGCGAAAATTTAGATAAACATGACATTTTGGGTATATATATAACAGGTAGTTTAGCATATCATTACTGTCAATAAAAATAAGTTCTCAATAAATTCACCACGACTAATTAAACTTTAATTTTTATCATAGTAAATGATACAATAATGACAATTTATTATGAACAGCACTAATCTCTCCGCCTTTCTTTCCACTGTTGACACTAAATACTCAGGAGTTATAGCTAACACACAACCTTTCTAAACCGTTGGATGGATTATAAGATCAACGGCTGCATTCCCCCTCAGCTCCTTGCAAGAAGCCACAGTATTTAAGCTCTTTATTCAGCTATTGTCATATGATCATATCTTCCAAACTAAGAAGAAAACGTAAACACTTTCCTTTTTTTCAAAGCAAATTTATTTGCTGAAAACATTCCTTTTTTTCTTCTTCTTCTTCTCTTTCCATGGAAGGTGGTAGTAGTGCTTTTCGTCCCTATCAAAACATACCAAAAAATTATGTTGGATCAATTCCTCCATTTACTGCCACAGATAGGTTTTTATTGAGTCATGAAAATTATTTTTACCCATTAAGTAGTAGTAGAAGCAATGCAAATGGAGTTTCTTGGCCAAAAAGTTTACTAGAGCCAAGTTTTATTGAAGGGTTTTTTCTCAACGAACAAGAGAATGGTTTAATAGAAGAAGTGAAATCAGTTCAAAAAAATAAAAGGGAGAGTGGGAAAAAAGCAAAAGAAGGTTCTTCAACAACAAATTATTTGGTCAAGGGTCAGTGGACTGATGAAGAAGACAGGTAATATACTTGTCCAGAAAAAAGGAACATGAATTTTCTTTGTTACTTCCAGAAGTTCGTTTCTTTTATAAATTATTTTTGTCGCTACTATTTTTTATTTTTTTATAACTGAAGTGTTCTACTAATTTTTATATTTTTTGTGGATAATGAAGGAAACTGCTTAGGTTGATAAAACAATTTGGAGTAAGGAAATGGGCTCAAATTGCTGAGAAAATGGACGCTAGGGCAGGGAAACAGTGTCGAGAGAGATGGCATAATCATTTGCGTCCAGATATCAAGGTTTTTATTTCCCATAAAAAAAATTCTGTTAATTTTTCCTTATGTTCCGAAGCGTTAAAATTTTTATTTGTCAATATAGCCTAATACAACACTTGAAAAAAAGAAGAAAGAAGAAGCTGTCTTTCGGTTCTCATGACCAAATAAGAGTGTTAAATTTTAAATAGATATACATGCAAATTAAAGGTTGTCTAAGAACTCAGATTATTTTTTTAAAGATCTCAGATTCCCTCTAGATTTTCGTTGATGTTTAATCATTCAGATTTCCACTATCCATTTTTATCTAATTCAGTAACCAAATTTTCCAAATATTTTCGAGCCCCTAAATTTTGTTGTTTTTATCCGCTGAAAAAGAGTTGTTTTTATCTTTTGTAATGAATGATCCCTCTATCAGAAAACATATTTGGATGTTTTTGAAGGACTATAATTAACCTATAGAACTTCAGATGTTTGACGATTTTCTCTCCATTTTTTTGGTTGGGAATTAAAGCTTGGACCTAATGTTTTGTCGTGAGAGATGTCTTTTTCGATATGGTTAATTAGTTTTTTATGCTCTTACCTTTTTGGTCACAAGGATTTCCTCCAAAAAGGTATTTTAGGGTTTGTTTTCTACTGTATATTTCTTTCATTCTTCTCACAATGCTTGACTGATTTTAACTTCCATTTTCACGTGACTGTGAAACTTTTCTTTGACAAAGCATCAAAATTTGTTATAAAAGTGACTCCAGCTCATTGCAAAAGTAAATAAATATGTAGATTTCTTGTAAATTATGAACATCTTCACTGTTAATTTATAATTCTTTATCACAATTATCTTTTGAACTTTTTTTCCTTTTAGAAAGATACATGGAGTGAAGAAGAAGAGTTGTTGTTAGTAGAAGCACATAAGCAATTTGGAAACAAATGGGCAGAAATTGCAAAGAGAATTGATGGAAGGACTGAAAATTCAATCAAGAACCATTGGAATGCGGCTAAAAGAAGGATGAATTCAAGGAGAAATAAGAAGAGGAAAAATCAACAAGATGGCCAAAATGAACGCAAAAATCGCTCCAATATTCTCCAAGATTATATAAGAAGCGTGTGCTTCGCTGATGATTCTCCCCTCACCACCGCCACATACCACGATGGCGGTGGTTCTGGTGGTGGCGGTGGATCCAGTTCCACCACCACCACTGTCACACAAAGTAATAGTACCATCACAAATGGAACCCTAACATACTCTGACGATGATTCTCCATCGTTGCTCACTCATCATACATGCGACGAAGAAATGAACTTCATGCAAAATTTATTTGGAAAAAATTCACTCTTGAGTGACAATAATGGTAGTAAAGCCATTGATCCCTCTATGGAGGCAAAAGTAACTCAAATTTTTTTCGACAACAACTCATCTATCTCTAACTCAGCCTTTAATTCCTTTGGTGAAAATCCGCTATCTAAGGGTCATGAAGAGGCTCAATTACAGTATTCTCAGCATTTTTGTCCTGACGTTTACCTTCCGTACCTTCTAGATGGTTCATCTTATAATCTGGAGTGCTTCGGATATGGAAACAACATGAATATGCAGATGAATCAAGCAACTGGTTCTTCATCAGGAGGAAACAATAAGGTGGAAATTGATTTAATGGAGTTAGTTTCATCTTCTCATATCTCTCAAGGAACCTATAACAATACCTTCTTTTGATCTTATTAATACTACGTTGTACAAAATGACATTTGCTAGACAGGTCTGATGGGATAGTACTACTGTTGCCTAATGAATTTTTAAATTTTTGTTTTTGGGTTTAAATCATGGATTATCATAAGCTGGTCGCGGTAAGTTTTGGAATGTTTAATGGTTCTCGTTTTATAGTTAGCCATTGATCGATGATCATGTATCCCTTTTTTTTTCTTTTCTTGTTTCTGTCTACCTTGTACTTATAATATAATTCTTACGTATGATCAGATGAGCTCTATCCGATTAATGGATTTAACAATTAATAAATACTCTTCTGGTTGGATTAAATCTCCCACCAGTAGTATTTTGTTATCTGTCACAATTGGCTAAACTATATTGACAACATAAAGGTTTTTCCATTTATGTATATCACTTAGTAATCATATGTGCCCAAAAAAAAAACGTAATCATATGAAGTACTAACTCGTGTTAACAAAATTTTAACAAAATTCATATTGTTCGACAAATGCTATGTCATCATACTATATATTTAAGCGACATTTCACGGAGAAATGTTAACAATATGATTTTGAGATAATACATAAATTATCCATCAAATTTGTCCGAAAAATTATTAACACACCTTAACTTTACAAGCGACATATGTCCCCCTATTCTTGTTTGGGTTGAATTTAGTACTCCATTGATAACACTTAGTCAGTCTTGTGGGGTGTGTGTAGTGCACGCGCGCCACGTGTCAATATCTCCTCAAAAACAAATTTTTTTCTATTTTTACAAAAAAAATTAGCTTTTACAAATTTATTTTTCCAGTTTTTACAAAATAAAATTCTTTTAAAAACTGAAAAAATAAAAATAATACTTTTCGAAAATGAAAATTATTTGTTGAAAATAAGTGTTGCTGTTTAAAAAAAAAAACAAAGATATTTTGTTAAAAATATTTTTTCAGTTTTTCCAAAAAAAAAAAAAGTTTTTACAATTTTTTTTTTCTTGGTTTTTAAAAAACAAAGATATTTTGTTAAAAACAATTTTTTGATGTTTTTACAAAAAAAATGTTTTTACAAGTTTCTTTTTCCAGTTTTTACAAAAACAAAAATGAAAAAAATGAAAAAAATAACTTTCGTAAATAATTTGTTGAAAATATTTTTACAGCTTTTGAAAAGCTAAATATTTTATGAAAAACTGAATAAAAATCTGTTTTTACTAAAACAAAAAAAATCAGTTTTTACAATTATGTTTTTACAAAAAAAATATTTTGTTAAAAAAATGATTTTTGCAATTGTGGGAGGAAAAAGAAAAGGTGGAGAAAGAAAACAAAAAGAGAAAAAATAAGAAAAGAGAAAATAAATTTTTCCCTCTGACATGTGAGACTGGAAGAATGAAGCTATTTTCTTTGCCATGTCACCATTTAGGGTGGTCTTAAATTCACCCCAAACAAAAATAGGAGTGATATAGGTCGCCATTAAAATTAAGGTGTGTAAATAAATTTTTCGGACAAGTTTGATAGGTAATTTATGTATTATCTTTATTATTTTTAATCGACTCCCAATTAAACTACAGATAATTAATTTAAAATAGTTCGATGGAATTGGTAATCTGAAAAAGGGATGAATAATCTACTAAAATCAATTGACAACGCAAAAATCTTTGGGAAAATTATGCTATATACCCATAAGATAGACAAAACCCGTATCTCCCATTCTCATTTTTTTTTCATTTTATACCTATACAGCATATTTATTTTTCCCGCTCTACCCATTCTTACCTTTAATTCTTATTATTTAGCATGAAAGCTCATGTTCCCATAGATTCATTTATGCATCTTTTTCGTATTTTAAGTGCATCACCATCTTTCAATATTTTACATCATCTTACCATAATAATACTAATTAAAAAAATCATACAATATAATATTTATTAAATAATATATAATACTATAAAGATATATGAACCTAGAGAACACAAAAGATACTGTTATTTTTTATTTTGAAAAAGGTATTCATCAATGTTTATGCTCCCACATTCAATAGCATACTTTGAAAGTAAATTAGCTAACATTGAATTTTATTTTGTTTTTTTGGTAGGAAAGATAAGATATATTACTTAATATTTAGAGTTATACATTACACCTAGATAGTTGATGCATAGGAGGCATCAGATTATATAAGGTTCCCAGACTGGAGTCATGGGATGTATTACCAGACATAGGTAACAACCTATCACTGCGAGATAACAAACACAATAGAAATACTACTACTATTATAAACATTAGCTGAACTAGAGAGCAAAAGTTCCGAAACCCTAGTACTATTTCTAACAAGCCTTCGTTGGTAAGTGCCTTGTTAGTCCTGATGGAAAAGTGAGTTGACAAAAGGTGGTGGTTGTCCAAAAATCCGGCATTTTTCCTTTAGCTGCATGGCTCCGTATGAGGCTAATCTATTTGCTACAGTGTTTTGCTCTTTGTAGATATGGTGTAGGTGCGAAGTATTCAGCTGATGAAGCAATAACCTACAGTCACTAATGATGTTAGTATATTTATAACAGGGGAAGTAAACATACCTAGTATTGCATGAGTGTCCGTGTCAATGACGACGACTGGTGTGAGATGTTGGTGTATAGCTATTCTGAGCCCCATGAGTAATGCAAGTAGTTTAATATGGATTGGAGTACCCTCCTGGGCTGTCCCTGTGAAGCCTAAAATCCAATTGCCCTGACTGTTGCGAAAAACACACCCAATGCCCCTTTTTTTTCGGGGAACAATATCCATCAATATTGAGTTTATAAATATTTTGAGCGAGAGGGTGCCATTTTATGTATAGGGATGTTGGAAGTGAGTGATGTGTAGAAGAATGTGTTAGGAAATAAAATTCTACAGCATTTTTCATAATATGAGATATATGTGAGAAAAATTTAGTATTTTCAAACAGACTCATATTTCTGGCTAGCCATATATTCCATAAAACAAAAGGCATTATTTTTGCGGAGGGTATATGATGAGGATTATATGGTGAGGATATATGTATAAGTTGATGTAGCCAAGCAAGATTGTTATGAAATTGATTCTGGGAAGAAAAGTTGTCAGGGAGATTCCTCGTGTATTCCATAGTGGAGATGTGTGAGGACAATCTGTTAGGATTATGATTCCAACTAAATATAACAATCTTCATATTGAATAATCCGGAATTAAACTACATGAGCGGAAGCTAACCTGAATCCATATGTGGAAATTGTTGAACCTCCTTTTGATGATTGTCCTTATGTCTCTATGAAGTTTGCTCCTTAGCCTTCCTTCAAGAATGTCTTAAAGTTGTATATGTATCCACATGTATGCAAGAAACAAACCTTAAACAATATGTGAATTATTCACAATAATAATATTGTGACAATGATCAAATAGGTATATGGTTTTCCACACTATTTGCAAGACAACAATGGAGTATTTTGGCTCTTGATTCAATGGGAGGAAGAAGAGTCTTGTCTTGCACTAATGTGGGAACCATAATCCCCACTTTATTACTTCATGAGATACATAATCCAAGAGTCACAAGAGTTACATAACTCAAGAGTCACAAGCATGTAACCATGGTTACATATATGTAACCTTAGTTAGCCCATCATTAACTAAGGTTACCCTTTGGGTATCTACACATTAGTCCTACACTTTATATGACAATACATTGGCCCCCTTAACATAATGTCCATAAGACCACAAAATTAGGCCAAACCAAAAGATAGCATATAACATATAATTTATCCATATATTGTTCATATGTATGTAGATATAAGTGCATATATCTAGATATAAATCCATATATCTTACAATCTCCCACTTGGACGAGATACACATACATATGTACAAACCTTAGCATTATATGTTACAAAATAACCTTAGGAGCTCAAAATTGCTATCACAATAAAATTGTCATGAACAATCCGGTCCATCAATCATACCAACATAGGAACTAAGTGCTCGTCTTTACTTATTCGTAACTAGAACCAATCATAGCTCACGTATATCAATATAACCAATGACATGGATCAAGTGTAGGTATGTAGCATGGGCATAACACAAAGTGTGGTCAATAGAATGTCTATTTCCAACTGGTTCTCTTTATTGAGATCAAACATAAATGTAAGAGTACAAAAACTTTAAAACTGAATATCTGCGCAGATATAACTGAATTGCTGAATTTCTGAATATAATGAACAATACTTAAATGTGCAATACAAACTCCCACTAAAATACATAATCCTTATCTGATTTGACAACCATACAAGCAATATGCTCATGAAATACTTTTGGTGTCAATCCCTTAGTGAGCGGATCCGCAAGCATGGAGTTTGTACTTATGTACTCAATGCACAATTGTCCATTTTGTACTCTTTCTTTAACAACCCGAAATTTGACGTCCTTATGTTTTTCTTTCGTCAAATTACTGTTGTTGTTATTAGACTAAGTGGCAAAACCGGAGTCGGTATACCCGATGATCTCAATCTGGTCCGAACTCCGATATGTAAGCATGTAATCCTTTGTTCTCTGTAAGTACCTCATGACCCTTTTGGCTGCCAACCAATGGTCCATATCCGGATTGCTAAGATATCTGCCTAACAACCCAACAATGTATGCTATATCAGGTCGTGTACATACCTGAGCATACATTAGACTACCTACCGCCGAAGCATAAAGTGTCTTCTGCATTTCCGAAATTTCATAAGTATTGTTTGGGCACTGTTTGAGACTAAACTTGTCTCCCTTAGCAACAGGGGTGTTACCTGGTTTACAATCCTGCATGCCAAATCTTTTCAGAACCTTATCGATATAACCCTTTTGTGACAGACCGAGAACACCTTTGGAGAGATCTCGTTGTATCTGAATTCCTAATACAAAAGAAGCTTCACCAAGATCTTTCATTTCAAATTTCTTTAAAAGAAATTTCTTAGTTTTCATGCAATAATGCTATATCATTACAGGCAAGCAGTATGCCATCGACATATAAAACAAGAAAAATATACTTACTCCCACTGAACTAATGGTATATACAGTCATCAGCAACATTCGGTTCAAAACCAAAAGATGTAAGGACTGCACGAAACTTATAATACCATTGACGAGAAGGTTGCTTGAGCCCATAGATGGATTTCTTTAATTTGCAAATCTTTTTCTCTGATTCATCCGAAACAAAGTTTTCAGGTTGATCCATATAAATTGTTTCCTCAATGTCACCATTGAGAAAAGCTGTCTTAACATCCGTTTGATGAAGCTCAAGATCAAAATGTGCTACTAATGCCATTATAGTCCTGAAAGAGTCTTTCGATGAAACTGGAGAGAAAGTCTCTTTATAATCAATGCCTTCCTTCTGAGTGTATCCTTTTGCAACAAGACGAGCTTTGTACTTAATAACATTGCCCCCTGAATCCCTTTTGGTTTTATAAATCCATTTACAACCAATAGTTTCGTACCTTCGGGCAATGTAACAAGCTCCCAAACGTCATTATCGCTCATAGACTTCATCTCATCATTCATGGCATCAATCCACTTTTGAGAGTTAGAACACTTAATGACTTGACGGAAGTTGATTGGATCATCTTCCTCAAGTCCAATATCACTTTCTTGTTCTTGGAGAAATACTACATAATCATCCGAAATTGCATTTCTCCTCTCTCTAGTGGATCTCCTTAATGGCATTTCAGTTTCTGAGGTTGTTGAGTTTGATTTTCATTAGTAATTACAGGATCCTGATTGGGGAGATTTTCGAGATTGTCTTGAACTGGAGTTGTATGAGCCGTGTCAGGAATGAGAACACCCTGACCAAGATCAACAACTTGAGGGAAAGACACATGTTCTTCCTCAAAGACAAAATCTCTAACAACTTTATCTCCCCACCCCCCAAACTCAATATCCTCAAAAAAACCTAGCATTACCCGTCTCAAAAATAGTTCTAGAAGTGGGATCATAAAACTTAAAACCCCTGGATTTTTCAGAGTATCCAACAAAATAGCTACTAACCGTCTTAGCATCCAGTTTCTTTTCATTCGGCCTATAAGGCCTTGCCTCAGCTGGACAACCCAAAATGTGTAAGTGCCGAATACTGGGTTTATGCCCAGTCCAAAGTTCATATGGGGTTTTGATTGTAGCATTAGTTGGAACTCTATTAAGAATATAAGCTGCGGTTTTTAATGCTTCACCCCAGAGTGAGTCAGGCAAAGTAGTACGAGAAATCATACTTCTTACCATATCCTTAAGGGTCCGATTTCGTCTCTCAGCTACACCATTCATCGTAGGACTTCCTGGCATAGTATACCGAGGGACGATTCCACACTCATCTAGGAATTTAGCAAAAGGCCCTGGACGTTGTTCACCGGAACCATCATATCGACCATAGTATTCACCACCACGGTCAGATCTAACGGATTTAATTCTTTTACTTAGTTGATTTTCAACTTCAGCCTTAAATGATTTGAACACGTCTATGGATTGGGACTTTTCATGAATTAGATATAGGTACCCATAACGAGAGTAATCGACTATGGATGTGATAAAGTATTGTTGACCATTCTTACATGGAGTAGGAAATGGCCTACAAATATCCGTGTGTATCAATTCTAAGACGTCCGAAGCTCTCTTAGCACCTAATCTAGTCTTGTTTGTTTGTTTTCCCTTGATACACTCAATACAAATTTCCAAATTTGAGGAATCAAGCGAATCAAGAATTCCATCTGACACGAGTTTCTGAATTCTTTGAATGGATATCTGACCCAAACGTTTATGCCAGAGTGAAATAGAATTCTCATTAGTTAATTTCCTATTAGTACCACTTAAACTTGTATGCAAAGTTTCTTTATTTGAAGTTATTGTATCAACCAAAAATAAGCTATCAAATGTTGATAAAACACCAGTACCAATAAGATTTGAATTCTAAAAAAGACTAACTTTATTGTCTCCAAAAGAACATGAATAACCGGATATGTCCAATTTGGGAACAGAAATTAAATTTCGTCTAAAAGACGGTACAATAAAAGTCTCATCCAAATCTAAATGAAAATCGGTTTGAAACAATAGCCTAAATTTGCCAATAGTTTCAACAGGCACCTTCTTGCCGTCACCCACATAGATGTATCTTTCACCATTATTTGGTTTTCGGCAGTTCAGGAAACTCTGCATTGATATACTTATGTGAGTAGTAGCAGCAGAATCTACCCACCAAGTATCCTTAGTTATTGAAATTAAATTAACTTCCGAACAAACAAGAGAAAGAAATGTACCATTTTTCGTACGCCGGGCATGGTACTTGGTACAATCTTTCTTCACATGATCAGTCCCCTTACAGAGAAAGCAACCTAATTCAGTGATTTCAACCTTAGGTTCCTTATGTTGCTTAATCTTGGGCCTTGCAACCGCAACTTCCTTACCTTTCCTCTTCTTAGTTTCCTTAGAAGAGGATGCCAAATGAGCACTTTCAGTCTTATCTAGCTTTATCCTTTCCTCTTCTTGCACACAGTGTGAAATGAGCTCGTTAAGAGTCCATTTCTCCTTCAGGCAGTTGTAACTGACCTTAAACTGATTAAAGTGTGCAGGAAGAGATATCAAAACAAAGTACACAAGCAGTTCCTCAGGTAAATCCAGCTTGAGTGACTTAAGTTTCGAAGCAAGATGAGACATTTCCAAAATGTACTCCCGAATGTTTCCCTTGCCCTTATACCTCATGGAAACAAGTTTACTTAATAGTGTACTTGTTTCCGCCTTTTCGTTTTGAATAAAACGCTGTTCAAGGTTTTCAAGGAAAACTTTGGCATTAGGCTCATCATTCATAGTGCCCCTGAATGATTCTGGAATTGCACGCTTCATGATCATTAGACTCATGCGATTCGAGCGTTCCCACTTCTCCATCTCCCTCCTGTCATCAGAAGAGGATGTATCCTCAAGAGGAGTAGGTTGCTCAATCCGAAGAGCAAGGTCAAGATCCATCCAACCGAGAACGATCATGACGTTCTCTTTCCATTGCTTAAAGTTTGTGCCGTTAAGCACAGGGATGCTATTGATGTTGGCAGAGATCGTAGAAGCAGAAGAATTTACTGAAAATAGAACAAAAGGATTACTGGATACATGCTTACAAATACTTGAACTTTAACTTTATAGATTCAAAATTAGGCATTTCCCATTACAAGATACCTAGCACAACATTGATTTTAGTCTTTGGATAGAAAACAACTTGTAAGTGGTACTCTTGGTGTAGTGATCAAACATAGACAATAAACTCCTGTCAAATATTAAGCCTTCCTTTGGGCCGATTTAATATTCAAATGGAAAACCAAATAATTGTCTCATATTTACCACCACAAGCATGTTCGAATTCCTGCCAAATAACACCTTCCTTTGGGCCGGTGTTAAACGCATGGAAGACTAACATCCACAGTCATCTTATATTTTAAGATTAATCAATCTACACAATAGAGGTTACTTTGGCAACATAATGCTTCAATTGAATAATTAAAATATTAGATGCTTAAACTTTAGTTCCTTAAGCCTCTCAACTTAATATGTTACATGGTTTGATATGTAACACTTGAATATTAATTGTTGTTTACTGAATCGGACAATTCCATAAATTATTAGAATTGATGGACTTTAAAACAATTAACATTCAATGAAACTTAAGAGATTTGAAACGTTTTTAACCTTACTGAACAAAAACAATCGATTATATGCAATATACAATCGATTATATTTGAAAAAGAAAAATTTCAGTTACTGGACCAAAATAATCGATTGTCTAAACCAGACAGTCGATTATTCTGATTTTAAGAAAATTTTTTAAGTTACTGGACCAACATAATCGATTGTCTAAACCAGACAATCGATTATTTTGGTTTTAAGAAAAACTTTTTAAGTTAGTGGACCATTACAATCGATTGTCTACAATAGATAATCGATTATATGGTATAATTAAAAAACGTTTCAACTCACTGGACCAGAATAATCGATTGTATAGTTTATACAATCGATTATTCTGGTGTTCCAAAAAAAACTGCCAGAATTTTAAACTTGAGGGATAATCGATTTTTTAAGAAAACAATCGATTATCTTTAGGCAGTGACCAAAAACAATTTTTCTGAATAAAACATGATTTTCAACATGAATCTTAAACATGAAAACATGTTGTTTACCAACTAAAATCATGCTATATACAATGTTTTAACATGATATTAAAACATCAAATTACATCAAAACATAACATTCATAAGATCATACTATTTCATGGTAGAATTTCATAAACAAAATTCTAATTAAACTTAAACATGAATCCTAACATAACATGAACCATATGAACTTCCAAATTATCCAAAAATGAAGGTGGCTCTGATACCAATTGATAGGATTATGGTTCTAACTAAATATAACAATCTTCATATTGAATAATCCGGAATTAAACTACATGAGCGGAAGCTAACCTGAATCCATATGTGGAAATTGTTGAACCTCCTTTTGATGATTGTCCTTATGTGTCTATGAAGTTTGCTCCTTAGCCTTCCTTCAAGAATGTCTTCAAGTTGTATATGTATCCACATTTATGCAAGAAACAAACCTTAAACAATATGTGAATTATTCACAATAATAATGTTGTGACAACGACCAAATAGGTATATGGTTTTCCACACTATTTGCAAGACAACAATGGAGTATTTTGGCTGTTGATTCAATGGGAGGAAGAAGAGTCTTGCCTTGCACTAATGTGGGAACCATAACCCCCACTTTATAACTTCATGAGTTACATAACCCAAGAGACACAAGAGTTACATAACTCAAGAGTCACAAGCATGTAACCATGGTTACATATATGTAACCTTAGTTAGCCCATCATTAACTAAGGTTACCCTTTTGGGTATCTACATATTAGTCCTACACTTTATATGACAATACATTGGCCCCCTTAACATAATGTCCATAAGACCACAAAATTAGGCCAAACCAAAAGATAGCATATAACATATAATTTATCCATATATTGTTCATATGTATGTAAATATAAGTCCATATATCTAGATATAAATCCATATATCTTACACAATCTACAGATATATGACGTATTGTTTCACGCTCCATATGGCATTGCATACAAAGATTAGAGTGAATAATTCTTAGGTTTTCCAAGTATGAAACGGTGGGCAGTCTATTATGGGAAATTAGCCATAGATTTTTTTTATAATTTTGATAGGATGTGAAGTTTTCACATCCACGTGTGGACTGGCAAGGTGATGAATCTATAGAGGTTGCGGATAATAATGCATAGTTGTGTGGTAAAAATCTCATGTTCATTAAGATCCCTGTAAATCTAATAAGGCATTTCTGGAGTAATAGGCATATAAATATTTGCTATTGTTGAGTATAATTGAGTGGGAATATGAAAAGGTAAATTATCTAAATGTCAGGCGTTCTCATGATAGTAGTTTTACACTAATTTGGTCTCCTCATATTGTGGAAATGATCCTTGAATGTAACTATGTAGTGTTTTGTTATGGGTGATCCAAGGATCAGTCCAAAACTTGACATGATTTCCCATGGAGAGGTTCTATTTAGCACCTAGTTGACAGTAGGACCATGCCTTGATAATAAGTCTCCAAGTGTTGGAGGCTTTAACTGTTGTTGAGGGGTATGGTCTAATGTTAGTATGAAGGAAGAGTTGCGCCCACAATTGATGTGGAATATGGAATAATCTCCATGCTAAGCCAGCATGAAGGGATTTATTCTTAATACTAAAATTTTGAATGCCTAATCCCCTTAATCAATGGGTTGTATGACTATTGACCTTATGACAAGGTGGAGGTTTTTCTGTTGGGGAGTAGTTCCCTGAATAAAATTACGTTGGTACCCATTAAGGTAGGTAAGAATATATTAAGGGATTTTGATATACTGCATTACATGATTAGGGAGATGATTGAGGGTACATTTTATAAGAGTGATTCTTCCTGCCCTTGACGGAAAAGCAGTCTTTCAGACCTGCAATTGATTTTTAAAATTGTCCAATAGAAATTGATAATCCTTTTTGCAGGGTTTCTTCGTGAATATGGGAAAACCTGGATACTTTCAAAAAGTTTTATCTTCATTCATTGGGAAAAGATGGAGTACCACTTCTCTAATGGGAGGTTAACAGTTATTAGACAAATAAATATTTGATTTCTCAAAAATTTATTGTTTCATCCGATTGATGTGTGAACTGATTAAGGGTATTAATAATTGACTAGCAGGTACTTGGCGTAATTTTTGAGATTAGAATGATATCATTTCCAAAGAGTGTGAGAGGCAGCCATGATTGTGGTCAACGACTGAATTATAACCCGGGACAACATTTCTTGATATAGCATAAACAAATAGGGTGATAGGGGATCACCCTGTCTAATACCTCTAGTAGGTGTAAAATATTCCGTTGGGCTATCATTAATTAGAATGGAAGTTGAAGTAGTCGTAATGTAGGACATAATAAGTCTTACGATATTATAAGGGAGATTTAAGGACACTAGGGTGTTGTGAATGAAGGGCCATTCTAGCGTGTCGAAAGCTTTTTCAAGATCATGTTTTGGAAGCATATTTAGTTTAAGGCCTTTTTCTTTTCCGGAAACTATGTAAGATTATCAATTGCTCGCTTATTCTTTTGGAAGCTAGACTGACTAGGATGAATAAGACGATGTAGGAAAGGTTTTAATCTATTTACTTTTATTTTAGTTATAACTTTATAAATAGTATTACAGCTGATAAGACGATATTGTGAAATTGTTGCATTATTCTTATTTTTTTGGGATGAGGCAAATAAAAGCATTGTTTATAGCAGGGTCAATACAAAATTCAGTAAACACCTGATGACATAAATTTTTTACAGAATCTCCTATAGTATTCCAATATTTGTGGTAAAAGACATGATGTAAGCCATCCGATCCTGGTGTTTTAAGAGGCTGAAAAGACTGGGTAGCATCAATGATTTCCTTATCCTGTAAAGGCTGTAGTAAAATGTAGTTTTCCTCAGTAGTTAGAACATTATATGAAAAACTATTATCATTATTGGGATGAGAGAGAGAGTGGTAGTAGTTGTGAATAAATTTTTGTAGAATAAAATAACATGCTCTTTTATATGATTAGGGTTAGTGAGCCGAATTTCGCCTTGATCCTGGATAGCAGTAATTCTATTTTGTCATCAACGATTTATAGTGGACAAATGGAAAAATTTTGTATTTGCATCCCCACTATTAAGTCAATTTATACGGAATTTTAATTTTCAAAAATTCTCCAATAGTATCAGAAGATGTTTGTATTCCATGATAAGCTGTTGTTCTACGTTTTGTAAAAAAATGCTAGTAGGGTAATGGATAGAAGATTGAAGCCCAGTGAGTCTGGCTAATATGTTGTATTTTCTTCTAAAAATATTACCAAATGCGGAAATGTTCCATTCTTGTATTGATTTAGTGAATTCATGTGTAGCATGAAGGAGATTTGAATTTACCACTAGGCTTTTTTAACAACATTTGAAAAAGTAGGGTGTGATGTCCAAATAGCTTGAAAACGAAAATTTTCTTTTTAGGGAGAGTCATCTATTGGAAATCTAGTTTTATGGGACAATCGTCAGAGTGTTCTTGGGAGATGAGTGGCCATTGCCTCAGGGAACTGATGTATTCCGCTATAATTTGCAACAGCAATATGTCTCTCATTGGTCCAAGTATAAAGACTGCCTTTATAACCTAAATCTATCAAATAGCAATAATTAAGACAGTCTAAGAATTTATTTGAACGTGACATATTTATAGGTTGTCCACCAAATTTATCAGCTGCATGTGTTATTTCATTAAAATCCCGTCCTAAAATCCAAGGGCCTTTGTAGTTATCATGTACGCACATTAAATATTGCCAAAGCAGTTTCCTATGACCTAAATCAGTACTTGCGTAAATTGCAATGAATAAAAATTTAAATTGTATGGGACGTAATTGTATGTTGCGGTGTACCTCTTGCGCAGCTGTGGCTATTGGCTCAATATTTAGCACATTTGAGAGCCATAGAATGGCTATTTCCCCAGATTTACTAATGGCAGCCACCTCAATAGGACCATTAAAATTAAAGTCATTCCTAAGGTGTTTATGCGTTTGACAGTGAGTCTCCAGAAGCACTACCAAGGATGGGCGATTATAATCAAGAAGGGAGCAGAAGTTCCTTCTAAAAGAAGCGGATTATGCCCCTCTACAGTTTAAAATTATAATACTCATATTATAATTTTCTGACTCAAGTAGGCTGCTCCTTGGATTTCTCCAGTTGTTGCTGCTCTCCCCTAGTCGTAGACGAAAAACTGGAAGGAGCATGGCATATTTTTCGACGTCGGGATTTGTTGTAGGCCTTATCCGAAAAGAAACCTTGATCAGTCGTTGAGGATACCTTATGTAATATTTTCTTTTGTATTTCTCCTTCTGGACAAACACTTTTATTCCTTCCACGCATGCATGAACAAGCCTTGTTTCTCTGTTGTATACGATGGCTGCTTCGAGTTCTGCCTGAAGATCCTGATCTTGTTCTGGCGAGTTGGGAGAATGAGGTGTTGACTGGTTGGGTGACGTTGGTTCGGTTGTTGGTGGTGGTTGCTTCAGTAGGGGTAAATAAGGTTGGGGAAGATGCAATGGTTGAATCCAAGGGGTTGTCGGAGTTGGAGGACATAATGGAAGGTGAACTCGATGTGGGTAAAGGTGAGTTGGATCCCAAGTTGGTGTTGGGAGAGGCAGAGGTTGGCTGGGTGAAATTTAGGGTGCTTGAATGAGTGCCCAGTAATATCTCCCGTATATATGGGTCCCGATTTGCATGCCCTCCGCTACTATCTGGGCAAGGTCCCTGGGGTTATTGATCAAAATTGTCACCTCCTGTTGGTTCACTTCCAGTGTGAACGGTAGAGCATGATCCTGATGACTGGTATTGGTGTGGTTGGAGGACTTTGTACTGTGTAGATAATGGAGTTGGGTTGCATTATCAAGTGTGAAGGAGGAAGAGAGTAGGGTGTTGGAATTATACTGTGCTAGAGCCGATGGGTTTGCTGCCTTAGATGAGGATGAGATAGGAGCCTTATATGTTGAAGGGGTGGCGGAAACATTATGTAATATAGATGATTGTAGTGTAGTATTGAGGGAAGTACGCTTTTCAGAGTTGGCACTAAAAAGTTGGCATGAATCTACACTAGTGGTAGACATGAGCGGTGTGATTGATGGAGTTGGAGTGTGTGTATCAGATGAAGGTGAGGAAGAAACAGTAGAGGCCTCATGAAGGCCTAGTTGCATGGATGGTGTAATAGATTTTAGGGTGTTCGAAGGTGGATTGGCCAAGTTAGTGAAGGGTATTTATCTTTTGTGATTGGCTTTGGTGAGAAATCATTCTCTATGACAGAGAAATTGTGAATGTTTGGGGATATTGGATTGACTGGCATGTGGGGGTGAGAAACGTGTCTATGTGCATGTGTTGAGGTGGGAGAGGATTTAATGTTTTGACCGAGTTGGACCGAGTGGACCTCTGGCAGTGTATGTATTTGAGTGGTAATTGGTTCGGTACTGTCATTGTTTGGCGGTTCGATATGTTTAGATGGATCATCATTATTTGCCGTTTGTGTTAAGATATTAAATTTATTATTAGACAGTGGATGTGAATTTACCAAATGCTCCTTGTTCTTAAGATGTAAACTAGTATTACTTTTGTTAAGAGAGAGGTTAGTAAAAGGTAAAGAATTAGGGGTAATTAAAGATGTCAAATCATTGGCATGCGAACCTGAATTGCATGTAGATTGTATTGGCCCGTCTGCCATGCCTTCATGTTGGATCTCTTGAGTTGCATTGTATCTTTTTGTTGGTTTCTTAGGATATTGTATAGTTTTTCATTCCTCTATAGGGTGTTGAGTAGTAATAGTTGTGAGAAAAATGAAGTAAAGTTGACTTTTTGGAGAAACATAGAATTTTCTAGAATGTCCTAGTGTAGTATTCTTGATATTTATTTAGTAGACATATCTAGATGTTCTAGAATGAGAAAATATAAAAAATCTAGATATTCTACAGTCATGGATATTTAAGTAAGATATTAGTAGAAGGTGATAGAATTGTCTAGATTATTTTTATCTCGAATCATCCCTACACAAGTATAAAAAGGAGTAGCCTTAGGCATTTGTTGTGAAGCCAAAATCAAGAAAGTCTTTTTTTCAAAATAAGTTCTTCTATCTAAAATCTATCTTCTCTTTTCCAGCTTCCTCTTATTTAGTTGAATCCTCCAATCTTAGTTAACGATCTTGGGCTAGCAGAAGGTCTCTGAATAATACTCTTCTTCTGCTATATTCTTTACATGGTATCAGAGCCATAAGTCGACTTCTGTATTTCAAGGTCGGGTTAGGTTGACTCAACTGGTTTCTCAAATGGATTTGGGTGGTCGTGCTAGTGGACTGTGGATGGAGTTATTGAACCAGTCTAACAATAAGGTATGAAAGACTTGTATGGAGTCATAACTTGCTGGTGAGGATTTGTGGGAAGTTGTCAATGGGAGTAACATAAGTTCTCCTGCTGACGCACCGAAATATATTAGTACGCGTAAGAAGTGGATGCAGATTAATGCTAAGGAGGAATTTATCCTAAAGAGATCTATCTCTCCTAATTTATTTGATCATATTATAAGGTGTAAATGAGCTCATGAAATATGGAGGACCTTCGATCGGCTATTCAACAAGAAAGATAAAGCTCGACTACAAATTTTGGAGAATGAGTTAGCTAACACCACTCAAGGTAATCTTTCTATTGCCGAGTATTTCTTGAAGGTTAAAAAACTGTGTTCCGAAATTTTTCTATTGAATCCGGACGAGGCTATCTCTCAAGCACGAATAAGAAGAATTATTATTCGTGGCCTAAAGCCAGAATATAATCCCTTTGTTACATCGATTCAATGATGGGTTCAACAACCATCATTGGAAGAATTTGAGAATTTGTTATCGTCACAAGAGCTATTAGCTAAACAGATGGCTAGTATATCCATCCAAGAAGGGGAAGGAAATGCCCTTGTCGCTGATAAGAGGAACTTTAAAGGGAAATCAAGAGATAACATGCACTTTCAATCCTCAAGTGGTTCAAGCTCGCCAGGAAAGAAGGGGGAATCTCCAGCACCGGTAGAAAGCCTTTAATATGTTACCATTGCCGAAATGTCGGGAACATAAAAAGATATTGTCGAGCCAAAGAGAGCAATATGGCTCAAACCAAGAAAGTTTCTGAAGAAGAAGAAAAAGTAGAAGACTGGAAAAAGTGCTTCACCGCGGAGACTTGAGAAATAAATGCCATGGCTTCCAAAAACTTTGAGAGATACTAGATCGTGGATTCATGGTGTGGGCACCATTTCATTGGAGATCATTTCAAAATCTCCACCTTTCACGAATACAAAGAACATGATTTCATTATTACAGCAGATAATACAGTCCATCAAGTGGAGAAGGAAGGAATTGTTGTAGTCAATGAGAAGCAAGAAGACTCTATCACTCTCAACAGTGTCTATCATGTTCTTGGTATGAAGAAAAATTTATTTTGAATTGCAAATGCTGTAGATGCTGGAAACTATTTGTTATTTGCCCCACGTGATGTGAAGTTCCTCCAAAATATCAAGGTGCTCAAGGCAGATATCGTTCACTCAGGTAAAAGAGTTAACGATATATATATCTTACCTACATCTAATTCATATATTGATAAGATGAGTAGCAATAATAATACACATCTTTGGCATGCTAGACTTTGACGTCTAAGCATGGATAAATTAAAAGCCATGGTATAGTTGAATCTAGTAAAAACTTTGCCTAACTTAAAAAATTTGGGTGGAGGAGAGGTTTGTGAAGGATGTCAATATTGAAAGGCACATCGTCTTCCATTCGACGGATCCTTATAAAGGTGTAATTCCCCACTAGAACTTATTCACAGTGAATTGATGGGGCCAACGAGAACTCCTTCATTTTCAGGCTATTCTTATATGCTAATTTTCATTGGTGATTTTACTAGATTCACTTAGGTTTATTTTGTGAAGCACAAGTCAGAAGTTTTCAGTAAGTTTGTGGAGTTCAAAGAAACAATTGAAGGTGAACGCGATTCCAGAATAAGGCGGTTGCAAACTGATAATGGCGGTGAGTTCACATCAGATGAGTTTCTTTCATTTTGTCATCAGCATGGCATTACAAGAGAGCTTACATGCACTGATATGACACAACAAAATGGAGTGGCTGAAAGGACGATCCGACACTTAACTGAGACATGTAAGAGCTGGCTTCATGCCAAGAATTTACCTAGAGCCTTAAGGGCTGAAGGCATGAAATGTTCAGCGTACGTGATTAACAGGATGCCACTTTCTCCAAAAAATATGAAGTCTCCTTATGAATTAATATGGGCAGAAAAGCCTAGCATGAAACACTTAAGGTATTTTGGCTCTATTTGTTATGTTCACATTTCGGATTCTCAACGGAGCAAGTTGGATGCCAAGGCAAGGAAATGCATCTTTGTCGTATATGATGAAAGGAACTAAGAGAAAGGGGGAGCCCGAGAACTTAACAACATGAAACTCAACAAGAAGATGATTCATGTGGTTCGGGAAGACCAAAACGAACTATTGTCAAGCCAGCTCGTTTCAGAAATGAAACTTTTGTCAGCACATACTCATGTTCCTTTGCAAGACCAATTGAAGAATCTTCCGTATTTGGGGAAGCAAGACGAACCAGAAAAATAGTGTTGAGATCTTCACCAAGACACGTCCTAAGGCATCGGTTGAGTTATTCTGCGACAAGCTTGGGATAGATGCCAAAAAATCACTTTAAGGGAGAGTGTGAGAAAAATAAAGTAAAGTTGATTTTTTGGAGAAACATAGAATTCTCTAGAATGTCCTAGTGTAGTATTCTTGATATTTATCTAGTAGACATATCTAGATGTTCTAGAATGGGAAGATAAGAAAAATCTAGCTTTCTAGAGTCTTGGATATTTAAGGAAGATATTAGTAGAAGGTGATAGAATTTTCTAGCTTATTATTTATCTAAAATCATCCCTACACAAGTATGAATGGGAGTAGCCTTAGGCATTTGTTGTGAAGCCAAAATCAAGAAAGTCTTCTTTTCAAAACAAGTTCTTCTATCTAAAATCTATCTCCTATTTTCAAGCTTCCTTTTCTTTAGTTGAATCTTCCAATCTTTCTTAACGGTCTTGGGCTAGCAGAAAGTCTATAAATAATACTCTTCTTCTGCTATATTCTTTACATGGTATTAGAGCCATAAGTCGACTTCTGAATTTCAAGGTCGGGTTAGGTTGACTCAACTGGTTTATCAAATGGATTTGGGTGTCGTGCTAATGGACTATGGATGGAGTTATTGAACCAGTCTAACTATAAGTTATGAAAGACTTGTATGGAGTCATACCTTGTTGGTGAGGATTTGTGGGAAGTTGTCAATAGGAGTAACATAAGTTCTCCTACTGACGCACCGAAAATAATTAATACGCGTAAGAATTGGGTGCAGATTAATGCTAAGGCGGAATTTATCCTAAAGAGATCTATCTCTCCTAATTTATTTTATCATATTATAAGGCTTAAATCAGCTCATGAAACATGTAGGACCTTCGATCGGCTGTTCAACAAGAAGGATAAAGCTGGACTACAAATTTTGGAGAATGAGTTAGCTAACACCACTCAAGTTAATCTTTCTATTGCCGAGTATTTCTTGAAGGTTAAAAATCTGTGTTCCAAAATTTTTCTATTGAATCCGAACGAGTCTATCTCTAAAGCACGAATAAGAAGAATTATTATTCGTGGCCTAAAGCCAGAATATATTCCCTTTGTTACATCGATTCAAGGATGGGTTCAACAACCATCATTGGAAGAGTTTGAGAATTTGTTATCGTCACAAGAGCTATTAGCTTAACAGATGGCTAGTATATCCATCCAAGAAGGGGAAGGAAATGCCCTTGTCGCTGATAAGAGGAACTTTAAAGGGAAATCAAGAGATATCATGCACTTTCAATCCTCAAGTGGTTCGAGCTCGCAAGGAAAGAAGTGGGAGTCTTCAGCAACGATAGAAAGCCTTTAAAAAGTTACCGTTGCGGAAAATTCAAGAACATATAAAGCTATTGCGATCAAAAGAGAGTAATAAATCTCAAACCATGAAAGTTGCTGAAGAAGAAGAAAAAGAAGAAGACTGGGAAAAGTGCTTCCCGCGGAGACTTGAGAAATAAGTTCCATGGATTCCATTAATTTTGAGAGATACTAGATCGTGGATTCAAGATGTGGGAACCATTTCATTCGGATCAATCCAATTTCTCCACCTTTTGTGAATACAAAGAACATGATGTCATTTTTACAGCAGATAATACAGTCCATCAAGTGGAGAAGGAAGGAATTGTTGTACTCAACGAGAAGCAAGATGACTCTATCACTCTCAACAGTGTCTATCATGTTTCAGGTATGAAGAAAAATTTATTTTCAGTTGCAAATGCTGTAGATGCTGAAAGCTATTTGTTATTTGGCCTACGTGATGTGAAGTTCCTCAAAAATATCAAGGTGCTCAAGGCAGATATCGTTCACTCAGGTAAGAGAGTTAACGATTTATATGTCTTACCTACCTCTAATTCATATATTGATAAGATGCGTACCAATGATAATACACATCTTTGGCATGCTAGACTTGTATATCTAAGCATGGATAAATTAAATGCCATGGTATAGTATAATCTAGTAAAAGCTTTGCCTAACTTAAAGACTTTTGGTGGAGGAAAGGTTTGTGAACGATGTCAATATGGAAAGGCACATCGTCTTCCATTCGACAGATCCTTATCAAGGTGTAATTCCCCACACTAGAACTTATTCACAGTGACTTGATGGGGCCAACGTGAATTCCTTCATTTTCAGGCTATTCTTATATACTAATTTTCTTTGATGATTTCACTAGATTCACTTGGGTTTATTTTGTGAAGCACAGTCAGAAGTTATCCGTAAGTTTGTGGATTTCAAAGAAACAATTGAAGGTGAACTCGATTCCAGAATAAGGCGGTTGCAAACTGATAATGGCGGTGAGTTCACATCAGATGAGTTTCTTTCCTTTTGTCGCCAGCATGACATTGCACGAGAGCTGACATGCACTAATATGCCCCAATAAAATAGAGTGGCTGAAAGAAAGATCCGACACTTAACTGAGACATGTAAGAGCTGGCTTCATGCAAAGAACTTACCTAGAGCCTTGAGGGCTTAAGGCATGAAATGTGCAACGTACGTGATTAACAGGATGCCACTTTCTTCAAACAATATGAAGTCTCCTTATGAATTAATGCTTGAAGAAAAGCCTAGCGTGAAACACCTCAAGTATTTTGGCTCTATTTGTTATGTTCACATTGCGGATTCTCAACGGAGCAAGTTGGATGCCAAGGCAAGGAAATGCATATTTGTCGGATATGATGAAAGGAAAAAGGGATGGAAATGCATGGATCCTAAACATCTCGTTGTTTTTTCAAGGGATGTCATATTCGATGAAGTCTCTTTGTATTATGGAGTTGCGCAAGAAGGGGCAGGTTATAAACCCATGAAACCTGAAGCACCAGATCTGCCTATCACAAGTACTTCTTTAGATAATATAGTTGTTGAGGAACTAAGAGAAAGGGGGAGCCCGAGAACTTTACAACATGAAACGCAATAAGAAGATGATTCATGTGGTTCGGGAAGACCAAAACGAACTATTGTCTAGCCAGCTCGTTTCATAGATGAAAATTTTGTCAGCACATACTCATGTTCCTTTGCAAGACCAATTGAAGAATCTGCAGTATTTGGAGAAGCAAGACGAGCCAGAAAAATAGTGTTGAGATCTTCACCAAGACATGTCCTAAAGCATCAGTTGAGTTCTTCCGTGACAAGCTTGGGATAGATGCCAAAAAATTACTTTAAGGGGGAGTGTGAGAAAAATAAAGTAAAGTTAATTTTTTGGAGAAACATAGAATTCTCTAGAATGTCCTAGTGTAGTATTCTTGATATTTATGTAGTAGACATATCTAGATGTTCTAGAATGGGAAATAAGAAAAATCTTGATATTCTAGAATCTTGAATATTTAAGAAAGATATTAGTAGAAGGTGATAGAATTGTCGAGATTATTTTTGTATATAGAATCATCCCTACACAAATATAAATAGGAGTACACTTAGGCATTTGTTGTGAAGCCAAAATCAAGAAAGTCTTCTTTTCAAAACAAGTTCTTCTATGTAAAATCTATCTTCTCTTTTTAAGCTTCCTCTTCTTTAGTTGAATCCCCCAATCTTAATTAACGATCTTGGGCTAGCAGAAGGTCATTGAATAATACTCTTTTTCTGCTATATTCTTTACAAGTGTAGTAGTAGTGGGATTTGAAATAGGTATTTTATTTAAAATATGTGGAGTAGTGTTGTATGTGCCGGATCATTGGTGGTGGAACATTTTTTCACATTTGATACAAAGCAAGTTTAGGCTCTCGTACAAGATGGTCTGCTTATGGATTCCTATAAAAACATGTGACTATAAAGGTTGGTCAAGTTGCACTCCAACACATAAATGGGCATATCTTCCTCTTGTTATTGAGGAAGTGCATGTATCCACATTTAGGATTTTTCGAATCTTATTTCCCACTTGATGTAGTATTTTTAGGTCATAAAATTCAGTGGGCAGTTTAGGTAGTCTCAACCAAATAAAAGAGTATTATGATTTTATTTCAGATGCTATGACTTTTGGTTCCCACTACCTCATTGATAGGAAATGGTTTAAGATGAACGAGGGTCCATCTTGGAGAGCATGAACCTTGTTTTCTTCTTTTTAAAAGTTAAGCAAGAAAAATTAAGACCCTAAATCAATAAGAGGTAGGTTTTCTGTTGGTTGCCATAGTGCGTATATTTTCTATTGAAGTAGTTCATCGCCAATTTTCCTGCCATATAACTTGATAATGTCAACATGTTGCCATGACTTATATATTCTACCCTTTCCTCTGTAGATAAAGAGATAAAGATATTTGGATGAGCAGGAGCTTCTAGTTCATCTTTCAAAACCATAGAAAGTTTAAACTGCATATCTATGGTATTTGAAGAAGTTGTAAAACTCGTAGAGGTTAAGGTAGAGAGATATGTTGGCAAAACAGTTTTTTATGTCCTAAGTGATCGGTTGGATCTATGTTCATACCATTTTCTAGTTGTGATAGTAGATTTGTTGGTGGAACTTGGGTGGCCAAAGGATTGTTTCTCATGTGTTTATCTGGTGGTTTTGGTGGTATTGGAGAAGAAGAGGATGAAGAAGTAGTAGTCGATAGTTTCAGAGAAAGACAATCCATTAAGTAGTAATATAGCTAAAGAAAGTGAAAACCATATAAAAAAATGATGTGTGGAAATTTAAAATTTTTTATCATGATTTTAATTTCATTGTATTGAATTGTATTTTGATACATGCATCTAGAAATTTCTTTAGAAACTCTATTTTTTATTTCAAAATCAAAAAAATAAAAATAATATAGTTTTTGCAACAATTTTATTTATGGCATAAAAATAAATTACAACCACATTATAAATATGAAGAAATATAATTTTATTAATAAAATAATTGTGGGTATAATTTCTATTTCTCCCTTGATTCTTCTCTCTCGATTCTCTCTGTGATTCGAGGGCCTAACCAGTGTAGAATGATGCGAAATTCCTTCGAATATATTTGATCTCCTGGAAAAGGAAGAACATCCATTGATCACTTTGGTTGCTTTGAGAAAGATAATATTTGATGTATTAAATCTCTTTGTGGATATTCATGATTTTTTATGAAATTCCGAGATGTTCACAAAGGGAATATGTGGCCCCCTTTTATAGATATAGCTAGGATTTTATGTAGAGTACCCTCCAAGCTAGGGTTTTAGGTAGAATAGCCTCCAAGTTAGGATTTCAGATAGAGTGGCCTCCAAGAAACCTCGATGGACTCTATTTGTAGTATCTTAAATTTAGGATCAATCCCAAATTTCATATAGATTTGATCTTATTAAATTTTGATGTCTATAAATGCCGCCTACTTCAAGGCTTGCCGGAGCATAGATTTACAAGACGCGGCTTGAAGTATCAGTAAAGAAGACACCATATTGTTTCACCGTGAGAAGTGTTGAAAGGCAAAATTGGTCTCACTGAGCGTGCCAATTTGTTGCAACAAATTCTCGCCGAAAAGGAAAACTTCAATCACAAACAACTATAAAGAAAAAAGGATTTATTGATAAATATTGTAGGTTATAACTTTGTTTATCCCTTGATTCTTCCATCTTATTTATTCTACATGATTCTAAAGCCTTAGAGGCGTATTTATCGAACGTAAGAATTTAAACAAGACATATTTGATATGTCTTTGATTTCTAATGAATATTCTTAAAAGTTTCATAAAATTTTGTGGTTCTCATATTTGATCTCTTTGTTCATATTTCGAGAGTTTATGGAATTGCTGAGATGATCTCTACTTTTGAGATGCTTTTCCAGACCCCACCTGGTGGGAATACACTGGATAGTTGTTGTTGTTGTTTTTAAGGGAATATGTTCTCCTTTTTATTGGAATAACCTGTGATTAGGATAGAGAAGTCACCAAATAACCCTAATATACACTAGGACTTAGACAATAGGAATGGACTTGTTCGTAGGAGCCCAATTTAACATTCTAGCCCACATATAATTGAAGTCTTGATACAGTAAATTTTCAATGTCTACAATAGTAGCTTATTATACTTAGACTCATACAAATACAAATACTTAGAGTACGACAAAAAGTAATTGAAAAATACTAAAATCACTAGCTTATTTATTAAAGCCTAAATAGAAAATATGTTCTTACAAATTTTCCTTTTCTTTTGTATATAAAAATAAATTTTGTATCTTAACTATGTCTCTATTTTTTTGTATTATTTCACAAGAAAAATATTGAAAATAATAAACTATTAAATTTAAGCTTACATTTTATTTTTTAAAAATACTTTTTTGAAGGAATGAACAAACATCTATGATACCCAAACATTATATAATGTATACGATGTGAGCATAACAGAAAACTAATAATTACCTTTTGAAGGAATGAGACAGTCTTCTATGACACCCTATATATATATATACACACACACCAGTTTGGTATTATAAGGGACTGAGCTTTCTTTTTTCAGAAATAAAAAAAAAAACCTCTATCATATCCTACTATATCTGACATATGTATATGGGTATCATAGAGGATTGAAGAGTATTTTGTAAGGAATGAACCAGTCCTTCATGATACTCTATCAGTATATGATACATACTATATGGGTATCATAGAGGACTGATAAATATTTTTTTTGGAGGAAAGAATGTAACAATCCGGCAAGTCAATATGAAACTTTCTCTCACTAGGAACTAAACTCCCTCTCAGGCAACTGAAAATGGAAAGGAAATTCAAATCTGGAGGAGGAAGAAACACAAATCAGCTAGAGATAACAAGAAGAGATCCACGACGTGTTCCAAAATCATCGGAAGTGAGGAAATTCAGCAATCTTAATGCAATTCAAGAAATTGCACAATTAGATTTGGAGGAATCGATGGAGACACTAGCAACTATGGCGGAAAGCACACCGACTAGCAAACACTTGGCATATCAAGCGGAGGATGAGGTAAACGAATTAAATCTAACCAAAGAGCATAGCCATGAAAAAGCTGAGATGAATTGGAGTAAAATAGTAGGAAAAGGAGAATCGAGTGAAGGATATGATCTAATTGAGAGAAGAGGAAAACAAATAAAAAGAAATGTGAAAATCGCTATGGATGACAGTAAGGATGTGGTAATTTAGTAGAAATCGGTAGTTATATGATATGTGCTTGGCTCTAATCCTCCTAAAATTATGATGGAGGGTTATTTCAAAAGAATATAGGAAAATTCAGGAATTGATAAAATTTCACAAGTGAATCGAGGAGTGTTTATGGTGAGATTTCATTTGTTGAATAGTAAAGAGAAAGTAGTTGAAGAAGGAATAAGAATATTTGATAAAAAAAACATATGGTTGTGAAGCCATGCAGACCACATGTAAAGTTTAACAAACAGATGGTTTAGAAAATACATGTATGGATTAGGTTGATGAACTTAGATATCACATTTAGTGACAAAATGCACTAACGAAATAGCAGGGATGATAGGGAATGATCGAGCTACAACACATAAAGAGAGGCTCCAATTTGCGGGAATCCTAGTAGAAGTGGAAGCAGATCAGTAATTCCTAGAAGTAGTCATGTTTGAGAATGAATGGCTAGCAATCATGGATGGAGCAGGAAGTGTATTATGAATGGAAGCCAGTATATTGTGCAGCTTGTGGGAACTGTGGACATGATATCAAGGGATGAAGAAAATAAATAAGAGTGAAAGCTGAAAAGGAAAATAACATGAATGAAAAGGAAAACAAAAAACAAAGCAATAACAAGGAGATAAAGAAGGAAAAGTAGCAAGAGAAAGATGATGCCATCGAGCAAATTACATTAGAAGAGAAAGACAAAAGGAAGCAGGGAAAGGAAGCAGGCAGAATTGTAATGTAGCAGGACAAATGGCAAGTGGCACAATGGAAAGAGGCATGGAGAAACAAAGCCAAGGATCAGCAAAACATGAATATGAGAAACAGAAGTAATACCCGAACTGATAAAGTTCAACAAGAAAATGGAAGAGGTACTCAAAACAAAGAGGAAGGAATAGTAAAATGGCCGGTTGGGGGCCTCAACCCCAATGCCCTAATGGATAGAATGGGATTGTTGAACTTTATGGGGCTTAAGTAGACTAGCTAATAGAAGGAAATAAACATGTTCCTTCAAAGACAACAAGTTGGAGGGCTTGGTCTCCTAAAAAAGTAAGATTAAGAGAGCTAAGGCCAACAAATTTGCTCTTAATCTATGTACTGGATGGTCATATACTACTAATCATGTAACACGTATGCAGGGAGAATATGGCTATTGTGGAGACTTCAAGTCTTCACTATACATGTGCAAACACTGCTAGAACAACTTATTCATAGTACAGTGACACATAGGAGTAGAGCAAAAAGTATGAATATTACAATGATATTGGATTCAATAACCAAGCACTAAGGACTGAATTATGGAGAGACATCAAGGGCATATAAGATCAAATGAATGGGGCATGTGCAAGAATTGGGGATTTGAACTCAATACTCAACAAAAAGGAGAGGGTGGGAAGAGAAGTAAAATATGCAAAAAATAAAAGATTTGAAGGAATGTGTTGAATATTGTGGACTCCAGGAAATAAAATCATTAGGATGATACTATACCTAGAGTAATAACCAGGAAGGACAGGATAGAGTAATGAGCAAGGTAGATAGAGTGTTCATAAATACAGAATGAGTGAACAAACTACCAATAGCTGAAGTACAGTATCTGCCAGCAGGAGAATATGATAACAACCCTGCAGTACTACAATAGGAAGGGAATGATAGAACAAGACAAAAGGCATTAAGATATTACAACATGTGGAGCATGGATACATCATTTTTAAGCAAGGTAGAAGGAAGCTGGAAATAGCATATCTAAGGATAAAAATTGTATAAGATAGTGGGGAAATTGAATAGACTCAAGAAAGTATTAAGACAACTAAATAGGGATAGATTTAGTGAAGTTTAGGAAAAGGAAAAAAACTGGTTAAAGAAGCAACTAAAATGTTAGGAAAATACAAAAAGATCCTACAAATTAAAGACTAAGCATAGATGAGAGGAATCTGACAAAGGAATACATATACTGGAAGGAAGAAAAAATAAAATACTTGCAGCAAAGAAGTAAGGTACAATAGATTAAATAAGGAGATATGAATTCAAGATAGTTCCATGCTGTGATCTAGGAATAAAGGGCAGCAAATAAAATATTCACTATTAAGGATAGCTAGGGGAAAACAATGCAACCAAGAAAGAAAGTGGTAGCAGCTTTTGTGGAATTCTATGAAAATTTACTGGGCACAAATAAGAAGGATAGAAGTCATGTGGTAAGCAGAATAGTACAAGAAGGACCAATGGTCTCAGAAGAACAAGGAGAAAAGATGATAAAGAGTTTTACAATGTAGGAAATCAAAGAGGCATTATGGGAATAGATGGTACAAAAGCACCAGGACTTGATGGATATGGAAGCCAATTCATTAAGGAGAGTTGTAACATAGTAGGTAATGATGTTGGTGAAGCAGTCCTAGAGGTCTTCGGTTCTGGGAAGATGCTTAGAGCAATGAATGCTACAATAATTACATTGATACCAAAATGTACACATGCAGAAACAGTAGGGTATTATAGACCTATAGCCTGTTATAATGTAGTCTATAAGATTATTTTAAAGATGATGTGCAACAGATTGAAACTGATGCTACTTGAGATTATTTCACAAAATAAACGTGCATTTGTGGCAGGGAGAACAACTGTACAAAATATCTTGATATGCTAGGATCTAGTTAGATTGTATAAGTGGAAGAACACAACAAAACGTTTTTTGATAAAGGTGGACCTGAAGAAAGCCTATGATTTAATAGAATGGCAATTTGTAAGGGAAATTCTACATGCTCTATACTTTCCAACTCAATTTATTGGATGGATAATGGAGTGTATAAATACAACTAGCTATTGCATTAACTTGGATGGAGACTGTTATGGGAATATAAAAGATAGGAGAGGATTAAGACAGGGGGACCCAATATCACCCCTACTATTTGTCATCTGTATGGAATATTTCACAAGAGTGATAGACCAAGTCACAAAGAAGGTATCACACAAAATACAAGGAGATGAAACTAACACGCCTGTGTTCTACAGATGATGTGATTCTGTCTTGCAAAGGGGAATATAACTCTACAATGCTAAGACTGAGAGGACTAATGACATTCTCTAACACATCAGGGATGACACTAAACTGAAAAATTGAACATATTATGTCCAAACATGAACCCCAAAGAGATGAAAAATTTAGGTGAGATGACATGCTACAAGAATGGGAAACTGTCATTCAATTACTTATGAGTCCCTATTTCTCCTAAGAAGTTGAATGCAGTGGACTGTGAAAATTAATTGACAAGAAGCTAATAAGAATCAAAGGATGGGGGTCCAGGAATCTATCATATAGTGGAAGAGTGCAATTACTCAACATTGTGATATCGCATCTTAATACTTACTGGGCATCCATGTTCATAATTCCAAAGAAAGTTATGTAAACCATAGTAACTATTTGCAGGAATTATCTATGGGATAGGAAAGTGATTACTAACAAGCCTCCATTGGTAGCCTGGGATACATTATAGAGACCAAAGGAAAAAGGAGGACTAGGGATACAGGAATGCACTGCCTGGAATGAAGCAGCAATTGCCAAATATGTATGGAACATATAGCATAAAAGTGATACATTATGCGTAAGATGGGTGAATCATATATACACAAAAGGGAAGGAGTGGTGGCAATATAAGCCAACTCAGGATTGCACATGGTACTGGAAGAAAATATGTGACATCAAAGAGAAATTTAAAGCTGGATTTGAATAAAGAGGATGGAAAGGAAAGAATAAATAGTAAGATGGCTATAACTGGTAAATAGGAGAAGTAATCAAATGGCCATATGCTAGATGGATTTAAAACAGTCTGAATGTCCCAAAGAACTATTTTATTGAGTGGTTGATCATGAAGCAGAGATTACTAACTAGGGATTGCTTTTTTATGATAGAGGTATGACCAGAGAAGACGTGTCTACTATGTGAAAGAGCAAATGAAACAATCCAGCACATGTTCTTTGAATGCAATTACTCAAACAGGCTATTGGGTTACATAAGCAAGTGGTTTAAGGTCAAGGGAACAATATGTAGGAAGTTTGTTGTCTCTATCGTCATAGCAATCATGTATGGGATCTAGAAAGCAAGAAACCAATCATTATGGAATAAAGCGGTATCAATTCCAGAAAAGGTATGGCAAGGAATCAAGGAAGACAGCAAGTATAAAGTGTAGGAGATAAAAGATAGCAGGAAAAATAGGAAAGAAAAAGAATTGATAAATACATTATACAGATATTATAGTATACAGTAAACATACCTAGTAGGGATACATAGCAGTAAGTTTAGCGATAGCTTATAGTCATAGAATAATTACGAAGTTAAAATTTTTTTTTGTTAGGGGAAGACAAATAAAATTTAGTCATTTTGAGAGTTGTAGCCTCGTTCCATCGTTCACTACTCATTCTATCCTTAGTTATTGTTAAGTGACTTGCTGGGGTAGTTGATTGTTCGGGGGACGTTTTGGAATTCGATGAAATACTTAGTCTCAAGGTTGGATGCTTAAGTTGAAAAGATTGATCAGATGTTGACATATGTGTAAACGACTCCAGAATGGAGTTTTGATGGTTCTGATAGCTCTATTGTTTGATTTTGGATGTAGAAGTGTGTCTTTAAAAAATTAGAAGTTTTGGAATTTGAGATATTTGACCGAGAGTTGACTTTATGATTATCGGGCTCATATTTTAGTTCCGGGATTTGGAGTACCTAGGTCCTTTGTTTCATTTATGACTTGTGTGCAAAATTTGAGGTCAATCGAATGTGATTTGATAGGTTTCGACACTTAATGTAGAAGTTAAAATTTCAAAAGTTTATTAGACTTGAATAAATGCGCGACTTGTGGTTTTAGCGTTGTTTGATGTGATTAAGCTTCGAGCAAGTTCCTATGATATTTTAGGACTCTTCGTTATATATGGTTGAGGTCTGGAGGGCCTCGAGTGGAGTTCGGATGATTAACGGACCAAATGTTTGACTTGGGAGATTGCTGAAGTTTTTTTGGTGCACAGGTCTGGTGTCCTCATACGCAATCGCTTGGACAGGTCCGCGACCGCGTAGGATTAATTGGGCAGCTAATGTTTTTGTGTTATGTTGTCACGACCCGGAATTTTCCGCCCTTGAAGGTTGTGACGGCGCATACTAATTGGAGCTAGGCAAGTGAAACTTGATTACTTTTCATTAAACGCCTATTCCTTTTTAATAATTAACAATATTAAAATAAAATAAACAGAATTAAAATCAAAAGCCAAAGTCTAGAATTTAAATAGCCGAATAAAATACAGAATTCCAAGAAGAATCTCTACCCAAGAACTGGAGTCACATACTCACGAACATCTAAGAAGTACTAAATAAAACGTCTGAAAGAAACATAAATCTGTTTATCTCGAATACAATGAGATGACAGTCTAAAGTAAGAAGAGAGGAGACGCCGGGCCTGCGGCCGCCTAAAAGGCTGCCGCGGTGTCTCTAAATACTGAAAGTATGCTCCCACGCTACTGCTACTGATGCTATCCCAAACGTGGATTTGTGCAAAATAGCGTAGAGTGTGCATCAGCACAACTGACCCCATGTGCTGGTAAGTGCCTAGCCTAACCTCAGCGAAGTAGTGACGAGTCTAGGACTAGACTACTAGAAAACTTGTGAAGTTCAAATATATATATATATATATATATATATATATATATATATATATATATATATATATATAATAGAACGAAAGGAAATAACAGTCAATAATGAAAGGGGGAACATGTTGTGGGGAGACAACAGTTACCATTAGAACATCTCAATCTACAAAAAGAAGCAGCCAACGGAAAAAGATACCCAAAATAACACACTTAAACCAACAGTTGTTGCGGCGTGCAACCGGATCCTAATGTATAAAAACATTGTTGTGGCGTGCAACCCGATCCATAAATATCATTGTTGCGGCGTGCAACCCGATCCATATATATATTATTATTGCGGCATGAATCCCGATCCATATCATTTATCATTGTTGTGGCGTGTAACCCGATCCACAAATATATTCGTTGCAGCGTGCAACCTGATCCATATCATTTATCATTGTTGCGGCGTGAACCTGATCCACAAATATCACTGTTGTGGCATACAACCCAATCCATATATATCACTCTTCCTCACCCAAATAACAGTCACTATTACAGGGCAAAGAAGTAACAAGTAGTAGAAAAATCCCGCAAGGGAATACAAGAAAATAGTTAGATCCCAGTAAGGGAACAATATCAGTAAACTCAGTATCATGGCAAGGGAGAAAAACCAATAACTCTTTCTCTTTCTTTCGTTTCTTACTTTATAATTTACTTTGTCAATTAATCCAACGTTCAAAGAATCAATTATCTGATGTGCCTTCAAAATTCGTATTGCAACTCGAGCAAATGCTCTCCGGAGTTCAATGATCATAACCTCTTTCACATGCTCTTTACAACATATAGTAATCATCTACTAAGCATGGAAAATTACAACAAAATCAGGATAATCGCAATATAAGGATGCACGGTGATACTAGACACGAATGTATAGATACTAAACTCCATGCCTATACACCGTACTCGACAATTAGCTAGTAGAAAATAAGACTCAACTCCCATTCCCTCGAGCTAAGGTTAGACCAAACATTTACCTCAACTTCTACGGCCAAATCAGTCCACAACAACCGCTTTCCCTCTCGAATGCGGCTCATACTCTATCAAATATTATAATAATGACTTTATAATATCAATATATACTAAACAAATCAATCCCAATCCTAAATATAGATTTGCAAGATTTCTTCCCAAAATTCCAAAAATCAACCCCGGGCCCGCTTGGTCAAAACATGAGGTTCGGACAAATTTCATATCATCCATTCACCCACGAGCCCGAATATATAATTTATTTTCAAATTCGATCTCATAACAAGGTCAAAATCAAAGAAAATATAGGGCCTCCATTCCCTAGTCTCCTCTGCCAACATTAGGGTTCCAATCTTTGAGTTGCGCTTTTTAGACATAGGGCCTCCATTCCCTAGCTACATTTGCAAACATTAGAGCTTCAATCCCTGAGTTGCGCTTTTTATACTTAGGGCCTCCATTCCCTAGTAGCCATTGCCATCATTAGGGCTCCAATCCTTGAGTTACACTTTTTAGACATAGGATGTCCATTCGCTAGCCGCCTTGCCAACATTAGGGCTCCAATCCCTGAGTTGTGCCTTTTAGACACAACGCCTCCATTCCCTAGTCGCCGTTGCCAACATTAGGGTAACAATCCCTGAGTTGCAGCTTTTAGACATAGGGCCTCCATTCCCTAGCCGCCTTTGCCAGCATTATGGCTCCAATCTCTGAGTTGCGCCTTTTAGACATAGGGCCTCCATTCCCTTGTCGTCTTTGCCAACATTAGGGCTACAATCCCTGAGTTGCGCCTATTTGATATAAGACTTCCAATCCCTAGTCGCCTTTGCCAACATTAGGGCTCCAATCCCCGAGTTGCACCTTTTAGACATATGGCCTCCATTCCCTAGTCGCCTTTGCCAATATTAGGGCTCCAATCCCTAAGTTGCGCTTTTAAGACATAGGCCTCCATGCCCTAGTCGCCTTTGCCAACATTAGGTCTCCAATCCTTGAGTTGCGGTTTTTAGACATAGGGCCTCCATTCCATAGTTTCCTTTCCCAGTATTAGGGCTCCAATCTCCGAGTTGCGCATTTTAGACATAGGGCCTCTATTACCTAGTCACCTTTCCCAATATTAGGGTTCCAATCCCTGAGTTTCTCTTTTTAGACATAGGGCCTCCATTCCCTAGTCGCGTTTGCCAGTATTAGGGCTCCTAACCCTAAGTTTCACTTTTTAGACATGGGGCCTCCATTCCCTAGTCGCCTCTACCAACATTAGCGCTCAAATCCCTGAGTTGCACTTTTTAGACATAGGGCCTCCATTCCTTAGTTTCCTTTGCCAACGTTAGGGCTCCAATACTTGAGTTGCATTTTTTATACATAGGGCCTCCATTCCCTAGTCAACATTTACAACATAAGGGCTCCAATCCCTGAGTTGTGCTTTTCAGACATAGGGCCCCCATTCTCTAGTCTCCTTTCCCAATGTGAGGGCTCCAATCCCTAATTTGGGCTTTTTAAACATAGGGCCTCCATTCCCAAGTCGCCTTTGCCAACATTAAGGCTCCAATCCCCGAGTTGGGCCTTTTAATCATAGGGCCTCCATTCCCTAGTCGCCTTTGCCAATATTAGGGCTCCAATTCTTGAGTTGCACTTTTAGGCATAGGGCCTTAATTCCCTAGTTGTCTTTGCCAACATTTGGGCTCCAATCCCTGAGTTGAGCCTGTTAGACATAGGGCCTCCATTCCTTTGTCCCCTTTGCCAACATTAGGGCTCCAATCTCTGAGTTTCACCATTTAGACATGGTCCTCCATTCCCTAGTCGTCTTTTCCAACATTAGGGATATAATCCTTTAGTTGCGCCTTTTAGACATAGGTCCTCCATTCCCTAGTCGCCTTTGCCAATATGGGCTCTAATCTCTAAGTTGCGCTTTTTGCACATAGAGCCTTTATTCCCTAGTCTCCTTTGCCAATTGTAGGGCTCTTATCCCTGAGTTGCACTTTTTTGACATGGGGCCTCCATTCCCTAGTCGCCTCTCCCAACATTAGGGCTCCAATCGCTGAGATGCGCTTTTTAGACATAGGGCCTCCATTCCCTAGCTGCATTTGCCAACATTAGAGCTTCAATCCCTAAGTTGCGCTTTTTATACATAGGGTCTCCATTCCCTAGTAGCCTTTGCCATCATTAGGGCTCCAATCCATGAGTTACGCTTTTTAGTCATAGGGTGTCCATTCCCTAGCCGCCTTGCCAACATTAGGGCTCCAATACCTGACTTGTGCCTGTTAGACATAGGGCCTCCATTCCCTAGTCGCCTTTGCCAACATTAGGGCACCAATCCCTGAGTTGCACCTATTAGACATAGGGCCTCCATTTCCTAGCCGCCTTTGATAGCATTTGGGCTCCAAACCCTCAGTTGCGCCTTTCAAACTTAGGGCTTCCATTCCCTATTCGCCTTTGCCAACATTAGGGCTCCAATCCCTGAGTTGGGCCTTTTAGACATATGGCCTCCATTCCCTAGTCGCCTTTGCCAATATTAGGGCTCCAATCTCCATGTTGCGCCTTTAAGACATAGGGCCTCGATGAACTAGTCGCCTTTGCCAACATTTGGGCATTTGGGTTGCAATCCTTGAGTTGCACTTTTTAGACATAGGGCCTCAATTCCATAGTTTCCTTTCCCAATATTAGGGCTCCAATCCCCGAGTAGCGCTTTTTAGACTTAGGGCCTCCATTACCTAGTCGCCTTTCCCAATATTAGGGCTCCAATACCTGAGTTGCTATTTTTAGACATAGGGCCTCCATTCCCTAGTCGCATTTGCCAGTATTAGAGCTCCTAGCCCTAAGTTTCACTTTTTAGACATGGGGCCTCCATTCCCTAGTCGCTTTTACCAACATTAGCGCTCCAATCCCTGAGTTGCGCTTTTTATACATAGGGTCTCCATTCCCTAGTTTACTTTGCTAACATTAGGTCTCCAATCCCTGAGTTGCATTTTTTATACATAGGGCCTCCATTCCCTAGTCACAATTGACAACATTAGGGCTCCAATCGCTGAGTTGCGCTTTTTAGACAGAGGGCCTCCATTCCCTAGTCGCCTTGCAAACATTAGGGCTCTAATCTCTAATTTGTGCATTTTAGAATTAGGGCCTCCATTCCCTAGTCGCCTTTGCCAACATTAGGGCACAAATCCCTTAGTTGCGCATTTTAGACATAGGGTCTCGATTCCCTAGCCGCCTTTGCCAACATTAGGGCTCCAATCCCCGAGTAGCGCCTTTTAGACATAGGGCCTCCATTCCCTAGTCTCTTATGCCATTATTAGGGCTCCTATCTGTGAGTTGCTCCTTTTAGACATAGGGCCTCCATTCACTAGTCGCCTTTGCAACCATTAGGGCTCCAATCCTTGAGTTGCGCTTTTTTGACATAGGGACTCCATTCCCCAGTTTCCTTTCCTAATATTAGGGCTCCAATCCCTGAATTGCGCTTTTTAGACATCGGGCCCCATTCTCTAGTCGCCTTTCCCAATGTGAGGACTCCAATCTCTGAGTTGCGCTTTCGATTCCCAATGCGAATGCGAAGAAGGTTTGTTTGCAACACTGAAGTTCATTTCTGCAACTTTCCTAAGTTTAAAATCACTCCGAAATACTCCTGAGCCCTCGGGGCTCCTAACCAAACACATTTACTAACTGAACAACATCCTACGAACATAACCGTGCGATTAAATCGAAAAAATAGCATAAAAACAATTGATCAAACCTCAAAATCACTAGTTTTTCATCAAACTTCATAAACTTTCCAATTAAGAGTTTTAGGTCCGAAACACATCAAACGATATACGATTTTAACGAAACTTCATAGAATATCTTAAAACACATATAAGACCTGTACCTGGTTATTGAACTAAATTACGAGCCCGATACCAATACGTTCTAATCAATTTTTATTTTTATTTTCCTTAAAATTTAAAAAAAAACAATTCTTTTAAAAATTCATTTCTCGGGCTCAGAACCTCGAATTTTGATTCAGAGTATACGTCCGAGTCCCATTTTTTTCCACGGACCCTCTAGGGTTGTCAAATCATGGGTCCTGGTCCGTTTAACCAAAATGTTGACCAAAGTCAAACTTACTCTTTTTGGCCAAATTTTAGCATTTTTTATAGAATTTCACATTTTAGCTTTCTGGCTACGCGCCCAAACTATGCACGCAAATCGAGGCAACTAAAAATGAGGTTTTCAAGGCCTTATATTCACTACATGAGAAAGAAAATAGGTGATTACCTTTTGGGTCGTCACATTCTCCATTTTTAAATGACCATTCATCCTCGAACGAACAAAAGAAACAAGTACCTGAGTCGGAAAATAGATGAGGATAATAATTCAGCATATCAAACTCGGACTCCCAGATCGATGCTTCCGGAGGCTGACCTCTATATTAAGTTTGAACTGAAGAAAAACTCTTCGACCTCAACTGATGAACCTGCTAGTCTAGAATAGCTACTGACTCCACCTCATAAGACAAGTCCTTGTCCAACTGGACAATACTGAAATCTAACACGAGGGATGTATCACCCTGATACTTCCGAAGCATGGACACGTAAAACACTGGATGGACGGCTGACAAGCTAGGTGGCAAGGCAAGTCAATAAGCCACTTCTTCCATACTATCGAGAATCTCAATTGGACCAATGAACCTACGGCTAAGCTTGCCCTTCTTCTCGAATCTCATCACGCCGTTCATAGTCGACACTTGGAGCAATACCCGCTCATCAATAATAAAAACCACATCTCGAACATCGTGGTCTGCATAACTCTTCTACCAGGACTGAGTTGTATGAAGCCTATCCTAAATGATCTTGACCTTGTCCAAGGCCTACTAAACTAAATTTTTACCCAACAACCGAGCATCTCCTGGCTCAAACCATCCAACTGCAGACTGACATCGCCTACCATACAATGCCTCATAAGGAGCCATTTAAATGCTAGACTTGTAGTTGTTATTGTAGGCAAACTATTCTAAGGGAAAAAACTGGTCCCACTAGCATCCAATATCAATGACACAGGCTCAAAGCATATCCTCTAGAATCTGAATAGTCATCTTGGGTTGACTGTCCATCTGGGGATGGAATGCTGTACTCAACTCAACCTGGGTGCCTAACTCTTGCTGAACTGCTGTCCAGAAGTGCAAGATAAACTGCGTACCCCGGTCTTAAAAGATAGATATCGGGCCCCATGAAGGCAAATAGTCTCCCAAATGTAGATCTTAGCTAACCTCTCAGATGAATAGGTGGATACAATAGGAACAAAATGCATTGACTTGGCCAGCCTATCAATAATAACCTAAACTGCATCGAACTTCTTCTGGGTCAACGGAAGTCCAGTAAAAAATCCATGGTAATCCTCTCCCACTTCCACTCGGGAAGCTCAATCCTTTGAAACATTCTACCAGGCCTCTGATGATCATACTTAACCTGTCGATAGCTCAAACATCAAGCCACATATGCAACTATATCTTTCTTCATTTTCTACGCCACCGATAATGTTGCCTCGTGTCCTGATACATCTTCGCGGCACCTGAGTGAACAGAATATCATGAACTATGGACCTTTGCTAAGACCAACTCTCAAATCCTATCAGCATTGGGCATACAAACTCGACCCTACAATCTCAAAATACCTTCATCATCTAAGGTCACCCGCTTGGCACCTCCACGCTGTACCGTGTCTCTCAGGACACACAAATGGGGGTCATCAAGCTGCCAATCACGGATACGCTCGAATAATGAAGAACGGATGATCGTGCAAGAAAACACTCGATTAGGCTCAGAAATATTCAACCTCACAAATCAATTTGCCAAGTCCTGAACATCCAAAGCAAGCGGTATATGGCTAACCAGAATATAAGCACGAATGCCCATGCTGACTGACTTCCTACTAAAAGCATCGACCACCACATTGGCCTTCCCTGGGTTATACAAGATACTGGCATCATAATCCTTCAAAAACTCCAGCCACCTCCTCTATCTCAAATTCAACTCCTTTTACTTGAATAGATATCGAAGACTCTTATGATCAGTGTACACTTCACACGTCACACCATATAGATAATGCCTCCAAGTCTTCAATGCATGAACAATGGCTGCCAACTCTATATCATGAGTCGGACAATTCTTCTTGTGAATCTTCAACTACCTCAAAGCATAGGCAATGACTCTGCCATCCTTTATCAATACTGCAGCAAGCCTAATACGTGAAGCATCACAATAGACTGTATAAGGCCCTGAAGATGTGGGAAAAACCATAACTGGTACAGTAGTCAGAGCGGTCTTGAGCTTCTGAAATCTAGCCCCACATTCTTCTGACCATCTGAACTGGGCACCATTCTGGGTCAACCTCGTCATCGGGGCTGCAATAGATGAAAACCCCTCCATGGACCGACGATTGTAGCCTCCCAACCCTAAAAAAATCCAAATCTCTGTAGCTGATACTGGTTGACGCCAGTTCTCCACTTCCTCAATCTTCTTCGGGTCCACTTGAATACCCTCTACTGATACAATATGACCCATAAATGCAGCCGAACTCAACTAGAACTCAGAGTTCGAGAACTTAGCATATAACTAACTATACTTCAGAGTCTAAAGAACTACTCTGAGGTGCTGCTGGTGCTCCTCGTGACTGCGGGAGTATATTAGAATATCATCAATAAAGACTACTACGAACAAGTCCAAATAAGGCCTGAATAATCAGTTCATCAACTCCATGAATGATGCCATGGCATTGGCAAACCTGAACAACATGCCCAAGAACTCATAATGCCCATACCGAGTGCGGTATGCCATCTTATGGACATCGGATTCCTTAATCCTCAACTGATGGTAGCCGGATCTTAAGTCTATCATTGAAAACACCTTGAAACCCTGAAGTTGATCGAAAAAATTGTCAATCCTCGGCAGTGATAGTTATTCTTGATCGTAACTTTGTTCAATTGCTGGTAATCAATGTAGATACTCATCGAACCATCCTTTTTCTTCAGAAACAACACCTGCGCACCACAAGGCGAAATCCTAGGTCTAATAAAACCCTTCTCAAGCAAATTGGTAGCTGATCCTTTAACTCTTACAACTCTAGAGGGTCCATGAAATACGACGGGATAGAAATTGGCTGAGAGCCCAGAGCCCGATCAATGCAAAAGTCAATATCCCTGTCGGGAAGCATACCCGGCAGGTCTGAAGGGAAAACCTGAGGGAACTCCTGAACAATAGGTACATAATCAGTAGAATGGACATTTGCACTAGAATCGTGAACGTATGCCAAATAAGCTAAACACCCCTTCTCGACCATGCATCGAGCCTTCGATTATGAGATAACACTGCGAATGGAATGACCTGAGGTCCCTCTCCACTCCAAATGGGGCAAATTCGGTAAAGCTAAGGTCACAGTCTTCGCATGAAAGTCCAAGATAGCATGATACATGAGCAAACAAACCATCCCTAATATGACATCGAACTCGACCATATCTAAGAGAAACAGATTAACACGGGTCTCAAGGCCCTCAAACACTACAACACAAGAACAATGAACTCGGTCGACCATAATGGAATCATCTACTAGATAGGAACACTTAACGCATCGCTAGGCATGACCAGGTATGGTGCGAAATAGGACACATACGAATACGTAGACCTTGGATCAAATAGTACTGAAGCACCTCTATCACAAACCAGAATAATACCTGTAATGATTGCATCTAAAGACTCAGTCTCTGGCCTCGCTGGAAGAGCACAACATCGGGTTGGTCCCCACCTCCCTGAACCATATCTTTGGGAAGGTCGGTTGCTGGCTGGCCTCTACCTCTGGCAGTCTCAGTTCTACCTTTATGACCTCTACCTCCACCTCTAGAGCCTCTTCCTCCGCCTCTAGATGGCTGGGCAGCTTGTGGAACACCTAGTGCCTTAATGTTAGGACAAGGACAGTACAGCTGTGACTGAGCACCCCTCAACATTTGGCAAGTCCTCCTGATGTCACCATACACACCACACTCATAACTCCCATCCAAATGATGCAGATGAGGAAACTGAGACTAAACCAGTTGACCTGAATGACCACCTCAGAAACTCTAAAGTGGTTGTGCACTAATTGGAGCTGGTGGTGCATTGTAAGACTACTGGTCAGAATAATGCGGCTGAGAACCAAGACCACCTGAAGTACCATGAGAGACCTGGAGAGCTGACTACAAGGGCCTAGGAGTATGGTCTCTACCATAAGAATCTCTACCTCCATACGAGGCACCACTGAATTTTCCTGGATGATATGGCCTCTTATCCGACCCATGACCGCTTTCATGTGATAAAGCCATCTCAAATATGTGGGTCGCATTGGCTGCCTCCTAAAAAGTGATCTCACTCCCCGGCCCCATAGCCATCTGAAGACGAATCGACTGAATCAAACCATTTATAAACCTCCTCACCTTCTCTCTCTCTCTCTCTCTCTCTCTCTATCTCTCTGTCTCTTTCTCTTTCTCTCTTTCTCTCTCGGTGGGGAGTACGACAAGAGCATGGCGAGCTAAATCTATGAACATGGTCTCATATTGAGAGACCATCATAGAACCTTGATGGAGGCGCTCGAACTACCTGTGAAGAGCCTCTCTCTGGGTAGCTGGGAGAAACTTCTCCATAAACACCTCTGAAAACTACTCCCAAGTAAATGATAGGTGACCCCCTGGTCTGGCTAAGCAATAATCTCTCCACCAAGTCTTGGCAGATCCAGATAGATAAAAGGTGGCAAAATCGACCCCATTGGTCTGAACAATACCCATTTTTCGAAGAACCTCGTGACAGCTATATAATAAATCCTCGAAATCCTCTGAAGAAGCACCACTGAAGGTGGTAGTGAAGAGCTTGGTGAATTGATCCAATCTTCACAAAGCATCGGCAGACGGAGCTGCACCACTGCCGGTCTGAGTCACTATACTCGGCTAAAGTGCCACATCTGGCTGAATCACTGGAACCTGAACCTGGGGGGCTACCTGCTCTGGAGTACGTATAGCAGGAGCCTGAACCCCTCTTCTAGCCTGAGAAGTGGCTGGTGCTACTGGATGCAATATCGCTCGTGCAACACTGTGCATGAGGCCAACAATCCTAACCAAAGAGTCCTGAAGAACTGGGATGGCACAAAAACCCTCTAGGACCTGAGCTAGAGCTACCGGAGCTGTTGGGGATAGAACCTCCTTGTTATAATCAACCTGAGGCTCTGTTACTGGGGGCTGAGCTCTGTCCCTACCACGGCCTCTGGCACGGCCTTGGCTTTGCCCTCTGCCCCTAGTGGGAGTTGATGCTGGGGTTTCGGGCTGCTGAGTGGTAGAAGAGGAAGTCCGTGTTCTTGCCATCTGCAAAAGAATAGAGTAGAAAGATAATCAGTATTTGAGAAACAAAACCGCACGACAAGAAAGAACAAATATGAAGTTTTCCTAACTCTTTTGCCTATTGGGGAGAAATACAAACGTCTTCGTACCGATCCCTCAGCTCTACCAAGTTTGTTTGTGAGTTGTGAAACCGATGCAACTTAGTTCTCTAATACAAACTTGTCACGATCCGGAATCTCCCACCCTCGTAGGTCATGATAGTTCCTACTAATAGGAGATAGGCAATCCAAACTTGATTACTTTTCATTAAATACCTATTCCTTTTTTATAATTAACAGCATTAAAATAAAAGCAACGCAACTAAAATCATAAGCAAAAGTCTTAATTTTAAATAGCCAAATAAAATACGGAATTCCAACATGAATCTCTACCTAAGAACTAGAGTCATATACTCACGAACATCTAAGAAATACTAAATACAACATCTGAAAGAAACATAAATCTGTTTATCTCGAATACAATGAGATGACAGTCTAAAGTAAGGATAGAGGAGACGTCGGGCCTGTGAACACCTGCAAGGACTCGATGGACTGAATGTCTACTCCCACACTACTACTGCTGGTGCTGTCCAAAACCTGGATCTGTGTAAAATAGCACAGAGTGTAGCATCAGCACAACCGAACCCATGTGCTAGTAAGTGTCTAGCATAACCTTGGCGATGTAGTGACGAGTCTAGGAATAGAATACCAGATAAACCTGTGCAGTTCAAATTTATATACAACAGAAAGAAATAAAGGAAATAAATAGTCAATAAGGAAAGGGGGAGCATGTTGTGGGGAGACAACAGTTACAATTAGAAGATCTCAATTTACAGATAGAAGCAGCCAACGGAAACAGATACCCAAAATAACACACTTAAACCAACAATTGTTGTTGCGCGCAACCGGATCCTAATATATAACAACACTGTTTTGGTGTGCAACCCAATCCATAAATATCATTGTTATCACATGCAAACCGACCCATATATATATATATATATATATATATATATATATATATATATATATATATATATATATATATATATATTATTGCAGCGTACAACCCGATCCATATCATTTATCATTGCTGTGGCGTGAAACCCGATCAACAAATATCATTTTTGCAGCATGCAACCTCATCCATATCATTTATCATTGTGCGACATGCAACCCGATCAACAAATATCTTTGTCGCGGCGTGAAACCCGATCCATATCATTTATCATTATTGCGCCATGCAACCAGATCCACAAATATCATTGTTGCGGTGTGAAACCCAATCCATATATATCACTCTTCCTCACCCAAACAACAGTCAAAATTACAGGACAAAAAAGTAAACAAATAGTAGAAGAAATCCTAGCAAGGGAAAACAAGAAAACAATTAGATCGCGACAATGGAACAATATCAGTAAATTCAGTTCCCGGTAAGGGAGAAAAACTAGTAACTCTTTCTCTTTCTTTCATTTCTTACTTCGAAATTCACTTTATCAATTAAGCTAATGCTCTAAAGAATCAATCATATCGTATACCATCAAAATTCATATCGCAACTCGAGCCAATGCTCTCCGGAGTTTAATGATCATAACCTCTTTCACATTCTCTTTACAACATATAGAAATTATCAATTAAGCATGGAAAATTACAACAAAATCAGGATAATCGCAATATAAGGACTCACGGTCATGCTAGACACCAATGTATAGCTCTCGTCACCATGCCTATACACGGTACTCGATAATCAGCATGTAGTAAACAAGACTCAACTCCTATTCCCTTAAGCTAAGGTTAGACCAAATACTTACCTCAATTTCCACGACCAAATCAATCCACAACAACTGCTTTCCCTCTCAAATTTGGCTTCAACGCATTCAAATCTACACAATAATGACTTTATATTAGCAATATATGCTAAGCAAATCAAACTCAATGACTAAATATATCATTCAAGCTTCTTCCCAAAATTCCAAAAAAATTACCCTGGGCCCGCTTTGTCAAAACACGAGGTTCAGACCAATGTCATATCACCCATTCACCCACCAGCCCGAATATATAATTTGTTTTCAAATTCGACCCCAAAACGATGTCTAAATCAAGAAAATATAGGAAGCCCTAACTCAATCCAATTCCCCAATTTCTACCCTAAATTACATCATTAAGCTTAGGAATTCAATAAATAATGATTGAAATGAAGGAAACAAGTTGGAATTTACTAACCCAAGAGGTCTTGATGAAAGGAAGCTTGAATGGATGCCTAAGGACCTTGGAGAAGAAGAAACTCGGAAGTTTTTATGAAGAGTCCGCGACTATAGTGTTCTAATATTTTAATATAACTGGGCAAAATTTGCCCTTCGTGTTCGCAGAAACGGAGTCTCATTCACGAAGGGGAATTCAAGCAAGGCATCATGTTCGCGATGGGAAGGCTGCGAACACGAATAAGAAAAGCTGGGGTGCCAGGACATGGTTTATGTGAATGCGTGGACTTACACATGAACACGATGAAGAAGGCTGGGAAAACAACGCGAACGCGGTCCAGCCATCGCAAACAAGATGAAAGAAAGAGGGATGGGCCCTAAGAGTCCAATAAATCTATGCGAATGCGAGGAAGAATGCAAACGCAATGAAGGACACACTCAAGGTTTCGCGAATGCGAACAAGCTTTTGTCTGCAACAACTCAATTTAATTTTCTGCAACTTTCCTATGTCCGAAATCACTCTGAAACACCTCCGAAACACAATCGAGCACTCGGGGCTGATAACAAACACATATACTAACACGACAATATCCTACGAACTTAACCCTGCAATTAAATCACTGAAATAGCATAAAAACAATGTATCAAACATCAAAATAACTAGTTTTTCATCAAACTTCATAAACTTCAAAATTTAAAGTTTTAGGTCCGAAACATGTCAAACAACGTCCAATTTCAACCAAACTTCATAAAAAAAAATCTTGAAATACATATATGACTTGTACTGGGCGCCGGAAGCATAATATGGGCCCGATACAAACACGTTCTAATCAATTTTCATTTCCATTTTTCTTAACAATTTTAGAAAAACAACTTCTCTTAAAAATTTATTTCTCGGGCTGCGGACCTCATATTTTGATTGCAGGCATATGTCTGAGTCCCATATTTTCAACGGACTCTCCGAGATTGTCAAATCGCAGGTCTCGGTCTGTTTACCAAAAATATTGACCAAAGTCAAACTTACTCACTTTAATACCATATATTAGCATTTTTCACAGAATTCACATTTAAGTTTTACGGCTACACGCCTGGACTGCGCATGTAAATAGAGGCAACTACCCGGAAGCACGAAATGAGAAAAAAAATAGGTGATGACTATTTGGGTCGTCGGATCGCAGCAAACTCGACCTTACATAATGGTAGGAAGAGTGGGTGCTACACACCTTTTACCCGAATAGTAGTATCGGGGTCAATTTTTCCATAAATAGCTTGGAGTACAGTTGCGTATCTGTCTTGACTAGGAATGAGTTTGTGCTTCTATTTGAACTCCTAACATTTTGGTTTTCTTTTACCAACTACTATTATCAACTAAGGATTATGACTAAATTATGCTAAAGGGATGTTTTCTAAGTCGTAATTAATATAGAGAAATTCACTAGGGTCAGGGCATCACCTAGGTAGATTGACATATTTGGAATCAATGTTATAATAGTTGCACAATTGTACCTAATCTCATACCTCTCGGTAGAGAGAGAGATTTTTCCCAATTGACTCTATCGAGACCAATTGGGTAGGCCAATTACACCAATCAACTAGTGTTCAAGTAGGCTGATTACTCTCTCGAGATTTAACCCGTTAATTGGCACTATTATTTCTCATGGGCCCATCAAAATTCTTTGTTCGGTCAATTTTTGGGTCATAAACTCTCTTTCTCAAGAAGAATCAAATCCCACAAAGCTAAAATTATATTAGCAACCACCAATCAATAATTAAAGCGTAAAATTAACCCAAATAATAAACACCCAACATCAATCTATCATTAGAAATCAACACCCATCAATTACCCACACTAGGCTTGAGCCATAACCCTATCTAATGGATTTAGCTAGACATAATTAAAGAAGAGACAGAAGAAATAGATGAATAACTAAGCATATTAATTAATTGCTAAAGTTAAACTACCAGAATCTATAGAAGAATTAATGCTAAAGTGCCCAAAATAGGGTAAAACATGATTCTCACGAGCGCATCTCTTGTTCAGAATATAAAACTTAACCTAAAAATGATAAATTGTTCTATTTATAGTGGGCTTGAAAAACTTGACAAAAATGCCCATACGGGGCGCGATAGTTGGTTGACTTCGAGTTATTTCTTCTCAAAAGTGGATGGTGCGGATCGCGTAAAGTTGGGGCGCGACCACACGAGGGTCTCATACGGACCGAGTGATGTGGCGCAACCACATGACTTCTATTCATCTAAAACTTCAAATTCCATGAACCTCTTTGGTGCGGACCGGCGATAAAATTGTGCGGCCACACGAAATGGACGCGAGCCGCCTTAGTTAAACCACGGCCGCGTGAATGCACTGTCAACTTGTTCCCTCTTTGAACTCATCTGGTGCGGCCGCATGCGCAATAGTGTGGTCCGCACCAAGCTCTGATTTCCACCACTTCATTGACCTTTTCCACTTAAGAAGGTTTCACTTTGTTTTGAGCCGATCTTTTATATTATCACTTTGTCGCTGAAACCTGCAATCAATCACAACCCATTAGCATTATGGGACTATTTTGTAGCAAATCATACTCAAAACATTGGCAAGTATAGGCATTAAACATGTTAAAATGATACATATCAACTCCCCTGAAGTTAAACCTTTTTCCTCTCCTCAAGCAAACAAAATAAGACCCACCCCTCAAAGGAATCATCCAAGTAATTCCATCATATCCTAAAGTAACCTCAACAAGCATTAATTAAGACTAAAAATTTCTCTCAATACGAATTCTTCATTAACATATTTAAACTTTGAAAACTTTTGAATCAAGTGTGACACAAGAGTATCAAGAGTTGACACATTTCATTAAGAAACTTCTCTCAATTACTTTGGTTATTGTGGAACCCAAACTCACACATCCTAAACTCTCCCTAAGCGAACCTCACCTGTGAGAGTATTGACACATAAACCGAGGTTGATGGATTCTTACTCATCTCTCTCAAGAAAAATGTCACAAGTCTGGCTCTAAGTACCACATGCTTGCCCTTTATGTAAGTATCCACTAATGTAGGCTTCCTCCAACTCAAGATCATATACGGCTTTTGTGAAGTCATTGTGAAGGCTTTCGGATAAGGGTAGGACATGTTTTTTTTCAAGTGGGTTCAATCTTCCCTTAAGAACTTCTTTTGATTTATGTTGGCACACTTTCTTAACTCATTTGAGTATACACTTCTTTTTCAAAGGGGTAGAGAGAGACATTGTCACTCTTTCTTATGCAATTCAAAAAATTACTCCTTTGCCTACTTTTTCCACACTTTTTTCACTTTTGATTTCTTCGAATCCCCTTTTTGACCTTATTCACATTGGTCTTTCTTAGCGACCATTCACATTGACCTTTATGGTCTTTTGCCATGTGACTTGGAGAGAAAATCTCAGTGATGAACTTGTCCGCCAACTCATCCCATGTGGTGACGGAATGATTCGGGAGCCTATCCAACCAATATAACGCCTTTCCCTGTAGTGAGAACGGGAAAAGTCTAAGTCTCAATGCATCCTCCGAGACATGTGTCTGTTTGTTGCCCCAATAATTATCCACAAAAATTTCAAATGTTTGTAAGCATTCTGGTCGGAGGAACCCGTGAAATAACCTCGTTGTTCGAGCAAGGTGAGCATAAAATTTGTAATATGGAAGTTCCCCGCCCGGAATTGGGAAGGAACTATTGCACTCGCATAATCTCGATTAGGGAGAACTCTTAGTGCCACTCCTTGTGGAGGTAGGGGAGGGTTTGGTATTTTCTCATTTGCATTGGCATTCGCATTTCCATTTCGATCTCTCCTCGGAGCTTGAGGTAATACATACTCTTGTTCTAGGTCCTCAACCTCATCCCCCATGACAACATTTCCAAGAGGGTCATTTGCATTTAAAGCCATGTGTACCCGAGTGATTGACACAAATAAAGTTAGTAAAAAGAAGGAAAGAGAAGAAAAACACAAACAAGCTACATAGATAGTCAACTCCGTAAGCTCCCCGACAACGATGTCAAAAAGTGATCGCATCAAACTCGACCTTACACAAAAGTAGGAAGAGCGGGTGCAACACAGCTTTTACCTGAATAGTGGTATCGGGGTCGATTTTTTCACAGAGATCTTGGAGTGGAGTTGCGTATCGGTCTAGACTAGGAATGAGTTTGTGCTTCTAATGTCACTCCTAATATTTTTGGGTTTTCTTTTATCAACTACTATTATCAACTAAGGATTATGACTAAATTACGCTAATAGGATATTTTCTAAGTTGTAATTAATGTAGAGAAAGGACTAAGGTTGTTGCATCACCTAGGTGGTTAACTAAGGGGTAATAACAGCTAATATTATATTGATAGATTTTGGATCAATGTTATAACAGTTGCACAATTGTACTCACTCTCACACCTCTCGGTAGAGAGAGAGCGATTTCGCCCAATTGACTCTCTCGAGACCAATTGGGTAGGACAATAGACTAAGCAACTAGGTTACAAGTAGGCTGATTGCTCTCTCGAGATTTAAGCCGTTAATTGGGACTAACATTTCTCATGGGTCCATCCCAATTCCTTGTTTGGTCGATTTCGGGGTCATAGACTCTCTTTCTCAAGAAGAGTCAAAACCACTAAGCTAGAATCAATATTTGCAACAACCTATCCTTAATTAAAGCATAAAATTAACCCAAATAATTAATACCCAACATCAATCTATCATTAGAAAGCAACACCCATCAATTACCCACACTAGGGTTGAGACACAACCCTAGCTAATGGGTTTAACTAGACATAACTAAATAAGAGACAAAAGAAATAGATGAAGAACTATGCATATTAATTAATTGCTAAAGTTAAACTACAAGAATCTATGGAAGAATTAATTCTAAATTGCCCGAAATAGGCTAAAACATGGTTCTCATGAGTACAACTCTTTTTCAGAATATAAAACTTAACCGAAAAAATGATTAAATATTCTATTTATAGTGGGCTATAAAACTAGATAAAAATGCCCCTACGGGGTAAGTGCGGGTCGCACAAACACGACCGCGACCTCACTGGCTGGTTGACTTCCAGTTATTGCTTCTCTTAAGTGGATGGTGAGGACCGCGTAAAGTTGGGGAGTGGCCGCGGGAGATGGGGGAGTGTTTTATGCGGACTGCGTGATGATGTGGCATGGCCACATGACTACAATTTCTCCAAATCTTCACTCTCTGAACCTCTTTGGTGCGGACTGCGTGATAAGATTGTGCGGCCGCACGAATTGAATAAGGGCCGCCTTAGTTTAACCGCAGCCGTATGAATGCACTCTCAACTCGTTCCCTCTCTAAATTCATCTGGTGCGGCCGCATGCACAATTTTGTGGTCCGCACCAAGCTCTAATTTCCACCACTTCATTGATCCTTGAACTTGAGCAGGTTTCACTCTATTTTGAGTCGATCTTTGATATTTGACCACTTGATCGCTCAAACCTACAATCAAGCACAACTTTTTAGCATTTCGGGACTACTATGTAGCAAATATACTCAAAGAAAAGGCAATTATGGGAATAAAACATGTTAAAATTCTACTTATCATCATCACATACGCGTTCGTGAGATTAATCTTGCGATCACATAGTTGAGTGATGCATTGAATCGCGAACTCATGGCTAAGGTTGAGTTTAGGAAGAGGAACTATAGAAGCAGCTGAGGTCACGTGTTGTTCATTGTGATCATGTGAAAAGGGACGGGATCACGTAGGTCTATGGAGGCAATGCTTCGCGTTCGCATGGGTTTTTTTGGATTCACATAGGTCAAACTCGTTGGATAGTATAGTTGTGTTTCGCAATCGCGAAACAGTTTTGCGATAGTGATTAAGGACATCTAGGCAGAACTTAACTACTTCAAAATGAGGGTTTGAGTCATTTATTAAAATTTGATTTTGGGATCTCGGTTTGAAGGCAATTCTTATAGAAATTTTCAAGAGAGTGATTGGAGTATGTGATTCTTATTTATTTTTGGTAAAATTTCATGTTTTTATCTTTGATTTCATCATTTAATTAGTGGCTTTGGTTTAAAATTAGGGAAAATGGAGGAAACTTCTTAGGCAAAATTCTAGTGATTTGAGCGAGATTTTGACATCGGATTTGAGTTATTTTGGTATGGCTGACTCGCGGTTAAATGTATGTTCGTATTTTGTGGATTTTATTGGATTTCGATACGTGGGCTCGACGATTGACTTTTGAGTGATTCCTTTTGTCGCACCCTTTTTTTCACCATAACCCCTTTTAAAAAATATAAGAGTGAGTTTTAAGCTCAAAAATATTTTCATTTTGAAAAGTGACAAATATACTTGTTTAAAAGGGATTTTCTCATAGTTTCCACTTGACATAAATCTTGATGTGCAAAGTCACCAATTAAAAGCATTTTTCCAATAAAAACATGTTTGACTCTAAAACATAGTCTGCACCAAAGATTCTAAGTCAGGGGATTCATTTGACTCAAAGAAAAGGTGTTTGGCCTTCCCCGAGTCTCGTGAAAGTCACAGTTACGTACTTGATCCAATTGGCTTTAAAAGATATGCTAATTGAGAAAAAAAAAGCACAAAAATTAAATAAACACACAAGAGGATCGAGATCGTGTTGAGTGTATCGAATTGTTTATGGCTAGATTCGAGGCATTTGGAGGACAATTCAGGACGTAAGTGTCACGACCCAGACTTCCCACCCTCGGGATTCGTGATGGCACCTGCAAATAAGATCTAGGCAAGCCAATTATCAAATACCTCTTTAACGAACATCGACAATATTAGCAACAATAAAACATTTAGCAATAAAGCGGAAGTCTCAAATATAATTTTCTGAAAGAAATGCGGAAGTTTAACAAATCCTCTACCAAAGACAGGTGTCACATTACTCACGGACGTCTAGAGAATACTAAATACAAGGTTCAATTGAAGCATAAAAGTGTCTGCTACGGTATAGTGATAACAAACTGGATGAAATAGAAAGGACTCCGGGCCTACGGACGTCAGGAAGGCTACCTCGAATGTCCCTAGACTGGAAGCTCTCTCCCAAAATGCTACTGCTAGTCAAATGCTGCTCCAACACCTGGATCTGTGCAAAAAGATGTAAAGAGTGTAGCATCAGCACAACCGACCCCATGTGCTGGTAAGTGCCTGGCCTAACCCGATGAAGTAGTGACGAGGCTAGATAGGACCTACCTAATACAACCTGTGCAGATACACACATACACACACACACACAGAGATATATATATATATATATATATATATATATATATATATATATATATATATATATATATGTGTGTGTGTGTGTGTGTGTGTGTGTGTGTGTGTGCGTATATATATAGAAGCAACAAAAATAATAGCTGAAAATATCAACTAATACGGGAAGGGGCATGATCGGGGGAGATGCAATGAAAACAGATCAACGGATATAACAACGAAACTACCACAATACCATATCTCATACATAAGTGGTCGGCACGCCACACGATCCCGTTTCTTAATTCATAAGTGGACAGCATGCCACACCTTCCTATTTCATAACATCTCGTGGTCGGCGTGCCACACGATCCCAATAATAATATCTCGTGGTGGTGCGCCACATGATCTCAATCATAATATCTCATGGTCGGCGTGCCATACAATCCTTTATCTTTCCATGAAAAACACGAAGTAGTCCCAGCAAGGGAGGAAAATATATTATAATAAACTATCCCGTCAAGGGAGATCCAGCTATAACCGAACTCATTCGATTTCTACTTAACACGATAAAATCCATATTTAGTCTCAACAATTACTGGTGCAGTATTAAAGATTTCCAACCAATTCATCATATACAACAGATAAGAATTCGATAACTTAACAATTTAAGGTTCACGGTCATACTCGACACCAAAGTATAGATACTCGATACTCTGCCTATACACCATACTCAAAATTTAGCAATTAGAAAATAATACCTTAATCCTATTCCCTCAATCCAAAGTTAGATCAAATACTTACCTCGATCCAAATATAGCAATCAAATCTCTAACATCCCCTTTCCTCTAAAATCCAACTCCAAAATGATGATATCCACGCACAATTTAGTTCAATATTATCAATAATGGCTCAAAGACACAATTCCATAACCTAGAAATGAATTTCCCATCATTTTTCCAAAAATACCAAAATCCGACCCCGAGCCCACATGGTCCAAACTCGAGGCTCGGACCAAGACCCAATCACCCATAAGACCACGAGTTCAAAAATGCAATTTGCTTCAAGACTTGACCCAAAATTGAGGTTGCATCACACGAAATCCCCAAAGCCCTAACTCTACCCAAAATCCCCATTTTCTACCTTGAATTCATGATTTAGGGCTAGGAAATTAGTAATTAGATGAAGAAATTAGGGGTGGCAGATGAAGTTAAGAACACTTACCGAATGAGCTATGGAGAAATAGAAGCTTCAAATTCGTCTATGTAGGGTGAAAGAGGAGAGCTCATGTGAAAAGTGAGGAAAAATCCCGCAACCAATATGTTTTTAAGATTTTTAAAATTACTGAGCGTTTTTTATCTTTGCGATTGCATAGAGGAGTGGGAACTTGGCTTCTGCGATGGCAAAACAAATCGTGTGATCGCATATAAGAAGGAATCCAGGATTTTTGGGTGAAGTTTAAAGCTCTACGATCGCGTAGAGATGAATGCGATTCCATTTAAGAGACAGGTCAACCTATGCGATCGTGGGGCTACTTATGCGATCGCATAGAAGAAATTTGGAATGCCTGAAGAAGACTCTATGCGATCGCAGGAATGGAGTTGCGATTGCGGAGAGCAAATTCTCTTATAACCAGAAGTAGAAATTCTGCAACAACTCTATGGCCATAAAACACCCTGAACCGCCTCCAAAACCCTCCCGAGCCCTCGGGGCTTCTAACCAAACATTCACACTAACTCAACAACATTGTATGAACTTACTCTTGCGATCGAATCGCCAAATTTACATAAAAACGAAGAATCAAACCTCAAATTCATTATTTTCATTTTAATGTTCATAAACCTTTTAAATTTAGATATTTAGGTCTGAAACATGTCAAGCGATGTCCAATTTCAACCAAATTTCACAGAAAGTGCTTAACGCATATATATGACCTGTAATAGGCGTCGGAACTAAAATACGAGCCCGATACCTATATTTTCTAACTCAGTTTCATTTCAATTTTTCATATCATTTTCAGAAAAACAATTTCTTTCAAAAATTCTATACTCGGGCTCGGGACCTCGGATTTCTATTATGGGAATATGCCCGAGTCCCATATTTTTCTACGGACCTCCCAGGACCGTCACATCATGGGTGTGGGTCCATTTACCCAAAATATTGACCAAAGTCAACTTTATCAATATTAATATCAAAATTCTTCAAAATTTTCACAGAATCACATATTTTAAAACAAAAACTTTCTAGCTTCACGTCCGGACTGTGCATGCAAATTAAGGCAACTAAAAGCAAGGTTTTCAAGACCTCGAAAGCACAAAAAAGGGAGAATTACAATGATGAACCTTTGGGTCGTCAAATCCTCCACATATAAAGCAATCGTTCGTCCTCAAACGAACAAAAGAAAGAAGTACCTGAGTCGGGGAATAGATAAAGATAACGACTCTGCATATCAGACTCGGGCTCCCAAGTCAATGCCTCAGGAGGCTGACCTCTCAACTGAACACGCACTGAAGGAAAACTCTTTGATCTCATCTGTCAAACATGCCGGTCTAAACTAGCCACGGGCTTCTCCTCGTAAGACAGATCCTTGTCCAATTGGAAAGCACTGAAAGATAACACGTGGGCTGGATTGTTGTGATGCCTTCGAAGCATGGATACATGAAAAATTGGATGCGGGCTGACCAATTAGGCGGCAATGCAAGTCTATAAGCCACCTTTCCCACGCGATAGAGAACCTCAAATGGGCCAATGAACCTAGGGCTAAGCTTGGCCTTCTTCCCGAATCGCATCACGGCTTCATAGGCGACACTCGAGCAACACTCGCTCACCAACCATGAAAGCAATATCTCAGACCTTGCGGTCTGCATAAGTCTTCTGGCTAGACTAAGCTATCTGAAGTCTGTCCTAAATGATCTTGACCTTATCTATGGCCTCCTGAACTAGATCTGTACCCAATAACTGAGCCTCTCCCGGCTTAAACCATTCAACTGGGGACCAACACCACCTACCGATACAATGACTCATACGGAGCCATCTAAATGTTGGACAGGTAGATGTTGTTGTAGACAAACTCTGCTTACAACAAAAACTATTCCCACGAGCCTCCAAATTCAAAAACACAGGCTCGGAACATATCCTCAAGAACCTGAATAGTCCTCTCGGACTAACTGTCCTTCTGGGGATGAAATGTTGTACTCAACTGAACCTGGGTGCCCAACTCTGACCGAACCGCTCTTCAAAAAGGCGAGGTAAACTGCGGACCCGATTCGAAATGATAGATATAGGCATCCCATAAAAGCGAACGATATCCTTGATATAAATCTTAGCTAATCTCTCAAACAAAAATTTGGTGGCAACCGGAACAAAATGCGCCGACTTGGTCAGCCTATCCACAATAACCCAAACCGTATCAAACTTCTTCCGAGTCATCGGAGGTCCAGAAACAAAATCCATGGTAATCTCTTCCCACTTCCACTCGAGAAGCTCGATCCTATAAAATAATCCACCGGGTCTCCAATGCTCGCACTTAACCTGCTGAAAGTTAAAACAACGAGCCACATATACAACAATGTCTTTCTTCATTCTGCGCCACCAATAGTGCTGCCTAAAATCCTGGTACATCTTTGCGGTGCCCGGATGACTAGAATATCAAGAACTATGGGTCTCCACTAAGATCAACTCTCGAATACCATCAACATTGGGCATACAAACTCGCCCCTGCAGTGTCAATACACCATCATCTCCCAAGGTCACGTTCTTGGCACCTCGATGTTGCACCATGTCTCTTAGGACACACAAATGGGGATCATCAAACGGCAGCGCACGGATACGCTCCAACAATGACGAACGAGCGACCCTGCAAGCTAACACCCTGCTAGGCTCAGAAATGTCCAAACTCACAAATCGATTGGCCAAGGCCTAAACACCCAAAGCAAGTGGTCTCTGGCTGGCCGAGAAATAAGTAAGACTACCCATACTAGTGGATATCCTACTCAATTCATCGGCCACCACAATGGCCTTTCCCGGGTTGTATAAAATAGAAACATCATAGTTTTTCAACAACTCCAACCACCTCCTCTGCCTCAATTCAACTTCTTCTACTTGAATAAGTACTGGAGGCTCTTGGGATCCGTGTACACCTCACATGTCACACCACATAGATAATGCCTTCAAGTCTTCAAAGCCTGAACGATGGCTGCCAAATCTAGATCATGGGCTGGATAATTCTTCTCGTGAATATTCAACTGCCTCGAAGCTTATGCAATGACTCTACCACTCTGCATTAATACTGCGCCAAGCTCAATGCAGAAAGCATCACAATAAATGGTATAAGGCCTAATCCTGTGGGCAAGATTAATAGTGGTGCCGTAGTCAGATCTGTCTTGAGCTTTTGGAAGCTCACCTCACACTCATCTAACAACCTGAACTGGGCACCCTTCTGGATCAATCTAGTCATCGTGACTGCAATGGATGAAAACTCCTCCACGAACCGCCGGTAGTAACCTGCTAACCCTAAGAAACTCTGGATCTCTGCAGCTGAAGCTGGTCCAGGCCAGTTCTTAACTGCCTCAATCATCTTCCGGTCCACCTGAATACCCTCTCCTAGAATAACGTGACCTAGGAATGCAACACAAATCAACCGAAACTGGCACTTCGAGAACTTGGTGTATAACTGACTATCCTTCAGAACCTGAAGAACCACTCTGAGGTTCTGCTCATGATCCTCCTGAATGCGGGAGTATATCAGAATATCGCCAATGAAAACAATCACAAACAAATCCAAATAGGACCTGAACACTAAGATCATCAACTCCATAAATGTTGTTGGGGCATTGGTCAACCCAAATAACATGACCAAAAACTCAAAATTCCCATACCGAATACGAAATAATGTTTAGGTACATCAGACGCCCTAAATGTGGTCTTAGATTTCAAATCTATCTTCGAGAACACCCTCGCACACTGAAGTTGGCCGAATAAATCGTTAATCCTTGGCAGTGGATACTTGTTCTTTATTGTCACCTTGTTTAACTTCCGATAACCAATGCACATCCTCATCGACCCATCCTTTCTCTTTATGAATAACACCGGCGCACCCCAAGGCGATACACTGGGTATAATGAAACCCTAATAAAGCAAATCCTGAAGCTGCTCCTTTAACTCCTGAAACACTGGCGGGGCCATGTGATACAGCATATTGGAAATAGGCTGAGTTCCCGGAGCCATATCAATACAAAAATCAATATCCCTGTCGTGCGACACACCCGGCAGGTCCGAAGGGAAAACCTCGGGGGAACTCCCAAACAATAGGAACAGAACAAATGGAAGGAACATCTGCACCGAAGTGGCGAACATATGCCAAATGAGCTAAAAATCCCTTCTTAACCATGCGTCGAGCCTTCACATACGATATCACACTGTGGGCTAAATAATCTAAAGTACCTCTTCACAGCCAAGGTCAGGGTCATGGTGTGACAATCCAAAATAGCATGATACGGGGATAACAAATCCATCCCCAATATGACGTCGAAGACCACTAAATCTAAGAGTTATAAGACAACACGGGTCTCAAAACCCTTAAATACTACCACACATGAACGATGCACTTGGTGGACCACTATAGAATCAAGCACTAGTATAGATACATAAACAGGAACACTCAAGAAATCGCTAATGATAACCGAGTAGGGTGCATGATCGGTGTGGATTCACACCTAAGTATGAGTGGGCACGATTACTAATAACCTAATAGGGGTCGATAATTCCACATGGAGCTTCAATTTCGAGTTGAAATATTTGCTAGCTAGAGATGCATTTTGACTTCTAATTGGTCTTCTTATCATTTTTGGGTTTTCTGTTTGTTTCAACTAAAACAATCACTATGATTGTAAGCTAATGCTATGCTAAGATGTAATATTAGATTTACGCATTAAGAGAAAGGCACTAGGGTCATGACACTCACCTATGTGGTTAATTAACGCGTATTAAATTCTAATACAAGGATGATATTTAGGGGGAATATGGATAACCGTTGTACTTTAGCAATCACTCTCGCACCTCTCGGTAGAGAGATAATTTTGCACAATTGACTCTCTCGAGACCAATTGGGTAGTCTAATTTGCCCAAGCAACTCAAGGTTCAAGTAGGGTGATTACTCTCTCAAGGTTTAACCTGTTACTTGGGACTACCATTCTCATGGGTCCATCCAAAATTCTTGTTGGGTTGATTGTGAGGTCATAGACTCTTTTTCTCAAGAAGAGTCAAAAGCCACTAAGTTGACTTAGTGTTTGCAGCCACCAAATCAAAGTAATATAATACAAACAACCCAAATACCAAACGCCCAATGTCATCCAAACATTAAATAAGAATCCCCATTAATTATCCATACTAGGGTTGAGCAACAACTCTAGCGAATGTATTTAGCTAGACATGGAACAAGTTGAATAAGAAGAAATAATAGAAGAGATTGACATAATCATTAATTATAAAATAAATCTACTTGCTTCCACTCTAAATAATCAAGAAAATCGCCTAAAATAGGCTAAGTACGAGAGTCACGAGCTCAGCTGCTACAAATATGATAAAACTTTACCTAAAAAAGTAAAATGTTCTATTTATACTACACAAAAAAATCAAACAAAATTCCCCAGAGGGTCTGTTGCGGACCGCACAAAAATGTCATGCAACTACATAGGGCTTGCGGTCTTCAGTTTTGGCTTCTGGGCATGAGGATGCGAACCGCATAGAAATGACACGCGGCCACAAATGTCATGGCACGCGGACCCCATGGAAATGCCACACAGCTACACTGATGCGGACCGCGTGAAAGTGGCATGCGTCTGCACAAGATACTTTCTCAATTTTGCTGGTTCTCTGAACTTCTCCTACGCGGACCGCATTGGTTTGGTATGTGGCCACGTAAGCATATTGCCTTGAATTTCTGAACTTTAGTGTCTTGTCAGTGAAGACCACATGGAAATGGATGTGGTCTGTGTAGGTTCTCCTCTGTCTTGGTCACTCTTTGAACTATCCTACGCGGTCGCACACCAAAACAGGGTACTCAAATTGCTTATGAAGGCACACGTGGACCACACAAAAAAGTTGTGCGGCCACGTAGGGAAAGTTAAGTAGTAGGCATCCTTCGTTCAGTATAGCTCAAAATTTGACATTAAAGAGCCTAAGTGTCCCTACTCAGATATTAACAGTAGTTTATATGCCCATTGGTCAACAAACTAACCTAAATCCTAAGTTTATCGGTCGACTAAGAAGAAAAAGAAGAAAATAAGAAGTTACACTATGGAATTTCAAGAATATAACAAAAATTAAACTAAGAATTAAACTAGAAGATGAAGAGTTACCATATAATTGATGAGAAAACGATGATAATTGCCCAATGTGAGCGAGTGAACGGTAGATGGGAGCTTTAAGGTGAAATTTTGCGAAAAGAGTAAAAGGAGGCCCCAGGTGTTTATTTATAGAAAACAATGGGGCCCAATTCTCACCTACCTGCACGGCCGCACAAAAATGGCACATGGACCGCAGAGGATTCAGCTCGCACGGACCGCACTTATTTGTCAAGCGGCCGCGTGGGAAACTTCAGAGGCTTGGTGCATTTGGCAACATCCACGCGGAACGCACTGATTTGGCATGCAGCCGCATGGAAAATTTCAGAGAGTGGCCATTTTTTATTCCTTCTACGCAGACTGCACTAAAGTAATATGCGGCAGCGTAGGTTCTTCTGAGTTTTGCACCTTCAAATTGTCAAGCCCACGCGGACCGCCCTGTTTTACTGTGCGGCCGCGTAGGCACTGGTCGGAAACGGTTCATTTTTAATATTTTTCCTTGCACTGGTTCAAGAATATCCCTGCAACACTTCACAAACTATCAGCCTAAAAATTTTATTCTACATAGAAAAATAAGGACAAACAAAAGACATGGGTTGCCTCCCAAGAAGCGTCTGATTTAACGTCGCGGAACGATGCATGTTGCCATCATAGTCACCTCAAATGAATCAACACCACCACGTGGCTATCATCAAACTTGCCAAAATAATGCTTGACTCGATGCCCATTGACCCGAAATACCTCACCATTTTTGTTTTTGAGATCAATTGCACCGTAAGGAGTAATACCAACCACTTCAAAAGGACCGCTCCACTTGTACTTAAGCTTTCCCGGAAACAACCTTAACCGGGAATTGAAGAGAAGAACCATATCACCAACATTGAATTCTTTCCCCCTGGCATACTTGTCATAGAGGAACTTCATCTTGTCCTTATACAAGGATGAGCTTGAATATGCATGAAATCAGAACTCATCAAGCTCATTCAATTGTTCAACCCAGAGATTGGCTGCAACATCTCACTCTAAATTCAATTTTTTCAAAGCCCACATAGCCTTGTGCTCTAATTCCACCGAAAGATGAAATGCTTTTCCAAAAACCAATCGATATGGTGACATGCCAATTGGAGTCTTGAATGTTGTACGGTACGCCAAATAGCATCATCCAATTCGGTCCTATTTGCATTGACATTCTTGGATAGAATACTCTTGATCTCCCGGTTTGAGACTTCAACTTGGACACTCGCTTGAGGATGATAGGGAGTGGTCCCTTTGTTGTTTACCTCATACTTGGTGAGCAAAGAATCGAAAGCCTTGTTGCAAAAATAAGAGCCACCGTCACTAATTATGGCACGAGGTGTGCCAAACCTAGTGAAAGTTCTCTTCTTCAAGAAAGCCACCATACTAAGAGCTTCATTCTTAGGTAAGGCGATGGCTTCAACCCATTTTGATATGTTATCCACGGCTACAAAAATGTATGTTTTGCCTCAAGAACTCACGTATGTTCCCATAAAGTCGATCCCCCAAACATCGAAAATATAAACTTCAAGGGGCATCTCATCTTTATTTGAAATTCCTCCGGCACGTTGACACTCATCACATCATTTCACATAATCACAGGCATCTTGAACAATGAAGGCCAATAGAACCCACAACTTAACACTTTAGATGTCGTCCTTGCCCTACCATTATGACCACCATAGGGCGAAGAGTGATAGCTTCCACAATACACAATTGCTCTTCTTCGGAAATACACCAGATAATCACACAATCGGTGCAAATTTTGAAAAGGTGTGGCTCATCCTAATAGAAGTCCAAGGCATCCCGTTTATGCTTCTTCCTTTGGATAGAAGAGAGCTCGCACGGGACCACACCAGTAACCAAATAATTAGCAATATCAAGCATACAAACTGATAGGAGTTGTTCGTCCGTAAAAGAATCATTTATCTCAAGGCCATCTGAAGGCCTTCCTTAATCCTCCAATCTAGACAAGCGGTCCACCAATTGGTTCTCAATTCCTTTTCTATCAACAATCTCCAAATCAAATTCTTGTAGAAGAAGAACCTATCTCATCAATCTTTCTATTGAGTCCTTTTCATTCATAAAGTACCTAAGGGCGGCGTGATCGGTATGGATAATGACTTTGGCCCCCATAAGGTACGAGTGAAACTTCTCCATGGCAAATATCATGGCAAGCAATTCCTTCTTGATGACTGTAGTTTTTTTGTGCCTCATTCATAGTCTTGCTAGAATAATACATCGGATGGAATAATTTGTTGCTTTTCTTGCCCTAGACCTCCCCCACCGCAATATCACTAGCTCCGCACATGAGCTCAAAGGGTAAGCTCTAATTTGGTGCGGTTATGATGGGGGTAGTCGTCAATTTTTGTTTTAGAAGCTCGAAAGCCTCCATGCACTTGTCATCAAAAACATATTTTGCATCCTTCTCCAACAACTTGCAAAACAGTTCACCACCTTAGAAAAGTCCTTGATGAATCTCCGGTAGAAGCCTGCGTTTCCTAGATAACTTCTCACCCCTTTGACAGAGATAGGGGAGGAAGCCTAAAGATCACCTCAATTTTTGCTTTGTCGACCTCGATATCCCTTTTGGGAATTTTATGACCAAACACAATTCCTTCTTCCACGATAAAGTTGCATTTCTCCCAATTGAGCACCAAATTTGTGTCTTTATAATGGGCCAACACACGATCAAGATTTTGCAAACATTAACCAAATGAGTCCCCGACGACACTAAAATCATCCACGTAGACCTCCACTATGTCTTCCACCATATTAGTGAAGATTGCCATCATACATCTCTGAAAGTTCGCCGGAGCATTACACAGACCAAATGGTATACGCAAGAATGTGAATGTGCCATACAGACATGTGAAAGTTGTCTTTTTTTGGTCTCCTAGGGCAATCAGAATCTGGTTATAGCCGGAGTACTCATCTAGACAATAATAGAACGCCCGGCCCGCTAGTTGGTCAAGCATCTGATTCATGAATGGCAAGGGAAAATGGTCTTGTCGTGTAACCTTGTTCAATTTTCGGTAGTCCATGCACACCCTCCAACCCGTCACAATATGAGACGGAATTAGATCATTATTATCATTGTTCACTACCATCATTCCTCTCTTCTTTGGAACCTATTGAACTAGGGATGTCCACAAACTATCAAAAATTGGATATACCACACTGGCGTCAAGCCACTTGATGATTTCCTTCTTAACCACCTCTTGCATGGTCTCATTGAGTCTCCTTTGATGTTCAAGAGACGGTCTCGCATCCTCTTCCAATATTATCTTGTGCATGCAAAACGCGGGGCTAATACCCTGAATATCCACCAAGGTCCATTCAATTGCCCGCTTGCATTTTTGAAGAATCGCCAAAGTGGCGTCCACCTGCACGTTAGTCAAGAAAGAAGAAAGAATAACCGGCAAAGTGAAATTATGACAAAGAAACTCATACCTGAGGTGAGGAGGAAGTGGTTTCAACTCTGACACCGGTAGCTCCTCAATGGATGGTTTGGTGGGTGGAGTTTTGCGATTTTCAAGATCAAGAGATAGATTCCTCGGCTCATAGGATTATGAGCCCATGCCATGAAGTGCATTCACACACTCCACCCTTTTTGGAATATCCTCAACCTCCATGTTTAAGATCACAACCTCGATTAAGTCTTTAATATTTTCCATTGCGCTTGTGTCATCCACTATCACCGCTGTGACAATGTCAACAAACGAACACACTTGGGTGCTACTTGGTTGGCGCATAGACTTGCGTATATGGAAAACCACTTTTTCATCACCAACGCAGAAAGACAATTCTCCCACCTGTACATCAACCAAGGCCTTTCTGGTAGCTAGGAAAGGTCGTCCAAGAATAATAGGCACCTCAAAATTCACCTCGCAGTCTAAGATCACGAAGTCTGCCGCCAATATGAACTTGTCAACCCGAACGAGGACATTATCAATAATTCCCAAAGGAATCTTCATAGATCGGTCCCCCACTTGAAGCCTCATGGAAGTCGGGCATGATTTCCCAATACCCAAAGTTTTGAATACCAAATAAGGCATGAGATTGATACTTGCCCCCAAGTCACATAGGGCCTTCGCAAAATCTGCGCTTTCAATGGTGCATGGTGTTGTGAATGCACCATTATCCTCTAGCTTTGGAGCCATGGAGTGTACAATGGAACTCATTTTATGCGCCATCTTGATAGTTATGCTCTCCATTGACTCTTCTTGGTAACGAAGTACTTCATGAATTTTACATATTCGGGCATTTGTTCAAGTGCCTCCACCAAAGGCACGTTGATAGTCAAACTCTTCATCATCTCAGTATACTTTTAAAATGATTGTCACCCTTTTGCTTGGCCAATCTTTGAGGATATGGTGGGTTGTTTTGTTGTTGGAACATCGGGGGCCTTTGAAAGCCTTGCCCTCGATTGCCTTGATTACCTCCTTGATTGTTGCTCTACCTACCATTGTTATTGTTGTTCCAATTGTTGTTGTATCCACCCCAATTGCCTTGGTTGCCTTGATTAGCCCAATTGTTACCTTGATTACCTTGATTGCCCCAATTATTGTTCCAATTTCCACTATTTTGTTGGTTCCCCCAATTACCTTGGGAACGCCATTGTATATTCATTTGATTTCCTCTGTTACCTTGGTTGTTATTGACATATTGGACCTCTTCACTTTTTTCATCATAACAGTCATTCGAATAACCACCATTCCCAACGTCAAAGTTGTCAAAAGTTTTTGGAGGTTGTTATTGCCGTCATTGCCTTCTTTTCATCATACTCACTCCCTCTGTGGCATTGACTTGATGCGGATTTTGAACTTGTTAAAGTTTCTCCTTAGCCAATTGGTTCATTATTGTTGTGAGTTCGGAGATGGCTTGGCCGTGATCATGCAACTCCATATGCAAGTGTAAAACATTGGTATCACCTTGAGGAACATTAGCCTGGCTTTTCCATGCCGAAGAAGTATCGGCTATTTCATTAAGAACATCACAAGCTTCGTTTGTATGGAAGCTTCATAAAATTACCATCGGTCAAATGATTAACAATGCATTGGTTTGTTGTGTTCATACCCCAATAGAACGTCTATTGGATCATCATATCGTTCATATCGTTGTTGGGGCACTCTTTCACCATTGTCCAAAATCTCTCCCGCATCTCATGTAGAGGCTCCTTCGGCTCTTGCTTGAAAGCTAGGATCTCATCTTATGAGCCGCCACATGACTAGGTGAGAAGAACGTTGCAATGAATTTGTCCGCCAATTCATCCTAAGTAGTGATGGAATGATTTGGAAATTGCTCCAACCAGTCCAATGCTTTCCCCCGAAGTGAGAAGGGGAAAAGCCTTAGCCTTAGTGCATCTTTCGAACCATTTGTTTGCTTGCTCCCCCAACAAGTATCCACAAACCGTTTCAAATGCTTGTAAGCATTTTGGTTTGAAGCATCTGTGAAATATCCTCTTTGTTTGAGCAAAGTGATCATGACATTGATGATTTGGAAGTTCCCCGCCCGGATTCGGGGAGGAACTATTGCACTTACATACCCTTCATTGGGTCAAACTTATGGAGCAACTATTGGTGGAGGTGGAGGAGGGTCTGGTATGTTGTTATTAGCATTGGCATTCGCAATAGCATTCCTACCCCTCATTTGTTCTTGGGGTAAAATCTGATCTTGTTCCACATCTTCCACATCCTCCACTCCAACATTTATCAGATCACTTGCATTTAAACCCATTGGTACTTGAGTAAAATAAACAAACAAAATAAGTAAAAAGAAGGATAGAGAAGCAAAACACAAAAATAGCAAACAAATAGACAAACACCGCAAAGCTCCCCGACAATGGCGCCCAAAAGTGATCGGTGCGGACTCACACCTAAGTATGAGTGCGCGGGATTACTAATAACCCAATAGTCTATCGGGGTCGATAATTCCATAGGGAGCTTCAATTTTGAGTTGAAATATTTGCTAGACTAGAGTTGCGTTTTGGCTTCTAATTGGTCTTCTTATCATATTTGGGTTTTCTATTTATTTCAACCAAAATTATCACTATGATTGTAAGCTAATGTTATACTACGATGTAATATTAGATTTACGAAATAAGAGAAAGGCACTAGGGTCATGAAACTCACCTAGGTGGCTAATTAACGCATATTTAATTCTAACACAAAGATGATAATTATGGGGAATACGGATAACCGTTGCACTTTAGCACTCACTCTCGCACCTCACGGTAGAGCGAGTAATTTTGTCCAATTAACTCTCTCGAGACCGATTGGGTAGGCTAATTTGCCGAAGCAACTCAGGGTTTAAGTAGGGTGATTACTCTTTCAAGGTTTAACCCGTTATTTGGGACTACCATTCTCATGGGTCCATCCCAAATTCTTGTTGGGTTGATTGTGAGGTCATAGACTCTCTTTCTCAAGAAGAGTCAAAACCCACTAAGCTTGACTTAGTGTTTGCAACCTCCAAAACAAAGTAAAATAATACAAACAACCCAAATACCAAACACCCAATATCATCCAAGCACTAATTAAGAATATCCATTAATTACCCACACTAGGGTCGAGCCACAACCCTAGATAATGGTTTAGCTAGACATAGAACAAGCAGAAAAAGAATAAATGATAGAAGAGATTGACCTAATCATTAAATATAAAATTACTCTACTTTATTCCACACTAATTACTCAAGAAAATCGCCTAAAATTGGCTAAGTATGAGAGACATGAGCTCAACTGCTACATAATATGATAAAACTTGACCTAAAAAGTAAAATATTCTATTTATACTACATAAAAAAACCGGACAAAAATGCCCCTGAGGGTCTGTTGCGGATCGCACAAAAATGGCATGCGGCCGCATAGGGCTTGTGGTATTCAGTTCTGGCTTTTGGGATTGAGGATGCAGACTGCATGTAAATGAAACAAGGCTGCACAGGTAATGGAATACGGACCTTATAGAAATGTCACGCGGCCACACAGCTACACTGATGCGGACCGCGTGAAAGTGGCATGCGGCCGCACAAGAGTCTTTCTCAATTTTGTTGGTTCTCTGAACTTCTCCTACACGGACCGCACTGGTTTGATGTGCGGCCTCATAGGCCTGTTGCCTTGAGTTTCTAAACTTTAATGTCTTGTCAGTGCGGACTGCATGGAAATGGATGCGGTTGGCGTGGGTTCTCCTCTGTCTTTTTCACTTTCTGAACTATCCTACGCATCCACACACAAAAATAGTGCGGTCCGTGCTGGTCACTTCTAACTTGACTTCTTGTAGACTAATCTATGCGGCTGCAGATCAAAACAGTATGGTCTGCATAGCTGACCTTCTTCCCACTTTGGTTATATGTTGATGTTGGCAAGTTTCACTCCTCTTTTGAGTTGTTTTGTGATATTCATCATCTCGCCGCTCAAACCTGCAATCAAACGCACTTTGTAAGCAACTTAAGACTAATTTGAATCACTTTATGCACAAAGCTTAGGTAAGAGGGGGTATAAAACATGTATAATTCAAAGATCTCAGTGCAAAATAGGACGACACATCTGAATACGTAAATCCATTGTCAAATAGCACTGAAGCATCTCTAATACGAATCAAAATGGTACCCGTAGTGCTTGCACCTTAATACTCAACATCTGGCCTAGCTGTTGGCTGGCCTCTACCTCTGGCGACATGAACTCCACCTCTAAGACCTCTGCCACTGCCTTTAACTAGCAGGGCAAGCCGTGGAACCTCCGGTGATTGAATCATAGCATGAGAACTTTGATGTTGGAAGCTGCCATAAGCTCGAGGGAAAAATCTGACGATGCGCCTCGGATCACCACGAGCATGGCAAAACCTCATCTGCTACGGCTGACACCCCTCAACCTCGGGCAAACCCTCCTGTTGTGACCATGCTCACCAGATTCATAACATCTACTCGAACGCTACAACTAAGGAAATTGGGCCTGACACTGTCGGCCTGAATGAACACCTGAAGTACCATGAGTGACATAGGGAGCTGACTGAAAGTGACTATGAGGATGGCCTCTACCATAAGTACCCATACCTACAAACAAGGTACCACTAAATCTGCCTGCATGACGGGGCCTCTTATCCGACGTATGATCTCCTCCCTATGGCAGAACCACCTCAACTCTACAGCCCATATTGGCCATCTCCTAAAAAGTAATCTCACTCCTGGCCCGAGCCACTGCTGACTAAACTTCTGGAAGCAAGCCCGCTCGAATGAAGCTCTACAGAAGGCCTACCGATCTGACCAAAGCATCCTGAAGAACTGGGATGGCTATGAACCCCTCTGGGACCTGAGCTGGGCCACCAGTGCTGCTGGGGCTGGAACCTCCTCCTCAAGCTTGACCTAAGGCTCCGCCTCTAGGTCTGATGCTTGAGGCTCAGACTGTTGAGCGGTAGATGAAGAAGCGCGTGTTCTTGCCATCTACAAAAGAATAGAGTAGAAATTTTATCGGTGTTTCAGAAACGGAAACGCACAAGAAGAAAGAACCAATGCAAAGTTTTTCCTAACTCACTAGCCTCTGCAATAAATACAGACATCTCCGTACCGATCCCTCAAACTCTACCGAGTTTTTTCATGTGTTGTGAGACCTATTTAACCTAGTTCTCGGATACCAACTTGTCATGACCCAGACTTCCCACCCTCGGGAGTCGTGATGGCGCCTATTAATAGGAGCTAGGCAAGCCAATTATCAAATACCTCTTTAACGAACATCTACAATATTAGTAACAATAAAAAATTTAACAATAAAGCGGAAGTCTCAAATATAATTTACTGAAAGAAATACGGAAGTTTAACAGATCCTCTACCAAATATTGTTGTCACATTACTCACGGATGTCTAAAGAATACTATTTACAAGGTTCGAATAAAGCATAGAATTTTCTACTACTGTACAATGATAAAACATTGGATGAAATAGCAAGGACTCCAGGCCTGCGGACGTTAGCAAGACTACCATGAATGTCATTGGACTAGAAGCTCACCCCAGAATTGCTACTGCTACTCAAATGCTACTCCAACACCTAGATCTGTGCAAAAATATGCAAGGACTGTAGCATCAACACAACTGACCCCATGTGCTAGTAAGTTCCTAGCCTAACCCCGACGAAGTAGTGACGAGGCTAGACAGGACCTACCTACAAAAACCATGTGCAGATATATACATATACAGAAGCAGTGAAAATAACAACAAAAAATATCAACTAAAAGGGGAAGGGGCATGATCATGGGAGATGTAGTGAAAATAGATCAACGAATATAACAACGAAACTACCTCAATACCATAACTCATATAATAGTGTTAGCGCGCCACACGATTCCATTTCTTAATTCATAAGGGGACGGTGTGCCACATATTCCCATTTCATAACATCTCACGGTCGGCATGCCACACGATCCCAATCATAATATCTCGTGGTCGGCGTGCCATACAATCCCAATGATAATATCTCATGGTCGGCGTACCACACAATCCCAATCATAATATCTCATGGTCGATGTGCCACATGATCCAAATCATAATATCTCATGGTCAGCGTGCCATAGGATCCTAATCATAATATCTCGTGGTCAGCATGACACATGATCCCAATCATAGTATTTCGTGGTCGGCATCCATACGATCCCAATCATAATATCTTGTGGTCGGTGTGCCACACGATCCCAATTATAATATCTCATAGTCGACGTGCCACACGATCCTTTATCTTTCCACAAAAAACATGAAGTAATCCTAGCAAGGGAGGAAAATATATTACAATAAACTCTCCAGGCAATGGAGAACGCAATGGAGAACTAGCTATAATCAAACTCATTCGATTTCTACTTAAAACGATAAAATCCATATATAGTCTCAACAATTAGTGGTGCACTATTAAGTATTTCCAACCAATTCCTCATAAACAACAATTAAGAATTCGATAAGATAATAATTTATGACTCACGATAATACTCGACACCAGTATATAGATACTCGTCACCATGCCTATGCACCGTAATCAACGTTTATAAATTCATAAATAATACCTTTGTCCTATTCCCTCAAGCCAAAGTTAGATAGCACTTACCTCGGTCCGAAAATAACGATCAAATCTCTAACACCACCTTTCCTCTAGAATCCAACTCCAAAATGATGATATCCAGGCACAATTTAGTTCAATATTATAAATAATGGCTCAAAGACACAATTCCATAATCTAGAAATGACTTTCACATCATTCTTCCAAAAATACCAATATCCGACCCCGAGGCCACATGGTCCAAACTCGAGGCTTGGACCAAAACTCAATCACCCATAGCCCCACGATTTAAAATATGCAATTTTCTTCAAGACTTGACCCCAAATTGAGGTTTAATCACCCAAAATCTCCAAAGCCCTAACTCTACCCAAAACTCCCATTTTTTTACCTCGAATTCATGATTTAAGGCTAGAAAATTAGTGATTAGATGAAGAAATTGGGGGGGGGGGAGGGGTGATGAAGTTAAGAACACTTACCCAAAGAGATATGGAGAAGTAGAAGCTTCCAATTCGTCTATAGAGGGTGAAAGAGGAGTTCTCGTGTGAAAGTGAGGAAAAATCCTGCAACCATTTTTTTTTAAGATTTTTAAAATCACTGGCCGTTTTTGGTCTATGCGATCGCATAGAGGAGTGGGAACTTGGTTCTGAGGATATGAAACTCTAAACTACTATGACGACCCGACCAATCGTCTCATGAATTTCGGTTCTGTTCCCCCAATTTTTGTTTATTATTTCTTTATCTATCGGTTCTATATCTAATCAGGTTGTTTGGCTCAGGTTCGGAAAGGATTGGGCAATGTTTGAGACAATTAATCTCTTTTGAGGCAGCATAAGTTAGAAAAGTCAATCGAATGCTTATATAAGTGTTATAGGGATCGAATGTGAGTTTTGATGGTTCTAATAGCTTTGGAAGGTGATTTAAACTTAGGAGCATGATCGGAATGAGTTTTAGTAGTTCGGAGTAGATTTAGACTTAAATTGAAGAAGTTGGTATTTTAGCGATTTTCGGTTGGTAGGTATGATTTATATATAGGGGATGGAATGGAATTCCAAGAGTTGTAGTATTCTATGGTATCATTTGGGATGTGTGTGTAAAATTTCAAGTCAATCAGATGTGGGGTTGGGTTTTTGATCAAAAGCGTAATTCGGAAGCTCTTGGAAATTTACGTTTGAATCCGATGTGTTTTTGTTGGTTCGATGTTGTTTTTAAAGATTGGTAAAAGATTGAATTATATTTTGGGATATGTTGATGCTTTTGGTTGAGGTACCGGGGGCCTTGGGGTGATTTCGGATGGTTGAAGGAGAGTTTGGAATTTTTGATAAAGCTGAAGATTTTCTGCTTCTGGTATTTTTGCACCTACGAATTGGGCACCGCTGGTGAGAGCCGCATGTGCAGACGATCGGTCGCAGAAGTAGAAAGGATCTAGAAGAGTAGGAGCTGCAGAAGCGGTCTAGGAGTCGCACCTGCGATGGCGTAGGTGCAGATTTTTCATCGCAGATACGGAGTTGGGCAGTTTAAAAAATGGATATAGGTAAAATAGGGAGGGTGGGGAAGGAATCGAATAGGGCGCCCGTATAATTTTTACTTCTTTTTGTTATTTAATTTGTTTCATTTCCCTTTCTTCATTTATTTTATTTCGTGTTTATTTTCTTATTTCATTTAACTCTTATTTCATTTATTTTCTTTTTTCTCCATAATCTAATTTCATTATTCATTTTTTTTTTATTTTATCATGTTTTTTCTATACAATAAGAAAAAACAGATGATACAGTAAACACTCATTCACCTTTTTTAATATAATTGATATAATATATTTTTTGTCTTTCTTTTTCTCATTTTTTTATTCTGCAAATTAGTTATTAGAACAACTTATACATTACAAAAGTTTTCGCAGATACGGTCTAGGAGTCGCACCTTCTCCTCCATTGTTTTCTTCTTATTCTGTTGTTGGTGTTGCTATTAAACTTTAATTCATGGAATAATTACCATAAATATATTTATCAGATTATTTAAACATAAATTATAACTAATTATGTAAGTTAGTAAAATGTAATTTGTAATTTCCACGTGTGTAAGTTTCTAGACAATGATAATCCTGTCCTTTTCACATTTATTATTTCAAAAATTTTGCTATTTAGTTACTATTGGCAATCTGATTATTTATTTAGTATGTTAGAAAGCTTTTCAAAAAGTTTGAGTTTTTAGTGCTGAAGTTTTTACAAATAAACTAAATAACTTCAGTATCTTCTGCTGAAGTTTTTAAAAAAGCTTATCCATGACAAAAAGCTTCAGCTTATTTAGTAAAATTACAAAAAAAAAACTTCAGCAAATAGAGAACAAAACTTAAGCTACTATGCTTAAGTTCAGCAATTACAAATAAAAATTTCAGCAAATAGAGAATAAAATTTTAGCTACTATGCATAAGTTCAGCAATTACAAATAAAAACTTCAGTCTAGTTGGTTCAGCACACTTGCTATTTCAGGCCTATCTACTTGAATGCTGATGTTTTGCGTAATTGCCTTAGCTACTTCAGTCTCGTATGTTGACGTTACACGAAAAGGTGGATACGCTTGCAAGTTTTTTTTGCAAACCGGACACAAATTAAAATATGACCTAAAAAGCAAAAATAGATGCAAATGCTTCCCAAAAGAAAGGAGTTAAAATTGAGTGTATAATCAAATTATGGTGAAAATAAGATAATATGATTTGAGCGAAAAAAGATCAACAAAAAAGAAGAAAAAAAGGAAAAAAAATAAAGAAAGAAATGAGAATAAGGAAAAGTAGAAAAGAAGGGGGAAAAAGGAGAAAAAGGGGAAGTTACTCATAAAAGCTATAATAGGTAGGAAAAATAATTAGTTTGATGGGTGGAAAAGTACTTTTCAATCTACCGAGCTTATTACACTTGCAACCTAAATAAATAGTCATATTTTTTATCAAATGAGTGTTCCGGAAGTTTTTGGAAAATTTAGGCTTGAATTCGATAGTAATTGATGGTTTGGATATTGTTTGAGGTGTTTTGTTAATTGAAACAAGTTTGAATGATCTTATGGGATATGTTGGAATGATTGATTGAGGTCCCAGGGCCTCAGGTAAGTTTTGGATGGTCAATCGGATTTTTTTTAGCTTTTCCGATGCGCGGAAATTTCAGATCAGCTGTTGCAGGTTTTAAGCCTATACATTCGCAATATTATTGTTGCAATCGCATAGGAGGATTTTGGCGGCGCTGAATTTTGTTCGATGCTTTTGCAATACAGGGTCTGGGAACGCATAGTAGAAGTTGAGGGTTCAGCTGAGTTGCTCTCTACGTTCGTACTTGGGAGGCCACGTTCGCAGATGTTCAGGAGATAATGCATTGCGATCGCAGGGGTATCAATGTGATCGCATTGGGGGAATTCTAGGAAGGTGATTTTTGTGCTCTGCGATCACAGAGGTTAGGACGCGATCGCATAGAGGAAAATAACACCGGGGCAAAATGGTTTTATATTATTTCCTCTGCGAGTCTAAATTAGTCTCCACAATTGTTGGGCATCTTTGAGAGCTTTTGGACGGGAATTGAAGAGGTTTTCGACTAAAATATTTTGGAGGTAAGATTTTTTAACTTAAAACTCAATTATATTGTGAAATTGGTCTAGAAATTCATGGAAATTAAGCCTATAATTGATGAACTAGTGCATGCGTTTTTTATATTTCAAATTGGGATTTGATGGGTCATTTGAGCTTGGATTTGAGAGTTCGTGGTATGTATGAAATCGTGAGAAGAGGAAGAATCTACTGATGTTAAATTTTCTGAGTTTCGAGAAGTGGTCTTAGGGCTCGGGTATTGGTAATTTTGGGATTTGTGCTATTTATTGAGTTTTTTCGATTGGGTTTTATTCTCTTAACGTATTGTGACGTATTTATTGTGGTTTTGGTTAGATTCGATGCGAGTGGAGGCTGATTTAAGGGTCAAAGGCTTCGCGAGCTAGAGATATCCCGGTTCGAGATTAGTAATGATTTAAAATAATATCCTGAGAGTTTGAAACACTGGATTTCACATCGTAAAGCTATATTGAGGTGAGACATGTGCTAAATGGTGAGCGCGGGGTCATTTACTATTGAGGATTGGGAAAAAGACTTGGTCCACCCCAGTTGATACTTTACCGTGTATTTGACTATGACTTGTTGTTTTTCACCATGACTTTGGCTTATTGCCATACCTGGGGCTTATTGCATACTATTTGAAATACATTTTGAATTTCCATCACTGTTTCCCGCTATTTGAATTATTACTTGAACTCAGTCCAATTAAAATATACTGTTACATGAACTCAGCTATTTTTACTCAAATTTGAGACTTAAATGATATTTGAACTACTGTTTGAGCTGAGCACTAATGTTTTACTGATGCCGAGAGGACTATGACTATTTCTTTTTGGACGAGGCCGAGGTCTATATGTGAGGATATGTTGAGTGATGTGTAGAGGCCTTCAGGCCTCGAGTGTTATGTGTGGAGGCTTTTAGGCCTCGAGTGTTTTGTAAGGAGGCTTCCAAGCCTCGAGTGTGATGTGAGAAGGATTTATGGCCTTATGCTGATATGATCAGGCTTTCATGCCTTATGATGATATAACAATTGGGTTGTAAGAGCCCTCCGGAGTATGCATTTCCACAGTGAGCGCGGGTTCCAATGTAATTTGAGACAGTAGTAACAATGGACACGGTATGATGCAATTTGGTCAGATAACAATGGCTGACCAGGAATAACACAGTACGGTCAGGTAACAATGGCTGACCAGGAACAAAATTATTGCCCGAGGGGCGAATTTTATGGGCTCATTTTTGCATACTTTTTTTCTGTTGCTTGTTACACTATGGTATTTGTGCTCGAGGTGCAGTTTCTATCCATAGTGGTACTAATTATTGAAATTATTTTCACAACTTTTGAAAAGATCGTTTTCAAAAACGGTTTAAAACTAAGCCAAAATATTTCTAAAGATTTCTCAACATCACTAATTTTCACAAAGAGTTTTACACTGCATCTATATAGCATGATGGTTGATTATGCGTGATTTCTTACTACTCAGTCATTATTTTACTTTTATTACTCACTGAGTTGGACTAGTTATTTAACTCCCTGCACCTCGTGTGCAGATGCAGGTATTTGTTTACCCAGTAGCGGGTTTTGAGCTAACTAGAGATTTGCTATCGTCGCTGAGCTAGGCAACCGCCAGCGTCCGCGGCACCAGACTTCTTCCTTTAGATTCTAAATTCCATTTTGTGTATTACTGGTCTTCTAATTGTACTTACACACTTCTTGATGCTCGTGACTTGTGACACTTCGGTTTGGAATGTGCTTGGTTGTACTTCCGCTATGTAATATTAATAAATCATCTGTAAAATTGTTTATTCATGTTTATCTATTTTTTTAAAAAGGAAAATAGGGTTGGTTGGCAGGCCTTGTCTTCATGAGAGGCGCCATTACGATCGGAATGGGGTTTGGGTCGTGACAAGTTTGTATCAGAGCCTAGGTTACATAGGTCTCACGAGTCATGAGCAGGTTTAGTAAAGTCTAGCGGATCAGTACGGAGACGTCTACATTTATCCTCGAGAGGCTGCAAAACCTTTAGGAAAAACTTCACATTCTTGAATTTTAATCGTGCGCCCTTGATTAAGCTTGAAAAGTAACTCTTGAAATTCATTTCATTTGTTTGCATGTGCGCATGAGCGCTCAGTATCAGATGTGCCTTGATGGCTTGTGATTCCCCGATCAAGGGGAAAGATGTAATCTCCGTGAGTTGATGTTGGGCCAATCTAAAGGACTTAAGGCCGGATCCTCGCCTATGGCTTGAGCACCGAGGTGCTGATTGCATGAGCAAGTGTTTTGAACTTATGTGTTCAGTATTGTCTCTAATAGTGGCAATGACGCGTGGATAGCTTTCTAATGAGTATTTAGCACTGTATGATGTTTCTATATGATTTGGAAGTGTTGAGGAAGATTTACTAGATGATAGCTGGAACACCTAAGTGTATGATTTCCATTGTGAGAGAAAGTGTAGTTCCGAGATTACGGTCGTGTGAAGAATCTTATCAAGTCTCCTAGCTGAGAGTGAAGAATCTTATCAAGTCTCCTAGCTGAGAGTGAAGAATCTTATCAAGTCTCCTAGCTGAGAGTGAAGTAAATTACATGTCGCTGTCACGACCGTAGTTCACCAATCATGAACCTGTCATGACGGCACCCAGTCTTCGCGACTATGTAAGCCTGACACGTTGCGAAAATTCAAAAATCTTTACGAAAACGATAAATAAAAAACATATCATGAGAAAATGTATAGGGTGCCGCTTGGCACATACACTTCGACTCAATAAGGTAAAACCTCCAAGACCCGAAAACCCACGGGTAACACAGGCTAAGAGTAAAATATAACATATGGCTCTAACATACAGAAGTGTCTACAACAAGTGAGTACATGAATGAAACTGCTAGCTTAAGGTAGAGTCAAAGGAGGCTCTTCGGATCTGTGGAAACGGAATATGCATACCTCAAGCCTCCAAATGTAGCTCCGAAATCCCTAATTGCGCGCCCGACCAGTAGTACTTGGATCTACGCAACAAAAGTGTGCAGAAGAGTACCATGAGCACACCACAGCAGTACCCAGTAAGTGACAAGCCTAACCTCGGTGGAGTAGTGACGAGGAAGGTCGAGGCCCCTAGTGAGATAAACATAATAATAAATATGAAATGAAATAACAGTAGGAAATACGTAAATATCGAATATCTAATAAACAATAAGAAGAACGAATAGGCTGTATTATAATTCTACAAAACAAGAACAATCATTACAGGCTATTTGTCATCTGGGATCTCCTAGTATCCCGAGAATCTCCCGGTATCCTCATCATACACACAAGGAATCTCCAAGTATCCCGAGGATCTCCCAGTATCCTCATCATATAAGCAAGGGATCTCCATGTATCCCGAGGATCTCCCAGCATCCTCATCATATAAGCAAGGGATCTCCAAGTATCCCGAGGATCTCCTAGTATCCTCATCATATAAGCAAGGGATCTCCAAGTATCCCGAGGATCTCCCAGTATTCTCATCATATAAGCAAGGGATCTCCAAGTATCCCAAGGATCTCCCAGTATCCTCATCATATAAGCAAGGGATCTCTAAGTATCTCATGGATCTCCTAGTATCCTCATCATATAAGCAAAGGATCTCCAAGTATCTCGAGGATCCCTTATATCCTCCAGTCAATCAGTCCTGCCCTGGGAATCTCTTAGTATCCGCCTGTTAATCAATCCTGCACCGGGGATCTCTTATTATCCGCCAGTTATATAATCCAGTGTTGGGGATCTCTTGGTATCATGCACTTCCAAACCTCGAAACAAAATACGAATAGGGGGAGCTCCCGGGATGCCGTCCCATAGTCCCAATATTAAATACACCACAACAAATCAATATTTAATAGAAAGAAATCAAAATGCGAACAACAAGTAAAATCGAGAATCTAACATGCTTCATAAGAAAGACAAATATTGCAATTAAGTCAAATAGGGCAAATAAGTTACTAACATGCTTTCTAAGAGAAGACAGATATTGCAATTTAGTCAAATAGAGCAAATAAGTTACTAACATGCTTTTCCTAAGTCAAAACAAGTGAAGTTTCATTTTTAAGAATTAAATATGTGAAGAAACACAGTCTAAATAAGCCAAGTAAGGTGAATTTTCAACAACTAGCACAAGTACACGCCCGTCACCTCGCGCACAAGGTATTTAAATAATCGCAAAGATATCTTAACGGGAGAGGTCCCCACACAAAGTTAGGCAAGCCATATTCCTCGAATTGGTACAAAATCGCTAAGAAACAATGCCCTTGCCACGAGAATCCGACTCCGAGTGGCCCAAATCTATTCATACCAATTACATATTGTAAATAACATCACAAGTAACTAATTACACTGTTCAAATTAGAGCTAAGGCACGAAAATAGGTGAAATATCCAAAATGCCCCTAAGGCCAACGTCTCGAAATCAAATAATTTGCACATTTTCAGAAACCTCATACTCTCACGAGTCTAACCATATAAAAATCTCCCAAATCAGAGCTCAAATGCCCCTTCAAACTCAATAATATAGCCAAAAAAGTTTTACCCAAATTATCCAATTTTTAATCAAAATTTCGAATTTAAATGATGGATTTAACCACAAAACAATGGAATATAACCAAAAGGGATCATAGAAATGTTACCCAATAATCTCTTCTTCAAAACTCACTCGAAATTTCCTTCTCCCGAGCTCTCAATTGATTTTTCAACTTATGAAATCAAACCCTTGGATTTTCTCTTAACACGCAGCGATTTCCGCTTTCGAGGACCAAGGACCGCTTCTGGGGTCCCGCTTTCGTTGTCAAATTGCTGCTTCTGCGGCTCAAGTTAAAATACCAATTTCTGCTTCTGCGACCTTACATCACGGAAGCGAATCCCGCTTTGGGGAAAATCCACCGCTTCAGCATTCCACACTCATCTCTCAGGATCTGCTTCTGCGGTCCACCACTCGCAGAAGCGAGTCTGCCTCTACGAAACCAAGATCGCTTGTGCGGTTCCTGGCCTCATGGCCTCCTTCTACTTTTGCGAGTGCTAAGCAACTTTTGCGGCGCCGCTTCTGCAGTCCCCAAGCCGCAGAAGTGGAAACAACAGAAGCAGCAACATGTTTTCATTCAAATTTCGAAAATCAACCCGTCGATCATCTGAAACACACCCGAGTCCCACGAGACCTCAACCAAACCTACGAACCTATCCCTTAACATCATTCAAACTTGTACCAATCCTTAAATCACCTAAAACAACGCCATAAACACAATTTAATCAATTATTTGAACATAAAATTTCCAAAACTTAACCAAACTCGCTTTTGATTAAAAACCTAAGAAAAACACATCTGATTGACCTAAAATTTTGCACGCACATCCCAAGTGACATGACGGTGCTACAGCAACATTTGAAATCCTTTTCCGACCCTCGGATCAAAAATTTACTATCGGACCGGAACTTCAAAATTCTAACGTTCGGCATTTCTAGCCAATTTGAGCTACGGACCTCCAAAACACATTTCAGACACGCTCTCAACCTTGAAATCACCTAACGGAGCTAACGTAGCTAACGGAACCATCGAATTTCCATTCTGAGGTCATCTTGACAGTGTTCTAATTACAGACCTTTTTTCAACACTTAAGCTCTCATTTAGGGACTGTGTTCCAAACCACTCCGAATTGTATTACCGAACATCCTGACAAACCAAAATAGCAGAAATGAACTTAGGGGAAGCAGTTAATGGGAAACTGGGCATAAATTCCAAAAATGATCGGCCGGGTCATCACATCCTCGTACATTTAAACATTCGTTCGTGCTCAAACGAGTACAAAAACGTACCTAAAGTAGCAAAAAGATGAGGGTATCGGTTGCGCATAAACCGCTTGGATTCCCAAGTCGCCTCCTTGCCGGCTATCCCCGCCACTGAGTCTTTGCTGAAGCTATATCCTTTGACCTTAGCTTTTGGACCTGCGTGTCTAATACTGCCATTGGCTCCTCAACATAGGACAAGTCATTGTCCAACTGTACTGAAGTGAACTCCAACACGTGAGACGAGTCACCGTGATACCTTCGAAGAATCGAAACATGAAACAGTGGATAAACCCCGGCCAAACTGGGAGGTAAAGCAATTTCATAAGCAACCTTCCCAATCTGCCTCAAAATCTCAAATGGGCCACTAAACCTCGGGCTCAACTTCCCTCTCTTTCCAAACCTCATGACGACTTTCATAGGCAAGACCCGAAGTAAAACTCGCTCACCAACCATACAGGAAACATCGCGAACCTTCCGGTCCGCATAATTCTTCTGTCTTGACTGGGCCGCACGGAGTCTGTCCTAAATCACCTTAACCATCTCAACCGCATCCTGAACCAAATCAGTGCCCAATAGCCTGGCCTCTACGGGCTCGAACCAACCCACCGGGGATCTACATCTCCTACCATATAAGGCCTCATAAGGCGCCATCTGAATACTGGACTGATAACTGTTGTTATATGCACACTCATCCAATGTCAAGAACTTATTCCAAGACCCTCAGAACTCAACTATGCACGCACGGGCATATCCTGAAGAATCTGAATAGTGCGCTCGGACTGTCCATCCATCGGAGGGTAAAAAGTTGTACTCATGGTTACCCGGGTACCCAACTCATGTTGGATGGCTCTCCAGAACCATGATGTAAACACTGAACCCCTGTCTGAGATGATAGAAACTGGAATGCCATGTAGAAGGACAATCTCCCTGATATAAATCCCTGCTAACCGCGCTGTTGAATAAGAAGTACACACTGGAATGAAATGAGCGGACTTGGTCAACCGATCCACAACAACCCAAATAGAATCAAACTTCCTCGCCATCAGAGGGAGACCAGTCACAAAATCGATAGTGATATTCTCCCATTTCCACTCTGGAATCTCCATCTGCTAGAGTAACCCTTCCGGTATCTGGTGCTCAGCCTTTAGTTGCTGACAATTAAGGCATCTAGCTACAAACTCTACTATGTCCTTCTTCATCTCCCTTCACCAGTAACGCTGCCTCAGGTCCTGATGCATCTTTGCGGCACTCGGATGGATGGAGTACCGCAAGCTATGTGCCTCAGTCAATATCAAATCCCAAATATCATCAACACCGGGTACACAAATTCGACCCTGCATCTCAAACCCCATCATCTCCATTAGTCATATCCTTAGCATCACCATGCTGAAATGTGTCACTGAGGACAACCAAATGAGGGTCATCATACTGCCACTCCTTGATACGAACAACAATGAAGACGGAGAAACCACACAGGCTAGAACCCGACTGGGCTCCAAAAGGTCCAATCTCACGAACTGACTGGCTAAATCCTGAACATCCATCGCCATAGGTCTCTCTAAAGCTGGTAAATATGTGAAACTCCCCAAACTCTCCACCTGGCGACTCAAGGCATTAGCAACCACATTGGCCTTGCCCGGGTGATAAAGAATAGTAATATCATAATCCTTTAGTAGCTCCTACCATCTCCTGTGGCACAAGTTCAGGTCCTTTTGCTTGAACAAGTGTTGCAAACTACGATGATCCGTGTCAATCGCACAAGGACGCCGTACAAACAATCATGCCAGATCTTCAAGGCGTGAACAATAGCAGCTAACTCAATGTCGTGGAAAGGATAGTTCTTCTCATGCACCTTCAGTTTCCTGGATGCATAGGCAATCACCCTACCGTCCTGCATCAACACCGCTCCAAGTCCAACTCATCAGGCATTACAATATACTGTATAGGACCCCGAACCAAAAGGCAAAATCAGAATAGGGGCTGAAGTTAAAGCCTTCTTGCGCTTTTGGAAGCTCACCTCACACTCGTCTGACCACAGAAAAGAGCACCCTTCTGGGTCAATCTAGTCATAGGGGCTGCATACGATGAGAACCCATCCATAATGATGGTAATAACCCCCCAGGCCAAGAAAACTGAGGATCTCTATAGCTGAGGAGGGCCTGGGCCAACTCCGCACAACCTCCACCTTCTTCGGATATACCGAAATTCCCTCACTCGATACCATGTGGCTTAAGAATGCCACAGAACTCAACCAGAACTCACATTTTGAAAACTTTACATATAATTTCTTTTCTCTCAGGGTCTGAAGCACTGTCCTCAGGTGCTGCTATCTTCCCAACTTCAGGAGTATAAAGAATATCATCTATGAAAACAATAACAAACGAGTCCAGATAGGGCCTGAATACACTGTGCATCAAATGCATGAAAGCTGCTGGGGCGTTGGTCAGCCCAAATGACATGACAAGGAACTCGTACTGACCATACCGAGTCTTGAAAGCAGCCTTTGGGATATTCGGCTCCCGAATCATTAGTTGGTGATAAGAGAGCGCAAACCAATCTTTGAAAACACATGTGCGCCTTGACGTTGGTCAAATAGATCATCAATACAAGGCAAAGGATATCGGTTCTTCACAATAACTTTGTTCAACTGACGATAATCAATACACGTGCACATAGAACCATCCTTTTTGCTTCACAAACAAGATAGGAGCACCCCGTAGTAAAACATTGGGTCGAATAAAACCCTTACCAAGCAATTCCTATACCTGATCCTTCAACTCCTTTTACTCAGGAGGAGCCATACAGTAAGGAGGAATAGATATGAGATGAGTGCCCGATAACCAATCAATGTCCCGATCGGGCGGCATACCCAGAAGATCAGCTGAGAACACATCGAGGAAATCTCGTACTACTGGAACAGAGTAAATAGAAAGGGCATCAGCACTGAGATCTCTCACATAAGCTAAATACGTGGCACACCCCTTCTCAACCATATGCTGAGCTTTATGAAAAGATAGAACTCTACTGGGAGTGTGACAAAAAGTACCACTCTACTAAATACGTGGAATACCTCGCATAAGCAGCGTCATGGTCTTAGCGTTACAATCAAGAATCGCATACTGGGGCGACAACAGTCCATTCCCAAGATAATATTGAAATCAACCATATCATGTAATAAAAGATATTTCGTGGTCTCAAAACCATGAATAGTAACCAAACATGACCGATATACACGGTCCACAACAAGGGAATCTCCCACGGGAGTAGAAACATAAATAGGAGAGCTCAAGGTCTCTCGGACTGTACCCAAATGTGGAGCAAAGTAAGATGACACATAAGAATAAGTAGAGCCTGGATCGAATAGAACCGATGCCTCTCTGTGACAAACCAAAATAATACATGTGATAACATAATTGGAGGTAACAGCCTCGGCATGATCAAGAATGGAATAAATTATAGCTCGGCCCCTACCTCGAGGGCGACCTATATCTCCCCTATCTCCACCTCTGGCTGGTTGGGCAGGTGGGGTGGCACCTGGAGCTGGAACAAGGGCCGGAGAATCCCACTGGGTACGTTGCTGCTGAGACTTCTGTGGACATGCACCCCTCCCGAGTCTAGTGAAATCCCTCACTACATGGAGGGTATCCCCGCACTCAAAACAAGCTCTGGGAAGGCGCGGTGGCTATGACTGACTAGACCAACCCCTTCTAGACTAACGTCTGGAGGTACCCCGCGTAGGAGGCACACTAGAAATTGGGGGTGCATAATAAGTCTCCTGAGATCTGGGAGGAGCTGGAGTACTGCTGGGTGAGGAATATCTGAGTGAACTGGGAGACCCATATAGCCCCTACCATGACGTCCTGCTCTTGAAGTACGGGTACTAGAGAAATGACCAGACTCTCGAGACCTGTTGGCCTCTCTCTCCTCTCGCTCTCTGGCATGCATACCCTCTATCCTCTTGGCTATACTCCACCTGCTGATAGGGTATATCCATCTACAACTCTCGCTCCATGCCAGACCTAATGGAAGGAATGAGACCCTCGATAAACCTGCGAACCCTCTCATAAACAGTAGCCACCAAAGCAGGCGCATGCCTGGCCAACCTAGTATAATGGATGGCATACTCAGAGACAGTCATAGGGCCCTGGCACAAGTGCTCAAACTCCATGCGTCACGCATCTCGGAGGCTCTAGGGAACAAACTCCCTCTGAAACATACCTGAAAATTGAGTCCAAGTCAGGGATATAGCCTTGTCCCGTCTGTCAAGCTCAAATGTGTGCCACTAGTCATAGGTGGCTCCCCTGAAGCTGGAAAGCTGCAAAGGAAACCCCACTCGAAGTAGTATTACCCGTGGTATGAAAAATGCGGTGACCATGCTCCAAAAACCCCCCAATGCATCGTCTGTAGCTAGTCTGCTGAAAATAGGAGGGTCTTACTTCTTTAATCGCTCCAATATACGTTGTTCCTCCTCCGAAGCAGGTGCCCCATCCTCGGGCTAAAGTGGTACTACAGGCTAGGCAGGAATAATATTTGGAATTGGTCCCATGTGAACCCTCTGCTATGCAGTGTGGGCTGCGAGATTCGGGGATCCTCCCCAACCTGGGACGTAACTGCAGGAGGTGGAAGCAACATTGCCTGTGACGGCATGGTATACATGCTCATGAAATGCGGTAATGCCTCCTGAACACCTGGAGTAGTGGTGGCTATAGGCGTCTCTGGTGCCTGAGTCCTGACAGGGTCCGCTGGTGGAACCTCGGCGGCTGCTCGCGTAGGTGCTCTTGCTGCACCCTGCGCACATCCACGACGCCTGCCTCGACCCCTGCCCCTAGTTACTGCAGGAGGGGGTGCGGGTGCCTGATCGTCCCACGTCGTGCGTGTCCTCACCATCTGTGAGAGAATAGAAGACATGAGTTTAGAATCTGTGTCAAAAACATAGCACGACAAGGAATTCAGTGAAGTGAAGATTTTTTCTAAACAATTACATAGCCTCTCATAGATAGGTACAGACGTCTCTGTACCGATCAGCGAGACTTTAATTAATCGGCATGTGTCCCGTGACTCCTATGAACCTAGATCTCTAATACCAACTTGTCACGACCCTAGTTCACCAATCGTGAACCTGTCATGATGGCACCTAGTCTTCATGACTAGTTAAGCCTGACACGTTGCGGAAATTCAATAATCTTTACGAAAAATATAAATAAAATTGAATAATGTAAGAAAATATATAAAGTGCCACTTGGCACATACACTTTGACTCAATAATGTAAAACCTCTAAGACCCGGAAACCCACGGGTAACACAGGCTAAGATTAAAATATAACATATGACTCTAACATCCAGAAGTGTCTACAACAAGTGAGTACATGAATGAAACGGCTAGCTAAAGATAGAGCAGAAGGAGACTCTTTGAATCTGCGGATGCGGCAGATGCATACCTCAAGCCTCCAAATGTAGCTCTGAAATCCCTAATAGCGCACGCGGCCAGTAGTACCTGGATCTGCACAACAAGAGTGTGCAGCCTGAGTACACCACAACAGTACCCAGTAAGTGCCAACCTCACTACTACAAAAAAGGCCTTTGGCGGCAATTATTTAGCGGCAATAAGGCAATTACCGCTAATAAATTCTTCAAGCTTAAAATTTAGCTGCATATGACCATTAGCCACTAAAAATAACCCTTTATCGGCAATAAAGATTAATTTCCATTAAAAATTTAAAATAACATTTAATTTTATGCGTAAACTTTCAGCCCATAGTTTTTATTTTTTCTTTTAATTTCCCTCCCCCCAAATAATTAATATTTCCCTCCATATTTTTTAGGACAAAATCCAAGATTTCCTCCAATCAGTAAATTAGCGGAAACCTATTCCTCTATGATTCCTTCATCAACTTGAATCAAACAATTAGGATTCCTTCATCGACTTGAACAAGAAAACGTATTCCTTTGTTGAACTGGAGACGGACGAGATGATTCGTAGTCAAAATCGCACTTATTTATAGGTCGCCGACCAGCCCTTTCCCAGATAACTGCAATTCTTTCCATGGTATCTTCTCTGTTTACCCAACCAATGCGATTAACAGTTGAGTTTTGGATTATGCTCTCGATTATGCTCTATCTTCGTTGTTAGTATTCTGTGTTATATCTGTTTCTCACTTCTCTTTTCGTGTAGGTTTGAAGATTGTTTCAGAACTCATTCTTCTCCTTCAATTTATTGTATTTATTGGCAATGCAATCTGCTTACCATGTATGAATTTGTGCTTTCAACTGTTGGGAATTGAGATTTGTGAAATTTTAAGTTTTTCTGCATATGCCCGTTTGTTGTGACATCCGACTGCTGTTAAATTGACGTGGGATGATTGGGTTTATTACTCCTCTGTTACGTGACTGTTTTTTTAAATTTTTTCCTCTGTTTTTCTGCTATTCATGTGATTATTTAGAAATTTCTTAGTGTAGTCGATGCATTGAATCTAAACACTAGTCGAGATGTTGTGTGTAATTTTCATTGTCGTCGATCCATTGTGGTGTCAAATATTTATATTTTCATTGTCGTCGATGCATTTGTTCCGTTGTATATTTTCTGTTATTCTTGTCATTGTTCAAAAATTTTCATTGTCATCGATGCATATTTGTTTCAAATCATCCGTAGTCGATGCATATCGCTGTTTAAGTTATTTGAAGAAAAGTACGAGGTTGCATCAGAAGCTTATTCACAGTATACTCAGACTGTTGGTTTCTAGTTTCGAATGGGTGGTTTTCTTTCCTGTCTTTGTGTTTCATCGTCCTTTATACTAATCAAAAGGTTCCCCTTCGTCAGGGAAAAGCGGATAGGAGGGAAGAAGAATACAGAAGGGTGATAATAGGTTCATTATAGATATACTAAAATATGCATCCCCGTTCTTTATCCTGGTGTCAAGCTTCATGTATCACTTTTATCTTGGTAAGAAAGCTTGATGATCACTTGTTGCATGAACTATTGTCAACAAGTTGTTGAAAGTGAAATTGATGTACTTTTCTACATTAAATAAACATGGAATAAGTGATCTGAAGGAGTTTTTTACACTTTGTATATCTGCTTTCACTATCATTCTTGAGTAGAATATGCCATGTATAAGCTTTTCAACTATAGTTTCATGATAGAGATGCAAATGCCTATAGGAGATATTAAGTTTTCCAACCATTCTTGGTATTGGCATTCTGAAAAGGTGCTCAATCGTGTTGATTATTCCACTAAAAACTAAGAAGTAACTTCTCCGTTTTGTTTATATTACACAATTTTCTAGAATTTCCCGAGTAGGTGGGTCATATTCCTTGGAAACATTGCGTGCTAGTAGTTTTACTGTTTGAAGAGAAATTCAAATTTCTAGGTTTAATTCATTTACCTTGTCAATATGTAGTACCTGTAAACACTAAACATTGATAACTCAGTGAAGTTTTTGCCTTTTTCTCAATTCCCTAGTCTTATTCACCACCCAATATTCCTTCATTCACGTTCATGTAAACTACATCCAGATAGCAGTTGAATTGTCTTTTTTGGTTAAGACTCTATACCTTTTAGATGACTGTGTTCTACCTATGTATATTTCCTTAAGTAATACAGAAGACTTCTGCTTGAGATGAATTTTATGATTAAATAAATTTTCGTTTAATAGTTTTAGTTGTTAAAATAATATTTTTGAGCCATGGAATTACCTGCTAATAGGATGGTTATTTTATTTTAGCTACATTTTCATTAATTCTACCTTTTTACTAACGAATTTTTAGCTCTTTCAGTAATTATAGAAAAGAAAAGCTATCTTGAACACCATGGACAATCCAACAAATAAAAGATGGATATATTGTGAAAGAGTTAGTAAAGAATATTTGGATGGAGTAGAGGATTTTTTAAATCATGCCTTTTCTGAAAAACAAGATGGAGAAAAAATTGCATGTCCTTGTACGGAGTATGTGCTTATCCATCAAGTAAATCGGGCTACGGTATATGATCATCTTGTGGTTAATGGTATTATACCATCTTATGATACTTGATTTTGTCACGGTGAGTCTCTAAAGGGATCAAACAATGTTGAAGCAAATAATCGCAATCTGTCAACTCAAAGGGGCGATGATATGAGAGGAATGATACATGATGCATTTATAGGTGTTACACAGTTCATGGATATCGACGTTAGTGAATTAGGTGGTGTAGAGCATAACTTACAAGAGAATAGTGCTCATCCATCTGGAAATCAATCGCATCCAGAGGTGGATAAGTTTGAACGGCTCATGAAGGAGGCAAATGAGGAAATATACCCAGGATGTAAGAAATTTAGCAAAATGTCCTTTTTAATGCATCTGTACCGTACGAAATGCGTGTTCAAATGGTCAAATGAATCGTTTAATGCTTTGCTTGGACTATTGAAGGATGCGTTGCCTGAAGGAGAAAAATTGCCTCCTTCTTTCTATGAGACCAAAAAGATAGTTGAGGGCTTGGGCTTAAAGTATGAGAAAATTCATTCTTGTCCCACTGATTGCATGCTTTTTAGGAAAGATGCTAATAAGATTGTCAATAAATGCAATGTTTTGGAGCGTCTAGATGGAAAAATGATGTTAGAAAAATCCCAGCCAAGGTCCTAACATATTTTCCTTTAAAACCAAGGCTACAAAGACTGTTTATGTCTTCGGAAACTTCTAAAGCAATGTGTTGGCATCATGAAGAGCGCAACAAATATAGAGTTCTATGACATCCTGCAGATTCTGAAGCTTGGAAAAAAATTGATAATAGATATCCCGAATTTGCTGGAGACCCTCGCAATGTGCGCCTAGGACTAGCTTCTGATGGGTTCAATCCGTTTGGCACAATGCGAACTGTTCATAGTACATGGCCATTGATTTTAATGCTATATAATCTTCCTCCATGGATGTGCATGAAACAAGAGTTCTTCATTCTGTCCTTACTTATTCCTAGACCCAAAGCGCCTTGCAATAATATCGATATATTTTTGCAACCTCTAATAGAAGAGTTAAATGAATTATGGGATGTTGGGGTAGAAACATATGATGTCTCTACTAAGGAGATATTTAAAATGTGAGCAGCTCTCATGTGGACTATAAATGACTTTCCTGCATATGGTTTTCTCTCTAGATGGTGCACTTATGGTTGGTTTGCATGCCCTTCTTCTAACATAAACACTCAATATAGAAGGATGAAACATGGCAGAAAGTTTTTTTACATGGGTCATCGACGCTTCTTGAAGTCGGGACACAAATATCGGAATGATGCGAGTTACATGTATATGGAACATATTGCTGAAATCAAAAGAGCACATCGTAAGCGTCGTTTGACACAACTTCAAGTTGATCGTGTGCATTTCAATACATTTCATGAGTGGTTCAAGGAGCAAGTAAGTAGTAGGCCTAAGTCATTGTTTACGTTAAATTATTATCCTTATACAAATATCCAAATTTATAGTTATATATTTTAATTGATGAGGTAAAGGATTTGGAAGCCACATCTAACATCTTATATGATGTTAAAGTCCTAACACAAGGACCAAGTTACATTGCAAAAAGATTCAGTGCGTTCTATGTTAATAATTGGTATCGATTCATAGAAAAACTAAGTGAAGAGTTAAATGCGACACAAAATAGTGGTGTTATAGCCGTTTCAAAGGCTGAAAGTTATGCAAGTACAAGTGATAATGCTCCAAAATTTGCAAATATCACATATTATAGAAGATTGAATGATATTGTGGAGTTAAACTACTATGAGGAATTTAAGGTCATCTTATTTAAGTGTGATTGGGTTGATGTAACCAAAGGTATAGGAATTAAGGAAGATGACTTGGGTTTCACACTTGTGAATTTCACACACCTGACAGGCTCTGGTGATCGACAACCTCATAAGCCCTTTATTTTTGCACAACAAGCTCAACAAGTAATATTTGTGCAAGATCCTCAAGATCATGGATGGTTTGTCCATAGGTTAATTAAGCCTTGAGACATTTTCAATATGGGAGACGAAAATAGTGTGCAGTTTGAGTCACAATCCAAAGTGATGCCACTGACATGGCTCTTTTAGAAAATGCTTCTGTTTTAGAAGACGAGTATAATGATTGGGTAAGAAGTGGTGTTGATGGGATAATAATTGATACAAACGTAGATTCTCAACCTTCTCCAAATGATGGTGAAGCTAATGTTGAGGGAGAAAATAACATAGAAAATGAATGTGATTCTGAATAAGATAGGTGTTACTTATAGAATATTTTTATTTCAAGTGCTATGTAATAAACTCTAAGGGTGTTATTTTTTTGCTTCAAAAATTTGAATATTTGATGTTTGAGTGAATTTATTGTGCTTTATTCTACCTATATTTTGCTTATTGTATCCATTTAAATGTTATATTATAAGGTGGTACTATCACTTGATAATTATTTTCCTAGTGATAAATAGCTCTCATCTCTACAACAATATTTTTCGCAAGGATTTGTTTGTGTTACCTGAGTTGTTGATATTTTTCACATATTGAGATTTGGATGATGCTTCCTCATGTTTTAAAAGTGGCATGCTGATTTGTTGGAGTGAATCTAGTACTTATATAGTGTAATGCAACTACATATTTTTTTCATTTTGGAGAAGGAACTATGCGAACTAGAGGTCGCAACCGACTGGTAATTGAACAATGTGGCGATGAAGATGTGCGACCTTATATTAAGCAATTGATGGATGGTCAAAACCATTCTGCAACCCAACCTTATATTGAGCAAGTTATGGATAATCAGAACTCTTTTGAAGATCAGGCACATGATGATCAATCTTGTGATTTAAATAGTTCTGCTAGTGGTACTGAAGTTCAATGAAGTGATGATGAATCGAGTAACACTTTTACTCTAGAATCATTTTCAAATCTTAATTGTGTGAATACAATGGTTAATTTAACAAGTGTATGAATACTCCCCTTTACACTTCCAAGCTAACAAGCAGCTTGTAGTGAACTCAACATTGGTATCACAAAATGATAACTAACTACACTAATACTTGTTTTAATTGTCCACATGTTGAAAAAACTCCACTGCTTTTGCCATTTATTCCATGCATCTTTCCTTGTCCATTATGCCAATTTTATTCCCATTTCTGTCCGACTAATTCTTAGTAATCTCTTTCTGGTGCAAACTACTGTGGTGTAGTACCTTGATCTTAGACCCTCCTGTGTTGTCTTTTTCTGTCATTTTGATCTTTCTAATTGATTTCCTTTGTTGTTCTCCTTCAATGCGTGTGATGTTGTGTATATGTGCTGATTTTGTTCCCTGTTGATGTCTTCTTGTTTCTAAAACCTAGCCATAGTTGCCCTGTGAATTGATTTATCCAGCTCATTTGCAGCAGTTTTTGACTTAGCTCTAGCTTATCTGTGACGTAAGCTTGCCCTTTACTATATGCTAGTATGATCACCACCAGCTGCAAGCTCCTCATAAGGTCGTGTATAGCACTATGAAATCTAACAAGCAGCTTCTTCTTCCCTCTGTTTTGACTTTTGACTACAAAATAAGTGTATGAATACTCCCCTTTACACTTCCAAGCTAACAAGCAGCTTGTAGTGAACTCATGTATTTGTCCAGTTATGCCAATTTTATTCCCATTTCTATACAGCTGATTCTTAGTAATCTCTTTCTGGTGCAAACTACTGTGGTGTATGAATACTCCCCTTTACACTTCCAAGCTCTTGAAATTATACAAAGGAACAAGATTGCTAGGAATTCAGTCTCTTAACTGCAAATCTCTTTGTAAGATGTTGGACGTATGCTACAGCCAGATATCCTTGATCTGAATTGTACCCACTTCAATCCACATTTTATTGGAATTCATACAGAAACAAATCTGAATTGTACTCACAGAAACAGATTTTGTTGGCATTGACCTAACATTTCTGAATTCATACATTTGCTTACTCACAGGTTGGTTTCTTGAAGCTTCGGTTAATTGTCTATTTACTTCACAGTCGACACTTGTTTCACTCTTAGTCAAGAGAGATTGTTCTCTAATATAATGAAGTAGACGCTTATAATGAACTAGTTCTATTGTAACCTTTGAATCTTCTATTCTTGGTAATTTGGAGCCAAGAAAGGTTCGTGGGCCTACTTTACTAAAAGATATTTGGAAACTTCCTCCGGTGAAGGTAGTTGACGTGCCGTTTAATAATCGTACCCAAGCTATTGGGCAAAAAGGTCGAAAGCTTGCTAGCTTTCTAGGAATCATTGCGAGAACTCCAGAACTAACACCTTTACATGTAGATGATTGGAGAAATTTTGACAAGGAGGAAAAGAAGAAATTGGTGGATTTTGTGAGAGAGTGGAGTAGTTATTATTATTTATTTATTTGTTTGTTTGTTTATTATTATTATTAATATATGAATAGGTTCAATATTTTATACATGATATGTTTTTCTAAATATCGGCTTTATTTCTTTTAGAAGAAGTTCTCTATCCCAAGATGAAGAGAAGCTTAGGTCCTAAAGTCACTAGGAAAGAAATGGAAAGATTACAAGTGTGAGTTAAAGGGTGAGTATTTGCAAAAATATAAGACTAAAGACCTTTTGCTGAAAAATAGACCAAGTCGCATACCGAGGGATCAATGGAGGGGTCTTGTCGCTTATTGGCTTTCAGATAAAGCTAAGGTATTAGCAAATATTTAAAACACCTCAGGTTGATTATTTTCAGTGTTTTCATTTTAGTTATGCTCAATTTTTATGTATAATTTATAAGATATCATTTTAATATTTCAACGATAGAGGCGTTCCCAAGCAAATAGAAATAATAGGGCCAATCAAAAGATGCCTCACATAGGAGGATCCAAAAGTATTGCTCCCTTGATGGATGAGCAGGTAAACTTGTTCAAATTACTAACTATAATGTTTTAATTTTTTTTCCACGTATATCTTACATCAATTTTATTGTATTAGGTTGTAAATGGGATAGAGCCTACACGAGCACAAGTTTTCATATTAACTCATACAAAACGTAAGGATGGTATATCACTGGATGATGATTCTGTCAAGGCGATTGTAAGATTTCTTTTTTTTTCTTACATTTTCTTAATTAGGAAATAGTTAGGAAAAAACATAAAATCGAATAAACGAATTCCATATTGGATTTATGTATTTTATGGCCAGGAAATGATAAATGAAAGGACGAACAATAGTGAGAGCTCTACTGACCAGCCTCCTCGAGCTATTTCTTGTGAAGGCGATATGTATTCTCAGGTGTTCGGAAATGACAAAAGTGGATATGTTCGCGGTTTAGGACTTGGTCCAACTCCTTCTGGTTTATGGGGTAGTAGATCTTCCTTAGAAAATGTTGTTGGAGAGGATTTATCTAATGAAGTTGTCCAAAGTTTAACACAAGAGATAACCGAGTTTAAAGATAAACACACTGAAGAAATGAATCTGATGAAAATAATCAGGAGAAGATGCAATTGGAATTACTCGAAATGCGACAATTGATGCGCAAATATGCTTCCAATGAATCTATGCCTCAAAATATCAATGGCACCTCAATTGCACATGCAACTCGATTTTATAAGTTATGTACATTATTAATGAAGTTTTAATCCTATTAAAAGAATAGTTATGTGGTGTGTTAATATTTATCAGGTCCCTCCTGCCAATAGTTTCCATGAACGAGTACCACAAACATCAAGGATACCGAATGTTGCTGAAATTACTTCAATGTCTCATGGTACTACTCATCTTTATCCTTCGGCAAGCAGCTATTTAAGTTTTCTATTGTTTGATAAGTGATGTTCTTGTACGTATCTTCCAATATGTTCAATAGGAACTGTTTCTTTTCCAAGTGCCATTTTTTTGTGACTTCCTATTGTTCGCCTTTGTTTATGGCTCTTGATGTAAATTAGGTTGATTTCTGGAAACTAATGTATTTTAGTCAACATTCAAGCCCTGAAAACTGACTCGCATATTGTTTAACCTTCTTTCTCTGAAATTTCTGGCTCAAAGCATATACTCTAAAGTTTCAAGGTCATGTGTGGTCATCAGAATTTTCCACATTTCTGTGCATTGCCCTTCTTGTGGAATCTCAGATTCTTTCCCTTCTTGTGGTCAAGTTAAGGCTTTAGATAATTAGTATTAAGGAACAGCCCAGAAAGCTAGCTCCTCTGATGGCTTTGTAGTCCTGTATACTCTAAACCGCAGTGATGCTTAGAAGAGTCAATCACCAGACCAATTTAAGTAATTGTGTTTAAGCCGTGAAAACTGACTCGTATATTGTTTAGTTTTGACCAACTCAGTTCAAGAATCCTAGGTTTATTTTCTGACCCAACAGTACAATCTCTAGTTGGATCTCTTAAATATTTCAAAGTTGTGAAATATGTTTAACCTTTTTTGAATTTGGTTGTGGTTTAGTTTTGAGCTCTCTTGGAATATTTGAACCTACAAATCCTTTTTTATTGCTCAATTAATCGCTTATGCTTCTGTTGTCTCTTTCTCAAACTCTAGACCAACTCAGTTCGAGAATCCCAGGTTTATTTTCTGAACCAACAATAGAATCTCTAGTTGGATCTCTTGAATATTTCAACGCTTTTCTTGAAGGATTGGTTTTAAAAATGAGCTTGGTAGTAGAATCCTTTCAGGCTTTCCCTGCTGCTTCTGTTGATTGTTGCGCTGTTGCATCTGTTAAACTATTTGTTATGCATTTTATTTGTTGCATAATTGTGTATTCAGTAATGTATTTGTTATCTGATTGTTTAGGGTTGAACCAACTTTCAGCTATATATATATCAATAAAACGGTGAGTTTGTTGAGTGTAGGAATTGTAGTGTTTATGACAATGGTGTGGAATTGTTTGAGCGTGGGAGTGAACTGGGGTACTATGGCATCACATCAATTAGCAGCAGCGAGTGTGGTGAAGATGATTAAAGAAAACGGTTTTGATAAAGTAAACCTATTTGAACCAGATGACAAGATTTTGAGTGCTTTGATGGGTAGTGATATTGAAGTCATGCTTGCAATTCCTAATTACATGTTGCAACAGATGAGCACTGACCCGTGATACTGTGATAGTATCTTTCAAGTTTCAACTGTGCATTTATTCAGTTGTGTACATTGTACAGGAGATACTGTGATAGTAGTCACCCTCTTTTCTTAGGCGTTATTAATTAATATGTCGCCTAATATAGGAAGTAGGAACACTGGAATAGGCGAACAAGTAGCGAGGGAAATAGTCCTAGTAGCCATCATTTTCATTATTCTAATTTCCTTCATAGTAACACCTTGAATCTTGATGTTGAACCTTAGAATCTTGATGTTGGCCTCCCTTATATTGACCATTTCCCATGGCAAGGCTAACATATTCACTTTCTAATGTGTACACCTTACCTCCACATCGCACTGTATCCGCTACATTTGCACTCAAACTGTTGAATATTTCAAATGGCCAAATTCCTATCTGCTGGTCCATCACTAACATTACAAGATGATAATCCAAATATTCTGTTTGATAAAATGAAAATATATATTATTAGCATGATTGGAATGACCCGGTCGGTCGTTTCATGAGTTACCGCTGCATTTTTCCCATTTCTACTTCTTTATGCTTGTTCAGCTGTATTATGTGATATCGGGTTGGTTGGTTTGTTTTCGGAGTGGTTTTCTAAATGAATGAAACACTTAGTATCTTTTGAGATTTAATAATTACTTCCTTTTGACAAACGAAAAATTGCTTGAGTGACGAAAAAATGAAAATATTCTAACTTCCTATTTACTAAATTGCTTGAGTGACCAAATTGCTTTGTTGTTTGACAACATTTACTTCATATTGATATAGTTATTTTATAATTTCATGTCATACAGTCTGATGTTTGATAATTTATGGAAGATTTCAATATGACGAAGAGTTTCAGAGATTATTTGAAGATTGTTATTAGTTAAGATTAGTTATATAGTGACATTAGTTATTTACTTCAAACAATATGAGTTATGTTTTAAGGATTTGTGATATTAATATTTTGGATTATTAGTACTTCCTTTTGTTAGTTAAGATTTAATGAGGTATGCTATAGTTTTATGAATTAATATCAATATGTTTTGTTATTTGCATCATTTTTTGGTAGAACGTAGTAGCTATTATTAATGGTGGCTAAACTTATAGTTATAGCTTGTGAATTTTAGTGCCAATTTAATAGGATTAAGACGTATACACAGGGATTCTGTAACCATTATATTGCTATTAAATATGATTTTTAGCGGCAATTAATTGACTTTGCTATCTATTAAAATGGACGCTAAAGGGGCATATTAATACATTTTTAGAAGAGATATTGTTGCTAACTTAATTGCCACAAAATAGTTACCGCTAAAGGTATAAACTTTTAGCGACAAATATTTTAAATTTAGCGGCTATAAAAATGAACGTTAAATGAGCATTATTAGTCGGTTTTAGAATAGATTTATCTGCCATAATAATTGCCACAAACAATTGTCGTTAAAGCAGATGCGTTTTATCGGCAATAAATCATACCCTTTTCCAGCTTTAGGCAGAAATGCCACTAAAGGCTTTACCGACCCTAATATTACCAGCTAAAGATAAATTGCCGGTAAATGCTATTGCCGCAATTGTTATTGCCGCCAATGCTGTTTTTTATTTCCACTAAAGGTCCTTTTTGTTGTAGTGGACAAACCTCGGTGGAGTAGTAATAAGGAAGGTCGAGGTCCCTACTAAGATAAACATATGAATAAATATGAAATGAAATCACGGTAGGAAATACGTAAATCTCGAATGTCTAACAACCAATAAGAAGTACGGAATAGGCTGTATTACAATTCTACAAAACAAGAACAACCATTACAGACTATTTGTCATAGGGGATCTCCTAGTATCCCGAGGATCTCCCGGTATACTCATCATACACACAAGAAATCTCCAAGTATCTTGAGGTTCTACCAGTATCCTCATTAGTTAAGCAAGGGATCTCCAAGTATCCCTAGGATCTCCTAGTATCATCATCATATAAGCAAGGGATCTCCAAGTATCTTGAGGATCTCCCAGTATCCTCAAAATTTAAGCCAGGGATCTCCAAGTGTCCTGAGGATATCCAAGTATCCTCATCATATGAGGAAGGGATCTCCAAGTATCTTGAGGATGTCTTAGTATCCTCCAGTTAATCAGTCCTGCCCTGGGGAACTCTTAGTACCCGCCAGTTAATCAATCCTTCACTTGGGGATATCTTAGTATCCGCTAGTTATATAATCCAGTGATGGGGATCTCTTGGTATCCTGCACTCCCAAACCTCGGAACAAAATACGAACAGGGGGAGCTCCCGGGATGCCGTCCCGTAGTCCCAATAGTAAATACACCACAACAAATCAATATTTCATAGAAAGAAAGAGAAATGCGAACAACAAGTAAAATCGAGAATCTAACATGCTTCATAAGAAAGAAAAATATTGCAATTTAGTCAAATAGGGCAAATAAGTTACTAACATACTTTCAAACAGAAGACAGATATTGCAATTTAGTCAAATAGAGAAAATGAGTTACAAACATGCTTTTCCTAAGTCAAAACAAGTGAAGTTTCTTTTTAAACAATTAAATATGTGAAGAAACACAGTCTAAATAACCCAAGTAAGGTGAATTTTCAACAACTAGCACAAGTACACGCCTCACACCTCGCGCACAAGGCATTTGAATAATGGCAAAGATATACTAAGGGTAGAGTTCCCCCGCACAAAGTTAGGCAAGCCACTTACCTTGATTTGGTACAAAACCGCTAAGAAACAATGCCCTTCCCACGAGTATCCGACTCCGAGTGGCCCAAATCTATTCAAACCAATTACACATTGTAAATAACATCGAAAGTAATTAGTTACATTGTTAAAATTAAATCTAAGGCGTGAAAATAGGTGAAATAACCAAAATGCGACTCAGGCTAACGTCTCAGAATCGAATAATTTTTACATTTTCAAAAACCTTGTACTCTCACAAGTCTAACTATATAAAATCTCCCAAATCGGAGGTCAAATGCCCCTTCAAACACAATAGTTTAGCCAAAGAAGTTTTACCCAAATTATCTAATTATTTATCCAAATTTCGAATTTAAATGATGGATTTAACCACAAAATGATGGAATATAACCAAAAGGGATCATAGAAATGTTATACAATAATCTCTTCTTCAAAATCACTCGAAACCGCCTTCTCCCGAGCTCTCAATTTATTTTTCAACTTATGAAATTAAACCCTCGGATTTTGTCATAACACACAGTGATTTCCGCTTTCGCGGACCAAGGACCGCTTTTGCGGTCCCGCTTTCGTGGTCAAATTGCCGCTTCTGCAAATCAACTAAAAATACCAATTTCTGCTTCTGCGGGCCTTACATTGCAGAAAAAATCCCTCTTTCGCGGAAAATCCACCGCTTCTACGGTCTACACTCTTCCCATCGGGTTCCGCTTCTACAGTCCTCGCATAAGCGAGTCTGCCTCTGCGGAACCAAGACCGCTTCTGCGGTTCTGGCCTCATGGCCTCCTTCCACTTTTGGGAGCTGAGCCGCTTTTTTGGCGCAACTTTTGTGGTCCCTAAGCCGCAGAAGCGGAAACAACAGAAGCAGCAACATATTTTCATTCGAATTTCCAAAATCAACCCGTCGAGCATCCGAAACACACCCGGGGTTCCTGGCACTTCAACCAAACCTACGAACATATCCCTTAACATCACTCAAACTTGTACCAATCCATAAATAACCTAAAACAATGCCAGAAACACAATTTAATCAATGATTTGGACTTCAAATTTCGAAAACTTAACTAAACTCGCATTCGATTCAAATCCTAACCAAAACAAGTCTGATTGACTTGAAATTTAGCACGCACATCCCAAATAACATGACAGTGCTACAAAAACTTCCGGAATCCCATTCCGACCCTCAGATCAAAAATTCACTATCGGACCAGAACTTCAAAATTCTAACTTTCGGTATTTCTAGCCAATTTGAGCTACGGACCTTCAAAACACATTCCGAACACGCTTCTAACCCCAAAATCACCTAATAGAGCTAAGGGAACCATCGGATTACCATTCCAAGGTCGTCTTGACACTGTTCTAATTACGGACTATTTTTTCAATACATAAGCTCTCATTTAGGGACTAAGTGTCCCAAAACACTCTGAATTCAATTACCGAACATCCCGGAAAACTAAAACAGCATAAATTAACTTAGGGTAAGATGTTAATGGGGAACGAGGCATAAATTTCAAAGACAAACGATCGGGTCGTCACAGTCGTTGTGTGAGTCCAAACTCAGGAAGAATAAGTGACTACAAAAAGAATAAGTGACTATAAAATGTGTACCTCGGTGGAAGGCATATCATAATGTTATATGGAGGCAAAGCATGTGGGTTATCTCTTGCAGAGTGTTCTGAAGTGGCGTGACCCTTATATATATTTTAGAAGATCTCATGTGTAATTGAAAAGTACGTGCGAAATTTGAAATTTCGGGTCGCCTAAGAGAGTGGGCTTAACTGTGTCGAGGATGAATTCGAGATTTGCAGTATTAGATGATCTGTGTTTTTACAAACTTATAAATGATTTGAGTATAATCTCACTATGGTATTGTAGCATCAATAAGTAAAAGTGTTACCTGTTATTGCGTGTATCTTGATCTATGGTTTCGAGCCAAGTGGGGGAGTCTGCTATGAGCAGTTTATTGCACGGTTAGATGCTATGTTGGTTCTGGTTTGGGGCGTGTGAGCGAATTAGCTATGGCTATAGTAAAGGAAAAGTTTTGTGAACGTTATATTATGCTTTGTATGGTAAGAGAATCACGGAAGGATTGAGTTGATGTTGGCAATAGATGTTCGATGCATAGAGCAGGAAGTGGCTTGGTTGTTCTAAGATGAGGTTATATTCTGCGGTGTCAGAGTGCTTTGAGGCACGGGTCATTCTGTTTGTTGGGTCAGGTAAGTTGCAATTTGAATAAGAGTTAATGACTCTCTGGAATATTCCAATGTGTTCAAGATTCTACAAAGAGCAATTGGCCATCTTAAAGTTAAGCATGTGGTTAGAGATTATGTTTTCATTGGAAGAGGTCCAGATTAGTGGTATTTCTATGTTAATTGTGGGATTCTAAATATCAGTGTCAAAAAAGTAAATGTAACAAATTTAGATTCGCAGGAAGTCCTTAGAGTAAAGTATTCTGGAATGTGGTATTTTTGGAAATAATTGAGAGAGTATTCAATGATTTATGGGTCTTAGACGGTGTGGTTTTATGCTTGGGTCTCTGATGGTAAGATTGGGTCAAGGAATTGCAGTGCTACAGCAAGATGAAATATCAATTGAAAATGAACTACAAGGAAATTTAGATAGATGGAGTATCTTGATAGTAGACTGGATTGGCATGGTAAGGATATGGTTAATTCTTTATATATGTTAGAGGTAATGAGTTCGCACAAGTATTTTGCAGCAATGCTCTTGGGTTTCGACGACTTGCGTGTGTTAAATTACAGTTCAGTTCAGAAAGGAAGTTCATAAAACATTTAGGTGGTGGGTAGCCTCAAATAATTAAGGAAAATGGTACTGCTATTGGGAAGTGATTTGACGAGAATATATGTTTCATGACAAAGGGAAATGTGATTAAACGGATGGTACTTCGGTGGAATTGTGGAACTTTCTTGTTATATTGACTGGAGATATTTGAGCTGGCTTGGTAGTACATGGAAATATTAGAGTACCTACCACGGATTTATTAAGTATTAAAGGTGTGGTATGTGCTCCGACGGTAAAATTGGGATCAGGTATGAGGATTCATGTTCTATATGGGGTTGGAGACTGAGAGTTCTCATGTGCAGACCATGTTGTGGTTGTGGATCGGGTGTATCGACACTGTTTAGAGACTACCAAAGGTTTGGAGGCCCGAGTGGATCTCTCTCTGCTTGGTATGTTATATTCCGCATATGATGTTGGATTTAGACTGGTTTTCTTATTGTTGGATTATTTTGGATTATTGCACTGTGGGCTATGCCAGAAAAGCCACAGGGTGAGTGGCGAGGTGCGTTGGAGTATGTTCTAGTAGAGTGTTTATGTTTCAAAGAACCAGCAAACAGCTAGGAAGGATTATTTTTCTTAACGGGGCCTTCGTGATGGATGTTAGTGTAGAGGTTGCTGTCATTGATTTAGCTCTGGTGTTGAGGAACTTTTCGAATGTGTTTCTTGTGGCCGAGCATGACGTCGGGCAAAGTTGTTTATTTTGGTATTGATTTGGTGACGGACACCATATCGTATGACTCCGGCAGGAAATATGGTAGTGGAAGGAACTGCTTCATGCTTCCTCGATAAGGAGTTCATTGGCAGAATAATGTGGATGTGTGTTCTAGTTTGACTCGGCTCGGTTGGCTCCAAAATATATTATTGAGGGATAGGTTGATTCGACCATTATTGAGCTTACTAGTGTTCTGGGAAGATCTATAAGACACTTTTCGATGTTTCAAGGTATGGTGATTTGTTGGTTATAGGAACGTATGGTGCAGTTATTTTGGGGTGTCGCAGTGGAAGTCGAGCGGGGAGAGTAATTGGGTGTTTCTCGGTGAATGGTGTATTAGATATGACCTATCGGGTTTTCATGGTATATGTTACTTTTTTCACTGCGGGTGTAATGATTTGATTTGGTTTCGAGCATCAAAATTGTGCTAGGTTGTCAATTTCGAGCATAGTGACTTGAGTTGTCTTATGCGGGATAGTGTTGGATAGGATCGCGCAATGCAGTGAAGCTATGTGAAGATATGACCTTGCGGGCTAGATTCGTATGTTATGTTCTATGATGTGAGACGGATTCTCACCTACTATTGTGGTGGTTCTGGTGAGCTTGATTTACAGCTCTTTCAATTGAGTCATTTTCATGATTGAGTATGTTCGGACTGTTGCTTATTGGTGCGCATTGTTATTCAAGTTGTGGCTTAGGCTCGTATTGATGTGTCATGTCACTAGGAGGGTGTGTTTGGTCAGAAGGAATCATTGGATCATCAATGAATACAAACGGATTCGATTCATGATGTTTAAAGGGTTAATATCGAGGTTCTGTTCAAATTTACTATGGTAATTGCAAGAGGGGAAGTGGCCTCATGAATAGTTAATCTGAGAAATGGTTACGGCTTATTGCATGTTGCAGTATCTTTGGCAGTAAATGGAAGTGTTGGAATGAGATTTCAGTCGATAAGAGTTTCTTTATCGGTATTTAGGTGTTGTGTACAGCTACTTCGAATAGAGGTTATTATTGCAAGCATAAGAGTTATGTGGTTTATCATGTAATGGCACTGAGGTTTTAGATATGAGTTATTACAGCTGGTTCGGGCTTATTCAGATTATATACGTGGGATTTCGATCTTGTGGGCGATCTCAACAGTAGAAATGTGGTTCTATGTTTTATGGGTTAGGATGGATTGTGAAATTTCAGTTATATTGTGGTATCGAAACTATGTGAGATAGGGTAACGTGGGATCTCCCCCGGGAATATGCATGGCAGGTTTATTCAGCGATGGGTTGGTGTTTAGAACAACTCCAAGTACGTTCGAGGACGAACGTGTGTTTAAGTGGGGGAGAATGTAACAACCTGACCGATCGTTTTGAGATTTTGCAGTTTGATTGCTAGTTCCCGATCATGAGTTTCCAATTATTATACATTATGACTGATATGGATCGTTAATTTTTACTTTCAAGAAAATCGAAATGAATTTGAAAGAATAGTCTTAATTGAAAGCTTTCAATTTGAAATGTTTACCCAGGAGTTGACTTATTTGCATATGAGTTTGGATTGATATTTTTATGATCTGGTTAGCTTCGTCGGATGATTTATGACTTATGAGTGCGATCGGAATCGGTTTTAGAGGTCCGTTGTGAAATTTGGCTTGAATTGGTGAAACTAGTACTTTTGCGATTTCCGGTTGATGGGTAAAATTTTGATCCGAGGTCGGAATGGAATTCCGAGAGTTGCTGAAGCTCCTTTATGTGATGTGGGATGTGTGTGTAAAATTTCTTGTCATTCGGAGGTGTTTTGGTTGGGGTTTTTATTAAATGTGTGTTTCGGAAGTTTTTGGAAAACTTAGGCTTTAATTCGATGGGAAATGATGATTTTGATGTTGTTTGAGGTGTTTTCTTGATTGGAACAAGTTTGAATGATATTATGGGATATTTTTAAATATTTGGTTGAGGTCCCGAAGGCCTCGGGTGAGTTTTGGATGGTCAATCGGACCATTTTTTAGCTTTTTGAAGTTGCAGAAATTTCAAATCAGGTGTGGCAGGTTTTAAGCCTATGTGTTCGCAATAGTATGGTCGCGATCGCATAGGAGGATTTTGGCAGGGCTGAGTTTTGCTCTATGCATTCGCAGTACAGGGTCCGCAATCGCATAGTAGAAGTTGAGGGTCCAGCTGAGTTGCTCTCTGCGTTCCATTTAGGTGCTCGTGTTTGCATAGGTTCAGGAGCTAATGCATTGCGATCGCAAGGGTATCACTGCGAACGCATAGATGGAATTCTGGGAAGGTGATTTTTTTTCTCTGTGATTGCAGAGGTTAGGATGTGATCGCATAGAGGAAAACAACACCTGGGAAGAATGAGAATATATTATTTCCTCCGCGAGTCAAAGTTAATCTCCACAATTGTTGGGCATGTTTGAGAGCTTTTGGATGGGAATTGAAGAGGGTTTCGACTGGAATTTATTCGAGGTAAGATTTTTGAACTTAAAACTCGATTATATTGTGAAATTGGTCTAGAAATTCATGGAAACTAAGCCTAAAATTCAAAAAAGTTAACATCAATTGGGATTTGATGGATCATTTGAGCTCGGATATGAGAGTTCTTGGTATGTATGAACTGGTGAGAAGAGGAGGAATCCATTAATGTTAAATTTTTTGAGTTTTGAGAAGTGGGCCAAGGGCTCAAGTTTTGGTAAATTCGTTTGTGCCCGTTATTGATTTTTTTCGATTGGGTTTTGTTCCCTTAGAATATTGTGACGTATTCGTTGTGGTTTTGGGTAGATTAGACGCGTGTGGAGGCCGATTTGAGGGGCAAAGGCGTCGAGAGCTAGAGATGTCGCTTGTTCGAGGTGAGTGATGATTGTAAATGATATCCTGAGGGTTTCAAACCCGGATTGCATATCGCAATGTTATATTGAGGTGAGACACGGGCTTATTGCCATACTTGGGGCTTATTGCCGACTATTTGAAATCCTTTGTGAATTTCCATCACTATTTCCCTTACTATTTGAAATATTACTTGAACTCAGTCCAATTAAATTATACTGTTACATAAACTCATCTATTTTTACTCAAATTTAAGACTTAAATGATATTTGAACTAATGTTTGAGCTGAACACTATTACTTTATTGATGCCCGAGGGGCTTATGACTATTTCTTTGGACAAATTGAGGCCGAGGACCATATGTGAGGATATGTTGAGTGATATGAGGAGGCATTCAGGCCTCGAGTGTTATGTGAGGAGTCTTTCAGGCCTCGAGTGTTATGTGAGGAGGCTTCAAGGCCTCGAGTATGATGTGAGAAGGCTTTCAGTCCTTATGTTGATATGGTCAGGCTTTCAAGCCTTATGATGATATAACGTTTGGGCTGTAGGAGCCCTCCGGAGTATGCACTTCCACAGTGAGCGCGGGTTCCCACGTGATTTGAAACAGTGATAACAATGGACACTGTATGATGCAATTTGTCAGGTAACAATAACTGACCAGGAATAAGACCGTGCGGTCAGGTAACAATGGCTGACCAAGAACAGGATTATTGCCCGAGGGGCAAGTTTTATGTGCTCATTTTCGCATACTTGTTTGTCCTTTACTTGTTATACTATGGAAGTTGTGCTCGAGGGGTGGTTTCTGTGCATAGTGGCACTAATTATTGAAATTATTTTCGCTACTGTTGAAAAGATCATTTTCAAAAGAGGTTTAAAACTGAGCCAAAATATTTCTAAAGATTTCGCAGCTTCACTAATTTTCTCAAAGAGATTTACACTGCTTCTATACAGCATGATGGTTGGTTATGCGTGGTTTTTATTGCTCAGTCATTATTTACTTTTATTACTCACTGAGTTGGAGTATTCACATTACTCCCTGCACCTCGTGTGCAGATGCAGGTATTTATTCACCCAGTACAGGTTTTGAGCTGACTGGAGATATGCTATCGTAGCTGAGCTAGGTAACCACCAGCGTCCGCGGCACCGGACTTCTTCCTTTAGATTCTAAATTTCATTCTGTATGTTATTGGTCATGTAATTGTACTTATATTCTTCTAGATGCTCGTTACTTGTGACACCCCGATTTGGGTTGTGCTTGGTTGTACTTCCGCTAAGTAATGATAATAAATCATCTGTAAAATCATTTATTCATGTTATCTATTTCTTTAAAAGGCAAATATGATTGGTTGGTTGGCCTTGTATTCACGAGAGGGGCCTTCACGATCGGAACTGGGTTTGGATCCTGACAATAAACTATTCTTGAGAGTTCCACATGGTTATCAATGGAGGGTTGAAAGTTCAAACTGCTGCTTGTGGAAGGAGAAGACAGCGTGGTTTTGCACATGTTCAAGATGGGAGATTCAGTGGGCTGGACAACACATACTGTCCGTTGTTAGTTTTGGGCCCAAGGCTTCTAGCAGGCTTCTGGATTGTACAAAATCATCTTCGTGTTTTTTAGCGAACTACTCAATTTAGCCTTTTCGAACAAAGTTGCTACAAATATTAATGTAAAAATTGTATGGGCGCCCTTTTTTAATCTGTAATCGTTTTATCTTTTGTTTGCATTCGTCACTTTTTAAAAAACTTCAATTTCTCTTTCTCCTCCCCTTATAACATAAATACTTCAACTCTAGAGCTGAAGTTTTCCAGTTACAACACAAAAACTTCAGCTCTAATGCTGATGTTTTCCAGTTACAACACAATCCCAGTTACTAAACAAAATTACAACATAGAAACTTCAGCTCTAAAGCTGAAGTTTTCCAGTTATAACACAAAAACCTAAGCTCTAGAGCTTAAATTTTTATTTTATAACCGGAAAACTTAAGCTTTAGAACTTTAATTTTTATTTTATAACCGAAAAATTTAAGCTATTTTATAACTGGAAAACTTAAGCTCTAGAGCTTAAGTTTTCCGGTTACAAAGACAAAAATTTCAGCTGAAGTTTTCCAGTACAAAAGAAATACTTCAGCCCCGTGGGGTTGAAGTTATATGAAAAAGTGGGTACTAGGGGTGTTCAAAACCGATCCGAAACCGAAAATGGATCCGAAACCGAAGCTTAATGGCTTAGTGGTAACGGCTTAACGGCTTAACAGACGGGGAACGGATTAAATTTTTTTGATTAACGGCTTATCGGATTGGGGGCGGATTATTCAATTTTCTTAACGGGTAATCCGTTAAACCGTTAAGAATATATATATATATATATATATATATATATATATATATATATATATATATATATATATATAAAATTTATTTTTATTTATATAATTATATATATTAAATATAAAAAACTAAAAACCTTAAAAATGAATAAATATAAGTGTATAATAAAAATACCAAATTACAAAAATAATTAAACAAACACCCCCACCCCCACCCCCATATGTTCTGTACGGTGTATTGTCCACAAACAAAACTAATTATCTAATATTCTAAATTTCTAATTCGTAATTACTAATACCTATTCCTCATTCTATAGAAAAACAGAAACTTTTCGCCTGAAACCGTAACAGCAGCAGTCGTCGTCTTCCACCAGTAGCCACCAATCCTTTCCGCTCCGCTCGTCGTTGTCTACTTTCACCAGTCGTCGGTCTCCCTCCTCTCGCCATCTCGTCTCTCCAATTCTCCAGGTACTCTTCTTATCCTCGTCTAAATGATTTAGAGATGGATGACAGGATGAGATATGTCGGTCGTCGGAAATGTCCAGGTACTCTCTCGAAATAATTTTTTCAAGGAGTTGGGGACTTTAGTGCTAATAGATTATAAGGTAAACCTCAATTTTTTTCTGCAATAACTTTAATTTCTATGAAAAATGCGGAAAAATGACAATATTTGTTGTAATATAAACCTCAATAACCTTAAGGCTAGATAAATCTCTCCAACACTTTGACACTTTTGTGTCCTTACTTGCTTTAATTTATTGATAACTATACTAATTTTTGAATTATCCAAGCTCTCATTCGATATGTCCAATAGCCATTTCAGCTCCTTGTGTGTGTTCCACCTGTCTTTAATAACCAATGTCTTTATTCGCATTCCTTTTCTTTTGTTGTTGCAGTGATTCATACATGGCTGAAAATATACAAAGTGATAAGGTGATGATGGGTGAAAGTGGGGCTTCTAATTCAAAAGCTACCTAGATGAAAGAATGCATCTCTTTTGAATATGTTTAGTGTGATATATGCAGTTTTGGTGCCTTGATTGAAAGTGTCATGCTAATCCCTCCCTTCCCAAAGTGAATGATGTACATGAAGATTCTGATTTTTCCCCAGCTCTTTGTTAAAAATAAATAAGAAAATTAGTTGTTGAGATGACTGAAGTTTATGCTAATCAAGGACTTTCTTCTTGACACTGGAAAGCTGTTCTCATGACTATCTTAATGATGGTCTTCCAATTATATATATGGTGAAGGAATGTTGCCTGAAGTTTATGCTTAGTGAATTGTGACTCTATGCTATTCTGTAGTTCGTGAATGCTTAGTACAACACAAATATTATAAATTTATTTGTTCTTTTCTTCAATGTATTTTACGGGGTGAGTTTGCTATATGAACAATAATCCTTTTTTCTCTCTGGAAAAACAAGAAAGTAAATCAATTGACTTGTTTATCAGCCTTGTGTAATACTGTAAAACAAGCTAGCACTGGACAACTCTTTACTTGTTTTCCCCTTTTCATTTGGCCTTGCACTGAACCTCTTATCTTTCTTGCCTATGCTATGGGCGCACTGTATCTTGAAAAATTTGTGACCAATTGTTGTAAACCTGACAATGTATCTTATCTTCTCTTTTTCTTTGTTTCATTGTATTGTAAAATCCATGGCAAGGTTAGATGCCTTTGAATGTCATGCACAGGAAATTTTAGTTATGTCCTAGTGTGCGGACAGAATACATTTGAGCCCTTAGGTATTAAACCGATAAACCGCCCAGTAACCGCCGGATAAGAGCTAACCCGATACCAATCCGCCCGATATCTTATCGGGTGGCTAACGGATGAATACATTTAAAAGCCGATAACCGTTAAGCCAAACCGTTAGAGTAAAAGCCGCCCAATCCGCCCAATGAACACCCTTAGCGGGTACAGTTGCAATTTTTTTGCAAAGCGGGCACAAGTTACAATATGGCACAAAAATGCAAATGCTCCAATATTAATCAATTCATGAAATGTGCATTATATATAAAATGCTATCAAATTTGACTATAATCTTATTTTTATTGCAAAGTGGCTAAAAAATGGGCAAATTAAAGTACTTCCATGTATGTCAAGTTATGACTACAAAGCAAATTAATTTGAACTTTGAGCTGAAGAAGGAGTCGATTGCTTCACTCTCACGATGTCACTGACTTTTTTTATTCTGCTAAAATTTCATTGAAAGCCATTATGTTAATTTCAAAAAAATCAAATTTCTCTAATTTGGATTCGTTTCAATTGTATAATATTGGATTATTGTAGATATATCTCAAAGAGTTTGAATAACAAATTTGGAACGGTTTTGTAGAGATTTGAGATGGATTGAATTAAAATTTGAAGTAGGAGATGAATATGAAAGAAGATGATATGTGTACATATCGTGCATCTTCTATGTATCACTTATGTATCCCATATGTGACAAATATCATGTATATACATGTATACCTGTGCGTGAGATACATGTTAGACATATATTGCAGAAAATTTTTAAACTCAATTTTAACTATGAATTTTGACTCCGAACGAGTCCAAATCATCTCGAATCTTCCTCGAATTTTGTATATTTCCCCATCTATGTGTTTTCGACGAATTTCAACTATACCTATATTAAGAAAAGCATTCCTGCCTAGGTCTATTGAATATTATATATCATTGATAACAAATATTGGGTCAAAACTGATCTAAATCACCTCAAATCCCTCTAAAAATTTGTATGTGACCTCATTTTATGTGTTTTTCATGAATTTAAATCTTACCTACTAAAAGTGTTATATATCATTGGTAAATTTTTAGCGCTATTCTTGGTCGCACAACTCAATGACTAATTGTTGATAAGTAGTGTCTGTTTGTAGCTATTCATGTAGTTTTCTCACCATCTTTTTGTGTTTAGTTTTGTTTAAAAATGATCTATTAGTTTCTCATGGATTATGAGTGGTTTCCAAAGAAATGTATAGTCACGTTAAGCATTTTTACATGGTATTTGAGCCAAAATCTAAAAAGTTTATTTTTTACCATTATTTTCTTTCTTCTATATTTTTGTATAATCTTTTGACAATTCAGTGGCCCTAACTAATTCACATTTGCACTATTTTCTAGCCATTAAAGGAAAAATATTTCATGCTAAGGTCATTCCATTCAGACTCCAATTAGATGGCTCTTATTAATATCGGAGGAATCTCATCGATGTCATCACATTTCTAAATTTTTTTCTTGGAAAATTACGCAATACATCAAATATTATATTATACTTACCATTTATAATTATGTTTGAATTGTATAATAGATTTATAAAATAAGAGATTAATTGTTTTGAACTGAAACAAGAGAGCAACAAGCTCTTGTAGCTCAGTTAGTTAGTGTGCTCGTTTAGTTAGCGGAGGCCTTGAGTTCGGCGCTTTGCAAGAATATTTTATTTTTTCGTATTTCTATATTCCGCCTTAGTTGTATCCGTTGCGCGAACAAATACAGTCGATACATATGGTATCCTTATCCACTTTTGTATACAGTCGATACAAGATGTATTCTTTCTATAAACCCTTGTATTTCACCGTAGTTACAATTGCTACATATTTTATTTGTTGCATGAATGAATACATTTTTCCAAACGAATACAATTGATACACGTTGTATTCGTTGCATGAACGATACAATTGACATAGGCTATATTCGTTCGTATTTGAATACAAGCGATACAAGTTAGTAACAATTGAATAATAGCAATGAAGAATAATTAAGCAAACTATAGTTACTAAGCTATAAGCTATGTGGTTTATGAAAATTAAGAGGGAACGACACAAATAGCCACTAAAAGAAGTGGCTTTTATTTTAAAGCCACTGTTTTCAATGTATTTAGATATTAGCCACTCCTTTAATAAACTTTTACCTGGATGGACAAAAATACCCGTCTAGTATAACTTAAACCTATGCTATTACCACCAGCAACAGTTACACAAACAAAAAGAAGCGAACAGCAGCAGCAGTAGCAGCAGAAACGGCGATCAACTGAGGCGAGCAATCATTTCTCTTTCGATTTCAAAAGTTCAGCACTCTAATCCAATAAAACAACATAGATAAACAGTAAGTTCTACGTTATTGTGTTTCTATAGATTTTGATTTCCCTATAGTTAATACTTTTTTAGATCTGTGTTGATCTGATTATACAGTAGTTAAGAATTTGCCCTTAACTTTAAATTTTTGGATTGATAAAGTTTAGGACATCGCCTCCTATGATAATTCTGTATTCCGGACATAGTGTCTTTATTTTGAAAATTGAATTCAAAAGTTAAAGAACACAATATCCTTAACTTTGATTCTAGTGCCCTTATTTTGCAATATCATTTAAAAAACTTAAGGACACAATCTCCTTAACATTGTTGTTGTTCTTCTGTGTACAAAGTTCTGTAGCTTTAGTTTCAAATTATATATTTTTTTTTCTGGTTCAAAAGTTAAGGACTGACAGTCCTTAACTTTTGAACTAGAAATTCAAAATTAAGTACTATATGTCCTTAACTTTTAAACCAGAAATTAAAAGCTAAGGACTGCCCGTCCTTTAACATTAAAACTTGGAATTAAAAAGTTATGGACTCTTAGTCCTTAAGTTTTAATTTCTAGTTCAAAAGTTAAGTACTGGAAGTCCTTAAGTTTTAATTCCATTTTTAAATGTGAAAGTCTGTAGTCCTTAACTTTTAATTCCATGTTTAAATATTAACGACTGGTATTCCTTAACTTTTAATTCCATGATTAAATTTTAAGGACGGACAGTGCTTACCTTCGTCTTGCACTTACAGTACACCTGTTCTTAGATGTTCCATTTTTTGACTTGCAAGATGGAAACAATATGTATAATAGTTGCTTTTAATGGTAGATGGACTGAAGACTATAAATATCTTGATCATCAAACAAAGATTTTCATAGCACCTGAATCAATTCGGTTTGAAGATTTCATTACACAAATTTTTGAGCTTATTGAATTTGATAAGAAAAGTTTGAATTAGTAATATGGTTTGATATCATCCTTGGAACAAGAAAAGGAATGCTTGTATCCAAATATTTAGATCTTCGCACATGTATAGAGTTGCTAAAAACTCATTCACTCTTCAAGGGCTGTTGTTTGATAGTTGATATTTCGGAAAGAGTTTTTGCATCAACAAGCAATGAACATATCGATACAAAAACTGAAAATGACAATCAACAGCAATCCAAACAGATAGTTGAAATAGATATGGTTGAAGCTCAACCATTAAATGAATAGGTGCTTCAAACATTTGAATCTATTCACGTATAAGAAAAAAGCATTATTGAGATTGACAACGAGCAAGTTTTGGGTATTCAAGTGTTACAGAGTGCACCATTAATTGAAGAAGTTGTTGACCAAACTTGTCCACAAATAACTAGACGAAGATCAAATTTGATACAAAAAGAATCTCCAACTATGATATTAAGAGAAACTGCTTCATTGGATGAAATAAAAGTCGGATCAGTATTTGACAAGAAGAAGAGTATAATTAACTGTTTTTCCAATATAGCAATTAAAGGACATTTTGAATTCAAGGTTGTAAGATCAAGCTCAACAAGATATTCGTTGAAATGCAATGATGATAGGTGTTGTTGGTGTGTGCGTGCTTTCAGAATAAAAGATTCAACATTGTTCAAGATAGTAAAGATTGAGAAAAAGCATGACTGCTCTGTGAACACTAGGAAAGCAGATCAAAGGCATGCTACTTCAAAGTTGATTAGTGGTTACATTATCGACAATCTTCAGGACCCAAGATTTGAATCTACACCAGCTTTTGTCATGGCAGAGATGCAAAAATTGCACGGACCAGACATTGGATATGACAAGGTGTGGCATGCTATCCAACATGCTTCTGCTTTAATAAGAGGAAGTCCTGAAAAAAATTATGAATTATTGTGTTTATATTTGTATATGATGACAAGTAAAAACCCGGGAACCTATACTAACATAAAGATAGACGACGACAACAGGTAAACAATTTAGAACATGTTGTATTCTAATCTTGTTAACTTTTGAGTTATTACCAGAAGTTGAGGACTGCATATCCTTAAGTTTTGAACTTGTAATTAAAAGTTAAGGACATTCATTCCATAAGTTTTGAACTTTGAAATAAAAGTTAAGGACAGCATGTCCTTAACTTTATTACTTGTAAATATAAGTTAAGGACTGACTGTCCTAAAGTTCAGGTATTTTAACATTTTTTTTATATTAAATTTACAGGTTTGTTTATATTTTTATCCATATGGATCATCAATAGCTGGTTGGAATCATTGTAGACCAGTGATTAATGGTCATGCAACTTTTTTGAAGTCAAAATATCGTGGTGTTTTAATGATTTCAATTTCAAAAGAAGAAAATAACCAAATTTTCCCTTTAGACTTTGGAATAGCTTAATCTGAAAACAACAACTCATGTGAGTGGTACTTTAGTCAGCTTCGCAATGCAATTGGGAGCTGTGAGAATTTGATTTTTTTATCAAACAGGCATCAAGCTATTGCAAATGGCATTGCAAAGGTATATCCTGAAAGCCATCATGGGATTTGCATCTATCATTTGGAGCAGAACCTAAAGCGAAGGAAGGTGAAAAGTGAGGTGATAAAACTTTTCCAAAGTGCTGCAAGAGTATACAGGCACAAAGATTTTGAGCTATACATGTCAGATATTGCTAATGTAGATGAGAAGACATATGGCTACTTGATGGAAGAACCACCAGAAAGATGGGCACGTTCTTGTAGTCCACGACTAAGATATGACATACTCACCACAAACATAGTCGAGTCGATGAATTTTGTCCTATTAGATGCAAGGGAGTTGTCCATACTAAGAATGATAGATTTCATTCAAGTGAAGCTACAACATTGGTTTTATAAAAGAAGAAACAAAGCAGAAGGAACATTTTTTTATGTTTCTTGTTGGGTTGAGGAGGAATTGACGAAAAGAATAGATTTAGCATTTACTTTGAATGTAAGTATTATGTTCCATGTTTATATTATGATTTTAAGATAATTTAACATAATGTACTGACTTATAATTTTTCAACATTGAAGGTCTTCCCCGTTGATTCATGAGGTTCTAGAGTAGAAGAAGAAGGAATAACTTTCCTGGTGGACTTAAACAAAAGAACATGTGATTGTTTTCAATTTCAATTTGATGAAATGTCATGCATACATGCAATTGCAGCTATCAAGAAGAGAAACATCAAGAAGTCTGACTTTTGTTCGCATTGGTACTTAAGGGAATCTTGGCTGAAAACATATGAAAGACAAATACATCCTGTAGGACATACTGATTATTGGAATGTACCGAGGGTGTTAATTCACAAATTGTTAAGCCACCAGATTTCAAAGTGCCACCAGGTAGAAGAAAAAAGAAAAGGCATATTCCTGCTACCGAGCCATCAAAATTAACATATAAATGTGGTCGTTGCAAAAGAATTGGCATAATAGAACAACTTGTATATATTCTACGGCACTCCATCCATTTTCAAGAAAGCATAGAGAAGATTAGATATGTCCATTTATGTTTATCGGCTCTTTTAAGTTTCTGCTATAGATTGTATTCATTATTATTCTAATTTGAGCGGACGACTGGATTTTTAATATTTCTATCATGTTAACATCTTTTGATTTCTTTAGAGTTCAACAGTTAGAAGTTACGAACAGGAGTCACTAAATTAAACTTGCAATTTTAAAAATTTTGGACTAACGGTCCTTAACTTTGAATTTCAAGTTAAAGAGTTAAGTACATTGGGTCCTTAAGTTATAGTACCATGTTCAAAACATTAGGACAGACGGTCCTAAAATTTGAATTTGAAGTTAAAAAGTTAAGGACATTGGGTCCTTAAGTTATAGTACCATGTTCAAAACGTTAGGACTGACGGGTCCTTAACATTGGATTTCAAGTCCTTAAGTTATAGTAGTATGTTCAAAACATTAGGACTGACGGTCCTTATATTTGAATTTCAAGTTAAAAAGTTAAGAACATTGGGTCCTTAAATTATAGTACCTTGTTCAAAATATTAGGACTGACGGGTCCTTAATTTTGAATTTCAAGTCCTTAAGTTATAATCCCATGTTCAAAACATTAGGACTTAATGTCCTTAACTTTGAATATCAACTTCAAAAGTTTAGAACATGAGATCTTTTTCTTATATTTCCATGAATAAACCTACGCACTGTTTGTCTTTAATTCTACACAATTCCTTTTGATAGAATGAGTTACATTTTCAAATGTTAAGGACCACCAGTCCATAAATTTAATTACATTATGTTAAGGACAACGAGTCCTTAGCTTTGTGTTTCACGTTCAAAGGTTAAGGACATTTGGTCCTTAACTTTGAATTTGAAGTTCTCTTAGACCTGATCATAAAATAATACTAACAAACTCAATGGACAATAAAGATTCCAGAAAAAACAATGATATAACTAAAAACATACCTTGATATATACTTCTGCAATTGTAATTTTGCATAGCACTTACCAAAAATTATGCTATGCCAACAAAATATAAGTACCTTTTCACAAATTTACAAACTATTTTAATAAGTATCCTAAACTGGAAAAATTCAGAGGGGGGCACGTAGCATTTACAACAGTTTTATACAAAACACCACCACAATTTCATTACAATTCCTTTTCCCACAAAGTTTCATTCTCACTTTCATAATCATCACCCACATTTTCTAGTTGAGTGCATAACCAGAGTTTCTCTTCCATTCACCATGTGCCCAAAGATTTGCAGCAAGTTCTTTTTCAAAAGTCTTTTATGTCTTCGGGTTGGAATCGATGTACGTCCTTTCCAATCATCAGTAACTCCACAAATTTTACCAGAAATGCACCACAATCAATCCTAAAATAAGAAAAAGATATGCAACTAATTAAACAACAAAATATTAAGTTTGTATAAATACTACAACGAATAACAATATGTACGATCCAGTTTCGTGTGGTGATCTTTGCCATTGTATATCAAACTTGTTGAAGGCATTTCCAAAAGATTATGATGCTTTTCAAACTGTGCAAACCTTAGCATGTGGGGGATGATGAGCGCATACATTTCCATATGATTCATTCCAGCTTCATACGGCTCACTGTATATGGAATCATATACACTAATCTTTTTCAGATTCAAGTCCAAAACTCCCAACAAAAATGTGTCACAACTTTGTCATCTTCTGAAGGAAGGAGACATAGGAAAAAGATTTTATCAACCTCAGTCCAAGAAACCCCACATCTGCGGCTGTCCCCCCCACATATGGTGTTAGAAACAACAAGTCATCAGTAGCACACCAAAAATCATCACTAGCATCTCCACTAAAATCCTTATACACACGGGCCATGTAGTTATCAAAATGAATGTCAGTAGTTGTGCATTTAAAAGGATGATCGCGAGGGTGGTAACATTTCTTGTTTCTCAGATAATATAGCACAATGTCAATATGCTTCATAAAAAGGCAAACAATAAACAAATCCATCAATAATAAAATAATTAAAAAATGCCTTGTGAATTGTCTAACCTTATCATCTAGAACAAATTTGCTATCTGAGAGTTCAAGAAAGAATATTTTGCTACTAATTTTCTGATGATACAATTTATATGGATTTTTCCTGACACTATTATCATCAGCATATAAATCAGTCTCTCCCCTAAAAATTTTGATCATATCATGTTAGAATTTAATCATGAACTTAGCCTTTCATGTTGAAAATTTAGCGACAGGAAGTCCTTAAATTTGAATTATAAGTTCAAAAGCTAAGGATTGTCCTTAAGTTTGAATTCAGAATTCTAAAGCTAAGGACAGGCAATACTTAAGTTTAAGTATGAAGTTCAAAAGCTAAGGACACTTGGTCCTTAACTTATAGGTTCAAGTTTAGAACTTAAGGACTGTCTATCCTTAACTTGGAATTCCAAGTTCAAAAATTAAGGACAGGCAGTCCTTAAGTATTAAACTTGAATATATATGTTAGGTACAGTTAGTTCTAAAATAATTATAATAACCGCAGAAGTTAAGGATGTAGTGAAACACATTAACAGACTTACTCTTTTTTGCGACCTCACATATTCTCCTTGCCCAAACACACAGTGAATTTCTTCATCAATTTTTCATCTTCAGGGGTATAATGAAAAATACACATACGAGTGTATGTTGCTTTTTACCCAACCTGCACTCTTTAGTGTATTTTGATTGTCCGCCTTGGAACTTACTACTTTTCTCTCCTTATCAAAGGGAGATTTCAACTGCCAGCTAAGCTTTTTGTTCCTTTTCCCTCTACCAAGTACTTCCTCAACATTTTGTTCGAACTCCATAGTCATAGCAGCATCAACGTCCATTTGGGTACTTGTAGGAGTAGGAGTTAAAAGAGAAAATGACAGACCATCGTAACCAATACTGTCTCTCTTTCTTTTCCTTGGACATTGGTTAAGATCGTCATCATTGGTGTCTTTTTTGTTCTCCTCTACTGGTGACATTATATATATATACATATTAGTTTGCACCAACTCATCAAGAGACAAAATTTCAATTGTCAATATAATAATTAGAAGATAATCACTACTTGTCTTCTCCACAACAACTTCTTTTGTTTTTCATGCTACAACTCTGCTAAGATACTGCGTGCAACTTTTTCTTTCTCTTCCAGTTGAACATTTTCTTTATCTTTCAGTTCTTCACCAAGTTCTTTACTTGCTTCTTCACAAGATTCTGGAAAACTATTGACAAGAGCTTAAGATGTTGATAATCTTTTATTAAAACAAAGATATATAAAATTTATCTAACCATTTGCAATCTCTAAGATCATTACAGCAATATCATCATCTTCATATGTCGCATCTACAGAATTGGAACCAATCTCACTTCTGCCTATCTCTTGAGATTGTATTCCAGTTTCCTCTTGATATTGCACTCCACCATCTTTGCTCACTCCAGCATCTTCATTTATTGCTTGAAAATATTCTGTAACATTTGCAATTAATAAATATTCTAATAATTCACTAAAACTAATACACAATATATAATGAAAATTTTATCTAACCTTGATTAGGACAACTTTGAACACCAAATTTTTCTCTGTATGACAGCGGTGTCGGGATATCATATGTTCCTTCAAGGCATTTACATAAAATCTCATTGATACTTGTCCCCAAAGGACTTGTTAAATCGTCATGTGATTGCAATCCACACACTCTACAAAATTTATCTGAAACTCCTTTCTCTTGTTGATTGTCCTGGTTTTCACATTCTCTTAAATCTTCAACTTCTTCATTGACATCCATAGTTTATATGTATTACTCTATTGAATATACATTTAAAAGTAAAAAAATACAAAATATAGATCTAACCTTTCCCACTAACAGTAACATTTTCAGTTTCGTCATCAAGATGCGCTCCTTTGAAATCTCTTCATATTGAACCTCTGTATGCGCATTGATATTATCATGTTCAAAACCACTTGCAGCTTTATTGATAGTAGGCTCAGTGCCATGACTATCATCATCAACTCCTTCTTTCCTAATAGGAACACTAGATTGTCTTTGATCAGCATTCCCAAACATTTTGATCAAAGTATCCTGCTTTGATTCCATAGTTTTTTCTTTAAATCCTGAGTAATAAAATACCTTAGAAAAACAAGGACATGTTCAAAATTTAAGGACAGGCAGTCCTTCAGTTTGAATTCCAAGTTCAAAACTTAAGGACAGGCACTCCTTAAGTTTGAATTCCAAGTTCTAAACTTAAGACACTAAGTCCTTAACTTTGAAATCCAAGATCAAAACTAAAGGACAGGAAATTACCTTGATTTCATTCTCAATTTTTTTCTCTAAAACACAACAATTTTCTGATTCACTCTGGTATCTTTTGCTTGCAAATGTTTCATAAAACTCTATGATAATCTCTGAATCAAAAAACATAATATAAATAAATAAAGGGTGTTCGTAAGCATCAAATAAAAAAACTAAAATTATTCAAAGGCAGAAACACATACTCTAACGATTTCTTTAAGTACGCCTTCATCAAATTGTGGCGAAGAAGACCTTGAGATTTGTTCTTGTGAAACTGGCTCCTCAACCCAAAGAGGCTCTGTATTATCTTCTTCCACATTAATAAAGGGTGACACCTCAATCAACTTAAACAACTATAATATAAGAAAAAGAAAACATAAGTATACATAACTTAAACAAATAAACAAAAATAGATAGTAATTACATAAACATACTTTTTCATTATGGAAATACTTTTTCCAAAGAACCTCAAATTGTGGAGACTTCATATCAGAATAACATAACATTTTAGGATTACCCAATTCTGTGTATTTCAAAAATTGTTGTTCTTGGAATAAAGGAAGTACTTCCATAATCCACACACAAAAAGCAAAAGAAAAGCCAACTAAAGTGTAGCTATCCAGATCTTTTTCATTCTCTTTCTCCTTCTCAACCTCATTCTCGTTAGGCTTCAAACAACTCTTCAGTGATATTAGTAGAGTCTCATAAGCAACAGAAGCCCGGTTGAAGGAAGTGTAGAGTGCATCATTGTCGATAATTTTCATTATTTCCTTTGACACACTCCTATTTTTCCTCTTCCCTATCAAAAAAGACTCAACTAAATACAGAGTTGCCAACTTCAAAGAATCATCATCACTGCCAACGAATGATGATGTTGTACCATATGGGCGAGTATTCATAAACTTATACAAATCAGCCAGCTAAATCTTGTCCTTTCCAAGGAAATAGACTCTTAAAAGCCTATTTTCTTTCTCATGTAAGCCTTTCATCTCAGGCAACGAATAACACTTCAAACCAGTAATAATATGGAATTGATCACGGGTAAATTTAATATTATTGTCAAATACGCTGAAGCTCATCGAATTCATTGCTTGCAATTTCAAAGCAATACACAGTGCATAAGTTTACCAAAAAACTTCACACTTTTTAATTTGAAAAAGTTACCAAAAATACTTTCCCTCAATTTTGTCCATTGGCTATTTGACAAAAAACTTTTAATTGTTTCCTTAAAAGGAAAATCTCCTTTCCAATATATCAGATAATTATGCCACTGTGGAAAATCAAACAGACGTCGCCTTTCATTATGACACTAGAAAATAAGGAAAAAAAACAAATATTAGGAAATACATTCCTTAACTTTAAGTTTTAAGTGCAAATATTAAGGAAATACAGTCCTTAACTTATACTTTCAACTTCCAAAGTTAAGGACACTTAGTCCTTAACTTCAAGTTTCATGTGCAAAAGTTGAGGACAATCAGTCCTTAACTTGGAGTTCCAACTTCAAATTTAATGACAATTCTTCCTTACACTTCACGAACACAGTTAACTAAAAATTCATAAACACATAAAATAAGAAAAAACAAACAAAGATTAGGAAATACAGTCCTTAACTTTAAGTGCAAATACTAAGAAAATACAGTCCTTAACTTATACTTTCAACTTCCAAAGTTAAGGACACTTACTCCTAAACTTCAACTTTCATGTGCAAAAGTTAAGGACAATCAGTGCTTAACTTTGAGTTCCAACTTCAAATTTAACGACGATTATTCCTTATACATCATGAACAGTTAACTAAAAATTCATAAATACAGTAAGCTTATGAATTTATACAACTATTTTTATGAAATATCACTTCATAATCAAATAGATTGAACCAACCACAAAATAATTTCAACTTTCCCACACTAAAAATTTATCAAAATTAGAATCAGACTATATATACGACACTGAATCAACATAATATGCTCATTTTTGAAATATCAAACATACTTCACACGGCATGAACCAACTTACACATAAAGAAAAACGAAAATGCACAAAAGAAAAAAAAATTACCAGTCAGGATTGACAGAAGAAGACGTAGAATATGACAGAGAAGATGAAGGAGCAGAACTTTAACTGAATATCGCGATAGCAAGCGAGAAAGATGAAGAAGCGTAGAAGAGGAAACCCTGAAACCGCTCACATCTTAATGCAAATAAGGGTTTGGGACAATTTTGGGATTATAATCGATATAGAGAAAGGGTAATTATGTCTTTTCTACCTTAGTAGTGGCTATATTTTATATGCATTTTAATTAGTGGATAAAAAGTAAATACCGCATTATACAGTGGCTACGACACGCCATTTTTTATGAAAATTAATCCAATATTACTACAAGCCCACCGCGGCTTGTTGAGCTTAATTTCTCCACTCATGTTGCATTTCATTTCTCTCTACTTAAAAAATAAGGTTTAAAAATCAAATGCATGTTCGAACACCATAGCCAGACTTTAAACGTACAAAAGATGTTGAAAATGGTACACATGTTCTTCGTCAACTGTGTAGATGCTTTGGTCGAAGTTACTCGGATTATTACCTTAATGTTTTAAGTTAGATGATTAGATTTATTCACATGTTCGACTTCTTTTTATTTTTAAGAGTTAACGTTCACTTTATGATTTTTTTTTCTATGTTATTTTTAGATTGTGGATTCTTGAAATTTATGCTAAGGTATTTTATTATAATATTTGAAGAGCACCTAAATCTTCCAAGTTTTATTTGATTTTAAGAAACTTTAAATTAAACTACGGCGTCTTAGATAGGAATTGCTAAGACTTATATTTCCACATATTAAAGTGCCAAATCAAAGTTACCAGAAGCTTACGGATTCAAGAAATTATATTTTCATAACTACCTAATGAAAGTCTATAAAATGCAATAGAAATTTTATTTTATCCTATCATATATTCTTGGTTTATAACTTTCTCTCTCTCTCTAACGTACCACTTTAACGTTCATCAGCCAACGACCCCCTTCTCTCCGGCCGCTGCCCAGTTGCCGGCGAGTCGCAGGTAAGTCTCCTCCCCCCCTCCTTTCCCGTCCCTTCTCCCTTTCTTTTCTCTCTTTCCCTCTCTTGCTTTTCTTTTTCTTCCCTCCTTTTTTTTTGTTCGTTGTCCTTTCTATTGGTGCGATCGGCACTGGCAAATTTTCGGCGACCACCGGCGACAGCTCTTCCCTCTTTTCCATCTTCCTCTCTTTCCCCTCTTCTATCTCCCTCTCTTTCCCCTCTCATCTTCTCTTTCTTTCACCTACGACTTCTCCCCCTCTTTCTCTCTCCTCTTTCCTCTCTACCCCCTCCCCCCTTTTTTTTCTTTTGTCTTCACGTTGAACCTTTCTTCCAACCGAACACTAATAGTAGAGGCAGCGGGACCATCTTTTTCTTTTTCGTCTCCTTTTTCTTTGTCCAGGTGATTTATAATAGTGCCTAGAGTTCACGGAGACGGCGATTTCAGCAGTTTCACCTAGCAGAAATGGTAGTACGTGGCGGTAACCGATGTCAAGTAATATTTCTAGGTTCTTTCCATCGGGAGTTGGTACCTCCCGCTTTCTTGTCTCTTTCCTTATACTAGTTAAATTGTGACTATTTAGTTAGAATCACTTCAAGCATACTATTAGAGCACTTTCAGTTGGCTTCTTGTTCTTTCCTAGCTTGGGTCTGTATTAGTGTTTTTCGTAGTTTGTCGTAGGTATGGTGACTTTCATCTGGGATGGTAGAGTAGGGTCATGTCCTCGAGGGGTTTCGTGGGTGGGATAGGGGGTAGGGAGTGGGTCAATGGATAGGACGAGAGGCAAAAAGGGTAAGGGGAAATAGGGAGCTCGTAGATTGAGGATAGGGTCATGGAACATAGGCACGCTGATGGGTAAGTCTGTTGAGCTGGCAAAGATTCTCCAGAAGACGAAGGTAAACATAGCTTGTGTTCAGGAGACTAGGTGGGCAGGGTCGAAGACTAGGAATGCAGACGGATATAAGTTATGGTACTCTAGAGTCGTGAGGGTAATAATGGAGTGGGTATCTTGGTGGATAGGGATCTTAGAGAGGCAGTGGTGGAGGTTAGGCGAGTGAATGATAGGCTAATGTTTATAAAGTTGGTGATATATGAGTGCACCCTCAATATAGTTAGTGCTTACTCACCGTAAGTGGGCTTGGATGAGGAGGTTAAGAGGCATGTTTTGGGAGGGTTTGGACGAGATTGTGCATAATATTCCACCTACTGAAAGGTTATCATTTGGAGGGGATTTTGATGGTAATATTGGGTCAGCTGCTTGTGGTTATTGCGAGGTGCATGGCGGCTTTGTCCTTGGGGTTATGAACTGAGGAGGTACTTCGCCGTTAGACTTCTCCAAGGCTTTGGAGCTGGTGATTGCGAACTCATCTTTTCCAAAGAGGGAGGAGCATCTAGTTACTTTCCAAAGTTCGGAGGTGAAGACTCAGAATTATTATCTTCTCCACAGAAGGTGTGATAAAGGTTTGTGCAAGAATTCCGAGGTTATTCGGGGAGAGACCGTCGCGACTCAACATAAGTTTTTAGTGATGGACGTCGGTATTATGATGAAGAGGAAGAAGAGATATGCTTGTGGCCGATCGAGGATTAGATGGGGAGCTTTAACCTAGGATAAAATCTAAGAGTTGGACGGGAGGTTAGCTACTAAGGGAGCTTGGAGGAGTAGTGGGGACGCGAGCACTGTGTGGTCAATGACGACGAACTATGTGAGAGAAGGCAGTAAGAGAGTTTCTAGGGATACCGAAGGCTTTTTTCAGCAGGCATCAAGGCGACTGGTGGTGGAATGACGTAGTCTAAGGTAAAGTGGAGGCGAAGAAGGTAGCTTACGCGAAGTTGGCTGGGAGCACAAGTGAGGAGGAAAGGAGAGTGAATAGAGAGAGGTACAAGGTGGAAAGGAAGGAGGCAAAGCTAGCGGTCACGGAGGTTAAGAATGCAGCATTTGGCTACCTATACACGGAATTAGGGGAGAAAGGAGGGGACAAGAAGCTATTTTGGCTGGCTAAAGTGTGGGAGAGGAACGCCCGGGATCAGGACCAAGTAAGGTACATTAAAGACAAGGATGGTAGGGTATTGATGGGATAGTCCCTGATTAAGCAGATATGGTAGACATACTTCTATGATCTTGTGAACATGGAGGGGGACCTAGATATAGTGCTAGGGGACTTGGGGCATTCGGAGAGTTTGCGAGATATTAGGTATTGCAGGCGCATTAAGGTAGAGGAGGTTGTGGGGGATTTATGCAAGATGAGTAGGGGTAGAGCGACCGGGCTAGATGAAATCTCGTTTAAGTTATGGAAGTGTGTGGGTAGAGCAGGATTGAAATGGTTGACTGGGTTGTTCATTGTAATTTTTAGGATGAAGAATATGCCGGAGGAGTGGAGGTCAAGTATAGTGGTACCGTTGTTTAAGAACAAAGGTAATATCCAGTGTTGTAACAATTATCGGGATATCAAGTTACTTAACCATACCATTAAAGTATAGGAGAGAGTGGTGAAGGTGATGGTGAGGAAGACAACGTCTATGTCAAACAATCAGTTTGGGTTCATGCCGAGTCGCTCCACTACGGAAGCTATCCACCTTATTATGAGGTTGTTGGGCAGTACAGGGATAGGAAGAAGGATCTGCACATGGTGTTTATTGACTTGGAGAAAGCGTGTGCAAGGTCCACATGTAGGTGCTCTAGAGATGCCATAAGGCAAAAGGTGTGCCAGTAGCCTACATAAAAGTAATCAAGGACATGAATGATAGAGCTAAGACTAAGGTTAGCACTATGGGAGGTGGCTCGGGGCATTTCCTAGTTGTTATGGGATTACAACAAGGCTCTACGCATAGCCCGTTCTTATTTACCTTGGTGATAGATGCATTGACACACCATATTCAAGGGAATGTGCCATGGTGCATGTTATTTGCTGATGACATAGTTCTAATTGATGAGACGAGGGTCGATATTAACAAAAGATTAGAGCTTTGGAGACAGTCCCTCGAGTCTATGGATTTCAAATTGGACAAGTCTAAAACAGAGTACTTGGAGTGCAAGTTTAGCGCTGAGTCAAGGGAAGTATGCAGGGACATGAGGCTTGGATCACAGGTCATCCCCAAGAGAGATAGCTTCAAGTATCTTGGCTTGATAATCCAGGGGGACGGACAGATCGACAAGGATTTGACTCACCATATAGGGGCGGGTTGGATGAAATGGAGGCTTGCATCGGGACTCTTGTGTGATAAGAAAGTACCACCGTTAGTCAATGTTAAATTTTATAGAGTTGTGGTTAGATCGACCATGCTGTGTGGGGTAGAGTGTTGGCCGGTTAAGAACTCCCATATCCGGAGGATGAAGGTAGAAAAGATGAGTATGTTGAAGTGGATGTGCAATAACACTAGGATAGACAAGATTAGGAATGAGGAAATTCGAAAGAAGGTAAACGTGGCACCTGTGGATGATAAGATGCGGGAAGCGAAGCTCAGATGATTCGGGCTTGTGCGGAGGAGAAGCCTTGATGCTCCGGAAAGGAGGTGCGAGCGGTTGGCCATGGTACGGAAAGAGGTAGAGGGAGGCCTAAGAACTATTGGGGAGAGGTGATCAGGCAGGACATGGCACGGCTGCAGATTTCTGAGGACATGACCCTTGATAGGAAGGTTTGGAGGTCAAGCATTAGGGTTGTAGGGTAGTGGTAGTAGAGCTTTGCGTACTTCATACCGGGGGTGAGGCGGGGTTGGATTAGGGTTGATATTAGAAAGCTTGCAATTTATGTTGAATCCACACTATCCTTGTTTATTTTAGCCCCGGGCCTTAGTTACTGTTACTATTATTGAATGTCATATATCTTTTGGTTGTTATGCTTCTGTTACTATTATAGTTTCTACTAGAGTTACTAATGAATTGTCTCCTTCTCTTTTTCTTTTTTCTAAGCTGAGGGTCTATCAAAAATAGCCTTTCTGCCCTATCGGGGTAGGGGTAAGGTCTACGTACACATTACCCTCCCCAGACCCCACTTTGTGGGATTTTACTAGGTAGTTGTTGTTATTTTTACCTAAGAAAAGTCTACTGCCATAAATTATTTACAGTTAAAGAGGTGATAGAATGGACACTGCTCTTTTAGAGTTTCAAACTTAATATTCAAAATATAATTGAATAATTTATGACTCCTGTGCAAATCCATTGATCACACATTCGTATTTACCACCCTTCGAAGTATCTTGTCTTTGATTTCGAGTGAGAAAATAAATTGATTAATTTTTATTTTACTAAATAGTTTATAATTATTGATGATGGGTATACAGTACCTTAGCTTTATGTTTTAATGGTTTAACAAACATACTGTTAATGAACCAGATAAGGGACCTGGCACACTTGGTACACAACTCAATCAAAGAATTCAAACTAATGTGAGTTTCTATAAATTCAGAAGATAAAGAATCAACACAGGGACCTGATCCCCTTGAGATTCCCTGACAGCATTACAGTCAACTGTCTACAGCTGAAAAATGACTGCTTGCACTGTACATGCAAACAGTTCAGCACATACAACAGTCACATCCCATTGACCAACCAAGTGATTACATCATTGAAGTGATGTCATCCAAGTTGTATTAACAAAGAGCATTACAATAAAACGTCACTTTATCCTTCCACTTGGAAATTAAGTTTCATGATTGAGTTTTCCCTTTCTTCTACATATGCCTCAAGTGCTTTCTTCGATGAGTTCAAGTCTTCTTGAACTCTTGAGAATTCATTCAAGCACTCTAATCATTCATCTATCAAGCATTCTATTCTCAAGTGCATCAAGAAAAAAGTACAACACTACTACGGACCAATTCCTACAGCTAGTCTCTTGTAAGTCCTTAGTTGAGTTGTAACTATATAATTTTTCTTTAGTGTAATTCCTACTTTGTTTATCTAGAAGCTTTATTTAGAAAACTTTAGTTTTTGTGTCGTGACGAGAGTTAGTCATGAGTTGAAGCATTTGTAATAGGTGTATTGCAAATTTGCTTGTAATAGGTGTATTACAAGTTAGGGCGGGACTAAGAGTTTAATTCCTGGATTGCATAGGTTGTAATCTAAATATTGCTCATAATGAAGTTGAAATTCTACTAGTGTAGGTCGTGGTTTTACATCCCCTTGAGAAGGGATTTTTTTCACGTAAAAGTTCCTTGTTCCATTTGCTTACTATTGCATTAGTGTTATCTGTGGAAACCTATATAGGACGTGATCTCTATATATTTTGGAGGACCCATATATTCTATTAGTTGGTATTAGAGCAGGTTCTTTCTATCAGGTTAACACCTAGAAAGGATCCTCATGGTTGCTCCCCTAAACTTTGAAGAGAGTCAGTCTGCCTACAGACCACCCAGGTTCAATGGTCAATAGATGGGGTGGTGGAATACAAGAATGTATGACTTTATCATGGCATAGGATCTCGAGTTGTGGGATTTTATTTGTAATGGTCCTTATGTCCCAACAAAAAAGGCCGGAGACCCTCCACTATTGATGCCAAAGACTAGGAAAGAATACAACTATGCAAATAGGAAAGTTGTGGATAAAAACTTTCGTGCCAAGAAAATTTTGGTGTGTAGAATAGGATCTGATGAATACAACAGAATCTCAGTATGTCAATCTGCCAAGGATATATGGGAAGCATTACAAACATCACATAAGGGAACCATTTAAGTAAAGCAATCTAAGATTGACATGCTCACCATTGAGTATGAGCTCTTCAGAATAAAAGATGATGAATCCAAAAAAAGAGAACCAAATAAGGGAAAGAACCTGGAACTCAAGGCTAGAATCAATAACTCAAGTGATTAGGATAGTGACATTGCATACTTAACCAGAAGGTTTCAAAAAAAGATTTGAAGAAATGGAGGTATACCAAATAGAGGTAGTTCCAGCAAACCAAAGAATTATGACCTCTGTCATAATGTGGAAAGACAGGGCATTTCATCAAGGATTGTTATCTCCTAAAGCAAGAACATTTCAAGAAGAACTCTGATAAAGAAGCCAAGAGGAACTCGGTTCCTGACAAATTCTTCAAAAGAAAGAATGTTGCTAACAATGTTGTGAAGCAAGCTCTTGCAGCATGGAGAGATTCCTCCAGTGAGTCTTAAGAATAAAGTGATGCAGGTGATAGTTCAATGATGGCAGATGAAAGTGAAGCCAATAAATATGATTCAATATTTGCTTTGATCTCTTGTGAGGTGATTTTACCACACATTTTAGCCTTTTTACCTTACCTTTTCTGTCGTGTTAAGTATGAAATGAGGATGTTTATAGTGGTTATTGTGAGATTTTCATGTACATGTGGTTTGCATTGAAGTGAAGTGGAATTGAGCAAAAATGAGTTTAAACCATGCAATAATCCCCAGTTAGTTCCGCTTCTGCGGATCCTTGGTCGCAGGAGCGACCTCCGCTTATACGGATTATTGATCGCGTATGCGGAATGGCAGGATCAGGAAGAAACCGCTTCTGCGGTTGAAAACACGCTTCTGCGGCACCACAAAAGCGGTGAAATATCCGCTTTCGCGACAAAAGCTGAACAAGAAGCTTTCCGCTTTTGCGGTTGGTTTTCCGCTTCAGTAGAACTGCATCAGCGGTCACTTTACCGCAGAAGCGGAAGTCGAGCACATGGCCTGGGGCAGATTTGGCATTTCACATATTCTCACCCCAAATGATTTTTATACTCGTACAAGCAGACTATTGGGGATCTTTTGGCTTATTTTCAGTCTCTTAGACTAGAAAGAACAAGTTGGAGGCTAAGGTTTTGCACAAACACACTTATGTTGTGAAGATTAAAGCTTGTGAGTAAGGTTTTCTTACCCATTTATGTTTGTTTCTTCATTTCCTTGCTTTGTATTGAATATTTAAGTGTGTAGTATTTTATCCAACACTTGAATCTTGTTTATGGGAATATTCATAATTAAAGTTGTGATTTTATACCTTGTTGTGCTTATGTAGTGAATGATTTTTCTATATTTATGAAGTGAGTTATTGTTTCTTTAATTATTCTTGTTCTTTAATGTTTCCAAAGGGATTAGCCAACCCTAGGACTCACCCATTAACTCCGAATTAATTTAGGAAAAAATAGTTTGGGGTTGGGAAAGATTAATTAACAAGAACTTGAGGCGCTAACCCTCATTTTATAGATTCTACCTAGGGATAGGATTGAACTACTTGTAGCCTTTCGGGTGTGCTTAATCTTCTAATTGTGATTAGGGATAATTCAATTAGGAAGTCTTGTTAGTCTTTGGAAGAAGCTAATTAAGAATTATTATCCGTGGCTAATTAACATAAACTCGCTCATATTTGTAAAATCGTGAGATACATTGGATTGTTATATTAGTAAAATTCCCGATGCTTTCATTCTTGTAGCCATTGATCATTTTACTTGATTTCTAGGTTAGTTTACATTTTCGCATCTTAGATATAAAAACAATTGTCAACACTGCCCGACTAGCGATAATTCTCTTACATTCCTAATCTCCTACACGTTGTTCTCTATGGGATTCGACCCCTACTCATAGTTGGGTAATTATATTGCTATGACCGTATATATTGCTTTTTAGTTTTAGATTAGGACGTCATCAAAATTGGCACCGTTGTCGGGGAACAATTTGGCGTAATTTAGGTTGTTTGAGAAATAAGCAAAAGTGCTTTGATCCAAACTTGTTAATACTTGTGTATTTATTTTCTTACCTTGGGTCTATCTTTCTTGTTAGTTTCTTGTTTATTTTTTCATTCTTGAAAAATGGCATCATATAATGAAAATTGGTCGGATGGGAGTTGTTCATATTTTGACGACCCTTGTCCTTATTGTGGTGGATCACACTCATGGCAACATTGTTTAAATTCTCCCGGGGGTGGATTGTGCGCACAATCTCAACCCCAAGGTTGGAGAGTGTGTGATAAGTGTGGTTGCAAAGCTGATCATTGGGATTATTGTGCATATTTGACATTCCCTTCCCCAAGCCCCTACAATGATGAGTTTGCTTCTTGTGATGATAACTACAGGGCTACCGGAATTGAAGAAGTAGAGCATGGCAAAAATGGAGAGTTCAAACTCATTTTGGAGTCTACTTGAGGAAGGAAACAAAGAGCAAAATGCCTTGGAGCATCTTTTGGGGACTAATCTCCAAAATTACTTGGCACTTGAACTGTTGCACTTGCAAATGGACGAGTTGATAGAAGCCTCAAGGTCTCAAAAAGCCTCGGAGGTGAATGGAAACCAAGAGTCTCTCTTGGAGGTCGAAAATGAAAATCCTTCCTTGGCACTTGATCAATACCAAGAAGAACTCCCAAATGCTCAAGATGAGAAAATAATGCTCATGTTGGAGACCATTCTTGAAAATGAGGAGAAGCACAACTTTGCACTCGAGGACTTGAATCAAGGCTTGAATTGCAATGATGAACACGTCTGCACTTTGGAAGACCAAATGCAAAAATCGGTTGAGGCTCACTATGCCCAACAACTAGAGTGTGTGGAAGAAAGCCAAGAAGAGTCCAACTCTGAGGAAGAAAGTGAGCTGTACTTTGAGGAATCAAGAATTGAACATTCGCCAACCGACTCAATGAGTGTTGTTGATGCCAACAAAAATATGGAATTGGAGTCAACCGGTAAAAATGCAATATTGGTTGATGTTGACTCTAATCCGGAGGAAAAAAAGGATGTCAAGAATGAAGAATTGCAAAGTGAAGGCTTGAAATCACATTCCAAGCATTTTTCAGCATTAGAATTGTGTGGTGACACGGAAGTTGAACCTCATGAATCAATGAAGGAGTGCGAGGAGAAAAAACTAAAGCCATACATTTTACAATTTGAGGAGACAAGGAATCAAAACGACATCCCTCACTTGAAAGACAAGAAGTGCAAAATGAAGATTCTAAGCATTGGCTCAAACATCAAATTACCACACCCCATCGCTCATGGTCACAAACTTGATTCCAAGCTAGGTGACCAGTTCATGTCATCCAAGTGGCGAGAAAAGTGGTAATGTTGTTTGCGTCGTGCCACGACGTTAAATGCGGCGCTTGGTGGGAGGCAGCCCATTGTTTTTCAAAATTTTCATCATTTTTTGAAATTTTCTTTTTTTTAGAATAGCTTAGAATATTATTTTTGACTAATCTGCCATGTTTTAGATTTTTTGGAGTTGATTTGAACAGGTCAGGATGAATCCGATGGCAAAATCCAGTAGCTGCTGGAACTATGCAGCAAACTCTGCTAAAACCGCTTATGCAGTATTTTGACCGCGTATGCAGTGCCGCAGAAGCGGAAAATTTAACACAAAAGCGGAGACATTCGCTGAAGCAACCCTCTGGCCGCGTACGGGGAACCGCTGAAGCGGTTAAAAAATCGCGGAAGTAGAAAACTACCAGGTTTGAAAGATCAAAAAGAGTTTTAAACGGGCCAATCGCCCAAAAATCAAAAAAATTCAAAACCTCTGTTCCCCACTGCCCTAATTCCCCAAAACGAAATAACATCAAAAATTCTTCAAGTTTGCTCATAAATTCTTCTCTTGCCCAAGATCAGGTTTGATTCGTCATGTTTTTGTGTTTTTAGTCTTTCTTTCGTCATTTATTTTCTTAGTATAGCTTATTATTTTCTTTCTAATAGTAGCTTCTTTTATTTTTAGTTACTCTTTTATTTTTTTTATTTTCATCTCCTTAAATAAAATTTACTTGGGTTTTCTCCATGCTACGGTTCTTTCCCATGGAACACTTTTGAAGTGAACCGGGTGACTTTTCCCGATAATGGATAGATGGACAAGTTTCTTAAGGGAATTAGTCTTGTTTTCTAGGATGAGGCTTTTGGATTATTTGGTACTGCTAATATTAGTCTCTTGTGTGTAAGTTATGAATTGAGAATATCCCTCCGAAAACTCGGTTTGAATTGAAACAAGTTGCATGGTGCAAATTTGATCTTGTGATACAATTTTGGTTCTTTTAGCGACTCTTTTTTCTCACTAGTTTGATTTTGCACTTGAAGCTTTTAGTAGAAAATAAAATTGATCCATCTTGATTAGTTCATGTGCCATGTATGTCAGTATTTATTCAAATAAATCTTGTGCTTACTTCTATCTTCTAGAACTTGCCCGGTTGGTTTTTCATGCTAATGATACTTTGTTTGGTTGGAGGAATGATCTTAGGCATTCTTTGCTTTGATTTGTAAAACCTCTTTAGCCTTTCAAGCCTCCCTTTGTGTAAATAATATCACTAGTACCCAATTTGAGCCTTAAAACCTTTTCTTTGGCCAACTCATTACAAACCTTTCCCCGTTTTCTAAAAAAATCCCTCTTTTGAAGCTGTCCCTCCTTGAACATTGAGAATGAGGCTAAAAGCCTAAGTTGGGGGTGTTATCAAAGAGAAAAGTGGCAAGGTTGTATGTTGAGCTTAGGACGTCATGCGTAAAAAGTGTTTGTTTAAATGATTCAAGCTCCATAATGAAAAAGAAGGAAAAGAGAGAAAGAAAATTTGTGTATATATAAAGTATGGAGTCTTGAATAAAAATTAGAAGAGGTGTGAGGTGGTCTTATGTTGGGAACTATATGTAAATGAGGCTATGGGATGTATGAAACGAAGCAAAGTGCAAAAGAATAAAAAGTGTGAGTAGTGTTCAAGGAGGGTGAAGTCACTTGTACCCAATGTCTATCCAATAAGTCCCTAAACCTACATTACAAGCTCAAAATGTCCTTATGAGACCTCCAACCGATCATTTTTGAATAAGCGATGAATTAAAATAAGGGCAAGCCTATGGTATGAAATGTTGTAACACTTGAAGTTCTTTGTGAGAGTGAGTGTTCTTGAAAATTTTGACCCGTGTAATGTATTGTAAATATTGTGAGTATTGAGACTTTCTCTTTGTGTGAGGGTACATGTATTAGGAAAGATTGGTGAAATTGAGTAAAGTGAGCATTTTTAGCGAACTAGTGCTTTTGAGTCACTTCTTGAGGCTAATGTTGATCCTTGATTACTTTTAAAATCCTTTGCATATTTTTGAAGTTGTTTTTCTTTATGAGGGAGTTATTCGGAAAAGATGTGCATACTTGAGCCTAATTGTTAGTACCAACCAAATCCATTAGTATGGTGTGTAAATGGGAGAATGTGTTATGAAAGTAATGGAGATAACACTTGTGTTTGAAATGTTGAATCCTCATTCTTGGTTTTGATTTGCTTGAGGACAAGCAAAAGCTTTAAGTTGGGGGTGTTGATGTGGGGTAATATTACCACACATTTGAGCCTTTTTACCTTAGCTTTTATGTCGTGCTAAGTATGAAATGAGGATGTTTATAGTGGTTATTGTGAGATTTTCAGGTACATGATGCTATGAAGTGATTTGCATTGAACTGAAGTGGAATTAAGTAAAAATGAGTTGAAACCATGCAAAATCCCCAGTTAGTTCCGCATCTGCGGATCCTTGGTCGCAGGAGCGACCTCCGCTTATGAGGATTACTGATCGCGTATGCGGAATGGCAGGATCAGGAAGACACCGCTTCTGCGGTTGAAAACTCGCTTCTGCAGGACCTCAGAAGCGGTCAAATATCTGCTTTCGCGACAAAAGCTGAACAGGAAGCTTTCCGCTTTTGCGGTTGGTTTTCCGCTTCTGCAGAACTGCATCAGCGGTCACTTTGACGCAGAAGCTGAAGTCGAGCACATGGCCTGGGGCAGATTTGGAATTTCACATATTCTCGCTCCAAATGATTTTTATACTCGTCCAAGTAGACTTTTGGAGGATCTTTTGGCTTATTTTCAGTCCCTTAGACAAGAAAGAACAAGTTGGAGGCTAGGGTTTTGCATAAACACACATGGGTTGTGAAGATTAAAGCTTGTGGTTAAGGTTTTCTTACCCATTTATTATTTCTTCATTTCCTTGCTTTGTATTGAATATTTAAGTGTGTAGTATTTTATAACACTTGAATTTTGTTTATGGGAATATTCATAATTAAAGTGTGGATTTTATACGTTGTTGTGCTTATGTATTGAATGATTTTTCTATATTTATGAAGTTAGTTGTTGTTTCTTTAATTATTCTTATTCTTTAATGTCTCAAAAGGGATTAGTTAACCCTAGGACTCGCCCATAAACTCCGAATTAATTTTGGGAAAAATAATTTGGGGTTGGGAAAGATTAATTAACCAGAACTTGAGGCGCTAACCATCATTTTATAGATTCTACCTAGGGATATGATTGAACTACTTGTAGCCTTTCGGGTGTGCTTAATCTTCTAATTGTGATTAGGGATAATTCAATTAGGAAGTCTTCTTAGTCTTCGGAATAAGCTGATTAGAATTATTATCCGTGGCTAATTAACATAAACTCGCTCATATTTGTAAAATTGTGAGATACATTGGATCGTTACTTGAGTGTAATTCCCGATGCTTTCATACTTGTAGCCATTGATCATTTTACTTGCTTTCTAGGTTAGTTTACATTTTCACATCTTAGATATAAAAACAATTGTCAACCCAAAATTCTTATTGTTTGGCACTGCGCGACTAGTGAGAATTCTCTTACATTCCTAATCGCCTACACGTTGTTCTCTGTGGGATTCGACCCCGACTCATAATTGGGTAATTATATTGCTGCCACCGTATCCATTGATTTTTAGCGGTAGATTTGGACGTCATCAATGGCTCAGTTAGACAATGATGAGATAATGACTAAAATGAGGTAAATTTTAGGGATATCCAGAGAAATCTAAAATCCTACTCTTCTAAGAAGCTCATATCATTAGGAAATGTATTAAGTGATGCCTATCATAGTCTTGTAGATGATAAGGATGCCATAACCACTGATTTAGGAGATACTGAACAAACTAGAGATGATTTGGTAGTTGGTGTGGGTGATTTGAAGAAAACAATAGGTAATCTAGAAAATGAAAAGGATGTTCTAACTGAGAAAGTTGCTAGTGTATAACATGAAAGATAGGATTTGATGGTAGTAGTAGTAGTAGTTGACCTGAAGAGACCATCGAAAATTTCAATAAAGAAAAGAATGACTTAGTGAAGAAAGTTGATGCCTTAGAGCAAGAAAGAGACGACCTCTTAGTTGTGATCATAGACTTGAAGGAAACAATAGAGGAGATCAAAGGAGATTGCAGGCCTAGAAATTCTGAAAAAGGAAAAGAAGTTGGTATGGAAGCACATACTAGGCTTGAAAACGAGTTGCTGTAAAAAATAGTTTATGTGGTGAACTTAAGAAAAATAGACAATTTCAAGTAGAATTGGAAAGAGTAAAAGTGATCTTGAGAAGTCTCTTAAATGGACATGGTCCTCAGATGCTATTACTGTCATATACATTAACAATGGTGGAAACAGGCATGGAATAGGATTTCAAAAGGAGAGAAATCCTTATAACCCACATAGAAAGTATGTTCCTGTACCTGATAATTAGATGTGTACCCACTGTGGGAACAATGGGCATTTCAAAGAAAATTTCCTAGTGAGGGTTCAGTCTCTTTAGAAAAACAATGTTCTACTGAAAGAGTAACTACAGAAAGAGGTCCAGGTGCCACCCATAAAAGGTGCATGTTACCTGCATAGACTAGAAGAGCACTTATTCATCCTCTCGTTTATTATAAAGGACCCATACTTTCTTGGGTTCCTAAATCTAACATGTGATTTCCTTGTGCAGGGAACAGTGAAAGGAAGCAATCAATAATAGTTCATGTATAGTGGATGCTCAAAGCACATGATTGGGAATACCATGGACTTTCTTTCACTAAAAGCCGTGCAAAGAGGTAGTATATCCTTTGGTAATGGAAAAATGGGGTACATTCTTGGAGTTGGAAATATTGGGAAATCACTCCCTCACTCAATTGAGAATGTGTACTATGTCAATGGTCTTAGGTACTGCCTCTTGAGTGTTTCTCAAATATGTGATAAAAGAAACTAGGTGGAGTTCTTGTCAAAGATACTGGTGAAGTGGTACTCGTTGCCAAAAGATACAAGAATATCAATGTTACTTGTTTTGAGTCCCTAGAAAGTGGTGAAGTGAGTTGCTTGGAAGTAGTTGATGATGATGTTAAATTGTAGCACAGAATACTAGGGCATGCAAGCTTCTCTTTACTAAATAAGCTGCTTCAGAAGGACTTGGTTCGTGGTTTGTCCAAGTCAAAGTTCAAAGAGCGCAAGTTTTGTGATGCCTGCGCTAGAGGGAAGCATGTGAAATCTTCATTGAATCCAAAAAAGAATGTCACCACCTCAAAGCCACTTGATCTCTTTCATATGGATCTATGTTGTCCTATGAGAGTGCAAACCAGGGGAGGAAAAAGATACATTTTTGTAATAGTGGATGACTATTCCAAATTCACTTGGACTCTGCTCCTTAGAACAAAAGATGAGACTTTTGAAGTTTTTGTAGCCTTTGTGAAGAAAATTGAAGTGAAGATGGAATCAAAAGTAGCATGCATTAGATCAGATCATAAGAAAATTTTGACAATGCTAAGTTTGACGAATTCTGCAATGAGAATGGCATTATCCATAACTTCTCAGCCCTAAGAACTCCACAGCGAATTGGAGTTGTGGAAAGGAAGAATAGAACCTTTGAATAAATGGCAAGAACAATGTTGATCGATAGTGGGATTGCTAAAAAAATTTGCGCTAAAGCTGTCAACACTACCTAATACTTGGTGAACAGGTGCATGATCAGGTCTCTCTTGAACAAAACTCCCTATGAATTACTGAATGGAAAGAAGCCCAAGCTAACTCACTTAAGAACATTTGGATGAAAATCTTATGTTCTCAACAATGGAAAGGATCGGCTTGGAAAATTTGATGCCAAGAGTGATAAAGGGATATTTTTGGATATTCCTCTCAAAGTAAAGCCTACAAGGTATACAACAAGTGGACTCAGTCTGTTGAGGAGAGTGTACATGTAATATTTGATGAGTCCTACCTCTCCTGTGAGAAAAGCAACAAGGATGATCAAGATGGAAAACCTCTGCTAGTTCTAGGAGGTCATTGATATGGAAAATGAAAAGGTAGGTATGATAAGTCAAGTGAAGCCAATTCAGTATCCTCCTCATCAGCCAGAGAGGAACCAGTACCACAATTACAGCCACTGGAGCTGAAGAAAGAGTGGTTGATGCAGTCCAAAGTACTCCACATGTATTTGAAAGAAGGATACAAGGGAACCAGTCAGGATTACCCAACTACTCTACAAATGAAGCTCAAGTGCCCCTTCTAGATTTAGGAGTCCAAACCAGATCAAAAGCCAGAAAGGAACTTGCCTTCTCAATCTTTCTTACATAAAAAAATCCCAAAAACATTAAGGAACCCTTAGAAGATACATACTGGATCATAACTATGCAAGATGAGCTGCATCAATTTGAAAGGAACAAAGTGTGGAACATAATTACCAAAACCCTCAGATCGTACCATCATAGGAACCAAGTGGGTATTCAGGAACAAGCTAGATAAACGTGGGAACACTACAAGAAACAAGGCAAGGTTAGTTGTTTGGGTTACAATCAGGAGGAAGGAATTGATTAAGATGAGATTTTTGCTCCGGCTGCTCGTATGGAAGCTATCAAAATCCTTATTGCCTTTTCATCACATATGGAATTCACTCGGTTCCAAATGGATGTCAAAAGCACTTTTTTGAATGATTTCCTCAAGGAAGAAGCCTATGAAAAGAAACTTCCAGGTTTTGAATGTCATGAACCCGAACATGTGTTCAAATTGGACAACGCTCTGTATGGGTTGAAGCAGGATCCTAGTGCTTGGTATGAAAGGTTGTCAAAGTTTCTCTACGAAAATGATTTTGCAAGAAAAAAATTTACAACACTTTATTTATGAAGAAACGAGGGAGGAACATGCTCATTGTTCAGGTATATGTTGATGATATCATTTTTGGGGCAACAACTGATTCACTATGTGATGAATTTGCAAAACTCATGTGAAATGAGTTTGAGATGAGAATGATGGGTGAGTTGAATTTCTTCTTGGGTCTTCAAGTGAAGCACTCCACAAAGGGAACATTCATCAGTGAGCAGAAATATATTAAGGAGCTTCTGAAGAGGTTTGATATGGAAACATCAAAAATGATTGACATACACAATGCCATTGCTACTCGACTGGACATGGGTGAATCTAGCTCTCCCGTAAATCAAACCATGTATAGAGACATTATTGGGTCTCTTCTCTATCTCACTGCCAGCAGGCCAGATATGTCTTCAGCGTGGGACTATGTGCAAGGTTTCAGTCAAGTCCCAAGGAATCTCATATGAAGGCTGCCAAAAGAATTCTGAGATATCTTAAGGGAACGTAGGACCTGGTCCTGTACTACCCTTCAAGTGACAGTTTTAATTTTATTAGGTATGCTAAATGCTGACTATGCATGTTATCTTGTGGACAAGAAAAATACACAGGAATGGCTCACTTTCTAGGATCGTGTCTTATTTCATGGGGCACAAGAAAGTAGAATTCAGTTGCTCTTTCAACAACTGAAGCAAAATATGTTGCTGCAACTTCTTGTTGTGCTCAGCTCCTATGGGTCAAACAGTAATTGGAAAATTCTGGTGTTTACACTGACTGTGTCCCTCTTCTATGTGACAACACCAGTGAAACACGGTCCAACATAAAAGAACCAAGCACATTGATGTAAGACAAAATTTTATCAGAGACAATATGGAGAAGAGGCTAATTTGCATGAAGTTCTGTAGTACAAAAGACAAATTATAGATATCTTCACCAAAGCACTGAGTAGATAACATTTTGAGAGAAACAGGCTGGAACTGGGCCTAATAAAGCCTAAATAAGAACCTAATTCCTACCATATGCCTATGAAATCACATTCAAGTAAAATTAGCTAAAGTGTTTTTTGTCCAAGTCTAACTCACTTAAATACCATTGCTGGTAGACATGCATGATGATTATAGAAGCTGCAGAAGCACTTCATGAGTGTTAAAGGAGGGTTGAGAATTTTTGAAATAGCGGTCAAGAACCTGGTTCTTGTACCACAGGTTAGTAGTCTTGTGTTTTTCTCATACATATCTCAAAAAGAAAAAAAAATTGAGTGCCACATCATCAATCTTTTTAGACCCTATATGTCACATTTTTTCGTTCAAATCCCTTCACTTCCCTCTAAAATGTTGCATCTTCCAAAAAAAAATATACCGCCGTTTCAGAACCCATTTCTCTCTCCCTCATAATTGACTTCTTCCTCTTTAAAACCCTCTCATCTCCAAACATTGAACGATCATCTCTTTCTTTCTAAGCCTCTCCGGAATTTTCAAACAATTCATCCACAATGGCTGACGATCAAACAACCCTTCCCACCATTGAAGAGAAAACCCTCGACTCCTTCATTCGTGGTGAAATAGCTCTCAGCATTCCCCCATCCACCACTGTTGAATGTGAAACACCTAAAATTGATTCTCCCTTACCCTCTATATCTCTCACCACTCCCTCAGACCACACTCTTGTTCTAAGTGTTGAGAACTTATATGTCCCTAAAATCTATAGCATCTCTTCTCTATTACCAGAAATTCTCTAAGAATAAAGTAAATATGAAGAAACAATTAGACTCCACTTGCAGAAAAGGTTTCTGAGGATAGTATTGATCAGTCCACAAGTTCTCCCAGCCCGAATTTTGTTGCACCTATGGAATCTCAGGAAAGAGAGTCCATAGAAAACATGTTGACCATATCTGCTAAAGGAATAGTGTATGAGGACACCTTTACTATGACTGAGTCTCAGAGGAAAGAGACTCTGTCGTTGGTGGGAGAAGGAATGATGGTGATCTTTGAACAACCTACACCAGAAGAAACTACTAGGACCACTGTTGAAGGACTTGACCCCTCTCCTGAGGAAACAGGTCAAGAATATTCTTCCTATGTCAGTTTTGACCTTGTTGCTTCTCCTCAGTTTGATGCTAAGCATTTGAAAGTAGTTGCTCTGCTATGAAGTCCTGATGAAGAAGATTATGATATTGTTTTTCTAGATGCGTTCATTGCCAGAAAGACGCCAGTAGCCACTCCTGAGCTCGCTTCTAAGCAACCTACTACGAGGTTGCAGAAAAAGGAGGCTATCAAGAAGAAGATATATTGTTGTTCTAGATGCGTTCATTGCTAGCAAGAGGCCAGTAGCCACTCTTGAGCTCTCTTCGAAGCAACCTACTACGAGGTTGCAGAAAAAAAGGCTCTCAAGTCTGACCTGTAGAAGAAGAAGAAGAAGAAGAAGAAGAAGAAGAAGAAGAAGAAGAAGAAGAAGAAGAAGAAGAAGAAGAAGAAGAAGAAGAAGAAGAAGAAGAAGAAGAAGAAGAAGAAGAAGAAGAAGAAGAAGAAGAAGAAGAAGAAGAAGAAGAAGAAGAAGAAGAAGAAGAAGAAGAAGAAGAAGAAGAAGAAGAAGAAGAAGAAGAAGAAGAAGAAGAAGAAGAGAGAAGAAGAAGAAGAAGAAGAAGAAGAAGAAGAGAGAGAGAAGAAGAAGAAGAAGAAGAAGAAGAAGAAGAAGAAGAAGAAGAAGAAGAAGAAGAAGAAGAAGAAGAAGAAGAAGAAGAAGAAGAAGAAGAAGAAGAAGAAGAAGAAGAAGAAGAAGAAGAAGAAGAAGAAGAAGAAGAAGAAGAAGAAGATGCTGATGGAGAGATTGCTTGTGAAAAGAACATTCCTGTAGTAGAAGTGGATGAGGAAGTTCAAGAGGAACCAAGTTCTTTGGTCAAAAGAACTAAGTAAAAGAAATAATCTGCTGAAGGTTCTTCAGAGGAGGCTGTTGGAATGCCCAGTAAAAAGTCAGTGAAAAGTGGTGACAAGATGAAGCAAGTGGTGGCTGAAGAGTCAATGTATGATGAAGATAATCTAGTGAAATCAAGTGGAAAGGGTAAGTCTAATGTGCAGTCTGGTAAAAGAAAATTGGAGAATGTGAAGGAAACTGGTTCTGAGAAGAAATTGAAACGTCAAAGTGTGTCCGGTAAAGAAAGGTTGAGGTACCAGAAAGTTTTGTGGGGTCGCACATTTGACCCAGAAATATCTGAGACGGCTGGTATGAGTCAAATACTTGAAATGGTCGAATTTCAACAGTAGGGATATCTGTTTAATGTGGATGTGCCCAAGGTTTTGACGACGAGGTCCAAAGTTCTATTCTGACCTCTTCACTGTTGAATCTGACCATATCTATGCACTGGTAAATGGAGTTGACATTGTTATGGACTCTGATCTGCTAGGAGACATACTTAATGTTCCTGTTGACGGTATGTCTTATGTTAAGGATATCTATGGATCAAACTTGAGGTATGTTATAGTTTAGGAGGGAGCAGTGCAGCGGGGGGGACATGTGCATAAGAAATCTTTGCTTCTTGTTTATCAGCTCCTATTTGAGTTGGTGAATAAGGTCCTACTACCATGTGCTGAGATTGAGAACATGCAAAAGGTGGCAGCATTCAAAGATGAAAATCATGGTCTCCCCTATGGATTTCTTCTCATGCATGTCTTCACATTCTTCAATGTTCCTTTGGGACAGCCCAATATGGGGATCAAAAAGCACACCTTCTCGCAAATTACTCTAGAGGAATGTGAATATATTAAAAAGGTGGAGGGGTAGGAAACACTTTGACGATCTCACAGATTATCAATGCTCAAAACAGTGCTATTGAAGAGATTAGAAAGTTAAAGGCAAGGAATGACATTCTAGAGACACAACTAATTCAGGCTCAAGAGGTACCAAGGTCCTCTAGTTCATCAAGTGCAGAGGTTACTCATCTGACCAAAGAAAATGTTAATCTCAGGCAACGGGTTGAGAACCTAATGGAGAAATTGCTCGAAGAGCAAATGTTTGGGAATGCTGGGATTGATCTAGTTCTTAACACTCTTAATGTCGCTTATAAGCTCTTTCCCTTTAGTGTCCCCTAGGCTAATCTACCAGTGACCACTGACCGGTTTCCAGTTAATCTCCTTTTTTTGATGACTTTACGGTAGTTGTTCTTTTTTGTAGTATGGATGGAATTCACTTATATTGCTCCCATTGTTAACAGTCAAAATGTGCCTTTGTTGTAATGGCAAAGGATTATGTTGTATAAAATTAATGAAGACTCTCCTCTTTTGTTGTAAATGCTTATGTTTCTCTACTTCTCCTTTTTATCATGTTGTGTATACATATGTGGCATGAGTTAGCTAGAGTAGACTTCTTTATGGAGATTGTTTTCTTATGTATTTTTAATGATTCCAAAAGGGGAAAGAAGAATATGAAAAATTGAAGCAGGGGGATCTGATTAAGGGGAAAGCACAAAGTAAGGGGAACTTGTGAAGTTCCTGACCCTTTATCTAATTTTTTCTACTCTGAACATGATTGTCAATTTCTAAGTTTGCCATCACCAAAAAGGGAAAAATTGATGAGTTTACAGTACCTTAGCTTTATATTTTGATGATCTAACAAACTTGCTTTCAAAGAACCAGATAAGGGACCTGACACACTTTGTACACAACTCAATCAACGAATTCAAGTTAATGTGAATTACTATGACTTTAGAAGATAAAGAATCAACATAAGGACCTAATCCCCTTGAGTTTTCCGGACAGCAGTACGAAGATAATTGTCTACAGTTGGAAAGTGACTTTACGCACTGTACACGTAAACAATGCAGCACAGTACAACAGTCACTCCAATTGACCAACCAAGTGATTATATCATTCAAGTGCTGTCATTTAAGTTGTATTAACAAAGAGCATAATAATAAAACATCACTTGAACACTTGATAATGCATTCAAGAACTATAATCATTCATCTGTCAAGCATTCAATTCTGAATTACATTAAGAATAAAGTACAACACTACTACGGACTAGTTCCTACAGCAAGTCTCTTGTATGTCCTTAGTTGAGTTATAAATTTGTATTTGTTCTTCAATGTAATTCCTACTTTTCTTATGTAGAAGTTTTACTTAGGAACCCCTTGTAAACAATAAACCTTTAGTGTTTGCGACGTGACTTGAATTAATCATAAGTTGAAGTATTTCTAATAGGTGTTTTGCAAAGTGGTTTGTAATAGGCATATAACAAGTAAGGAAGGGATTAAGAATTTGATTCCTAGATTACATAGGTTGTAATCTAAAGATTTCTCATAGTGAAGTTGAAATTATACCAGTGTAGGTCGTGGTTTTTTATTCCTAGAGCGTGGATTTTTTCACATAAAAGTTCCATGTTCCATTTACTTACTATTGCATTAGCGTTATCTGTGGAAACCTATATAGGACCTGGTCTCCATATAGTTTGGTGGACCCATATATTCTATTAATTGATATGAGAGCTGGTTCTTTTTATTATGTTAACACCCAGAAATGATTCGCATGGATGCTCCACCAAACTTTAAAAAGGGGCAGTCTTCCTACAGACCACCCGAACCCCGCACATAACGGGATCTTAATGCACTGAACTGTCCTTTTGCCTTGAAGCGAGTTCGGATAAACCCCTTCCGTTCCTAACCCTGCACATACATATTAACTAGACCTTATCAAAATTGAGGAAGGTTCTCTATTTCTGTTACATCTGTTACAGATCATATATTCAAATAGTAATCCTCAGAGAAGTAAAATGCAAAAACATTATCTTATTTGCAGGTTCTGACTTCTGCAAAGCCATAGACCAAAAACGATTATGATCTTGTAGAATTTGTGCTTCTCTCAAGATAAAATATTCTCCATCATTGATATTAACCACAATAGGGTAACAGAGTTAGAAGCATCTCATTGCTTATGTACACAACTACACAGGTAATATAATTTCCTCCCTTATAACTCTTAAAATTTCTTATCCATATATATGCGGTCCACATCTGTGATCTGTCTGCACTAAGGGTGGAAATTTGAGCCGAAAACTATTTAACCCGCTCAAGGTTGGGTTGGTCTTGATTTTAACATAATATCCTGGCAGATTTACCTTTTACTTTTTTTAATTTGTATACATAATTATGCATTGATTAAACCATAATTATACACATATGATATAATAAGTGTATAATATATATATATATATATATATATATATATATATATATATATATATATATATATATATATATATATATATATATATATATATATATATATATATATATATATATATATATATATATATATATATATATATATATATATATATATATTATACATTCATTAGTTATTTTTAGTTTTGAGTGTTAGGTGGACGGCTATTTGGGTTAATTTTTCTCTGTAAAATCTTGTTTATCTTGACCCAGTCAATCTCAACTAGGGTTGTTCAAACTAAACCGAAACCATTAGCCGAAACAAACGGATGACTTATTGGCTTATTGGTATCGGATTATCGGGTTAATAGATGGTGAATGAATTTATATTTTATAATTAATGGCTTAACGTTTTGGTAGCACATTACTCAATTTTCTTATCAGGTAAACCATTCTTGTTAATTTTTTTTTACATTTACACTTTTCCCCTATGTATATAAACTTGTTACTATATTGTTGCATAAGTAGTTGTATATAGAATGATAGAATTGTAGCTAATGACAGTCATCTTTGGCTTCTCCTGAATTATGAGTGGACATGAATTGAATTTCTATCTAAGCCATTTTTGCTTAAGTGGGGTTTGTTTCATTACATCATTTACAATTAGAGTTTGAAATTTGTCTATAAGTGGGGTTTTCTATTTGTTTTGTGGATACTTATGCTAATGGTATTAGTTGTTCAAATATAACAAAGACAATTTGAACTATGTATTTGGCTGTTTGGTATTGATTATTCAAAAATTTTTATTTGATTTAGCTGATAAACCACCTGATAATCGTTAATCTAATACTAATAATCGGCTTAATGTATGTATGATTTTGATATATATCGCCTCACATTTTGCTCATGTCTCGAAGATTTGAGATGTATAATATGACGATTTGTGCTCATTTGTGGTATTGTTATGTGTATGAAGTATTCAGATGCAATTTGGGACAAAATGACGTGAATTAGGGTGAAATTGAGAAGAAAAAGTACTAAAAATGAAATTCGAGGGCCCACGCTGGTTGTGGAGCAATTTACAGAAGCAAAATATTTTGGGCAACAGAGCCCCACGCTGCCATGGACGCTCGGAACATGAAGTTGTCTTGTTTCGGCTAGGACTCAAATTTCATTTCGAAGGGGGAAAGTGGCATGGAGAGTAGACGAAAAGAGCCAAACACTCGGGAGCACAGATTTAATCAATTACTCCTTCTCTTTTCTAATAATCATGATTGATTTTTTGTTTGAAAATTTTATTTTTGATTATTGTGTGAACATGAGTGGATAAGAACACTATTGTTCTAGGGTTATTGGTAAACATGAATGTTGATGTTTGAAGTTTAATTTGATGAAGTTGATTTTATCATATTGGGTTATTTATTTAATTATGTTTTTAATTATTTTTTTGAATAGCTAACAGTAAAATACTATCTACAAATCTACAGTTGAACTCGAAAGTGGGAACTCTAGATTGCATATAGAATTAAATAGAGCAGGTTCTTGAACCCCGGGCATCGGGGAACGGATTCGCAATTTGGATAGACATATACCTTTTTGTCTTACTTGCTTGAAATACATTATTTGTAAATGCATTCTTGTTAATCTCAGTTCCATAGACATATAGTTATTAAGTTAGCTTGAATAGGCGAGTAAGAACTCGATAGATTCTTATGAGTAACATCAACCATGTCAATCAACAATCCAGATAAATCAATTAGTCATTTTAACCAAGAACTCAACATGATTATTAGCTAACCTGTGACCCTGGAATATCCTATCCTACTGATTGTTAATCGAAATTGCTATTTGTTTCAGTTGATTTCTAGTCAATTCATTGCTTGATAGTTTTATGTAGTAAATTAGTCACTTATCTATTTTGTGAGAAATCTCTTGAATCGATAAAGTAATTGAGTTTGAATCGATCAAAAGTTAATCATAAGTCTTCGTGGAAACGATACTCTTCTCATAGCTCTATTACTTGACGACCACATATATTTGCGTGAGTGTGTTTGATCGCAATATATAAACAGCATAATCATCAGAATTGACCGCAGCTTCATTAATTGAATCAACTGGTGCCTATACCATCCTAGGCTCCTAGTGCTGGCTATAGCCATGGGAGGTGGGGGCTCCAATCTGCCCATTGTCTTATTGGATGGCTAGCGGATTACTACATTTATAACCCAATAATCGATAATCTGAATCGTTAAGCGTGATTATCTGCCCAATCCGCCCGAAACCCCCAATCTCAGCCCATCTACAATTAGTCTAGTTATTAGCCTGAAATGATCCATAATTAACTTTACTAAAAGTATCTTTAAAATAATTTATTTTTTTAATTGATATGTTATATATGACCATTATAAAAAGTTGTTTGACAGTTAAACAATCTATAAGAAAACAGCACATATTAATTAAAGTTCGATCAGAGTTGGGCAGATTGGACTATGATCCATAATATAGCCTATTTTGACTCAACACATCTCATCCCAAGTAACTTTCAGGCAGGTCAATGACTCATTCATTTATTGACTCCGCGTATTTTAACTCTCCCAAAATCAAGCTCATTTGATACCCCTGCTCATCACATTTACTGCCTAATTTGAAGGGTAAACTACCATTTATAGCCCCTCAAAATTTTAATAGTCCATGTTTTGTACCACTTTCAAAAAATGGCCCTTCGGCCCAAACACATTGCATATAGTAGCTGAACGAAATTAGTATGACAACACAAGTGCTTGTAGCTCAGTGAATAGGGCGCCTATTTCCGAAGCTAAAGGTCACAGGTTCGACCACTACCTAGCGCGATGGAGAAAACCTTTTTTGCAATGTATAAATATTGTATCCTAAGTTCGATAGTGTATCATTGGTGTATACTGAGCCTATCTCAACTGTTCTTGTGTATCTAAAGTGAATATATCTGTGTACCCCAAATATATTTTGTATCGTGAATGTATAATATGTCTAAAAAAATTTATCAAAATTATATATAATGTGTATTTTCTAATATTTTGGAGTGTATCATGTATTTTTGTATAGTGACAGTCTTTTTTGTATATTATTTTCTATAGTAATATCTATTTTGTATATTTTTTGTATAGTGATAGTCTATTTTGTATATTTGTTGTATAGTTATATCCATTGTGTAATATATTTTGTATAGTTACATCTATTTTGTATATTTCTTGTATAGTGACAATCTATTTTGTATATTATTTGTATAATACCAGTTTATATTGTAGATATTTCAACTTTTTGTATACATAGAGGAGTTTCTCTTTCAAACGAACCATTTGAAACATTTAAGAGCTTTTCATATTATCTCTACAATTTCTCTTGGGGAAGTCAAAGGACTTGCCTGTGTTTCACCTTCTTCTTTTGTTATAATGATGAGGAACAAACAAGAAGATCGGAGTAACGGCATAAGCAGTTGAGTAACCCCACCACCCATATTTCCCCACCCGCAGTACCATTAACAAGTCCAATAATTTTACTATTAAACATAGTACTCATCCAATATTGACACGAAACAAAAGTAGCCAAAGAAAATCCAATCATAAATCCAACAACAACGTAAATTGCAAAATGCAAAATGCAAAATGCGTTTCTTCGAGGCAGTATACTAAATTGCAGCCACCAATACTTTTGCTGATGAAAGCCTCAGAAAAGCCTATGCTTCTTTCTGTGCACTCTAGGAGGCACCTCTGTTGCACATCCAGATAAGAAGAGCAACAAACATATCAGCAGGCAATTTCTTAAAGAAGATATGGGAACAGGACAGGCAATGTTCAACAAAGAATGTGTTTGTGGGTGCGTGTTTCAGAATCTAACTGGTAAAACGAATTTTGCTGTTGTATCTGTGGGGATTTTGGGATCGGAAGTAATGGAGAAGGCAAAAGTTACTCTTTGCTTGGGACTAGTAGCGACGGCGGCACTGGAATTCGTTCAGTGAATTTTTGGCTAGCCCTTATCATTATTTTTTTGCTATGACTTGTATAGGTTAATTTGTGGGTTACCATATGTTATTAGTTTCTACCGATGAGACATAAGTGAAATTTGCTCTAATTTATATCCAGTTCTCAAGTTACTAATCAGCTGGTTATTTCTGAAAGCTCCTATTGTCAGATTCGGCGTTCCTGGTTAACATATTTTGTCCTTGAATTAACAGATAGTATGGATTCAATACTCAGTATAATTTTGACCATACCTTAAGTAACATTTATGACAAAAGTTCCTTTCAAGTAAAGCATCATTGAGACTAGTCTTGCGACGTGTAACTTAATTGTGCAGAATTCCTTTTGGTCGGTAGATGTTGAGCTGTACTTGCAACTTTGTTTATGTTAAAAATAGGGTTATAATTTAAGACCTTCTGGAATTAGGTTTACATCCATTATTAACTTAGTAGTCCTCAATATGTTAATAGTATTAAGCTGCTCCTTTCCCAATCTCCCTCTACTTAAGTTTTGGTTGTTAATTATATTATTATTGCCGACTAGTTATAAGTCAAAACCTTAGAACCCATTTGCATAATTCGTAGTACCATACCATATTGCTCCCACATGCCAACATATGTTCATGTTTAATTTAACCTTTTCTCATACATCAACAATAATAATTTGTTTGGTGCCCCGCCAATTATTCCAACAGTTAATCAGTAGTTTCTCTATTTATTTCGGTTTTGTATTACTTAAAAGTTAATTAATTTACGTAAATTGTGTAGTAATATATACTTCGCCATCAGCACTAGAACTCAGTAAGACCAAGAATTTGCTCAATGTCCATATGGTATACTAATATTTTCAAGCAACGGTAATTAAGTTCTAACACACAAAGCGATAAAATTTTGATCAATAATACCAGAGACTGTTTAATCATCATATTAATCTCATTAACAGGAGTTAGAATTTTTAAGAAATGGGACAAAATAATTTCTTAAAATATCAGATACAAGCTCGTCCTTAAAATTGGTGAAGCATACGAAGAAAAGCAATTGGGATAAAAAATCTAAGTATTAGATTGAGCTAGATAATGGTAATAGAATTTGAAGGAGCACTGAAAATTGAACTCACATTTATTGTGTTAGGTCAAGCGATAAGCATATAACAAAACAACAAAGTCACTACTAAAAAAGCATAGAAGCCAATGATACAGAATTAGTGAAATACTTTTCTTCCATTACTTTCTTTATCATTTACAAATATGTATTAAATTTTACTCAAAAGAGGAAACAAAGCAAGAATAAAAAAGTAAACAGCTCCCCAAAATTGATATATGTTCCCTAACTCTTCCTTTACAAACTTGTACAAAAAATGTAAGGGGAAAAAAGACAATATAAATTGTTTCAAAGGCTGAAATGGATTTAAGCACATTTTCTAACCTTCTGATTAGTATAACAATAATAATTATGATTAGAATTTAAATTGTACTTAGATCCTTTAATTCTCATTAGATACCCCAGTCTTTTCCACCAACAACGCTTTCTTCTTGGGGATGATGATGATGTTACTCCAGTCACGTGACTCACGTGCACCTTACTCTTGCTTCTCTTTATACTTAGCCCACGTACCTCCGGCGGCCGGTAAGTTCTGATCAACGGCCATTTTATTCCGGCGAAGAATGGGTGACGTTTAATATCCGTTGCACCCCTGGCACAGCCTAGCCTCCTCCTTGGATCCTTCACTAATAACCTCTCTATTAAATTCTTTGCTTCACCCATTCCTGAAGGCTCATTTCCTTGACTTTCTTGGACGTTAAACTTCACTCCTTTGCTGGATGCTATATTGCGCAGGGTGGACTCTTTACTGCTCCCTTTAAACGGCGTTGTTCCATACAACAACTCGTACAGTAACACCCCAAACGCCCACCAGTCCACACCGCTACCGTGGCCGGCGCCGCTGATGAGCTCCGGCGCTAAGTACTCGTGGGTCCCAACGCATGATCTGGAAAATGCACCTGTTGGCTCGGCCACGAACTCGGTGACCGTTTCTTCCCGTAGCCGGTCACTGAAACAACTGTATCTTCTTTTAGATCTTTCTAGAGTGCCGGAGGTGAAATCCAATTTCGGTGAAACATCGGATTTGAAACACAAGTCGAAGTCGGAGAGCATAACGTGACCATCTTCGCGTATTAGAATATTTTCGGGCTTTAGATCACGATACACTATTCCAAGCGAATGTAGATATTCTAATGCTATGAGTACCTCAGCCGCGTAGAATCTGACCGATTCAACGGGTAGCCGGTTACCAGGTTGCTTGCGGAGCAAGGAATGGAGATCACCGTTAGGGCAGAAATCAATAAGCAAGCAAGTGTAATGAGAGACTTCTAAATGAGCATAGAGCGTAGGGAGAAAAGGATGGTCTAGCGATGAGAGGATCTCAGCCTCTGTTTGAACATGAGATAGTTTTTTCGCCGTAAGGGAATCACGGTCAATGACCTTAAGAGCAAAGTTTGCATGATCATAGTCGCGTAGGCGGCAGAGGAAAACACGGCCGAGGTTTCCGGACCCCACAAGGCGGTGAAGCTTGAGGTGGCGGAGGTGAAGTGCGCCGTCGGAGGAAAGGGTGGTGGCCGCCTTAATGGCGGACCAATTTGGGTCGTGCTTGCGATGAGGACGGCGGTGGAGATTGGGGATTTCGGTGGAGGGATTATTTGTAGTAGAGGTAGAGGAAAGACGGTCGTTGAAGCTAAGAGTAAGGCTGCTACGAGCCAAACTGCTTCTTGCACTAAGAGTACGATCAGTTGTGGTAGTAGTAATGGAAGCGCAGCTAGTGAAACTTAGATCAAGGTCAGAATCTGGTGGGTAAAGCGTATCTAATTCTTCCATTTTTGTCTTCAAATTCGGTTCTCAAAAAGGAGAAAAATTGGTTTTTTTCTTTCGTTCTTTCTTTTCTTTGTTTAGCTTTGTGAAATGGGATGAGTGCTTGAGGGAAGGAGGTGACATATACATATAAAGAAGTATGAAATGAAGAGAGAGAAGAGCGAGGGGACATAAAATTAATGTTAATAACGTGGTTGGTTGACCCAACAGCAAGAGATAGAGACAAAGGAAAGAATGTGGTAACAAAGTTAGGTTATTGGAAGGTTGACTTAAGGTAACGTGATATAGTTATTAAGAGAATGGAGGTTTTCAAGATTAATTGGAAGGGTGCTTCTTACTATGTTAGTGATAACCAGCTTAGAAGGGCAATGGAAGCAGCCTAATTAACATTGGGATCTCGGAAATAGGGGTGCATTATAAACTAAATTTACTTTGACATAATAAAAGCATAATTATAGTTTAACTTATTTTTTGTAACAACTATGAATATTATCATTCCAACCAAAAAAATAGTTTTTTTTTTTACCATTCCAACCAGAAAAATAGTTTTTTCTTTTACAATCTATGAGCCTCTAGTATATGAAATAGAAGCAGACACCAAATGTCCAAATATATCATAATCTATTTACGTATTCTCCGTAACAATTCTTTGCATTTTCTATTTCTTCTTTCCTTGTACGCTATCTCCATTCCGTCTAGTATCTCTTTTCTAATTTTATCATTTACAAGGTCTATGCTAACACTTACTTTTCTGAATATTTTCCAACTCCTTGCTTGTCATGTATAGTACAACATGGCTCCCCATACATCAGCTATTATCTCCTTCTGAACTTGGCTCCATCTTCTTCTTTGGATCTATTTGATCACGTTATTTGCTTTATTATTATGCATTTTGATACCCAGCCAGCTACTCAACTTTCTCTGAGACTTGCTATCCATTTGCATTGTCCAAAAAGATGAGTCTGAGTCTCCACCTCATTCTGCTCACATAAGCAACACTTTTGATCTTCTACTTTTAACTGCAATCTCTACATCCTTTCTTTGGTTAGCATTTTATTTTTACATGCCAACTATATTATAAATCTATGTATAAGAAGTATTATTTTATTCCATATTAGCTTTACTTCCCTTATCTTAGACAGAGCCCCCGACATATGCTGATAACCCTTAGACATAGAGTATTCTCTTGATTTTAACATCATGCATTTGTCACCTTGATACCATCCTACCATTTGAAGCTTGAGAGTATTCAATTTCTTCCAATACCAGCTACAGTTTGTTGGTGGTTGATGGTCCCATATATTTGCCCTGTCCTTTATGTATATACTGTTAACCCATTTACCCATAGAATATCATTTTTCCTAGTTAATTGCCATAATATTTTACCTATTGCAATAATGTTTCATTTACATTAGCTTTTGATGTTTAACCCTTTATTCTGTTTAGGAATACAGATCATATCCCAAGCTACCAGGTTAACCTTCATTTTGTCTTTAGTGGCTCCCAACAAGAAGTATCTGCATTTCTTGTCCACAAGCTTTACCACATTTTGAGGCTGAATAAACACAACACTCCACAATTTGTATATAGCAAATAGAATAGCCATTATTAATTGCAATATCTCAGTATATGACAGTTGCATTGTATAAGGTGTGATTTTACTTGTGATCTTGTCTACTAGTTGCTTGCAATCCATCTTATTCCATATTTTTTATGTAAGAGAAGGGCCTAGGTACCTTATAGGAAAGGTCCCTAGTGTGAATCGAGTAATCTTCAATATATTCTGCCTTGTCTCCTCATCAACCCCTGCTATAAGCTTGCTAGATTTGTCTATGCTTGCTTCCAAACTTGTGGCATCATTGAAATGTTGTAATGCCTCCATTACTCTAGCTATCGATTTCAAATTTTCTGTCCTGAATTTCTGATACATTATTGTCTTATGTTCTTGTAAAGCTTTATTAGAGGTGTTAGAATACAATTTATTCTGAGCTTGTTTTAAAACTTTCCTATCATTCTCTACCTCTGTTAAGTTATTCTAGAAGTGATGATGATTGAGCTTCTTCAGTTCCTTCTTTAGTAACTTTAATTTCTTAATTAATTGGAACATATTATATCCTGCTACTTGTTATTACCAACCTTGTGTCATGAACTCTTTAAACTGAGGATGTAGAGCCCACACATTACAGTATCTAAATGTTTTAGCCATGTTTCCCACTGTTGTATCTTTGCTTATTTTCAGTGGACAATGATCACTTATTCCCTCCACTGAATATATAGCCTGAACCACTGCATATAACCCAGCCACTCTCTATTGATAAAAGCCCAGTCAATTTCTGAAAAAACTCTATTAAAACCATGTTTGTCATTCCACGTGTATCTACAACCTCCTCATGGTAATTCTATGAGTTCACAAGAGTCAATACACTCTTGGGAATCCACCACTTCACCCATAGTAACTGGATTTCCTCCTATTCTATCATCTGCTAGCAGGACAGAGTTGAAATATCATGTTACCAACCATGGTTGCTTAATTCCTTCGTTCATACTTTCTAACTGTTGTCATAAACTTCTTCTTTCTTCCCTTGTATTAAAAGCATACAAAACTGTCATATAAAATTCCTTCTGTAGAACAACATATGTAGCCATACATATTATACTTTGGGCAGTACCAATTATGTACTTAACATGATACTAATCATGTCTCCATGCTACAACTACTCGACCATTATAATGGTGATCTAGATTTGTAATATACTTCCATCCTCCTAACATATTATTTATTACTTTCTCCATATTGCCAGTTTTCACCTTAGTCTCAAGCAAGTTTACTAAACCTTTATTTTTATTAGTATATATGAGTTTTACCTCCTTTTATTTGTTAGGAGCATTTAAGCTCCGAACATTCCCGCTTAGCATGTTATCCATGGCCTTTTGGAGATAGGGCAGTGCCTCCCCCATTGGAAACTTGTCTGCGTTGTGATTGTCTACTTGTGATGCTCTCACTTAGCACAATGAATGTGTTGTGACCTGGTGATAACTGTTGTATTTGTTCTTTAGGAGACTTTCTTGTGTTATGAGGTGTCACCCATCCTTCTGCATTCATCTTCCCTCCTATAGTTTTTGTTGGATCCTTCTCCTCTATTGGCTTTGTGATTTCAACTCTTGTTACTGCTTCTGCTTTGTTCTCTTCCTTCTCTTTGTCTGTGTCTTTTCCTTCTGGCTCAACATTTTGTTTCTTTGGAGGAACTATTTGCTTCTTCCTTCTACATTCTTCCTCTAAGTAATCATACTTGTGACAATGTTTACATAGAACTGGATTCCATTTCATATTGGATTCTCTGTTCAATTAGAACCCCTTTTTCATTCTTGAATCTCATCTTATCAGGCAGAGGAGAATCCACAGCTACCTCAATAAAGAGTCTAGCAAAGTAAAGACATATCTTGTTATATGTATTCATGTCCACCATAAGAGGCTTGCCAATCATGCTTCCTATTTTGCTAAGTCTTTTACAACCCCAATACGTAAAATCCAATCCATGTAGTTTCACCAAATTAGGACAGTATAGAGTTCCTCCTTAGTAAACTCCATATTCTTATGACATTCTTTGACAATAAATAGTTTATTGTCAAAATGATATATCCCTCCCTGCAGTACCTCATCTTTCCCAATCATATTGTCAAATCTCACCATAACTACCTTATTTTTCAGCATTGAGACCTTGTCAATGCCATGTTTTCCCCACTGTCTTTATGTGTAACTGTTAAGCACATTGAAGGAAGGGTGTGCTCCTAGAACATAGCAGACAACGGTATTCTTCCAGAAATCAATTTCAGAAGTATATCCTCCAGTTCAATCTCACAAATTGTTGTTTCTCCATTCTTACTTAGATTCACATACTCAATTTGAAGCCAGCATTTTCAAATTTTGTGATATCAAAGTTTTTCTAAATTGATTTCTTTGCCTTAGTTTCTACTACTTCTTCAGCTTCATCTTCCCATGATTTCCTACCCGTGTTGTTTTGCACATGATTTTTCCCAGATTGTTGTATTCCTTCCTCCTATTCGTGCACAACCCTTTTCATTTTATTTATTTTTCCAACAACTTCATTTTCCTCCGCCATTACTGTTTCATTGGAGCTAGCCATTACTGTAAAACTGGAGATTGCTTCAATTGCTGAATCTATCTCCAATTGTGATGGTAATTTAATTCTGTATGTCACTTCTTGTTGATTATCTTCCTTCTCCTTGCCTCGAATTTGTTAATTTCAACTTCCTTGGTCCCCATTTTAGGTTTTGACTGTTACTGCAACTCACCATTACTTCCTGATTTACTTAATTTCCTCACTTCTTCATCGGATTTGTAGCTTGTCTACATGATTCTCTTTCTTCGATCATCTTCTGAGTAGGAATCCTAGTCCTCTTCCCCATGGATGCACACCTTTAACTAACATGCGCCGAGAGAGAAAAAGAGTTCGCATCCCAGAAGCATAGTTTAACTTAGTAACATATAACTTATTGTACTTTTTATTTCATATATCCTCTCATTTTATTACACAAATTAGTTGCCAAGTGAACTATTAATCACTTTTGAAAAATAAATCAGCTCGTTTTGATTTTCTAAAGAACGAATATTTTGAAAAATCTTTTGGATTAAAATGATAGTAATTGATATGGGATAGAAGGAATAGTAATTTCACTTATTATGGACAATTATTTGTTGAATAATTATTTTTGAGATAATTTGATATTATTAATTATACATTTTTTCTTTGTTCTTGATATTTGAGTCCATCAATCAATTTGACTAGTACGTATATGTCACGACCCAAAATCGCAACACGGTTGTGATGGCGCCTTTCGTGAAGATAAGGCCAGCCAACAACAAAATAATACGTGTCTTTATAATTACTTAGCAGGAGCAAGTCTAATTCACAGATAATATCATCACAAATACGAAATAAGCATGATATTACAACAAAAACCATCCCGACTCAGCCCGAAATTGGGGTGTCACAAGTCATGAGCTACTACAGAGTTTACTAATATTTTACAAGTCTAGAAATATCATAATAACGTAAGATAAGGGAGAACACAGGGCTGCGGACGTCAATAGCTACCTCGTTACTCCTAGTCACCGCCTGGTCTGGAAAAAAATAAGCGCTTAGGAGCGAACTCAGCTCTGCCTGTATCTGCATACATGGTGCAGGGAATTACGTGACTACTCCGACCCAGTAAGTAATAAAATTAAATAACAACTAAAAGCATGAATTCCCATAAGGACAAAATATAGTGCTATCTCAAGCAGTAAAACCAATTATACAGCAACATAGTGAGTATCAGATAATACTCTTATTAAAACACTAAAGAAAATTTATTTAACCAGTAAGGAATAATCAAAAGCTTGCCCCTCAGGCTCAATATCAAACTACAGTACAGTATCAGCCCCAGGGGCTCACTCCCAACTCACCAGCACACAATATCAGCCCCTCAGGATCACTCCTAACTTAGCACACACCAAAAACGGCCTCTCAGGCCCACTCCCAACTCACCTGGGTACCCTGTGCTCACTGGGGCTGTGTACAGACTCCGGAGGGGTTCCTACAACCCAAGCGCAATATCAATAGGCCTGAAAGCCTTCACACATCACACTCGAGGTTTGAAAGCCTCCTCACATAACACTCGAGGCTTGTAAGCCACCTCACATCACTGAACATATCCTCACGATGGCCCTCGGCCTCAATAATTCCAGAAGATAATCATAAGTCCCTTGGGCATCAGTAAAACAATAGTGCTCAGCTCAATAATATTATAAATATCATTAAATCTCGAGTTGAGTGTAAATGTAGATGAGTTCACAAAGTAATATAATTCGATTGGACTGAGTTCAAATAATATTTCAATTCGTGAGAAAAATAGTGATGTAAATTCACAAAAAATTTTAACTATTTGGCACGAAGCCCAAATATGGCAATAAGACCCAGTCATAGTGAAAAATAATAAATCTTTGTCAAATACGCGGTAAAAATATCAACCGAGATAGACCACATCACAATTCCCAATAATAAATGACCCCACTTTCGTCATACAACGCGTATCTCATCTCAACATAGCAGTATGTTGTGTAATTCAGGGTTTCAAACCCTCAGGGCGTCATTTTAAAATCATTACTCACCTCAATGCGGTCCAACGTCTACTCCATTATGCCCTTGCCTCTCGAATTTACCTCTTCAAGCGTCGAATCTGGTCAAAACCACAACGAATATATTACAGTAGGCTAAGGTAATATAACCAATAGAAAAGACTCGAAAAATATCAAAATTTACGAAATTTGCAAAACCCGAGCCCCAGCCCCATTTCTTGAAAAAATATGAAATTCACATCACCGAATTTCTCATCTTGCCACGAGTCCGTACATATAAAATTTACCAAAATCGGAGTTCATATGACCCCTCAAATCTTCAAATCTTATTTTCAAATCTCAAAGCCTAAATCCTCAATTTACTCCTCAAAAACATGTAATATAGTCGGATTAATTGATGATAATTAAATATTATGGAGTATATAGATACAAGTGACTTACCGCAAGATTTTCCAAGAATTATTGCAAGAAATCACCTAAAATCCGAGCTTGGAAGTCAAAAAACAGGACCAAACTCGGACTTTTGGACATTAAATCTGTCCAGATATTTTCGGTACTGTTCAGCAGGGGCACTGTTTATGCGCGTGAGGTCAGTGTTCACTGTTCATACGCACAGTAACTGTTCACGCGCGGGGTACTGTTCACTGCGGCAAAAAATATAACAGCTTTTTTAATAAATTTGCAGCACCGCTATTTTTCATTAAAATGACTCTAACTCCATCATACGAACTCGAAATTAGACTATTCTTGTTCCTCTGAGTCACAAATAATAACACAACCCTTCAATCAAAACTTAATTTGGAGCTCGTTTGCCTAGTTCAATATCCATTTCGCTCGTTAAACAATTAACTTATATTTCGGATCAAAAGCCCAATCGCGACTTGATGAAATTAAACCAAAATTTCTAGATCAGTCCTATAATTCATGATTTAAATTCTGGAAGCCTCGAAATCAATTTTAAATCTCTACAACTAAAAATGAACCTTTAGATCATTACATTAATGCTCAAATTGGCAAAAATCTTCCAAAAATGACCTGTTGGGCATCCGAAACACACCCGAGGCCCCCGGAACCCCGACCAATAACACCAACCAGTTCCAAAATACATTACAGCCTTGCTTGAGGCCTCAAATCACATCAAGCAATGCTAAAATCATGAATCAACCTCCAATCCATGTTTTATGAATTTTAGAATTTCCAACTTCTATTTCCGATGCCAAAACCTATCAAATCACGTCTGATTGACTTTAAATTTTGCACACAAGTCCAAAATGACATAACGAAGCTACAAAAATTCTCATAATTCCATTCCAACCGTCGGATCAAAATTTCACCTATCAACCGGAAATCGCCAAAATACTAACTTCGCCAAAATAAGCTAACTTCTTCACCGAACCTCCAAAATTAATTCTGATTGTGCTCTTAAACCTTAAATCATCCCCCGAAACTAACCGAATGATCGGAATTCAATTCCGAGAACTCTAACTCATAAGTCAACGTCTGGTTGACTTTTTCAAACTAATTCTTCCTTAAAAAGGCTAATTGTCCCATTTTATACCTAACTTGATCCGAATTGACTCAAATTCACCAAGTACACTTATTGAAACATGAATAAGAATTTAACGGGGAATGCGAGACGAAAATACAGGAAACAACGGTTCGGGTCGTTACATTCTCCCAAACTAAAATAAATGCTCGTCCTCGAGCGAGTTAAGAAACATACCTGGAGTTTCAAATAGGTGTAGGTACCTGCTCCGCATCTCCTGCTCGGTATCCCAAGTAGCCTCCTCCACAGGACAACCTCTCCATTGTACTTTCACTGATGCTATATCTTTTGATCTCAATTTTTGAACCTGTCGACTCAAAATAGCCACTGGCTCCACATTATAAGTCAAATTTTCATCTAACTGCATTGTACTAAAATCTAAAATATGAGACGGGTCCCCAATGTACTTCCGGGGCATGGACACATGGAATACCAGATGAACACCCAAAAATCTAGGCAGCAAAGCAAGCTCGTAAGCCACCTCTCCAATCTTCCTAAGTATCTCAAATGGTCCAATAAACCGCAGACTCAACTTCCCTTTCTTTCTGAACCTCATAACACCCTTCATCGGCGAAACCTTCAGCAAACCTTCTCGCCCTCCATAAATGACACATCTCGGACCTTCCGGTCCGCATAACTCTTCTAACGCGACTGAGATATGGGAAGTCTTTCCTGAATCATCTTCACCTTTTCTAAGGCATCCTAGACCAAATCTGTCCCCAATAACCTAGCATCACTGGGCTCAAACTAACCCACTAGAGATCTACACCGCCTCCCATATAAGGCCTCATACAGTGCCATCTGAATACTGGACCGATAGCTGTTATTGTAGGCAAACTCTGCAAGTGGTAAAAATTCAACCCAAGAACCTCCAAAATTAATCACGCAAACACACAACATATCCTCCAATATATGAATAGTACGCTCAGAGTGTCCTTCCGTCAGAGAATGAAATGTTGAACTCAACTCCACCTGAGTGCCCAACTCGTGCTGAAATGTCCTCCAAAACTGAGAAATGAACTGAAAACCTCTATCCGAAATAATAGTAACTGGAACACCATGCAACCGCACAATCTTCTGAATAAAGATCCTAGCCAACCGCTTCGCAGAATATGTGGTACACACTGGAATGAAATGCACTAACTTGGTCAACCTATCCACAACAACCCAATCGAATCAAAATTCTTCAAATTCTAAGGAAGGCCACTCACGAAATCCATAGTAGCTCTCTCCCATTTCCACTCAGGAATAACCATCTGCTGAAGCAAACCGCCTGGTCTCTGATGCTCATATTTCACTTGATGACAGTTGCGGCACCGAGCCACATATCTCACAATGTCTTACTTCATTCTCCTCCACCAGTAATGCTGTCTCAAGTCTTGATACATCTTCGCAGTACCCTGATGGATGGAATAACGCAAACTCTGGGCCTCCTCAAAAATCAAATCTCTAAGCCCATCAACATCGGGCACACAAATACGGCCATCTATCCTCAATACGCCATCATCACTTATAGTCACATCTTTGGCGTTGTCATGCCGAACTCTGTCCTTAAGAACAAGAAAATGTGGATCATCATACTGGTGCTCTCTAATGCGATCATATAAAGAAGATCGAGAAACCACACTAGCCAATACCCGGCTAGGCTCAGAAATATCTAACCGCACCAACAGATTGGCCAAGGTCTGAACATCAACTGCAAGAAGCCTCTCCCAACTGGGATGTAAGCCAAACCCCCCATACTAACTGCCTTTCGGCTCAATGTACCGGCTACTACATTGGCCTTTCTCAGATGATATAGAATGGTAATATCAGTCTTTAAGTAACTCAAGCCATCTCCGCTACCTCTAATTAAGATCTTTTTGTTTAAATAAATGCTGAAGACTGTGATGATCATTGAATACCTCACAAGATATGCCATATAAATAGTGCCTCCAAATTTTTAAGGCATGAACTATAGCAGCCAACTCCAAATCATGAACATGGTAGTTCTTCTCATGGGGCTTCAACTAACGAGAAACATAAGCAATAACTCTATCCTCCTGCATTAGCACACAACTAATCCCAACTCTGGAAGCATCACAATATACCGTGTATGAACCTATAGCTGATGGTAGCACCAACATTGGAGCTGTGATCAGAAGTGTCTTGAGCTTCTGAAAGCTCTCCTCACACTCGCCGGACCATATAAATGGAGCACCTTTCTAAGTCAACTTGGTCAAAGGCGATGAAATAGAGGAAAACTCCTGAACAAATCGGCAATAATAGCCTGCTAGCCCAAGAAAACTCCGGATCTCTGTGATTGAGGACGGTCTAGACTAACTTTGCACTGCTTCTATCTTCCTTGGATCAACCTGTATACCGTCGCTGGACACTATATGTCCCAAAAATGCCACAAAACTTAGCAAAAATTCACATTTGGAGAATTTTGCATAAAGCTTCTCATCTCTCAATCTCTGCAACACTACACACAAATGCTAGGCATGCTCCTCCTGGCTACGCGACTACACCGGGATATCATTAATGAGTACAATAACAAATGCATCCAGATAAGGCTGAAATACACTGTTCATCAAATGCATGAGCGCTCCTGGGGCATTGGTCAGCCCGAAAGACATAACAAAAAATTTATAGTGACTATATCTAGTCCTGAAAGCAGTCTTGGGAATATCGAACTCCCTGATTTTCAACTGGTGATAACCCGAATGGAGATCAATCTTAGAAAATACCCTCGCTCCCTGAAGCTGATCAAATAAGTCATCAATGCGAGGCAAAGGATACTTGTACTTCACTGTTACCTTATTCAACTGCTTATAATCAATGCACATTCTCATTGTGCCATCTTTCTTCTTCACAAATAAAACAGGTGCACCCCACGAGGACACAATAGGCCAAATGAACCCCTTATCTAGGAGTTCCTGAAGCTGCTCGTTCAATTCTTTCAGCTCTGCTGGTGCCATACGATATGGCAGAATAGAAATGGGCTGGGTGCCCGGCACTAAGTCAATGCCAAATCAATATCCCTGTCTGACGGCATGCCCGACAAGTCTGCAGGAAATACATCAGGAAAGTCCCTCACAACTGGGATAGAATTAATACTAGTCTCAGCTCCAACATCCTGCACAAAAGCCAGATATGATAGACAACCCTTCCAAACCATACGCTGGGCTTTCAAGAAAGGAATTACTCTGCTCGAGACATAATCAGTCATGCCACACAACTTGATCCTCGGAACACCCAGAATAACCAAAGTAATTGTCTTAGCATGACACTCTAGAATAGCATAATATGGAGATAACTAATCCATGCCGAGAATAATATCAAAATCTCCATGCTCAACAGCAGTAGATCAACTCGGGTCTCCAAACCCCCAATAATCACAGTACATGACTGATACACAATGGTCAACAACAATAGTATCACCAACCGAGGTAGACACATGAACAGGTAAAGTAAGAGACTCCCGAGGCATACTCAAATGACGAACAAAATATGAAGACACATAAGAATAGGTGGATCCCGGATCAAATAAGACAGAGGCATCTGTATGGCAGACTGAGATAATACATGTTGTAATAGCATCTGACGCAAGAGCATATTCCCGGTATGGAATAGCATAAAACCAAGTCGGACCACCGCCCGCTCGACCTCCCCCTCTAGGGCGGCCTCTAACTGCCTGACCATCACCCCTAGCTGACTGGGGTGGGTGCTAAAGTAGCTAGTGCAGAAGATGAGGACTGACCCCTCTGCTGTGATGAACTGGCGGTACGACAAGGACACTGCTTCCACACGTCTTAACTATATACACTCATAACAACCCCTAGATGCTGGAGGATAGGACTGAAAAGAACTCATCGCACCGGAGTGACTAGCTGGTGCACTCGGTGCAGAAGAACCCTGAACTGATGGGGCATGTTAAGAACTCTGAGCTGGAAGGCACTAAGTGATGACTGGCTCTGCTGAAATCCCTAATGACTACAACCTAAAGATGGTCCGCAGTACTCTGGACGAGCTGACTGATGAGGCCTATAAGAACGACCTCTACTCTGCGGAAACTAACCCTAGATAGAGCACCACTGTGACTAGATAATCCACGAGGCCTCTAAGCCTCCCGCTCCTCTCTCTCTAGATGATGATCCGTCTCAATGTCGCGAGCAACATCTACTGCATCCTCAAAAGTATGGCTCATAATCCTTCCTCGAGCCATCAGAATACAAATGGGACAATTAAACCCATCTAAAAACCTCATAATCCTTTTCTGATCAGTCAGGACCATCTATGGAACATAATGAGCCAGCTCTGAGAACCTCACCTCATGCTGAGATACGGTCATATCTCCCTGAAGAAGATACTCAAACTGCCTACGCATCTCCTCTCTCTGAGATCGTTGTACCCACTTCTCCAGAAAGAGAGTGGAGAACTCCTGCCAGGACAAAGGCACTGAACCTACTGGCCTACGCCGCTCATATGCCTCCCACCAAGTGAAAGCTGCACCTGAGAACTGAAAAGTAGTAAAGGATAAACCGCTAGTCTCGAAGATCCCTACTGTCCTCAGCATACGTCTACACTTATCAAGAAAACCTTGGGCATCCTCACCCTGAGCACCACTGGTATGATGTGCAAGTCTGGTGAATCTCTCATGACGGCGCTGCTCATCGTCTGGCATAACTGGACCATATTATCCTGAACCGGTGCAACCGGCTGAACTGGGGCAACTGGGTGTACTGGTGGTGTTTCTGGTGTCTGTAATCCCTGCATTACTGGCTCAGGTATACGAGCAGGGCGGGGGTCTGATTGCCTCCCCCTGCATATGGAGTAGCTGCTGCAGTGGTGGCTGAAACTGCTTGAGCCAAGCCAGTGTAAACTGTCAGAATCTGACTCAGGGCCTCCTGAAGACCCGGAATAACAATAGGCATAGTTGGTGCCTGAGCAGGTGCTGCTGGAGTCTCTACAGCTGGAGACTGATCCTGAGCCGAGGAAACTGCTGGGTCTACAGATGCTGACCCTACGGCTCTACCTCAACCACGACCTCGATCACGACCGCGTCCACGTCCTCTGGTGGCCTCAGTAGGTGGCAATGGTGGTCGTCCGTCCTGTCCATTAGCGCGTGTTCTCGCCATCTGCGAGAGAATAGAACATTAGAATGTAGTTTTTGGACCAACAAAGTTGCACAAAAAGAATTTCCAAGAATATGAAATTTTCCTAAAGGTTCTGCCGCCTCTCGAGGATAAATACAAATGTATTCGTACTGATCTGCAAGACTCTACTAAACCAGCTCATGAATCGTAAGACCTAATAACTTAGGCTCTGATACCAACTTGTCACGAGCCAAAATCCCAACCCGGTCGTGATGACGCATCTTGTGAAGACAAGGCAAGCCAACAACAAAACAATACGTGTCTTTATAATTACTTACTCGAAGTAAGTCTAATTCACAGATAATATATCACAAATGCGAAATAAGCATGATAGTACAACGAAAACCATCCCGACTCAGTCCGGAATTGGGGTGTCACAAGTCATGAGATACTACAGAGTTTACTGATATTTTACAAGTATGGAAGTATCATAATAACAAAATACAAGGGAGAAAATGGGGTTGCGGATGTTAACAGCTACCTCGTTACTCCTAGTCACCGCCTGGTCTGGAAAAAATCAGCGCTTAGGAGCGAACTCAGCTCTGCCTGTATCTGCATACATGGTGCAGGGAATTACGTGACTACTCCGACCCAGTAAGTAATAAAATTAAATAACAACTGAAAGCATGAAATCCCATAAGGACACAGTATAGTATTATCTCAAGCAGTAAAACCAATTATACAGCAAAATAGTGAGTATCAGATAATTTTCATATTAAACCGTAAAGACAATTTATTTAAACAGTAAGGAATAACCAAAAGCTTGCCCTTCGGGCTCAATATCAAATCACAGTACAATATCATCCCTACGTGCTCACTCCTAACTCACCAGCACACAAAATCAGCTTCTCGAATCACTCTTAACTCACCACACACAAACAACGGCTTCTCGAGCCCACTCCCAACTCACCTGGGTATCCTGCGCTCATTGGGGTTGTGTATAGACTCCGGAGGGGCTCCTACAGCCTAAGCACAATATCAATAGGCCTGAAAGCCTTCACACGTTACACTCGAGGCTTGAAAGCCTCCTCACATAACACTCGAGATCTAAAAGCCTCCTCACAGCACTAAACATATCCCCACATATGACCCTCGGCCTCAATCAGTCCAAAAGATAATCATAAGTCCCTTGGGCATCAGTAAAACAATAGTGATTAGCTCAATAATAGTATTAATATCATTAAATATTGAGTTGAGTGTAAATGTAGCTGAGTTCACAAAGTAATGTAATTCAATTGGATTGAGTTCAAATAATATTTCAATTCGTGAGGAAAATAGTGATGTAAATTCACAAAAGATTGCAACTATTTGGCACGAAGCCCAATATGGCAATAAGCCCCAATCATTGTGAAAAATAATAAATCTTTATCAAATACGCGGTAAAAATATCAATCGGGATGGACCAAGTAAGAATTCCCAATAATAAATGACCACGCGTTCGTCATACAACGCGTATCTCATCTCAATATAGCAGTATGTTGTGTAATTTGGGGTTTCAAACCCTCAGGGCATCATTTAAAATCATTACTCACCTCAAGACAGTCCAACGTCTACTTCGCTATGCCCTTGCCTCTCGAATTTACCTCTTCGCATGTCGAATCTGGTCAAAACCACAACGAATACATTACAATAGGCTAAGAGAATATAACCCAATTGAAAAGACTCAAAATATATTGAAATTCACGAAATTCGCAAAACCCGAGCATCAGGCCCACTTCTCGAAAAATTACGAAAGTCACATCACTGGATTCCTCGTCTCGCCATGAGTCCGTACATATAAAATTTACCAAAATCGGAGTTCAAATGACCCCTCAAATCTTCAACTCTTATTTTCAAATTCCTAGGCTTAAATCCTCAATTTACTCCTCAAAAACATGTAATCTAGTCAGATTATTCGATGATAATTCAATATTATGGAGTAGAAATAATCACAAGTGACTTACCTCAAGATTTTCCAAAATATCTTGCTAAAGTTAGCCCAAAATCCGAGCTTGGAAGTAAAAAAAAATGACCAAACTTGGACTGCTGGACATTAAATTTGTCCAGAACTTTTTGGTACTGTTCATGAGGGGGCACTGTTCATGCGCGTGAGGTCATTGTTCACTATTCACCCGCGCGGTTACTGGTCACGTGCGGGTACTGTTAACTGCTGCAGAAAATACAACAGCTTTTTAAGAAATTTGCAGCACATCTATTTTTCACTAAAATGGCTCTAACTCCATCACACGAACTCAGAATTAAATAATTTTTATTCCTTCACAAATAATAATACGAACAGAACCCTTCAATAGAAACTAAATTCAGAGCTCGTTTGCTCAGGTCAATACCCATTTTGCTCGTTAAACAATTAACTCACCTTTCGCGTCAAAAACCCAATCGCGACTTGATGAAAACAATTCAAAATTTTCAGATCAGTCATATAATTCATGATTTAAAATTTGAAAGTCTTGAAATCAAATTTGGATCTTTAGAACTAAAAGTGAACCTTTAGATCATTACATTTATGCTCAAAATGGCAAAACTCTTCCAAAAATGACCCATTGGGCATCCGAAGCACACCCGAGGCCCCCGGGACCCCGACCAATAATACCAACCAGTCCTAAAATATATTACGGACTTGCTCGAGGCCTCAAATCACATCAAACAATGCTAAAATCATGAATCAACATCCAATCCAAGTTTTATGAAATTTAGAATTTCCAACTTCTATTTCCGATGCCGAAACCTATCAAATCACGTCCGATTGACTTTAAATTTTGCACACAAATCAAAAATGACATAATGAAGCTATAGAAATTCTCGGAATTTTATTCCAATCGTCGAATCAAAATTTCATATATCAACCGGAAATCGCCAAAATACTAACTTCGTCAAAATAAGCTAATTTCTTCACTGGACCTCCAAAATTAATTCCGATTGCGCTCCTAGGCCTTAAATCATCCCCCTAAACTAATCGATTCATCGGAATTCAATTCCGAGCACTCTAACTCATAAGTCAACGTTCGGTTGACTTTTTCAAACTAATTCTCCCTTAAAGAAACTAATTGTCCCATTTCATACCAAATTCGATCTGAATTGACTCAAATTCATCAAATACACATATTGAAATATGAATAAGCATTTAACAAGGAATACAGGACGAAAATACAGGAAACAACACTTCGATCGTTACAGTATATAAAAGAAACTATTGGTGTAAAGTTTGAAACAAGATATGCATTGTGAAGTTGCTGCGCGGCAACGGCGTCTAGCGTAGGGATTGGATAAGAAAGTGAAGACTTTTTAGATTAGTATGCTGGAGCGCCAACGATCTCTGGAGTCTATAGCCTCGATCGGGTCTCTGATTCTCCATTTCTCACTGGCGTAATTATTGTTCTTTCTTGAAAAAACAATTAATTTGAGGACTGACTCCCACACTTACAATAAATGAATTTCATATGAGGAGTAAATGAGTTCTCTGAATTCGCAGTATTAAATTAGCAGCAGTAGAAAACAGGTGACCTTGGGATTTGCAGTCCAAGACTCAAAAATCCCTCAATTATTTTTTTGTACTTCTATCTTAGATAACAATAAAAGACAATTTTGTTTGACAATACTAAGGACTTGTTTGGTTATAGATTTTGACAAAATAAACTTAGGTTTTATTTGACAAATACGTGCTTGGCTATAGATTTTCTTTATATTTTGATAAAATTCCAAAACCATCTAAATCAGTGGTTTTGGGCTAAAATCTTTAAAATAACTAAGAATCCATTTGGCCATAGATTTTGCCAAAATAAACTTGAGTTTTATTTGGTAAATACATATTTGATCATAGATTTTGCCTATATTTTGGCAAAATCCATATCTCAATTCCTAAATCCCAAAACCAGCTCAATAGCTGATTTTGTCACACTCTCTTAACAAATAAATAATATAAATATTTTTCAAAATAAATTGGGAAATATCTTTTAAAAATATATGTCCAAATACATTTTCATCTTACAAAATATAGTGAGAAAATCGTATAAAAATTTACAAAATTGGAAACTCAAAATGGAAAAAGTGCTCACATAGGTATCTTCATTAATATCAAATGTATATCTAAATTATTCATGCTAAATTTTAAAAAGTCCATGTCATTGAAATTTTTGCAGGTGAAACCAAACTAAGGTGATAAAATAACACTTAAAGTACTATTTGATAGCACATTGATACAAAAAAAAAAAAATTTAACAACAGAATAAAAGTGACAACATAGATTTAATTAATATGTATTTTAAAGTAATAAATATAAATAAATACTTATCAAATATAATTAAATAAAGTTTCTTATGTATATTTATATCTACCTATACATTATTAAAAGAAGTAATAACCAATAAAGAATGTAGAACTTCAAACAAAAGAAACAAATGTACATATTTAAACTGATTTCATCTTTTACTGAATTACACAAACTAAATTTTAAAAGGAGGGTATCACTTGAAATCTGGGTAGATAAAGCCAAAATAAAGGGATAAAATAATACTTAAAAGTAGCATTTGTAAACATTGACAATAAAAGAAGCCTGAGCAACAAAATAAAAGTTATATGAACTTAACTAATATTTATTTAGAATAATAAAATAATAAATAATAATCAAATATATTATTTAATGACATTGAATAATGAAAAAATTTCAAAAAACAAATTAAATGTTATAAATAGAACTCTAATTAGAGTGAATGTCTATCTTATAGAAGAGTTTTACTTTGAGGCTAACTCATTTCTCTTTCTATAAATAGAGGGGTCTTACCCTATTGTAAATCATCCCTAAGTATCAATAAGAATACTCCTCTCTCTACTTTTCTCTCTATTGTTCTTGTTCTTGTATTATTGTTCTTGTTCTTATATTATTTCATAACACGTTATCAGCACGAGACTCTAACATCTCAAGAATCCTCTTGAGAAAATTAAGGTATTTCCCTTTTCCCGAATTTGGTTTTAATTATGTCTGATATTATGAAAAGAAAGTTCGTTGCCCTTGAAATTTCGGGCAAGAACTATATGACATAGATGTTGGATGCTGAAATCCACTTAGATGCTATGGGTCTTGGAGACGCCATTAAAGACAGAGATAAAGCATCCACCCAAGACTGTGCTAAGGCCTTGATTTTCTTGCGCCATCACCTTGATGAAGGTTTGAAAATTGAATATCTCACAGTCAAAGATCCACTCATCTTGTGGAACGGCTTAAAGGAGAGATATGACAACCTGAAGTTGGTCACTCTGCCACAAGCACGATATGATTGGGCACATCTGAGGCTCCAAGACTTTAAGTCTGTTTCTGAAGATAATTCTGCAATGTTCAGAATTACTTCTAAGTTGAAACTCTGTGGAGATAATATCTCTGATTATGATATGCTTGAAAAACATTTACAACGTTTCATGCCTCCAATATGGTACTGCAACAACAATTCAGAGAGAAAGGTTTCAAAAAGTACTCTGAACTGATTTCTCTTCTCCTTGTGGCTGAGCGAAACAATGACCTGTTCATGAGAAATCACGAAAATCGACCCACTGGGTCTACACCATTGCCTGAAGCAGATAAGGTGTATTCTCATTATGCCAAGCATAGAAAAGGCCATGGATCTAATCATGGTCGTGGTCGTAATCGGGGTCATGGCCGTGGACGTAGACAAGGAAGAAATTTCCCTGATGTCCGTCACCCCCCAAAGAGATATAACCACCAAAAGCAGAAACGGGATTATGAGGATCCAAAGGCAAATAGTTCAGAAACTATATGTTATCGTTGCGGTGGAAAAGGGCACTGGTCAAAAGCTTGCCATGTACCAAGACATTTGGTTGATCTTTATCAAGCATCTCTAAAGAATAAAGGCCCTGAAACAAATTTTGTCTCTGACGACAATTTTGACATCACCCACCTGGATGTGGCAGACTTCTTTGAGCAACCCGAGGGGAAAATAGACCACTTAATCGGTGATGGATCTGTGATGAAGGAAGATGGAATTGTTTGATTTTATTTTACTTATTTGTATTAGTTAGTGAATAAACTAATAGTCATTAGTATCAGCTCGTATTAGTTAGTTTATGATATAATGTTAGTATTAGTTCTTTAGAATGTTTCAATATGCTTAAATTTCAAAGATATTTTTATTTTCCAGTAGAGTTAGTCGACTAACCTAACAGTTAGTCGATTATCTAATATTTCGCATTAAAACTGGATTTTTCTGCAAGCTAAGATAGTCGACTATCTGATTTAGATAGTCGACTAACCTGATGACTGTTTACTAAGTTAGCCGAACAACTAATTAGTTATTCGACTAACCAATATTTCGTATTAAAACTGGATTTTTCCGCAAGGCTAGTTAGTCGAATATCAGGTTTAGTTATTCGAATAACCTAATGACTGCTTCCCAAGATAGTCGACTATCAACTCAGTTATTCGAATAACCTCAACAGATTTTGAAAATATTGTTTAAATATGAAACAAACGGATTGAATTTGTTTATTCTCATGTTCGTGTATTTCTTTTGTATGTCAAACCATGGGAAAGCAAATATGGATATCTCACAAAGCAAGCTTGAATCAAATATTTGTTTAGTTGATTCATGTACTACACATACGATACTCAAAGAAAAGAAATATTTCTCTCAACTAAGTATGTGTAAGGTAGATGTTACTACAATCTCTGGTAGTAGTAAATTGATTGAAGGCTCCGGAAGAGCAACTATAACTCTGCCTAGAGGAACAATGTTTATCATAGAGAATGCAATGTTCTCCTCCAAGTCTAAGAGAAACTTGTTGAGTTTTAAAGATATACGCCGGAATGGCTATCATGTTGAGACAATAGATGAGAATAATCTTGAATATCTCATCATTACAAAGAATGTCTCTGGCCAAAAGAGGGTTATTGAGAAATTTCCATCTTTATCTTGTGGCCTGCATTGGACAAAAATTAGTGCAATTGAGGCACATTCAACAGTAAACCAAAAGGTTACTGATTCCAATACTTTTGTACTTTGGCATGATCGATTAGGACACCCTGGATCAATCATGATGAGACGGATTATAGAAAGCTCATATGGGCATCCATTAAAGAATTTCGAGATTCTTTTAAATAATGAATTTTCTTGCACTTCTTGTTATCAAGGCAAGTTAATTATTAGACCATCACCAACAAAGGTTGGGACTGAGTCACCTACGTTTTTGGAACGTATACAAGGGGACATTTGTGGACCTATTCACCCACCTAGTGGGTCCTTTAGATATTTTATGGTCCTAATAGACGCATCCTGTAGATGGTCTCATGTGTGCCTGTTGTCATCACACAACCTTGCGTTTGCAAAACTAATGGCACAAATAATTCGACTACGAGCACATTTTCCTGATAATCCAATCAAGTCTATTAGACTGGATAATGCTGCTGAGTTTTCATCCCAAGCATTTAATGATTATTGCTTATCAATTGGGATAAAAGTGGAACATTCTGTAGCTCATGTTCACACTCAAAACGGTCTAGCAGAATCTTTAATTAAACGCCTGCAGTTGATTGCAAGACCATTACTCATGAAAACGAGGCTGCACACTTCGGTATGGGGTCACGCCATTTTTCATGCAGCAATGCTAATTCGTCTCAGACCGACGAATTATCACAAATATTCCCCGTTGCAAATAGTTTTGGGTCATGAACCCAATATATCCCATTTAAGAATCTTTGGATGCGCAGTATATGTGCCTATAGCACCGCCATACCGCACCAAAATGGGTCCGCAAAGAAGGTTAGGAATATATGTTGGGTTTGAATCGCCCTCCATTGTTCGCTACCTCGAAACATTGACAGGGGATTTGTTCACTGCACGATTTGCAGACTGTCAGTTTGATGAGACACTTTTCCCAAAATTAGGGGGAGAAGTTGGTGAAACCAAATGGGAAAGTTTGTGGAAAAATGCATCATTATCTCATCTTGATCCACGTACCTCTGTTTGTGAAAATGAGGTGCAAAAGATTATCCATTTGCAAAGAATAGCAAATCAAATGACTGACGCATTTACGGACTTGAAAAGGATAACAAAATCACACATCCCCGCGGAGAATGTTCCAATTCGTATTGATGTCCCTGTTGGACAATCATCTAGTGTCATATCCAATGAGTCGAATGCACGCCTGAAGCGTGGCAGACCATTAGGTTCCAAAGATCGAAATCCTAGAAAGAGGAAAGCAGACGATCAAAATGACACTACGAAAGAATCTCATGAGGAAATTCATGATTTAATAAATTCTTAGATTCATAAAGAATCCATTGAGCCCGAGACTCAAGAAAATAAGGAACTATCCATAAATCCAATCGAAATTGAGGCAAATTTTAATCGAGTGGATATAGTGGTGGATTATGTCTTTGCGTTTAATGTCGCATCTAGCATTATGCAAGAAAGTGAGGATCTTGAACCTCAATCTGTTGGAGAATGTCGAAAAAGACATGATTGGCCAAAATGACAAGAAGCAATCTAATCACTCTCCTTTGAATGTCTATTCAATAATGTACCTCGTTAAAACTTTAACTAAAACAAAACCCAATGGGAAAAATTAAAGAAAAGGAAAAAGAGTACACATGTTTGAATATGCGCCTATTGGTTGCCTCGTTAAAAACCTTGCAAGGAAAACCCATTGGGACAAAACCTTGTAAGGGAAAAAGAGTGCAACGCGCATTAACTCCCCCTGAAAAGCGCATCAATTCATATCCTTGAGTCTTCGCATTCCGATCTTGTGAACCAGCTTCTTGAAGGTTGACGTTGGTAGAGATTTTGTGAACAAATCAGCCATATTATCGCTTGAACGAATCTGTTGCACATTGATATCACCATTCCTCTGAAGATCATGTGTGAAAAATAACTTTGGTGAAATATGGTTTGTCCTATCTCCTTTTATGAATCATCCCTTCAATTGAGCTATGCATGCTGCATTGTCTTCATACAAAATCGTGGGTAGTTTGTCTCATTTCAAACCACTTTGTCTCGAATGTGATGTATTATAGACCTCAACCACACACACTCTCGACTTGCTTCATGAATAGCAATTATCTCAGCATGATTAGAAGAAGTAGCCACAATTGATTGCTTAGTCGATCGCCAAGATATGGCGGTGCCTCCACAGGTAAACACATAACCCGTTTAAGATCGAGCCTTGTGTGGGTCGGATAAATATCCAGCATCAGCATAACCAACAAGATCAGGACTGCAATTATTGCTATAAAATAAGCCCATATCGGTAGTCCCTTTTAGGTACCGCAATATATGTTTGATCCCATTCCAATGTCTCCTTGTGGGAGCCGAGCTATACCTTGCTAAGACATTAACTGAAAAGGTTATGTCAGGCCTTGTAGTATTTGCAAGATACATTAGTGCGCCAATTGCACTAAGATATGGTACTTCAGGACCAAGTAGCTCTTCATTCCTTTCTTGTGGTCGGAATGGATCTTTATTCACATCAAGTGATCGAACAACCATCGGAGTATTTAAAGGATATGTTCCATCCATGTAAAACCGTTTCAGTACCTTTTCTATATAGGTAGATTGATGAACAAAAATTCCGTTTGCCAAATATTCAATTTGCAAACCAAGACATAATTTTGTCTTTCCGAGATTTTTCATCTCGAATTCATTCTTTAGATAATCAGTTGCCTTTTGGAGTTCTATGGGGGTTCCAATAAGGTTTATGTCATCGACATATACGGCAAGTACAACAAATTCCGATGTTGTTTTCTTTATAAAACTACACGGGCAAATGGCATCATTTATATAGCCTTCTTTTAATAAATACTCACTAAGACGATTATACCACATTCGTCCTGATTGCTTTAGACCATACAAGGATCTTTGCAATTTGATTGAAAACATTTCCCGGGACTTTGAATTATGAGCGTTTGGCATTTTGAGTCCATCGGGAATTTTCATGTATATCTCATTATCCAGTGAGCCATAAAGATAGGCAGTACCCACATCCATTAAATGCATGTTAAGCTTTTCAAGGACAGCAAAACTAATGAGATAACGAAAAGTTATGGCATCCATTACAGGCGAATATGTCTCTTCATAATCGACACCAGGCCTTTGAGAAAATCCTTGTGCAACAAGGCGTGCCTTATATCTTTGTACCTCGTTTTTCTCATTTCTCTTGCGTACAAAGACCCATTTATAGCCAACAGGCTTAACACCATTAGGTGTTTCAACTATAGGGCCAAAAACTTCACGTTTTGCCAGTGAATTCAATTCTGATTGGATTGCTTCTTCCCATTTTGGCCAATCATGTCTTTTTCGACATTCTCCAACAGATTGAGGTTCAAGATCCTCACTTTCTTTCATAATGCTAGATGCGACATTAAAAGCAAAGAAATAATCCACCACTATATCCACTCGATTAAAATTTGCCTCAATATCTATTGGATTTATTGATTGTTCCTTATTTTCTTGAGTCTCGGGCTCAATGGATTCTTCATGAATCTCAGAATTTACTAAATCATGAATTTCCTCATGAGATTCTTTCGTAGTGTCATTTTGATCGTTTGCTTTCCTCTTTCTAGGATTTCGATCTTTGGAACCGAATGGCCTGCCACGCTTCAGGCGTGCATTCGACTCATTGGATATGAAACTAGATGATTGTCCAACAGGGATATCAATACGGATTGGAACATTCTCTGCGGGGATGTGGTATTTTGTTATCCTTTTCAAGTCCGTAAATGCGTCAGGCATTTGATTTGCTATTCTTTGCAAATGGATAATCTTTTGCACCTCTTTTTCACAAATAAAGGTATGTGGATCAAGATGAGATAATGATGCATTTTTCCACAAAATTTCCCGTTTGGTTTCACCAACTTCTCCCCCTAATTTTGGGAAAAGTGTCTCATCAAATTGACAGTCTGCAAATGGTGCAGTGAACAAATCCCCTGTCAATGTTTCGAGGTAGCGAATAATGGAGGACGATTCAAACCCAACATATATTCCTAACCTTCTTTGCGGACCCATTTTGGTGCGGTATGGCGGTGCTATAGGCACATATACTGCGCATCCAAAGATTCTTAAATGGGATATATTGGGTTTATGACCCAAAACCAATTGCAACGGGGAATATTTGTGATAATTCGTCGGTTTGAGACGAATTAGCATTGCTGCATGCAAAATGGCGTGACCCCATACCGAAGTGGGCAGCCTCGTTTTCATGAGTAATGGTCTTGGAATCAACTGCAGGCGTTTAATTAAAGATTCTGCAAGACCGTTTTGAGTGTGAACATGAGCTACAGAATGTTCCACTTTTATCCCAATTGATAAGCAATAATCATTAAATGCTTGGGATGAAAACTCAGCAGCATTATCCAGTTTAATAGACTTGATTGGATTATCAGGAAATTGTGCTCGTAGTCGAATTATTTGTGCCATTAGTTCTGCAAACGCAAGGTTGCGTGATGACAACAGGCACACATGAGACCATCTACAGGATGCGTCTATTAAGACCATAAAATATCTAAAACACCCACTAGGTGGGTGAATAGGTCCACAAATGTCCCCTTGTATACGTTCCAAAAACGTAGGTGACTCAGTCCCAAGCTTTGTTGGTGATGGTCTAATAATTAACTTTCCTTGATAACAAGAAGTGCAAGAAAATTCATTATTTAAAAGAATCTTGAAATTCTTTAACGGATGCCCATATGAGCTTTCTATAATCCGTCTCATCATGATTGATCCAGGGTGTCCCAATCGATCATGCCAAAGTACAAAAGTATTGGAATCAGTAACCTTTTGGTTTACTGTTGAATGTGCCTCAATTGCACTAATTTTTGTCCAATACAGGCCACAAGATAAAGACGGGAATTTCTCAATAACCCTCTTTTGGCCAGAGACATTCTTTGTAATGATGAGATATTCAAGATTATTCTCATCTATTGTCTCAATATGATAGCCATTCCGGCGTATATCTTTAAAACTCAACAAGTTTCTCTTAGACTTGGAGGAGAACATTGCATTCTCTATGATAAACATTGTTCCTCTAGGCAGAGTTATAGTTGCTCTTCCGGAGCCTTCAATCAATTTACTACTACCAGAGAATGTAGTAACATCTGCCTTACACATACTTAGTTGAGAGAAATATTTCTTTTCTTTGAATATCGTATGTGTAGTACATGAATCAACTAAACAAATATTTTTACAGTTGGACGTTGATCCAAGCTTGCTTTGTGAGATATCCATATTTGCTTTCCCATGGTTTGACATACAAAAGAAATACATGAACATGAGAATAAACAAATTCAATCCGTTTGTTTCACATTTAAACAATATTTTCAAAATCTGCTGAGGTTAGTCAATTAACTTAGTTGATAGTCGACTATCTTGGGAAGCAGTCATTAGGTTAGTCGACTATCTAAATCAGATAGTCGACTATCTTGCCTTGCGGAAAAGTCCAGTTTTAATGCGAAATATTAGTTAGTCGACTAACTAAGTTGATAGTCGACTAACTTAGTAAACAGTCATCAGGTTAGTCGACTAACTAAATCAGATAGTCGACTAACTTAGCTTGCGGAAAAGTCCAGTTTTAATGCGAAATATTAGATAATCGACTAACTGTTAAGTTAATCGATTATCTCTACTGGAAAATAAAAATATCTTTGAAATTTAAGCATATTGAAACATTCTAAAGAACTAATACTAACATTATATCATAAACTAACTAATACGAGCTGATACTAATGACTATTAGTTTATTCACTAACTAATACAAATAAGAAAAATAAAATCAAACAATTCCATCTTCCTTCATCACAGATCCATCACCGATTAAGTGGTCTATTTTCCCCTCGGGTTGCTCAAAGAAGTCTGCCACATCCGGTGGGTGATGTTAAAATTGTCGTCAGAGACAAAATTTGTTTCAGGGCCTTTATTCTTTAGAGATGCTTGATAAAGATCAACTAAATGTCTTGGTACACGGCAGGCTTTTGACCAGTGCCTTTTTCCACCGCAACGATAACATATAGTTTCTGAACTATTTGCCTTTGGATCCTCATAATCCCGTTTCTGCTTTTGGTGGTTATATCTCTTTGGGGGGTGACGGACATCAGGGAAATTTCTTCCTTGTCTACGTCCACGGCCATGACCCCGATTACGACCACGACCATGATTAAAGCCATAGCCTTTTCCATGCTTGGCATAGTGAGAATACACCTTATCTGCTTCAGGCAATGGTGTAGACCCAGTGGGTCGATTTTCGTGATTTCTCATGAGCAGGTCATTGTTTCGCTCAGCCACAAGAAGAAGAGAAATCAGTTCAGAGTACTTTTTGAAACCTTTCTCTCTGTACTGTTGTTGCAGTACCATATTGGAGGCATGAAACGTTGTAAACGTTTTTTTCAAGCATATCATAATCAGAGATATTATCTCCACAGTGTTTCAATTTAGAAGTAATTCTGAACATTGCAGAATTATATTCAGAAACAGACTTAAAGTCTTGGAGCCTCAGATGACCCAATCATATCGTGCTTGTGGCAGAGTGACCAACTTCAGGTTGTCATATCTCTCCTTTAAGCCTTTCCACAAGATGAGTAGATCTTTGACTATGAGATATTCAATTTTCAAACCTTCATCAAGGTGATGGCGCAAGAAAATCAAGGCCTTAGAACAGTCTTGGGTGGATGCTTTATCTCTGTCTTTAATGGCGTCTCCAAGACCCATAGCATCTAAGTGGATTTCAGCATCCAACACCCATGTCATATAGTTCTTGCCCGAAATTTCAAGGGCAACGAACTTTCTTTTCATAATATCAGACATAATTAAAACCAAATTCGGAAAAAGGGAAATACCTTAATTTTCTCAAGAGGATTCTTGAGACGGTAGAGTCTCGTGCTGATAACGTGTTTTGAAATAATATAAGAACAAGAACAATTATACAAGAACAAGAGCAATAGAGAGAAAAATAGAGAGAGGAGTATTCTTATTGATACTTTGGGATGGTTTACAATGGAATAGAACCCCTTTATTTATTGGGAGGTGGTGACTTAGCCACCAAGAATTAAACCCTAGAATCTCTCTAAATATGTACATTCACCTAAAATAGAATATTTTATAACAGAAATGAGCTACCTAGAATGTGCAATTTGTTAAGAATAGCTATTTGGAGTGAATGTCTTTATTATAAAGAGTTTTATTTTGAAGCTAAATTATTTTTCCTCCTATAAATAGAGGGGTTTTACCCCATTGTAATTCACCCCAAAATTCAATAAGAATTCTCTCTCTCTCTCTCTCTCTCTCTCTCTCTCTCTCTCTCTCTCTCTCTCTCTCTCTCTCTCTCTCTCTCTCTGCAATATTGCACTTCTTCTTTTATTGTTTTATAACACATTATTAGCACGAGACTCTACCGTCTCAAGAAGCTCTTTGAGAAGATTAAGGTAATATTTCTCCTCTTTTTAATTATGACTGACATTATGAAAAGAAAGTTTGTTGCCCTTGAAATTTCGGGCAAGAACTATATGACATGGGTGTTGGATGCTGAAATCCATTTAGATGCAATGGGTCTTGGAGACACCATTAAAGACAGAAATAAAGCATCCACCCAAGACTGTGCTAAGGCCTTGATTTTTTTGCGCCATCACCTTGATGAAGAGTTGAAACTTGAATATCTCACAGTCAAAGATCCACTTATTTTGTGGAATAGCTTAAAAGAAAGATATGACAACTTAAAGTTGGTCACTCTGCCACAAGCACGATATGATTGGGCTCATATGAGGCTCTAAGACTTTAAGTCTGTTTCTGAATATAATTCTGCGATGTTCAGAATTACTTCTAAATTCAAACTCTGTGGAGATACTATCACTGATTATGATATGCTTAAAAACATTTACAACGTTTCATGCCTCCAATATAGTTCTGCAACAGCAGTATAGAGAGAAAGGTTTCAAGAAGTACTCTGAGTTGATTTCTCTTCTCCTTGTGGTTGAGCGAAACAATGACTTGCTCATGAGAAATCATGAAAATCGACCTATTGAGTCTACACCATTGCTTGGAGTGGATAAGGTGTATTCCCATTATGCTAAGCGTGGAAAAGGCCATAACTCTAATCGTGGTCGTGGTCGTGCTCGTGGTCATGGCCGTGGCCGTGGACAAGGAAGAAATTTTCCTGGTATCAATCACCCCCAAAGAAATATAACCACCAAAAGCGGAAAAGAAAATATGAGAAGCCAAAAGCAAGTAGTTAAGAAAGTGAATGCTATCGTTGCTGTGGAAAAAGATACTGGGCAAATATTTACCATGTATCAAGACATTTGGTTGAGCTTTATCAAGCATCTCTAAAGAATAAAGGCCATGAAGCCAATTTTGTCTCTAACAATGATTTTGACATCACCCACTTGGATGTGGCAGACTTCTTTGAGGACCCTGATGGAAAAATAGGCCACTTGATCGGTGATGGATCTGTGATTAAAGAAGATTGAGTAGTTTAATTTTTATTTTTTTGCCTATTCTTAGTAACTAGTGAATAAACATCATGTAATCATAATTCTTTACATGAATAGTAGTCATTAGTAATATTTATTTTATAAAATAATGTTAGTTCATTTTGATTAAATATAAAATAGTGATTAGTATCAATAGGATTATTTATTTTATGAGATAATGTTAAATTTGTTTGGATTTCCTGGATATTTAAGTGATTCTTTTGACATTAACTGTATGAGAGGATGAAAACTTAAAACAATATGTAGCTTGTCTATTTCTTTTACGCATACGTATTTGACTAAAATATGGAAACATGTACAACTGTTTTAAATGTATCTCTTTCATTAAAATAACAGTTGTTGTCACTACCATCCAAATTTATTTTTTTTATATTTACTAGTAGTACCAAATTAAATTGTTTCTGTTCTTCATCCAAAAGGAGTATACTTAAATGCTAGTATTATATTACTCTACTTAAAACAGAAAATTAGTACCAATAGCAATTCGATAGCAGTTCGAAAATATAAGCTACACTTTTAATATTTGTGTTCAAGAAAATTGTCTGTAAGCATAGTTTATTTTTCTGAAAACACTAATATTTATTCATATATTTCTTTTGTATGTCAAATCATGAGAAGCAAATATGGATATCTCACAAAACAAACTTGGATCAAATTAAATTGTAAAAATATTTGTTTAATTGATTCATGTACCACACATACAATATTCAAAAGAAGAAATATTTCTCTCATTTAAGTATGTGTAAGGCAGATGTTACTATAATTTCTGGTAGTAGTAAATTAATTGAAGGCACTGGAAGAGCTACTATAACTCTGCCTAAGGGAACAATATTTATCATAGAAAATGCATTGTTCTCCTCCAAGTCCAAGAGGAACTTGTTGAGTTTTAAAGATATCCGTTGAAATGGATATTATATTGAGACAATAGATGAGAATAATCTTGAATATCTCATTATTACCAAGAATGTCTCTGGCCAAAAGAGGGTTATTGAGAAGTTCTCATCTTTATCTTGTGGCCTGTATTGGACAAGAATCAGTGCAATTGAGGCACATTCTACCATAAACCAAAAGGTTACTGATTCCAATACTTTCGTACTTTGGCATGATCGACTGGGGCATCCTGGATCAATTATGATGAGACGGATTACAGAAAACTCAAATAGGAATCCATTAAAGAATTTAAAGATTCTTTTAAATAATGAATTTTCTTGCACTTCTTGTTATCAAGGCAAGTTAATTATTAGACCATCACCAATAAAGGTTGGAATTGAGTCACCTGCATTTTTGGAACGTATACAAGGGGACATCTGTGGACCTATTCACCCACCTAGTGGGTCGTTTAGATATTTCATGGTCTTAATAAACGCATCTTCTAGATGGTCTCATGTGTGCCTATTGTCATTTCGCAACCTTGCGTTTGCAAAATTAATGGCATAAATAATTCGATTACGGGCACAATTTCACGATAATTCAATTAAGTCTATTAGACTAGATAATGCTGCTGAGTTTTCATCCCAAGCATTTAATGATTATTGCTTATCAATTGGGATAAAAGTGGAATATCCTGTAGCTCATGTTCACACTCAAAATGGTCTTGCAGAGTCTTTAATTAAACGTCTGCTGTTGATAGCAAGACCGTTACTCATGAAAATGAGGTTGTCCACTTCGGTTTGGGGTCACGCCATTCTGCATGCAATAATGCTAGTTCGTCTCAGACCGATGAATTATCACAAATATTCCCCGTTGCAATTAGTTTTGCGTCATGAACCTAATATATCCCATTTAAGAATTTTTGGATGCGCAGTATATGTGCCTGTAGCACCGTCATATCGCACCAAAATGGGTCCGCAAAGAAGGTTAGGAATATATGTTGTGTTTGAATCGCCCTCCATTATTTGCTACCTCGAAACATTGACAGGGGTTTTGTTCACTGCACGATTTGTAGAGTGTCGATTCGATGAGACACTTTTCCCAAAATTAGGGGGAGAAGTTGGTGAAATCAAACGGAAAATTTTGTGGAAAAATCCATCACTATCTCATCTTGATCCACGTGCCTCTATTTGTAAAAAAAGGTACAAAAGATTATCCATTTGCAAAGAATAGCAAATCAAATGCCAGATGCATTTACGGATTTGAAAAGGATAAAAAAATCACGTATCCCCGCAGAGAATGTTCCAATCCGTATTGATTTCCCTATTGGACAATCTTCTAGTGTCATAGCTAATGAGTCTAAAGCACGCCTAAAACGTGGCAGACCATTAGGATCCAAAGATCGAAATCCTAGAAAAAGAAAAACAAATTATCAAAATGACACTATGAAAGAATGTCATGAAGAAATCCACGATTTAATAAATTATGTGATTCATGAACAATCCACTGAGTCCGAGACTCAAGAAAATAAGGAACTATCAATAAATCCAATCGATATTTAGATAAATTTTAATCGAGTGGATATAGTGGTGGATTATGTCTTTGCATATAATGTTGCATCTAGCATTGTGCAAGAAAGTGAGGATCTTGAACCTCAATCTGTTGGAGAATATCGATAGAGACTTGATTGGCCAAAATGGCAAGAAGCAATCCAGTCAGAGTTGAATTCACTTGCAAAACGTGAAGTTTTTAGGCATGTAGTCCAAATACCCAATGGTGTTAAGGCTGTTGTCTATAAATGAGTCTTTGTACGCAAGAGAAATGAGAAAAACGAGGTACAAAGATATAAGACACGCCTTGTTGCACATGGATTTTCACAAAGGCCTGGTGTCGATTATAAAGAGACATATTCACCCGTTATGGATGCTATAACTTTCCGTTATCTCACTAGTTTTGATGTCTTTGAAAAGCTTGACATGAATTTAATGGATGTGGTTACCGCCTACCTATATGGCTCACTTGATAATGAGATATACATGAAAATTCCCGATGGATTCAAAATGCCAAACACTAATAATTCAAAGTCCCGGGAAATACTTTCAATCAAATTGCAAAGATCTTTGTATGGTCTAAAACAATCAGGACGAATGTGGTATAATCGTCTTAGTGAGTATTTATTAAAGGAAGGCTATATAAATGATGCCATTTGCCCATGTATTTTTATAAAGAAAACGGCATCGGAATTTGTTGTACTTGCCGTATATGTTGATGACATAAACCTTATTGGAACTCCTATAGAACTCCAAAAGGCAATTGATTATTTAAAGAAGGAATTCGAGATGTAAGATCTCGGAAAGACAAAATTATATCTTGGTTTGCAAATTGAACATTTGGCAAACAAAACTTTTGTTCATCAATCTGCCTATATAGAAAAGGTATTGAAACGCTTTTACATGGATGGAGCACATCCTTTAAGTACTCCGATGGTTGTTCGATCACTTGATATGAATAAGGATCCATTCCGACCTCAAGAAAAGAATGAAGATCTACTTGGTCCTGAAGTACCATATCTTAGTGCAGTTGGCGCAATAATGTATCTTGCAAATACTACAAGGCCTGACATAACTTTTTCAGTTAATGTCTTAGCAAGATATAGCTCTGCTCCTATAAGGAGACATTGGAATGGAATCAAACATATATTGCGGTATCTAAAAGGGACTACCGATATGAGCTTATTTTATAGCAATAATTGCAGTCCTGATCTTGTTAGTTATGCTGATGCTGGATATTTATCTGACCCACACAAGGATCGATCTCAAACAGGTTATGTGTTTATCTGTGGAGGCACTGCCATATCTTGGCGATCGACTAAGCAATCAATTGTGGCTACTTCTTCTAATCATGCTGAGATAATTGCTATTCATGAAGCAAGTCGAGAGTGTGTGTGGTTGAGGTCTATAATACATCACATTCGAGACAAAGTGGTTTGAAATGAGACAAACTACCCACGATTTTGTATGAAGACAATGCAGCATGCATAGCTCAATTGAAGGGATGATTCATAAAAGGAGATAGGACAAACCATATTTCACCAAAGTTATTTTTCACACATGATCTTCAGAGGAATGGTGATATCACTGCCAGGATCACATCCTGGACTGCCAGGACACTGTCTTATTCTGGGAGGATACAACTTGTACAATCTGTTATCTTTGGTGTCCAAGCTTACTGGGCACAGCTGTTTATATTGCCTGTGAAAGTACTCAAAATGATTGAAGGCATCTGTAGGAGTTTCATTTGGTCCAGGATAAACACTGTAACTAAGAAAGCATACATCTCTTGGGATAAAATGTGTACCCCAAAATCAGTTGGTGGGATGAACCTCACTAACCTAAAGCTCTGGAACAAAGCAGCCATTGCAAAGACCTGCTGGGACCTAGCCCATACAAAAGACAAGTTGTGGATTAGGTGGATCACTGTATATTACGTCTAGGACAGACCAATAGAATCCATTCCAATTCCTACCCAAGCTAGTTGGATGGTGAGAAAGATCATCCAAGCCAGAGATATTCTACAAAGGATTCAGAATTGGAAGAAACAGAAGTGCTCGACAAGACAGTTGTACCACTCACAGATGCAAGCAGTGCTGAGAGTTCCATGGAAGAATTTAATCATACAGAATCAAGCAAGGCCAAAAGCAACATTCAACCTATGGCTATTCCTCCAGGATAGACTCCCAACAAAGGACAGACTACACAGTTGGGGAATGAATATTGATCAACAATGCACCTTGTGCCAAACCCACACGAAAATAAGAGATCACGTGTTAATGAACTGCCCTGTCACTGTGGATTTATGGGAAAGAACAATGAACTGCCTGCAGGAAATCTACACATCCAGTCTTGATGGTTGATTAGCAAAGCCAAAGGTCGAACAGTTCGAGCTGCCACTTTCAAATTGGTTACAGCTGAATTTGCATATGCTATCTGGCTGGAAAGGAATGCAAGAGTCTTCAACAAAATATTCCGATGTAACACTGCCTTACTAAGAGACATAGTGTATAATTGTAATGTTAGAGGTACCCCAAGAATTAGACAAATATTACAACACCTTCACATATAGTAGTGCTAGATAGTTAGGAAAGTAGAAATAGTTTATATGTTAACCCCTAGACAGTCAGCTGGGTTGAAGATCGACTGTGGTTTTGTAAAGCTACTTCATTGGTGATTAATGGAAATCCTTAACTATCAAAAAAAAAAAAATAGATTCGTTCAAGTGATAATATGGCTGATTTGTTCACAAAATCTCTACCGACGTCAACCTTCAAGAAGCAAGTGCACAAGTTTGATATGCGAATGCTCAAAGATGTGAATTGATGCTCTCTTCAGGGGGAGTTAATGCGTGTTGCACTCTTTTTCTCTTACAAGGTTTTGTCCCACTGGGTTTTCCTTGCAAGATTTTTAACGAGGCAACCAATAGGCGCATTTCTAAATATGTATACTCTTTTTTCTTTTCTAGAATTTTTTTCCCATTGGGTATTATTTTAGTTAAGATTTTTAATGAGGCACATCACTTATTGAGTAGACATTCAAGGGGGAGTGTTAAGAATAGAATTCTATTTGGAGTGAATATCTATCTTGTAGAGAGTTTTACTTTGAGGCTAAGTCATTTTTCCTCCTATAAATAGAGGGGTCTTACCCTATTGTAAATCACCCCAAAATTCAACAAGAATTTTCTCCCTCTCTTTCTTTGCAATATTGCTCTTCTTCTTTTATTGTTTTATAACACGATTTGATTTAAAATGAAAAAACTTGAAAATGACATTCAAATTAAAATATGAAATATGAAATATGAAATGAAAGCCCAAAAGAAAGTTATAATGTAATTGTTGGGCATTCTTTAGTAGGGGAATGCATAGACCGGATTGGTTCGGTTTTTATCAAAACCAAACCAAATCAACTATATCAATTTGAATTGGTTCGATTTTATCGGGTTTTCGGTATTTTCTTTGTTACAGGAATATTATTTCAATGTTACTTTGTTAAAATTAAAAATAAAGCTTTGATACGTGAATATATGTTTAGAAATATGGAAAAGAAATTGACAAATATATGATCTATTAAATAATTTTAATGGGATAATTTTTTTTAGTAACACGTGATAGTTATTTTCTTAGTTGTTTATCAATAAATTTTCATTAATTTGCACATTCAAGATTAATACATGAGATGATCCCAAATATTTCTACATTTTCTAAAGAAAATTCACTATAAAGTCTTATAAATATAAATAAAATTTATATATTTATATGTCGGTTTGGCTTGGATTTTTTTCTCAATACCAACTCAAGTCAAACCAAATCTAGTCGAATTTTTTAATCAATTTTATTTGATTTTTCGGTTTGGTGCGGTTTTCCGGTTCTGTTTAAACACCCCTATTCTGTATGTGTCGTAAAAGAACGCTAGGACCTAGCTATATTAAATTAAAAATGGAATAAGTTTCCAGCAAATAAGTTTCTACGTACAACTTCTGATATATGTTTTAGAACCTTGTAAATTGGATTATCTATCTGTTTTCTCTATCTCTATTCTATGTCTTAGCGATTTGCAAGTTGAGCAAAATACTATTTGTATATTAAGCACTAGCTGGAAGGTTAAATATTTATACCAATAGCATTTCAAATAATAATTAAAAACCTCTACTCTATTTGATTTCCGTCAAATAACCTGGCATCCTATGACTTCTTCTCTATATTTTGCAACTTCAGATCGAAGGGTTCCATCGTTTGTTTGTGGCATTGTTTACAATTTACAGAGTGCAAGAAAAAATATATATAATATAGTTGAATGAAACTGCTGACAAGTAACACACAGCACATTAAAGAATTTTACATGATATACTACATTTAATACCTATGAACAAATGGCGACTAATCTCACCACTAAACTTATGAACAAATGGCGACTAATCTCACGACTAAACTTACCCACACGGGTGCTTACACCAAACCAATAGATATATGATACATGTCTTGCATATGGACTTCAATCATTTAACCATGGTAAATTATATGTATTCTCATCTAATTAAATTAATTAACTATAGTAAATTAATATAATCTGGTGTAAACACCTGGTATGGATATGTATTTACCTCTAACGAGCTTCACCCACTCGTTCTTTGAGAGGCACAATAATTGAAGAGCTTACGTTTATCATTGCAATTTAACTAATTATTGACATTTTATTAATTACTCTACATCTATTTTTTTAGTAATTTATATCTACTTGATACAAATTATTACTTACTGTTAGTATACAACTGCACTATTTAAATTCTTTGGAGGATGGTGCCAACATATAATATTAGATCCGTTTTAGAAAATATGTAAATAATCTAATTTGACGGTGAGATTATAGGTTCACAGCCCCCATAAATTAGGCTTAAATCCGTCCCTGGAGAAAGTCGGCGGTGGAGGGATTAAGTGAGTTATTCCTGTACAAAATTTGGAATTTATTCTATGTTTGATTGAGATTATTAGCTAAACCTAGGATAAACTTAATACTATAATTATAGAATTATCGATCACATATAAAAGGTGAAGTAATTAATCTTAAATATAATTAATTTGTTATAATCCCAGGATATATAACCTACCCCTAATAGATTACAAAATTATAGGCTAATAACCGAAAGTTATCGGACGCAACGCCTGTGTCATTACGCAGCCGACTTTGTGCCTCTAACCAAATACGAGAATAATTAAAAATCCATAATTGAATAAATTAACAATCGCCAGCACTTAATGGTAAAATATTAAAGAAAACTTACAGTTAGAGGAGTCCCAGATATAGAAAGGTGCCAGGTTAATGGACCCACGTGATGGGCCCATTTAAAATGGGACCCGGTTGGAAAGTTTATACGATGCTGTCTGCCACGTGGTCAACATTGGGCCTACACTATCGCTACTATCAGCTGATTCAATTTAATTCATAGTTCCCTCTCAAGTGACTTTTTCTGAACAGAAACATTATCATAAGGAAATAGTACAAAATACAAAGTAAACTAAAATAAAATAACCTTTCACTCATTATTAATTAATAATGCCCTTACCTATCGAGTTAATGCTTAATAATTCACGAAATTATATACTAGCTTTTATTTTAATTTAGAGTAATGCACCAACCTGCCATTGGCACGTGATCACGACTTGCCAGTATTATTTTTTTCTTCTTTCCCTCTTTATTACAGTATTAGAATGTGATATTGTGATTGAGTCAAACTGTGGTCCCTTTTCAGCAATTTATCGTACTGTAGAATTCTTCTTTTGTCTTGAGCCGAAAGTCTCGCGGAAATAGTTTCCTTATCAATTAAAGTAGAGATAAAGTTTGCATACATATTACTTTCCATAAACTTTACTTGTGAGATTATATTGAGTTATTCTTGTTGTAGAATTCTTCTTTCACATTATTGTTTTTAGGTTAATGTTATCTTGGAATATGTGGTTCAACGCAGGTAGATCTAACAAATGTGTAAATCAAGTTACGTAATTGAACTCCTACTATCTGAGCATTTAATCTAAAATCTTATATTAGATGGTTGAGTGAATTCAAGATTATGTACATTGTGCATGCACTGACATACCCGATGTGAAGCGAATGCTCTCCCACGCCTAATGTATATAACCCAATATATAGTCAAAAGTGTCTCAAATGCGCGACCTGATTCTAGAATTCACAAGTTAACCACGTATTTACAACGGTAATAGAGAACTTATAAGAAGTTAACTTTTACATCATACGATTGGATTCGATCAAATACATCCAAGCCCTTGGTGGTTTATCAAATAAGGTTCACATGAATTTCTTTCGTTGAAAACTTGTATTGCGTTATATGTGAACTTAATTTCTTTCGTTGAAAACTTGTATCGAATTATATGTCAAAAACGTTAATGTGATTTATAGCCTGTTGGGTCAAGCTTTATCTTTGGCCAAAAGTTCTCTTTTGTGTCAAAAGTGCTTTTATGCTAATATTAAAGTGTTTGACCAAGCTTTTAAAAGAAAAAAAAATAGTTTTTCAATAGAAGCAGCTATTTTAAAAACAAAAAAAAAGTATCTTCTTCTCTAAAGTACTTTTTTGAAAGAAAAATATACTTAGGAAAAACTTTTTAATAGCTTGACCAAACACTAAATGTTGGATCGGCACCAGCTGAACGGCAATTGTGCTCTCTGCTATTTCTGTCTAAATCTCGGCCGGCGAAAATGGTGAACGTTCCTAAGACAAAGAAGACCTACTGCAAGTCCAAGGAGTGCGAAAAGCATACCTTGCACAAGGTTACACAATACAAGAAAGGGAAAGATAGTTTGGCTGCTCAGGGAAAGCGTCGTTATGATAGGAAGCAGTCAGGTTATGGTGGTCAGACAAAGCCCGTCTTCCACAAAAAGGCAAAAACCACAAAGAAGATTGTGCTGAGGTTGCAATGCCAAGGTTGCAAACATGTTTCCCAGCACCCAATCAAGAGGTGCAAGCACTTTGAAATTGGTGGAGACAAGAAAGGAAAGGGAACCTCTCTTTTCTAGATTGCCTATGAAGTGTAATCCACAGCTTTCTTTTTTGCCTTCGTTTATGTTATTTTGGATTTATGTTGGTTCTTATGGGTTACATTGTTTTCCAATAGATGATTTTGTTATGGTAGTTAATGGAGATGAAATTTATAAATAAAAAAAAAATATTAAATGTTGCTCAAAAGCGTTTTCAAATGAATTAGCTAAACACAAATTGATTATCACTAAAATTATTTGAGTTTTTTAAAATAAATAGATTTTAAAAGATTGGATAAAGGCTATTAATATCTACCGGACCTCATGCAACTTTCCAATTTTACCTGATAGAAACTTGGTCAGGGAGATGCCTATATATGTAGGTTAATCATGCTCAAGTTTCAACACCAACTCCATCTTCCCACCTCCTTGTAACCCCACCCCACTACTTAAAAAAACATTTTTCGTGCTAATGCATGTGCCAACTAGGAATCCTAATTGCATTATAACCTCAACATGAGACAATGTTTGCTCTAGGGATATACATGAAAGGCATGTGACGTTGTATGTCCCCTATGGGCTCCACAACAATGGGCCAACCAGTGAAAATAATCTTGGACCCGGACAATTCCCAAGATGTGCTACTTAACACACTCCAATGGAGTGATTAAAATTATTTTTTTAAAAGAATTATTGGGAAAATAATATCATATAGCTACTTTCAAAATAATAACGAAAAAATTATATATATTTTTATTTTTTTGTATATATAAATTTTTATATATTATATAAAAAACATTCAACTTTTATACACTTTTGGTGGCTACCAGATGTAAATAATTTCGACCACGAACAGACGTTGTTTCATTCCCAACTATTTTAATTTTTTAAATTTCATGTTACTTATTCCAACAAAATAGTTAGAAATTATTATTAGTAACAATTTGTACTCTAAAATTGCTTAGGCATTTTTTGATTTGCTAATATTATTTTTATCATGTGTCAGCGCCTGCTGTTTTCCATGTGTGGTTCATTGAAGGTGAAAATTGCGAAGTGGCTGGAGAACTTAAACAATTACCCAGCCTAATTACTTTTGTTATTGAAATGATCTTTTTGCTATTTTAATTTGTAAGCTTAGACGGAAGGTTGGAACTTGATGTCCAACATTCATTATTTGTATATTGTACATAACTCCATTTTTAGTAATAAAAATCTAAAATTGTGTATTGTACATAACTCCAATAATAACTGATGGTGCAGTGTATCAATTTTCAATTATGAAAAGATTAAACACATGTAGAATTTGTTATCAGAGTCCAAATACGAAAGAATTATCATTACTGTCAAGTACCCGATAGTTAAAAAAAATGATTCCTTTTCAGATCCCTTTATGCTTCACCACATTGCCACATGCAAGAACTTAAATGTTCAACTTTGGTATTATTTTAATCAGCCCTTATAAACTCCTAATGATTGGTTTAGATCCCACACTAATATAAAAATATACAATTTGTTATGAAATAGAAGATTTTTACACTTCTATTTAAGGTGAATGTCTTTAATGTATATAATTAGAGAGATTTTAGAGTTCTATTAGTGGTAGCTAAGTCTTCCTCTCCCCTATAAATAGAGGTGCCCCCTACCATTGTAAATCATCCCTTGAGACCCCTCTCAACTCAATAAGAAGAACTCTCTCTACTCTTCTCTCTATTGCTATTGTTCTTGTTCTATTGTTCTTGTCTTTTGCTTTAGTTTATAACACGTTATCAGCACGAGTCTCTAACCAATTGAAATTTTCGATTGTCTTAACTTTTGTTTGTGTAGGGTTTTGCTTCAAAGAAAGAAGGAAAAGAAAGAAAAAAAAAAAAAAAAAAGGGAAACGAAAAACAAAGAGAGAAACAGAAAACTTTCTCTGGAAAGCAAAAGGAAAAAGAAAAGAAAGAAAAACGTGAAAAGAAAAAGGAAAGAAAGAAAGGAAAGGAAGAAAGGAAGAAAATATATTTGGTATACCTTAAAGGTAAGTAATTTACTTTTCATTTTCAAATTCTTGGAATTCTATAAATTTTATATACAAAGTTTGATTATAACTCTAATGGAGTTTGTGAGAAATTATAACCACACGAAGTGGTAAAATCTCTATGTCCTTCCATGATTAAATTCATGTATGATTGTGGACGTGACAAAGAATTCCGTCAAATTAAATTTGCTCCATTCCCTTTAGAGAATGTGGTAGCAGCTTGTGTAAAGCACATGATTTTGATCCATTCCCTGAAGTGAATGTGATAATTGTAATAGAGCCCGTAAGCATGAACACGCTCTTGATGTAATTGTGTCATATGAAAAGAAAGTTCGTTGCCCTCGAAATTTCGGGCAAGAACTATATAACATGGGTGTTGGATACTGAAATCCACTTAGATGCTATGGGTCTTGGAGACGCCATTAAATACAGAAATAATGCATCCACCCAAAACTATACGAAGGCCTTGATTTACTTGCGCCATCACCTTAATGAAGGTTTGAAACTATACGAAGGCCTTGATTTACTTGCGCCATCACCTTGATGAAAATTTGAAGATTGAATATCTTAACATCAAGGATTCACCCATCTTGTGGAAAGGCTTAAAGAAGAGAGATGATAACCTGAAGTTGGTCACTCTGCCACAAGCACGATACGATAAGAATCCAAAAGCAAATAGTTTATAAACTATATATTATCGTTGCGGTGAAAACGGGCACTGGTCTAAGTCTTGCCGTATACCATAAAATTTGGTTGACCTTTATTAAGCATCTCGAAAGAGTAAACGCCCTGAAACGAATTTTGTCTCTGACGACAACTTTGACTTCACCCACCTGGATGTGGCAGACTTCTTTGAGCAACCCGATGGAAAAATAGACCACCTAATCGGCGATGGATCCGTGATGAAAGAAGATGGAGTTATTTGATTTTATTCTACTTATTTGTATTAGTCAATGAATAAATTAATAGTCATTAGCATTAGCTCGTATTAGTTAGTTCATGATGTGATGTTTGTAGTAGTTCATTAGAATGTTTTCAATATGCTCAAATATCAATAAAACCTTTATTTTCCAGTAGAGGTAATCGACTAGCCTGAAAAACTAGTCGGTTATCTCACGTTTCGCATAAAACTGCAAAACAATCGATTGTCAATGATCAACAATCGATTGTCTTTAAAAATAGTGGCCTGGAATTCTTCAAAGATGATCAACAATCGATTGTCGTCGACTAACAATCGATTATCTTGAAACAGTGAGGTCCGGAAATTTTCAAAAATAGCCAACAATCGATTGTCTTTGTCTAACAATCGATTGTCTTGAAACAGTGAGGTCTGGAATTTTTCAAAAATCACCCACAATCGATTGTCTACATCTAACAATCGATTGTCGTTAGGCAGTGTAATCTGGAATTTTTCAAAAATCATCCACAATCGATTGTCTATGTATAACAATCGATTGTCTATGTTCCAACAATCGATTGTGTGGGTTTAATAATCGATTGTCTTATGAAAAACGCTGAAATTTTCAAACTGCAAAGTAATTGATTATGGACAACATATCTGATTTTGTTTGTCAATTGTTAGTAGCAGATTTTGAAAATATTATGTGACACAAAAGGAATTGAACTTGCTTATTCTTATGTTCCTGTATTTCTTTTGTATGTCATACCATGGGAAGTAAACTGATTGAAAGGCTCCGGAAGAGCAAATGTAACTCTGCCCAAAGGCATGACGTTTATCTTAGAGAATGCAATATTCTCCTCCAAGTCTAAGAAGAAACTTGTTGAGTTTTAAAGATGTACGCCGGAATGGCTACAATATTGAGACAATGGATGAAGATAATCTTGAATATCTCGTCCTCACTTTAAAGAATGTCTCCGGCCAAAAGAGGGTTATTGAGAAATTCCCGTCTTTATCTTGTGGCCTGTATTGGACAAGAATTAGTGCAATTAAGGCACATTCAACAGTAAATCTAAAGAATACTGAGTCCAATACATTTGTACTTTGGCATGATCGACTGGGTCACCCAGGATCAACCATGATGAGACGGATTATAGAAAGCTCATATGGGCATCCGTTAAAGAATTTCAAAATTCTTTCAAGTAATGAATATCCTTGCACTTCGTGTTATCAAGGCAAGCTGATTATCAGACCATCCCCAACAAAGGTTGGGACTGAGTCACCCCAGTTTCTGGAACGTATACAAGGGGACATTTGTGGACCTATTCACCCACCTAGTGGGTAGTTTAGGTATTTCATGGTCTTGATAGACGCATCCTGTAGATGGTCAAATGTGTGCTTGTTGCCATCACGCAACCTTGCATTTGCAAAGTTAATGGATAATAGATGAGAATAATCTTGAATTCTTCATGAAAACGAGGCTGCCCATTTCGGTTTGGGTTCACGCCATTTTGCATGCAACAATACTAGTTTGTCGGCTGCCCACTTCGGTTTGGGGTCATGCCATTTTGCATGAAGCAATGCTAGTTCGTCGGCTGCCCACTTCGGTTTGGGGACACGCCATGTTGCATGCAGCAATGCTAGTTCGTCTCTGACTGACGAATTGACACAAATATTCCCCATTGCAATTGGTTTTGGGTCATGAACCCAATATATCCCATTTAAGAAGCTTTGGATGCGCAGTATATGTGCCTGTAGCACCGCCATCCCGCACCAAAATGGGTTTGCAAAGGAGGCTAGGAATATATGTTGAGTTTGACGCGTCCTACATTATTCGCTACCTCGAAACATTGACAAGAGATTTGTTCACTGCACTATTTGCAGACTGTCAATTTGATGAGACACTTTTCCCAAAATTAGGGGGAGAAGTTGGTGAAACCAAATGGGAAATTTTGTGGAAAAATGTATCATTATCTCATCTTGATCCACAGGAAAAATGTATCATTATCTCATCTTGATCCACATACCTCTATTTGAAAGAAAGAGGTACAAAAGATTATCCATTTGCAAAGAATAGCAAATCAAATGCCTGACGCATTTATGAACTTGAAGAGGATAACGAAATCACACATTCACGCGGAAAATGTTCCGATCCGTATTGAAGTCCCTATTGGACGAATATCTAGTGTCATATCCAATGAGTCAAATGCACGCCAGAAGCGTGGCAGACCATTAGGTTCCAAAGATCGAAATCCTAGAAAGAGGAAAAAGAACGATCTAAATGACACTATGAAAGAATCACATGAGGACGCTCATGATTTGATTAATTCCGAGATTCACGAAGAATCTATTGAGCCTGAGACTCTTGAAAATACGGAATGCAAGAATGTGAGGATCTCGAACCTCAGTCTGTGGTAGTACAAAATTAATTGAGAGCTCTCGAAGAGCCAATTATTACTATGTTGAAGAAACACAATTGAGTATTGTGCTGTAGTAAGTCTCAAAGAAACTTATTCAGTTTCCAAAGTACACGCGAAAGCGATTGATTATATTGAGACTATAAATAAAGGAAGGCTTTGATTCTCCTATTACTACAACTTGTAGCGGGGTAATTTGTATATGAAAAGCTACCCGCTTTGTTCTCCAGTTTGTACTACACAAACGAAAGAATGCCACAATAAAGTGGATATCTATTGGTATAAAACCCATGTCATAATAAACCCGAAGTTTATTGATAAGTGCACATGTCATGGTGTAAATTTGAAGTTTACCAATATTGATAATTTAGTCAGTTGACATTCGTGTTAGCCATCTCATTTGAAGTATGATGTGCAAATTCACATAGGTGAATATCAAAGAACTAGAAGTTCTTGTTCTCAGTAATGAACTGACCAACTAAAGAGTTCGGGTTGAAGCCCCTAAATTCTGGAAATATCAAAGGTGAATATGGGCCCATTCACCTGCCATGTATACCACATATGATGCATCTATGATATGGTTACATGCGCCATTGTTATTAACCCGCAGCCTGGCGGTGCTTGCGAGGTAAATCGCTCAGTAATCTAACTTCGAGCATAGTTTCCAGATTCTCTACTCAAGACAGTTCATCGTGATAAGTTGGTTTATATCAAAGTTGGTTTAGCAAGATAATTATTGAGTGCTTCCACTTAATAGCTAAACTGTTTCTTATGAGAACAAAAGTTGTATATATCAATTTGATATATGTTGTATACAAGAGTATATTATATTCTCCCCTCACAAGTGGTTCAGGGTCAGGAACCAAATAATTTCATCTTATTATTAAGGTGCTGTGTATATTGACATAATGCACAAAGATGATTTTCCAAAGTTGAGGAAACATGTTAGTTTTACTAACATGAGGGGGAGACATGATAAACACTTGAGAAAGTGTTACATGGGATGAATTTTTATTTGTATATGTATATCCCCGAATATCATGATATGAACCTGTAGTTCATAAAAGGGAAATGCAATTGCAACATATTGCAAAACATGCTATACGCATTTGCTGACTCAAAGAAAGTAACTAAATGGAAGAGATACAATTCAAGAAGAATTGATTCCATATGAAAGACATGAAGTTTTGAACCTATAGTTCAAATGCTTGAAAGTATAAAGTCAAAGGTATGTATAGTCAGTTTTCGATATCTTATTTGTTTAGTATCACTAATGAAAGTTTGATATGCAGTTAAAGTCTATTATGCGACTTATATGACTTAACTTGAAAGATTTAAGTTGCTTGAAGCATATGCAATTCTTGGTCCTGAAGTACCACATCCTAAGTACAATTTGTGTACATATGTATATTGCTATAACTATAAGCATGATGGCATTGAGAATGCATCTATGGAGATATTGAAGAGCTATTCCACGACATTATATGAAGATATTCATATCTATCAAGAATGATGATTTCAAGATGATGCACAAGATTGGAATGCAAATGCTCAAGGATATAAATCGATGTACTCATTAGGGGGAGTCAATGCGCGTTGCACTCTTTTTCCCTTACAAGGTTTTGTCCCACTGGGTTTTCCTTGCAAGGTTTTTAACGAGGCAACCAATAGGCGCATATTCAAACATGTGTACTCTTTTTCCTTACTTTAATTTTTCCCATTGGGTTTTGGTTTTAAGGTTTTATGAGGCACATCATTGAATAGACATTCAAGGGGGAGTGTTATGAAATAGAAGATTCTTACACTTCTATTTAAGGTGAATGTCTTTAATGTATATAATTAGAGAGATTTTAGAGTTCTATTAGTGGTAGCTAAGTCTTCCTCTCCCCTATAAATAGAGGTGCCCCCTACCATTGTAAATCATCCCTTGAGACCCCTCTCAACTCAATAAGAAGAACTCTCTCTACTCTTCTCTCTATTGCTATTGTTCTTGTTCTATTGTTCTTGTCTTTTGCTTTAGTTTATAACACAATTATTATTATTGCGCAGACAATGAGTAGAAGGAAAAAGGGAGAATACATAGAACCAACGACCTTAATAACAACCTCAACTAAAAAGGATGCTCATATTTAGACTCTTTGAAGAAAGAAAAATGACTTTAAAGACTAGAGATTATTAATTACAGTTGGCTTTAGCTTCTGTTTAATTTGTCTGCTGCCCTACCAAATTGGATTCATTGAATTGTTAACAGACAACCCATGATTGGCAGCAAATATAGAAATGTCCCTCAAGTGCTGGAAAGGTTACAATTAATACAAAATCAATTCCTATTGAATAAAGGGTTATATAATTGTTGCAGTTATATAAGAAGAGCCTCTTATCTGTATTGATGTTCAAAGAAAAAAATAAGGGTAAGCAATTAAGACAAGAGTGAAAGAAAAGGACTAGTGTCTTGTGTTCTTTTTGTCTATGGGGCTGAAATAAAAGCATAATTGTCTATAGAAATTTGTATATTCTTTTAAAGAGGGGCTTAAAAGGGTTACAGTTGTTGCTACAGTTTGCAGTGAAAATGACATTCACATGGTGCAAATTAAATTTCTTAAATGGGAGCTTGTTGATATTTCAATAAGTACTGGTTGTTTTAGACTATAAGTTGGAGGCTCATATTTGGAGATGTTGAAGAAGGAAAAGCTAAGTTCTTTTTAAAGCTATTCTTGTTAATTAGAAACTGGTCCAACCCCAACCCTTCCCCAGAAACTACCGTCCGACCTTCTCTATAACATATCCTTATATAACAACACTTCAAAATAAAAATCATGTTTTTTCGGAACCAAATTTCATGTTCTGTTGTAATATATGTTTTCTATAACAACAATTCGCTACAAACATCCAAAAAAATCAGCTGGAACAAACAAGAATCTTATAGAGAAGTTTGACTGTATAGTAATTTTAAGCTCCATAAATTGATAAGTTAGGTTGATTCATTATAAAAATGTATGAATAATGCCAACACAAGTAATCCCTGATGTCACCGCTAGCGAAGGGTGGTCATGCTCAAATATTATATTATATATATATACATGTCAAATATAATTATTCTTATGCTTATATATTAAATCTTGAAGACTCTTAGTGAAATTTTTGATTTAGTCAGTGCCGAATGCCTATACTTAGTTTTCAATAGCTGACTGCAGCGCCATTGGCCCCAATATTTGGTCTTGTATGTTGTACCGTATGTGTTGGATAGTTCAAAAATTACTAAGAGTTGAAAAAAGAAGTTAATGCTTTTGCATTTTAAAATGCTTAATAATGTTGTAGTGCCATTTTTTTTCTCAAGTTGGAATTGAATAGCTGTAGAAATATTTGGGATGGGTTGGAGTTCAACACATATAGTACATACAAGATTTGAAGTGAAGATTGCATTAGCTGTGTGAATGTAAATGATGTGAGTTATAGTACTATAGATTTTGACACCCATGTTTTACTGACAACCAGAAGTAGCATTTCTGGAAATAGTTTTTATCCAAAAGATCTTGTCTCAGGTAAACTTAGCGGGCAACATGTTATGACCCAATCATTGATCAATAAATAGAACAAATCCATCGGGTTGGAAGATCAATATTGATGTTCTTGTACTGCTACATTATCAAACAATTCATGATCACTAAATGTTTTTAATTTTCTCCCATCGTTAACTCTTCAAAGTCTCTCAAACGGTCTAATTGTTCGAAACTTCTATTGGCTAAACCTCACTTCCCTCTCCCCTTTGTTTCTGATTAATCCTAGTGTTGCTGAGGTGGAGCGAGAGAGCAGGAAGAATAACAGAAAGCAGAAGACTTGGTTGGAAAATAATCATGTTGTTCTTTTACGTGGCATAAGGGGTAGGGTAGAGTCCTATTCTTATGCAATTAGTTGTAGAAGTTTGTTTACTTTGTTTTGTTTTGCTTATAAGTAGGAGGTAGTTGTTTCCTTATTGCTTGCAAGTTTTCCCGTTGAAATTCAATCCAAGTGCTTTCTGAATTCTTTTATTTCTTTGTATTCTCTTTATTTTTTGTCACTTTCAGTTTGTGTTTGAGTGAGTGTTGATCTTGTGAGGGGACAACAATTGGCCTCAGAGCTTGGTTATATGCCCAAATACATTAGTTTGATAGATATTGCGATTGTTACCAAAGACCCAGCACCGGAAATCAGTAGTGGAGTCTTCCAATATCCACAACTGACATTGACGAACTATGCCAGTTGGGTGATTCGAGTAAGGGCTATGATGGAAGACCAAGTTGTTTGGGAAGCTGTCGAGCCGGAAGGACGTCAAGACGTCGATCCGAGGAAGGATAAGAAAGCAAAGTCTCACCTCTTTCAAGCCTTGCCCGAGGATCTTCTCAACACTTGGCCTCAGACAATTGGCCTCAGAGCTTGGTTAAGGCTTGAAGGAGGTTTGGGACTGTCTCAAAGTCAGGTTCGTAGGTGCAGAGCGAGTGCGGGAGGCACGGATGCAGACATTGAAGAATGTTTTTGATGCACTGCGAATGGGGGAGGATGAATCCGTGGATCAATACGCAGGGAAGCTTACAACCATGGCTGCAAAATTCTCCAGTGTAGGAGGGACTCTGAATGATGAAGCACTGGTGAAGAAGTTACTTGGAACTACCCCGGATTGCTTCATTAATGTGATAGCAGGGATCGAACAGTTCTGTAACTTGGCAACCATGCCATTCGAAGAGGCTGTGGGACGTTTGAAGGCCTATGAGGAGCATATTCAGAGGGGCCAATCATCCGGTGCTGGTGGGCAGCTTCTACTTACTCAAAGTGAGTGGGAAGCCAGATCGAAAAAGAGCAACAAGGATGTGTCTAACAAGTCTCAGTCGAATTCCACATCAGATGGTAGCAATCAAGGTCGGGGAGGACAGGGAAAAGAAAAAGGACATGGCAAGAATGGTCACGGCAGCCCTTCAAAGAAGGATGGTAGAAATCCGGGAGAAGGTTCACGAGACAAGAGCCATGTCCGTTGCTACAGATGCGGAGAGTATGGGCATTATCAAACAAATGCAGGGCTTCGAAGAAGAAGGAGAAAGAGGAGGCTCATCTAACAAAAACAGATGAGGTAGAACCTGCTTTACTGCTAACGGAGATAGAAGAGGATGCAAGCAATCAACACAATGAGGTGTTGTTGAATGAGGAGTCTGTCTGCCCAGGAAGGACTGTATCCGATCGTGGCAGCAGTTGGTACTTGGACAACGGTGCAAGTAATCACATGACCGGCGACAAAATCAAGTTCCACGACATTGATGAAAGCGTGACTGGAAAAGTTAAGTTTGGTGATGGCTCAACGGTACAAATCATGGGGAAGGGAACCATTGTGTTTGACTGTAAAAATGGAGATCAATGGTTTCTACATGAAGTCTATTATATTCCAAAGCTGCGGAGCAATCTTGTTAGCCTTGGGCAACTCACTGAGGCAGGCTACAAGATAGTAATGGATGGCAATGAATTGGACGTGTTCATGAAAGACCCTTGGCAACTCGTTATGAAGGTGAAGCGAGCTGCAAACAGATTGTACAGAATCGAGTTAAGGGAAACAGTTCTTGTGTGCTTGTTGGCAAACTTGGAGGATCCGACGTGGCTGTGGCATGCAAGACTTGGTCACGTAAACTTTCAATCAATGAAGAGGATGGCCGATAAAGGAGTCGTAGCAGGGATACCGATGATAAAGCATCACAATCAGGTGTGCCAGAACTATCTTGTTGGTAAACAGACTCGCAGTTCTTTTCTAGATGAGGCAAAGTTTAGAGCAACAAAGAGTCTAGAGCTGGTGAACATCGATCTATGTGGGCCTATTTCTCCTCCAACAATTGCAGGTAATCGATATTTTGCTTTAATTGTCGATGACTACTCTAGATGGATGTGATAATAATTGATCAAATCAAAGGATCAAGTTGTGTCTATCTTTACAAAGTTCAAGGCAGAGGCAGAGAACTTGTCTGGAAATCGAATCAGAACTTTAAGGTCTGATCGAGGAGGGGAATTTCTGTCAACAAAGCTGAAGAAGTTGTGTAAAGAAGCTGGAATCGTGCGCCATCTAACTGCACCTTATTCACCCCAACAAAATGGGGTGGTCGAAAGAAGGAATAGGACAGTGATGGGAATGACTCGATCATTGCTGAAAAGTATGAATGTTCCTGATCTATTCTGGGGAGAAGGAGTGAGGCACGCTGTGTATTTGTTGAATCGTTTGTCAACGAAATGAACTGGAGATCTCACACCACACGAGATTTGGACGGGGAGGAAGCCAAATCTTGGGCACCTGCGGGTTTTCGGATGCGTAGCACACTCCAAAGTGGTGAAACCACATCAAAAGAAGCTTGATGATCGAAGCTTTGAGATGGTGTATCTCGGGGTGGAGGAGAATTGCAAGGCATATCGTCTCTATGATCCACGACTTAACAAGCTTCATATAAGTCGAGATGTGGTGTTTGAAGAGCATAGACCATTCAAATGGGAGAGCAGTCCAATCTCTAGAGAGGTTTCAGACTATGTTATAGACGGAGAAGTAAGAGGATGGTCGACATGGATGGGAGACTCATTCAAGAGTGATTCGGTCAGCTGGTCTATTAGCCCGCCAGTGCAGCAGAGTGTACAACCAGGGAGTGGCTTGTCATCCAGAGTTGCAGAAGGTGGTGAAGAGTCCAACAGGAATCAGACATCTATTGATACTGATTCCACACCGAGGAAAGAATGGGTTGGATCTGATGTTGATACAAGTTCTGAACCGAAAAAGTTCAGAAATCTTGCTGAAATATATAACGAAAGGGTGCCAATCGAATCATTCGAGGAAGGTGCTATGTTTACTGAATTTGAGGAGCCAGTAAACTTCAGAAGGGTACAAAGCTGTTGGTCTGAAGTGGGTTTTCAAACGGAAGAAAATTCAGACGGAGAGTTGCTTAAGCACAAGGCAAGACTGGTGGCAAAAGGCTATGTTCAGCGTTTTGGAATTGATTTCGAGGAGGTTTTTGCACCAGTAGCACGGCTTGATACCGTGAGATTGATCTTAGCAATTGTAGCAAATCGGGGTTGGGAGGTACACCATTTGGATGTCAAGTCTGCGTTCCTTAATGGAGATCTTAAGGAGGAGGTGTATGTGACACAGCCCGAAGGTTTTGAAGTGAAGAACAAAGAGCATTTAGTGTTCAGACTCCATAAAGCACTGTATGGGCTCAAACAAGCTCCAAGGGCTTGGAACCTATGTCTTGACAGAAGGTTAAAACAGATTGGTTTTGAGAGATGTGTGCAGGAGCAGGCTGTTTACAAACGGATGAAGAATGGTGTTGTGTTGCTAGTTGGAGTGTATGTCGACGATCTGATTGTAACAAGCAAAATTCGATCAGACATAGACACATTCAAAGAGGAGATGACAGCTGAATTCGAAATGAGCAATCTTGGCTTATTGAACTACTATCCGGGAATTGAAGTAGATCAGAAAGACAATGGAATCTCTGTCAAGCAATCTGGCTATGCGAAAAAAGTGCTAAGTCAATTTGGAATGGAGGATTGTAATTCCACAAGGATTCCAATGCAGCCGAGGAGTAATCTCCATAAAGATCAAGATGGAGAACCTGTTGACGCAACTGAATACAGAAGATTAGTTGGAAGCCTAAGGTATTTACTTCATACTCGGCCTGATTTATCCTACTCGGTTGGTATTCTGAGTAGATTCATGGAGAGGCCGACCTTAATGCACCAGAACGCAAGCAAGCAGGTGCTAAGGTACTTGAACGGAACGATACATCTTGGATTGTTCTATCCGAGATGTGGAGGTGAAGAAGTTCTAACCGGTTATTCAGACAGTGACTTAGCAGGGGATCAAGATGATCGTAAGAGCACAGGTGGCATGGTGTTTTATCTAAATGAAGCTGTTATTTCATGGAGTACTCAAAAGCAGAAGACAGTTGCACTGTTATCTTGTGAAGCAGAATTCATGGCAGCCACTGCAGCAGCTTGCCAAGGCATTTGGCTGAGGAATCTCCTAGCTGAGTTATTGAACAAGGAACCAGAGGTTGTTAAATTGTTCATTGATAACAAGTCGGCAATAGCGTTGATGAAGAATTCAGTTTTTCATGGGAGAAGCAAGCATATAGACACCAGGTTTCACTTCATCCGTGGCTGTATCGAAGAGGGACAGATTGCAGTTGAGTTCATTCGAACTGAAGAGCAAAGGGCAGACCCTTTGACAAAGGCCTTGCCAGCAGGGAGTCTGATCACGTCGCGTTACTTGCTTGGGGTCAGAAACCTGGAACCACACCAGGATTAAGGGGGAGTATGTTGCTGATTAATCCTAGTGTTGCTGAGGTGGAGCGAGAGAGCAGGAAGAATAACAGAAAGCAGAAGACTTGGTTGGAAAATAATCACGTTGTTTTTTTACGTGGCTTAAGGGGTAGGGTAGAGTCCTATTCTTATGCAATTAGTTGTAGAAGTTTGTTTACTTTGTTTTGTTTTGCTTATAAGTAGGAGGTAGCTGTTTCCTTATTGTTGCAAGTTTTCCCGTTGAAATTCAATCCAAGTGCTTTCTGAATTCTTTTATTTCTCTGTATTCTCTTTATTTTTTGTCACTTTCAGTTTGTGTTTGAGTGAGTGTTGATCTTGTGAGGGGACAACACCCTTCAGTTATAAAGTCCGTCCACATTCTATAAGCGACTACGACCAATACCATTTCTAGCTAGTTACGTTATTTATTTAGACCTATTAAACATAAGAAATTCCGAGGATAAATATCAAAGGTCTATGGAAAGCAGTCTCTTTATCTGCTTAAGGTAGGGATCTGAGTATCCTCTACGGTCCTCACTTGTGGGATTATATTGAGTAAGTATATATATATAAGAGCCGACAAAAGTCTAATGTGTAGGCCATAACTTGTAAGAGTTGATCTGGATCTTAGCGAGAAATAATTAACCTCTACGTATCTTGAGCATCATAAAGAATACTGGATTGTGTCTACATAATCTGGAAAGAGAACCCCAAATCAATTCTCATGTCTCTTTTCATGACTAAGTCACCTGAGTTGACATTAGAAAGAGATCAGAAGTTCATTCTATCTAATTGTGAAAAATATAAGGGGGTTGTAAGAAGAATTCCATCACTTGACCACCTAACAATTGCTAATTCAGATCACATTAATTGGCTGAAGCAAGTTACTCAAACCAGATATAATATTTCACAGAGATGAATTATTTCAATGTCTTTATTTTTCTCGGGCTAGTTACATGTTTAATCGGTCGGAAATGGCAGTTGATATGCAAAAAACGATATACATTTGCGGGCTATTATTTTTAGAGCAACAATTCTCTTATTTCTTCCTAGGAATCACCAGAAAAGGGATTTTAGTATTAGTCCAAATTCAATGCAAAGACTCATTCAAATAATGAAAACAACAATGAGCAGGAGAGAAATTTAGAGGAAATGGGCTTTCATGGTTCCAACTTGAAATTATGTCCTTTTTAGATCTCTTATGCATAAAAGATATATTTGTTACATGTAAAAGTAAATCTCATATTTATAATAAAAAATAATAAATAAAAAAAGGGTCATAACACTAAAAATAAATTTGTAAAGACCAACAAAATCATTTGACCCAGAAATTTATTTATCTGGATTGCATATATCAAGTGCAATATACATATTGCATATAGTCCGATTTTGTGAAAATACCACGGGTTAGCCAGTTTTCAGACTGATCATTTAAAAATAATCAGTATTTACCAAGTCATTGAAAAATAGCTACTATTTTGCTGTAACAGAGACCGATCCAACATAATATACTGTAGTTCGGTGCAATTGTGTATGAACTTCCAGCATATTATGCTGGATCGGTGTACTTTGCTAGCTCCAATATAATATATTGTATGCTGGAATTCAAGTATATTATACTGGAGTATTTTCTGAATTTTGAACAGTATTTTTTTCAGATTTATATTTACATAAAAGTGGCTAAAGTTCGATAACTTTTGAAACTGTAGTAAAGGTGTTAAACGGGCCGGATCAGCCCGGTTCCAGATCGGCCCAGACCGATAACCCGGAACCGGCCCGGACCGGTAAGGAGGGGGCTGGGCTAGGCTGGGCTGGGTATGGGCTGGGTTGGGTTTGGACGGTTCAAAATTTAGAAATAGGTTACCCGGCCCGGTAAAACCCGTTATATGAATAGTGCCATTAAACCGGTTAACCGGCCCGGCCCGGAACGTGAGTATAACATAAATATACTATGAATATATCATATATATACCATGAATATATCATAAATATACCATAAATATACCAATTATTTTATAGTAATTAACATAATTTATAATTGTTGGAATTTAACATATAGTGTATATATTTAGGATATAAAACTATAAACTTTCTAATCATAGAATATGATGGTAATGTATTATTTTTAAAATATGCTATATATATGTTATTTTAAGATTTTAAGATACATTGTGTTATTTTAAATTATTAGACGTATTTATGCTTAATATTTAGTTTGTTTGATTAATAATTAATTTGAAGTATTATTAATTTATTATGCATGAAAATTTAGTTTACTATTTATTTGTTAATTTACTTTTTAAATAAAAACTTTAATTTTGTAATTTTCAAATAAATGTAGCACTTGTAATTTATAAGTGCAATATTTTCCCATCTTCCTTATATTATTTGTGTAACTTATAATATTTACATAAATTTCCAAAAAAAATTTAAAATTACACTAAACCCGACCCGGTCCGGCCCCCTCAAACCGTAACCCGTACGGTTCAATTTTTACCCGTTATAACCCGAACCCGTTAAACTCGTTAAGGTTCAACTCGGACTCAGTCCGGCACGGAACCCGTAGGGGTCAAAAAAATTTGAACCGTCCCGGCCCGGCCACCCGTTAGACACATTTAAACTGTAGCTATTTTTGAATGACTACTTGTAAATCTGGCTGTTTTTGAATTTCTCCCTCCAATATTAGGGAAACCCCAATTCAAAGGTTAAAATAGCACGGTCTAACCAGTTTTTGGACAGGTCATTCAAAAATAGCCAGTATTTGTCAAATCAATAAAAAATAGCCACTATTTTGATGCAATAGAGACCGATCCAGCATAATATACTAGAGCTCGATGCACATGTGTATGAACTTCCAGCATATTATGTTGGACTGGTATACTTTGCTGGCTCCAGTATAATATACTGGATACTGGAGCAGTGGTGCTCCAAACTCAAGTATATTATGCTGGACCAGTATATTATACTGGAGTATTTTTCCGGATTTTGAATACTGATTTCGTTCAGATAATATTTACATGAAAAGTGGCTAAATTTCTATTACTTTTGAAACAATGGCTATTTTTGAATGACCGCCTATAAATATGGCTAATTTTGAATTTCTCCCCAATCAAAGCTCACCAACGAAAGCCCAGATTAAGCCCAGCATGTCCAGAAACAATTCGCCAAGTCCAAAATGTTTCTTTATTAGAATTAGTAGGCCGATCCAGCAAGAAAAAAACATAAGAACCCAATCTTTTTTTGGTAATTAACTTTCTTTATTACCAAGTAAATATGTACATGAGTAACCCCTAAGTTTGGACATGCAGCCCCAAACTTAGCAACCTCTCTATTCCTTGTCAACTCTAAGGATATAAGTTGAGATTCTGCAGACATATCCTCAATCAACTTTGACTAAATCCTATACAATGTATGTCTCTAACTACTTGTCTAGCTATATCTATGCTACTTCTCTTATTCTTCTGAAAGAGTCGCCTGTTCTTTTCTACCCATATATGGTATACTGCTCCAGTTAGACATATCCTGTACAATACATTGTTGTCTCCCTTTCCTTTCACCTGTTTTGATGCTCATTTGATCTCCTCCCCTCATCCTTTTGGTTCGTTGGTAATGTTCATCCATTTTAGTAATCTTCTCCACACCTCATCTGAGAATCTGCATGTAAAAAATGTGTCTGTGACTTTCCATCTCATTTTTAATAGTGGACAATCTGAGTTTACTTGCATTCCCCATCCTATTAGCATGTCTTTTGTGTACAGCTTCTCCTGCATTGCTAGGTACAAAATAAACTTTCATTTAGGACAACTTTTATTGTTGCACAGTATTTGACTCCAGTTCACCTTCAGGAATTCACCTCTTAACTACTTGTACATTTCTCTTATGGAGCATGATTCCGCTTGCATTGCTCTCCCTATGTCCAGCCCTGCTTCAATCAAGTATTTCCCTACATATAGTATCTTCCTTATTATACAGGAAGCTTGTTTGGCCTCCACTTCCCATGGCTCCCTTCCTTTTATGTAGCATGTATGCACCCATTGCCTAAATTCCATATGTGTTTCAGTAAGGCTGCCCTATTCCATGTACTTAGATCAGTGATATTTAATCCTCCTTTAGTTTTAGGCCTCCATAACCTGTCCCATGCCACTAAGGTCTTCTTTCTTGGAATAGTATCACCACTCCATAGAAATTTCCTACAGATCGCTTCCACCTCCTGAATGATCTTCTTTGGCAAAGGAAAGATCTGTGACCAGAAAGACTGTATAGCAATCAACACACTCTTGATTAGTTGTAGTGTTCTTGCATAACTCAAGAACTTCACTGTCCACTTTTTAATCCTCCCCAGCATTTTGTGAATCAATGGTTGACATTGGCTTATTGATAGTTTTTTTGAACTTAGTGGCACCCCAAGATATCTAAAAGGTAGCTCTCCTATTCTAAAGCCACTGAATTGAGTAATTTCCTGTTGTATTACACTTGGAACACCTGCAAAATAAATACTGCTTTTGTTTTGATTTGACACTAATCCTGAAGCATGTGAGAAAATATTGAAGCAGCTATAAAGCATTTGTACAGACATCCTGTTTCCCCTGCAGAACAGCAACAGGTCATCACCAAAGCTGTGTAATATTCAATCTTTCACATCTTGGATGATACTTGAAATCAGGCTGCTCTTTCAAGTTCTTCAAGCTTCTAGTCGAGTACTCCATTGGTAAAACAAATAGCAAAAGAGACATAGGATCTCCCTATCTCACCCCTCTTTTAGCATCGAAAGGAACATTAGGACTACCATTTATATTGATAGAATATGACATTTTTTAGTACACTCCATAACCCAACCTACAAATTCTTTAGGAAAACATAAACCATCAAATACCTGCTCCAAATACCTCCATTCCAATGAATCATACGCCTTCTGCATGTCAATCTTGATCATGCATCTAGGTGAAACACATTTTCTCCCATATCCTTTTATCAATTAATGATTGAGTAAGACATTATCCATCAACCCTCTCCCAGGAACTAAAGTTGCTTTGCATTCATCTACCAGTTTGTTCATGACTCTCCTCAGCTTGCGTGTTATCATTTTTTATATGATTTTGTATAGGATAGTGTAGCAAGAAATTGGTTGGAATTCTTTGATTGAAGTTGGGTTCTTTACTTTGGGATAAGTGTTACAGTTGTGTAGTTTATTGGCTTGAACATCTTACCAGTGCTAAAAAACTGTAATACTGCTTTTGTTTTCTCATCTCCATTCAGATGCCATGTCTTTTTGAAAAAGTATGCATTGAACCCATCTCCCCCAGGGGCCTTCATATCATCTATACTATTGAGAGCTTCATGCACATCCTCACATGTAAAAGGTATTACAAGCTCTAGTTGTTGCTTCATGTTTAAACAAGGCCCATTCCTTATTATCCCATGGTGTATGGTAGTAAGCTTCCACATGTAGAACCTAGAAATCCTTTGTAAAAGTCTACTACTTCAGTATAAATCTCATTACAGCCTGTTAAGGTGTTACCCTTACTATCAATGAGCTTTGTGATTTGATTTTGGGTTTTCCTTCCTTTCATACTTGCAAAGAAATAGGCAGTATTTGCATCCCCCAGTTTAAGCCATTTCATTCTTGACTTCTGCTGATATATAGACTCCTCAATTCTATCATTTCTCCAGCTGCTGTAGCAACTCTTTCTCCCTTTCAAATAGCATTGCTGGTGCAGTATGATCTTTCACTTTTCCTTGCACCTCTTAAAGCTCCTCTCTTATACTTTTAATCTTCTGGTTGACATTTATGAATTCCTTATTATTTAGCTTTTTCATCCCTACTTTCACATACTTTCAATTCTGCCATATATCTCCCATTGTCCCAACTTTCCATTTCCAGTTGGATTCTACTATCTGCTCAAAGTCAGTGTGATCTACCATACAATTATAGAACTTGAAATGTCTCCTCTTGCTATCCCTTTCCACTGTTATATCAATCCTCAGTGGTGAATGATTAGAGAACAAAGGATTCATGACATGCACTTGTTTAGGAGGCATGTTTAGCATCCATTTGTCATTCATTAAAGCTCTATCAATCCTACTATAGACATGGTTGTTAGTCCATGTATATGATCTTCCTACAGTAGGTAGTTCAATCAAATTAAACTCCTCTACTACTTCTCTGAAATCTTTAGTTTCACTATCCAGTACATCCCTTCTTTGCATTCTATCTTCAGCTCCCAGAATTGAATTGCAATCCCCCATCAATAACCATGGTTCCTTGATTTTTTTCTCCATTATTTTTATCTGCACCATAGATCTTTCCTATCACTTATACTATGTAAACCATATATTGCAGAAAATTGAAACTCAACTTTACTTCTAATATTCTTCACAGTCCCATGTATCAACTGTGTGTAACGCCCTGTCACACGACATTTGGATTCCATATCACCCAAATCCTCCCTATAGAAGCATTGAATGTATTATGGCATCAATTCCATCCAGGTAATGTTATCTTCTCAGCTTTCTTTTCATTCACTCTATGTTCATATATTGCTATAATATCTATCTTATTAGACTTCACAAACTCCTTTAACTGCTTGTGCTTAAACGCCTTATTGAAACCTCTAACATTCCAAGTTACTAACATTAAGTAACTATTTTGTTATTATGTGCCACCCTCCTCTACTTGTGCTACATTCTTCATTCCTTGTGCTAGACTCCTGAACTAAATCATTTAAGCTGCTGAAGCCATTCATCATTTGTATTTGCTGCTCAGGACCAATAACTTTTTGTACTTTAGCTGCTGACTTGCTCTTCACTTGCTGCCATTGATCATCACCTGTTTTACTTGTATCACTTCCTTTCTCCTGCACATTTTCATTAGGTTTCACTCTATGCTTGTGTTGGCCTTGATTTGCTCATGTGTTAACAAGTTTCCATTCAGTTCTCTACTTAACTGGTGCTCTTTGTTGTTGTTGCGCTGTCTTCTTTCCTGTTGCTATTCTTTCCTGCTGTTGGTGTTGGCAGTCATGGCCTGTCCTCATATATTTAGAACAATAACTGGGCCTCCAGTCATACCACACTTCCTGCACTATCACCCTCCTTTTAGGATCTTTAACTTTGATACTCTTTGGCAACTCTTTTGTAACATCTACCTCCACTAATATCCTTGCATAGGAGATCCTGTCGATGTTTGAGGTGCAAGCATCAACATATATGTGTTGGCCTAATTCACTGCTAATTTTCCTCAAAGCTTTTTCACTCCAACAACTCAAAGGCAGATTTGGCAGTTTCACCCAAATTGGTATTGTCTTCAAGTCTTCTTCATCAAAATCAAAATCATCATCCCACTGTTTGATTACTATAGGCCTATTATTCAACATATGAGGCCCATCATACATAACCATATTCCTCTCCTCTAAACTTGCAAAGTTCACCACAAAACACCCTTTATTGTGATTGTATATCTTAGGCTTACTAGAGAATTTCCCCTGCCCAGCTATAAATCTTTCCATGGCCCCAATTGTTGGTGTTCCACCTATCACATGTATAATGACTACATATTTCTATTTTTCTATTTCACTTTCAATATCCTCTTGAATCAATTCAAAAATTACTTCATCCTTAGCTATTGTAGGTGGTATATAGCTCAGATCCATACCTTTTTTTTGCTAACTTGTTCTCCTCAAACAGCATCGACCAGTTCCTTCCTGCCTTGTGATCTGTTTCTAACTGTAATTTCCGTTGTGCTCCTGCATTTTGAGTACCTGCTCCTTTTGTGTTTCCTTCAGTTTTTTGATCTACTTCCCGACCTTTGCTCTGCGTTTGAGCTTGAACCCCTTCTTTTGAACTTAGGTCCTGTTGATTATTGACCGGAGTTGTCAACTTGCCCTCCTGGGCTTTGTTCCCCCCACTCTGACTTGCTAGTGCTAGCCATGCAACTGGATCTGCTCGTATGAGTGCTTTGCCTTTGTTAATGATTGGTCCATCTGCCAATTTCAGCTCATCAGTTGTATTACCATCCTTTCCCAATGAAACAGTAACATTTCCTCCTGTCACCACATTTTTTGGTGTGACAATATTGACAATTCCTGAGCTCCTTCCTTCCATTAATCCATTGCCTTCCTTATCTATGTGTTTTGTAGCCTTTGACGGTCGTCCCTGTGCTCTCCCCATTCCGGTAGGTGCACTTTAGCAAAGCACACTAAAATGCATCGAGAGAGAAAGAGAAGAGAGAGATTAGTTAATGTTTTTTTTGTTAATTTTAATCCAATCTTAGTGCAAAGACAAAAGCATGTATCATGACCCACTAAGGCTTTGTTTTTAGTTCGAAAATTTAAACAAATAGCATTCCCAAATTTACTCGAAATTTTTTCCTTTTCATGCAATATAATATTTATTTACTAAAATTATCTTAGTATTGTATATTACCCACTATAAACAAGAATTACTTATAAATTATATACAATTTCATAATTAATGCTTTAAATTTGGGGATTCAATTGCACTATTTTTACTTCTTCTTTTCTCCTCTCCTCTTTCCTTATTTTTCTGCTTCTATTCTGGGGAATTGAATTGCTCTTAACCTGAGAAATACTCAAACAGTATTCAAAACTATTTGATTCTAATTGTTTTCTCCATTATAGATTCCCCTTTTTTAATGAGTATATTCATTTGTTTTTCCTTCTCATTATTTTATTTTTTTTCTTTTCTGGTTTTTATTTGTTTTCTCCCAATGGTAAACTTGTTCTTGTGCTATACATTATTAGCACTATGTCCTTGCATTTAATTCATGCCTTTTCAATTATATTAGTATTAGAACATGCGCGATGCGTGTATCGTATTAAAAAAATACTAATTATTTCAAATTGTGATATCTATTATTTTGAGCATATTAGATTTACTTTGAAATATAAAAATTCAACTTCCACTTTGATTTTCAATATAATATATCTAATAAAAAATCTATATGAATTTAAAGGAAGTAGATCATAATGGAATAATATTTTTATTTTTTATTTTTCTTTATTATATTATCCAACGGTTGAATATATATATATATACACACCTTTTTATTACTTTATTTTTTAATTTTCTAAGTTAATCAATAATTATTTTGTGTTTTATATACTTCCTTCATTTTTTTATTAAATCAAAGTATAAATGTCCTCATATTATCTCTATCTCCCTATTTATTCATTTTTCAAAACTATTGTGATATTTTTAATTTGGTTTTTGCATCTAATTTTTTACCCTTAATATCATATTTAGTACTAATTTATGATATTGGGTTTTTCCAAAGTAAAATCAAATTTTTTATTTTATTATAACATCTACTGATAATTTTTAATAATTTTTATTTTTGTATTATGTGTCATAACCAATTATTCACAGTTTGAGCATTCTCATTATAGTTTTAAGAATTTTCTACTCTCAACTTCAATAAGGCTTTCCCTTTCATTCCTAATAGTAAATTTTTAACAATTTAAAATAATTTTACTATTTTTTAATCTAATATATAGTCTTATTACGTTTTATGTGACTTGTCATTAACTGTAACTTTATTTAATATCATTATCAACTACTATTCTTTAATATAATATAGATGTTATAAATAGAACTCTAATTAGAGTGAATGTCTATCTTATAGAAGAGTTTTACTTTGAGGCTAAGTCTTTTCTATGCCTATAAATAGAGGGGTCTTACCCCATTGTAAATCATCCCAAAGTATCAATAAGAATACTCCTCTCTCTACTTTTCTCTCTATTGTTCTTGTTCTTGTATTATTGTTCTTGTTCTTATATTATTTCATAACACGTTATCAGCACGAGACTCTACCATCTCAAGAATCCTCTTGAGAAAATTAAGGTATTTCCCTCTTTCCGAATTTGGTTTTAATTATGTCTGATATTATGAAAAGAAAGTTCGTTGCCCTTGAAATTTTGGGCAAGAACTATATGACATGGGTGTTGGATGCTGAAATCCACTTAGATGCTATGGGTCTTGGAGACGCCATTAAAGACAGAGATAAAGCATCCACCCAAGACTGTGCTAAGGCCTTGATTTTCTTGCGCCATCACCTTGATGAAGGTTTGAAAATTGAATATCTCACAGTCAAAGATCCACTCATCTTGTGGAACGGCTTAAAGGAGAGATATGACAACCTGAAGTTGGTCACTCTGCCACAAGCACGATATGATTGGGCTCATCTGAGGCTCCAAGACTTTAAGTCTGTTTCTGTATATAATTCTGCAATGTTCAGAATTACTTCTAAGTTGAAACTCTGTGGAGATAATATCTCTGATTATGATATGCTTGAAAAAATGTTTACAACGTTTCATGCCTCCAATATGGTACTGCAACAACAGTACAGAGAGAAAGGTTTGAAAAAGTACTCTGAACTGATTTCTCTTCTCCTTGTGGCTGAGCGAAACAATGACCTGCTCATGAGAAATCACGAAAATCGATCCACTGGGTCTACACCATTGCCTGAAGCAGATAAGGTGTATTCTCATAATGCCAAGCATGGAAAAGGCTATGGCTTTAATCATGGTCGTGGTCGTAATCGGGGTCATGGCCGTGGACGTAGACAAGGAAGAAATTTCCCTGATGTCCGTCACCTCCCAAAGAGATATAACCACCAAAAGCAGAAACGGGATTATGAGGATCCAAAGGCAAATAGTTCATAAACTATATGTTATTGTTGCGGTGGAAAAGGGCACTGGTCAAAAGCTTGCCGTGTACCAAGACATTTGGTTGATCTTTATAGAGCATCTCTAAAGAATAAAGGCCCTGAAACAAATTTGTCTCTGACGACAATTTTGACATCACCCACCTGGATGTGGCAGACTTCTTTGAGCAACCCGAGGGGAAAATAGACCACTTAATCGGTGACGGATCTGTGATGAAGGATGATGGAATTGTTTGATTTTATTTTACTTATTTGTATTAGTTAGTGAATAAACTAATAGTCATTAGTATCAGCTCGTATTAGTTAGTTTATGATATAATGTTAGTATTAGTTCTTTAGAATGTTTCAATATGCTTAAATTTCAAAGATATTTTTATTTTCCAGTAGAGTTAGTCGACTAACCTAACAGTTAGTCGATTATCTAATATTTCGCATTAAAACTGGATTTTTCCGCAAGCTAAGATAGTCGACTATCTGATTTAGATAGTCGACTAACCTGATGACTGTTTACTAAGTTAGTCGAATAACTTATTAGTTATTCGAATAACCAATATTTCGCATTAAAACTGGATTTTTCCGCAAGGCTAGTTAGTCGAATATCAGGTTTAGTTATTCGAATAACCTAATGACTGCTTCCCAAGATAGTCGACTATCAACTAAGTTATTCGAATAACCTCAACAGATTTTGAAAATATTGTTTAAATATGAAACAAACGGATTGAATTTGTTTATTCTCATGTTCGTGTATTTCTTTTGTATATCAAACCATGGGAAAGCAAATATGGATATCTCACAAAGAAAGCTTGGATCAACGTCAAATTGTAAAAATATTGTTTAGTTGATTCATGTACTACACATACGATACTCAAAGAAAAGAAATATTTCTCTCAACTAAGTATGTGTAAGGCAGATGTTACTACAATCTCTGGTAGTAGTAAATTGATTGAAGGCTCCGGAAGAGCAACTATAACTCTGCCTAGAGGAACAATATTTATCATAGAGAATGCAATGTTCTCCTCCAAGTCTAAGAGAAACTTGTTGAGTTTTAAAGATATACGCCGGAATGGCTATCATATTGAGACAATAGATGAGAATAATCTTGAATATCTCATCATTACAAAGAATGTCTCTGGTCAAAAGAGGTTTATTGAGAAATTCCCGTCTTTATCTTGTGGCCTGTATTGGACAAAAATTAGTGCAATTGAGGCGCATTCAACAGTAAACCAAAAGGTTACTGATTCCAATACTTTTGTACTTTGGCATGATCGATTGGGACACCCTGGATCAATCATGATGAGACGGATTATAGAAAGCTCATATGGGCATCCGTTAAAGAATTTCAAGATTCTTTTAAATAATGAATTTTCTTGCACTTCTTGTTATCAAGGCAAGTTAATTATTAGACCATCACCAACAAAGGTTGGACTGAGTCACCTACGTTTTTGGAACGTATACAAGGGGACATTTGTGGACCTATTCACCCACCTAGTGGGTCCTTTAGATATTTTATGGTCTTAATAGACGCATCCTGTAGATGGTCTCATGTGTGCCTGTTGTCATCACGCAACCTTGCGTTTGCAAAACTAATGGCACAAATAATTCGACTACGAGCACAATTTCCTGATAATCCAATCAAGTCTATTAGACTGGATAATGCTGCTGAGTTTTCATCCCAAGCATTTAATGATTATTGCTTATCAATTGGGATAAAAGTGGAACATTCTGTAGCTCATGTTCACACTCAAAACGGTCTTGCAGAATCTTTAATTAAACGCCTGCAGTTGATTGCAAGACCATTACTCATGAAAACGAGGCTGCCCACTTCGGTATGGGGTCACGCCATTTTGCATGCAGCAATGCTAATTCGTCTCAGACCGACGAATTATCACAAATATTCCCCGTTGCAATTGGTTTTGGGTTATGAACCCAATATATCCCATTTAAGAATCTTTGGATGCGCAGTATATGTGCCTATAGCACCGCCATACCGCACCAAGATGGATCCGCAAAGAAGGTTAGGAATATATGTTGGGTTTGAATCGCCCTCCATTATTCGTACCTCGAAACATTGACAGGGGATTTGTTCACTGCACGATTTGCAGACTGTCAATTTGATGAGACACTTTTCCCAAAATTAGGGGGAGAAGTTGGTGAAACCAAACGGGAAATTTTATGGAAAAATGCATCATTATCTCATCTTGATCCATATCCTCTATTTGTGAAAAAGAGGTGCAAAAGATTATCCATTTGCAAAGAATAGCAAATCAAATGCCTGACGCATTTACGGACTTGAAAAGGATAACAAAATCCCACATCCCGCAGAGAATGTTCCAATCCGTATTGATGTCCCTGTTGGACAATCATCTAGTGTCATATCCAATGAGTCGAATGCACGCCTGAAGCGTGGCAGGCCATTAGGTTCCAAAGATCGAAATCCTAGAAAGAGGAAAGCAAATGATCAAAATGACACTACGAAAGAATCTCATGAGGAAATTCATGATTTAATAAATTTTGAGATTCATGAAGAATCCATTGAGCCCGAGATTCAAGAAAATAAGGAACTATCATTAAATCCAATCGATATTGAGGCAAATTTTAATCGAGTGGATATAGTGGTGGATTATGTCTTTGCTTATAATGTCGCATCTAGCATTATGCAAGAAAGTGAGGATCTTGAACCTCAATCTGTTGTAGAATGTCGAAAAAGACATGATTGGCCAAAATGGCAAGAAGCAATTCAATCAGAATTGAATTCGCTGGCAAAACGTGAAGTTTTTGGCCCTATAGTTGAAACACCTAATGGTGTTAAGCCTGTTGGCTATAAATGGGTCTTTGTACGCAAGAGAAATGAGAAAAACGAGGTACAAAGATATAAAGCACGCCTTGTTGCACAAGTATTTTCTCAAAGGCCTGGTGTCGATTATGAAGAGACATATTCACCTGTAATGGATGCCATAACTTTTCGTTATCTCATTAGTTTTGCTGTCCTTGAAAAGCTTGACATGCATTTAATGGATGTGGTTACTGCCTTTCTTTATGGCTCACTTGATAATAAGATATACATGAAAATTCCCGATGGACTCAAAATGCCAAACGCTCATAATTCAAAGTCCCGGAAAATGTTTTCAATCAAATTACAAAGATCCTTGTATGGTCTAAAGCAATCAGGACGAATGTGGTATAATCGTCTTAGTGAGTATTTATTAAACGAAGGCTATATAAATGATGCCATTTGCCGGTGTGTTTTTATAAAGAAAACAACATCGGAATTAGTTGTACTTGCCGTATATGTCGATGACATAAACCTTATTGGAACCCCCATAGAACTTCAAAAGGCAATTGATTATCTAAAGAATGAATTCGAGATGATAGATCTCGGAAAGACAAAATTATGTCTTGGTTTGCAAATTGAATATTTGGCAAACAGAATTTTTGTTCATCAATCTACCTATATAGAAAAGGTACTGAAACGGTTGTACATGGATGGAGCACATCCTTTAAGTACTCCGATGGTTGTTCGATCACTTGATGTGAATAAAGATCCATTCCGACCGCAAGAAAGGAATGAAGAGCTACTTGGTCCTGAAGTACCATATCTTAGTGCAATTGGCGCACTAATGTACCTTGCAAATACTACAAGGCCTGACATAACCTTTTCAGTTAATGTCTTAGCAAGGTATAGCTCGGCTCCCACAAGGAGACATTGGAATGGGATCAAACATATATTGCGGTACCTAAAAGGGACTACCGATATAGGCTTATTTTATAACAATAATTGCAGTCCTGATCTTGTTGGTTATGCTGATGCTGGATATTTATCCGACCCACACAAGGCTCGATCTCAAACAGGTTATGTGTTTACCTGTGGAGGCACCGCCATATCTTGGCGATCGACTAAGCAATCAATTGTGGCTACTTCATCTAATCATGCCGAGATAATCGCTATTCATGAAGCAAGTCGGGAGTGTGTGTGGTTGAGGTCTATCATACATCATATTCAAGACAAATGTGGTTTGAAGTGTAACAAACTACCCACGACTTTGTATGAAGACAATGCAGCATGTATAGCTCAATTGAAGGGAGGATTCACAAAAGGAGATAGAACGAAGCATATTTCACCAAATTTATTTTTCACACATGATCTTCAAAAGAATTGTGATATTAATGTGCAACAGATTCGTTCAAGCGATAATATGGCTGATTTGTTCACAAAATCTCTACCAACGTCAACCTTCAAGAAGCTGGTTCACAAGATCGGAATGCGAAACTCAAGGATATGAATTGATGCTCTTTTCAGGGGGAGTTAATGCGCGTTGCACTCTTTTTCTCTTACAAGGTTTTGTCCCAATGGTTTTTCCTTGCAAGGTTTTTAACGAGGCAACCAATAGGCGCATATTCAAACATGTGTACTCTTTTTCCTTTTCTTTAATTTTTTCCCATTGGGTTTTGTTTTAGTTAAGGTTTTAACGAGGCACATTATTGAATAGACATTCAAGGGGGAGTGTTATAAATAGAACTCTAATTAGAGTGAATGTCTATCTTATAGAAGAGTTTTACTTTGAGGCTAAGTCTTTTCTATGCCTATAAATAGAGGGGTCTTACCCCATTGTAAATCATCTTTAAGTATCAATAAGAATACTCATCTCTCTACGTTTCTCTCTATTGTTCTTGTTCTTGTATTATTGTTCTTGTTCTTATATTATTTCATAGCAATAGATAAATATATAATTATTTATCAAAAACATAAATACTTATTTAGTTTTAAAAAATATCGCTTGAAAATTTTAAATTATTTAAATTTTAATAATATTTTTAAGTATTGTACATTTACTTTATTTTATTTTCTAAATGTATGATTTATAAATATTCTCACATTATCTCTAATTTATTTTTATTATTCAATGGTTTTAGTTTTTATTTCATCGATTAGACTTGGGTTACGTGGGCTTATCCATAGTATGACTTTCTTATCACAATATAAAAAACTTTCTCATCTCAAATTTAAATTAGTTTACCCCTTTTTATCTATGATAAAAAACGGAATTTTTATTTTTTCTCTTTTTATTATTTATTTTTGATATTATATTATTCAATTCCTAATAGCTGCCATGCGGTTTTTTTATTACCTTATTTGAATTTAATATCTATTTCTACCACACGCATTCTAGTATAATATAGATAAAAATTAAATAACTTTCTCATCCCAAATTCAAATAATCTTTATCAATCTATTTTAAATTGGACCGTATTTTCAAAATTTTATGTTTTGCTTTCAAACATAAACTAATTACACTCAATTCAAATATTAATCATACAAAAATATTTTCTTAATTGTTTTGTAGTAATATTTTAGCATAAAATATTTGTTTGCCCGATTTATCGATATTAATATGACTTTATTATGCTTGTTATTAATATAGTTTTTACTGATTATTCAATTTTTTTCTTACCATATAAATAATTTATATACTTTATGTAAGATCTTATTTTGTTGCTTGAATTTATTTAATTTTAAACTCAATAAATCTTTAGCATCTTAATTAAATTTTAGTTTTATTTTATACTTTAACTTGCTCCGAAATATAAATAGTCATAAGTTATCTCAATTTACTTATTTTTATATTTTGATTTTTAATTATAGTTTTTAATTAATTATTTACCTCCATATTTCTAGCTAACAAAGAAGAAAATCTATGACTGGATCAATATATAGATATTGATAACAATATAAACATAGATATAGATATATAAATTACATTTGTCTAAGATCTTTTAGATTATGGATAATATTCATTAAACTACTTCCATTAATTATGTTTCCATTTATAATTAAAATTACCAAGTAGCTTTTTTTAGCCTGCCGCTTGACTTAACCTCATGCTTCACTACTCTCTTTTTAATATAATATAGATTTTTTGATTTATTAATCACACATTATTTAGTTATTCAAAATTATCATCGCGCGAGAATGTTTTTTTTAATTTTATTCTACTACTTACAAATGAAATAAAAAAAATTCACATGATAAACAATATTTTACGTGACAGCAGTTGCATACGAATTTGTATGGTATACCAACATACAAGATTAAAAATAAAAGTCAGTACAAATTTGATGCATCTACAACAACATATAAACTAAAAAAGTATTTTACATTACAAATTATATCGTATAAAATTTTTTTGTAACTCATCTACAAGTTTCATACATTGTTTTTATCCAGTTAAATATAACTATAACGTCATATCACTTAAATATAATTTTCATACATATTTTATAAAATGTCTTTTGTATGTATTATGCATATATTTTGTAAGTAGTGTGTTCTTCTTCCTCTTTCAAATTCCATCAAAACATTCTCTCTTAAAATAGTTTTGATACATATAAATAACTTTATGTAAAAAGATAATATATATAACTTGAATACAAATTTCATACAACGATTCATATATTTTACAACTATTTTCAACATTCAAATAATATATATATATATATATATATATATATAATTACAACAGAATATAATTTAAATAAAATTTACATACAGCTTTATGTGTCACGATCCAAAATTCACTAAGGGTTGTTATGGTGCCGGACACTGCTGTCAGTCAAGCCAACTTAAATAATTAATTAAATTCTCATTTTAAAAAATTTGAAAACTATGATTTTCGCTAAAAGGTAGTCATTTCAAATAAATTATAATGTTAAAAAATAAATACAAGATACCCCATAATTATCCCAGAATTGCAGAACCCGGTGTGACGAGTGTATGAGAATTTACTAGGGAATGAAATAAAACATAGTAACTGTCCGGGATACTAGTAGATAGAAATGAAATACAGTACAATACTCGGAAGGAGACTCTGTATCACGATCCCAACCCGGTCGTGATGGCGCCTAGCACATTGCTAGGAAAGCCCGACCAATCACACTCGCGTTTTGAGTTGCAAGCTCAGATCCTTAATTCAAATCATTAATAACGAGAGAAAATCCAAAATTTAGCAGTTGTTTATAGAAAATATCCAACAACCAGTAATAACAACCTCCCAAAGATCTGGGGGTCATGAGTTCAGAGCCTCTACCAGAATAGCGTAATAACACAAAATAATATCATAATCTAGGTACGCAGAAATGACAAAATACAAAAGTAGTGGAGGAGTCGGGTCCTGCGGACGCCAGGCAGCTACCTCGACAGACTCCGAAAAATACTCTGAAACTCCGCTACTAGATCAGCTCAGTCCTGAGCTACCTGGATCTACACACAATGTGCAGGGAGTAGGGTGAGTACTTCCAACTTAGTGAGTAATAGCAATAAATAATAACTGAAAGAAAGAAATCCGGTAAAATCACTATACAATTCTAAAATCAACAACAACGACAGCGAATAATGCTAAACAAGGCGAACAGTCTAGTAATTACTTCTCTTTCCGTCCGACTAGTTATCTCTGCGTTGCAGCGCGCAGCCCGATCCAATACCAAATATATGTATATAATGCTGCAGCGCGCAGCCCGATCCAATATAATATATATATTGTTGCGGCGTGCAGCCCGATCCAATATAGTATGTATATAATGCAGCAGCGTGCAACCCGGTCCAATATATATATAATGTTGCGGCGTGTAGCCCGATCCAATATAATATATAACTGCGCTCACTGGGGTTGTGTGCAAACTCCGGAGGGGCTCGTTCAGCCCAAGCGCTATAATTTTGCGGCGTGCAGTCTGATCCATATAATATATTGCTGCGGCGTGCAACCTGATCCATATAATATATTACTGCGCGTGCAGCCCGATCCAATATAATATATATAACGGTGCGGCATGCATCCCAATCTGATATATGTATATAATTATGCGGCGTGCAGTCCGATCCAATATAATATATATAATGCTGCGTCGTGCAGCCCGATCCAATATATGTATATAATGATGTGGCGTGCATCCCAATCCAATATAATATAAATAATGTTGTGGCGTGCAGCCCGATCCAATATAATATATATAATGCTGCGGCGTGCAGCCCGATCCAATACTTGTATATGTATATATTGTTGCGGCGTGCAGCCCGACCCGGTATATATCAAATACCTTCACTACGGGGTTCTTGACCCCTCTCAGTCAATATAGACTTGGCCTCCCGGGCCCACTCAGCTAAAATAGGGTATCCAACCCTAGGTATTGCTCATTTAGGGTGCAAGTTACTACGTCCAGTTTATTTCATGATTTACAGTCAAAAATAAATACAGATGGTATGTGTCCAATAGGTAAAGTGATGTCACTCAGCTCAACATGCTCCCTAGGAGTTCTACATATCGGAACAAGGCCCCAAACATGGCAACTAGCCCAAATTATACGAGTACAAGCTCAATCTCAGTCAAGAAGTTCAGTAATCATCAGCCGGGATGGACCAAGTCCAAATCCCCAGTAGATACATCACCACGCTCATCACAAGAAGCATGTTTCATCTCAACATAGCACCGTATGGTGCAAATACGGGGTTTCAAAACCCTCAATATATCATTCATAACCATTACTCACCTCGAACTGGCCAAAATTCTAGCTCGCCTTGCGCTTTCCTCACGAATCGACCTCCTCCGGTGTGGAATCTGATCAAAACCACAAGGAATATATTATAATAAGCTAATGGGACATGACCCAATAGAAAGAACTCAAAAAACACCCAAAAATACGAAGTTGGCAAACCCGAGCCCCGGACCCACTTCTCAAAAAATTACAAAATTTACATCACCGGAATCCTCGTCTCGCCACGAGTCCGTACATATAAAATTTACAAGAATCAAAGTCCAGTTGACCCCTCAAATCTACACTTTAAGCTAACTTGAATTTCAAGCCCTAACCACCATTTTTAACTTCAAAAACCTTGAATTCTTTGTGTTCAGTCCATGTTTTACACTATAATGACGTATTCTAGGTCCAAGAATCCATACCTGATGTTTTCCCCAAAATCTTCTTCAAAATCGCCCCCAAATTTGCCTTAGTCCGAGGTCCAAATGTTCTTCTCTTTTTTTCAAACTTGAGAAATCACTGTTCATTAAACCCTGAACGATTTCCGCTTACGCGGTCAACTGACCGCTCCTGCGGTCTTCGCTTTAGCGGCCACACGACCGCTTACGTGGTACAACTTAAAATCCCAGGGCCCGCTTCTGCGGTCAGACGACCGCCTCAGCGGTAACCACCTATGCGGTCAACTTTCCGCTTCTGCGATCCCAGCCTTTCCTCCATTTCTGCTTTTGCGGCTTACCCACCGCTTCTGCGGTCGCCGCTTTAGCGGCTCCCCTTCCACAGCAGCGGAAATACCAGAAGCAATTTACTGTTTTCATGCAACAACTCCCAAAACCTCCAATCAACCATCCGGAAATACCCGAGGCCCCGGGACCCCCAACCAAAACCACCAACCTTTTCCAAAGCATCATACGAACATGTTTCAATCATGAAAACACGACCAACAACACAAAATCATCAATTCATGACGGATTCAAACCTAAGTTAAAATTAAACTTCCGAAACTCAGATTCGATCAAAACCCGACCAAACGACGTCCAATTGACCTGAAAATTTAAAGACATATCCAAAATCACCTAACGAAACTACAGCAACTCTCGGAATTCCATTTCAACCCCCAAATCAAAATCTCACCTATTAACCGGAATTCGCCAAAATTCAAACTTAGCCAATTCAAGCCTAATTCTACACCGGACCTCCAAATTCAGTTTCGTTTTCACTCCCAAGTCATAAATAACCACCCGAAACTAGCCGAACCATCGAATATCCGTTCCAAGCCCTATAACTCATAAGTCAACATCCGGTTGACTTTTCCAAACTAGCCTTCTCTTAAAGAGACTAATTGTCTCAATTCCAACCAAACTCTAACCGAATCACTTCAAACTCCAAAAACACAAATGAAGAATCATAAAGAAGCATAAAATGGGGAAAATGGGGCGGTAACACACATGAAGACTGGCCGGGTCGTCACATCCTCCCCAACTAAAGCAAACGCTCGTCCTCGAGCGGGTCAAGAAACATACCTGGAGCCTCAAACAAATGAGGATATCCGCTCCGCATCTCCTTCTCGGTCTCCCAAGTGGCCTACTCCACGGGCCGACCTCTCCACTGCACCTTCACCGAAGCTATGTCCTTTGATCTCAACTTTCGAACCTGATGACCCAAAATAACCACTGCTCCACATCATAGGTCAAGTCCTTATCCAACTCGATCGCACTGAAGTCTAATACATGAGACGAGCCCCCAACATACTTCCTGAGCATAAAAACATGGAACGCCGGGTGGACCTCCAACATGCTGGGTGGCAAAGCAAGCTTATAGGTCAGCTCTAATATCAACTCTCGGAGCCCATCCACATTGGGCATGAAAATCCGGCCCTGCATCCGCAACACACCATCACTATCAATAGTCACATCTCTGGCATCATCATGTTGGACGCTGTCCTTCAGGACAAGCAAATGCGGGTCATCATGCTAGCGTTCCCTGATGCGATCATACAAAGAAGACCGAGAAACCAGACAAACTAACACCCGACTGGGCTCAGAAATATCCAACCTAACCATTTTATTAGCCAAGGCCTGAACATCAACCACAAGGGGCCTCTCCCCAACTGAAATATATGCCAAGCTACCCATACTCACCACCTTCCGACTCAAAGCATTGGCCACTGCATTGGCCTTCCCCGGATGATACAATATGATAATATCATAATCCTTAAGTAACTCAATCCACCTTCACTGTCTCAAATTGAGGTCCTTCTGCTTAAACAAGTGATGAAGACTACGATGATCCGTGAACACCTCAAAGGACACGCCATATAGATAGTGCCGCCAAATCTTCAAAGCATGAACTATAGTGGCCAACTCCAAGTCATGAACAGGGTAATTTTTCTCCTGAGGCTTAAGCTGACACGAAGCATACACAATAACGCTACCCTCCTGCATCAGTAAAACATCCGATCCCAACTCTTAAAGCATCACAATATACCGAATAAGAGCCTGAAGCTGATGGCAATACTAGGACCGGAGCTGTAGTCAACACTGACTTGAGCTTTTGGAATCTCTCCTCGCACTCATCTGACCACACAAATGGTGCATTTTTCTACGTCAACTTCGTCAAGGCCGAAGCAATAGATGAAAATCCCTTAATGAACCTGGGTAATAACCCGCCAGACCGAGAAAACTCCAAATCTCAGTAGCTGAATATGGTCTGAGCCAACTCTGCACCGCCTCAATCTTCTTTGGGTCAACCTGAATACCATCACTGGACACCACGTGCCCCAGAAAAGCCACGGAACTGAGCGAGAACTCACACTTAGAGAAATTCGCATATAGCTTCTCCTCTCCAACCTCTACAGTACCACCCTCAAGTGCTGCGCGTGCTCCTCCTTGCTACGCGAGTACTCCAGAATATCATCAATAAGCACGATCACAAGAGAATCCAGATATGGCCAAAACACACTGTTCATTACGTGCATGAATCCGGCTGGGGCACTAGTCAGCCCAAATGACATTACCAGAAACTCATAATGCCCATATCTCTTTCGGAAAGCTGTCTTCATGATATCATAATCTCTAATCTTCAGCTGGTGGTAGCCTGAACGGAGATCAATCTTAGAGAATACCTTTGCCCCCTGAAGCTGGTCAAACAAATCCTCAATACGAGGTAATGGATACTTGTTCTTCACTGTCACTTTGTTCAACTATCTGTAATAAATGCACATTCTCATTGTGCCATCTTTCTTCTTTACAAATAACACCAGTGCGCCCCGCGACGACACACTTGGGCGAATGAACCCCTTATCTAGGAGCTCCTGTAGCTGCTCCTTCAACTCCTTTAGCTCTGCTGGTACCATACGATAGGGAGGAATCAAAATGGGATGAGTTCTCGGCACCAAATCAATACCGAAATAAATGTCCATGTCCGGCGGCATGCCCGACAGGTCTGCTAGAAATATATCAGGAAATTCCCTCACCACGAGGACTGAATCAAGACTAGGAGCCTCGACTACAAATCCCTCACAAATGCTAGATATGATAAAATCCCTTCACAACCATCAGCTGGGCCTTTAAGAAAAAGATTAACCTGCTGGGTAAATAATCAGTCGTACCACGCCACACGATCCTAGGAATACCCGGCATAGCCAATGTGACTGTCTTAGCGTGACAGTCCAAAATAGCATGGAACCGTGATAGCCAATCCATGCCAAGAATAACATCAAAATATACCATGCCCAATAGCAGAAAGTCAACTCGGGTCGCCAGACCTCCAATAATAACAAGACAGGACCGATACACATGGTCCACAATAACAGTATCACCCACCGGGGTAGATACATGCATATGTAACGGTAGATACCCTCGGGTAGTCCCCAAATGATGAGCAAATAAAGAAGATACATAAGAATATGTGGATCCGGGATCAAATAAAACTGAGGCATCCCTGTGGCAGACTGAAATAATACCTGTAATAACAGCATCCGAAGCAACAACATCTGACCTCCCTTGAAGAGCATAGCAACGGGCCTGACCACCACCGGATCGACATCCCCCTCTGGGGCGACCCCTAACTGCCTGACCCTCACCCCTAGCTGAATGGGTGGGTGCTGAAGACACTGGACCAGAAGATGAAGGCTAGCCCCTCTGCTAAAATGAACTGGATGCACGGTGGGGAAAATCCTTCTGCAAATGCCAAAACTCACCACATACATAACAACTCCTTGGTGCTGGGGCCTGGGACTGAAGGGAACCCTACGCACCAGAGTAGCTGGCTAAAGAGCTAGGCCGAGACGAACCCTGAATAGATGGGGTATGAGACGAACTCTCTGCTGGAAGTGCACTCAAAGATGGCTGACTCTGCTGAAAGACCTGATAACCCCGACCAGTAGATGAACCACGGTACTCTGACTGAGCTAGCTGTGGAGCCCTGAAAGAACGACCCATGCTCTAATGAAACGGGCTCCTAGACAGAGCACCACTGGAGCCACCTGATCCTCGAGGCCTCTTGGCCTCCCTCTCCTCTCTCTCCTGATGGAGCCGTCTCAATATTGCGGGGTATATCCACCGCCTCCTCAAAGGTGTGACTCAAGACCCTCTCACGAGTCATCAGAATACGAATATGATAAATGAGCCCGTCCACAAATCGTCTAATCCTCTCCTGATCCATTTGATTATCCACGGAGCACGTGAGCACGTGATTTTGCCCTATATGAGTTACTCCTATAAATTTAAAGCAAAATAATTCTTTTTCAGTGTTTGCAATTTTGTGGATTTTGTGACATTTTCTGTTAATTGTTTGTATTTTTGTCGTTGCATTTTTAGTTGATGAAAAATACAAAATATACATTGCATTTTTATTTAGAACTTAATTTTACATATTTTTTAGATTAATTAGTAATTAGGGTTTTTTAAAAAATTATAAAAATGACAAAAAAATAGTTATTCGTGCATTTTTTAATTTTTAGCTTTGAATTCGTTAGTTTTCTTCTAATTTGGCATTTAATTAATTGTGTCGATTATTAATTAGAGCTTAATATAATTTTGTAGCTTAATCTAGTTTCTAAGACTTAATTTAGGTTTTTATTTTAATTTTATCTTAGGTTTTTATTTTAATTTGAAAAGAAAAGAGAAGAAATTAAAAGAACTTGGTCCTCTTAATAACATACCCATTTTGGGCTAATTCTTTCAAGCCCCAAACAAACCCCAATGTCTTCCCCTCCCTTAACCCGCCAGGCTGCCCCATAAACCCGACCCGCATGACCTTCCCCTCAGCTAGAGACAAAAAATCTGTGTCTCTTTCTCTTGAGCAAGAGAGCTGCAACAGTGAAAAACAACCCCCGGTATTTTATCATCGACCTGACCCCATCTTCTGAGGAGAAGGAGCAGAAGAGACCCCATCCCCAGGATTTTCAAAAAGCCAGCGACACTTCCCTCCCTCTCCTCCATGACCCAAACTCCGGCCAACAACCACACTCACGATCGACGGCAGTTACCAAACGGAGCTCCATTGATTGGAGAAATCGACATTTCTAGTTGGAGGTTGGCTGGAAAGTTCAGATTGGCAAGTGAATCTTGAATGCCTATCTGTTTGATTTCGAGTTCTGGCGGCCACCATTAAAACCGACAACCTCCAGTTTATTTTTTTGATTTTTCATCTCAAGCTTGGAGTCCTTCGATTTTTGTTCCAAATGTATAATATTTGAGCTCGTGTTCGGTTGCAATTTTGTCGCTGATTGGAGCTCTATTCGAGCTACATCCAAGTTAATTTTAGGTCTATTGGTTGGTCATTGAGGTGCGTCGAGGTTTTCCAATCAAAGTTGCGGTTCCGAGGTCGTCGTTTTCTTTAATTGCTGTACTCCGCATGGAGTTGATATAAATTAGAAGTCATTTTTCCAGGTCCGTCTCTTTCCCTTTTAATGTTTATGTTGGTGTTAGATGTATGTGTGATAAGAGCCGGGGTTAGTTAGCTTAAAATGTGTTTGAAAGCTCCTTAAATGCGTTGATTTGGAATTGATTTGAGTTGAATATTCAAGGTCACAATTATATTTATATCTATCTGGGGGTTGTGTGTGTATTCTGCGGCGGATCTGCACTGTTTTAAGGTGAATGATTGGATTTTAATTGACTTTATGTTTGATGCTTGAGATTGGTGACCGATGCTGCAGCTGTATTTTTCTGAAAAAAGTCTTGTTTGTGTTTTTCTGCCATTGGACGTGAAACTAGTGATCGGCGAGCTCGATATTATCTGTTAGCTTGTGTATCAGTTGAACTTGATGATCTTAGGTTCTTCAAGCATGTTATAGGCATTGATAAGTTCAGTAGTCATTTTCCCCTTTAGTGTGATTTAACTGCCATTTTAGCGAATTCGAGTATATTGTTACATGTTGCAAAGTTTCAATGCTCGTCCTTTGATTCATCTTAGCTTGAGTATGGTAATTCCCTTTAAGCTTGCTACTTGTTTCAGAGGAGTCACCTGTCGTTCTTTTAAAAATAGTGTTTATGCCAGTAATTAGGCGAATTTTCTATTGTCATTGGATATTCAAGGCCAGCAGGCATCTCGTGCTCAAGCCTACTGGTATGATCAGTTTGAGGCTGCTGTTGGATTCAATTGTTTGCAAACTTGGGGGCACGACTTGTGCTTGCCTACGACTTCTATCTTTTTCATTGGGGCCACCTTTTGGGCCAACGTTTGGGCCCGATCCCTTTCAATAGTTTAAGGTCTTAATTGATTTTTGAAATTTGGGTTTTGAGTTAGGTAGCGGATTTTAAACTAAAAGGTTCGTCCTTTTGTTTGGACCCGAACTTGAACTTGAGGCCCGGATTTTAGTATAATCATTTAGAATCGTTCTTTTTTTTATTAGAAACAATAATCAAAAAATGAAAAATATAGTTACCTTTAGGTTTATCCTTTTAAAATAAATGAGACGAGCCTCGCACAAGAAAAATACAAACCTGCGAGGCCCTCAATAAAGGTTTAAAGGATATTTAGATAATTGGGAAGGGCCAATTAGAGAATTTCACTGCCCTCCCAAAAGATTACAACGCGTTAGACTCTATTAGACGCGACTTTAATAAATTACATTCCTAAATACGGGTGGGCATTTTATGCGGCCCAAATCCAAATACTAAAACATTGAATAGAGTGTGTCTAGGATTGCGGGTTCATTTGATGCGGCGCAATCCAAAACACACTTTTGACGACGTTTACTTTCTTAAATATATATATCAAATAAAAGCGGTAAAAAGTAAAAATTGGCACATAGGTTCTTCATGTAATAAAATTAGTTAAAGTTACAGTTGAGCGACTGTGCTAGAACCACGGAACCCAGGAATGCCTAACACCTTCTCCCGGGTTAACAGAATTCCTTTTCCGGATTTCTTGTTCGTAGAGTATTAACAGAGTCATTTTTTTTCCTCGGTTCGGGATTCAATCGGTGACTTGGAACACCATTAATCTCCCAAGTGGAGAATCTGAATAAATAATAAATAAATCCCATTCCGATTGTCCTTTAATTGGAAAAACTTCTTTACGCTCCTTGCAGGGTGTACAGTGAAAAAGGAGGTGTGAAAACTCTGGCGACTCTGCTGGGGACACGAACCCAAAATATTTTGTTCAGGGTTCAGAATTTGAGCTTAGAATAATTGTTGTGTTTGGCTTTATCTGATTTTGTTACATGATATGTGCCTAATGTGCTAATTGACTACTTTTACCGCTTTGATATTATGAGAACTGTATATAAACTGTGCCGAAACCCATCTCAACTCAGAGTCTTCTGAATCTTGAAGAAGGGTGTACGTCGTACGACTTCTTTTCTGTATAGTGTCAAATCCCAATTTAGAACGAGGTTTGGATAAGTCGCAAAGCCGGCGAAACTTCTATATTCACGGATTGCCACCTCCTCCTGGCTCGAGCCGCCCGCTCGGATAAGCCAGGTCTAGAAGAAACACCTAGGTTTTGAACCTAGAATAACTCAGCCTCATGCCGGATCCCTAGTAGGAACGCTTGTTTGCATCATGTGTATTTTGACTTAGGGGACTCAACATAGGGGTTAGGTCCGTCTAGGGTTAGCAACCTGGAATAAAAAGACCGCCTTGATGCATCCTATGTGCTGCATGTTGCATTTATTCAAGGGTAAAAGGGTCACTTGGCGGACCAATAATAGTTGAGGGCAAATGAAAAAAAATGAAAAAAGTAAAAAAAAGAAGAAAAAGAGGGTGTAGTGTGAAGATGAAGCAAGTAGGCCCAGTTATAATTTTCTTTCACAATTTGTCAAGAAAAATGAAAATGAAAATTCAAAAAAAAGAGTTTGCACTTTTTCATTTTTCCCCCATAAATCAAAAAATAAAAAAAGGGAAAAAAAAGAAAATCCAAAAAGATTTTGCTTGTTTCTTCTTTTTTTTTTTAAAAAAAAGAAGACTAAAATGTGTTTTCTATAAATTATTTTTAAAATTTTTATTTCGCCCTGTATCCAATCGGCCCGAATTATGCGAACCTGATTCTCGTCTCTCGGGGCGTGATACGTAGGCAACTTACATAGGGTCCGGTCTTCCTAGGAAATATTAGGTTCTCGGCTTCGCAGGGTCTTAGCCAAATATTGCATTTTTATCCATTTTTAGCCACATAAGTTATTAAGCATTCTCATAGCAATTGGTGAAGCAGTTGCATATGTTCTCTCATGCATGTACGTCAGTGTTAGTCAACTTGGGGTTGGGAATGTGGTACTGATAATCATTCAACTCTGGTTCGCTAGAATAATAGTTATTTGCCATGACGAGCTTCTTCAAAAGGGATATGGTTTGAGATCTGGTATTTCACTTTTTATCGCTACCAACTATTTGTGAGAACATCATTTGGAAAGCATTTAGTCCAACCACAATCAGTAGTGGCGTGGAGCTGAATTTGAAGGAGTTGTTATAGCTTTGTTCCATTTATTGATCACTCGAATTGACAAGGTCCGTGCACTTTGCGAGGCATTCTATCGGCAGAACCTTCCAAATGTAACGAACTTGCTTGCCACGGTCTTGATCTTCGCTATTGTCATCTACCTCCAAGGCTTCCGTGTTTTTTTGCCTATAAGGTCAAAGAATGCCCGTGGACAGCAGGGGTCATATCCAATTAAGTTGTTCTACATGTCCAACATGCCCATTATCTGACAGTCAGCACTTGTATCCAATGTTTACTTTATTTCCCAGCTGTTGTATAGGAAGTACAGTGGCAATTTCCTCGTGAACCTCTTGGGCAAGTGGAAAGAATCTGAATATTTTGGTCAATCTGTACCTGATGGTGATATTGCCTATTATGTTATGCTAGATTTATCCCCATGCTTGTCTCTCTTGATTTTCCATTTGGGTGTTCATTTGGTTGGTTCAGCCAGATTTCGTCGTTGGAGAGCTTTCATTTTTTCCTGCGTCTATCATTTGTGCGGAGACATCAGCAGGACAAGGAACAGTGCAGCGTCTATCACATCCACTCCAATGGTTTTCAACCAAGATCAGAAGACAGAACAATCCTCTCGACAAGAGAAACTTTACTTCTTAACTGTTATCAAGGGTTAAAGTCAGAGTCACACACTCGATATCCAGAAGAGCCAAGTTGATCATTTGCATTAATTCAGCTTTATAAAAAGAAACTTCAACATTAATTCTATCACCACCTCCATCATAAACTGCAGAGGTATCCAAATTGCCCTCATTCATGGAAAATTTGCATCACTGACGCATTTAGAATCAGAAGCTTGTTTTGGTGCCACATGCAGCTCATTTACCACGTCAGATCTGCTTGGTTGATTCAACGCTAAGACAGTAAATCCTTGCAAATTGCATAGGGCGTCGAGGTAGATGCTAAACCATGTCTATTGCTGCTGAATGCTTCTCTAGCACTTTAAACAACAGGGTCTAAAAACAGCCATCTACGCAAACCACACAAATATCTTTCTGATCGTTATTAGTGGCAGAACTATCAGAAGCTTCTTCGATCTGTTTTCTACCGATGTGCTCCTGGAAGAAACTTCAGCTAATGAAACAAGACCAGATTTTTACCAAGGACCTAGTGCAGTATCTTCATTATCAGGGCTGCCGTTACTTGCGCCAGATGGAGAAGAGAGCATTAAATTTGTGGCAGATTCAGCAAAATTCTTCTCTGCCTTCGTACTGGAGATTTGGATATCAGACGCGCAACAATCACCTTGTGCTCTAACCACAGTGCTAGAACTTACATGAACACCACAGAAGCTAGAGAGCCAGAATCCTTGGGACCAGTCTTCTGACAGCAAGGGCTTGCCTCTCAATGGCTTTGGGTGCAATTTTAGTTTTTTTTGCTTTTGAATTCTCGTTGCAAGTTGAATTAGATATTGCTCCATATTTTGTATTTAAAACCATCTTGGTTGCATTAGTTGGTAAACTGTTCGGTATTTCAATGGTATCGGCAATAAGAGTCAGTCTCCTACTTACTTTTGGTGGAGAGTTTGCCTTTGTAGCTTTTGGTGAATCTGTTAACCACGGTATAATGTCTCCTCAGTTGTCATCTTTGCTATCTTGTGGTTGGAGTTTCAATGGCCCTCACACCATTTCTAGCTGCGGGAGGCAAATTAATAGCATCTTGCTTTGAGCTGTACTATGTGCGAAGTTTATTACATGTTGAAAGTGAGACGGATGATTTGCAGGATCATATTATTATTTGTGGATTTGGTCATGTTGGCCAGATCATTGCCCAACTTCTCTCCGAGCGATTGATTCCGTTTGTTGCACCTGATGAACGAGTTGCAGTTGGTCATGCACTTGACCTTCCTGTATACTTTGGTGATGCTGGTAGCCGAGAGGTTCTGCATAAAGTTGGAGCTGAGAGAGCATGTGCTGCAGCAATAAAATTAGATACTCCAACAGCAAATTACAGAACTATTTGGGCCTTGAACCAGATTTGCAACATTCTTTCCTTCTGCTGCCCTTTTTGCATTCAACGGAGGGGCAAATGCAGCTGTGTGTTTTTCTTTGTGTATCATCAAGAGGCTGTGCTTGTAAGAGTAAGCGTTGTCTTTCAATGGGTCAGTTCCTGATATATTTCCACTGAGTTTTGGTCCCTTGATAACCACTCCACATCTATGATCTGTAGCATACTTGACTCTAATTTCATATTCGGGAAAAGAAGGCAACTTCATTCCCTTTAATGCTGCACAAAGAATGGGTCCTTTTTCAAAATGTCTACCAGCCCTCCTGTTAACAACTACTCCGGTTTCCTCATCCAGTGTAGTGAAGTTTGACATAAATGCAATATGATTACCATTAGAAAAACAGGGATTTGCATTGGTTGGATCCAAAAAAAAAAAACAAAAAAACAAGGGAGATACTCTTTATAAGTGTATAGTGCTTTACATAACCCTTGTTCTTGAAAATTGTACAGAAGAAATATGTTACGTAGAGTGCTACTTAAGTTTGTTAAGTCTTTTATTATGGAGTTTCTTATTTTGTATTTGAAAAAGAGATGTAATAAGTCAAAAATCCAAAAAGAGAGATTTTGCGCTTTTATATTTCTGTTATAAGTTTTCTTTAGAATATTAATTCTAGAAAATTTGAGGTTGTTTTTCCTTTAGGCAATTAATATCTAGAACTTAAAATAAAAATTATTTTTATATTTCCTTTATTATATTAGGACAAAATTTCAAAGAAAAAGAAATTTTCTTTTAGTACTTCTGCAGAAATTTTTCTTTAAGGTATTAATTCCAAAAATCCAAAAAGATTTTCTTTTAAGGTTCTCTTTTGGGAAGCTAATGAAACTGAAAAAAAAATTCTTTTTATTTTCTTTAGAACTTTAAGATACTGTACGTAGAAAAAACAACGTGCTTTATCTTTAGAATCTCTTCTTTAGGTAATCAAAAAATCGAAATCCAAAAACAATGTGTTTTATCTTTTCCATTGCTTGTTTCGAAATATCGCGTCAATGTCAAATGAAAATTCAAAATATTTTTTCTATGGTTTATTCTTTAGATTTTTTTCCTAAAATGAGGGGTCAAAAAATATTTTTCCCTTCTAGGATTTTTTTCCTTAATAGAGTATTTGCTTCAAAAAAGGGAGAAAAAAATACATGATCTTTAAGCTTGAGTTTAGAATAGGTTATAGAACATTCATTCTGAAAAATTAAAAAAAAAGGTTTTGCTTCTTTTATTTCTCATTTCTTATTAAAGTAGCCTTTAAAGTAAAAAGAAAAAATGTGTTAGTTTGTATACTTTATTTCCGTACTTCCAGAACTACGTAAAGATCTGATTCATGTAGGGTCATGATACGTAGGCAACCTACATAGGGTTCGATTGAATCATACTTTTTAAGAACACAAAAAGGATAAAAGAAAAAAAAAATTTGAAGTTAGGGGATGTGAGAAATGAGAAGAAAGAAAAAGAGCGATAATCAGAAAAGAAAAAGGGAAGGAAAATGATCAAGAAGTGCTAGAAAAACAAAGAAAAAAAAGGTTGAAATGAACAAATTAGGATGATGCCAATTGACCTCCGTACCCTCGAAGTCATTTTAGAACCGATAACTGCGGCGAGGTGCATTACATATAAACTGAGATTATCTTATGTTAAATGCTCTAGCACTAGCGTGATGACTTAATTTTGTTATATTCATAGCAAAAGGGTGGTTGGTTTGTGGTTTTAAAGTGGTAACTCGTCTATACAACACAAGGTCAAAGGGCAAGGTAGCCATGTCTAGCAAAAACTTGGGCACAGGAGTTGTTGACCCGTCAAGGGTGTTTGTGGGGTCGGAGTCTGAATTGAAAGAGGAGCTCCAAAGAGAGAAGCAGCAGATGATAGAAATGTATCAGTCTTGGATCAGGGGGCATCCTACATCTTCATTCCCCACTAACTACACTGAAAACCCTGCAACTATCCCACCACAATCACAAATCCAGATTCCCATTGCTGATATATCCCCACAACCTTTTCACACCCTACCTGACATAACCACCTCATATACCGCTCATTTGTCCACTCATGCTCTTGCAGCTCCTCTACCAGCTATTTTTCCTCAATGTTTAATGAGACTGTATTCAAAATCCATGATGCCCAACACTGTGCTCTAGAACCAACTTTCAAAGTTTGGATCCATACTCTCACGCTCCTCATTTTGAGGCTCCTGGTGAAACTGCAAATCCCGGTAAGACAGCGATGCAAAATGAGATATCCAGGAAGGTGAAAATCTTAGAGCAGTCTTTAAGAAACATGCAAGGGATAGGGAGCCAGATGAGCGTGGCATATAAAGACTTGTGCTTGTTTCTTGACGTCCAACTTCCTGCTGGGTTTAAGATGCCGAAGTTCTATTTATATGACGGGCATGGAGATCCCATGGCTCATTTTGGAGGTTACTTCAATAAGATGAGAGGCGTCGGTGGAAAAGACAAATTATTGATGGCGTATTTCAGCCAGAGTCTGAGTGGGGCAGCTCTGGAGTGGTACACCCGCCAAGATGCTAATAGCTGGTACACTTGGGATGATATAGCTCAGGCCTTTTCCAGGCACTTTCAGTATAATAAGGAAATTGTTCCGGATTGCAGGTCCCTCGCCAAGATGGAACAGAGGCCTAATGAAATATTTAGGGAGTACGGGCTCAGATGGAGAGACCAAGCTGCCAGAGTCGATCCCCCGATGAAAGAAAAAGAGATGGTCGACTACTTTCTTCAAGCTCTAGAACCAACTTACTTTGGGCATTTGATCTCGGCAGTGGGTAGGCGTTTTAATGATGTGGTAAGAATGGGAGAAATGGTAGAAGATGGGATGATGAAGTCTAGCAAGCTCATGAGTTATTCTGCTTTAAAATCCACAACACAAGCAATTCAGAGTGACACAGGAAACTCGCTGGGTCAGAAGGAACATGATGATTTTACCATGGTTGTTTCAGAGTCACGACATGGACCAAAGGATCCGCCTCACCAATACACCTAGCCTCAACCCCAATCCCAAATATATCCCCCAGCTCCACATAATCTACCTCAGTATCATCGTCCGAACAATGTCTGGTCATCTGTCCAACAACCAGGCCAATAGGAGACGCACTTCCTAGCTTAAATCATTGAAGTTTCACCCCTAGGAGACGCACTTCCTAGTCTGATTCATTGAAGTTTTACCTGTAAGAGACGCACTTCCGAATCGAAGTATTTCAAGTTATTCTGATAGGAGACACACTTCCTAAATTGAGAATTCATTCATAGAAGACGCACTTCCTAGTTTTAGTCACCGAAGTTTTCATCCCTAGGAGACGCGCTTCCTAGTTTTGGTCATATAAATTCATCTTTACGCACTTCCTAAGTTTGGTATATTTAGGTTTTATTTTTAACAGACCCATTTTCTAGTCAAAGTTTTTGTTTTATTCATAGGAGACGCACATCCTAGTCTAGTCTTTAGTTTACTCTCATCATTGCATCATAAGTATAAGTGGTTTACGAATTTGTTAACAACTCACAAATCTTCCTAGTGCAAACTGGGGCAGAAAATTTCATTTGTTTAGTTTGTTTTGGTAGCAGGATCCCACATGGAAAACAAGGGAACTCAGAAAGTTTCAGAAATCAGGCGCCCACCTGGAAAACAAGGGAAGATGGTTCAAGTTTCAAAAGAAAAACGGTGTAAATGTTGGTAATCAGAAACCCACAAGGAGAACAAGGGAAGACAGTTCAAGAACAAAGGGAAAGCAATTCGAGTTTCAAAGGAAGATAGCACAAATTTCAAGGGAAAGTTGCAAGGTTCAAAGAAAGACAGTTCGAATATTTGCAATCAGGTGCCTACTTGGAGAATACGAGAATTCACTTCAGAACACAATACAAGTTAGCAACAAAAGAAGCTCGCGGCAAGAATGCGAGTCAACAATCCGAGATTATCAACAGAAGTTAGTCACAATAAAGAAAAAGAAAAAATGAAAGGCAAGAAGTTAATCCAAATACAGAAGTTAATGAAAGGTGTGGGTTGCTCAATACATGGCCAAGGTCACAAGAATTGCACGCCTTGCCCCGATCCGGAAAGACGAAGAAGGATGAACTAGCCTCTGCAGCTAACAAGCGCCAAGATTCAAATCTAAAATCTGCATGAAGAACCATTCAAGACTCAAGATCAAGCTTCAGAAGACTTATAGATAGGAATCTTGTAACTCGTAGTTAACAGGCTTAACTAGTCTTTTTCATCTTTTGATTTTTGATGAAATAATAGGACCGCGGACCGGAGCCTCGGACGGAGCCTCACTCGAATCTCAGCCTCGGTACTCCATCTCCTCATTCACTTCTGAACTACACCTAACCTGATTCTTTTATAGCTAAGGATATGTAGGAAACCTTTGAAGCAATGTTCGGTCAGATAGTTTTTCCAAAATGCTTCCCACGAAATATTCAAACGGGAAAATATCGCTCGTATCCGCTCACTTTATCGTTGCGCGAAAACCCTCCGGGGTTCCGAGAAAAGAGGGGCAGCTGTGAGCACATGATTTTTGCCTTATATGAGTTATTCCTATAAATTCAAGGCAAAATAATTCTTTTTCAGTGTTTCTAATTTTGCGGATTTTCTGACATTTTCTGTTAATTGTTTGTATTTTTGTCGTTGCATTTTTAATTGATGAAAAATACAAAATATACATTGCATTTTTATTTAGGACTTAATTTTACATATTTTTTAGATTAATTAGTAATTAGGATTTTCTTACAAATTAGAAAAATCACAAAAAATAGTTATTTGTGCATTGTTTAATTTTTAGCTTTGAATTTCGTTAGTTTTCTTCTAATTTGGTATTAATTAATTGTGTCGATTATTAATTAGAGCTTAATATAATTTGGTAGGTCAATTTAGTTTTTAAGACTTAATTTAGGTTTTTATTTTAATTTTAATTTAGGTTTTTATTTAAATTTGAAAAGAAAAGAGAAGAAATTAAAAGAACTTGGTCCTCTCTATAAGAGACCCATTTTGGGCCAATTCTTTCAAGCCCCAAACCAAGCCCAATGTCTTCCACTCCCTTACCCCGCTAGGCTGCCGCATAAACCCGACCCGCATGACCTTCCGCTCAGTTAGCGACACGAATATTCCGTGTCCCTTTCTTTTGAGCAAGAGAGCTGCAATAGTGTAAAACGACCCCCTGTATTTTATCATCGACCTGACCCCTTCTTCTGAGGAGAAGGAGCAGAAAAGACCCTATCCCCAGAAATTTCAAAAAACCAGCGACACTTCCCCCCTCTCCTCCCTGACCCAAACTCCGGCCAACAACCACACTCACGATCGACGGCAGTGACCAAACAGGCTCCATTGATTGGAGAAATCGACATTTCTCGTTGGAGGTTGGCTGGAAAGTTCAGATTGGAAAGTGAATCTTGAATGCCTATCTGTTTGATTTCGAGTTTTGGCTACATGTTCCATGTTACTTTTAGGTCTGTTGGTTGGTCATTAACCCTATTCGAATTGACGATAAGGTGCGTCGAGGTTTTCCAATCGAAGTTGCGGTTCCGAGGTCGTCATTTCTTTAATTGCTGTAATCCGCATGGTGTTGATATAAATTAAAAGTCATTTTTCCGGGTCCGTCTCTTTCCCTTTTACTTTTTATGTTGGGGTTCGAATTATGTGTGATAAGATCCTGGGTTAGTTAGTATAAAATGTGTTTGAAAGCTTGTTAAATTTGTTGATTTGGAATTAATTTGAGTTGAATATTCAAGGTCACAATTAGATTTATATCCATGTGGGGGTTGTGTGTGTATTCTGCGGCGGATCTGAACTGTTTTAAGGTGAATGATTAGATTTTAATTGACTTTATGTTTGATGCTTGAGATTGGTGACCGATGCTGCAGCTGTATTTTTGTGAAAAAAGTCTTGTTTGTGTTTTTCTGCCATTGGACGTAAAACTAGTGATCGACGAGCTCAATACTATCTGTTAGCTTGTGTATCAGTTGAACTTGATGATCTTAGGTTCTTCAAGCATATTATAGGCATTGATAAGTTCAGTAGTCATTTTCCTAATTAGTGTGATTTAACTGCCGTTTTAGCGAATTCGAGTATACTGTTACATGTTGCAAAGTTTCAATGCTCGTCCTTTGATTCTTAGCTTGAGTTTGGTAATTTCCTTTAAGCTTGCTACTTGTTTCAGAGGAGTCACCTGTCGTTTTTTTAAAAATAGTGTTTATGCCAGTAATTAGGCGAATTTTCTATTGTCATTGGATACTCAAGGCCAGCAGGAATCTCGTGCTCTAGCCCACTGGTATGATCAGTTTGAGGCTGCTGTTGGATTCAATTGTTTAAAAACTTGGGGGCTTGACTTGTGCTTGCCTACGCCTTCTATCATTTTCTTTGGGGCCAACTTTTGGGCCAACGTTTGGGCCCGATCCCTTTCAATAGTATAAGATCTTAATTGATTTTTAATATTTGGGTTTTGAGTTAGGTAGCGGGTTTTAAACTAAAAGGCTCATTCTTTTGCTTGGACCCGGACTTGAACTAAGGCCCGGATTTTAATATAATCATTTAGGATCTTTCTTTCTTTATTAGAAACAATAATAAATAAATGAAAAATATAGTTACCTTTACATTTATCCTTTTAAAATAAATGAGACGAACCTCGCACAAAAAAATACAAAATTGCGGGTCCCTCAATAAAGGTTTAAAAGATATTTAGATAATCGGGAAGGGCCGATTAGCGAATTTCGCGGTCCTCCCAAAAGATTACAACGCGTTAGACTCTATTAGACGCGACTTTAATAAATTAAATTCCTAAATACGGGTGGGCATTTTACGCGGACCAAATCCAAATCCTAAAACGTTGAATAGAGTGTGTCTAGGATTGCGGGTTCATTTGAAGCGCAATCCGAAACACACTTTAGACGACGTTCACTTTCTATATATATATATATATATATATATATATATATATATATATATATATATATATATATATATATATATATATATATATATATATATCAAATAAAAGCCGTAAAAAGTAAAAATTGGCACATAGTTTCTTCATGTAATAAAATCAGTTAAAGTTAAATATAACAGTTGAGCGACCGTGCTAGAACCACGGAACCCATGAATGCCTAACACCTTCTCCCGGGTTAACAGAATTCCTTTTCCGGATTTCTGGTTTGCAGAGTGTTATAGAGTCATTTTTTTCCTCTGTTTGGGATTCAGTCGGTTACTTAGAACGCCATTAATCTCCCAAGTGGAGAATTTGAATAAATAATAAACAAATCCCGTTCCAATTGCCCTTTAATTGCAAAAACTCCGTTATGCTCCTTGCGGGGTGTACAGTGAAAAAGGAGGTGTGACAGAGCATATCGTGCTAACTTTGTAAATCTCATCTCATACCGCGTCACTGAAATACCCCTCTGACGAAGACACTCAAACTGCCTGCGTAACTCCTCCATCTGAGATCGAGGCACCCACTTCTCCAGAAAGATAGTGGAGAACTCTTGCCAAGACAATGGCGCTGCACCTGCCGGCCTACGCCGCTCATAAGCCTCCCACCAGGTAAAGGCTGCTCCTTAGAACTGAAAAGTGGTAAAAGATACCCCACTAGTCTCCAAAATCCCTGCTGTCCTAAGTATGCGTTGACACTTGTTGAGAATTTCTTGGGCATTCTCGCCCGGAAAATCGCTAAAAGTAGGAGCTGAAAGCCTGTTGAACCTCTCTAGACGATGCTGCTCGTCATCTGGCATCACTGGCACCCCATCACTCTAAACTAGAACAAGTGGCTGAACTGGTGGTGCCTTTAGGGTCTGCAAACCCTAAACACCCTACTCTAGGGTGCGAGCTGCGGGGGTCTGATCACAACTCCCTGTTTGAGATGTGGCTGCGGTAGTAGCCGAGACTACCTGAGCCAGGACAGTGCAAACCGATTAGATCTTAGCCACGGCCTCCTGAAGACCCGAAATCACAATAGGCACTGCTGGTGCCGGAGCAGGTGCTACTGGAACCTCTGTAGCTGGAGGTTGATCCTGAATGGGGGCAACTGGCGCTGCCCCTGCTGCTCTACCTCGACCACGACCACCGCCGCGTCCTCGGCCTCTAGTGGGTGGCAGTGGTGGTCGTCCACCACGTCTGGTCACACGCGTTCTTTCCATCTAAGAGAAAATAGAATACAAAAGTTTAGTTCTCGGATCAACAAAGTTGCACGACAATAATTTCAACAATATGATATTTTCCTAAAGGTTCTGCAGCCTCTCGAGGATAAGTACGGATCAACAAAGTCGCACAACAATAATTTCAAGAATACGAAGTTTTCTTAAAGGTTCTGCAGCCTCTCGAGGATAAGTATAGACGTCTCCGTACCGATTCGCGAGACTCTACTAAACCAGCTCAAGACTCATATGTCCTAGTATCCTAGGCTCTGATACCAACTTGTCACGACCCCAACCCGGTCGTGATGACGCCCAGCACATTGCTAGGCAAGCCCGACCAATCACACTCGCGTTCGAAGCTGCAAGCTCAGATCCTTAATTCAAATCATTAATAACGAGAGAAAATCCGAAATTTAGCAGTTGTTTATAGAAAATATCCAAACAACCAGTAATAACAACCTCCCACAGATCTGGGGGTCATAAGTCTAAAGCCTCTACCAGAATTGTGTAATAACATAAAATAATATCATAATCTGGGTAGGCGGAAATGAAAAAATACAAAAGTAGTGGAGGAGTCGGGTCCTGCAGACGCCAGGAAGCTACCTCGACAGACTCCAAAAAATACTCTGAAAGTCAGCTGCGAGATCAGCTCAGCCCTGAGGTACCTAGATCTGCACACAAGGTGCAGAGAGTAGTGTGAGTACTTCCAACTCAGTGAGTAATAGCAATAAATAACAACTGAAAGAAAGAAATCCGGTAAAATCACTATACAGCTCTAAAATCAACAGCAACGACAGTGAATAATGCTAAACAAGGAGAACAGTCTGGTAATTACTTCTCTTTCCGTCCGGCTAGTTATCTCTTTGCTGCGGCGCGCAGCCGGATCCAATACCGAATATATATATAATGATGCGGTGCGTAGCCCGATCCAATATAATATATATAATACTACGACGTGCAGCCCGACCCAATATAGTATATATAATGCCGCGGCATGCGGCCCGATCCAATATATGTATATAATACTGCATCGTGTAGCCCGATCCAATATAATATATAACTGCGTTCACTGGGCGTGTGTGCAGACTCCGAAGGGTCTCCTTCAACCCAAGCGCTATAATTCTGCGGTGTGCAGTCCGATCCATATAATATATTTCTGCAGGGTGCAGCCCGATCCATATAATATATTGCTGTGGCGTGCACCCTAATCCAATATATGTATATAATGCTGTGGTGTGCATCCCGATCCAATATAAAATATATAATGCTGCGGCGTGCAGCTCGATCCAATATATGTATATGATGCTGCGGCGTGCAGCCTGATCCAATATAATATATAAAATGTTGCGGCGTGCAGCCCGACCCAGTATATATCAAATACCCTCTCTAAGGGGTTCTTGACCCTTCTCAGTCAATATAGACTTGGCCTCCCGGGCCCACTCAGCTAAAATAGTTTATCCACCCTAGTTATTGCTCATTTAGGGTGCAAGTTACTACCTCCAGTTTATTTCATGATTTACAGTCAAAAATCAGTACGGATGGTATGTGTCCAATAGGTAAAGTGAGGTCACTCAGCTCAACATGCTCCCTAGGAGTTCTACATATCGGAACAAGGCCCCAAACATGGCAACTAGCCCAAATTATACGAGTACAAGCTCAATCTCAGTCAAGAAGTTCAGTAATCATCAGCCGGGATGGACCAAGTCCAAATCCCCAGTAGATACATCACCACGCTCATCACAAGAAGCATGTTTCATCTCAACATAGCACCGTATGGTGCAAATACGGGGTTTCAAAACCCTCAATATATCATTCATAACCATTACTCACCTCGAACTGGCCAAAATTCTAGCTCGCCTTGCGCTTTCCTCGCAAATTGACCTCCTCAGGTGTGGAATCTAATCAAAAGCACAAGGAATATGTCATAATAAGCTAGTGGGACATAACCCAATAGAAAGAACTCGAAAAACACCCAAAAACATGAAGTTGAACCCGATGCCCGGGCCCACTTCTCAAAAAATGACAAAATTCATATCACCGGAGTCCTCGTCTTGCCATGAGTCCGTACATATCAAATTTACAAGAATCAGAGTCCATTTGACACCTCAAATTCACACTTTAAGCTCACTTGGATTTCAAGCCCTAACCACCTTTTTTAACTTCAAAAACCTTGAATTCTTTCTGTACATATCAAATTTACAAGAATCGGAGTTCATTTTACCCCTCTAATCCACACTTTCAGCTCACTTGGATTTCAAGCCCTAACCACCATTTTTAACATTGAAAACCTTGAATTCTTTGTGTTCAATCCATGTTTTTACACTATAATAACGTATTCTAGGTCAAAGAATCCATACCTGATGTTTTCCCCCAAAATCCTCTTCAAAATCGCTCCCAAATTTGCTTCAGTCCGAGGACCAAATGTTTTTCTCTTTTTTTTCAAACTTGCAAAATCACTATTAATTAAACCCTGCACGATTTCTGCTTACGCGGTCAACTGACCGCTCTTGCAGTATTCTCTTTTGCGGCCACACGACCGCCTACGTGTTCCTAGTTAAAATCCCAGGGCTTATTTTTGCGGTCAAACGACCGCCTCAGCAGTAATCGCCTATGTGGTCAACCTTCCGCTTCTGTGATCCCAACCTTTCCTCCCATTTTCGCTTTCGCGGCTCACCCACCGCTTCTGCGTTCACCACTTTAGTGGCTCCCCTTCAGCAGAAGCGGAAATACTAGATGCCATTTACTGTTTTCATGCAAGAACTCCCAAAACCTCCGATCAACCATACGGAAATACCCCGAGGCCACCGAGACCCCCAACCAAAACCCCCAAACTATTACAAAACATCATACAACATGTTCCAATTACAAAAACACGACGAGCAACACAAAACCATCAATTCATGAAGGATTCAAGCCTAAGTTAAACTAAAACTTCCGAAACTCGCATTCGATCAAAAACCCAACCAAATGACGTTCGATTGACCTGAAAATTTGGAGACATATCCAATGTCACCTAAAAAAACTACAGCAACACTCGGAATTCCATTCTGACCCTCGGATCAAAATCTCACATATCAACCGGATTTCGCCAAAATTCAAACTTAGTCAATTCAAGCCTAATTGTACACCGGACCTCCAAATTCAGTTCCATTTTCACTCCCAAGTCATAAATCATCACCCGAAGCTAGCCGAACCATCAAAAATCCATTCCGAACCCAATAACTCATAAGTCAATATCCGGTTGACTTTTCCAAACTAGCCTTCTCTTAAAAAGACTAATTGTCTCAATTCCAACCAAAATCTCACCGAATCACTTCAATGTCCACAAACACATATGAAGAAACATAAAAAGCATAAAACGGGAAAAAATGGGGCAGTAACACAGGTGACGACGGGCCGGGTCATCACACTCTGCAAGCTGTGGGACGTCTTGAATAATGCTGCTCACCTAAGTCTCCGTACCATGCTGCTAAGCCACTAGCCACACGTGAACCTGTGCAACAAAAATGCACAGTAAGTGTAGTATGAAAATAAAAATAACATGTACCCAATGACTCTCCCATCTATGTTGAAAAAATATGTTGACTATAACATTTTTTCTTTATCTACAAAATTTCTACAGAAAAAAAAACTACAAATAAACCAACCCTTCTTATTCAATCTTCATCCTTGTCAAAGGCCCATGACTACTCCTTAATGAAATCTTCAGGGTTGTATATGTACCAAATTGGTATTGACCACAATCATCACAAGCATTTGGCGCTATTATTGTATGTGATTTACAATGGGTTCCGTATTGAATCTCTTCGGCTAAGAATCTGATTATAAAAAATGGGTCTCATCTCTATATTTTTTGAGAGGAGGAAGGAATGAAGAAGAGAAAGAAATGGGAGGGGGGAAATGATGCTGGTCAGATGTTGGGAATTAAGGGGAGAGAGAAATGTGGGATATATGGACACCTTTAATTAAGGAGCAAAAAAATTGCCAATTAATTATACCTCTAAATTAATTATGGTATATATATGGTAATTTGGTATGCTGAAATGTAATTAACTCAAACCTTAAACATTGGGGTAATAAGCTTTCATATGTGGCATAGGAAGGTAAAAATCACATTTTTAAACAAAAAACCCAACAATATGGATGAGCTCAGACCGGATCCTTACACGACACCTCCGACAAACCCGACTCTCCATCAATGACTGAAGTTGATGACTGCTGCCGCAAGAATTTCTATCGAAAAAGTTAAAATTTAAACTGCGGCGAAAACCTGGGTAGCGAATGGTTGACTAGCGGATGGTGTTATTTTGGTGGTGGTTATGGAGTAGCCTAAGTTTTAGAGCTGCTTAATTTATAGGAAACACCATTTATTTGTCCGTTCCCTTCATCATTTTTTCACTCTGTTTCATGACCTCCCTATTGTTCTGCTACTGTCGTTCCGCTAGGTCTCAATTTTGGGAGATGATCACTGATTTTGTTTTTTGTTTGTTGTTATTAAACTGTATTTGTAAAACAGTTCTGGAAATATAATTAATATATGCGGAAATTATGATAAACAGAAATGATCATAAACAATTCGAGCCCACTGAATTCACAATGTCTCCTTAAGGAATTTAATCCCCTTCTAGCACCCAAGGTTATGGATTATTTCCTCCCAGGATAGAACGAATTACACACTGGTGTAGTGGTACTCCAAACGCTATTGTTTCAGCGAACACAAAGAACAGTAGAAAATCACACTTACGTTTTGTTTTGTTTGAATGCTAAATGTACACAGAAGAAGGAGAGAAAACTCAGAAATTCGTAATGAAATTCTGAGCAGAATACTGTTGTATTTATAGCCAAAGTTTGGACAGGAATCTGAAGAGGTTCAACTCTTCAGAATGACTGTTTCTGCAAAATTGCCACAGCATAAATGCCATACATAAATGGCTATTTACTCAACAATAAAGAGGGAAAATAAAGAGGAAAATTGATGGGTAGTTAATTTTCTGTTACAAAAATAGAAAAAGGGATTGGATCTGTTATTAATATTTAATATTAATATTCTGTTATTAACAAATATTTAATAACACATTTCTGTTAATATTTCAATATTAACAAATAAATTTGATCCAAAAAGTTAATCAATCAATCGATCATTTGACCAAAAATCCAAATCCGAATGCGAAGCCGAAGCCGAAGCCTAATTCGAAGCCAAGCCGAGCCGAGCGACGACGACGATGGCACGAGGCTTTCTTTCTTCTCAACTCTTAAAGAGCTAGAAGAAGAGCAATTGCTAATAAACCCATAAAAAATCTCTTCCTCTTCCAATATGGGACAATGTCCATATGCTTAGGGGAAAACTTGAAATTTCACTCAATTTCATTTCCCTCCATTTCCCATTCACCCTCTTTTAAGTATTTAATATATTAATTAAATATCTTAAAAACCCAACAATCCCCCACATGAATAGGCAATGTCTATATCACAAAAGTATGCACAAAAACTGTGTGATTCCCAAGTAAGGATTAATTACATCTGGATAAGTACGTTTCCCTTTGAACTTTCCGTAGTGAACTTATATCGGATATACTTGATCAATCGGTAGATTTGATATCCAGATTCCCACTGCTGATATATCCCCACAACCTTTTCACACCCTACCCACCATAACCAGTTCATATACCATTCATTTGTCCACTCATGCTCTTGCAGCTCCTCCACCAGCAATTTTTCCTAAATCCTCTAATGAGACTGTGTTCAAAATCCCTGATGCCCAACACTGTGCTCCAGAACCAACTTTCAAAGTCTCAGATCCATACTCTCACGCTCCTCATTTTGAGGCTCCCGGTGAAACTGAAAAGCATAGTAAGACAGCGGCGGAAAATGAGATATCCAGGAAGGTGAAAATCTTAGAGCAGTCTTTAAGAAACATGCAAGGGATAGGGAGCCAGACGAGCGTGGCATATAAAGACTTGTGCTTGTTTCCTGATGTTCAACTGCCTGTTAGGTTTAAGATGCCAAAGTTTGATTTATATGACAGGAATGGAGATCCCGTGGCTAATTTGAGAGGTTACTACAGTAGGATGAGAGGCGCCAGTGGGAAAGACAAATTATTGATGACGCATTTCAGCCATAGTCTGAGTAGGGCAGCTCTGGAGTGGTACACCCGCCAAGATGCTAGTAGCTGGTACACTTGGGATGATATGGCTCAGGCCTTTGCCAGGCAATTTCAGTATAATATGGAACTTATTCCGGATCGCAGGTCCCTCGCCAAGATGGAACAGAGGCCTAATGAAAGCTTTAGGGAGTACGGGCTCAGATGGAGAGATCAAGCTGCCAGAGTTCGATCCCTCGATGAAAGAAAAAGAGATGGTCGACTACTTTCTTCAAGCTCTAGAACCAACTTACTTTGGGCATTTGATCTCGGCTGTGGGTAGGCCTCTTAATGATGTGGTAAAAATGGGCGAAATGGTAGAAGATAGGCTGAAGTCTAGCAAGCTCATGAGTTATTCTGCTTTAAAAGCCATAACACAAGCAATTCAGAGCGACACAGGAAGCTCGGTGGGTCAGAAGGAACATGATGATGTTGCCATGGTTGTTTCAGAGTCACGAAATGGACCAAAGGATCCGTCTCACCAATACACCCAGCCTCAACCCCATCCCAAACATTTCCCCAGCTCCAAATAATCTACCTCAGTATCATCCTCCGAACAATGTCTGGTCATCTGTCCAACCACTAGGCCACTCCCTATGTTGAGCACCAGCACCGCATTATGCATTATTGCCTTCACAACATTCTCAAGCATCTAACAACCCAAGAAATCAGGGACAGGGAAGAGAGCAAAGGAAAAGAAGTAGTTTCACGTAAATTGGGGAGTCCTACGCAAGATAATTTGAAAAGTTAAAGCATTCTGGCCTGATTGAGACGCTCCTTGGCTATACTCCAGACCATATGCAGTAGGATTTGATCCTACTATACGACGCATGTACCACTCTAATGTCGAAGGGAACAACATTGAAGATTGTCGTTCTTTGAAAAGGGAAATAGAAAGAATGATTGAAGAAGGGATTATTATGGTGTATGACAGTGACAGGGAGCACGCGGATCCTCTTGGAAACTTGTTGATTGAAGTTGATGATATTGAAGTTGGTAATGGTCTTGGAAATATTGATGTAGAACTCAGTGGCTAAGATGCCGAGCTTGGTAATTGGGAAAGACACTTCATCTCTTGGCTAGCTCGAGCAAAGTCTTGGTGGTTCGTTTTGTTGTCATTTCTATTTTTCGGGTTATTTTTAGGGCCGTAATCCGGATATTGTCTTGTGATCAAACCCTCTTATCCTTTCATTTTTGTCTAGCTTATTTAGTCGTAGTCGTCTGTCTAGTGTTTTCCAAGTGTGTGTTATTTGTTCTGCTTGTTTTGTTGTGCGACCTGTTTCACCATTTGTCTAATGAAAATTTTGGTTTTTTGTTACCTACAGTCATCTTCTTTAGTTCTTCTTTATCATTTTGTTTTGTCTTTTGTTTCGTGCTAGTTCTAGTGACATGACATGCATTCAAATTTCTTAGTCTAATATTTAAAATTCAGTTTACTCAGGAAGCAATGAAATCATTTTTGAAACTAAGAACATATGTGGAAATTTTAAGATTATTTGATGCCCGAACCATGTGAAACTGGGGCAAGTAAAACATGAAGAAACCGTAACCGCAAGTTAGCCAAATTCGTAGGGGGCTGTTCGTGGTAATGAGAGTGAGAGTGTTGTCCAATGTCACTTTGTAGTTCACTGATGGAGAAGACGAATGAATGGATATGGTTGTTTAATTTTGCAATTTCCACTTGGCATGTTTTGGATATTGGAATGACGAAGGCATTTTGTTCTGCTATCTAAACATTTTATCCCTTGTCATCCCTTTTGAGCCTTATTTAGTTTCTTTCATACCCCTCTTTCAGAATCAGTGGCACAACTAAGAAATGCAAGTGCCGAAAATGAGTACATAAAAAGAAAAGAAGAAGAATACAAAAGAGGAAGAAAAGAAAAGAAAAAAGAAAAGAAAAGAAAAGAAGAGGAAAGAAAAGAAAAAGAAAGGAAAAATGAAAGAGAAAAAGAAAGAAAGAAGAAAGAAGAAAGAAAAGAAAAGAAAAATCACAACAACAAAGTAATTCCTATGAAGTGAACTACGTTTGACTTGATCCCGAAAGGGTACGTAGGCAGCCTCACTGAGATTCAGTCATACCAAAATAAGTCCAAAAATTCCCAAGCAAGAAACCGGGGCAGAAGTTGTGGTTGTTTTGAGAAATTGGATCCCTAAAGTAGTAATTTTAACCCATTTAAATTTAATTTTTCAGCCTTTTATACCCTTTTTTTCGAACCCTGCCCAAAGGCCACATTACAGTCCAAAAAAAGACCTTTTGATCAGTCTGCGAGAAATGCCAGGTCAAGCAAATAAAGATGATTCATGTCAGGGGAAACACTCTGATCCAAACAAGGAAAATGAAAATGAGCGAGCCAGATTGATGAAAACCCTCATGGGTACCGCAAGGTGATGAAAGATGAGAGAAAGAGGCTTGATGGTGAAAACCCTTTGGGCACTACAAGTCAAATAAGGATTGCGAAGCAGATTGGATAATCAGAGTATTAAAGCCCAGTTTCACGGCTAAAAGGTACAACAAGACCTGAACATTAGATGTGCTTAACAGAATAGGCCGCAAGTGCATGTCAAGGTCATTAGAGTTGGTATCCACATCCGATAGGCTTCTACTTTGTAGTTTTTCTTGTTTGGAATCATCTCTTTCCATTGTCCTTTACTCTGTTCCTCTTGTCTTGGTTACTTACTCTTCCTGAGTCTGTTTGGTCAAAACAAGTGAGAAATGACTTCAAAATGTGCCACCAGCTTCCTAATTGCACAACAAGATCTGGCTAGTACATCAAAGTGTCATAAGTCAAGAAAGAGCGACAAACGCACTGAGTTGGTAACAAATAACATGCTTTGGGATTCGTGTATAGTACAAAGGCTTGGTATATATCAATTTGTGAAAAACGCAACAGATGGAGGGTTAGAGTGAATGAATCAATATGCTTTGGGGATCATGTGAAACTTAACGGTTTGTCAGATGTCAGTTCATGAGTAATCCAATAGATAGAGGATATTGGGTTTGAACGAAGAAGAGGTCTTTTTGTGATAAGGGTGATAGAGAAAGAGGTTAGTCAAGGAACAAGAAAGGTCTTTCAAGGTGAAATCAAATTATCATGGAAAGTGAAGGAGCAACGCCACAAAAGTCAAGGCCACAAACCAACCATAATGTTTAAACTTACAAGTTTTCTTTGTCTGAAACAAGGATGGAAGCTATGTCCATATCAAATCTTGGAAGGTTGAAATTTTCATGTGTAATGCCCCAATTCTGCTTACGCAAAGGCTATTCAGAAAATCACACATCACCACTAGGAGAAGCACTTCCTAGTCTAGTTTCTCAAGTTATATTTTGTTGTAGGAGACACACTTCTTAAACTGAGATTTTACCCTTAGGAGATGCACTTCCTAGTTTGGATCATATAAGTTTGAGTCACTGAATGTTTTACCCCTAGGAGATGCACTTCCTAGTCTAAGTTTTTCAAATTATATTTTTTCTTAGGAGACGCACTTCCTAAATTGAGAGTTCGAACTAGGAGACGTACTTCCTAGTCCGATTATTGAAGTTTTATGTGTAGGAAACGCACTTCCTGAATTGAGATTTCACCCCCTAGGAGACGCAATTCCTAGTCTGATTCAATGAAGTTTTACGTGTAGGAGACGCACTTCCTAATAAAGGTCTTTCAAGTTACTCTTTTAGGAGACGCACTTCCTAAATTGAGAGTTCATTCATAGGAGAGGCACTTCCTAAATTGAGAGTTCATTCATATGAGACGCACTTCCTAGTTTGAATCATGAAGTTTTCACCCATAGGAGACGCATTTCCTAAATTGATAGTTCATTCATAGGAGACACACATTCTAGTTTGAGTCATTGAGATTTTACCATAGGAGATGCACTTCCTAAATGATAGTTCATTCATAGGAGACACACTTCCTAAATTGACAGTTCGATTATAGGAGACGCACTTCCTTAATTGAAAGTTCATTTGCAGGAGACGCACTTCCTAGTTTGAGTCATTGAGTTTTACCCATAGGAGACACACTTCCTAGTTTGAGTCATTGAGTTTTACCCATAAGAGACGCACTTCCTATTGAGTTACACCCATAGGAGACGCACTTTCTAAATTGATAATTCATTCATAGGAGATGCACTTCCTAGTTTAAATCATTAAAATTTCACCCCTAGGAGACGCACTTCCTGGTCTGGTTCATTGAAGCTTTACCCATAGGAGATGCACTTCATAAATTGAGAAGTTCATTAGTAGGAGACGCACTTCCTAAACTGAGATTTTACCCATAGGAAACGCACTTCCTATTTTCAATCATTGAAGTTTCACCCCTAGGAGATGCACTTACTAGTCTGGTTCATTGAAGTTTTACCGGTAGGAGACGCACTTCTGAATCAAAGTCTTTCAAGTTATTCTTATAGGAGAAGCACTTCCTAAATTGAGAATTCATTCATAGGAGACATACTTCCTAGTTTTAGTCACCGAAGTTTTCATCCCTAGGAGACGCGCTTCCTAGTTTTGGTCATTTAAATTCATCTTTAGGAGACACACTTCCTAAGTTTGGTTTATTAAGGTTTTATTTTAACAGACCCATTTACTAGTCAAAGTTTTTGGTTTTATTCATAGGAGAGGCACATCCTAGTTTAGTCTTTGGATTACTCTCATCATTGCATCAATAGTATAAGTGGTTTACAATTTTGCTAACAACTCACAAATCTTCCTAGTGCAAACTGGGGCGGAAAATTCTGTTTGTTTTGGTTGTAGGATTCCACATGGAAAACAAGGGAACACAGAAAGTTTCAGCAATCAGGCGACTACCTGGAAAATAAGGGAAGACAGTTCAAGTTGCAAAGGAAAAACGGTGTAAATGTTGGTAATCAGAAACCCACCTGGAGAACAAGGGAAGACAGTTCAAGAACAAAGGGAAAGCAATTCGAGTTATAACAAAAATTTCAAGGGAAAGCAACAAGGTTCAAAGGAAAACAGTTTGAATATTGGAAATCAGGTGCCTACTTGGAGATAAAGAGAATTCACTTCAGAACACAATTCAAGTTAGCAACAAAAGAAGCTCACGGCAAGAATGCGAGTCAACAGTCTGAGATTATCAACAGAAGTTAGTCACAACAAAGAAAAAGAAAAAATGAAAGGCAAGAAGTTAATCCAAATGCAGAAGTTAATGAAAGGTGTGGGATGCTCAAGACATGGCCAAGGTGACAAGCACTGCATGCCTGGCCCCGATCCGGAAAGCCAAAGAAGGATGAACTAGCCCCTGCAGCTAACAAGCGCCAATGTTCAAATCTAAAATCTGCATGAAGAACCATTCAAGACTCAAGATCAAGCTTCAGAAGACTTATAGATAGGAATATTGTAACTCGTAGTTGACAGGCTTAGCTAGTCTTTTTCATCTTTCGACTTTTGATGTAATAATAGGACCGCAGACCAGATCCTCGGACGAAACCTCACTCGAATCTCAGCCTCGGTACTCCATCTCCTCATTCACTTCAAAACTACACCTGACCTGATTCCTTTATAGCCAAGGATATATAGGCAACATTTGAAGTAATGTTCGGTCAGACACTTTTTCAAAAATGCTTCCTACGGAATATTCAAACGGGCAAAATCGCTCGTATCCGCTCACTTTATCTTTGCATGAAAACCCTACGGGTTTCCGAGCAAAGAGGGGCAGCTGTGAGCACATGATTTTTTCCTATATGAGTTACTCCTATAAATTGCAAAGCAAAATAATTCTTTTTCAGTGTTTGCAATTTTGCGGATTTTGTGACATTTTCTGTTAATTGTTTGTATTTTTTTCGTTGCATTTTTAATTGATTAAAAATACAAATATACATTGCATTTTTATTTAGGACTTAATTTGACATATTTTTTAGATTAATTAGTAATTAGGATTTTTTTACAAATTAGAAAAATCACAAAAAATAGTTATTCGTGCATTGTTTAATTTTTAGCTTTGAATTTCGTTAGTTTTCTTCTAATTTTGTATTTAATTAATTGTGTCGGTTATTAATTAGAGATTAATATAATTGGTAGGTAAATTTAGTTTTTAAGACTTAATTTAGGTTTTTATTTTAATTTTAATTTAGGTTTTTATTTTAATTGGGAAAGAAAAGAGAAGAAATTAAAAGAATTTGGTCCTCTTAATAAGAGACCCATTTTGGGCCAATTCTTTCAAGCCCCAACCCAAGCACTATGTCTTCCCCTCCCTTAACCCGCAAGGATGCCCCATAAACCCGACCCGCATGACCTTCCCCTCAGTTAGAGACCCGAAAATTCCGTGTCCCTTTCTCTTGATCAAGAGAGTTGCAACAGTGAAAAACGACCCCCTATATTTTATCATCGACCTGAACCCATCTTCTGAGGAAAAGGAGCAGAAAAGACCCCATCCCTAGGATTTTTCAAAAAACCAGCGACACTTCACTCCCTCTCTTCCATGACCCAAACTCCGACCTGCAACCACACTCACAATCGACGGCAGTGACCAAACAGAGCTCCACTGATTGGAGAAATCGACATTTCTCGTTGGAGCTTGGCTGGAAAGTTCAGATTGGATAGTGAAGCTTGAATTCCTATCTGTTTGATTTCGAGTTCCGGTGGCCACCAGTAAAACTGACAACCTACAGCTCATTTTTCGATTTTTCATCTCAAGCTTGGAGTCCTTTGATTTTCGTTCCAAATGGATAATATTTGAGCTCGTGTTCAGTTGCGAATTTTGTCGCTGATTGGAATCTCTATTCGAGCTACATGTTTGAAGTTAATTTTATATATGTTGGTTGGTCATTAACCCTGTTTGAATTGACGATGAGGTGCATCGAGGTTTTCCAATCGAAGTTGCGGTTTCGAGGTCGTCGTTTTCTTTAGTTGCTGTAATCTGCATGGAGTTGATATAAATTAGAAGTCATTTTTCCAGGTCCATCTATTTCCCTTTTACTGTATATGTTGGTGTTAGAATTATATGTGATAAGAGCCGGGGTTAGTTAGCATAAAATGTGTTTGAAAGCTCGTTAAATGTGTCGATTCGGAATTGAATTAAGTTGAATATCCAAGGTCAAAATTAGATTTATATCTATCTGGTGGTTGTGTGTGTATTCTGCGGCGGATCTGCACTGTTTTAAGGTGAATGATTGGATTTTAATTGACTTTATGTTTGATGCTTGAGATTGGTGACCGATACTGCAGCTGTAGTTTTCTTAAAAAAGTCTTGTTTGTGTTTTTCTACCATTGGACGTGAAACTAGTGATCGGGGAGCTCGATACTATCTGTTAGCTTGTGTATCAGTTGAACTTGATGATCTTAGGTTCTTCAAGCATGTTATAGGCATTGATAAGTTCAGTAGTCATTTTCCCCTTTAGTGTGATTTAACTGCTGTTTTAGCAAAATCGATATATTGTTACATGTTGGAATGTTTCAATGCTCGTCCATTGATTCATCTTAGCTTGTGTTTGGTAATTCCCTTTAAGCTTGCTACTTGTTTCAGAGGAGTCACCTGTCATTCTTTTAAAAATAGTGTTTATGCCACTAATTAGGCGAATTTGCTATTGTCATTGGATATTCAAGGCCAACAAGCATCCAATGCTCAAGCCCACTGGTATGATTAGTTTCAGGCTGTTGTTGGATTCAATTGTTTGCAAACTTGGGGGCTCGACTTGTGCTTGCCTACGCCTTCTATCTTTTTCTTTGGGGCCAGCTTTTGGGCCAACGTTTGGGCCCGATCCCTTTCAATAGTTCAATGTCTTAATTGATTTTTAAATTTTGGGTTTTGAGTTACGTAGCGGGTTTTAAACTAAAAGGCTCGTCCTTTTGTTTGGACCCGGACTTGAACTTAAAACCCGGATTTTAATATAATAATTTAGGATCTTTCTTTCTTTATTAGAAATAATAATAAAAAAATTAAAAATATAGTTACCTTTAGGTTTATCCTTTTAAAATAAATGAGACGAGCCTTGCACAAAAAAAATACAAAATTGCGAGGCCCTCAATAAAGGTTTAAAAGATATTTAGATAATCGGGAAGGGCCGATTAGCGAATTTCACGGCCTTCCCAAAAGATTACAACGCGTTAGACTCTATTAGACGTGACTTTAATAAATTACATTCCTAAATACGGGTGGGCATTTTATCTGGACCAAATCCACATCCTAAAACGTTGAATAGAGTGTGTCTAGGATTGCGGGTTCATTTGATGCGGCGCAATCCGAAACACATTTTAGACGACATTCGCTTTCTTAAATATAAATATATATATATATATATATATATATATATATATATATATATATATATATATATATATATATATATATATATATATATATATATATATATATATATATATATATATATATCAAATAAAAGCGGTAAGAAATAAAAATTGGCACATAGGTTCTTCATGTAATAAAATTAGTTAAAGTTAAATACAACAGTTGAGCGACCGTGCTAGAACCACGGAACCCAGGAATGCCTATTACCTTCTGGTTCGCAGACTGTTAACAGAGTCATTTTTTTCCTCGGTTCGGGATTCGATCGGTGACTTGGGACACCACTAATCTCGCAAGTGGCGACTCTGAATAAATAATAAATAAATTCCTTTCCGATTGTCCTTTAATTGCAAAAACGCCTTTACGCTCCTTGCAGGGTGTATAGTGAAAATGGAGGTGTGACAGAGCATATCGTGCTAACTCTGTAAATCTCATCTCATACTGCGTCACTGACATACCCCCCTGATGAAGACACTCAAACTACATGTGTAACTTCTCTCCCTGAGATCGAGGAACCCACTTCTCGAGAAAGATAGTGGTGAACTCCTGCCAAGACAATGGCGCTGCACCTGCCCGCCTACGCCGCTCATAAGCCTCACACCATGTAAAGGCTACTTTTGAGAACTGAAAAGTGGTAAAAGATACCCCACTAGTCTCCAAAATCCATGTTGTACTAAGTATGTGTTGACACTTGCCAAGAAACCCTTGGGCATCCTCGCCCGGAAGACCGCTAAAAGTAGGAGGTGAAAGCCTGTTGAACCTTTCCAGACGATGCTGCTCGTCATCTGGCATCAGTTGGACCCCATCACCCTGAACTAGAACAACTGGGTGAACTGGTGGTGCCTCTAGGGTCTGCAAACCCTGAACACCCTGCTCTGGGGTGCGAGCTGCGAAGGTCTGATGACCACTCCCGGTTTGAGATGTGGATGTGGTAGTAGCCGAGACTGCCTGAGCCAGGCCAGTGCAAACCGATAAGATCTGAGCCAAGGCCTCCTGAAGACCCAGAATCACAATAGGCACTGCTGGTGCCTGAGAAGGTGCTACTGGAACCTCTGCAGCTGGAGGCTGATCCTAATTGGGGGTAACTGGTGGGTCAACTAGCGCTGCCCCTGATGCTCTGCCTCGACCACGACCACGGCCGCGTCCTTGGCCTATAGTGGGTGGCAGTGGTGGTCGTCCTCCACGTCCATTCGCACGCGTTCTCGCCATCTACAAGAGAATAGAATACAAAAGTTTAGTTCTCGGATCAACAAAGTCGCACGACAAGAATTTCAAGAATATGAAGATTTCCTAAAGGTTCTGCAGCCTCTCGAGGATAAGTACAGACGTCTCCATACCGATCCGCGAGACTCTACTAAACCGGCTCAAGACTAATGAGGCCTAATAACCTAGGCTCTGATACCAACTTGTCACGATCCCAACCCGGTCGTGATGGCGCCCATCACATTTCTAGGGAAGCCCGACCAATCACACTCGCATTCTGAGATGCAAGCCCAGATACTTAATTCAAATCATTAATAACGAGAGAAAATCCGAAATTTATCAGTTGTTTATAGAAAATATCCCAAAAACCAGTAATAACAACCTCCCACAAATCTGGGGGACATAAGTCTAGAGCCTCTACCAGAATAGTGTAATAACACAAAATAATATCATAATCTGGGTACGCGAAAATGAAAAAATACAAAAGTAGTGGAGGAGTCGGGTCCTGCGGACGCCAGGCAGCTACCTCGACATACTCCGAAAAATACTCTGAAACTCCGCTGCGAGATCAGCTCAGCCCTGAGGTACCTGGATCTGCACACAAAGTGCAGATAGTAGGGTGAGTACTTCCAACTCAGTGAGTAATAGCAATAAATAACAACTGAAAGAAAGAAATCCAGTAAAATCACTATACTATTCTAAAATCAACAGCAACGAAAGTGAATAATGCTAAAAAAGGAGAACAGTCTGGTAATTACTTCTCTTTCCGTCCGACTAGTTATCTCTCCGTTACGGCGGGCAGCCCGACCCAATACCAAATATATATATATATATATATATATATATATATAATGATGCGGCGCACAGCCCGATCCAATATAATATATATAATACTGCAGCGTGTAGACTGATCCAATATAGTATATATAATGGTGCGACATGCAGCCCGATCCAATATATGTATATAATGCTGCAGCGTGCAACTCGATCCAATATAATATATAACTCCGTTTACTGGGAGTGTGTGCAGACTCCGTAGGGGCTCCTTCAACCCAAGCGTAATAATTCTGCTGCGTGCAATCCGATCTATATAATATATTGCTTCGGCTTGCAGCCCGATCCATATAATATATTGCTGCAGCGTGCAGCGCGATCAAATATAAGTATATAATGCTGCGGTGTGCATCCTGATCCAATATAAAGTATGTAATGTTGCGGCGTGCAGCTCGATCCAATATATGTATATAATGTTGCGGCGTGCAGCCTGATCCAATATAATATATATAATGCTTCGGCGTGCAGCCCAATCCAATATAATATATGATGCTGCACCGTGCATCCTGATCCAATACATGTATATGTATATACTACTGGGCGTGCAACCTGACCCATTATATATCAAATACCCTCACTGCGGGGTTCTTGACACCTCTCTGTCAATATAGACTTAGCCTCCCGGGCCCATTCAGCTAAAAGAGGGTATCCACCCTAGGTATTGCTCATTTAGGGTGCAATTTACTACGTCCAGTTTATTTCATGATTTACAGTAAAAAATCAGTACGGATGGTGTGTGCCCAATAGGTAAAGTGAGGTCACTCAGCTCAACATGCTCCCTAGGAGTACTACAGATCGGCATAAGGCTCCAAACATGGCAACTAGCCCAAATTATACAAGTACAAGCTTAGTCTCAGTCAAGAAGTTCAATAATCATCAGTCGGGATGGACCAAGTCCGAGTCCCCAGTAGATATATCACCAAGCTCATCACAAGACGCATGTTTCATCTCAACATAGCACCACATTGTGCAAATACGGGGTTTCAAAACCCTCAGTATATCATTCATAACCATTACTCACCTCGAACCTGCCAAAATCCTAGCTCGCCTTGCAATTTCCTCGCAAATCGACCTCATAGGGTGTGGAATCTAATCAAAACCGCAAGGAATATGTTATAATAAGCTAATGGGACATCACCAAATAGAAAGAACTCGAAAAACACCCAAAAACATGAATTTGGCAAAACCCGATCACCGTACCAACTTCTCAAAAAATGAAAAAATTCATATCAACGGAATCCTCGTCTCGCCACGGGTCCGTACATATTAAATTTACAAGAATCGGAGTCCATTTGACCCCTCAAATCCACACTTTAAGCTCACTTGGATTTCAAGCCCTAACCACCATTTTTAACTTCAAAAACCTTGAATTCTTTGTGTTCAATCCATGTTTTTACACTATAATAACGTATTCTAGGTCCAAGAATCCATACTTGATGCTTTCCCCAAATCCTCTTCAAAATCGCTCCCAAATTTCCCTTAGTCCGAGATCCAAATATATTTCTCTTTTTTTCAAACTTGCAAAATCACTATTCATTAAATCCTGCACGATTTCCTATTACGCGGTCAACTGAAGGCTCATGCGGTTTTCGCTTTAGCGGCCACACGACCACCTACGCGGTCCAACATAAAATCTCAGGGCCCGCTTCCGAGGTTAAACGACCGCCTCAGCGGTAACCACCTATGCGGTCAACCTTTCGCTTCAGCGATCCCAACCTTTCCTCCATTTTCGCTTTTGCGGCTCACCCACCGCTTCTGCGTTCACCGCTTTAGCGGCTCCCCTTTCGCAAAAGCGGAAATACCAGAAGCCATTTACTATTTTCATGCAACAACTCCCAAAACCTCCGATCAACCATTCGGAAATACCCCGAGGCCCCCGGGACCCCCAACCAAAACCACCTACCTATTCCAAAACATCATACGAACATGTTCCAATTATAAAAAGACGACCAACAACACAAAATCATCAATTCATGAAGGATTCAAGCCTAAGTTAAACTACAACTTTCAAAACTCATATTCGATCAAAAACCCAACCAAACGACATCTGATTGACCTGAAAATTTGCAGACATATCCAAAATCACCTAACAAAACTACAACAACTCTCGGAATTCCATTCCGACCCCCGGATCAAAATCTCACCTATCAACCGGAATTCGCCAAAATTCAAACTTAGCCAATTCAAGCCTAATTCTACACCAGACCTCCAAATTCAGTTCCGTTTTCACTCCCAAGTCATAAATCACCACCCAAAACTAGCCGAACTGTCGAAAATCCATTCCGAGTCTTATAACTCATAAGTCAACATCCGATTGACTTTTCCAAACTACCATTCTCTTAAAAAGACTAATTGTCTCAATTCCAACCAAACTCTCACCGAATCACTTCAAAATCCACAAACACATATGAAGAAAAATAAAGAAGCATAAAATGGAGAAAATAGGGCAGTAACACATGTGACGATGGGCCGGTTCATCAAACTATGCTTGCTGCGAGACGTCTTGCATAATGCAACTTATCTAATTCTCCGTACTATGCTGCTAAGCCACTAGCCACATGTGAACCTGTGCAACAAAAATGCATAGAAAGTGTAGTATGAGTACGAAAATAATATGTACCCAATGACTATCCCATCTATGTTGAAAAAATATGTTGACTATAAAATTTTCTCTTCATCAACAAAATTTCTACAAAAAAACAAACCTTTCTTATTCCATCTTCATCCTTGTAATAGGCCCATGACTACTCCTTAATGAAATCTTCAGGGTTGTATATGTACCAAATTGGTATTGACCAGTGTCATCGCCAGTATTTGGCGTTATTATTGTATGGGATTTACAATGAATTCCATATTGGATCTCTTCGGCTAAAAATCTGATTATAAAAAATGGGACTCATCTCTATATTTTTTTACAAGAGGAAGGAATGAAGAAGAGAAAGAAATGGGAGGGGGGGGGGTAATGATGCTGGTCAGATGTTGGGAATTAAGGGGAGAGAGAAACGTGGGATGTATAGACACCTTTAATTAAAGAGTACAAAACTGCCATTTAATTATACCTCTAAATTAATTATGGTCATAAATAGTAATTTGGTATGGAGAAATGTAATTTACTCAAAACCTTAAACATTGGGGTAATAAGGTTTCATATGTGGTATAGGAAGGTAAAAATCACATTTTTAAACAAAAAACACAGCAAGATGGATGAGCTCAGACCGGATCCTTGCACGACACCTCCGACGAACCTGACTCTCCACCGATGACCGAAGTTGATGACTGCTGCCGCCAGAATTTCTGCCGGAAAAGACAAAATTTAACCCGTGGCAAAAACCTGGGCAGCGAATGGTTGACTAGAGGATGGTGTTATTATTGTGGTGGTTATGGAGTAGCCTAAGTTTTAGAGCATCTTAATTGATAGGAAACATCATTTTGTTTGTCCGTTCCCTTCATCATTTTTTCACTCGTTTCGTGACCTCCCTATTTTCAGCTACTGTTGTTCCGCAAGGTCTCAATGTTGGGAGATGATCACTGATTTTTGTTTTTTTGTTTTGTGTATTGTTATTAAACTGTATTTGTAAAACAATTCTTGAAATATAAATAAATATAAGCCGAAATTATGATAAACAGAAATGACATAAACAGAAATGATCATAAACAATTCGAGCCCATTTAATTCACAATGTCTCCTTAAGGAATTTAATCCCCTTCTAACCCAAGGTTATGGATTATTTCCTCCTAGGATAGAACGAATTACACACTGGTGTAGTGGTACTCCAAACACCAGTGTTTTAGCGAACATAAAGATCAGTAGCATAATCACACTTACTTTTTGTTTTGTTTGTATGCTAAAAGTATGCAGAAGAAGGAGACATAACTCAGAAATTCGTAGTGAAATCTGAGCAGAATAGTGTCGTATTTATAGCCAAAATTTGGACTGGAATATGAAGAGATTCAACTCTTCAGAATGACTGTTTCTGCAAAACTGCCACAGCATAAATGTCATTACATAAATTGCTATTTACTCAACAATAAAGAGGGAAAATAAAGAGGAAAAATTGATGGGTAGATAATTTTCTGTTGGAAAAATGGATTGGATTTAATATTAATATTATGTTATTAACAAATATTTAGTAACACATTTCTGCTAATATTTTACTATTAACAAATAAATTTGGTCCAAAAAGGTAATCAATCAATCGATCATTTGACCAAATCCAAATCCGAATCCGAATCTGAATCCGGAGCCGAAGTCGAAGCCTAAGCCGACGTCGAAGCCGAAGCCGAGCCGAGCTGAGCGACGACGATGACGGCACGAGGCTTGCTTTCTTCTCAACTCTTTAAGAGCTAGAAGAAGAGCAATTGCTTATAAACCCATAAAAATCTCTTCCTCTTCCAATATGGGACAATGTCCATATGCTAAGGGGAAAACTTGAAATTTCACTCAAAATTTCATTTCTCTCCATTTCCAATTCACCCTCTTTTAAGTATTTAATATATTATATAAATATCTTAAAAACCCAACAAAGCCCTACATGAATAGGGAATGGCTATATCACAGAAGTATGCATAAAAACTGTGTGATTCGCAAGTAAGGATTAATTACATCTGGATAAGTAGGTTTCCCTTTGAACTTCCCGTAGTGAACTTATATCGCATATACTTGATCAATCAGTAGATTTGATATCTTTGAACCGTCGAAATTTGGTGTATACCTAGACAACCACAGATCACACAACCAGCCCTTAACCGTCTTTGGTTCTCATTGTTGTGTTCATGTCAGCCATGAACACCGCCTGGTTTCATATGTGCATAGAGAACTGGCCTTATGAAATTTTCTTTGAAGCGGCTAACACTTCACACTTACATAGGCGATTTTTAAACGTGTCATCCGGTAGATACATTATTTGATATTCCCCGTATCAAACTTCGAAATCATTAAAAAAACCTTAATGCTTTATCCTTAGTACTGAACATTCTCTCATCACGAGAATGGACCAAAAGTTTAGTTGACAATGTTGAACCTTCATACATGACTTTGTTTGATCTCCTTGAACCTAGATCTTGTAATCTCCAGTCTTCTAGGGAGAGTTACCGCCACTATGACTTGTTCTCGGTCACATTCCCATTCGCCTTGATGACTTCTCAACTACCTCTCTAGTTAGGCCTTTTGTAAGTGGATCCAACACATTATCACTTGACTTTATAAAGTCAATCGTGATAATTCCTCTAGAGAGTAATTTTCTAATGGTTTATGTCTTCGTCGTATATGACGAGATTTACCGTTATACATAACGCTCCCAGCCCTTCAAATTGCCGCTTGACTATCACAATGTATGCATATTGTGCCAACGGCTTAGGCCAAAATGGAATATCTTCCAAGAAATTCCAGAGCCATTCAGTTTCTTCACCGGCTTTATCCAAGGCTATAAACTCAACCTCCATTGTAGAGTGGGCAATACAAGTTTGTTTGGACGAATACCAAGATAACGCTCCTCCACCAATAGTGAATACATATCCACTTGTGGACTTGGAATCAGCTGATCCGGTGATCCAATTTGCATCACAATATCCCTCAATGGCTGCAGGATATTTACTGTAGTGTAATGCAAAGTCTTGGGTATGTACTAAGTACCCCAACACTCGTTTCATGGCCATCCAATGAGATTGACCTGGATTGCTAGTATATCGACTCAATTTACTTATAGCACAAGCTATATCTGGTCGTGTACTTCACGATGTACATTAAGCATCCCCACACACAAGCATAATCTAACTGTGATTTGCTTTGACCTTTGTTCTTTGCTAATGCAAGATTCATGTCAATTTGAGTCTTTGAAACTTTAAAGCCCAAGTGCTTGAATTTTTCATGTATTGTCTTAATATAATGAGATTGTGACAACGCCATACCTTGAGAAATCTTATGGATCTTAACTCCCAAAATTAAATCAGCAACTCCCAAGTCTTTCATATCAAACTTGCTAGTTAGCATACGCTTAGTAGCATATATGTTGGCAATGTCAGTACTCATTATAAACATATCATCCACATATAAGAAAAGAATGACTATGTGATTTGGAACATTTTTAATGTACACACATTTATCACATTCATTTATCTTAAACCCATTTGACAACATTGTTTGGTCAAATTTCGCATGCCATTGTTTGGGTGCTTGTTTTAGTCTGTAAAGGGACTTAACAAGTCTACAGACCTTCTTTTCTTTACCTGGAACCACAAACCCTTCAGGTTGTTCCATGTAAATTTCTTCCTCCAACTCTCCATTTAAGAAGGCCGTCTTAACATCCATTTGATGAATTTCAAGATCATAAACTGCAGCTAACACCACCAACGTTCATATGGACGTAATTCTTGTAACTGGAGAGTATGTATCCAAAATAGTCAAGACTTTCTCGTTGTCTATACCCTTTGACCACAAGTCTTGCCTTATATTTGTCAATAGTGTCATCATCTTTCATTTTCCTCTTAAAGATCCATTTAGAACACAATGGTTTATTTTCAGCAGGAAGATCAACCAATTCTTATGTATGGATTCAATTTCACCATTGACTGCCTTTTTCCATAACAATGATTCCGAAGAAGACATATCTTCTTTAAATGTTTGAGGCTCATTTTCCAATGAGAAAGTCACAAAATCTGGTTCAAATGATGTAGACGTTCTTTGACGTTTACTACATCTTGGATCCTCTTGGTTATGTGAACTTTCTTTTGTTTCTTCCCGAGGTCGATTAGATCCTTCACCAACCTTCGCACATTCCTTTTAATACGGATATATTTTTTCAAAGAACTCAACACTATCTGATTCTGTAACCGTATTATTATGAATATCGGGATTTTATGATTTATGAACCAGAAATGGATATGCTTTACTATTAGTTGCATATCCTATGATAACACAATCACTAGTTTTCGGTCCTATTTTTACCCTTTTGGATTTAGGAACTTGAACTTTTGCCAAACACCCCTATTCTTTAAAATAATTCAAGTTGAGCTTCCTTCCTATCCATTTTTTATATGGAATTGATTGTGTTTTGCTATGGGGTACTCGATTTAGTATTCGGCTAGCCATAAGAACGGCTTTCCCCCCACAAGTTCTATGGCAAACAAAAATTTATCAATAATGCGTTCATCATCTCCTTTAGTGAAAGATTCTTTCTTTCTTCAATCCCATTGGATTGTGGCATGTAAGGGGCCGTTGTATGATGAATAATTCCATATTATAAACATATTTGTTCAAAAGGAGATTCATATTCACCACTCTATCACTTCTTATTATTTTGATTTTCTTGTTAAGTTGTGTTTCAACTTCATTTTTGTATTGCTTGAATGCGTCTATTGCTTCATCGTTACTATTAAGTAAGTAAACATAACAATATCTAGTACTATCGTCAATAAAAGTTATGAAATACTTCTTTTCTGTCACGACCGGAACCCCGGTCGTGATGGCGCCCAACACCTTGTTAGGCAAGCCCGACCATATAGACCTTTTCCAGCCAAATCATTTACTTAAATACTATATTTATCAATAATTATCAGTTTAATATTGATAAAACACTGCGGAATCCGTAATGTGAAAATAACAACAGCCCAAAGGAACTGGTGTCACAACTCTGAGCCTCCAAATACAGCTGAACAGTACTCTAACAAAGAAAGTCTAGATACAGAAACAAAGATAGATAAGAGGAGAGATCAGGTCTTGTGGACGTCAGCAGCTACCTTGATAACTCCGATACAGAACTAAACGATCAACAACAAATCGCTACAACAAATCGCAACTATGCCTCCGGGATCCCTGTATCTGCATACAAGGTGCACAGAATAGAGTGAGTACTTCCAACTCAGTGAGTAATAGCAATAAATAACAACTGAATGTAAGAAATCTGGTAAGAGCACTATACAGTTCTATTTCCAGCAGTAAAGACAGTAGATAAGTACCCAGACAGGGAAAAGAATATGATAAATTCTTTCCTTTCCGTCCGACCAGTCACTAACAGTGGTGCAGCATGCAACCCGATCTAACACCATATATATATATATATATATATATATATATATATATATATATATATATATATATATATATATATATATATATATATATATATATATATATATACGCGCAGCCCGATTTAATATAATATATAAAATGTTGTGGCGTGCAGCCCGATCCAATAAATATATAAAATGCTGCGGCACCCAGCCCGATCCGATAAATATAGTCGACTGCACTCACTAGGGGTGTGTACATACTCCGGATGGGCTCCTTCTTCCCAAGTGCAATAATACTACAGCTTGCACTCCAATCCATATATCACTGCGGCGTGCAGTTTGATCCATATAATATATTACTGTGGCATGCAGTCCGATCATATAATATATTAATATGGCGTGCAGTCCGATCCATATAATATACTACTGCGACGTGAAGTCCGATCCAATACATGTATATGTATATACTACTGCGGCGTGCAGCCCGACCCGATGTACGTATATCAAATATCCTCACCACGGGGTCCTCGACCCCTCTCAGTCAACATAGACTTGTCCTCTCAAGCCCACTCAGCTAAGACAGGGTATTCAACCCTAGATATTGCTCATTTAGGGTGCAAGTTACAAAGTCCAATTTATTTCATGATTTACAGTCAAAAGTCAGGACAAATGGTATGTTTCCAATAGGTAAAGTGAGTTCAATCAGCCCAACCAACTCCCTAGGAGTTCTACAGATTGGCACAAGGCCCCAAACATGACAACTAGCCCAAATTATACGAGTACAAGCTCAGTCTCATTCAAAAAGTATAATAAGTCATCAATTGGGATGGACCAAGTCCGAGTCCCCAGCAGATACATCACCATGCTCATCACAAGAAACGTTTCCCATCTCAACATAGCACCGAATAGTGCAAATACGGGGTTTCAAACCCTCAGTATATCATTCATAGCCATTAATCACCTCAAACCGGCCAAAATCCTAGGTCGCCTTGCGCTTTCCTCGCAAATCGACCTCCTCGAGTGTGGAATCTAATCAAAACCACAAGGAATATATTATAATCGGCGAATCAGACATAACCCAATAGAAATAACTCGAAAAAATCCCAAAAACACGAAGTTGGCAAAACCCAAGCCCCGGGCCCAATTCTCGAAAAATTACAAAATTCATATCACCGGAATCCACTTCTCGCCATGAGTCCGTATATATTAAATTTACAAGAATCAGAGTCCATTTGCCCTCTCAAATCAACACTTTATGTTCACTTGGGTTTCAAGCCCTAACCATCATTTTTAACCTTAAAACCCTTGAATTCTTCTGGTCATCCATGGGTGGCTTAACTCTAGTCGTTTTCTCTCTCCATTTAATGGCGTATTACCTAAAACTTTTAGTTGGTTTCCTCCATGTTTTCACAGTATGATGACATACTCTAAGTCCAGGAATCCATACCTGATGATTTCACCCAAAATCCTCTTCAAAATCGCTCCCAAACTCGCCTTAGTCCGAGGTCCAAATGTTTTTCTCTTTTTCAAACTTGTGAAATCACTGTTCATTAAAACCCAGCTCGATTTCTGCTTACGCGGTCAAATGATCGCTCCTGCGGTCACCGCTTATGCGGCCACTTAACCGCTTACGCGGTCTCACCTATATCTCATGGACCGCTTCTACGTTCAAAATACCACCTCAACGGTAACCGCTTCTGCGGATTCCAAACTGCTCCAGCGTTTCAAGCTAGCCTCCCTCAGTCCGCTTATGCGGAAAGCCAGCCCTTTTTGCAGTTGCCGCTTTTACGGCTCCCCTTCCGTAGAAGCGAAAATAAAAAAAGCCGCATCTTGGTTTCATGCAACAAACTCCAAAACCTTTGATTAACCATCCAGAATTACCCCGAGGCCCCCCGGACCCCAACCAAAACCACCAACTTATTCCAAAACATTATACAAACATGATCCAATCATAAAAACACAACCTTTAACACAAAAATCACCAAATCATGACAAATTCAAGCCTAGGTTCAATTATAACTTCCGAAACTCACATTTGATCAAAATCTTAACCAAATGACGTTCGATTGACCCGAAAATTTTAAGACACATCCAAAATCACCTAACGAAGCTACAGAAAACTCTTGGAATTCCATTCCGACTCCCGGATCAAAATCTCACCTATCAACCGGAATTCAATGAAATTCAAACTTATCCAATTCAAGCCTAATTCTACACCGGACCTCCAAATTCAATTCTGTTTTTACTCCCAAGTCAATAATCACCACCCGAAACTAGGTGAATCGTCGGAAATCCATTCCGAGCCCTATGATTCGTAAGTCAACATCCTGTTGACTTTTCCTAACTAGCATTCTCTTAAAGAGACTAATTGTATCAACTTCATCCAAACTCTGTCAAAATCACTTCAAACTCTACGAACAAATATAATGAAGCATATAGTAGCATAAAATCGGGAAAACGCAGTGGTAACTCATGTGACGACGGGCTGGGTCGTCACATCCTCCCCAACTAAAATAAACGCTCGTCCTCGAGCGGGTCAAGAAATATACCGGGAGCCTCAAACAAATGAGGATATCTGGTCCATATCTCCTGCTCAGTCTCCCAAGTGATCTCCTCCACGGGCCGACCTCTCTATTGCACCTTTATCGAAGCTATGTCCTTTGATCTCAACTTTCGAATCTGACGACCCAAAATAGCCACTGGCTCCACATCATAGGTCATCCAACTGGATCGTGCTGATCTAATAAATGAGACGGGTCCCTAACATACTTCATGAGCATAGAAACATGGAACACCGGGTGAACCCCTGACAAGCTGGGTGGCAGGGCAAGCATATATGCCACCTCCCCAATCCTCCTGAGTATCTCAAAAGGTCCAATGAACCGCAGACTGAGATTCCCTTTCTTTCCAAACCTCATCACGCCTTACATAGGTGAAACCTTCAACAATACCTTTTCGCCCATAATATAAGATACATCCCGAACCTTCCGGTCCGCATAACTCTTCTGACGCGACTGAGCCGTACGAAGTCTCTCCCGGATAACTTTCACTTTCTCTAGGGCATCCGTAACTAACTCTGTCCCCAATAGTCTAGCCTCACCGGGCTCAAACCAGCCAACTGGATATCTACACCGTCTCCCATATAAATTCTCAAACGGCGCCATCTGAATGTTGGACTGATAACTGTTGTTATAAGAAAACTCTACAAGCGGCAAGAACTCAGATCAAGAACCTCCAGAACAATTACACAAGCACGCAACATATCCTCCAATATCTGAATAGTACGCTCGGATTGTCCGTCCATCCGAGGATGAAAAGTTGTGCTCATCTGAATCTGAGTGCCAAACTCCCGATGAAAAGTCCTGCAGAACTGGGAAGAAAACTGAGTAACCTTGTCTGAGACAAATAGAAACTGGAACTCCATGCATTCGCACAAATATCTACTAATCGCTCCGAAGAATAGGTGGTACACACCAGAATGAAGTGCGCAGACTTGGTCAGCATATCCACAATCACCCAAATAGAATCAAAGTTCCTCGAGGGACGAGGGAGACCACTCAAAAATTCCATAGTAATCCTCTCCCATTTCCACTCCGGAATATCCATCTGCTGACGTACACCACCGGGTCTCCGATGTTCATGCTTGACCTGCTGACAATTGAGACACCTAGCCACGTAACTCACAATGTCCTTTTTCATTCTTCTCTACCAATAATGCTGCCTCAAGTCCTGTTACATCTTCGCGACACCCGGATGAATAGAATACCGTGAGCTGTGGGCCTCCTCAAATATCAACTCTCGGAGCCCATCCATATTGGGCACGCAAATCCGGTTCTGCATTCGCAACACACCATCACTACCAATAGCCATATCTCTGGACTCATGATGCTGGACCCTGTCCTTCAGGACAAGCAAATGCGGGTTGTCATACTAGCGCTCATACTGGAATGTACGCCAAGATACCCATATCACCGCCACACGATCCTCGAGATACCCGGCATAGCCAATGTGACTGTCTTGGCGTTAAAATAATTGGAGAAGTGGTGGAGTCCATGCAAGTGATTGAATTGGTTTCTTCTCTGTTGCTGCAATTTTCTTGCTGATGAAAGTTGGATTCTCTATATCCATGATTGACATTTTTCAGTCTTTATCTTCAGAAAATAATTTATATTATTATTTAAAAATTAAACATTTAATATTTTAAAACATACGTTTTTTACTCTTTAAAACATACTTTTTTTTATAAATTAATTGATTCAAAATAATTTGATCATCTACTTTTGAACCATGAAGACCATAATTTTTTTAAAAAAAGAACTTTATTTAATTTAAATTTCATATTTCTTTTAAAAATTTAACTGATTTTAACCATACTTTGTTTACTCCTTAACCTTTAAAAAAATAAAACTACAACAACTACCCAGTATAGTCCCACAAAGTGGGGTTTAGGGAGGGTAATATGTAGACGAGCCTTACCCTTACCCGAAAGGACAGAGAGGCGGTTTCCAATCGACCCTCGGCTCAGTGTAACAAAAAAAAACTAATTTATATTATTTAAAATTTCAAAATTAGAACCTATTTCCCCTTAATTTCCTATGCAAAACCTATCCTAAGGGTAGTGGACAATGCCCAAGTCCTCAACCACATGATTAAAATTTATGCACGATCAAAACTCACAAAACCATGTGGAACTGCTCCAAACTGGTTGCCAACTTCTTTTTCTCAAAACTGAAAGTCCATTATTAAATTCAAATATTTTCTATTGCTATAAAAAATTCAAGAAAACATACAGTTTCTGTAAAATATGGCTAGTGACAATGATTTGACCAAGAATATAACAATTTTGAAAATACAATGGAAGTTGAAAGTTCGGGTTATTTGTTTGTGGACAGTACCAAGTCATTATAATTCAGACACTACTTTGTTGATTGCGTTAGTTCTACAAGATGAAAAAATATTATTAATCTTTTGTTGTCGTAAAATATGTTTTGGTAACTCTATTTTTCAATTTGCATATATGTGTATTCATGGGATAATCAGTAGCAAAAAACCCGATTGAAGTATCTGTGTGCCATATGTATCCTCAAATATGTTTTTCAGTATCACATTTTACTTCTCTATTTTATAATTTGTAAATCTTGATTTTTTGCTTTCCTCTTCATATATTTTTTAATTTCTATGTGTATATCCATGTGAAAATCAGTAGAATAATCCCGATTAAATTATTTATACACCAAACATATGTATCCTTAAATATGTTTCCAGTGATATGCTACAATACGTATCGTTGTTTTTGCTTCTCTATTTTCTAATTTGCAAATCTAAATTTTTACTTTGCTCTGCTCTTTGAATATATATTTTTTAATTTCTATGCACGGTAGTTTCTCTGAGAGGCTAGCTCAAATTATTTGTCAACGAAGTTTCTTTGTCTCTGATGAGTTAGGTAAAAGTGTTGTTCAAGTTAAAACAATTGGCGAATTAATGGAGTCCATGCAAGTGATTGAACTATTTTATATTTTACTAATTCAATCATTATTTAAAATTAATAGTTGTTCTATACACATTAGTTACAATAAATAGCACATACGCCTAAGTTGTTGTGAGATAAAATCAAGCTAATTGAATTTAGTTTATTAAATTAATACATATGGTGTAGACTCCTATTTATCATGAATAACATTGTTGTATCAAAAACTGTTTAACAATAATTCCTTTTAGGTTGTGTACTTTTATTAGCCAATAATATATATGTGATCAGAATGTACCAATCATACAATTCAGACATGTCCTCTATTTAAGAATAAGCTTACCAGCGTACAAGCTAAAAGTGCAAAATGGATTGGGTGATTACCTATTGGAAGCAACCAGAGAAGAAAATCAACTTAAGAGGGAATAATAAAGTGATATTATCTTCTCTGTTGCTGCAATTTTCTTGCCGTTGAAAGTTGGATTCTCTTTACTTAGGCTGTTTGACTGCGAATATTTCATGAAAATTCAATTTGTATTTCTATGTAACTTTTTTATGGGCTATAAGAGAAATATTTCAGAATGATGCAATTTATAGGATTAGTGGATGCTTCTCTTTTGAATTTGATTCTAATTCAGAGGAAAAAATATACTAATATCATCAAGCTTCGATGAACCTTTTTTCCATCACTATTTCTCAGTCATAATTTATCCTCCATAAAACATATTTTATAGTTTGTGATAAACATCTAGAGGCATACATTTCAGAAACTTTATGTAAGCATAAATTATAATTCATACCAGCATCTTGAACATGATAATTTTATATGCAATCGTCACAGAAAATATACCTAAAGTAAAATTCATTATCTTGAAATTGAAGCGTTAATCGATAAATTAGTTTCTCGCCCCTTGCCCTAACTTTACGTTACCGCCGCCTTTAGTGATGGAAGAGAGAATAGAAAATACAGTAACCCTAATGGGTGGGGAAATGACCAATTTATAGACGTTCTCATTTAATCCAATACGTCTATCTAGTAATCAATCGGACGTATGAGATTTGATCATTAATTAAATATTAAATATGAGCCTTAAACCTATTGGGCCACCAATAAATTATCGTAAGAAATTTTACATTCTCCCACTTGGACCAATAATCACAGAATATTAATATTTAATATAGGAACATTAGTTACGCATAAACAAGTCTCTTCTATAATGTCCATCATAACTACCATAATACGATAAACTACTAAATATGAGTTATCACGGTTATATATAATTTATCTACACACTCCCTTCCATATACTACAACATTAGCAACTCATCGTACTAGGTCCATAAGCTATAAAATATTATGGTCCACAATAATATCTCATTTACACATATCTTGTAATATCTTAAAACAATAATGTGTACACCATTGTGAGAAATAGGAAATTACTAATTTATATCAGAAACACATAAATGAGTTTAGAGTGTAAAAACATCATAAATACATCAATCATAAATATACTCAAGACCCATTCTATGTACATATTCTTTAAATATCTTTGGCTGTAAACCTTATGTTAACGTATCTATAATCATGAGATCAGTTCTAATATGCTCAAGTGACACTCTTTTTACTGAATTTCCTCCTTAACGGTAAAGTACTTTAATTTCATATGTTTGGCACGTTTGGAGTACTTATCATTCTTGGAGAAGAATACTGCTGCAGAATTATCACAGTAAATTTTCAGCGGCTTGGTAATGGTGTCGACAATCCCAAGTCCGGAAATAAAGTTTCGCAGCCATAATGCATGATTCTGGCCCCAAAACATGCCACAAATTCTACTTTCATCGTGGATGTAGCAATTACAGACTGTTTGGCAATTTTTTTCCTTCAGCTAATTTGAAAAAATAACTGAACATGAATTTCCTAGGGTCAATACATCTAGCGAAATCTGATTCCAAGTATCCAGCAACTTTCAAATGCTTGGATCTCCTATACATGAGCATGTTATCCTTAGTCCCTTTTAGGTACCTCAAAAAATTCTTTGTAGCTTTCCAATGATCAATTCCTGAGTTACTATGATATCTTCCCAACATTCCGACTGCAACACTAATATCTGGTCTTATGCAAGTCCGTGCATAAATCAGACCACCAATAATAGAAGAGTAAGGAATTGATTCCATTTCTTTGCGGGAGATTAAATTTGTCCCCTTTTTAAACTGGAACAATTCCTACTGAATAATTGTTTATTTTAAATCTCTCTAGAATTCTTTCTATATAGCCTTTCTGAGACAATCCCAATAATCCATGTGATCTATCACAGAATATTTCTATTCCTATCACATAGGATGCCTCACCCATATCTTTTATTTCAAAATTCTTAGAGAGAGAATCTTTAGTCTCACGCAATATGCCTAAATCATTAGCAACAAATAGAATATCATCAACATATACGACTAAAAATATAAACTTGATTAAACTTTATATACCATTGTCGTGAAGCTTGTTTAAGTCTATATATTGACTTCTTCAGTTTACACACCATTTGGCATTTTCCTTTAGTTTCGAAACCCTCCAATTTGTCCATATAAACTTCTTCCTCGAGATCTCCATTAAGAAAGGCAGTTTTCACATCTATTTGGTGTAACTCTAAGTCATAATGATCCACTCTAAATCATGGGATAATTCTTAACGAGTCTTTCTTTGATACTGTTGAAAAAGTCTCATTATAATCATTGCTTCCTTTTTGAGTATAACCCTTGGCAACAAGTCTGACTTTTTATCTTCCGATATTGCCATTTGAATCGTGTTTGGTCTTAAAGACCCATGTACACCTGATTCTTTTAGAACTTCCTAGCAATTCAACAAGATCCCAGACTTTATTGTATTTAATGGATTTTAACTCTTCCTTCATGGCATCAATCCATTTGTCAGTCTCATTACTTTCTATGGCTTGTGAAACTAAAACCGGATCCTTAATAAGATTAATGTCAAAATCTGATTCTTACAAATAGACCATGTAATTATCTGAAATAATTGATTTTCTAAATCTTTGAGATTTTCTTAATAGCATTTCTTGTGGTTCATTTGTGTCAGTTATTTGTGAGTTAGCTTCTTTATGAAGTGTTTCATCCAAATGTTGTTGGGCGTTGTCAAAGTGTTCTTCAATAACTGGAATAATATTTGGTATTTGTATGGAAGTAGGCATATTCCTAGGTAATAGAATATTTACCCTCACATCTTTAATTTCCACACTTTGCTTTTCAACACTCCTGCTAACTTTACCATTCTCAATGAATCTTGCATTATCGATTTCAACAATTCTCGAGTTATGGTTTGGACAGTAAAACACATACCTTTTAGATTTCTCTAGGTAACAAATAAAGTAACCACTTACTGTTCGAGAATCTAGTTTCTTTTCTTATGAATTATAAACTTTAGCTTCCGCTGGGCAACCCCAAGCATACCGGTGCCTTAATCTAGGTTTCCTTCATGTCTACAGTTCAAAAGGTATCTTTGGTACTGCCTTACTAGGAACCCTATTTATTAAATATACAACGTTTTTAAGAATATACATACACAATGATTTGCGTAAAGAGGGATTACTCATCATAGTCCTAACCATATCCATAAGTGTTCGATTACGTCTTTCTACAATACCATTTTGTTGAGGTGTTCCTGGCATAACATACTGTTCACATATGCCACGTTTCTTGTGGAACTTTGAAAATAGACATGGACATTGTCCCGATTCATTATATTTCCCATAATATTCACCACCTCAATCTGAACTAATAATTTTTACCTTTCTATCTACATGCCTTTCAACCTCATTAACAAACACCTTGAGAGCATCTGCTGCTTGAGATTTTTCTTTCAACAAATAGTTGTATCCATAACGTGAAAAATCATCGACAAAAGCGATAAAATATTTCTCTCCGCCAAAATATGGAACATAAAAGGATTCCCAAATATCGGTGTGTATAATTTCAAGAAGCTAGAAGCTTCTTGTTGCACCTTTCTTAATATGCTTGGTTTGCTTTCCCTTAATGAAATCCGAACATATATTAAAATTAGTAAAATTTAGATTCGGAAGAATCTCATTCTTTACTAATCTTTCTAATATTTCTTTAGATATATGACCCAAACATCTATGCCACAAGTAAGCAGAACTTTCATCTAGTGAACTATGTTTAATTTCAACATTATGTTGAACAGTAAGAAGAGATCAGAAAAACCAATATCGAGTTTTAATTTATATAAACCATCACTAAGAAAATCTGAACCATAAAAAATAGCATTCTTATATAAATTGAAACATCTATTTCCAAACATTAAATCAAATGCAGAAACATCAAGTCTTGAAAGAGAAATCAAATTTCTAGAAACTGAAGGTACATAAAGAGTTTGTAATAGATCAAGGTAACATCCAATATCCATGATAAATCGATAAGTCCATATGCCTTTAATTGGAGCCTTCATACAATTTCCCATGAACACGAAATCCTTATTTGAATTTTTAGTTTGGATCATAAGGAATCCCTTTCTTTTCGAACCAAGATTACGTTCCAGGCAATCTTTTTAATAGTGTCATTCCTTGTTACAGAAACGATAATATATTAAGTCAACTGAGTTCATTGAATGATTCTCTTGTTTCTTAAGTCTTGACTTAGCATACTGACATTTACTAACATTCCACTTATCCTTAATAGTGTTATAGTTAATTTGAAAAGGTACATACTCATGAGGTAACAAGAACCAAGAAGTAATCATCCACTTTCATCCCCAAGATCTGAAGTCTTACTGTAATGTTAGTCATCGCAATGATATGATTTTGTATACTACATGCCCCATCAAACTTCATGGTTGTGAATTCAGCCATTAGTGTACTAGCAAGAGACTTATTTGCAGAAGGAAAACGTTCTTCCAAAAACTTTAGGTATTTCGTGGCACTTTTTGTTTGTGGAATAGTACTCTTAATGTTGTTGGCAATATTCATTCGGATAAACATAATGCTTAGCCTGTTTGAGCGTTCCCATGCTTAATAGAAAGACTTCTCATCCGCACTGCTCGAATCAGTAATGGCAGCGGGCTTGTCATTCAGCAGAGCCAAGTCAAGATCCATCGCACCTAAGTAGAACTTGACTTGTTCACGCCATTCAGAGAAGTTCAATCCATTAAACACAATAACAGATGATGCAAGTGAATGAAAAGGAATAGCTGCAAAATAGATAGTATACACTCACAAATCAATATCAATTCAACAAACACTTAAAGCATATCCCAATTCTCCTTTTGCTAAATACTACGACACACTATCATAAATGCCATTTAGTCTTAATAGGTAATTAAATATTTTTAACAAGGTATATATTCCATCTTTGGACAGATAATATATATTTGACTAAGAATATTAATTTACCTCATCATATTCACTATTCATAGAATAATTGATGCACATTTTGGTAAATCCTTAACTTCTAGCAATAGTGAAAATTAATTTATCTACTATTTTTAATTATAGGTATTTTATTAATTTTATGGATAAACAATAATTTTATGTATGCAATCTTTTCATGAACATACTGATTTGGCTACTTTGGTGAGTAACAAACTATATAAATATAAATGTATACATAAAATAAATATCAGAAAATTTTATGCATGTGACTACTTTAACCAATCTAGTTTGGTCACTTTGGTGACTAACAAACTATTTCACATTAATCACATACATAAAATAATCAATAAATAGCTTTATCAACTAATAGCCCAACTAATTCTATGGGGTACTACTACCCACCACAGGTACCGGATAAAGGTTTCAACTTTTTTAACTAATTAAGATCCAATAAACATAAACCCTAACCCAATCAATAAACAGATTCATCCAAACCAAATAAACACAAGTCATTCTTCAATAATATCATCCCGTTAAAAAACTATACTAACACATAATTAGAGATATGTGCAATAAAGATACATACAAGCACATGTTTACACCTAATGAGAAGCAGTAACTTGTCTAATTTTAAATAAAAATATGGCAACTTAAAAAAAAGTACGTTCATAATAGTCTTAATATGTTGGAACATATTATCTTTGGGGCATTCAAAGAGAAACTTTAGCCGAATTGAATCGTTAATTTGAAACTGAAATTTTATGGTGAATTGATATCGTTAAATTGAAGGAACTTGAATCAGATTCAGAAAAAATTACAAATCCCATTAAACCAGTTACGCATCAAACATAATAATATAATCTTTCTTTTACGAAGGTTATCAGTTCAAATATTTGGGCATATGATACTACATGCAATCATAAATTATAATTCATATCAGGATTTTGAACATGATAATCTTATATGTATTCTTCATCGAAAACTTACCAGAAGCGAAATCTATTATCTTAAAGTGGAAGCGTTAATCGGTAAATTGGTTTCTCCCTCATTGCCCTAACTTTACGTTACCGGCGCCTTTTGTGATGGAAGAGAGAATAGAAAATACGGTAAACCTAATGGGTGGCTAGAGGACCAATTTATAGAGGTTCTCATTTAATTCGGTACGTTCATCGATGTAACGACCCCAGCTGATCATTTTTATAATTTACCCTCGGATCCCCTATTAACTGCTTCCTCTAAGTTCATTTCTACTATTTTGGTTTGCTGGGACGTTCGGTGTTGGGTTTCGGAGAGTTTTGGGACACCTAGTCCCTAATTAAGAGCTTAACTGTTGGAAAGTGGTTCGAGTCGGAACAGTGTGAAGAAGACCTTGAAATGGAAATCTGATGGTTCCGTTAGCTCCATTAGGTGATTTAGGGATTGGGAGTGTGTTTGAAATATATTTTGGAAGTTCGTAGCTCAGTTAGGCTTGAAATGCCGAAGTATGAATTTTTGAAGTTCCCGGTCCTATAGTGAAGTTTTTGATTCGATGATAGGAATGGAATTCGGAAGTTGAAGTAGCTCTGTCATATCATTTAGGATGTATGTGTAAAATTTCATGTCATTCGGATGTGTTGGTTAGGTTTTTGATCGAAAGTGTATTTTTAGGAAATTTGAAGTTCTTAGGCTCAAACTTTGATTAATGAGGGTTTTTGGTAATATTTTAGGTATTTTAAGGATTTGTACAAGTTTGAATGGGGTATTAGGTGATGTTGGTGTTTGGTTGAGATCACGGTAGCCTCGGGATGATTTCGGATGGTCGACGGAAGGTTTTTGGAGTTGAAGGGCTGCTGAAGTTTTCTGGTATCTGTCATAACCACACCTACAGTTTGGGTTCCATGGGTGCTGAGCCGCAGAAGAGGCCTTCCCATCGCACGAGCAGACGTTGGTGCTCCCTAAGCTTTTCGCTGGTGTGGAAGATTTACCGCAGATGCGGTTTCGCACCTGCGAGATTATTATCGCAGATGCAACCCTTGGGCTGATTAATGAAAGTCGCGGAAGTGGCATATGTTTCTAAACCGCAAAAGTGGAAACCACTAGACTGAAATATGAAATTCAAGGGTTTAGTTTCAAAAGTTAGAAAAAATCAAATTGGAGCTCGGGAGAGGGCGATTTTGAGAGAGTTTTGAAGAGGAGATCACTGGGTAACATTTTTTTAATCCTTTCTAGTTATATTCCATCAATCTATAGTTAATTTTATCATTTAAATTTGAATTGGGGATTAAAAATTGGGAAATATTGGAAGAAACTTCATAGACCAAATTATTGAATTTTGAGTGGGTGTTTGACCTCAGATTTGAGTGATTTTTATATGGTTAGACTTGTGAGAGTATGAGGGTTCTGAAAATGTAAAAATTACCTGATTCAGAGATGTTGGCCTGAGGGGCATTTTGTTCATTTTACCTATTTTCGGGTCGTAGCTTTGAATTAAATAGTATAATTAGTTGCTTGCGATGTTATTTATGATATGCAATTGAATTGAATATATTTGGACCATTTGGAATCGGATACTCATTGCAAAGGTGTGGTTTCTAGTTGATTTTTGTGCCGGTTCGAGGTAAGTGGCTTGTCTAATCTTGTGTAGGGGACCTTTTCCCTTAGGACATGATATTTGATATTTGAATGCCTCGTACGTGAGGTGACGAGCACATACTTGAGCTAATTATTGAAAATCCATTTTTACTTGAAGTACTTAAATTGAGTTTTCTTACTTACCTATTTATTTTAATTGCATGTTTATCCTGTGTTAGTTTAGAGAAGTATGTTTAGTTGAATTACTTGCCCATTTGCTTAAACGGTCTTTTTTGTATTCCGTGAAGCATGTTAGGCTAGAATTTACTATGAGTCTAGCATTTATCCATATGTTTAAGCTGTTGTTGTGTGTTTTAAATTTTGGGACTACGAGACGGCATCCTGGGAGATCCTGTGCACGTGATATGTTCTGATTTGAGGGTGAGGGATACCAAGATATTCCTACATGTATATATAAGTATTGAGGATACCAAGAGATCCTTGGGATACCAAGAGATCCCTGGCACATCTATATATAAGTATTCAGGATACCAAGAGATCTTCGGGATACCAAGAGATTGCTCGTGTATATGATGAGGATACCAAGAGATCCCCGACTATTTTTTCCCGTTGTGAGCAGTATTCCTTATATTGTTTTGTTTATGCTTTCTATTATTGCTTTCCTTATTTATCTTGTTTAGATTCTTGCTATAGATTTAATTTGTATTGTTTTCCTTATCTATTCATTTATTATGTTTATCTCACTAGGGCCCTGATCTTCCTCGTCACTACCTGATCGAGGTTAGACTTGCCACTTAATAAGTACCGCTGTGGTGTACTCATGTACTTTCTGCGCATGTTTTTCATGTGCAGATCTAGGTACCTCCAACTAGGCATATCACTCTTGAGGCCTTCTTGCTGGACTTCAGCCAGGTGTTCTGGTGTGTACACCTGCATGTTCTAGTCATACCTTGCGCGGCAATTACTTCGCCCATGCGTGTTTTTTCCTTCCTTCTTTCCTCGGCTGTGTAGTCCCAAGGTACGGTATTTGAATAGAATGGGGTTATGTCTGACATGGTGACCGGACTGGGCCTCCTTAGAGGCAACATAGTAACTTCAATCGATGCGGGCACCTTTGAAGTCCCGAACTCCACCTCAATTTGTTTTGGCACCTTTGCAAGAGGTTCCTTGAACTCAAATGGTACAGATATATTCACCACGTTTCCCTCAGATGGCTGGATTTGCACAACAATAGGATTAAGAGTGACCGCCGGCTTCTTGGGCTCATCTCTTTCAGATATCAAACCGATTGTCCCTTCGGGATCCCAGTCGTCTTCAACCTCAATCATGTGGATGCCTCCACCTTTATGGTCTGATAGAGGGTTATTGCGAACATTGGGAATAGGCTCTTTAGCTAAAATGACCTTGTTGTCTATTAAGGTCTGAATTTTGTCTCTCAACGAACGTCACTCGTCGATGGTATGTTCCTTTATCCCCGAATGGTATGCGCAGGTTTTATTTGGGTTGATCCATTGGGAAGGGTTTTCTAGGGTTATGGTTGGGATGGGTGTAACATATCCGGCAGATTTGAGCTTCCCATACAGTTGGTCAATGGGTTTGGCAATAGCGGTGTATTGTCTGGGCGGTTTGCGGTCAAAATTTGTTCTTGGTCGTGGGAAGTTTTGGCGGGTAGGTGGTGATGGATAGTGAGGAGGTTGGGAGTTGTAAGGTGGGTATACGGGTGCGGGTTGGGAATATCTTGGCGAGGTGGGCTTATATGTTGGTGATGGAGATGTGTGGTAGACGGGATGTGGATTTTGATAGGTGGGTGAAGGTTCCTGGTAATTTAGAGAGGGTTGGTATGTGAGTGGAGTTGGAGGGTAGGGTTGATATTTCGTGGGGGAGTGGTTTCTCTGCGCAACCATTATGGAGTTTACGTCTCTTTTCTTCGACGTACCACCAGATTGTAAGGCTTTGTTGGTGGCCTTCAACGCCTCAAGGTTAGTAACCATACCATTTTTGATCCCCTCTTCGATCCTTTCTCACAGTTTGATGATATTAGAGAAATTCTGCCCCTATATCAGCATCAATCTTTTGTAATACTGCGGATCCTAAGTGGGGACAAAAAACTTGTTCATTTGTTCTTCTTCCAAAGCCGGTCTGACCTTGGCAGCTTCCGACCTCCAACGAGTAGCAGACTCACGAAATGTTTCATATGGCTTTTTATTCAAATTCTGGATATAGAATACGTCTGGCGCATTCTCAGTGTTGAATCTGAAATGATCCATAAAATCAGATGCCATGTTCACTCAGCTTGTCCACTTCTTTGCATCCTGGCTGATATACCTGGATAAAGCATCACCTTTCAGGCTCCTCATGAATAACTTCATGCAGATCTTTTTATCTCTACCAACTCCCACCAACTTGTCACAATACATCCTGAGGTGAACCCTGGGATCACCCGTAGCGTCGAACATTCCGAACTTAGGACGTTTGTAACCCTCTGGGAGTTCGACATCAGGTTGAACACAATGGTCTTCATAATTCAGACTCTCCACACCCGTATCACCTTCCACGCCTTGAACCCTGCTAGTGAGTTTCTTGAGTTCAGCAGCCAAGTCTTGAATGAGTGAGTCTGATTCTGACACATCTCATATGGGCTGTGTATAGTACGGCACAGTATCCACAAAGATAGGGGTATCTTGGTGGTTTGGAGCATTTTAGGGCTCAGGGATAAACAGTGGAGCATTGTTGCGAGCTTGGGTTGGGGTCTTTCGTGGAGGTGCAGGGACCTGATTGTTGACATCTGCAGCATTAAGGGAGATAGAAAAACTTGCCAAAACTCCGGACCTGGTCTAGTTCCTCTCGGAACCTTAGCAAAGTTATCTCCAAATGAGCAGCAGTCTCTTTGGTGATCGGGGTACCTTGGGAAGTTCCTTCAACTTCCTTTCTTGCTTCATTGTCTCCCATCTTTCCTTTGTTCCTATTTCTAGGGGGACTCGGAGGAGGAGGAGGAACCTTAGATCTTATTAAGTATGCTGATGGTGCCAAATGCACGAACTAACCTTTGGAGAGGGGAATAAAATAAAATAAAAACAAAAAGGTAAAAAGTTAGTGCAGATTCTGAGAAAGAATAAATTACGGTATTTAAACACGTTGTTGTATGAATAAAAGTCGTTCCCTATTTGGGTTCCTCGTTGTGCCCCAGGTAGGCTTAGAGACAGATATTATTTGGAGAACTTATAACACCTAGTGCCTCATTTTATTGATAGAAAATAGAACGAGTCAAAACAAACTGAATTAAAGAGAAATTATCACTAATGGCCAGTGGCCGTATTACATCAAGAAAGCAGTAAAAACCCTAACTACTTGGTCCCAAAAGGACCTTCCCTAGATTCGGTATCTTTTCCTCCCTCGTACAGTTGCATCAGCTCGCGCAGTCCCTCTAACAAGTAAGCTCAAGCCAAGTTCCCACCTTCGTTACCTTCAGCTTCCTGACTGTCGTTTATCCTTTTCAGAAACTTGCCTTCCAGCTCCACTAGACCCCATTCCAACTGCCCTAAGCGGTTGTTTGCGCGGACCGCCATGTCCTTCCACTCATTGATTATCTTCTCTTGGGCCTCTATTATTTCCCGGTGTTCACTTTCACACTCTCACATCCATTTGCGTAGCTGATTGTACTTGACCTTTAATGCAGTCTTCTCATCAATAACCCTGTGACCATGGACGAAACCTTTTTTCCCCAAGCCAATATGATTATTTTCCAACCATTCCGGATAAAGTGGCGCATGCTCTCCCTGATACTTGTCTGGTTCCATAGATTCCTTTTCCAAAATGAGTTTTGGAATGCCACATATGCTGAGCCCGGCACCTGTGTGGGCTATCGTCATCTTGAAAGTCAGCCCTATAGTGACTCATATTTTCTACCCTCGGTATAATCTACTTTCTTCCCACTTGCCTCATGACTCAGATAAGGAGAGAAGGTAAGTTCCTCTTAAGCCGATGAGTACAAGGAATGGAGTGTCCCTAGACGGAATGATAAACTCCCCAGCTGGAAACCACTCGTACATCCATTGTACCTGCTCTTCTTTCAGATTCTCCAGTAGTTCTACCCATCCACAGGCGTCTTCCGGGCGAGCGAACATGTCCGGCATGAAGTGCATTCGCTTTGGATGATGGGAAGAGATATGGTCATCCCAGTCTTGGCGTACAATCTCTTGTCTATAATCCCCCTTTTGGAGATACTCAATGAGCCAGAGTTGTAGTAGCAAATTGCATCCTTCAATGTGTGGTGCTCCTTGTTGACATTTCTCTAAGGCTCGGTACAGTTCGGCGAGGATCATGGGTGCTATGCTGAATGTCTGCCCGTCAATACCCTCCATTATGGCTTTGGTTACCATGGCTAGTCTCGTGTGGATTCTAGTCTTCTTCATTGGATAGACTATCATGCCCAGGAAACAGAACATGAATACAAAGGCTTTCCTATGTATGTGCCCTAAAGAGGTGAGGGTGAACTCGTCCATGTGAGTGCGGTAGGATTTGCTATGTCTGAACCTTTCATACATGAAGTCGAAGGATATGTCTGAGTCCTTCAAAATGGACAGATTAGGATTCTTCTTGAGCCCCATCATTTTCAGGAACCCTCTACCTTTGCGGTTCTCTGTCATAAGTAGCCCCGGGCTATCCAAGGAATTCCGGCTAGACCCCCAATTTCTTCCAACAGCGGTGTCATTTCAATACCCCCAAAGTGGAAGACAGATCGTTCACTATCCCAAAATATATAGTAGCAGCTTCAACAATCTTGTTATCTGGCCTAACTTCCAGGAGCGAAGGGAGATTTCCTAAGTGCTTGCGGACAAAAGCCCGATCACTACCATGCAGATCCTCCCACCAACTTAGTAACTTTGGGTGAATGTTTGATATCATACCTAATTTGGGCCTCGTGCCTCATTTCCTACAAAAATAGAGAGTTAGGCCCTTAACCCCACCGGAGTCAACTATTTAAATCAATAATTAGCAAGAGGTATTTAGTTCTCCAAATCAATGCACATAACATGAATGTCCGTTTGGGTTTCGAGGAAACCCGATAGACTTTTGGTTTAGGCTATCCTAATGAGTCAATATGCGGACAACATAACTAAGTAGGCTATGTTTGACCATGATGCATGAACAGTTAAACATCAAGGTTTCTACTTTTGAAGTTCTAGACAAGGTACCCTTGAGCGGACAACTCAAGATGGAAAGGCACGGAACCGTCGACTACACTGTTGATCGACTGGTTTTACTACAAATATGCCTTTGCCAAATTTAAAGGGTTTGTAATATTGGATGGGTGCAACCACTCATTATAAGTGTTGCTATAGGATATGTTTGGCACGATTGGAAAATGACGTTGAAGGATGCAATTACAACAGTGAAATAAGTACATGTATTTTCACATTCATACAATAATGATTAATATAAATGCTCGAAATTTAAGACGGAGTTGAAATAAAACAGTTTTAAAAGGGAAGACATGAAGAAACAAGTTAGTAATTATGAAGAAATGATTAAAGAAATAAAGGTAGTAAAGAAAGCAATAAAGTCACAAAACACGTAATGGTAAAAGCCTTAAAGAAAAAGTCCCCAGCAGAGTCGCCACGCAATCGACGCTCCCTTTTCAAAAGTGAAATCAGGTTTTACGATATTATGGGCAAAAAAACTCTTATTCCCATTTGGGAATTGGGTTATGGAATTTGAAGAGTCGCCACCTAATGATTATAGTGCATTAGGACAGTTTTAAATATGAGAGGGGTGTTTTGAAAGAAAATCTGAGTTCGGGTAAGGGCTTGGGATTATCTCGAGGGAAAGGTGTTAGGCACCCCTCAACATCCACAAGTATGGTTCCCGGACGTGCTAATGTGACTTTATGAAGAGATGAAGCAAGTGAACAGATAAGATTCACAGATAAACATTTGAACAACTTAGGATTTTTGAAAAGGGAAAGGCATAAGTTAAATAAAATAGAAGGGAGAATAGATTTGAAAAGAGAGCATTACTTTGGAAAAACCTTTAAATAAATAAAGCAAGCAAAGAAAAGGGGGTCCTAGGTTTGACAATAATATAGACCATTCGATACAATATCCAGCACATATTCCCAAAGAGGGGTCGCTTTATGATATTATCGCATCGTCATCATCTCCATATTCTACACTTCCCACCCTGTAAGGTTATTTAAGCGTGTGGATTGGTCATGAATACTTATTGCGTGTTATCACCCGTCCCATCCTATAGATCCTAGAGGGTATTTAGGATCAATATTGCTATAAGGTAGGAACTAAGCTAAACCACTATGTTCAAAGGTTAAATTCTTAACGTGATTCAAGAACAAACAGGATTTGCACATAAAGGGAATCATATAAGCATGTAAACTCAAATATCCCTCTAAAGACGAACACATAATTAGCACGACTCGAACACATTTAAGGTCTAGGGAAGGAAGAATCTTTCGAAAAAAACTGGGATATAAATTAAACAGAAGTTTGGGGGTTTTGCAGAAAAGTAACACAAGGGAAAACGTTCAGAACTTTCAAAGAGGTAGTAGCAGTTTAGAAAATCTACAGATGTCTGAACACAAATCTCAGACAAGCAGGATAGAAAACAAACATGGAAGTATTTTTAAAATTGCAGAAGTAAAAAAGTCAGGTTTTGAACCTTTGGAAATTACAATATTCAGATAGCTTAAAAATACTAGCCCAGTGATGGACGAGAAAACACAATAGAAAACTTTTGCATGTATGGTTTGAAAATAGTAGTCCAGTTCTGGGTAAAGTATAAATCACTTGCATAAGTATTAAAAATAGGGCAGAAGTTTATAAAAAAAATTTAGACAGCTTCAGAAATAGGTGAATTCAGGCAGAGGCGGATTTAGTTCGAACGTGAATTAGAGGTGATTAGCTTATTTTATCCTGCCTAAGGCTTGCCTAGACGTTATTAAAGGATGATGAGCATGCACATTTGCTTCCAGTTTTAAAGAGGGAGCTGTTAACAAATTTTTAAACCAGATCAACGAAGTAAACAATTGAAAATAAAATCCTTAAAGGCATGGTATCTAATACACAAAAGTCCTATGATCATGATATCTAAATGTGAGTTTGATGACTTGATCATTATTAATTAGTCATGTTTATAAAAATATTCAGAATAACAAATTGAAATTGAAGATCCAAAGAACATGATTTCTATATGTGAGGATGCATGTCCTAAAACATGATATCTGTTGCACAAATAGTTAAATAAAGGCCTATAGACATGTTTTCTACCCATTCCCTTAATTAAACATGCATAGCCCCTCAATTCACTATAATCCCCATTATTCTTTACAAATTATTACAGCCCCAATAATTAAATTACAACAGTGATAAAAGAAAATAAGAAGTTACTCTATAGAGAGCCTTCAACTAGGCCAAGCACCTCAAACCTCACTTCTTTCGAGTTTCGCAGCCATTATTACCAAGGCTTGGGTGCGGCTAAGTTCCCTAAGGGTTCGTTTGAACCCATGGCCAATACCAAGCACCCAAAATATCATTATTAGACAAGTGCAAGTGCGAAAGTGCCAACCATGTGCATCAAAGTTCAATGGATGCTCAAGGGCTCCCAAGGCAATGCTTACACTAAGGGGGCAAAACCTAATGTTCTAAGAGTAATGAGATTGCGATAGAATTGAGAGTTAAAAAACAATTGAGAGACAGCTTGAAAAAAAACAGTTAAAGAAGTTGAGACAGTTTGAGAAAATAGTTGAAAGAGTTAAAAATTTTCTTCTGAAATCATTTGGACCTTTTCAGAGCATCACACAAACAGGGGCAAAGGGGAAGGGAACAAATAAGTAAAGTGAACTACTCACACAGACAACATATTGGAGTAAAGTAATCAGACATGGTTGCAGAATTAGGGGTTCAGTTCTTACTGCACCAAACCCCAATACACTTAGACTCAAGTAGAGGTTTTAGGATGATCAAGTAACCAAGCAGCCCTGGACATATAGTAGTAATGCATAAGGGAAAGGAAAACATTCACTGAGACAAGAAAGGGGTAAGGGGAGCATGTTAAGCTAAACTAAGTATACTAGTGTCAAAAAGAGCAACAAAACCATAAGTAAAAGCACACAAGAAACAATATGAAATGCAAGATTAATAGAAACATGTTGTTTGAAACTATATTTTAAAGGGGTGACATACCAGTTTCAAGTAATAGAACACAATAGCAGTGAGCAATAGTTCCTAGAAGAACAAGGTGATCAGAGTGTGTGAGTAGCAAAGAGAACAACAGTGTGCAGCAGAATGAGAATAGCAGCAGCAGTAGCAAACCCAAGTAAACAAACAATAGAACCCAGTAGTAGAGAAGTAATCAACCCAGGTTACTCAGTCTTGGCTTTCAGCCGATTGAGTGTTCAAATAAGAGAATGAGAGAGCATAGTAATAGCAGAGAAAGAGAGAATTCAGAGATCTGAAGTTGTGAGAGATATGCAGTGTGTGTTGGCGTCTTTCAAAGAGAAAGGGGAGCAACATTTATAGTACTGGAAAACGAGTACATAAACAATCAGTAATCTTTAATTAAGGGACTAGTATCAATTACAATAAAATTAGTATAAGGACTCCCTTTTAATTAAGGAATCAAAGACAAGCAGTAATAAGCAGAGGGTTTTAGAAGGAAAGGAATCAATTAAACTATTGCATTTACCTTAGTAAGAGTAGTATAGCATATAATATGAAATAAGGGTAAGATACATAGTACTTTAAGTATGGAAAATATATGCTGAAGATTTTGAAAGCCTGTGCATGCACAAATATTGTAAGGGAATACAAATTAGTCTGACAATTAGTCAAAGAATCACGGGCAAAACTGAGAGAATTGTCCAAAATGGAGAGAATTGTCCAAAATCAGAGAGAATTGTTTCTAAATAAGGAGAGCATGCCCAAATAAGGAAGTAATCTCAAAAGAAGTAAGTAAAACGTCTAAGGAAAATCACATACAAATCAGAGATTAATAGAGATGTTCAAAATCAGTAGAATATTCCGAACGGTGAACAATTTAGGCCCATAAAGCCTAATAGACAAGAAATTCAGAGAACCCTAAGCAAGAAAATAAGGCATGGAACTCAGGTTAACAAAGAAGCCAAACAGACTCGTAAAACAAACAAGCACAAACAAACATATAATACTCAGAAAACATAAGAAGCGACTTTGTAGAAGGGGGTCAGAAACTCTAATTTGAAAAGAGAAGAAACTATCGGAAACTTGAAATAATCGGAAACACTAAGTAACAAATAGAGTAAAAAAACAAAATTAAACTGAGAATCGTTTAAAAATAGCAGAGAATAAAGAGGTTCGAGTAGAAAATTAGGGTTTTCAAACAAATTAGGGAAAACGAAAAACCTGGCTATGAGACTTAACACTAATGCTATATAGAACATTATCGCATGAAAGACAACCTGAGAGACGCCGACAAAGACTCAGGCGGGCTTCAATCAGCCGTCTTTCATGGCGGAAGCTTCTGGGCTTCGAGTCTGAGAGAGAAGCAATAAGATACAGTACCATGGCGAGTGGTCGAGAGGAGTATGGGTGGAGGTGGCCGGAACGGCGATGAAGGCCATCAGAGATTAGAGAGAGAACTAGAAGGTTCTAGAGTGAACTCAGAGACGAAAGGATAGAGAGAGACCGGGCTTTGCAAAAATGAGGGTGATGGGTAGGGGTAATTAGGTTTTGATTTAGGAAATTAAATATGGGTCGTTGATCTCATTTGATCAACGGCTCAGATTGAATCTAGGCTGGTCGGGTAAACAAAAGGGGTATGGGTCAGGTTATTTTGTCTAATTGGGTTAATAAAATTGGGGTGACATAGGGGTTCAGTTTGGGCTACAATTTAAACAAAATATGGCTAACTTTTAAATAGTTAATTTCTCCCCATTAATGTTATAAAATAGCTAGAATAGTTTAAAAAGCGAAATTAAAAACATAGAACTGATTAAGAACATATAAATATTAATCTAAAAATACTAGAAATAATTTTATAACTATGAAACATAGTTAATTGCAAAATTGGTCATAATTGCAATTTTGTGCGATTAACCTTAAAAAATTCCAAATAAATTTGTAAAAATGTGCATAAATTCTATAAATTATATTTTGTTGTAAATATGGGAGTGATTTCAAAAGATCTTAAAAATTAAAGAAAAATGCCAAATTTCCCCGGCATGCTTATATATGCATACTTATACTATTTTGAAAGTAGTTTGGTGCAAAATATATAGGGAAAAATTGGGTATCGACACCTATCAACCGTAATTCGCCAAAATTCAAACTTAGCCAATTTAAGCCAAATTCTACACCGGACCTCCAAATTTAATTCCGATTGTGCTCCTAAGTCACAAATCATCACCTGAAACTAGTCCAATCATCGGAAATACATTCCGAGCCCTCTAACTCATAAGTAAACATCCAGTGGACTTTTCCAAACTAACATTCTCTTTAAAGAAACTAATTGCCTCATTTCTAACCGAACTCTATCGGAATTACTTCAAATTCACCAAATAAATAAAATGAAACATTTAGAAGCATAAAACGGAGAAAACGGGGCGGTAACTCACGTGCTGATGGGTTCGGTCATTACATCCCCCCTAACTTAAACAAACGCTCGTCCTCGAGCGGGCCCAGAGTTGCACTAGGAGCCAAATAATACCTGAATGACCTTACCAAACATATACCTGGGGTGATCCCACAACACCCTAACTCACATAGGCCCAATAATACAACACAACTAAAATTTCACAATCCATTTAGACCATAGAACCACATTGCATTTCCGAAACCATACACAAGATCAAAACCCCACATTTATACTCAGAATAAGCCCGAACCAGCGGTAATAACCCATACATGCAACCTCAGGGGAACCCATGCAACAAACCACACAATCCAACACTCTAAAGAATAGTCTCCATTCATAACAGTTGCACAAAATACTCAATTATCAATAGGAACCTCTTATTAGCTAAGGTCTTATTCTCGCACTTTCGTATACTACCAACGATGATGAAACATGCAAGAAATTGTGACAACTTCACAGACCCATCATACATGAAGTCACTCCCCCTTTTTGGCTACTTTCACAATAGATTTTCGAACCGAACCTCGATACTAAGATACTAACAAGCTGAAACCAAATCCGTTTGTACTAATTTATGACTTCAACGATCCCCTCGAATCCAACATACCACTCTAATGATAATACACCTCAACACAGGCCTAATCCACAACTTGCATCGTATATGCACCAATAAGAGACGGTCTGAACATACTCAGATCATGGCAATTGATTCAAACGAAAGAGTTGTACGCCAAGCTCCTCAATACCATTACAACACGAAGCTGAGATCCCATCTCATCTCATTGAAATAGAGTACCTGAATCCGCATCGAAAATCATAAATCCATGTGGCCTCGCCACAATGCACCATCCTATCCAAGTACTGTTACCATGAAGCACCTCAAGTCACCATGCCCAAAATAGACAGCCACGCGCAGATTGATTTGTGAAACCAATCAATCCAACACATCCACGATGGAGCAAGTTATATACACCATTCAATCCTGGAAGGACACAACCGATGCGCTATTCGCCAAGCAACTCCCAATGATGACTTCCTCAGAAACTAGGAAGCAAGGCATACAGAGTAACATACAGAAACGATCCTCTATATCACATTGTTGCGGCACGCAACCCGATCTAGATAACATACCCTATGGTAGCGTGTCGTCCGATCCATAAAATATCTCACAAAGGGAGATGCACATCGAGCTGAATTTGCTTACTGAAACAAAATACCGAGTATTGGTCATAATCATACTGAGTGCATAATCATATCTACTTGTAGCGTTGTAAGCTAAAAAACTCAACTTCGACTATGAATCTCGATAGCACCGCAATATACTTGCCACTGCCCAAAAATCATAATGCCTCGCAGCACAGAAAAACAACTCATAGATCTTCCCAGATCACTAGTAGGTCCAATATTGATCAAAGCAACCCATCCTTTATTAGTATAATTCAGGACTAACCAAGCCAACTCAAGCTAAACACGTATTCAATCAGCTTACCAACAAACTCATTACCAAAAATCCTGAAGTTACCTCTTCCACTACTATAGCACATGCCAAAGTCGTACGATACGATGCCCGACACCAAATAAATAATGAAGTCCACAATCTCGCCCGGCCACGAGGAACGCATCCAGAAAGGTCCCTCTATACCGGAACTAAATCAATGGTAAAAACCTCTGCACTGACATTTGCCAAGAAACCCTCCTCAATCTTCCGCTGGACATTGGAATGCAACCCATTCTTGCTATAAAATCACCTGATGCACCTCGCCGCACAACCTGTGGCATCTTCTGGCATAGCCCATAATACAATAGTCTAGATTAACCCAACACTGAGGCAACCAGTCGACACCCAATATCACATCCAAAATCTATCGTATCAACAAATAAAGATCCACTCTAGACTCCAAATCCTAATCACCACTAAACAGTTCCGAATACTCACGATCCACAACCGCGACATAGACTGTGTCGGAGAACATCCAGTCTCCAACTCCATATAACCCACAAATCACTATACCTGGTACCACATTTCGCCGTATGAATACATATTACACATCAAGTACCCATTCATTCCATGAAAGATATTCAAAGATTTTCATGTGCCATTAACAAACCCAAATGTCAGGAGTCGGTCCAATAGGAAACTGCAGCAATCCCGCCAAATTGTTATCAGTTCACATAACCTTCCCCTCTTAATGAATGTATACTCCTGTCAAATTACTGGAATAGTAATACCATTTTCCTTAATCATCTGAGGGTCGATTCTTAAATTACATGCAGCTACCCGAGATGCTGAAGAACTTAGTGACTTCCCATTTGGAACTTCTCCGTACACTACTCACACAAATCCCAGTCATCCACAACAGACCGCACATACCATACTATACTAGGATAACCTGAGAACTCCATCTCTTTTTTCCTAGCCACAAGCTAAACTGGCAGGACTAGATCCTTCTATCCACACCAGTCTAAGACAGTTGTCCGAGCTCAAAAACTTTGCCGCCCAATACCCGTAAGGGCTCATTACCTCGAACATAAACAAGGAATTGATCATATATTTACCATACCGATTCGGTCCACTAACAAGCTATTTCATTTGTCTAGATTTCCTTCTGATTCATTTTCAACTTGATATACTCTCTTGTTGTAGCACCATAATGCCTCAATCCAGGCTTACCACACGAGACTCGAACGTACGACCACACTGTCTAAGACCAATAGGTCACTATATACTCTCTCAAACATTCCTAAAAGTTCCACCTTCTAAAATACCCTACTTTGAAGAACTTCTTGTGAATCTAAGTCCACTACCTTTACTTCCCAAATACTGATATATAGAATCTTGAACACATCAAAACCATTCTCAAGAGTCATCCACTCTTATACCCACTGCAAATTACTTGACTTAACGAATCGAACCACTCGTGCCTTATCAGCACTCTGACACCTCAGGACATGATCTCATTCTGATATAACCAAATAACTTCTTTCTCTTTACACTAAGCATTCCTTATCCACAACTCAAGACATCCTATTACTTTCTCACATCTATGAAGCACCATATAACCTTTGTCAAAAATTTTCTTCACTCGTGCCATCCTCGGCTCAATTTCTTCAACCAGAACTAATTCAACCGCATGCATCAAATTGGAACTAACATTGTACCTAATCGTACAATCAGCTAATAAATAGCAACCTCCCCAACTTGGCTCGAAGCCATATATACCACAACACATATACTCTTTTGCTGTCGTAATATCATGGTGAGATTAAACTCACTCTTTCATAGGCTTTTGGAAATACGAATCATCAAAAAAAATTAACCCTTCTGCAATTCTTGCATTCATTCACACAACGATTAAGCCCACTCTTTAGGCGACAAAATTTTTACTAAGTCCCAAATTTTTCAAAAATTCCGGCAGAGTTTCCTTTGTAATTGGGCCTATCCACCTACCAGAGAATCACCAAAACCATCCTAACAACACGCCCACAACTTGACAAAGCATCATAATGTATATTAACAACATTAATCTCAATACTACATGTATTCTATTATCAATATTTTATGCATGGACATGCGTTGCATCTATTCGAATTATAACACCTGGAAATTCCTTCCAATTACACATGAGATCTTCTATCATACACATAATGATCATACCACTTAAGGACACTCCGCAGGAGATATCCCACCTGTTTCTCCTCAATTCAGTATTTCAGTCTGCCTTTCACCATCATATATGTTACACGGTCATTTAATCTTCTTGGATTTGAACTCAACCTGTAAGCTATTTACTTCGCTCCCAACTAGGAGACCTGGAAAGATTCTCCACGCACCCACAACTCGGGGTAACACATCCAATCGCAATGGGAATCAAACATTTAATGGTTCATCTATCAGCTAGCAGACCTTCTTCGACACTTCCAAGTCATATAGACACATCACACACCGCCAACATACTCATCACATAGCTATCCAACCGCCATTCTCACTATTAGGGATAATACTGAACATATTAGTGCATAAAACTAGCTCGTACAATCAGCACGACGGTGCTCAATCCATTGGCAAAGATCTAGCCTTATGTCCTCCAGACTGGCCTACATCAAACTCAAAGCGATCACATCTCGCCCTTCAATCGGGAAATCACAAGCCACCAAGGCACATCTAGTACTCAGCGCTCGTTCGTGCATACATTCACGCAGAAGGAATTTCAATAATTACTCTTTCAAGCTAAATCAAGAACGTACGATAAGATTTCAAGAAAGTGAAGTGTTTCCTAAAGGTTCTGTAGCCTCCCGATGATAGATACGGACATCTACGTACCGTTCTGCGAGACTATACTAAACCGGCTCATGAATCGTGAGGCCTAGTAACCTAGGCTCTGATACCAACTTGTCACGACCCAAACCAGGTCGTGATGGTGCCCAATCCTAAAACTAGGCAAGCCTGACAAACAATCGCTCTCTTTTTAATAATAAATCTCAAAAACCGGCAATTTAAGGAGAAATGTAATATTTTAGAATAATATTCCAAAAGTTATAATAAAATAATACGGAGAGATACGAAATCTGATAAAACATTCCCACAAGATCTGGGGTCATGAGTCTAGAGCCTCTAAAATAAACTGGATAACAATATCTGAACGAAAACACTCAAGTCTGAGAATGCATATATAAAAAAACTAAATAGGAAGAGTAGCCAGGTCCTATGAACGTCAAGCAGCTACCTCAACAACTCTGAATAATCCCTGGAGATAACGACTGCTCGGCTACGCCTCTCGTGCACCTGAATCTGCACACAAGGTGCAAGGAGTAGGGGTGAGTACTACCGACTTAGTGAGTAATAAACATATAAAATGTCTGAAGATAAGAAATCCGCGACATGCCACAAAGTAAGGCTAAAACTAACAGTCCGATACCTTAACTACGAACCAATATTAAAGCAATATCATGTATATCACTCAATTAAAATGCAAGGATGCAATACAATGCACATGACCCGCTGTGGCGTACAGCCCCGATTGTCGACGGCGCTCACTGGGTTGTGTACAGACTCCGAAGGGGCTCCTACATCCCAAGCGCAATATCATCATATCACTACTGCGGCGTGCATCCCATTCCATGCTCAGTCCACAATATACATATGAGTCACATAACAGATTCAATTTATTTTCCAGTTTCCAATTATTAAGAAGAATATAATTTAATTTCAAGAAAAGTGACTTAGCATTTCATAACAGTGATTAGACACAAGACTGAGATCAATGATTATACAAATCATGCTATCACAATGATATTCAGCCTAGACGGATGCTACAAATCGGCACAAGGCCCCAAACATGGCAATAAGCCCAGATATAACAATACAGGGTGTGTATCAGTCGCCAATATAGTCATATTCTCGTTCGGGATGGACCAAGTCACAATCCCCAGTCATAAACATTTTCACACTTTCCATGGGGTGAGAGTCACACCCTACATAGTGTCACAATGTGATAAACCGGGGTTTCAAATCCCCAGGCCCGTCTATACAAACTACTCACCTCTAGCCGGTCATAGACTGGTCCGCAATGCCTTTTCCTCTTGTATCGACCTCCTCGCGCGTCGAATCTAGTCAAAATCACAACGAATATATAAATATGGGTTAAAGAAATATAACCCAATAAAAATTCTCGAAAAGCACTAAAATTCACAATGTTGGTAAGCCCGAGCCCCGGGGCCACTTCTCGAAAAATTCCGAAAATTACATCAACGGATTCTTCATCTCGCCACGAGTCTGTACATATAAAGTTTACCAGAAACGGAGTTCAAATGGCCTCTTAAATCCCCAAATTTCATTTTCAAAAAACAAGCCTAGTTCTTCACAATTTCAACCCACTTTAATGAATTTGAGTGTTGATTCTTCAATAAAATGGTGTTTCTAAGTTAAGAGACTTACCTCCAGTTAATACCTGTCAAAAACCCTCTTCAATTTGACCAAAAAGCTCTCTTGACGAAGTAAAAATTGTGGAAATTATGAATGGATCGCGGATGAAATAACCCTTACAAACATTTCGCCCAGACATTTTTAACCCTATGCGATCGCACACTACCATTGCGATCGCATAGCACAAATTTCAGCTTCCCAGAATTCTTCCTATGAGATCGCATCACTGGCCCAACGATCTCATAGCATAGCCTGCCCTTTCTATGCGATCGAATAACCCTCTTTGCGTTCGCATAGAATAAATGTTTTTAGGGAACCAGGTCCAAATTACACTACGCGATCGCATCCCTCTGAGTGCGAACGCACTGAACATATTCCCACACCTATGCGTTTGCACATTCCATAACGCAATCGCATAGAGAAAATTCATGGCCCCTCCAAAACCTTTTATGCGATCGCAGTGATGCCTATGCGATCGCATAAAACAAAAGTTCTCCTTAATTTTTCTACTGCTTTTTTCAACTCAAAAATCCCGTTTGACATCCAAAACCACCCAGAGGCCCTCGATACCTCAACCAAAAGCACAAATACGTTCTATTACTTCATTCAAACTTGCACGTAACATAAAAACATGATCTTAAACATTAAAATTATTGAATTACCACGGATTCAAGCCTAGATTAATCTAAAACTTCCGAAACTTGCATTTGACAAAAAATCCGGCCTAAACACCTCCGAATGACCTAAAACTTTGCACGCATATTCCGAATTGCCTAACGGAGTTACTTCAACTCTCAAAAGTCCATTCCGACCCTCGGATAAAAATTCCACCTATCAACCGGAATTCGCCAAAATTCAAACTTAGCCAATTCAAGCCAAATTCTACATCGGATCTCCAAATTTAATTCCAATTGTGCTCCTAAGTCACAAATCATCACGCGAAACTAGTTGAATCATCGAAAATCCATTCCGATCCCTATAACTCATAAGTCAACATCCGGTGGACTTTTCCAAACTAACTTCCTCTTAAAGAGACTAATTGTCTCATTTCTAATCGAACTCTATCCGAATTACTTCAAATTCACCAAAAACATATATTGAAACATTTAGAAGCATAAAATGGGGAAAATGGGATGATAACTCACGTGACGAAGGGTCGTTACACTGGTGCATTGGAAAGAGAACTTCTGGAATCACAATATATACAAAAATGGTCTAGATTATTTATACATTTATACATATATGATTTTTAGTTATGGTATTATAATATTATATTTTCCATAAATTTGCACGTCTTGAGTAAAAAATTTAAATCTCTCTACAAACACATCTAAATCACGATCCATTTATGTTGTTGGAAATAAGACTTCTAAATCTACAATATGTAAAAAATTCAGGTATAGAGATTTGTATATTTAAATAGATACCTTTTGTACTCAGTTCTGAATTTCTGTCATCATGCTTTTTCCAGCTTTGCGCGACCATACTAAAAAAATATCTCCTTGCATGGACGTTGAAACTACGATACATTTGTTCCATTATAAAGAGAACATATTGAGCTATAATAAATAAAAAGTCAAGGTCTAGATGTCAATTAATGTAGATATGCTGTTGAATTCGGTTATGAATTTTTTATATTCTACTTTTCACATCTTTGACTGTTATTACTAAAAAATTCATATCTATCATGCATACTGTGATGATCTGATCTGTCGTTGTAAGGCCCCATGAAAATGAGTGCTCAGATGTTAGCAGCTCATAGATTCGAGTCTACCTACATGGATCGGATCCCTTTCTACTGTTTTGAACTTAAAAATGTGAAATCAAAATTTTTCCAGAAAATGGTCAAAATGTGGTCGCATATCAGCTATGCGGACCGCATTCCTACCGTAGAGTGAAGTAGAGAGCGGCCAATTTTTGATGTCAAAAATGCGATCAAATCTGTGATCGCATAACCAATATGCGGACCGCAAGTGATCAATATATTGACCCTGAGAAAATTCGAAGGTCAGTTTTTTGGTGCATTCTGCGATCGCAGAACTCAATGCAGACCCCATATTAATTGCATTCCCAACCCGAGTGGTTTGAATAACTTGAGCCAATTCTGCGGACCGCATGTTAGTTCTGCGATTGCAAATTTGCATTGCAGATCGAGCTCGCCTGGTGTTTTCTAAAATTTTAGACCCGACCCACATTTTATTAAAACACCTTCTCCCTTATTTCTAACACACGTCTTATCAAAATGAATTTTTGAGAGGGTTATTGAGAGAGAAAGTGAATTTTTCATCATCTAGTCTTTCAAAACAATTGGAGCTCGGAAAATTCTTGGTGCATTATCTTCTCCACTGATTTCTCAGGTAAAATCCCCAACCCATTTCCTCCAAATTTCAAAATTAAAGCTTGGGAAGGGAACCCCATACACTTGCTTTGAAATCTCTTCATAAAACTTTCATCCATGTCTTCAAAACTCTAAAATCTTGTAAAAAGAGAATTGCGTAGTAACTATGAGTTTAAATTTCTAAAACCTAAGTGTTGCTCATGAACTAGATCGACTTCTTGATTGCTTGGCGAATTGATCTAGAGGTTTAAAGGGGATAATCAACTCCAGGTATGTATGGCTAACTGTGATCCTTGTGAAATCACCCTATGTTAGTTTGTGAAATTGTTGATAGTTGATATTCATGTGGGAGTCATTGTGAAGCTTTTGTGTTGTATATTTGTGTGGTAACACCTTGTGGTAGAAGTTGTGGAACTTGTAATTGAAAGAGTTTGGAAATGGAAATAATGTGGAACAGTGGAAATGGAAATAGTGTGGAATAGTGGAAATAGAAACAATGTGGAACAGTGGAAATGGAAATAATGTGGAACAACGTGTGTGATTAGTTGTGAACAAATATTGTGGTAACCCAATTGTGTACCAATTTGATGAACATGAGGAAATTGTGTTGCTAGTTGTGGAATTACATTATCCTTGTTGTGGATCTATTTTAATAATGTACCATAGTTGATTTTATGTATTTGTTGTTGTGTTGTATGTTGTGTGAACTGAAACTGTCAGGCGGGGTCGGGTTGCGCGCCGCAACACGGTGAAATAAGGTATGGGTTGGGGTGGTAAGGGTGGCCTATGTAATAAGGGTGGACGAGGCAATAAGGGTGGAAAATGTGATCCAATATCACTATTGATATGAATATGAATCATGAAATGATAAATGTTGAAATGTGAAAGGAGAGAGTAGGAGAGTTTGTAACCTGTGGGGCACTGATTGCCCCTTTGTCTGACTACTTGAATCACTTTTTATGAAATAATTGGTTGTTGCTCCATTGTTGTACATGTACTATTGTTGTTTGGTTCTACACTTGTATATGCACTTTTGGCTTGAGTTTACTTGGGACAGAGTTTGTTCATACATGCCAGTACAATCAAATGTACTGACGTCCCTTTTGCCGGGGGCTCTATATTCGTGTTATCATTATAGGTGGATCCGTGGCAGGCACTCCATTCCACCGTTCCTAGCACCTCCTACCTCTCTATCGGCGGTATTCGTACTTGGTGAGCCTTTTTCCTTCCGGGGCCTTGTGTGGCTCATGCAACCCATGTTGTTGTATTTCGGAGTCTTGTGTCCTTTTTAGAGGTATAGTCTGGGCCTTGTCGCCGGCAAGTGTTGTATTAATTTCTCTTAGAGGCTCCGTAGACAGTGGTATGTGGGTTACACCACGTTCCCTGTTAATCATAATGTGTGCTCAAAAAAGAGAAATCATATGTTCTTTCAAATGCAATTTGGTATCTTTTGGCTAATTAACATTGAGTAATATGGGGTAACGCGTGGAAAATAGGAAAGGCACCCATGTCCAATCGGCGGGGATACCCGGTTGAGTGACAGTCACGTCCCTCGGATTTGGGGCGTGACAGTCGTCTCATGGGATACTACCCCATTCTTCTCATTTTCCGCTTCCTTGTATTTCATTATCAATATTGGGTGCATTAAAATTTAATTAGAGTGACTTTATTAAGAAATGAGACACTTAGTCTCCATTAAGAAGACTTAAGTTGGAAAATTCAACCGGATGTTGACTTGTGAGTTAGAGGGCTCAGAATTAAATTTTGATAATTTGGTTAGCTTCAGGGGATGATTTAAGGCTAAGGAGCGCTATCGTAATTAATTTTGCAGGTTTGGTGAAGAAATTATCCTATCTTGGCGAAGTTAGTATTCTGGCGATTTCTGATTGATAGGTGAGATTTTTATTCGGGAGTCAGAATGGAATTCCGAGAGTTGAACTAGCTCTGCTAGGTGATTTTGGATATGCGTACATATTTTCTGACCATTCGAACATCGTTTGGTCGAGTTTATTATCAAATGTGCAATTCGGAAGTTTTTAAGAAACTTAGGCTTGAATTGAGAAAATTAGCGAATTTTGATATTAATGATAGCGTTTTTATGATGAAAGCAAGTTTGAATGAGGTATTAGAATATATTTAAAATTTTGGTTGAGGTCTCAGGGACCTCGGGGTAATTTCGGATTGATAACGGGAACTTTTGAAGTTGGAAAAATTCATAATAGATAAATTCGTAGATGAGTGCGCATACGACCCCACTTTAAAGATTATATCTCCAGCTATGTAACAATTTGGGTGATGAACAATCTATAAAATTAAATATGTCTGAGTCTATTTTCCAATGCAACAACCCGTTCGTCGTTCGGACATTTCTACACAAAATTATGACCAAATTACCAAAGCAGCGCAGAAATTTGCACTACCGCGGCGCCCCATACGGCGCGAGGGCACCGCGCCTCTGTATATTACAGTAGGGTCCAAACTTTTATTTCTTGAAACATATTGTACTGATGCCCCGTGCCCCGGGGCACCCCACGTGGCGAGGTAGTACAAAAAATTGGGTTTTTAAGTGTATAAAGACCTCATTTCGCAAGAAAATATACGGGACTATTTTTGAGCGAGCTAGGGAACTTTTGTCGAGGGCTTTGAAGAGTTTCGACTGGGAATCGATTGGAGGTATGTTTCATGAGTTAAATATATGATTGTATTGAAGGATCATCCTTGAAATTCATTAAAACATAGCCAAATCACATGAAATTAGGGCTTGAGGTTGAAATTGTAAAATAGTGATTTGAGGGGTCAAATGAACTCCGATTTTTGTGAAATTGGTATGTACGGGCTCGTGGCGAGATGACGATTCCGAAAATATAAGTCCAGAATAGCATGGCACGGTGATAGCCAATTCATTCCCAGAATAACATCAAAATGTACCATGCTCAATAGCAGCAAGTCAACTCGGGTCTCCAGACCCCAATAGTAACAAGAAAGGACCGATATACGTGGTCCACAATAACAATATCACCCACTGGGGTAGATACATGCACAGGTAATGCAAGACACCCCCGGGTAGTCCCCAAATGATGAGCAAAGAAAGAATATACATATGAATATGTGGATCCGGGATCAAATAAATTTAGGCATCCCTGTGGCAGACTGAAATAATACCTGTAATAACAGCATCCGAAGCAACAGCATCTGACCTACCCTGAAGAGCGTACAAACGGGCCTGACCACCACCGGATCGACATCCCCATCTAGGGCAACCCCTAACTGCCTGACCCTCATCCCTAGCTGACTGGGTGGGTGTTCAAGACACTGGTCCAGCAAATGAGACCCATTTGCTGAGATGAACTGGAAGAACGATGGGGACACTCCCTCCTTATATACCCAAAATCGCCATACTCACAAAAACTCCCTGGCGCAGCCACTCAAACTTCCTTCGTAACTTCTCCCTCTGTGAGTGAGGTACCCACTTCTCCAAAAAGATAGTGGATAACTCCTGCCAAGACAATGGCGCTGTACCTTCCGGCATACGCCGCTCATATGCCTCCCACCAGGTAAAGGTTGCTCCTGAGAACTGAAAAGTGGTAAAAGATACCCCACTAGTCTCCAAGATCCCTGCTGTCCTAAGCATGCGAACCCCTGGGCATCCTCGCCCAGAAAAGCGCTAAAAGTAGGAGGTGAAAGCCTACTGAACCTCTCCAGACGACGCTGCTCGTCATGTGGCATCACTGGCACCCCATCACCTTGAACTGGAACAACTGGCTGAATAGGGGCAACTAGCTGAACTGGTGGTGCCTCTGGGGTCTGTAAACCCTGTGCACCCTGCTCTGGAGTGCGAGATGCGGGGGTCTGATGACCACCCCGGTCTAAGATGTAGCTGCGGTAATAGCCGATACTGCCTGAGCCAGGCCAGTGCAAACCGATAAGATCTGAGCCAGGGCCTGCTGAAGACCCGGAATCACAATAGGCAATGATGGTGCCTGAGCAGGTGCTACTGGAACCTCTACAACTGGAGGCTGATCCTGAATGGGGCAAACTGGTGGGTCAACTGGTTTTGCCCCTGCCGCTTTGCCTCGACAACGACCACGGCCACGTCCTCGGCCTCTAGTGGGTGGCAATGGTGGTCGTCCGCCATGTCCAGTTGCATGCGTTCTCACCATCTGCGAGAGAATAGAATACAAAAGTTAAGTTCTCGGATCAACAAAGTCGCACGACGAGAATTTCAAGAACATGAAGTTTTTCCTAAAGGTTCTGCAGCCTCTCGAGGATAAGTACAAACGTCTCTATACCGATCTACGAGACTCTACTAAATCGGCTCATGACTAGCGAGGCTTGGTAACCTAGGCTCTGATGCCAACTTGTCAGAACCTGAACCCCGGTAGTAATGGTGCCCAACACCTTGTTAGTAAAGCCCAACCAAATAGACCTTTTCCAGCCGAATCATTTAATTAAATACTATGTTTAGCATAAATTCTCAGTTTAATATTGATAAAACACTCTGGAATCTGTAATGTGAAAATAACAACAACCCAAAGGAACCGGCATCACAAGTCTGAGCCTCTAAATACAGTTGAACAGTACTCTAACAAAGAAAGTCTAGATATTGAAACAAAAATAGATAAGAGGAGAGATCAGGTCCTGCAGATGCTAGCAGCTACCTTGATAACTTCGGTACAGAACTGAACGAGCAATAGCAAATCACAACTATGCCTCCGGGATCCCTGTATCTGTACACAAGGTGCGGGGAATAGAGTGAGTACTTCCAACTTAGTGAGTAATAGCAATAAATAACAACTGAATGTAAGAAATCCGATAAGAACACTATATAGTTCTACTTCCAGCAGTAAAGACAATAGATAAGTACCCAAACAGGGAAAAGAATCTGATAAATACTTTCCTTTCTGTCCGACCAGTCACTAACACTGTTGCGGCACACAGCCGGATCCTACACCACACACATATATATATATATATATATATATATATCCTACAGCATATATATATATACTGTTGCGGCATGCTGCCCGATCCAATATGGTATATAATATGTTGTGGCGCACAGCCCGATCCAATAAATATATAAAATGCTGCGGCGCGCAGCCCTATCCAATAAATATAGTCGACTGCGCCCACTGGGAGTGTGTACAGACTCCGGAGGGGCTCCTTCAGCCCAAGCCCTATAATAATGCGATGTGCAGTCTGATCCATATATCACTGCGGTGTGCAGTGTAATCCATATAATATATTACTACGGCGTGCAGTCCGATCCATATAATATACTTCTGCGGCGTGCAGTCCGATCCATATAATATACTACTGCGGCATGCCGTCCGATCCAATACATGTATATGTATATACTGTTGCGACGTGCAGCCCGACCAGATATATGTATATCAAATAGCCTCACCACGGGGTCCTTGACCCCTCTCAGCCAACAAAGACTTGGCCTCTCAGGCCCACTCAGCTAAGACAGGGTATTCAACCCTAAGTATTTCTCATTTAGGGTGCAAGTTACAAAGTCCGATTTATTTCATGATTTAAACTCAAAAGTCAGGACATATGGTATCTGTCCAGTAGGTAAAGTGAGGTCAATCAGCTCAACCAGCTCCCTAGGAGTTCTACAGATTGGCACAAGGCCACAAACATGGTAACTAGCCCAAATTATACGAGTACAAGCTCAGTCTCAGTTAAAAAGTACAGTATATCATCAATCAGGATGGACCAAGTCCGAGTCCCCAGAAGATACATCACCACGCTCATCACAAGATGCGTGTCTCATCTCAACATAGCAACGCGTAGTGGAAATACGAGGTTTCAAACCATCAGTATATTATTCATAACCATTACAAACCTCAAACCGGCCAAAATCCTAGCTCGCCTTGCGCTTTCCTCGCAAATCGACCTCCTCGAGTGTGGAATCTGATCAAAACCACAAGGAATATGTTATAATAGGCTAATGGGACATAACCCAATAGAAAGAACTCAAAAAACACCCAAAAACACGAAGTTGGCAAAACCCGAGCCCTGGGCGCACTTCTCAAAAAATTACAAAATTTACATCACCGGAATCCTTGTCTCGCCACAAGTCTGTACATATCAAATTTACAAGAATCGAAGTCCATTTGACCCCTCAAATCAACACTTTAAGCTCACTTGTGTTTCAAGCTCTAAACACCATTTTTAATCTTATAAACCATGAATTCTTAGTGTTTAATCCATGTTTTTACAGTATGATGACATACTCTAAATCCAAGAATCCATACCTGATGATTTCCCCCAAAGTCCTCTTCAAAATCACTCCCAAACTCGCCTTAGTCCGAGGTCCAAATGTTCTTCTCTTTTTCAAACTTGTGAAATCACTGTTCATTAAATCCCAGCTTGATTTCTACTTACGCGGTTAACTGACCGCTCCTGCGGCCACCGCTTACGCAGCCACTCGACCGCTTACGTGGTCTCACTTAAATCTCATGGACCGCTTCTGTGGTCAAAATACCGCCTCGGCCGTAACCACTTCTGTGGATTCCAAACCACTCCAGCAGTTCAAGCCAGCCTCCCTCAGGCCGCTTATACAGAAAGCCAGCCGCTTCTGCGGTCACCGCTTTAGCAGCTCCCCTTCCGCTGAAGCGGAAATACTAGAAGCCACGTCTTGGTTTCATGCAACAAACTCCAAAACCTCCTGTTAACCATCTGGAATTACCCCGAGGCCCCCAGGACCCCAACCAAAACCACCAACCTATTTCAAAACATCATACGAACATGATCCAACCATAAAAACACAACCTTTAATACAAAAATCATCAAATCGCGACGGATTCAAGACTAAGTTCAACTATAACTTCCGAAACTCACATTCGATCGAAATCCCAACCAAACGACGTCTGATCGAGCCAAAAATTTGCAGAAATATCCAAAATCACCTAACAAAGCTACATCAACTCTTGGAATTTCATTCCAACCTCCGAATCAAAATCTCACCTATCAACCGGAATTTGCCGAAATTCAAACTTAGCCTATTCAAGCATGATTCTACACCGGACCTCCAGAGTCAGTTCCGTTTTCACTCCCAAGTTATAAATCACCACCCAAAACTTGCTGAATCGTCGGAAATCCATTCTGAGCCATATAACTCATAAGTCAACATCATGTTGACTTTTCAAACTAGCCTTCTCTTAAGCAGACTAATTGTCTCAACTTCATCCAAACTCTGTCTGAATCACTTCAAACTCTATGAACACATATAATGAAGCATATAATAGCATAAAAACACGGGGCGATAACTCACGGCACGACGGGCCGGGTCGTCACATTTCCACCGCGATATGGTATTGACTTCATGTCACAAATATATGCGTGAATTAAGTCTAAAGGATTTTAATTCCTTTCAACTGAATTATAAGGATATTTAACAGACTTCAAGTAAGTAAGACGAAGCTGAAACATTATTATTATTTTCCTCAACCATTACATTCAGCTTGAAAAGGCCCTCAGTAACGTAACCTTTTCCTACAAATATTTTATTCTTACTTATTACAACCTTATCAGAAACAAAAACACACTTACATCCATTCTTAATAAGAAGTCCAGTAGAGACTAAATTTTTCCTAATTTAGGGAACATGAAGGACATTGTTCAAAGTCACCACTTTGCCGGAAGTCATTTTGAGAAAAATCTTCCCACATCCTTCAATCTTGGCCTCTGCAGCATTTCCCATTGAAATTGTCTCGTCGGGTCCAACAAGAGCATAAGTAACAAAATCTTTCTTGACAGCACAAACATGGCGAGTGGATCCAGAATCAATCCATCACTCTTTAGGATTTCCCACCAAGTTACATTCGAAAAGCATGGCGCATAAGTCATGAACTTCATCATGCTTTTCTACCATGTTTTGTGTACCCTTCTTCTTATCTTTCTTCGGAGCACGTCACTCCGTAGACTATTGTCCGATTTTTTTCATAGTTGTAGCAGTTTCCACTAAACCGCGTCTTACTTGGGTTGTATTTTGGACGAGAAGTCTTCTTCCTCTTCTTCCTCTTCTTGTTTTCTTCAACAATATTTACTCCCATTATTGTTGAACTTCCACGGCCTCTTTTTTTCAGCAGCATTGTTGTCCTCTTCAATTCTCAATCTAATAATGAGAACTTCAAGGGACATCTCCTTGCGTTTATGTTTCAAGTAGTTTTTGAAGTCCTTCTATAAAGCAGGCAACTTCTCAATCACTACTGCTACTTGGAATGCTTCATTGATAACAAGACCTTCAATATAATTTACGTTAGTAAGAATATTAAGATTACTACTTTCAACATCAATATTAATTTGATTCATACCTTCAGCAAGGAGATCGTGAATAATCATTTGCAGTTCTTGGACTTGGGTAATAACAGATTTGATATCTACCATTTTATAGTCCGAAAACTTTGCAGCCACGAACTTTTTCAACCCAGCATTTTCAGTTTTCTATTTCTTTTCAAGCGCATTCCATAGTTCTTATGACGTTTCCACGCCACTGTAGACATTATACAACGCATTCTCCAACCCACTAAGAATGTAATTCTTATACAAGAAATATGAATGCTTCCACGCCTCAGTGAAGCGTTCATTATCAGGAGTTTCATCGGTCAGCACATGAACATCTTCCTTGATGAACTTCTGAAGACTTAAGGTAGTCAAATAGAAGAGCATCTTTTGCTACCAACGATGGAAATCAATCCCAATTAATTTTTGGGGTTTCTCCGTCGGTGCCAATGTTGCCGGTGTTCGTCTCGTTGAAGCATTGGCATTCACCATAGGAATAACTTGGTTCTTATTTCCATTAGTCATTTCTGTAAAAGAATGACACTAATGTTAAAATAATATAGATTTTAATAGAGTACAAAATCCCAAAGGTTTTACTCTCCAGAAATAATAATACAAATACAGACCGAAGCCGAAGCCGAGCTGAGCCGAGCGAGCGACGACGACGGCGGCGCGAGGCTTGCTTTCTTCTCAACTCTTTAAGAGCTAGAAGAAGAGAAATGCTTATAAACCCATAAAATCTCTTCCTCTTCCAATATGGGGCAATGTCCATATGCGGGGGGGGGGGGGGGGGGGGACTTGAAATTTCACTCAAAATTTCATTTCCCTTCATTTTACATTCATCCTCTTTTAAGTATTTAAGAACAACAACAACAACAACAACCCAGTATAGTCCCACAAAGTGGGGTCTTGGGAGGGTAATATGTAGACGGGCCTTACCCCTACCTGAAAGGGCAGAGAGGCTGTTTCCAATCGACCCTCGGCTCAGTAGAGGAAAGAAAAAACAAAAGCAAAAAACAAAGAAGCATTAGTAACCCCAGTAGAACCAATTATCTACACATAAGGAACTAAAGGGGAAATTTTATAGAGATGTGGTTAGACCTGCCAAATTGTGTGGGGCAGAGTTTTGGCCAGTGAAGAACTCTCATGTTTAGAGAATGAAGGTTGCGCAGATGAGGATGCTCAGGTGGATGTGCGGGCTCACCAGGTTGGATAAGATTAAGAATGAAGTTATTCGAGAGAAGGTGGGGGTGGCCCCGGTGGATGAGAAGATGCGAGAAGCAAGGCTGAGGTAGTTCGGGCATGTGCGGAGGAGAAATCTTAATGCCCCGGTGAGGAGTTGTGAGCGGCTAGCGATGGTCGGCGTAAGGCGAGGCAGAGGGAGGCCTAAGAGGTATTGGGGAGAGGTGATTATGCATGACATGACTAGAATGCGGGTTTCCTAGGACATGACCCTTGATAGAAAGGTCTGGAGGTCTAGTATCAGGGTTGTAGGATAGGGGCTCCTAGAGTTTTTCGTACTCGGGGTTGGGTGAGGCTTGGCAGGGCTATCCATAGATGATTATGTATTGGATTGTGTCTCCCTTATAGTAGTTATTTATAATAGTTAACGTCTGATATTATTGCATGTTATTTAATACATCAATTAAATATCTTAAAAATCCAACATGTGTTTCTTTTTGAAAATGAAAAGAGGAGTTGTAGGAGGATTTTGTTGAGGGTGACAGCAGGAGTTTAAGGAATTCTGTCTTAGGGGTTTGCAAAAGTTTTGGGTTTGAAAAATGAGTTCTACTGTTTTTGAAGAAAAGAGAAATCGAGGGAGGTGATGATAATTAAAAAAACGGCTGGCTTGGGTGTAAAAGAATTCCATTCGCAGCTTTTGCTTGTAGGAGCTGCCGTTCTTCTCCTTTTCGTTAGATTCAAGCTCTCCTTCTTTGTGGAATTAGGATTACTTTTATAGCTAGTAGGAATAAGGTTAGGTCAAGAGGGGAATATATATAGGTTCAATGTTTCGGATTTATTTGAAATTGAGCCTTTTTTAATTATGATCAAATAAAATTAGTATCAAATTTTATACTCTTTTTAAAGCAAGAATAGAAATATTATATCATTTACTAATTAATTCTACTTAAGTAAAATAATTATTAAAATAAAATTACGCGTTAAAATAAATCTCTTTTTGGTATTTTTCAAATATCAGACTTAAAGATAAAAAAATATAAAAATCATTGTAAAATTGAATAATATTCCTGAAAATAAAGTGGACCTATGTTTGTGTTATTGAATTTTACGTAAGGTAGATAAATTAAAAGTAACTAGATATGAATATTAATTAGCTAAATAAAAGGAAATATTTTTTATGTAATTTTTATTTTAGTGATAAGATAAAGTAAAAGAGCCAACACTATTTGAAATAGCAATACTAAACTTAAACTAAATATTTCACGCTAAAATGTGTAAAATCTTGGGGAGGGTCAAAAATTGCATTTCTATACGGATCGATATTGATATTTTGATATCGAGGTCGGAATCTGATTTCGACATTTGAAATAGCTCATAGTGTTGAATGCGACTTGTGGGCAAAATTTGGGGCAATCGGACATGGTTTGGTTGGTTTCGGTATCGGTTGGATAATTCTTGAAATTTCAAGTTCATTAAGCTTGGATTGGAGGGTGAATCATGATTTTAGTGTTGATTGATGTGATTCGAGGGTTGTGTTAAGTTCTTATGATGTTTTAGGATTGGTTGGCATGTTTGGTTGAGGTCTCGAGGATCTCGGGTGAGTTTCGGATACTTAACGGAAGTGAATTTGGACTTAGGCAAATTTTGAAGTTGGCTGCTCTAGTATTTTTGCACCTGCGGTAGGGAGCCCGCTGGTGCGGCCCGTAGAAGCGAGGCAGAGGTTGCAGGCGTGGTCTGGAGCACAAGGTCCAGTGATCGCAGAAAAGACTGCAGAAGCAGCTCAAGGACCGCAAAAGCGGACCGCATCTGCGTAGAAGGGAGCGTAGGTGCGGTGCCTAGGGAGTTAATTCCGACGAGATGTGGACCCCAAGATGCAGGTGCGGGCCCATGAAACCATTGATGCGGTAATTACTGGCAAATATAAAAAAATCGAGGGTTTGAAATTTTATAACACAAAATTGAATTGGAGCTCGGTGGGAGATGATTTTTCTAGGGTTTTTGAAGGAGAATTATTGGGTAACGAATTCTTACTCAATTTTGATCATAATACTATAACCTATTATTATTTTCCTCTTCGAATTAAGGAAATTATGGGCAAAAGTTTGAAAATTGGAGAAAAGTTCCCCAGTTGAAAATCCGAGTTTTGAGAGGGATTTTGGCGTCGAATTTAGGTAATTTTTGTTCAAGTGTATTCGTGAGTGGAAGGGTGTTCATAATAAGTAATTTTTATCTGATTCCGAGAAATGGGCCCGGGGAGGATTTTTGGGCATTTTTCTATTTTCTTACCTTTGCTTCGATTCCTTTAGGTAAATTTGTTGGTTGTAGTTATATTTACATTGTGAAGTTTATTTGATTAGATTTGGGTCACTTGGAGTTGGATACTCGTGGCAAGAGTGTGATTTCGAATTGACTTTGAGGTTGTTCGAGGAAAGTGGCTTACTTAACCTTGTGTAGGGAAACCCCCCTTAGGATTTGGTATTGTTGTTATATGAATATTGTGTACGTGAGATGACGAGTGCGTACACGTGCTAATTGTTGGAAAAGCCCGTTTTTGATAAGTAAATATTTGTGTTTCCTTTTGTTTGAGCACTACTTGTATTTTAAAGCCTACTGTTTAGCTTAGGAAATCATGCTTAAGTGATTTAACTGTTCTATCTGTTTAAACTGTCTACTTGCATTCTATGCAACATGTTTAGAATAGAAATCTCTGTTTTCTTAGTACGAACTTGAATAGAACTATAGAATCTTTTCAGATATCCTGGAAGATTCTCCCCGCATGTTTACCTTGGGGCTACGGATCGGTATTTTGGGAGAACCCCCTACACATTTATATTTTGGACTACGGGACGACATCCCTGGAGATTCCCCTGTACTGGATACTTATTTTGGGACTACGGATTGTTATCCTGCGAGATTCCCCTGCATATTTATGATTCGGAATATTGAACAATATCCCCAGAGATCCTCTGCATATTTACATTTGGGACTACGGGACGATATCCTGGGAGATCCCGTGTTGCTATCTCTATTTACTGAGTTATATTCTTTCTGTGATTATATTCCTTATTGACTGTTACTATTTTAATTATACAATCGCATTTCATACTGTTTGAACTTGTTTGTGTATATATATAACCAGTAGGGCTCTGACCTTCCTCGCCACTACTCGATCGATGTTAGGCTTGTTATTTATTGGGTACCGCTGTGGTGTACTCGTGCCCTTTCCTGCATATATTTTTTGTGTGCAAATACAAGTTCTTCTGCTTAGCCATTCTATCAGTGAGGCGGGCGATATCAAAGACTTCGAGGTATATCTGCCGCGTCCGCAGACCTAGAAGTCCCTCTCTACTCTCCCCTTTAGCTTTAGACTTCCTGTGTTTACTTTTTAGACATTCTGGAGTTAGAACACTATGTAGGTTTCTATAGTTTGTGATTTCATGATATTCCGGGTTTTGGCAATATGATTTAGTTTTGAGAGTATATGTTGTATATGCCGAGCGACATTTTAAACTCTTTTATTATGTTTTATTTGCCACTTCCTAGTTTCGTATTTCGTTTCCTTTTTTTGCGATTTGTTAGGGTTAGCTAGTCCTAGAGACTAGCTACTGTCACGACAGTTTATGTAGGGAGAACTTGGGTCGTGATAATAGATATAGATAGATATAGATATAGATAGATATCTTATATCAAATATTACAAAATACGTGCAAATTGAATTGCATGGATATTTTAAACTAATTTTTATTGGATATGTACGAAGTTCAATATATAGTCAGTATATTAAAATAAAAAATAAAAGATTACAATATATAGTCAAACCAATTTATTAATAAAGTTTTGACACAATTAGATGATAAAATTGAACTAAACATTCTAGAATCACAAAGTTTGCTATGAAAGTTATAAAATCACGTTGAAGAAGCGGCAATACATACCTTTTTTGTGATAAAATTATTTACTGTAATTAGGGATTAATGATTCAGGTATATAAAAATCATATTTTTTTTATTAATATTCATTATTAACGATGAAAAAAAAGATAAAAATTCATTTGATCATCCCCTTCCATGGCATTAGTTTTGTTTTGTTTTATAAATTATCATACGTCATTTTCATAAATTTTTATATCTAAGAAATAAAATTGTTAACCACACACGTATTATTTCATACTACCTAATTCACTTTTTGGGGTTGAAGGATCTAGAATTTAGGTTACACAGTAAAACTAAAAAATAAGTGTCTTTAATTCATCGTTATGGAGAAAATCTCTCGCAAAAACAACCACGGAAAATGCTACAAATACAAATATTGTAGTACTATATTTAGGTGACGCACACGCTTGATGATGAGTAAGGAGTTGTGTATTATTGGGGATTGTGACTTGGTTCGTCCCGATTGAATTTTTTACCGCGTATTTGATTGAAAATTATTTGTTATCATCATTATTTGGGCTGAATGTCATATTTGGGCGTAGCGCCAGCTATTTAAACCCTTCGGGGATTTTTGTTGATGATTTCCTCACTGTTTTGACTTATACTTGAACTAAGTCATGTTATTTTTCACTGTTTTCAAAACTCAGCCAACTTAACTTGCGATATTTCAAATAATATTTTGTGCTGAGCATCATGTTTTACTATCGCCTGAGTGGCTTATGTGATTTTTGACTGAGTATGGCCGAGGGCTTGTGTTGTGAGGATATCTTTTGGGTCGGCCAGCACGCCGCAGTAGTGATACACTGATCTGATTTTGAGGTCGAGGGACTGAGATATATACGCCACGAGATGGCTTGTTGATATTGATTTGAGTCCGAGAGCCTGTTATGATACCACGATGTGTCTTGATATTGCGCTTGGGCCGTGAGGGGGCCTTCCCGGAGTCTGCACACCTCCGATGAGCGCGGGTACTCATTGTGATGTGAGATATAGCCGAGGGACTGGTACTGTTTTGAGATATTACCCGATGGACGAACCGTATGTGCTTATCTTTCTTAATTGCCTGTCATTACCTGTTTAATTATGTATTTGTGCCCGAGGGATGAACTTTATGTGCTTATCTTTCTTAATTTCACGTGATTACCTGTTTAATTGTGTATTTATGCTCTAGTGGCAGATTTCTGTGCTTATTTTCACTAATTGATGCATTCTTTTGCATAACTAATGAAAAAGTCATTTTTCAAAAAAGTTTAACTGACTAAGATGTTTTAAGAGATTTTACAGCTTCACTGCTTTCTTACTGGTTTTTGAACTGCTTCTGTATAACATGTTGATATGCTTTAAGTGATTTCTTACTACTCACTGAGTTGGAGTACTCACTTTACTCCCTGCACCTTGTGTACAAATTCGGGTATTTATGAATCTGGTAGCGGGTATTGGCTGATCGGAGGCGGAGTCATCAGAGTTTAGCAAGGTAGTTGCCGACGTTCGCAATATCGCTTTTCTCCCCCTTCATTTCATTAGTATGCGTCTTGTACATTTTAAACTTTTCAATTGTATTTATACCCTAGTAGATGCTCATTCCTTATGGTACCCCGGTTAGGGGTGTGTCGTGTGAGCATGTGATTTTTGCCCTAAGTGAATTATTTTTCTCAAACAAATTCAAACAAAATAATTTCTTTCATTATTTTATAATTTTGTGAATTTTGTGTTATTTTCTATTTATTTTTTGCATTTTATTTGTACATTTTATTTCATATGAAAAATATAAAATACAGTTGGCATGTGCATTCAGGGTTTAATTAGTTGTTCCTTATTTTTATGATTTAATCTACATTTTTGTTAGGTAAAAATTACAAAGAAATTAAAATAAAAGAAGAAAGGGGAAGAAAATAATAAAATTGATATATTTGCATTTTTAGTTTTAATTGATCTTAATTTGTGTTTAATTAGGAATTAGGGTATTTATGAAATATAATTTTAGTGATTAATTTGGTTTTTGAGGTTGTTTTAGCCTTTAATAAAAATCAAGAAATTATAAAATTACAAAAGTAAAACAAAAACGAAATAAAAGACAAACAATTGAAATAGAGGTGGTCTTAATAAAGAGACCAAAACTAGGTTGATTTCAACATCCCACCCCAAACGGATCACCCACGCCAAGGCCTAATACCCCATTACCCGGTCCATCTCCCAAATGATCTCAAAACGATGTCGTTCCATGCCCAGTCAATCTGGACCGTCGAGGTTGATTGACGGACGATCCAAAACTGACCAACATTTGTTATATATCTGTTAGAAAACCCGACCCCCCTAGACCTCCCCCCTAACCATTTCTAGACCAAACCCTAAAAAACTCAAGCTGTCCCCATATCGTCCGGTGAAACACGCCGGTGGTGATGACGGTGGTTATACCAATGACTACCAAAAATACATCATTAACTCCCCTCGCCCCCTCTTTTCAACCATACTCTCAGCTCCCCTCGAATCAACGCCAAACTCATTGAATCTTAGTTCGAAAATATTCCGGCCATGACACCACCTCATCCAAATGCCCCCAAAATTACACCGTTGATTCTCCTCGACCTCCTCTATCCAAATCCACCGTCCATTTCTCTCAAACATTGGCCATATTCGAAACTTTTCGGCCAAGACACAACTACGTCCAAACCACCCCAAATTAACACCATATAACCGCCTTCATCTCCTCTATCAAACTCCCCAAACCCCGTCCCTCGAATGTGTCCAGAACGGTTTGAATATAAATTTGAACTTTTCTGGCAAACCCTAACCTCTTCAAATTCGCCCAACTTAGCACGACACAGTTATTTCACCTTCCTCATGGCGAATTCATTGTCCACGGCGTTCGAATATCACTAGAATCGTCTGAATTGTAGGTCGAGGATCGGCAGGGTTTCGAGTTAGGCCAGTAAGTTTTGTTCTCTTTTTCTTTTCCTTGTTCAATACTTTTCTTTTGCTTCTGTAACTATACTCATTAATTTCTAGTTTAGGATGCAATTTAGTTTCTATTGATTTTGGTCTTAATTTTGTGTCTTATTATAGTTTACTTAGGCTTCAATTCATTTTATTCTTTATTGTAATTTGATTATTAGCATGACCACATTCGATTAGGATCTGTTACGTTTAAACATTGTTTTTGTTGATTAAGTCTGTTGGATGAATTTGATGATTAGGCTAATTTGGCTTCAATTCATTTTAGGTATATGTTTTGTTTAATTTGCAGTGCTTCAGTATTTGATTATTTTTGTTGATTATTTGGGTTGACAAAACATTTAGATGTTAATCTTAATTAGGGGAAAAGAGAATTGGGTCAATCGAATTAGGTGGGTAATTTCATGGGAATAAAAAGGACAATTCGGGTATTTCAGGGAATGAAGAATCCTTAGTAATTGATCTAGTGCCTCCTAGAAACTTCTAGGTTAGGGTCAAAATGAACTATTAGGAGAAGTAGTTAGGTAACTTGAAGAAGAAGTCACAATTTTAGGGACCAAATGTAAAAAAAATAAAATTTGAAGTCTCGCCCTCATTGTGCCTATAAAAAGGGCATTCACATACCTTCATAAAGAAGTTTAAGGATCAGCCAAAAATTTCCCCAAAAAATAGTTTTAAGTTTTCTAAAGCTAATTTGAATCTCAGAGTAAAATCCAGATCTGAAGCTCTTTTTTTAATCTTAGAAAAATCCAAAAAAAAAAAATACATAAAGTCACGAAAATACAAAACAACTATTCTATTGAAGTTCTGTGGATTAATTGAATAGTTCTGCCCAAAATCACTATTTTTTGATTGCTGGAGGTCAAAGTTTGCTTTGGTTTGTTATTTCATGTCAATTTGGAGTGACATTAAGGTTGTTTGGGTTGATTTTTACTATTGGGTCTCAATTGCACTTAAATTTGGTATGTGTGTTTGCTGGTGGATGGTTTATTGATCTACTGTGTTTGAGCTATTGTTGATCTTTCCCTCTTTTATTTTTTATCAAATTCCGGGTACACATTTGGACTCCCTCAATGTAGATTCCCATATCAAACAATGAAATGAAATTGAAATTTCTGTTGTAGTTCCATCATCCTGTTGATCTCATTATATTTTAAACAATATTATGTGATTTAGTTAACTCTACATTCTAATTAACCATGGATTGTATGACTGGACTATTTCGGACTGTAACCTTTGGTTATTTAGTATTGGTTTTACTATAGTAGGTATTGGATCTTGGGCATTACTCAAGGTCCCATTAAATGTTAGAACTAGTGAACCAACGTTCGCTGTGATTCGTGGATCATCAAAATCCAATTATGTCCAATTTAAATGTAAAATCCCTCTTAGTCTATTAACTAATTAGGTCCATTGATTATTGGAGACAAGCCATAGTAAACAACAAATATGTCTTTTTTTTAGTTTAAATACCCTTAAATAAAAATAATGAGATGAGCCTCGCCAAATCAAAAGTACAAATTGCGGGGCCCTCATTCAATGCCTAACTAAAAATACTTAGACTTCGGGATGGGCCGTTTAGCGAATGTCACGGCCTTCCTCAAAGATAATAAATGTGTCAATAACCGCGGGTGCATTTATGTGACGTGGTTCGAGACAAATTTTCACGATGTTGTAATTCTTGTTAAAAAATAATAATAACAGTGGTTTAAAATTATAAAGGTACATAAGTTAAATATGTTTTGAAATCAGATAAATTCAAATATGATAGTTGAGCGATCGTGCTAGAACCACGGAACCCGGGAATGCCTAACACTTTCTGCCGGGTTAACAGAATTCCTTACCCGGATTTCTGGTTCGCGGACTGTTAACACACTCATATTTTCCTTGGTTCGGGATTCAACCGGTAACTTGGAACACTATTAATCTCCCAAGCGGTGACTCTGGAATCTTAATAAAAAATCTTGTTCCGATTATTCTTTTATTTGAAAAACTCTTTTATGCCCTTGCGGGTGTAGTGAAAAAGGAGGTGTGACATATCAGATTGTATTTCTGCTTCTTATGATCATTAAATCATGTTTGGACTGCTTTTATATTGTTTAGTTTTTTTTAAAGGTGAATTGGTTGGTCTTGTCTTCATTAGATGCGCCATCACGACCGGGTTCGGGGTTAGGGTCGTGACAAGTTGGTATCAGATCCTAGGTTACATAGGTATCACGAGTCATGACCAGATTTAATAGAGTCTCGCAGATCGGTACGGGGACGTTTTTATTTATCCTCGATAGGTTGCAGAACATTTAGGAAAACTTCACATTCTTGAATTCCTATTGTGCGTCCATGGTTCATCTTGAAATGTAACTTTTGACATTCCTTCCATGCATTTTTATGTGCGCATGACCACTCGATATCAAATGTGCATCGATGGCTTGTGATTCCCTGATCGAGGGACGAGGTGTGTATTGAAACACGTTCTCAAGGCACTAAACTAAACGTGTGTTCATATTTGCAGGTTTTGATAAATGACAAACGATGCGCAATTGACATATGACGAGGTCCAAGCACAAGCGCGCAAATGTCATGTAACAAAGTTCAAGCACCAGACAAACAAAGATCAAGACTAAACAAAGTTATACATGAGTCGTTCTTTAATTATGATCTTGATCCGACAATTGACTCAAGACTTGGCTTCTCTTGTAAAAACATTTTTATCAAATCATGCATATTTAATTTAGAGCAAAATGATTTTAAATCATGCATATTTATTTTAGCAAAATGATTTTTAAACATGCCTCTAAAATCTGGACTAAGATAATCGATTATGTACATATGATAATCGATTATGTTAAGTCGGCTGCATGACAATCGATTGTGTACCTTATGACAATCGATTGTGTTAAGGCAGTGTGCATCAGATTTTTCAAATCTGCATGACAATCGATTGTGAACCTTATGACAATCGATTGTGTTAAGGCAGTGTCCATCAGATTTTTCAAAGCTACAAATAATCGATTGTGAACTTATGACAATCGATTGTGTTGAGGCAGTGTCCAAACATATTTTTCAAAGCTGCAAAATAATCGATTGTGAACCTATGACATCGATTGTATTGAGGCAGTGTCTATTTGATTTTTCAAAGACTGATAAATAATCGATTGTCTATATAGTATAATCGATTATGTAACTGACCGTTGTCAAAATATTTTCAAACACCGTCAAGTAATCGATTGTATGTTTTTAGTAATCGATTGTTTTAAGTAAAATCTGGAAAAGATTTTTTGAACGTTGCCAAGTAATCGATTGTATATTTCTGACAATCGATTGTTTTAAGTAAAATCTGGGAAGGATTTTTTGAACGTTGCCAGTAATCGATTATATGTCTTTGATAATCGATTGTGCTGCGTAAAATCTGGGAATGATTTTTGGAACGATTGGAAAACAATCGATTGTATCATCTTGACAATCGATTGTCGCAGCACAAAATCAGCAATTCTTAATTGGCAATTAGGTAACGGTTATGCATGGTTTTGACACTATAAATACATCTTCAAATCAGTCTTCTAAACACAACAACTGATCATATTATTGCAAAAGCTTGTATACTCTCTTATTCATCATTTTCTATTCATTACATAAGTTTTTGAGAGCCAAATTATTGACGAAAGTTGTTGCATTCTTGAGAGTATTTATTCTACTCATATCTACTCTTAAGGAGAGTCTTGTTTTGAGTGCAAAGTGTTTTTATACACTTGAAGGGAAGTGTTAATCCCTTGTATTGTAAAAAGGAACGTTGTGATTCCTTTGGTTGAAGTCTTGAAGTGTTGTAACTTTGAGCAAAGGTTGTTGAGACTTGTGTGACTCAAGTTCTCAGTTTGTAACGGTTTGTTGAGCACCCGTAAGCTTAACAGTGTTAGTAGAAATCTCGAGAGAGTCTCTCGGGGACTGGACTAGCCACGGGTTGTGGTGAACCAGGATACATCGGTGCGTTCGTTCTTTATTATTTACTTATCGCACTTATTTCATTCCTGCAATTTTTAAATTCCGCAAGTTTACGCTATTTTTTATTATAACGCTATTCACCCCCCTCTAGCGTTAAGCGTATATTATAACAATTGGTATCAGAGCCCAACTCTCTGAAAAACTTAAGCGTTTGAGAGAAACAATCCATGGCTTCTACTCGTGATTCTTTTGCAGGAATAGGTAAGGACAATGCTCCACCCGACCACCACTATTCGATGGCACAAACTATACGTACTGGAAGGAGAGGATGAGAATATTCGTTCAATCGAATAGCTTTCATTTGTGGAAGGTCATAATGAAGGGAGAACAAATTCCAACCAAAAAGGTTGAAAATGAATGGGTTCCAAAATCCGAAGATGAGTACGATGCGGATGATATCCGAAAAGTGCAGAACAATGCTAAAGCCATCAACTTATTATATTGTGCTGTAAATGCTGATGATTACAGAAAAATATCATGTTGCACAACGGCGAAGCAAATGTGGGATAAGCTGGAAATCACGTACGAAGGTACGGACCAGGTAAGAGAGGCTAAAGTTGATTTTCTAACCCATGCATATGAACTGTTCACATGAAGGAAGGCGAAAGGGTCGATGACATGTTCGAACGATTTTCAAAAATCGTTAATGACTTACATGCTCTTAAGAAGACCTTCACGGATAAGGAACTTGTCCAAAAAATCCTCCGAAGTCTCACTCCGGAATGGCGCTCAAAGGCCGACGCGATTCAAGAGTCTATTGGCATTTCAAATGTCACCAACGACGGATTAAGAGGTAATCTTAAAACTTATGAATCTACTATACTTAACCCTCTTGTTAATGATCTAAGGAAACAGAGAATCGCCCTCAAGGCAAGCACAAGCCAACCTCAAAATGATGAGGACGGAGATAACGAGTTCGGACTCGTTATTAAGAGATTTCAAAAGTTCATGCGAAAAGAGTATGAACGAAAAGGCAAACAACAAGGAGATCAAATAAAGTGCTATGGGTGCGGAGAATTCGGGCATATTAAATCAAATTGCCCAAATGTCAAAAAGGAGAAGAAACCCTTCAAGAAACAACGAGCATACATATCTTGGGGAGGCGACTCCGGAGACGAGTCAAGTGAGGAAGAAGAAGACGAAACCGCAAATCTTTGTCTCATGGCTCACAAAAACAATCAAGAAGAGGTATGTCAAATTTCGTCCAAAAACTTCTATTCTCTTGAGGAAATGCAAAATGCCTTTGATGAGTTGTATAGTGAATTCATTAAAGCTTCCAAAACTGTTAAAAGCATTAAAGAGAATGCCTCTTTGAAAGAAAAAGATTTTGAAAAACAACTCTCTTTGAAAGAAAAGAATTTGGAAAAACTGATTTTGGAAAATGAGAAGTTGAAAGAAGAAAACAAATTTTTCGGCAAGACAAAGCGCCGACAAATCCGAGAGTTCTAGTAAAAATTGTACTTCTTGCATGCATCTAAAAGGTGAGGTAGAAATACTTAAGGGCACCTTAGATAAGTTCAATTCTTCTCATAAAATTTGAATGAAGTTCTCGTTAATTTGAAATCGACCAAACATGGGATAGGTTTTAAAAACGAGCCTAAAGAAAAAGTTGAAGCCAAACCCCAACCACCTAAGGCTCAACCTAGGATAAATAAAACAAATGTTCATTCTAGAAATAACAATCCTAGAATCAACATGCATGCTAGACCAAACTTTGAACATTTTAGGACACCTAGAAATAGCCCTCAACCTAGAAATAACTATTCTAGAAATGATGCATATCCTAGAAGAAACTTTGAACATTTTAGGACTCCTAGAAATAGCTTTCAACCTAGAAATAATTATTCTAGAAATGCTGCATATCCTAGAACAAATAGTAGGAGAAATGACTTTCATGAAATGCGCAATAGTCATATAGTCGAAAATAGAGTAAACAATTTTCGTCCGTCCAACTACTATCAACCTAGACGAATGCATAATCCAAATGTCATTTGTCATTATTGCAATCGAATTGGACATATTGCTCCTTCTTGTTTCACTAGACATAGACACTTAAATGCATGTCAAGCACAACATCATGTTACACCTAACTCTCAAGGACCCAAAACAGCTTGGGTACCAAAGACTCATTAATTTGTCTTGTAGGTATGTTTGAAGGGATCAAGTGTACTTTGGTACCTTGATAGTGGATACTCCAAACACATGACCGAAGATGAATCCAAGTTCCTTCAACTAGAACACAAAGAAGGAGGACGCGTTATCTTTGGAGATAACAACAAGGGAAAAATTATCGGCATTGGATCGGTCGGTAAGGATGAACCTTCTTCCATTAAGCATATATTGCTAGTTAAGGGTCTAAAACATAATCTCTTGAGCATAAGTCAACTATGTGACAAGGGAAATCTTGTTTTATTTGATTCGGATGAATGCTTAGTTTTTCGCCGTAGCGATTTTAAAATTATCCTTCGTGGATTTAGAATGGATAACATCTATATGGTTGATCTCGAAAATTTTTCTTCTGAATATGTGAATTGTCTTATGAGCAAAGAAGATGATATGTGGTTATGGCATTGTAGAGTAGCTCACATAAACATGCATCTTTTAAACAAATTGGTTTCACAAAATTTAGTTATTGGTCTTCCAAGTTTGAAATTTGAAAAAGACTCTATTTGTGATTCTTGTCAAAAAGGGAAGCAAACAAAAGCATCTTTTAAATCGAAAAATATTCTTTCAACTACTAGACCATTGCAACTTCTTCATATGGACCTTTTTGGACCATCTCGCATTGAAAGTCTTGGTAGAAATCGTTATGCTTTTGTTATTGTTGATGATTATTCTAGATTTACATGGACACTATTTCTTGCTCATAAAAGTGAAGCTTTTCATAATTTTAAATGTTTTCTTAAACGTGTTCAAAATGAAAAGGACACAAGCGTCACTTCAATAAGAAGTGATCATGGGGGAGAGTTTGATCACAATCTCTTCGCGGACTTTTGTGACGAACTCGGTATCGAGCACACCTTCTCTGCTCCACGCACACCACAACAAAATGGAGTGGTGGAAAGGAAAAATAGGTGTCTCGAAGAGATGGCTAGAACCATGCTCGATGAGGCTAAGATTCCCAAACATTTTTGGGCGGATGCCGTGAGTACCGCATGCTACGTTTTAAACAAAGTAGTCATAAGGTCAATACTCATGAAAACTCCCTATGAACTCTATAAGGGAAGGAAACCAAACATCTCCCATCTTAGAGTATTCGGTTGTAAATGTTTTATTCACAACAATGGTAAAGATAATTTGGGAAAATTTGATGCCAAATCCGATGAAGGAATTTTTATTGGTTATTCATCACGTAGCAAAACATATAGGGTATTCAATAATAGAACCGAAACTGTGGAGGAATCCCCTCATATTGTGTTTTCCGAAAATAATGCTCGCTTGGCGAGAAAGGATTCTGGTTTTGATCCTGCAGGTATTTTAAACTCAATAAGTCCTCAAGACAAAGTACAAGAGGAAACTCCTAAGGAAATTCAAGATGAAATCTTGGATCAATTATCGGAGGAAGCGCCACAATTGGAAAAAGAAACGAAACTACCTAACGCATGGAGGACAATCAAAGACCATCCTCTCGAACAGGTAATTGGCGATATTGAACAACAGGTAAGTACCCGAAACACTCTTAAGAACACCTTAGGACACACTTCTTAAGAGATCACGTTCTCAATTGGCCAACATCTTGACTCCACATTGATCTAAGTCATTATTTCTTTACAAATTACTAACTTGAGCGTCGGAGAGGTCTATTTCTTTTTTGCAGGTATCGCCCTAAAGGTAGGGGGAATTATAAGGCAATGGTGTAGAACAATCGATTGTTACAGTCAATAATCGATTATCATTCCTTTATGTCTCATGTTTACTGTGCCGGACAATCGATTAGCAAGTATCACTAATCGATTATTTACGTTTTATGCTTATTATGCAGGTTTTTTATGTTAATTAATAATCAATTTTTTAACTGTATAATCGATTACCGTCTTGGCCATTCAGTACTGCCTTCCTAAAACAATCGATTGTTTCAAAAGTATAATCGATTATTTTCCGAGTCAGAAAATCACTGTGCACACTGTGTCATAACAATCGATTACCATAATTCAACAATCGATTATTTTTTGTCAGTAATTCAAATATTTGTTACCGTTTGGGTCCTGCAAGATTCCCACAATCGATTCTTGTCATTTCCGAGTACAATTCAAAAACTCCATAACAATCGACTATTTCGATTCCACAATCGATTGTTTAACGGACAGTGCAAATTTTTTTTTACCGTTTCTGACCGTTTTGGCTCTTAAATTTATGCAGATTTTCACCATAAATGAAATGCCATCCTTCTCATTATAAATAGGTACCATATGTCTTCAATTTCTTCTAAACCAAAGAGGACTTGGAGCTTATGATCCTAATCTATCCAATCGTCGTCCTACCATTACGGGCATGCTCCCCGAATATCGCTTAATTTTCTATTTCATAACCCGAGTCCTCAAACCACGCAAACATAATCATACCACTCTCTCCCAAGAGGACGCAAAACTCATTCATGCTATTATAACCGGGGCTCACATCAATTGGTGTAAGTTCGTCAAAATTCACATGCTTGATGCCATTGGGGACGATAGACCACCTCCCTATGCCCTCCTTATAATGAATTTTTTTGAAGCCTCCGGGTTCAACACCACTATCGGTCCTCTCAAAAAAAAGCACCAAGAAATGGGAAATTTCCAAATCCTCCTTTCCCCATGCCGGCGAACATGCAGCTCCTCCTCCAACTCGTCAAACGAGTCAGCCTCAAGCTCCTACACTTCAATCTATTTCCGACCAACTTGCTTCTTTGTCCACCTCTGTCAATCGTTTGACATATGAGATCCATGGATATTTTGATCATATTCACTATCCATATGCTGGACTTGTTCCTTATGAAGCAGTGCCGGATGACGAGGCGGGAAATGATAATAATGAATAATTTTTTTTGCTTTTCTAGCTTATTGTTCTATGTTGTATTGTCTTCCTTTTATGTAATCGTATTTTTGATTAATAAATAAACAAGTTATTTACTTATTCTATTTTTTTGCTAATGGCAAAAGGGGGAAGAACAAGGGGCTATGCACTTAATATTTATTGGTATAAATTGAGGGGGAATTCATATGTTGAGGGGGAACTAATTGCATATCTTTACTTGTCTTGGATCGTCATTATGAATCTCTAATATGCATATCCCGCTTAAGGTTTGCCATTATCAAAAAGGGGGAAATTGTTGAAACACGTTCTCAAGGCACTAAACTAAACGTGTGTTCATATTTGCAGGTTTTGATAAATGACAAACGATGCGCAATTGACATATGACGAGGTCCAAGCACAAGCGCGCAAATGTCATGTAACGAAGTTCAAGCACAAGACAAACAAAGATCAAGACTAAACAAAGTTATACATGAGTCGTTCTTTTATTGTGATCTTGATCCGACAATTGACTCAAGACTTGGCTTCTCTCGTAAAAATATTTTTATCAAATCATGCATATTTAATTTAGAGCAAAATGATTTTAAATCATGCATATTTATTTTAGCAAAATGATTTTTAAACATGCCTCTAAAATCTGGACTAAGATAATCGATTATGTACTTATGATAATCGATTATGTTAAGTCAGCTGCATGACAATCAATTGTGTACCTTATGACAATCGATTGTGTTAAGGCAGTGTGCATCAGATTTTTCAAATCTGCATGACAATCGATTGTGAACCTTATGACAATCGATTGTGTTAAGGCAGTGTCCATCAGATTTTTCAAAGCTACAAAATAATCGATTGTGAACTTATGACAATCGATTGTGTTGAGGCAGTGTCCAAGCATATTTTTCAAAGCTGCAAAATAATCGATTGTGAACCTATGACAATCGATTGTATTGAAGTAGTGTCTATTTGATTTTTCAAAGACTGATAAATAATCGATTGTCCATATAGTATAATCGATTAGGTAACTGACCGTTGTCAAAATATTTTCAAACACCGTCAAGTAATCGATTGTATGTTTTTAGTAATCGATTATTTTAAGTAAAATCTGGAAAAGATTTTTTGAACGTCGCCAAGTAATCGATTGTATATTTCTGACAATCGATTGTTTTAAGTAAAATCTGGAAAGGATTTTTTGAACGTTGCCAGTAATCGATTATATGTCTTTGATAATCGATTGTGCTGCGTAAAATCTGGGAATGATTTTTGGAACGATTGGAAAACAATCGATTGTATCATCTTGACAATCGATTGTCGCAGCACAAAATCAGCAATTCTTAATTGGCAATTAGGCAACGGTTATGCATGGTTTTGACACTATAAATACATCTTCAAATCAGTCTTCTAAACACAACAACTGATCATATTATTGCTAAAGCTTGCATACTCTCTTATTCATCATTTTCTATTCATTACATAAGTTTTTGAGAGCCAAATTATTGACGAAAGTTGTTGCGTTCTTGAGCGTATTTATTTTACTCATATCTACTCTTAAGGAGAGTCTTGTTTTGAGTGCAAAGTGTTTTTATACACTTGAAGGAAAGTGTTAATCCCTTGTATTGTAAAAAGGAACGTTGTGATTCCTTTGGTTGAATTCTTGAAGTGTTGTAACTTTGAGCAAAGGTTGTTGAGACTTGTGTGACTCAAGTTCTCAGTTTGTAACGGTTTGTTGAGCACCCGTAAGCTTAACAGTGTTAGTGGAAATCTCGAGAGAGTCTCTCGGGGACTGGACTAGCCACGGGTTGTGGTGAACCAGGATACATCGGTGCGTTCGTTCTTTATTATTTACTTATCGCACTTATTTCATTCCTGCAATTTTTAAATTCCGCAAGTTTACGCTGTTTTTTATTATAACGCTATTCACCCCCCCCCCCCCTCTAGCGTTAAGCGTATATTCTAACAGTGTGATCTTTATGAGTTAATGTTGGGTCAGTCTGGAGGACTTGAGGCTGGATCTTTGCCTACAACTTGAGCACCGAGGTATTGATTGTGTGAATAAGTGTTTTTGAACATATATATTTGGTAGTGTCCCTGTTAGTGGAAGTGATGGCTGGATAGCTATATGATGAGTATTTAGTACTGCGAGATGTCCATATGATTTGGAAGCAACGAGAAGGGTCTGCTGAATAATGGAAGAACTATTAGGTGCTTGAAGTCCATCTTGATTCGAGGTATAGCTCGAGTTATGGGCGTGTGAAAAATCTTTCCATGTTTCCTAGTTGGGAGTCAAGTAAATTTCATGTTGCGGTATGAGTTCAAACTCAGGAAGGCTAAGTGACTGCGTAATTTTTGTGGCGATGGAAGGTATACATAAATGTTAGTTGAAGGCAAAGCAGGTGTGCTATCTCCTGCGGAATGTTCTGAGGTTGTGTGATCCTTATATGTTTGTTAGAAAATCTCATTACAACTGAAATATAAGTGCCGAAATTTGAATTTGGGGTCGCTTAAGAAAGTGGGCTTCACTGTTACAAGGGTGAATGCAAGACTTGTAGAAGATTCAAGGTACCAGATGATTTATGTTTCACGAGCTAATGAATGATTGAGTTTAATCTCAATGTGATGTTATGGCAACAATAGAGTAAATGATTTATGAGTTATGGTGGGTGTTTTGGTCTATCGTTTCGAGCCAAGTGGGAGACTCTACTATTGATTAGGCGATTGAACGGTTAGGTGCTATATTGGTTCCAATTTGAGGCATGTTAGTGAGTTATTTGTGGCTTACGGATATTGAGGTCAAGGATGGATCGAGTAAAGGGGAATTTTTACAAAGGTTATGTTATGCTTCATGGTGCATAAGAATTACGGAATGTCTTCAATTGTTGGTGGTAAAAGAAGTTCGGTGCATAGAGTAGAAAGTTGCTTGGTTGTATTGGGATGAGGTTACATTCTGCAGTGTTAGAGTGCTAATGAGGCACAGGTTGTTCAGTTCATTTTATTAGGATAATTGCGGTCTGAGTAGAGTGGATGACTCTCAGGAATGGTTCTAATGGGTTCAAGATTTTAGATGTAACAATTGGGTACTTTCAAGTAGTATATGTGGTTAGAAACTGAGTTTTTATTGGAAGATGTCAAGACTAGTGGTAAATTCTATATTAATTATGGGATTCTATATATATCAGTGTCAGAAAGGTAAAGGTAATGGCTTTGGATTCGTAGGAAGTCTCTTCAGGGTAAGCATTTTTAAACATGGTGCTTTTGGAAACATTTAAGAGAGTGATCAGCAACTTATGAGCCTTAGACAGTGTGTTTTATGCTTGGGTCTCGTATGGTATCTCTGGGTTGAGGAATTGTAGTACTACAGCAAGATGGAATATCAAGTTAATGGTAAATCAGAAGGAAACTCAGATAGATGAGATAGCTTGGTAATAGTCCGGATCAGTATGGTAAGGATATGATTAGTTCCTTGAGTGTTAATAGGGTAATGAGTTCCTACAGATATTTTGCAGCAATGCTCTTAGGTTTTGATGGCTTGCTAGTGTGGTCAAATTATAAGGATTCAGTCCTGGCAGGTCTGGTTTGCATAAGGGGAACTCGGAGATTTCTTCATGGTTTCTACCTTGATTGGAGATATATATTTTCTATGAACATGAGGAGCATGAGACGTATAGTGATTTTCCTCTAGATGGTATCAAGGAAAAGTACTTGACTAGTTGAGTAGATAGACGTTTGTGGCTCGGAAGGGAGATGAAGTTCTCATGTTATCCTAGGATTGTATGGTATATGCGGTATGTTGTAGAGGATTGAGATTTGCGTGTGTAAGGTTACGGTTTAGTTTTGAAGGGGAAGTCATAAAATTCTTAGGGAGCACGAGAAATCTCAGATGATTAGAGAAATGAGCTTCAGAAGATTAGGGGGATGATCTCCAGATGATTAAGGAAATGGTATTGCTTAATGGAAGAGATTAGACGATGGTATATGTTTCAGAAAAGGCAATGTGATTAAGTTTATGGTACTTCGGTTGAATTTCGGTGCTTTATTATTAGATCGACTGCTGATATTCGAGTTGCTTGGTGATATAGGGGAATTTTAGAGTATCTTTCGTGGAATGATTTGGTAATTGAGGTGTGGTATGCATTCGGACGGCGGAATTGGGATCATGTATGTTGATTCATATGCCATGTGGATTTGGAGACAGGGAAGTTCTCACATTCAGGCCATGTTGTGGTTGTGAGTCGTGTGTATCAGCACTGTTTAGTGACTATTGGGGTTTGGAGACTCGAGCGGATCTTTTGTGCTTGGCGTGTCAGATTTTGGATGGAATATTGGGCTTAGACCGGTTGTCTCTATGTTGTGTCATTCTGGACTATTGCGGTAAGGCGGCACTGTTGGCTATATTAGAAATGGCACAGATGGAGTGGCAAGGTCTGTAGAATTATACCCTGGTGGAGTGGTTTTATATTTCGAAGATCCAGCGGACTGCTGGGAAGGATTGTCTTTCTTGTTTGGGCTTTCATGATAGATGTCAGTGTAGAGGCTTCCACCATTGATTCAGTTCCAGTGGTGAGGGAATTTTCGGATGTGCTTCTCGTGGCCGGGCATGTCGCCGGGCAAGGTTGTTAATTTTATTAGTGATTTGATGTCGGGCACTGTATCGTATGGCACCAGCAAAAGTTAAAGGAGTTGAAGGACGAGCTTCAGGATTTTCTTGATAAGGAGTTCGTTGGCAGGCCAATATGGATGCTTGTTCTAATTTGAGTCGGCTTGGTTGGCTTCGAATTGTATTATTGAGGGATGTGTTGATTCGATTGTTATTGAGCTTATTAGTAATCTAGGGAGTTCTATCAGTTACCTTACTGTGTTGTGAGGTTTTATGATTTATTGGTTATATGCACATATGGTGCGGTTCTATTGGGTCTCATAGTGGAAGTAAAACGGGAAGAGTAATTGGGTATTGCTCGGTGAATGGCGTATCAGTTATGTCCTTTTGGGTTTGCATGGTGTAGGTCATTTTCTTCACCGTGAGTGTGATGATTTTCTTTAGTTCCAGACATCAAATTGTGTGTGGTTATCGATTTTGAGCATAGTGACTTGAGGTGTTCCATATGGAGTAGTATTTGGATAGGATCGCACATGTAGCGAAGTTATGTGGAGATATAACCTCACGGGTTAGATTCGTTTGTTCTATTTCTATGATGTGAGACGGGTTCTCGGCATTTTTTTGTTGTGGTACTGTTAAGCTTGAGGTACAACTTTTTCATTTGAGTCATTTTCATGATTTGAATATGCTCGGACTGTTGATTATTGGTGTGCATATTATGCAAGTTGTGGATTAGGCCTTTATTGGCGTGTCATGTCACCAAAGTAATGTGTTGGATTAGAGGGGATCATTGGGATCATTAATAAATACGAACAGATTCGATTTCAGCATGCTGGAAGGATAATATCGAGCTTCTGCTCAGAAATTTGCTAGGGTATTTGCCAAAGGAGAATTGGCTTCATGAATGGTTGATCTAGGAAATGGTCCTGGCATCCTGCGTGTTTTAGTGATCATTGGCAGTGTATGGAGGTGTCAGGATGAGACATTAGTTGATAAGGGGTTTTCTATCGGTATTCGGGTGTTGTATGCAGCTGCTGTGATTAGAAGTTATCACTACAAGTTTTTGAGTTATGTGGTATATCATGTGATTGCACCTGAGGTAGCGGATGTGGTTTGTTACAGCTTGTTCGAACTCATTCATAGTATCAATGTGAGATTCTGATCGTATTGATGATTTTTGAAATGGAAATGTGGTTCTATGATTTATGTACTAGATTGGGTTGTGGAATTTCAGTTACAAATGTGTTATTAGACCTATATGAGATAGGCTGACGTGGGCACCTCCGGGTATATGCTTGTTAAGGTTACTCAGTGACTGGTTGGATTTTAGAACAACTCTGGGCACGTTCGAAAACGAACGTATGTTTAAATGTGGGAGGATGGAACGACCCGGCCTGTCGTTGAGCTTTTGCACTTTGATCGTCAATTCTCGAGTATGACTTGCCCCATGTGATGTATTATGACTTTTATAAATTGTTGGTTTTGGTTTTTAGGGAAATCAGAATAAATTTGGAAGAACAGTTCGCAGTTTGTAGCTTGAAACTTGAAAGGTTTGACCAAGATTTGACTTATTTGTATATGATCTCAGATCGGAATTTTATGATTTGGTTAGCTCCGTTGGGGGATTTGGGACTTAGGAGCGTGATAGAAATGCATTTTGGAGGTCCGTGGAAGGTTTAGGCTTGAATTGGCAAAATTAAGATTTCGGCGTTTTGGTTGATAAATAAGATTTTGATATATAGATTTGAATGAAATTCTGGAAGTTCCAGTAGTTCGGTTGCGTCATTTGCAATGCGTGTGCAAAATATCAGTTCATTCGGACGTGGTTTGATTGGGTTTTTGATCAAAAGCTAATTTCAGAAGATTTTCAGATTCTTAGGCTTGAATCCGATGCAAATTTGATGTTTTTATGTTTTTATGTTTTGATGTTTTTAGTGTTCCGAAGGTTGAAACAAGTTTGAACGATATTATGGGATATTTTTTCATATTTGGTTGAGTCGGGTGATCAATCGGACCATTTCATGTTGTGCGAAATTGCAGAAGTTCAGTTGCTGGTGTTGCAGGTTTTTGGCCTTCGCGTTCGCAATGCCTATTCCGCGATCGGGAAGGTATGAGTTAGATCGTCTTCGTGTTCGTGATGTTGTGATGTGTTGATACTTCACGTTCGTGCGGGCTATGTCATGTTCGCATAGAGGAAGAGGATTAGCTGGGTTCTTTAATGCTTTTTTCCACATGTTCGCCTAGATAGGGTCGCGATCGCATAGGTTTATGTTGTTGTGAATCACGGGCGTGTAGTATCATTCGTGATCGTGTAGTGGGAAGATTTTTAGCATCGCGTTCGCATGAGGATATACGCGATCGCTTAGAGTGAGTTATGGGATGTGCTTTGCGATCGCGATAGGTTTTCCGCGATCGCGATTAAGTAAGAGTGAGAGCTGGGTAGAATGTTTTAAAAGCTCATTTCCGCAAATTTGAAGCTAAGTTCCTCCATTTTTGGTTGATTTTGAATCTTTTCGGAGAGGATTGAAGAGCGATTCAAGGGGAATCACCTGAAGGTAAGATTCTTGGACTAAAAACTCGATTATTATGTGAATTCCACCTAGAATATCATGAAAACTAAGCCTAAAATTGAATAACTAGGGCTTGAGAAATTGGACTTTTGATTTGGGATTTGAAGGACCATTTGGGGTCGGATTTGAGAACTTTTCATATGTATGATCTCGTGGGAAGATAATAAATATATTGATGTGAACATTTCTGAGTTTCAAGAAGTGGGTCCGGGGCTCGAGTTTTGGTAATTTCGGGATTTGTGCCCGTTGTTGATTGTTTTTTCTTAGGCTTTGTTCCCCTAGAATATTTTGATGTTCTCGTTCTAATTTTGGATAGATTCGACGTGCGTGAAGGCCAATTTGAGTGGCGAAGGCATTGCGTGCTAGAGATTTAGCCGGTTCGAGGTAAGTAATGATTGTAAATGATGCTTTGAGGGTTTGAAACCCCGGATTGAAATCGTAGTGCTATATTGAGGTGAGGCACATGCTTGATGACGAGTGAGGGGTCGTGCACTATTGGGGATTGTGACTTGTTCCGTCCCGATTGATGATATTATCGCGTATTTGATTGAAAACTATTTGCTATCATTATTATTTGGGCTAAATGCCATATTTGGGCATAGTGCCAGCAATTTGAATTCTTTGGGGATTTTTGTTGATATTTCCTTACTGTTTTGACTTTATACTTGAACTCAGTCATGTTATTTTTTACTGTTTTCAAAACTCAGCCAAGTTTACTTGCTTTACCATCGGAAATGATATTTCAAATAATATTTTGGGCTGAGCATCATGTTTTACTGTCGCCCGAGTGGCTTATGTGATTTTTGACTGAGCAAGGCTGAGGGCCTGCGTTGTGAGGATATTTTTTGGGTCGGGCTGCACGCCACAACAGTGATACACTAATTTGATTTCCGAGGCTGAGGGCCTGAGATATGTACTCCACGAGGTAGCTTGTTAATATTGATATGAGGCCGAGAGCCTGTTATGATGCCACGAGGTGTCTTGATATTGCGATTCGAGTGTAAGGGGCCCTTCTTGGAGTTTCCACACCCCCAGTGAGTGCGGGTACCCATTGTGATGTGAGATATAGCTTGAGGGCTGGTACTATTATGATATATTGCCCGAGGGTCAAACCGTATGTGCTTATTTTTCTTAATTGCATGTAATTACCTTTTTAATTGTGTATTTGTGCCCGAAAGGCAAGCCTTATGTACTTATCTTTCTTAATTGCCTGCCATTACCTATTTAATTGTGTATTTGTGCCAGAGAGACAGATTTTTGTGCTAATTTTCACTAATTGATGCATTCATTTGCGTAAATATTGAAAAAGTCATTTTTCAAGGAAGTTTAGACTGAGCTAATAAGATATTTTACAGCTTCACTGCTTTCTTATTGGTTTTTGAATTGCTTCTATCTAGCATGTTGATATGCTTTACGTGATTTCTTACTGGTCAGTTGTTATTTACCTTTATTACTCACTGAGTAAGAGCACTCACTTTACTCCCTGCACCTTGTGTGCAGATTCAGGTATTTATGAACCCGGTAGCAGGTATTGACTGATCGGAGGTAGAGTCATCGGAATTTAGCAAGGTAGATGCCGGCATTTGCAGCACCGCTTTTCTCCCCCTTCATTTCATTAGTCTGCGTCTTACACATTTCAGACTTTTCAGTTGTATTTATACTCTAATATATGCTCATGAATTGTGACACCCCTGTTAGGGTTGTACTGGGTTGTATTTCGCTGCTTATGATCGTTAAATCATGTTTGGACTACTTTTATATTGTTTAGTTGTTTTAAAAGGTGAACTGGGTTTAATTGTCTAGCCTTGTTTTCACGAAAGGCGTCATCACAATCAGGTTCGGGGTTAGGATCGTGACAAATAAGGTCCTAATGGAAGTACACAAATCTGTCTTTGATTAAGTAAAAACAGAATGAGGAATGGTAGGAGGAGACGCCAAGGCTCGTGCACGTCTGCAGGACTTCCTCGGGTCACCTGAGTGGACCGAAGGCAGCACCCTCACTGCGGTCCAAATGTTGCGGTATCAGTATCTGCACATAGTACATAATATAGTATCAGCACAACCGACCCCATGTGCTGGTAAGTGCCTAGCCTAACCTTGGTGAAGTAGTGACGAGGGTAGGACCAGACTACCAAATAAACCTTTGTAGTTAAATCATATACAGCGGAAATAAAAGCAAATAATTACAGCTAAAGTTGGACGTGGAAAACATGTTGCGGAGAGTAATAGACAACAATAGAATAATAGTAGAGAAATGTAAGGAACGCCATAAATCAATTACCAGCAAAAGATAAGAAAATAAGAAACAAGTACACATGTAATACCGTTGCAGATGTGCAACCCGATCCCATTTCATATAATACTGTTGCAGGCGTGCAATCCGCTCCCATTTCATATAGTACCGTTTCAGGCATGAAATCCACTCCCATTTCATATAGTACCATTGCAGGCATGCAACCCGATCCCATTTCATATAGTACCTGTACAGTCGTGCAACCCACTCCTATTTTATATATTGTCGTTGCAGCCGTGCAATCCACTCCCATTTCATATACTACCCTTGCAGGCGTGCAACCCCCTCCCATTTTATACATTACCATTATAGGCATGCAACTCGCTCCCATTTCATATATTACCGTTGCAGGCATGCAACCCGCTCCCGTTTCATTTATCAATACATATCATAAAAGAATCCCGACAGGGGAACAATAGTATAACAATAACATCCCGGCAAGGGAACAATAATATAACAACAATATCTCGGCAAAGGAAATAATAATATAATAACAACATCTTGGCAATAGAGCCATAATGATAATCCTCATATGAAGCAAGAATAAACCACAAAGGAGTCACAACAATTACAATACAAGACTCACACGCATGCTTGACACCCACATATAGATACTCGTCACCATACCTATATGTCGTACTACACAATTAACACATAGCAAATAAGACACAGCTCAAAATCTCTAAAACTAAGGTTAGACCAAACACTTACCTCGATACCACAAACACAATTAAAGCCTCAACTATCTCTTTACCTCTTAATTCCACCATCAATTCGCTCGTATCTAGACACAAGTTACTTAACTATATCAATAAATGCTAAATGAATCAATTCCAATGCATGAAAATAGGTTTTCTAACATTTTTCCCAAAAAGTCAAAAATCGCCCCCGAGCCCACATAGTCAAAACCCAAGATTCGAACCAAAACTCGATTACCTATTCCCCGACGAACGCAAATGCAACGACCCGACTGGTCGTTTCACTATTTAGAACCATATTCCCTTAAATAAAACTTTCCATGATTTCTTTAGCTAAATTATGATTTGCAGGGGCGATTAGTTCGGAAGTTAGGAGAGTTTTGAGTAAAAATAAAACCAATTATTTCATTAAGGTTTTCTTAAAAGGCCAAATTTGAATTCAGTCAACTTTTTTGGAAAACGGAACCAGATTCGTGATTTGTCGGTCTCGGAAGGTCCGTGAAAAAATATGGGATCTGGGTGTATGCTCAGAATCGAATTCCGAGGTCCCTAGCCGAGTACAGAATTTTTATGCTAAATTGTTTAATCGAAGTTTTAAAGAATTAAAGAATCTAAATATTAACTAAAAACCTAGATATCGGGTTCGGATTCTTGTTTCGAAACTTGGTACAAGTCCGAAATATCATATAAGACCTACCCATAAAATTTGGTGTCAATCCGAATAGTTTAAGGGCGTTTTGACCGGTTGATAGGAAATAAAGAACTTGAAGTTCATTAAAATGAACCAATTGGTTTTGGGATTCGATCCTATGATTTAGCATTGTTTTGAGTATTCCGAGGATTTGACTACGTTCACCTCATAATTTCAGACTTGTCGATATATTCGGGCGGGGCACGGGAGCCCCGAGCGTCAAATGATCGAGGTTTGAGCGAAGTCAAATTTTTGAAAGAAGCAAGTTTGCTGCTTCTGTCAAAACCGCTTCGCGGCTCTTTGACCGCAGAAGCGGTGATCGCATAAGCAGCCACCTGGTCACAGACGCGGAAGGCCAAGAAGGGGAAGAGACTGCATAAGCGGCCCAGGGACCGCATAAGCGGCCCTGGGACCGCAGAAGCGGTCCCGCATGTGCGAGAATTCGATATCAGAAGCGGTCCAGTCCACATTGCTTCCAAACCGCAAAATCGTTCCGCAGAAGCGGAAACCAGATATGAGATAAATTGTCCGCATATGCAAAAATTGCTGGGGCAGTAAGTGTTCATTAAATACGAACCCAAGCTTATTTATCTCCCATTTCTTCTACCCTTGGGCGATTTTGGAGATTCCAAAGAGAGAGTTTTTCATAACATCACACGATAAGTAATCCCCACTTGTTCTTAGCTTAAATACTTGAACATTAGATACATTAAACACTAATAATCAAATAAAATCAAGGGTTAGAGCTAGACCTAGGGTTTTGGTAAAAATTATGATTTAGCCACCTAATTGGTTAGGTAATGAACTAAAATTTACATATTAATAATCCTTAGGTCATAGAGTGTATTTCCTTTCGAAAGGTCTCGATATCCGGGCACGTGAGCCCGGGGTCGGAATTCAGAAAACTTGCGAGAAAGGTTGGGAAATTATTTAATTAGTTGGAATTCAACCTTGTATGCCCTTATTGACTAGTTACTACATTGTTTAACTAGTTTGTGCGCTTTCGGCTTCGCTTTGAGGTCTCGAGCTTGTTCTTGGCATTTGGAAGTGCGATTTGGAGCGAGGTGATTCTCCTTTCTAATCTTGTGAGGGGTCCATAGGTGAGTTAAATTGATTATGTTCTCCTATTTGTGGGGGCTACGTACGCACGAGGTGACAAAAGTCCGTGCGTAGCTACTATTATGCTACTGTCCAGGTAGTCTAGGACACAAAATCATGTTATACTTCGACTAATTGTGAACCCATTGATGGCTTGAATTGCTTAAATCATATTAAATTTCTAAATAGATTTTAAATATAACAACTTAAGCTTTGTTTCTAATATTATTAAAGAGAATTGATCTTTCTTACATATTTGCTCCATGTTGACTGTTTGACCGATTGTCTGTCTGCGTATGTTTATTTTGGAACGGGCCGTATGCCTCGGCAGATTAATAGGTGTATTTATAGGCGCACTGTCGACCCTCGGCAAGTGCATTTATTTCTGTTGGATTGGGCCATCTCCATGGTATGATTTGTGCATGCTTGTATTGGTGTCTGGACTCATTTGAGTCGTTTTTTGCCACACTATTGTTCGAGATCTATAGTGTTAATAATAACAAGGAGTCTAAGAAAATTTTCCATGAAAGAATTATATGTTTACTTGTTCCCTCTATCTAGATTAGGAACATGTATATAAAATAATTTCACTGTTTATATATTTATTATGGATAAATAGTTATTGGACTGCTAGTGAGTGTCAAAGTTGACCATCTCGTCTCTACCCCTTCGGGATTAGGCAGGACATTCATTGGGTACACGTTGTTTTTGTACTCATACTACACTTTCTGTTCATTTTGCCACACTATACTTCGAGATTTATACTGTTAATAATAACAAGGAGTCTAAGAAAATTTTCCATGAAAGAATTATGTGTTTAAAATTTTCCATGAAAGAATTATGTGTTTACTTGTTCCCTCTATCTGGATTAGAAACATGTATATAAAAAAAAGTCACTGTTTAATATATTTATTATGGATAAATAGTTATTGGATTGCTAGTGAGTGTCAAAGTTGACCATCTCGTCTACACCCCTTCGGAATTAGGCGGGACACTCATCAGGTACACGTTATTTTTGTACTCATACTACACTTGCTGTGCATTTTGTTGCACAGGTTTATTGTGTAGCCCGTGGCTTAGCAACAAAGCGGCATGATGGGCACAGATACTGGGTGAACTGCATCATTCGAGACGGCCGCAGCTAGGGTAGTCCCTTTCCAGCACTGTATTTACTTTTCGTCCACTATATTCTAGACAGATATTGTATTTATATTCCTCTTATCAGTAGATGCTCATGCACTTGTCACTCGGGGTTTTGGAACGGCTTAAAATATTATATTAATTATTTAACTCTTGAACATGATTTGAAACTATATACTTTTCAAAATTTCTAAATATGGAAGAAAACCATATATTTCCAAATGTGTTAAAATGAGATTTTATTAAATAATCTGGTTGGTTTGCCTGGCAGCTGTTTTCGGTTCCATCACGTCTCTTAGTGGATCTTGGGTCGAGACACCAAATATACAATTTATTTTGAAATTGGACCTCAAATCGAGGTCCAAATCCCCAAAATTTGAAAAACTTAGATTCTACCCAAACATCCAATTTCTCCCATGAAAACCTTTGATTTTGAGTTGAATCATGAGAAAAAATGTAATAGATTAAAAAAATAAGTTAGAAATGACTTATAATTGATTTGGAAGAGTACTTGTGTTTGAAAAATCGCCCAAGAGTGTTTTAGTTTTGAAAGATATTGAAAAATGAAAGATTTTTGGCTAAGTTTTGGAGGTCGCAGATGTCGCAATTGCGAACCCTTCAGAATCTTGCTATAGTCGCATCTGTGATTAATGTCCGCAATTGCGAACTCGCTTTTGCGATGGGATAATCGCAATTGCGACGACTGGGGATTTCATGGGTTTCCGCACTTGCGAAGGAAAATTCGCATTTGCAATATTTCTTTTGCGATAAACACGTCGCATTAGCGCCCAAAGGCTGTCCAGGCCGTCTTCGCATTTACGATGAAACAACGCATTTGCGAAGCCTGCAAACCTGCAACATACTAGCTAAAATCAGCAACTTCCTAAGGCCAAATTTCACCCTTTGGCCTATCCAAAACTCACCCGAGCCCTCGGGGCTCCAAACCAAACATGCAAATTAACCCAAAAGTACCATTCGGACTTGCTCGTGCAATCAAATCACCAAAATAACATCACCAATTATGAATTTAGTGTCAAAATCCAAGAAAATCTCAAGAACTTTCAAAGTTTCAAATTTTACAACAAAGGTTTCGAATCACGTCATATGACCTCCATTTCTTACCAAATTTACAGGCTCAACATAAATCATATATGACCTGTACCGGGCTTCAGAATCAAAATACGGGCACGATACTATCAAATTCCAAACACATTTTATATCCAAACACACACACACACACATATATATGTGTTTTATCAAAGCCAACCTAAATTTATTTTAAATGCAAAATTCATTATTTTTCATAGATTTTCGCATAATGGATTTTCAGATACACGTCCGGAATGTGCATGCAAATCAAGGTGGGACAAAAGGAGGTTTTAAGGCCTCAGAACACATAATTCATTACTAAAACAAGTAATGACCTTCTGGTTCATCACATTCTCCACCTCTAAAATAAACATTCGTCCTCAAATGGACATAAGAAGGAAGTACTTGAGTCGGAGAAAAGATGGGGATGACGGCTCCGCATATCGGACTAGGACTCCGAGGTCGATGCCTCAACAGGCTGACATTTCCACTGAACACCAACAAAAGGAAAGTTCTTTGATCTCAACTGACGAATTTTCCAGTCTAGAATAGCTATCGGCTCCTCTTTATAGGATAAATCCTTGTCCCACTGGATAGCGCTGAAATCTAACATGTGAGAAGGATCGTTGTGATACTTCCGAAGCATGGGCACATGAAACATTGGATGAACGGCTGATAAACTTGGCGGCAGTGTAAGTCTATAAGACACCTCTCCCACTAGATCAAGAATCTCAAACGGACCAATGAACCTAGGGCTAAACTTTCCCCTCTTCCCAAATCTCACCACGCCCTTTTATAGGTGATACCCGAAGCAACACCCGCACACCGACTATGAATTCCAAATTACAAACCTTACTGTCGGCATACCTTTTTTTCCTGGGCTGAGTTGTGTGACGCCTATCTTGAATAATCCTGACCTTGTCCAAGGCATCCTGTACTAGGTCCGTACCCAACAACTTAACCTCTCCCGGCTCAAACCATCCAACCAGCGACCGACACCGCCCACCAAATAAAGACTCATAAGGAGCCATCTGGATACTCGACTGGTTGCTGTTGTTGTTAGCAAACTTCACTAAAGCAAGAACTGATCCCATGAGCCTCTAAAGTCAATGACACAAGCTTGAAGCGTATCCTCCAATATATGAATAGTTCGCTGGATTACCCGTCCATCTGAGGATGAAACGCTGTGCTCAATTAAACCCGTGTGCCCGACCATCCCTGAACTGCTCTCCAGAAATGTGAGGTAAACTACGTACCTCGTTCCGAAATGATAGACATGAGCACACTATGAAGACGAACAATCTCCCGAAAATAGATCTCAACTAACCTCTTGGAAGATTAGGAGACTGCCACAGGAATGAAATGTGCTGACTTGGTTAGCCTATCAACAACAACCCATACTACATCGAACTTCCTCTGAGTCCGTGGGAGTCCAACTGAATTCCATGGTGATACGCTCCCACTTCCACTCATGAATCTCAATTTTCTAGAACAAACCAACAAGTCTTTGATGCTCGTATTTAACTTGCTGACAATTCGAACACCGCGCCACATATGCAATAATATCCTTCTTCATCCTTCTCTACTAATAATGCTGCCACAAATCCCTACACATCTTAGCGACGCTCTGATGATTAGAGTACCAGGAACTATTGGCCTCCTCTAAAATTAACTCTCGGAGCCTATCCACATTAGGCACACGAACTCGACCCTTGCACCTCAAAACTCCATCATATCCTAAGGTAACCTACTTGGCAGCTCCGTGCTGCTCCATGTCTCTAAGAACACACAAATAAGGATTATCATACTGTCGATCTCGGATACGCTCCAATAAAGAAGAACGAACGACTGAGCAAGATAACACATGGCTGAGCTTAGAAATATCCAACCTCGCAAACTGATTGACCAAAGTCTAAACATCTAAAGCAAGCGGTCTCTCACCATCCGGAATATACGCAAGACTACCCATACTGGCTGACTTCCTACTCAAAGCATCGGCCACCAGATTGGCATTTCCCGGATGATATAAGATGGTGATATCATAGTCCTTTAATAGCTCCAACCACCTTCTCTACCTCAAATTTAGCTCCTTCTGCTTGAAGAAATATTGCAGACTCTAATGATCTGTGAACACCTCACATGACACGCCATATAGATAATGCCTTTATATCTTCAACGTGTGCACAATGGCTGCTAACTCCAGATCATGAACTGGATAGTTCTTCTCGTGAATCTCCAACTGACGCGAAGCATATGCAATAACCTTTTAATCCTGCATCAACACCGCACCAAGTCCAATACGAGATGCATCACAATAAACTATATATAGACTTGAACCTGTGGGCAAAACCAACACCGGCACTGTAGTCAAAGTTGAATTGAGCTTTTGAAAGCTTGCCTCACACTCGTTCGACCACTTGAACTGGGCACCCTTCTGGGTCAACCTGGTCATCGGGGCTACAATAGATGAAAACCTCTCCACAAACCGACGATAATAGCCTGCCAAACCTAAGAAACTTCGTATCTCTATAGCTGATGATGGTCTAGGCCAGTTCTTGACTGCCTCTATCTTCTGCAGATCTACCTAAATACCCTCTGCTGATACAACTGAACTTAACCAGAACTCACACTTCAAAAACTTAGCATACATCTAACTCTCTCAAAGTCTGAAGAACCACTCTCTGGTGATCCTCCCGACTGTGGGAATAGAACAAAATATCATCAATGAAGACAATCAAGAATGAATCCAGGTGAGGCCTGAACACTCGGTTCATCAAATCCATAAAAGTGGCTAGGGAATTTGTCAACCCAAATGGCATCACGAAGAACTCACAATGCCGTTACCGAGTGCAGAAAGCTGTCTTAAGGATATCTGATGCCCTAATCTCAACTTATAGTAGTTAGATCTCAAGTGAATCTTCGAAAATACATTGGCACCCTGAAGCTGATCAAACAAATCATCAATCATCGGCAATGGATACTTATTCTTGATTGTAACCTTGTTCAAATGCAGTTAATCTATGCACATTCTCATCAACCCATCCTTCTTCTTAACAAACAACACAGGTGCACCCAAGGTGAAACACTAGGTTTAATGAAACCTTTTTCAAACAAGTCTTGCAACTGCTCCTTTAACTCTTTCAACTCAGGAGGGGCCAGATGATACGCCAGAATAGAAATGGGTTGAGTGCTTGGAGCTAAATCATTGCGGAAGTCAATATCCCTGTTGGGTAGCATACCTGGCAGGTCTGAAAGAAATACCTCAAGAAACTCACGAACAATAGGCACAAAATCAATAGAAGGAACCTCAGCACTAGAATCACGAACATATGCCAAATAGGCCAAACACCCCTTCTCGACCATATGCCGAGCCTTCATATATGAGATAATAACGGGTAGAATGACCAGGAGTCTCTCTTTACTCTAAACAAGGTAAACCCGGCAAGGCTAAGGTCACAATCTTGGCATGACAGTCCAAGATAACGTGGTATGGTGAAACCAGTCCATCCCCAATATGACATCAAAATCGACCATGTCCAAAAGTAATAAATCTACATGAGTCTCCAGAACCCCAATCACAACTATACATACCCACTAGTGTAGACGCATATACAGGAGCACTCAAGGAATCTCTAGGCATGACCAAATATGGTACAAAATAAGATGACACATAAGAGTACGTACATCCTGGATCAAATAGAACTTAAGCATCTCTACAACAAACCAAAACAATACTTGTGATAACTACATTGGAAGCCTCAGACTCAAGTCTAGCTGGAAAAGCATAACATTGGGGATAGGCCCCGCCACTCTAAATTATATCTCTAGGATGGCATATTGTTTGCTGGCCTCCACCTCTAGCGGCCTAAGCTCCACCTCTAAAACCTCTACCTCCACCGCTAGCACCTCTATCCCCACCTCTAGCTGGCTGCGCGGGCGGTGGAACACTTAGTGCCAGAACTCTGGTGATAAGAATTGCTCGATGCTCAAGGGCAATATCTAGCAATGTTCCACGTGTCGCCACAAGTAAAACAACTCCTCGGCTGCTGGGGTTGAAGACCCTGAAAACTCTGAAGCAGCGGTGCACTGATAGGAGCTAGTGGTGCACTGTAGGACTGCTTATTAGAATAGTGCATATGAGAACCACGGCCACCTGTAGCATCATGACAAACCTAAAGTGCTGACTGAAAAGGCCTAGGAGGATGTCCTCTACCATACGAATCCCTGCCTCCAGACGAGGCGCCACTGAATTTTCCTAAATGACGAGGCATCTTGTCAGACCCCTGACCACCTGCTTGTGACAAAACCATCTCAACTCTCCTAGCCACATTGGTCGCCTCCTGAAAAGAAATCTCTCTCCTCGTCTCCTTAGCCATCTGAAGTCGAATAGGATAAATGAATCCCTTAATGAACCTTACTCACTCCCTCTCAGTGGGAAGTATAAGAAGAGCATAACGTTCCAAATCAATAAACCTGGTCTCGCATTGTGTAACAATCATAGAACCCTGCTGAAGACGCTCAAACTGCCTCCGATAGATCTCACTTTGAGTGACAGGAAGAAACTTCTCCAAAAACAACTGAAAAGACTCACCCAAAGTCAAAGATGGTGACCCAACTGGTCTAGCCAAACAATAATCCCTCCACCAAGTCTTGGCGGATCCAGATAAGCGAAAAGTAGCAAAGTCGACCCCATTGGTCACTATCCCCATGTTCCTGAGAACCTCATGACAGCTGTCTAAATAATCATGGGGATCCTCGGAAGATGCACCACTGAAAGTGGTATTGAAGAGCTTGATGAAACCTATCCAACCTCCCCAAAGCCTCCGATGACGTAGTTGATCTATCACCGTTATGTGCTGCTGCTCGGCTGAAGAAGCGGTACATGACTTCGCCATTCGTGAAAGGACAAAAGTAGAGGTTTCGATTTGGCAGTGAGAGACCAAAATCGCACGACAGAGAAGAATAGAAGTGAGATTTTCCTAGATCTATAGCCTCTGGGATAAATACAGACGTCTCTGTGTCGATTCCTCAGACTCTACTAAGCTTGTCTGTGAATTTTAAGACCTATGTAACCTAGAGCTCTGATACCAACTTGTTATGGCCCAGAATTTCTATCCTCGGGAGTCATTATGGTGCTCGTGTAAGCTAGGCAAGCCGAATATTAAAATAATGAGAAATGTGGAAGACGAAAAACTTAATAGTTGAACCAAACACTACTATATAATCTGAAGTATAATACTGCCCAGAATTTGGTGTCACAAGTCACGAACTATCTAAGAATACTACAAATAAGGTCTGAATGAAAGTACACAAATTTGTCTCTAAATAAGTAAAAATAGAATGAGAAATGATCAGACAAGACGCTAAGGCCCACGGACATCTGCATGACTACCTCAGGTTTCCTGAGCGGATTGAAGGCAACACCCTGGCTGCGGTCCAAGCGCTCCGGTATCAGTATCTGCACACTATGCAGAGTTTAGTATCAGCACAACTGACCCAATGTGCTGGTAAGTGTCAAGCCTAACCTCGGCGAAGTAGTAACGAGGCTATGACCAGAATACCAACTAAAACCTGTACAGTTAAATCATATATAATGAAAATAAAAGCAAATAATTTCAGCTAATGTTAGGCAGGGAAAACATGTTGCAGGGAGTAACAGATAGCAACAGAATAATAGTAGAGAAATGTAAAGAATGCCATAAATCAATTACCAACAAAAGATAAGGAAATAAGAAATAAGTACACATGTAACACCGTTTCAGGCGTAAAACCTGCTCCTATTTCATATAGTACCGTTACAGGCATGTAGCCCGCTCCTATTTCATATATTACCGTTGCAGGCGTACAACCCGCTCCCATTTCATATATACCATTGCAGGCGTGTAACCCGTTCCCATTTCATATATTATCGTTATAGGCGTGCAACCCATTCTCATTTCATACATTACCGTTGTAGGCATGCAACCCGCTCCCATTTCATTTATCAATACTAATCATAAAAGAATTCCGGCAAGGAAATAATAATATAACAACAGCATTCCGGCAAAGGAACAATAATATAAAAACAATAACCCGGCAAAGGAATAACAACATAACAACATTATCCCGGCAAGGGAATAATAATATAACAACAATATCCCGGCAAGGGAACCATAATGATAATCCTTATATGAAGCACGAATAAATTACAACGGAGTCAGAACAATTACAATACAAGACTCACGGACATGACACCAGCATATATATACTCGCGAGCATTCCTATACGTTGTACCCCACAATTAAAACATAGCAAATAAGGCACAAGTCATAATCCCTCAATCTAAAGTTAGACCAAACACTTACCTCGATGTCACAAACACAATTCAAGCCTCAACAATTCCTTTACCTCTTGATTCCATCATCAATTCGCTCGTATCTAGCCACAAGTTACTTAAATATATCAACAAATGCTAAATGAATCAATTCCAATGCATGAAAACAGGTTTTCTAAAGTTTTTCCCAAAAAGTCAAAAATTACCCCGGGGCGCACATGATCAAAATCCGAGGTTCGAACCAAAACCCGATTACCCATTCCACCACGAATCCAAATATTCACTTTATTTTGAAATTGGACAGCAAATCAAGGTCTAAATTACCAAAAATTAAAAATTCTAGGTTCTACCCAAACATCCAATTTTCCCCATGTAAACCTTTGATTTTCAGTTAAAATCATGAGAAAAGACGTTAAAGATTAATAAAAATAAGTTAGAAATGATTTACAATCGATTTGGAAGAGTACTTGTCTTTGAAAAATCGCCCAAGAGTGTTTTAGGTTTGAAAGGGTTTGAAAAGTGAAAGATTTTCAGATAAGTTATGAATTTACAGGTCGCAGATGTCGTAATTGCGAACCCTTCAGAAGCCTGCTATCATCGCATTTGCGATTAATGTTCGCAACTGTGAACTCTTTTGCGATAGGATTGTCGTATTTGCAATGACTGGGGATTTTAGGGGGTTTACGCATTTGCGATTAACACGTCGCATTTGCGACCCAAAGCAGCCCAGGTCGTCTTCGCATTTGCGATGAAACTTCGCATTTACGAGCTCGCGTTTGCGAAGCCTGCTGACCTGCAACATACCAGCTAAAATTTGCAACTTCCTAAGTCCAAATTTCACTCCGTGGCCTATTCAAAACTTACATGTCCCCTCGGGGCTCCAAACCAAATATGCACACTAACCCAAAAACACCATACAGACTTGCTCTTACAAACAAATTACCAAAATAACATCAAAAACTATGAATTTAGCATCAAAATTCAAGAAAATCTCAAGAACTTTCAAAGTTTCAATTTTTACAACTAAGATTCCGAATCACGTCATATGACCTCCGTTTCTTACCAAATTTTACATGTTCAACTTAAATCACATATAAGACCTGAATCGATCTTCAAAATCAAAAATATGGGAACGACACCATCATATTCCATATATATATATATATATATATATATATATATATATATATATATATATATAATTTTCTTTAAAAATATATTTCTCGGCCTTGGGATCTCGGAATTCGATTACGGGTATACACCCAACTACCATATTTTTCTACGGATCCTCCGGGACTATCAATTCACGGGTCCGAGCCCGTTTATCCAAAATATTGATCGAAATCAATCTAAAGTTATTTTAAACGCAAAATTCATCATTTTTCATAAATTTTCACATAATGGCTTTCTCGATACACGGCCGGACTGCGCACGTAAATCGAGATGAGACAAAAGGAGGTTTTAAGGCCTCGGAACACAGAATTCATTTCTAAAACAAGTGATGACCTTTTGGTCATTACATATTTCAAGAATATTTTTGTCGTCTAATATTTAGTGTAAAATATTCTTGCATTTATAATAATATCCATGTATATAAATAAACTCAGTATAATACAATACATTTTCCCAAAAAAATTTATATTAATTTTAAAACTGTTAAAACTATACATTTCTAAAGATATACATTGCCTTATTCCATTTTTCCCCTGTCCAAACCTTTTCCCCCTTTTAACTTCGTGGATAAGGCAATTCAAATGGGATTATTTGGTATGCTAAGGCAGACGCTACTCTTCAATTTCATAGTGCCACGTCGGCACAAACTAAAGCTACTATTGGTTAAACAACGTCACTTACATGTTAAAGTGATCCAATTTAATGTTCCTTTTACTAATTGCAAGTGTTTCCTAACAACTTCTACTCGCTCTGCGCGAGTCCAAAATAAAATTCTTCCAAACCAAGAGAAACGTGGCAACTTTCTGTAGCGCGTGGAATGCAAACACACATAAAACGAATGCCGGTTTCCATTATGCCGACGACGACGTAGTTGTAAAATCTGTGTGCTTACGTGTTGACCATCCCCAATTAAGTTTTAGAAATTACAACAAAAACCTGAACAATATAAACTTATCGGTCTTCAAATATAACGGCTTTGATTCTGTCCATTTTCAGTGACGCGGATATTTCTTATACCCAAAGAGAGAAAAGTTCGATCTTAGGGGTTCTGTAAATGTGCAGTAGATTGACAGAATAAGTGTGTGTAAAAATTGGAGTGATGGTGGAAGAAACTGAGGTTAATGAGCTGAAGAAGAAGGGGAATGAGACGAGGAGAAATCAAAGGAAATTGGGCCGATCAGCAATTTGGGCTGTTTTGGTGTTGATAATAGCATTGGGTGCAGCATTCTTCCATACCCAAAAGGGGAAGCCGTGTCCTTGTTTTCAGGTTCCTTTGCTCAATTCCCTATGTCATTTTTTCAGGGTTTAGCTATCTTGTTTTGTTTTGTTTAAATAGAGGAGTTTAAGTTTTGTTTTGCAGGAAACTCTATTTGATAAGCATTGATTGATAGCTTAGAATAAATTGGGAGTAACCAGCTATAGTAGGTTAAATTAGAATGATTTACATTGTCAATGCATATAACTTACATCTAATATAGCAATAAGGACTTGTTGATGAGTACTTATTCAAATTCCTAGTAGCATGGTGCAAATTTTTGTGTTACTGATCTTGCAAATTGTGGGATTTGTGTTGTTGAAATAAACATGAGAATGATCCTTATGTATGTACAAGTCCTTAAAACTGGAAACATCAATTGCCGATGTTGTAAACTCTGGCATTCTGCAATTATAATGAAATTAATTAGCTTGTTGTTGAAGATGGGCATTTTAAAAGAATTGATCTCACAAAGCAAGCTAATCTTCGTTTTGCTTTATTATGGTGGGTGGCTAAAGCTTAGTTTTGATGCCAAAATCGTTTGGTTTAACCTTGCAGTTCCTAGCTTGTAACTAAATGTGTTATAATTTTAGTTTAATCAATGGCAATCATGAAGACCTTTGGGTGCTCATGAGTATATTTTGTACATTTATATCAGCAAGAATCTGAATATTCTCTGAGTTGCCTGTGAAATTGACTTTTAGGACATGTAACTGATATGTTTATCCCTGCATGCTTACTGGAATTTAAAAGATTGTGGTGCTTCTAGCTATTTGAATTTTAGAATGGTCACTGACTGCTTGCTTTATCTTGACCTTAATGCAGGATTCTAGAAAATATACTGGAATAGTTGAAGACTGCTGTTGTGATTACGAAACAGTTGACGCTATTAATGGGGCTGTGCTGCATCCTTTACTCCAAGGGCTTGTTACAACTCCTTTTTTCAGATACTTTAAGGTGTGGTACAAAATCTAACCAATATGAGGAGAGTGACTGATTTTTTATCACTTCTACGATAACAGTTATCACCATATTTTGTCCGCTTAATCAAAAGTTCAAAAGTAGAATTGAGGATTATAGACTTACTACAAAGAAATCTTTGACAGGAAGCTGATGATTCATATTTTCAATGATATAGATGGTTTTGGGTTTTTTCCTCTATTTTCCTGTTTAAGGTTGGTTTGGTCGCCAAGGATTGCAAAGTTAATTGTTGTGACTTTGCGGCATTTGGTTATCAGGGTAGTTGTGGGCAAAGCAATTTAAAACTTCTCACGGTGTGAAAAATGTAGGAAGCTTGAAGGAAAATGGTTTCTTCTTTTAGCCTTTGCCTTCTTTTTCCAAGCCTATGTATGCAAGAAAGACTTCTGAACTTGACATCCAAAAAAATCCTAAGGAAAAGATTCTTCACATTTTATTTTTATAATAAGCCCAAAACCAAGGTCAATCGCTTACCTTTAATTTGAAATCGTCGAAAGGTGATTTGTCAACCTAATCTATATACAATGGATGCAGGTTAAGCTGTGGTGTGACTGCCCTTTCTGGCCTGATGATGGTATGTGTAAGTTACGAGATTGCAGTGTATGTGAATGTCCAGAAAATGAATTTCCCGAATCTTTTAGGAGACCGCCACTTGGCCTTCCCGCTGATGATCTGAAATGTCAAGAGGGAAAACCAGAGGCAGCTGTTGACCGCACTCTCGACTCTAAGGTTTTCAGGGGATGGATAGAGGTAGATAACCCTTGGACAAATGATGATGAGACAGATAATGGTAATTGTTCTATCTTTATCAATGCACAGTGGAAGTTTTTCCACTCTACATTTTTGGAATCTTTGTGTATCTTTCCAGATGTTTTGTTGGTGGCTTCACCTACTAACAACTTTGTGAGCATAGGATGAAGCACAACAGAAGTTTGAATATCAATTTGCACTATTTTGAACTTTTTAAACCCAACATCTGTATTGAACTGGTAGTTTAACACCTATATGAAGCTTTGTATGATTTCGTTACTTCTTGAAGGTTTCTCTTTAGATTACTACAAAATTGTTGAACTTCCTCATTGCAGATGAGATGACATATGTCAATCTCTTACTGAACCCAGAGCGTTACACTGGTTACACTGGTCCCTCAGCTAGGCGAATATGGGATGCTGTATATTCAGAGAATTGCCCAAAATGTGAGTCAATAACTTCAATTGGTTTGAAGCCATTTGTTTTCTCGATCTTCTTATGAGTCGTATTTAAAATTACATTCAGAGAGAGGCCATTGAAATGTGAAAATACCTTCTCAAGCTAAGCTGTTAAATCGTTGAACTCTGCTGGTACTCGTGCAATTACTTCCCCTTGTGGTGCAGTATTGTCTTTGCCAATTATTATCATATCTACCGACCTATTTCCAGTGTGAACTGAACATGGAAGTTACAATTTTTTGGGCAGATGCATCTGGAGAGATTTGCCAGGAGAAAAAGGTTTTATACAAGCTAATATCTGGTCTCCACTCTTCAATCTCAATACACATAGCTGCTGATTATCTTCTTGATGAAACTAAAAACCTGGTTAGTTCGCATTCAATATGCTGCATGTTTCCATTATTCCTTGCCAAAAATTGATAAATTACGCTTGCAAAAGCTTACAACATCAGGCCAAACCTGTTACATCCATATAATATTCATTAGGAAGTGTGAACTATTCTTCTTCAGAGCGTTTTAACTGGAAACTTTACTACTTTGCTGCAATTTCAGTGGGGTACAAATCCAGATCTGATGTATGATCGTGTTCTGCAATATCCTGATCGTGTCAGAAACTTGTATTTTACTTTCCTCTTTGTTCTCCGAGCTGTAACAAAAGTAAGTACTCACTCCACATGCCTATATGTTGGTAACTCCTAGAATGTTAACTTTGTATAAATTATTTTATTGGGTTATTTATTCCCTTCTTAATGTACTATACAGGCAAAAGATTACTTGGAACAGGCTGAGTATGATACTGGTAATCCTGAGGAAGACCTTAAAGCACAGTACCTTATGCGACAGCTGCTATACAGCCCCAAACTGCAGGCTGCATGTCCAGTTCCTTTTGACGAAGCTAAACTGTGGAAAGGCCAAAGTGGACCTGAGCTAAAGCAGCAGATTCAAAAGCAATTCAGGAATATCAGGTTTCAGTTGAACTGTTCTCAAGTTAATTTCTTAAATTGAGAAAATAAAGGTGCTAAAGGCTATTATCTTGCTTATACATGCTGCATTAATCCATTTTCACACTATTTTGAGTCACCTCCATCGGTACATTTATAGTGCAGTCCATTTATCCAACTGTCAGCAGATATTTTAACTTTAGAAAGAATAGGGAAGATGAATTAATGAGGTTGCGTTGGTGTGAAGACCGCAGAAAGATGCAAAAATCTTGTGTATGTTGTTTAAATGATGTTGGTGGTATTTAGTTTACCGTATGAATGACCAATTTGGTATGCACTTTTCATGTTGCAGCGCTATCATGGATTGTGTTGGATGTGAAAAATGTCGACTGTGGGGAAAGCTCCAGGTTCTTGGTCTTGGAACTGCACTGAAGATTCTCTTCTCAGTTGATGGTGAATATCGCCATGATCAACACGTGAGCTTTCTGTCGTCTTCCTTCATTTGCAGACCTCTCTCTCTCTCGGGAACAAATACGTGTTATTCACCGTCAGTGTTGTCTTTGTATGTTTTACAGCTGCAGTTGCAAAGAAATGAAGTGATTGCTCTGGTAAACCTTCTTAATCGACTATCAGAATCGATCAAACTTGTACAGGAGATGAGCCCTACATTTGAGAAGACAATCGGGGGGCTAAGTCTACAGCCAGCTGCTAAGCTAATAAGTTCATGGAAAAGACTGTGGAAAACAGTAGTAGGGGATAGGTAAACATCACTCTCTGTTGTTTGTGATTAGTTATTTGAATATAAGTGTCAGGTGATTTAGCTTCTGCTGCAATAAATGATTTTTTATAGTGTAGAACTGAATTTCAATTGGTTCTACAGGATTTACAACAAAATCAAACTATAAATGAGGAAGTAGGGAGAAATACCTCCCCACTTTCATGCATCCATGATTGAACATCCACTCATGTTTCTTTTCCACTTCTTTTTTGTTTTTGGGCCAATTAGTTTGATGCTACTAATTATTTTTTTTCAACAAAAACTTTTGCAACTGTCCAAGCACCTGAAAACTGTTCTCTGATTGGAAGTTTTCGCGACATGTCATTCGCTGGAACTTCTCTAATATGTTGTCATCCTTTAGTACCAGGCTCCTGAAAAGGAAGAAAAGGACTGACCTGATATATTAATGGGTCATTTCTGTTTTGATTTCTGGGGGAATTTATGCGCACAGTTATGTCGCATTAAACACATTAAAAGCTTTCTCATATACAAGCTTACTTCTATCAAGAAATGCTAAAAAGCCATGTACATTAATAGTGTGTCTCTAACCATTCTTCCCATGCAATCCCTTATTAATGGAGATCAGTAGTTCATGACAGCAAAGTTTAATCTTTTCGTGAAAAAAAATTTCTTTTGAGTACAGTCTCTTATCCAATTGTTTGATTTCACTATTGCTAGTATTGGTTTTCTTTTGTCCATACTTCTTGTATGTGGGAATGGTTGGGAGTATAACATTTTATTGAGGAAGATCAGAAGTTACTTTGTTCCAGAGAGGTCATGTGGGAAGAAGGAAAACTGCAATAGAACACCCTCCAACTTATTAACTTCAACTTTGAAAATGTCTCATTCCTTTGGTCTGGTGTTTTGCCTTTAAACAGGTTCTTCCTTATAAGCTCCTTTCTGATGCAATAAAGTTGATGCCATTCCCCTTGATGACAGGGTCTGCTGTTTATTTTGAATGGACATGCTTGATAAAATACACATTTTTTATCGAGTTTAATGCATTACATGTCAATGATGACATATACATGAATTTACTGGTCGTTGTTGTTGTCTGCTGTTGATGACATATACATGAAACAAGAAAATGGATGGTTCTTGTCTGGTTTTTTCCTTTATTCTGGCTCCTGGTCCTGCTATTTATGGGTGTAAAGGTTCATAACTGAAGTAGGAAGTTCCTTCTGGATAAGAAGGGGAAGTGTCAGCTAAAACTTCTCGTATTTGGTATTCTGTTTTCAGGTTGAGGAAGCATCCATTGTAGCGGGTCATTTTATAAAATTTTGGTGTATAATGATGTAAAGAATGAATACAACTGAACAGCTGAAAGGTGAGAGTCATTGAGATAATTTCTACAGCCGGATAGCATACAAGGATACAGATGAATGAAGGGATCAGTGTCTGAAATTTGCAAAGACAGAAACCATTTTTACAGGGTAACTGGAAATTAGAAGTGTATCACTTTATCATGTATCTTTTCGGGATCCCCTTGAATGTTGTAACATTATTGTTGAAATTTTGTCTCTGTACCTGAATGAAAAGAGAGAATTCTGCTTCTAATGTGATATTTTTATCCCAACCAACATGTTAGAACTGTGAAGACAATGTTCTTCTCAGTAGCATTCAAGTTTAAAAATTTAGATAAGTAAAACAGAGAATCGTTTTGTGCGCAAATAAATTATGCCGTAGTCATGAAATAATTAGCTCTCTTACTGTTATTTCATATCTTCCTTCTTAAAATGAAAAGTTTGTGCATTGACCATGATTATGCAAAGGACTTCCAATAGATTAAGTAATACTACTGAGACAACCATTATTATAAACTAAATCAAGTTCTCAGTATAATGCACCTTCACTTGCTTAACGGACCCAGGAAAACTTGAACTCACCTGGTAATTGAGACAGTTAATTTTTTGCAGGTATTATAGGGGCAGCCTCAACGTTGCCTTTGTTTATAGTTTTGCTTCCTTTTTATTTGATTATATAACTTACTATATTTCACTAGTATGATCTTTATTTGAACTGTAAAATTTCAAAGTTATAATCAACATATTAATCGTCTTGTTTAAATGAACATTGCATCGTACAAAAAATTTAGCTAAGTTTACACCAACCAATGCCTTGTTTTTCACATGGTTACAGTCTTACACGTTGTTCCTTTGCTTCCTTTATCCTACTACTTTGTTGTTGCTATTGTTTGTAACTTTTTTTTATTGTTCCTTGAGCCGAGAGTCTATCGGAAATAGCTTCTCTATCTTTGTAGGGATAAGATCTACGCAGAGGGAGACCCAGGATTTGAGCACGACGGAGCACCACTATGTGCTAATCACTAGCGATAAAATTCGACGTGCAACTCTTTGAAAATTTAATGATTATAATGACTTATCATCCACGTATAAACAAAAAGAAGTTCTAAAGGAAAAAGAACACCGAACAAAGAGAGATTTCTTTGCAAATTGGCTGCTACGGAAAGGAAAAATATTTGATTAAGCATATTTCGCACTTTAAAATTTCTAGTCTTTTTAATTAAAAAAAATGGGCCAGGGAGCAAAAAGGCGTTCAAACTTTAAAGAAATCAAAAGTAAGGGTATGTTAATAGTAAAAAAAATAAAAAAAAGTCTAAAACTCTTAGTTTCTATTGCCGAGTTGGAGTCAATGTAAATGATGAAGAAGGCAGTAGCATAAAGATTTGTATTTTTATATTTGTGAAGTGATAAGTTGTAATTTGAAAGATTTAATTTTAAGGAATGAATCTGAAAGAAAAAAAATTAACTAAATTGACTATTATGTATTAGAAGTTAGAACTAAACTATAATTGAATTCAGAAAAATAAAGAAAAAAATAAAACCATTTGTTATTAAGTATAAAGCAAGTACGTTATATTCAATGAACTAAAAAATGTTGAAGAAGAGATTCGAACACGAAACATTCAGCAAACAAGAGAATTTGAGCATCCAACACAATCACTTTTTTCGCCCGTCTTATTGTGTCCAAGGGCACAACTAAAATATTTAAGGGGTCAAGCGCATATATATAAATATATATATATATATATATATATATATAAGGTTTTTGCCAAGGCTAACAGGGTTTCACGACCCCTATAAATAAGGTTTTTGCCAAGGCTAACGGGGTTCCGTGACCCCTCTACCTGCAACGTAGGTTCGCGTCTACGTTTAAGTATATATTATCTTCTCCAGACTTTACTTGTAGAATTACATTATTGTTACAGTGTTATCAAGAGATGAGAAGCAACCCAACTAACTAGCGAAGCTATTCTTTCCTTCAATTTCTCATTTCATGATTCCTATTTTCTGCGAATTTGCTGCATGTATATGTAAGGAAGAAGCCATCTTGGATCTTCTACTATAGTTGTACATACAATCAGGATAAAACAAAAATTATAGAACAACTCTTGTGGTTGATCCAATATTACAAAACCACCGTGTGCGAGTAATAAGTATTATAAAGAACGTACGTTGACGTGTCAAATCTCCCCTCAAATTTTAAATACAAATCACATCGCATTCTTCAAGTAAGTGTTTTGGGTTCTCTGCTCAACGCCCTCATGATTAATGGGCACATCCAATAAGCCGTCGCCAACCAAGGTGAGGGCGGGACCTGGACGTGATGGCGAAATTGACGTCGTTTAGAGCTTAACTTCTTTAGTAAGTGAAAGCCACCAACTTTTTTACTTTTTTTATTATTTCGAGGGAGGCCTCCTACTATATAAAGGAGACCTCCACATTATAGCAGGTATTATGATTATTTACGGACAATACAATTTCTCTCTATATCTCTATCTCCAACTATTGCTTCTATCTTAAGCTAAGACGCTTTCCTCTATCTTCAAGATCTAGAACTATAATATTTTCTATCAAAATTTCTAGGTCAAATTATATTTGATTACGATTTACCCTTTTTTATCTTTTGATTATTTTCTAAAGCTTACAAAGCACATCGATAAATTTTGAGTTAAAAAATTTGGTGCCGTCTATGGTGATTTCGAGAATCAAAACCATAGTTTGCACCTAGAGAACAACCGACAACTATTCTTTACACTACACGAACAAAAATGGCTGAAAACAACGCAAGAGTGAAAGCGATAGCAGATGTTACAACCAACCTCATCGGGCCTCTCAATGAAGCCGGTGAAGAGGGTGTTTCGATTACAACCCCTAGCACCACAACGAGTGGGGAGATCCCACCTCCCCCACATGAAGATCTGACGATCTTGCGGGAAAAGGGTGTTTCTACATCTGCAACCAAAGAAGTACCCTCGGAGGTCAAAAAGCTACTAGAACAGTGGCTAACAGGCACCCTAAGTGGCTGGATCAAAAAGTCACCACAGGTAGCATCGGGTGTGCACCAAAAGTAGATCTTACCGCTGCCATGGTAGAACCTAAAATGGCACGAGCAAATGACATGCAAGGCGAAGTACAGGCCAATGATGGCGCACTCACAGCCATTCTTAAGAAGATGGAGCAGATGGAAAACGAAAACTGATCACTTCGTGACCAGATGAAGGAACACCAGGAAGAGGATACACAAAATCCCCGGTGCCCCCAAGTTACTACCAAAGAGCGACGTGGGAAAAATTGTTGAACAACCTTAAGCTGAGGAGGGTGCCCCGTATTAAAATGCTACCCTACCTTAGAGTATACGATGGAACCACAGATCCCGAAGATCATCTAATCCACTATGTCACGGCTATAAAGGGCAACGACCTGTCAAAAGAACAGGTACTGTCAGTACTGCTAAAAAAGTTTGGTGAAGTGATGATAGGAGGAGCCCTGACTTGGTACTCCCAGCTACCGGCTAAGGTCATTTCTACGTTCGAGGAAATAGGGGACAAGTTCGTCACCGCCCATGCAGGAGCAAAGAAGGCAGAAGCAAGGGTTAATGATATCTTCGCCGTTTGTCAAACCACAGGAGAAGGACTCAGGGACTTCTTAGCCAGGTTTAACAGGGTAAGGATGAGCCTACCCAACGTATCGGAAGGCATGGCAGTGGCCGTTTTCCAGAACGGACTAAGCATAGATGGTTCAAGGGCGACCAAGAAGCAACTAAGGCGTCTCATGAAGTACCATCCTACCACATGGGAAGAAATCCATAAAGCCAATTTTGCCGAGGTAAGAGCATATGAAGACGACCTAAACGGTCCGACCCAACGGTTGACGGCAATACATCCAGAAATCAGGAGGGATCTACGCATTGAAGGACGGCGGGAACAAATTCCGCGTCTCAACAAGGAAAGGCACCAGCCTTAGGCCAGATCCTCTCACCCGCCGCCACTGTGACAGACGGATGCACTATAGTGACATGTCGCTCCATTCCGAAATGAAAGAGTTATGCCTCATTTATTATCCGCCCATAACTTTTACATTTCTCCTTCAGTGATAGTGTACGCACTAGAGAAGCTGGGCAGCAAAGTACAATGGCCGACGAAGATGAAATCAGACCCCACCACAAGGAAATCAATATGTCAGTTCCATCAGGAACGAGGGCACAAACCCAGGATTGCATAGACCTATGGAAAGAAGTGGTCCGAATGCTAAATCAGGGGTACCTGAGGGAGCTACTCAGCGACAAAGGAAAAACCAACTTTGCACGCGGACGTGAGCAACCCCATGGACTGCTGAAGATGCCCCCCAGCACGTATGATTAATATGACTATCGGAGGCGGTGACGTCAAACTCACCACCATGCACAAATTGAAGCGAACCATTGCTCACGAACGGTATGACGATTTCGAAGATAGTATCACCTTCGATAAGTCCGATGCCGACGGTTTGTGTTTCCCTCACTATGATGCTTTAGTTATCACTTTACGTATCGCAGATACAGATGTCAAAAGAATCATGATTGATGAAGGAAGCGGTGCTTTTATTATCCACCCGAGGGTCCTCATACAAATGGGACTCTGAGGAATAATACTGCGCTATATAACACTAACTGGTTTCAATAATGCAGTGGAACGGACTTCCCGAGAGATATCCCTACTCGTTCTAGCGGGAGGAGTCATGCTGGAGACAAATTTCCACGTGATGGACCAGGAAATGACATACAATGCCATCATAGGATGCCCATGGATACACGCCATACGAGCAATCCCGTCAAGATTTTACCAAATGATTAAATTCCCTACCACATGGGAAATATTCCGCATCCGAGGCAAGCCGCGCACCGCAAGGGAATGCTACAAAATAGCTCAAGATTGCTCCCACACCAAACAACTTAAGGGGGCGAGTGCAGAGGCATAGCAATCAGCTATGTCGGGGAATAAGGTCGACCCGACAAAGAACACCATTAAAGATCCTGATACCATAGAGGCCTGTATAGCTACGGTCGAATATCTCGACCCAGTCCAATTGGACCACACCGACCTCTCAAAGAAAGCCTACATCGGACACGGACTCACTAATCCAAGTAAGTATCATGAGTTTATAACTAACCATGCAGACCTGTTTGCTTTTTCCCATTCAGACATTCCAGGGATCCTGCGAGACATCACCACTCACAAGCTAAACATTGACTCATTACACCCGTCCGTGCGGCAAATGAGGAGGAAATCAATACCGCTATCAACGAAGTGATCAGTGAGGAAGTATACAAACTACTAGCCAACAGCTCCATCAAGGAATCAAAGTATCCCTAATGGGTCGCCAATGTTGTCATCGTGAAAAAGAAAAACGTGAAGTGGAGAATGTGCGTGGACTTAACCGACCTAAATAAGGCGTTCCCAAAGGATTCATTCCCAATGCCCCACATCGATAAACTGATTGACGCCACCGCAAGACACGAGCTGCTGTGCTTCCTAGACACTTATTCTGGTTACAATCAGATCATGATGGCCGAAGAGGACCAGGAAAAACAACTTTTATCACCCACCAAGGGACATATTGCTATAAGGTAATGCCTTTCGGACTCAAAAATGCAGGAGCTACGTACTAGAGACTGGTCACCAAGATGTTCAAAGAATAACTCCGTAAGACCATGAAAGTGTACATCGACGACATGTTGGTAAAATTAGCAAAGAAAGAAGTACCACATCAACCACCTAAAGGAAGCCTTCGAGATATTAAGGAGATACAGAATGAAGCTGAACCCTGAGAAGAGCGCCTTCGGTGTGGGCTCAGGGAAATTATTAGGTTTCCTTGTATCACAACGAGGCATCGAGTCAACCTACCACATCAAGGCAATAAACGCCACACCTGAGGTGTTGAACAGCAAAAATAGGTACAAAAACTAACAAGGCGGATAGCCGCTCTATCCAAATTCATATGGCGATCCTCCAACAGGTGCCATAAATTTTTCAATGTGCTGAAAAAAGACCAAGGATTACAGTGGAATGAGGAATGCGTCGAAGCCTTAAGAAGGCTAAAAGTGTACCTATCCTCACCGCCCCTGCTAGTGAAAGCAAGCCCATGTGAACCTCTGTTGGTGTATCTGGCCACATCCGAGGTTGCCGTCAGCGGAGTCCTGGTCCGCGAAAACAAAGGTACAAAATCTCCTATTTAATACATTAGCAAAACATTATTAGATGCCGAGATATGGTATCCACACCTTGAGAGGCTATCTCTGTCATTAGTCGTGGCTTCACGGAAGCTTCGGCCTTATTTTGAATGCCACCCCATAAAAGTGGTAACGGTATTCCCGTTGAGAAGCGTCCTACACAAGACTGAATTATCAGTCCGGCTCGCAGATGGGCCATTGAGCTCAGCGAGCATGACATCTTGTACCACCCAAGAACCGCTATCAAGTCGCAAGTACTTGCCGATTTTATAGCAGATTTCAGCATAGAAATCCTGCCAGGGGCGAAAGGAGAGGCACAATGTGTCTCGCTCAATACCGACCTATGGTCTCTCTATACTGACAGTGCTGCCAATGCATTGGGATCGGGACTCGTCCTCGAGGTTCCCACAGGCGAAATAATTCACCAGTCTATACAATGCCCTGAAGTTACGCATAATGAGGCCGAGTACGAGGTCGTAATTGAAGGTATGAAACTAGCCATCAAGTATGGGGCTCAACAAATTATTCTCCATTGCGATTCCCAAATTGTGGTAAATCAGGTCAGCGGGACTTACCAAATAAAAGAGCAATGGCTGCAAACCAAATAAAAGAGCAAAGGCTGCAAAAATACCAGTCAAAAATCCATAGGCTGATGGCTGAGTTTGACGAGTACCGCCTCGAGCAAATTTTGAGGGCACAGAACATCGAATCAGACAGCCTAGCAAAACTTACCACTACAAATTTTCACAAGGAAAGCGTGGTCACCCTCCTCCATTCAGCCATCGACCATAGTGACGTATGCTCTTTAAATCTCACTTAGGACTGGAGCAACCAATTTGTATCCTATCTACAGGATGGAACGCTGCCACTCAACAAAAAAGAGACAAAGAAACTCCGCGTGCGAACTGCCTGTTATTGCTTGATAAACAACGTACTCTACAAAAGAACGTTCAGTGGACCTTTGGCCAAGTGTCTAGGGCCGCACAAAACGGGTCTAGTGCTCGAAGAAGTGCATGAAGGTCATTGCTACACCCATACAGGCAACCGGGCCCTCGTACGATGCCTCATACGGGTTGGGTTCTACTGGCCTACTATGAAGAAAGAAGCAGCGAAATACGTTCGTCGGTGCGAGCAATGCCAAAAATACGCCCCCATGACACACCAACCAGGAGAACCTCTCCACTCGGTCACATCCCCATGGCCATTCATCTATTGGGGAATGGAAATAGTCGGACCCTCCCCACGGGAAGAGGAAAGGTATGGTTCCTACTAGTTTTAACTGACAATTTCTCTAAGTGGGTTGAAGCAGGTGTGTACGCGCAAATACGCGAACAGGAGATCATCGCCTTCATATGGAAAAATATCATATGTCGCTTTGGCATCCCCAAGAAAATCAGCTGCGACAACGGACGGCAATTTGTCGATCAAAAAATGACAAAATTCTTCGAAAAATGGCATATCAAGCGAATACTCTCAACGCCATACCATCCTGCCGCCAATGGCCAAACAGAATCCTCCAACAAGATGACACTAAATATACTAAAAAAGAAACTTGAGGAAGCTAAAGGGCTATGGCCCGAACTACTGCTAGAAGAATTATGGGCCCATCGGACCACACCCAAATCCAGCACAAGGGAAACACCATACTCACTGGTCTACGGAACTGACGTGGTCATACCAGTCGAGGTCGGTGAACCAAACTTGAGGTACTCGCACACCAGCGGAACAGAAAATGACATGAGCATGTTCCAAGACCTCAACGAAGCCGACGAAAGGAGATAAATGGCCCACATCCAAATGGTGGTCCAAAAACAATAGGTCGAAAGACACTACAACAAGAGGGCCAAGATAAGACCACTCAAAATGGGAGACTATGTGCTCAAAGCCAAGACATTGGAATCCAAAGACCCAAGCGAAGGAAAATTGGGAACTAATTGGGTCGGAACCTAAAAAATCATAGCAGCAGCCAATAAAGGAGCATTCCAGTTGAAAAACAATGGAAGGGAAAACGCTGCAAAACAATTGGAATGTCACCCACCTAAAGTATTTCGATTTCTGAAAGGCGTCTCCCGAATCGTACTCTTTTTCCCTTACCCGAGTTTTATCCCAATTGGGTTTTCTCGAGGAGGTTTTAAACGAGGCAGCGAAGGGGACACCTGGAGATATTTGCGGAACAAGTTTATCATATCAACCTCTCCACACGCTCTCCAGGCCAACATGATAAAGGGACTAGACTAGCATGATCTCAAGTGCATAAATGGCTACGGCCATCTCCAATGTATAAACGGCTACGACTATCTCTAATGTATAAACGGATACGGCCATCTCTAATGTATGAACGGCTACGGCCATCTCCATTGTATAAACGGCTATGGCCATCTCTAGTGTATAAACGACTACGACTATCTCCAATGTATAAACAGCTACGGCCATCTCTAATGTATAAACAGCTATAGCCATATCCAATGTATAAATGGCTATGGCCATCCCCGATACACAAATGGCTACGATCATCTCCAATGCGCAAATGGATAAGGACATCACTGCCAACAGTCAACCCAGTTGACTACGGCAAGCAAGTGATTTGATGACAGTCGAAGTCACCCATATAGCCAAGGACATCAACAAGTTATGACCAAGTGCATCAACTTAATTTTGGCCAAGGCCATCGAATTCATCATGGCCAAGGCCATCATCGCCAATAGTCGACCCAGTTCAACTACGGCAAGCAAACGATTCGACGACAGTCGAAGTCACCCATATGGCCAAAGCCATCAACAAGTTATGACCAAGGTCATCAACTTCATTCTAGCCAAGACCGTCAAATTGATCATGTCCAAGTCTATCGCCGTCAAACATCGGTGCAGATCGACCACGAAAAATAACCAAGTGACTCGACGACAGTAGAAGTCACACTCACGGCTAAGGCCGTCAAAATTACGTGGCTAAGGCCTAGTTCGATTGCGGCATAAAGCACATGAACGTCGAGCAAAAATGCAATAAAAAATCCAAGTAAAAGAGCACCCTCTCCACGAAGACATGACACCAAAAAATAAGAAGGCAAAGGAAACATTAGAAGAAAGCTATACTTCATTATCTCCAAAAAACATACATATACATCCGACCCTGAAAAGGGACCCAGTTACATACAAAAGATATATATATATATATATACACAAGCCCTAAGAGCCTTTGCCACTTCGTCTGCCGTGCCCTTCTTGCCCGCCATTCGGTCTGTCATGACCCCAGGAGGGTAAGCCTTAGAAATCCAAGAGCCGGACTCTAAATGGTTGGTGTCTTCAGATTTACAGCCCATTCTATTAGGGGAATCAGAGCTATAACCACAAGCGGCACGGGTGATACGGGCTAAGCGCCTCTGTTCCTCAACCTCCGCCTCAGTAGCTCGACCAGTAGAGAAATACTCCTTGAGCACGACTAGCCTAGACTCGGCATACACCCATATTTTGTGCGCCTCACGATGCATGTCATCTTCGGTCTTTGATAAAGCGTCCTGCTCAAGGTCTCAACTTCGGCCGCCTTGGCATTGAGTTCAGCAGTTAAAGCAATGACTCTGACCTGCAACTGATCCACCGCCACCGCTATCCCACGGCTTATCTCAAGTTTCTCCTCTTTCGTACATGGCCATGTCCGTGTCAGGACTGGGCCATGTACGTGTCAGGACATGACAATGTACGTGTCAGGACGTGGCAGGACATGTCAGGACAGGGCCATGTACGTGTCAGGACATGACAATGTACGTGTCAGGACGTGGCCATTGTACGTGTCAGAACATGGCCATGGTACGTGTCAGGACATGGCCATGGCACGTGTCAGGACGCGCCAGGACATGGCCATGTACGTGTCAGGACGTGTCAGGACATGGCCATGTACGTGTCAGGACGTGTCAGGACATGGCCATGTACGTGTCAGGACGTGGCCATGTACGTGTCAGGACATGGCCAAGGAGAGTCTCCAGCTCGATGTTTCGAGCCAAAGAAGCCATCACATGCTCGTCGACCTCCTCGAACTCGGCCATCCTCCTCTTTAACAGAGATTTCGATTCTTCAAGACCCTCACAGAACACCCAAAACTCAGGGTCCTACTTGACATCTGCCAACGCGTGATGCTTGGCACGTCACTCCTTATACTTCTTCACCATTTTATTAAAGGTGACCGCCTTCTTTTGCTCAAGCCGCCTCCTCTCAGTGTCTCAGTACGTACCAAAGTCGCCTTTACAACTCATAAAAGAAAAACTGAAAGCTACCTAAAAAGCTGCACCAGCGACCCTCCTCGACAAATCCTTGTTACTAACGGCTTTTAGCGTTTCGTGCTCCGTAGCCGCACATAACAAGGTCATCTCCACTGTGGCTTACTCGCTATTTTCTAACAAGTTATACCCGTTAGGGATAAAGATTCAGTGAGTAGACCTTCCCGCCCTCATCTCCACGCGGGTTGAATCTTCCGTTGCTTCTCCAGGAGCAGCCTCAGAGGCCGTCCTTTCAATTTCTACGCCAGCTTCCCCAACTGTCGAGGACGATCCATCTTCTGAGGTACGGCTGAGCTGACAACAACGACATTTCTTCAGGGGACCAACCTACCAAAACGAATGGCCTCGGCCATAAAAACCGGCCTTGTCTCTCGGCGGGGCTCGCTAGGCCTCACGTCTTTAGTTGCAATTCCCTTGCCGGTAATCAGTCACCGCCTCTTTCTCTCCGGCGGATCTTCACCTTCAGAAGCCACCTCTGCTAGAGCGGCCTCAAGAACCATCACAGTTACGACCTTAGGTATCGTCACTGGAATGACCCCGGGCACCATCACAGGAACGGACTCAAGTGTCGTCACTAGCATAGCTTCAGGCGTCGACTTAAATGCCGCTACCGGCACAGCCCCCTGCTAAGAACCCGCAAGAGCGCTATCACTGGGCGAGCCACGTGATATGACCTCATTATCTTAATCGACCTCCACCCTAGACGGGACAGCGACGGTCTTCTTCCTCTTTTAGAAACACTTCGACCTGCCGGTGCGAGTGTTTTAGATAACAAGGACTAAAAGAAACTTCAAGCAAAGCCAAAGAATATCATTACCTGCCGGGCCTTACAGTTTGCGGAACTCGGCACAGGTCTGGCACTCCTCCGCATACGGTATTAATCTCTCTACCCACGACTTGATGTCGCCAATAGTTCGGGGCGAGCAAGCCGCCACTACAAAAGGAAGACAGAGAAACCACAATGGCTGAGCCACCTGGGCAAAAATCATCATGAAATCACACACAAGAGTACTTACATTCCGAGTTCCACACCTCCAGGAACCCTTCGGGGTTAGACACCAGGTGCTCCGTCCTGATATAGAAGTATCTTTTCTTAAAGTCGCGATTGGCTTTATCATCGGACTGCATCACGAAACTCTTTGTATCACGGAGCTTCAAATGGAGCATGGTACCGCTCAAGTAGCTTGCATTAAGCATCTGCAAAAGATGGTAAATCGAAACTACTCTCCCGGCCTTGGCCGCATACGTGGTGAGAATTCTACACACCTTCAAAGTATAAGGCGTAAGCTAAGCCGGGAACGCTCTGAAGAAGCAGTAGAGCTCCTCTGCTAGAGGTTAAGCAGGAGGCTATATCCAACCCGAAGCGGGTATTCGTAGAATGTGCAGAACCCAGGCCTATGCTCATTGGAATAGTCCATCCCATCCGGGGCCATTTCAACATAGCCCGGAATATTATACGTCACCCTAAGGGCGTCTAGGTGGGACTGCAGTAATTCGCTGAGCTCCCAAGGAAGAGGTGAGCGCTTCGTGATGAAATCACTTCGATCACTCATATTCTTTTGAAGGACATTATCCGCCGAGAGAGGAACAAGGGACTTTTCTGCTTCCTCCTCTTCACTACCGGAGGAAGGCGGAACCCTAAATGGGGCGGTACCCTTGCTTTTCTTACTACTTTGGCGTTTTGCCATAGGAACCCGTTTTTAAATATTGGTAACGGATAACACAACCACTCAAAAACATGAAAGATCTCACACGAGATGTTGAGTACAAGAAAGCAAGACAGAAAAGGGAATAAGAAAATATTCTCAAAGGTTCGAAAGTTGAATCGATTCTAACCTTTCTCCTATTTATAAGATGAAGTTACAGGGCAATCGAAAAGGTACGATCAGAACAGGCGCGGGAAACCAGAACGTCACATCACCAACTGAACTACCTCGGGAACAAAAGTAATAATGACGCATGCGGCTAATGACGTCATTCCAAAAAGAGACCATGCATCAACGGTTCAATTGTGTCGTGCGTTTTTGTCTCATTCGTGCTAAAGACCGAGAATGTGGCCAAATTCTTTTAGGACGAGGTTTGTGAATCCGTCCATTGAAGATGTCCATTTTCCCTGTGTTTTTTCTTTAGGTATTCTTATCAGTGTCATCCAAGTACTGCCTGATATGATATCAACATCAGTAATTAATCATTGAAACTGATACTTATAAAAATAATGAAAATGAGGAGAGTGTCTCAAATAATAAATAACAATAGGAAAATTCTTCAATGCTATTATTAACTGACATGGCAGCCATTTATACTCTACCTCTCTCACTTGGAAAAAAAATTCTGGTATAGAGTGCTTCCAAAGCAGATACCGAGCACCAAGCGGAAAAGCAAAAGAAAAGAATTAAAAAAAAATATTGAAAAATGGGGTGAATATTAGAGCTAAGAAGCAAGCATAGCCAGAATGTATTTGTGGCACACATGCTGTAAACTATAATAGATACTTCTGAAAAATGCAGAAAAAAGGTAGAAAACCATAGGACAAAAAGATGCTTGATAAGGTTTCAGGCGCAAGCCTCCTCTTCATTGATGGTAGCCAAAACCTTACTAGTTGGGCGTTTAACCACATGTACAAATCTTGGTGGAGCAACTTCTGTTGCAACTAATCTTAGTACTCTTGCAATCTTGGCCATTCTCAGATCAAATTTTCTTAAGTTCAGAAAGTAGGAGAAAAATAAAGAAGTGAATAGAGAAATATTGCGGAGCTGGCTGTTGTAGTTGTAGAGAAGAACATATAAACTAGGGTGAATTTATAAGGTAAGATTATTATTTAAGATAATATCGTTGTAACGTGTTCAAGATGTAGTCCACTTAACATTAATGGTCGGCATTGTAGTGGTGCCTCCTCCTTTTTGTATTAAGTGCACCAAGTTGCCGTACGTCTTTAAGCGAGAAAATAACCTGACAAGTGATGACGAAAACCCTACCCATACTACCAAGATTTTCTATTTCTTTTAGAGCTGTCTAACGAGCCGGGTCTAACCGAAATCGGACCGGCCCAAACTGGTTAAAAACGGAATCGGACCGGCCCGGTTCATAGGGGTCGAGTGGGCTGAGTTGGTTGGAGGAAGTGGTTAGTTCCGTTCATAAAAAAATACATGTTAACCGGACCCGTTAAGCCCGATCCGGATGAAGCGTACCCAAACCGGTTTAACTGGCCCGGAATAACCGCTATAATATTTTTTGAAAAATTTCTGGCATGTGCGGGTCCCATTGACCGTTGGCAACAGTCAGAAATTTGACTGATCCGTTAGCCAACGGAAATAGCCTTTTTTATATTTTTAACCATTTTTGATTTTACAAAATAACCTTCTCTAAAACTATAAATACACACTCTCTTCTTCATTTCTCACTCAATTCTCATTTTTCTATCTCAATTTCTCTCAGTCTCTTATTCTCCAATTTTCAAAACTTGAAGTCTTCAATTCATCCTTTCATCTTCTAATTTTATTTGGCTCTCTTTTCATGAATTTAATTTATCGAATTTTGTCATTCGGAATTTGAAGTTTGAAGTTCAAAATTGAAATACTTGCTTGATGTTTGTTCATGGTAACACCGAAATTGCGTAATAAAGTGCTCAATTTATTGTCGAATTCGGTGCACTCCCTCCAACTCTTTCTCTTATTTAATATTTTAATTACATTTTAATTATAGCTTATACTTTAATTTTTACAATATATTTAGTGATGCTAAAAGAGCGTGTAGAAAAGCTACTGGTAGGGGCGGAAATAAAAAATGAGGTAGTCCGGCAGCTTCTGGTATAATAGTAATAACCTATTATCATTTTCACATATGTCTGAATCATCGCCTAATGATAATGTAGATATAGATTATGAACAATTACAAGATAATTTTGGAATAGAAGATAATGAAATAGGAATAGAAGATGAGATACCACATGCACCTACTAGTGCTGGAGGTGGTAGTATTGGAGTTGGAGTTTCTAGTGCTACAAGGGGTGGTGGTCGTGGCACATCTCCTGGTAGACCACTTATGGCTCCATGTAAAGACCTGAACGGTCATTTTAAAAAATTAAGCTCTGTTCAGCGGCATAAGGTATTGAGCAGCTTTGGAACATGAGCATCGACTTTCGTGCATTGTGGAATTTAGTTTTTGGATGGCATAGAGTCAATTCTAGAGAAGAAACCTTATTTTGGAAGTTAGAACGATGAAAATTTGACCGGAACTGGACTTTAGGGTAAACGACCTCGGAATGGATTGTGGATAATCTCAACAGTTTCGTATGGTGATTTTGGACTCAGGCACGCGTTCGGATTTAGATTTGGAGATCCGTAGAGTAAATTGAGGCATTTCGCCGAAAGTTGAAGTTGAAAAATGAAGAAGTTTGACCCACAGTTGACTTTTGGGCAATTGGGGTCGGAACGTGATTTCGAGAGTTGGAGTAGCTCTGTTATGTTATTTTGGACTTGTCTACAAAATTTGGCGCCATTCCGAGTTGAATTGATAAGTTTCGGCATGAGATTTGTTATTTGAAGATTTAGAAGTTCATAAGCTTCATTTTTGGTTTGATTCGTCGTTTTGATGTTGTGTTATATAACTTGGGACATCGAGCGAGTCCGTGGTAGGTTATATGACTTTTGAGTGTGATTAGACGGGGTCCCAGGAGCATCGGGTGAGTTTCGGATACGTTTAGGCTATCTTGCACTTGTTTTTGGATGCTTTGTCATCATTTCTTCAAGAAAAAATGATACCACCTTGAGAAAATAAGATCCAAATTCAGTTTTGTTTGAACCATTTGATACGTATCGGAATTACAGAGCCATAGGAAAAAGAATCACCAAATATGGATATCGTATGAGGAATTTATGCTCATTTTTGTATCAGGAAAAATTGCTGGTTTCTGGTGTGTTCGCAAATGCGAACTTTTTCATCGCATTTGCGATGCCCACTTCGCAAATGCGAACTTCTGGTCGCAAATGCGACTTCTTCCAGCCTTTTTTTTCTCAATTTCCAAGGGTTCGCAAATTGCAAACCCTGGGTCTCAAATGCGACATCTGAGACCTGTTAAGTGAGGTTTTTGACGGGATTTTCGCCCATTTTTTAATTTTCTCAAACCCTAAACCTCCATAGGTGATTTTTCAAAGATCAATACTTCTCCAAATCATTAGGTAAGTGTCTCTAGTCCATTTCCACCTATATTTTGTGATTATATCTTAGATTTAATATCAAACTCAGGAGAATCCAAAGGAAAATTTGGGAAAAATTGTGAAATCTTTCAAAAATGTAAAATGATGGTTTGAATGACCAAATGGTATCGGAATTAGATAATTGTTGTATGGGTGAACTTATAGCGGAATGAGTGTTCGGTTTTTGTAAAATTTGTCGGGTTCCGAGGTGCGGTTCCCGAGAGTTGATTTTTGTTGACTTTTTGCAAATTGTATAAGAATCATAATTTTGTCAATTGAAATTGTTTTCTCTTGCATTTATTGATGTATTCAAGTTGTTTTGGCTAGATTGAGCCGAGCATTGACGAATTGGTAAAGGAAAAGCTAAATTGAGTATTGAATTGACTGGATGGAGGTAAGTATCTTGCCTAACCTTATGTGGGGAACTCCCCCTTAGAATTTGAGTCTTCTCTGTTGATTGTAGTTCGTGTACGTGCGGTGACGAGTGCGTCTCAGATTTATTTGTGGCAAATTGTCCCTTTTAGACTCTTAGACTCTTGAAACACCAAGTATGAAGATGATATTGATAAGATATCTTACTTGATATTTGTTTACCCTTCTTGATTTATTCTTGTTGTTTAATGGACTTTTACGTGCTTAACTGGAGACAATTACCCTTCTATAGTCATATTACCCGTCCTAACTACTCGCCTTTAATTGGAAAGCATAAAGGTTGTATCTCATGTAATTAATTGGTCTTAATTGGAAAGAAGATAGATATCTTAGGATTAGTTGATATTTCCTTAAATTGTAATTATTTGATTCATGTTAACCTCCTTACTGTTTGGTTACTCCTTGATTGTAAGTTCATCTGTAACTTCGTGTAAATATATTACATGTCCTACTGTTGTGGTATCGGTGTAGTTTTTATGCACTTATTATGTCCTGTCTTGTCGTTGAGGTTATTGTGTTTTTCCTTGGTGTTCCGTGACCTTATTAGTATTGTTGATTCCCTTGTCGGGACGTTATTGTTTCTGTTGTTGATTCCCTTGCCGGGACATTATTGTTTCTATTGTTGATTCCCTTGCTTTGTCCATGTATATATATATATATATATATAGTCATTTATTGTGCGGTTGTTGATAGTGTGATGCACAAGGTTTCTACCATGTGGCTATTGGTACTATGATGTACGAGGTCTCTGCCATGCGGTTGTTTTCGGAGAGCTGCACAAGGTCTTTGCCGTGTTATTTCTATTAATGTTTTTGCACATGTGGCGGAATAAGTTGGGAATATTGTGATGCACATGTGGCGGAATAAGGTGGGAATATTGGGATGCACGTGCGGCGGAATAAGGCGTGCTTACTACATTATTATAAGTTACACACGTGGCGAGATAAGGTGCACTATGTTAGGGGCTGCTTGTCATGAATTGTGAAGGCTTGGGGAGGCATTTCCTATTTGGTTTACTATTGTGATTGCGGGTTGCTTACCTGTGTGGGTTTTATCGTTCGGATGTCGTGAGGAAACATTATATGTATGGCATGTTCTCCCATTCATGTTTACTAGTTTAGAATACTTGCACAAGCATCCACGCAGTTGAATACTCCCGTTATAGGCGAATAGCTCCAAATTTCTAAGGATGGAGGTACACCTTCGTTTATCCAATTTATATGTGAAAGTAGCCATAGTTAGCCAGTTTGAGGTCGGCATGGTTGAGAGATTTATGGGGCAAGGATGCCAAATGTTAGATTGTGGATGTCTGATTTTCAGGAGTTGTGGTTGATCGACATTTCCTTGTGAAAATTGTGGAAAGAACTGAATATGGCCTTATGTGAACATCACTGTAGGATACGAGTTACTGACTTGTTTTTCCCCTCGTTGTGTTGTGACTTAAGGATTTGGATTGTGATTTCTGCCGTCATTTTCATATTACCGTTTATTGTATTCTCGTTGTTACTTATGTCCCGTTTACCTTAATGTGATTTGTAGCATTTTTAGTCATCCGTGCAGTCTTTACATATTTACATATCATCTCTATCATTTCTATTATACTATTTATTGACCGGTAGGTGTCTCGACAGTTCCTCGTCACTTCTCTATCGAGGTTAGTCTTGATACTTACTGGGCACCGCCGTCATGTGCTCATTCTACTCTTCTGCACACTTTTTGTTGTGTAGATTAAGGTACTCCCATCAGTTATGTTGGCCTTGGAAGGAGGCGTATCGGTAGAGACTTCGCGGTATATCTACTACGTCCGCAGACCGAGGAGTCCCTTTCCAGCTTTCTATAATAAGTGTAGTTCGTTCAGTATTTTTCTTTTGAATAGACATTCTTGAGTCAGAGCCTCTTATGTATCCCTTAGCTTGTGATTTGTGAGATTCCGGGTTTGGGGAACGTTTGTTAACTATTAGAGTTGTTATTGTGTGTGTCAGGCGGCACTTTGAACACTGATTTATTTCACCAATTCAGTTTTATTATTTTCTTTCCACAATTTGGTTTATATTCTGCATTGTTGGGCTTACCTAGTCGTAGGGACTAGGTGTCATCACGACATATTCACGGAGGGCGAACTGGGGTCGTGACAAGTTGGTATCAGAGCTCTAGGTTCATAAGAGTCACAGATCACAAGGCGGTTTATTAGAGTCTCGTGGATAGGCATGGAGATGTCTGTACTTATCTGCGAGAGGCAATGTAACCATTAGGAAAATTTCCACTTTATTTGATTTCCCTGTCGTGCGAGACTTTTGACATCCAAATCCTAAACCCCTGTCTTCTACTCTCTCACAAATGGTGAGGACACGTAATAGGTGATCCGGCACCTGCACCCCCTGCTGCAATCGTCAGGGGTCAGGGTCGGGGTAGAGTTCAAGATCGCGCACGTGGTGCAGCGAGAGCACCTGTGCGAGCGTCCGCCGAGGTACCACCAGCAGATCCAGCTAGAGTCCAGGCATCTGACAGGCCTACAACTACTGCTACACTAGCCCTTCAGGAGACTTTGGCACAGTTCATGAGTATGTACACCACTTTGGCTTAGGCCGGATTGCTTCCCCTAGCTGCAGCAACACCCCAGGCCGGAGGAGGAGCACAGACTCCTGTCGCCCGCACTCCTTAGAAGCGAGCGTATGTTGAGCAGGTCCCTGAGATTATTCATGCGCCGCCTGCGGCACCAGTTCTGCCCGAGGGCATGACAGTGTCTTCCGAGCAGGAGTAGATGAGACTAGAGAGGTTCAAAAGTATGGTCCTCCGGTGTTTAGTAGATTAGCATCAGACGATGCCTTGGGGTTTCTTGATGAGTGTTAACGCATTCTCCGTGCTATGGGTATCTCTGAGTCGACCAGGCTTTCTTTCACTACTTTCCAACTTCGAGGGGCGCCTATGATTGGTGGTGCACCTATGAGTTAGACAGCCCAGAAGAGGCAGCTTCACAACTTGGACATAGTTTTCAAATATGTTCCTAAGAGAGTTTGTTCCTCAAAGCCTCAGGGATGCATGGCGCGCAGAGTTTGAGCATTTGCGCCAGGGTGTTATGACTGTCTCGGAGTATGTAGTCTGTTACACCAGTTTGGCTCGACATGCCTCAACCTTGGTTTCTACTATTTGCGAGAAGGTTCGCCAGTACATTGAGGGGCTTATTCCTAGCATCAGGTCCAGTATGGCTTGTGAGTTAGAGATGGATATTTTGTATCAGCAGGTGGTGAACATTGTTAGGAGGATAGAGGGTATGCATGCTATAAAGAGAGAGGGCAGACAGGGTCTTGAGAGGGAGAGAGAGAGCAGACAAGATCAGGAGAGAGAGCTTGAGGAGGTGAGGAGGCCTCGTAGGCCGGTGAGATATACTGGTCCTTATTTTGGAAGCAGGGTTCGTCATGGTAGAGGTTTTGCGGGCCAGCCAGTTCAGTTTGCGCTTCAGTCTTCGCATGGTGACTCAGGTGTTCATGGGTCTCGGAGGACCCGTACCGCACAGTTTCCACCACCTCGTCAGCGGAGAGGGTGCTTTGAGTGTGGAGATACTAGCCATATGGTGAGAGATTGTCCCAGACTTCGGACCGATGTGTCGCAGCGAGGTATTATGACAGGGAGAGGGAACCCAAGAGAGGGAGGCCCAACTCGTTGATGTGTTTCATGTAGTAGGTTTGAGACCGGTACGCCAGCTAATGTCACTCAGGCACAGATTCAGTTTGTTATAGAAAGGCACTATCTGTAGTTCATCACAATTCTACTTATTAGGTTGAGTATCTTGTTTGTTGTTCCATTTATGGGAGTGCTTTATGATTTGCACTCTATCTATGTGATTATCCCATTGGGAGGTTTTATGAGTGATAGCCGTGTCTATCGTCTGTTCTAGCCGTTGTCGAGAGTTATGAGGCTAGTGCTTTTTTCCTATTGTCTGTTCTAGTAGGCTTGATGTTATTTTCGAGCATTCTTGGTTACGAGCTGTGATTTTTTATGCTCTGCTGGTGTGTGAGCTAGTCTAAGCTGTAAATTGTTGAAGAAATTGATCTAGTGAGATTCTCTAGATGGGTTGATGTGTACCCTAATTGTGATCCAGTGTTGAGGGCTAGACCCTCGTGATTTCAGGTGATTTGATATGTTAAGACCGGGTTGTGTACTACTGTGAGAGTTATATCAGTATAAGATCTTTGTGAGTCCATTATATACTTTCATTCTTTCTTGTTAGATGTCTTGTAGATTTGTGTTTTAGAAGAATTTTGTGCTAGTTTAATTTGTTTGTTAGTTCTCTTATGTGTTTCCCTCCCCATATTCATTCATTTCCGTTCTATGCTCCTTGAGTTTTAGTTTGTGGCCGTTGGTGTTGGCTGAGATTTGGTTAATCAGGTGTTCCGTCATGTGGTTTTCGTTGTTATTGTAACATCGCCAGTGTTATGGATGGTTTGAAAAGAGTTCCTATTGAATATAAGGCTTATGGCCGGTACACATTTGATCTCAGGCATTTATTGTTATCAGAAATATTATTCTGGGACTATGTGTGGTGTGTCATGTATGTGGATGTACCCTGTGTGTGTTGGCTTGTGTTGAATTAGCTTGTTGAGACTGATACTGGATTGGGACTTGGAATCGGGTCTTTTGGAAATGGATTAAAGGTGAGGAATCTGGTTTGAAAGCTTAATGGTATTGCTAGAAGGGTTACATTTCAGTTGAGATGGTGTCGTCGTGCCAAAATAGATTGGGATGACCTAGGGTCACCCACGGGTGTATGTTGGAAGCGCGCACTCAGTGACTTGATGTCTTCGAGTTGAATCTTAGCACGTTCGAGGACGAACATTGGCTTTAAGAGGGGGATGATATAATGACCCGACCGGCCATTTTGAAAAATTAAGCTCCATTCAGCGACATAGGGTTTGGAGCAGCTTCGGAACATAAGTATCGACTTGCGTGCATGGTGGAATTTAGTTTTCGGATGGTTTAGAGTCAATTCTAGAGAAGAAACCTTATTTTGGAAGTTAGAACGGTGAAAATTTGATCGAAACTGGACTTTTGGGTAAACGACCCCGGAATGGGTTGTGGATGATCTCAACAGCTTCGTATGGTGATTTTGGACACAGGCTCACGTCCGGATTTAGATTTGGAGGTCCGCAGAGTAAATTGAGGCATTTCGCCGAATGTTGAAGTTGGAAAGTGAAGAAGTTTGACCCATAGTTGTCTATTGGGCAATAGGGGTCGGAACGCGATTCCATGAGTTGGAGCAGCTCCGTTATTTCATTTTGTACTTTTTCGCAAAATTTGGCGTCATTCCAAGTTGAATTGATAGGTTTTGGCATGAGATTCGTTATTTGAAGATTTAGAAGTTCATAAGCTTGATTTTTGGTTTGATTCGTTGTTTTGATATTGTGTTATGTGATTTGGGACTTCGAGTGAGTCCGTGTTAGGTTATATGACTTGTGTGTTTGATAGACGGGGTCTCGGGAGCATCGAGTGAGCTTCGGATAGGTTTAGGCTATATTGCACTTGTTTTTGGATGTTTTGTCATCATTACTTCAAGCAAAAATGATACCACCTTGACCAAATGAGATCAAAATTCAGTTTTGTTTGAACCATTAGATCTGTATCAAAATTACGGAGCCATAGGAAAAAGAATCACCAAATTTGGATATCGTATGAGGAAGTTATGCTCATTATTGTGTCGGAAAAATTGTTGGTTTCTAGTGTGTTCGCAAATGCGAACTTTTTCATCACATTTGCGATGCCCAGTTCGCAAATGTGAAATTTTTGTCGCAAAAGCAACTTCTGTCAGCCCTTTTTTGTTTGCAATTTCCAAGGGTTCGCAATTGCGAACCCTGGGTCGCAAATGCGACATCTGAGACCTGTTAAGTGAGGGGTTTTACGGGATTTTCACCCATATTTCAATTTTCTCAAACCCTAAACCTCTATAGGTGATTTTCCAAAGAACAAAACTTCTCCAAATCATTAGGTAAGTGTCTCTAGTCGATTTCCAGCTATATTTTGTGATTATATCTTAGATTTAACATCAGATTCATGAGAATCCAAAGGAAAATTTGGGAAAATTGTGAAATCTTTGAAAAATGTAAAATGATGATTTGAATGATCAAATGGTATCGGAATTAGATAATTTTTGTATGGGTGAACTCGTAGCAGAATGAGTGTTCGGTTTTCGTATATTATAACGGGTTCCGAGGTGCGGTCCCGGGGAGTTGACTTTTGTTGACTTTTTGCAAATTGTATAAGAATCATAGTTTTGTCAATTGAAATTGTTTTCTCTTGCATTGTTTGATGAATTCAAGTTGTTTTTCGCTAGATTTAGCTGAGCATTGATGAATTGGTAAAGGAAAAGCTACACTGAGTATTGAATTGACCGGATTGAGGTAAGTATCTTGCCTAACCTTATGTAGGGGACTCCCCCTTAGGATTTGAGTCTTCTCTGTTGATTGTAGTCCGTGTACGCGAGGTGACGAGTGCGTCTCAGTATTATTTGTGGTACATTGTCCCTTTAGGCTCTTAGACTCTTGAAATCACCAAGTAAAGATAATATTGATACGATTTAGTTCCCTGCTATTAGTTTCACCTCTACATGTCTTACTTGATATTTGTTTACCCTTCTTGATTTATTCTTGTTGTTTAATGGACTTTTACGTGCTTAACTGAAGACAATTACCCTTCTATTGTCATATTACCCATCCTAACTACTCGCCTTTAATTGGAAAGCATAAATATTGTATATCTCATGTAATTAATTGGTCTTAATTGGAAAAAAGATAGATATCTTAGGATTAGTTGATATTTCCTTAAATTGTAATTATTTGATTCATGTTAACTTCCTTACTGTTTGGTTACTCCTTGATTGTAAGTTCATCTATAACTTCGTGTAAATATATTACATGCCCAACTGTTGTGGTATCGGTGTAGTTTTTATGCACTTATTATATCTTGTCTTGTCGTTGAGGTTATTGTGTTTTTCCTTGGTGTTCCGTGACCTTATTAGGTATTGTTGATTCCCTTGATTTGTCCCTGTACATATATATATATATATATATATATATATATATATATATATATATATATATATATATATATATATATATATATATATATATATATATATATATATATATATATATATATATATATATATATATATATATATATATATATATATATATATATATATATATATATATATATATATATATGTATTGTCATTTATTGTGCGGTTGTTGATACTGTGATGTACGAGGTTTCTACCATGCGGCTATTGGTACTATGATGTGCGAGGTCTCTGCCGTGCGGTTGTTTTTGGAGAGTTGCACGAGGTCTTTGCCGTGTTATTGTTGCTATTAATGTTTTTGCACATGTGGCGGAATAAGGTGGGAATATTGTGATGCACATGTGGCGGAATAAGATGGGAATCTTGTGATGCACGTGTGGCAGAATAAGCGGTGCTTACTACATTATTATCGGTTGCACACGTGGCGAGATAAGGTGCGCTATGTTAGGGGCTGCTTGTAATGAATTGTGAAGGCCCGTGGAGGTATTTCCTATTTTGTTTACTATTTTGATTGCGGGTTGCTTACCTGTGTGGGTTTTATCGTTCGGATGTCGTGAGGAAACATTTTATGTATGGCCTGTTCTCCCATTCATGTTTACTAGTTAGTATAATTCTTGTTAGAATACTTCCACAAGCATACAAGCAGATGAATACCCCCGTTAGAGTCGAATTGCTCCTAATTTTGCTAAGGATGGAGGTACACCTTCATTTATCCAATTTATATGTGAGAGTAGCCATAGTTAGCCAGTTTGGGGTCGGCATGAACGAGATACTGATGGGGCAAGGATGCCAAGTGTTAGATTGCAGATGTTTGATTTTCAGGAGTTATGGTTGATCGATATTTCCTTGTGAAAATTGTGAAAAGAACTGAATAAGGCATTTTGTGAACATCACTGTAGGATACGAGTTACTGACTTGTTTTTCCCCTTGTTGTGTTGTGACTTCAGGATTTGGATTGTGATTTCTGCCATCATTTTCATATTACCGTTTTATTGTATTCTCGCTGTTACTTATGGCCCATTTACCTTATTTTAATTTATAGCATTTTTAGTTATCTGTGCAGTCTTTATATATTTACATATCATCTCTATCATTTCTATTATACTGTTTATTGACCGGTATGTGTCTCGACTGTTCCTCGTCACTACTCCATCGAGGTTAGTCTTGATACTTACTGGACACCGCCGTGGTGTGCTCATTCTACTCTTCTGTACAGTTTTTGTTGTGCAGATTCAGGTACTCCTAATCAGTTTTGTCGGTCTTGGAAGGAGGCGTATCGGTGGAGACTTCAAGGTATATCTGCTACGTCCGCAGACCAAGGAGTCCCTTTCTAGCTTTCTGTAATAAGTATAGTTCTATCAGTATTTCTCTTTTGTACTGACATTCTTAATTCAGAGCCTCTTATGTATCCCTTAGCTTGTGATTTGTGAGATTCCTGGTTTGGCGAACTTTTATTAACTATGAGAATTGTTATTGTGTGTGCCAGGCGCCACCTTGAACACTGATTTATTTCACCAGTTTAGTTTTATTATTTTTTTTCCGCAATTTTGTTTATATTCTGCATTGTTGGGCTTACCTAGAAGGTACTGATAGAGTTAGATGCAAAATTTGTAACGATACTTTTAAACATTTGACTGGAGGAAATTTACGGGGGATGGGACGCTTAGTAGACATATGAGAATTGATCACCCCATAGAATGGGGCTCTGATCGGGATGGAAATCAAACAACTATTAACCCTACTGTTGGAGGTCTACTAAAATATGATAAAATGGGGGATCGTGAGGAGTTAGCAAAAATAATTGCTTTGAGTTGTCTATCTTTTTCTTTTGCTTCTTTATCATATATTATTATGTGTATTCCAAGGATTTACAATCCTTTATTTAAAGGTATCCCTAGAAGTACGTGTATATAATATCCACTAATTCTAGACAAGGATGTATGGTCATTAGCAATTAATTTAAAAATAAAATATATATAAATAAAAAAAAAAGAGAATAAACCAAAAGGGCCCAAGCCCACCACATGAAAATCTGGCCGGAAGGAAAAAAGAAAGGAAGGGATTAAGGGAAGGGGCGGAAGGCACACGACAGGAAAACAAAAAAAATTTTATATGGTAGAAAAACTCTAACGCAAGGGAAATTCATGGACAGCAAAGCTTTAAGTAAAAGGAGAAGCTTTTATCAGTAAATTTCAAAAAGGAAGAAGGAAGATCAAGCTTCATTGTTGATTCCTACGCAAAAAGGTCAAATTTTCCTTTTCTTTGATTCTTCTTCAATTTCTAGGATTTCTTTAAATCCCGATTTATATGTCCATGGAATTCTATTATGTATTGAAAATTTAAGTATCAAACAAAAAATAATAATAATAATAGACAATACACTATTTAAGTTTTAACTTATACACATGAGTAAAAAAATTGAATAGTACATGAAATTAAACTTCCAAAATGCCTTCTTCTTTTTTATTTAAAGAAGATTTTGGATTACTTTAAAATACTCATAGCATGGGTAAATATGATTCGGCGAATTAAGAGTCAAATATGAAAACCTTGAGGGTCAGTTATTCTAAATTAACTAAGAATTAACCTAAACAAGGAAATTGATACGAGTTCAATGTTGATGTGATTATAGGTTGATTGAAGAAAAGACGTACAAATCACTCGAGGTGACGAATTTGGTATTTCGACACGAGTACTGAGAGTAGTAATCTTACCACAATTTGAGTTTCATAACCTGCATGTTTTATATATGATTTTGAAACTAAACGTATTACCGATGCTTTAAAATTGCATGTGGGACAAGTCCTTTACTTGATATGACACGGAATAGTTTACTTGAGATGTTTACCGAATAATCTAAATATTTTCACCGTTACTAGATATGTTTTACCGTTACTTGAGATGTTACAGTTTTTTGAATTATTCTCACTATTACTAGACATGTTTTACCGTTACTTCAGACATGATGACTGTTACCGAAATAAAAATACAAGATTTGATAAGGAATGATATATCCTTTATTATTTTGAAAATACTTTTGTACGAATATTTACTATTTACAAAAAAGAGTATAAATGGGAGGATACTTTGATGGATCTCGTAGCTAACGGCGGGTTCGTTAGACCGGTGCACCTTGTATTTACCAATTACAAAGTACAGTTATAGCCCTCGTTAGTGGGAAGGTATAACTAGCATACCGTTGCCGATTTCCCTTGAGTAGGGACTACCGTTATATTTGACTTCTTGCAAAGAAGTCCACAGTTATACCGATTACATAATCCGTTTATTGAAACCTCTCAAATATGAATATTGATATAAAGTGGTTACCGAGCTTATTACTAAATTATTATTTGTATTATACTACAAGAAGAACATGATGAGACTGAAAATTATTTATTGTTTCTGAAAGGAAATTTTTATGTTATCTTTTGTTTGACATACTAACATGTTTTCTGACTTGTCCCCAATAAAAATGGTTATGGTTAAGTATCATTACTCACTGAGCTAGCGACTCATTCCCCGCTAATTTTTTTTCAGAGACAACAGTTGACGCAGGCGTGGTTTTCATTAATTAGAGCGTACATGTTGATATTTCTTGGTGAGCCTCGCACTTGTTCGCGTGGGCAGAGATTTTATTTATTGTTGTGGTCTTTTCATTGAACTCTTTGAGTCGCTCCATAGTCATTATTTTAGTGTCATGAGTATTCTTTTGTTGCTATAGTCTTGTGTTGAGTATCATTCTCATTTATCAAAGTTGAAGATAAAATAGTATTTCTAGTAGTTAGTTGGTGGATTAGTTATGGCGGAGACTAGTTTTGATTAATTAATAAGTTGTCGATTGGTTGGTTTGATATTAGGATGGTTTGTTGTTGATTTTGAGACTGGGAAATGTTTTTGGACTAAATGTTTTTGGGATAGTCCAAAAACAGGGAAAACTCTGCCCGATTTTTTGTAAATACCGATGAGGCTTACTTATGGGCACTTGCTCCTGAGCGCCGGTCACGATCCTAAATTGGGTCTTGACAAAGTTGGTATCAGATCCTTAGGTTATTCTTGTGACTAAATGAAGCACACGTCAGTAGTAGAATCTCAATTATGGTTATGTAGTCGGTCATTCCCATAATCGTGATTCTGCGAGGGCGTGATAGGATGTGTTTATCTTTCATTCTTGTTTTTTTCCTTACATATATGACTATTAGGGTCAACTAATTGAATCTTTCACTGTTTATCTTATTAGTATAAGGCTTGATCTTCACTCGCTAATAGGATAGGCAAGAGGTTCGGGGGCATAAAATGCGGCTCTTGGCAGATAACCATCAAGGGATAGAGGTAGAGCTTCCATAAAAGGCGGATGAAAAGGCTCTTAAGCCATCATGAGGAGGATTTCTTACCACCACGAGACGTTTTATTGGATCCACTCCTAAAACAAGTACTATCCCACCACTATTGGCCAAATGGAAGTGTTACTATTTAGGTACTTACCTCATGTTGATGGGGATAATGGATGGACGGGAAAGAATGTGCATTAAATGGGATTTTAAAGGCCTCAAGCACCAAGGTTAACTAAGATGGTCGAAAACAGAGATATATCCTTAAATAAAGTTCCTAAAAATTGAAACCATCATTTCTCATTGTTTGGAGGATCCTCAGAGGTTCTTGGTGAAATACTTGCACTATGAGTTCTAGGATGCTCTAATAAGAAGCTCATGGAGCTAGAAACTTGCAGCCCGAGGAGTATGGCCAATAAATATATGGTATGATATCGTAATGTTAGGAACATACATTGGTGCAACACAATTGATTTAAAACAACCGAATTATTCATGAATTGCTTCTACTTGGAAGTCGAAAGCATGAATCTACTAGGTAGAAATGGGTTAACACACTAGGATACCGATATATGACACTAGAGTTCCTCAGCTAGCTAGATACACATTATCTCAAGCTTAAGGAATTATCTAAGGGGTGCTTAACCTTTTAAATAAGACAATAACCTGGTATACAAATTATAATAGCTAGCTTGCTAAAGATATTGAAAATATAGACATGACAGGCATGCAACAAAGCTGAGGAAGTACAAGACTGGTAATTCGTTTGACAAGTATTTTAGTACGAGTCAAACAACTAGAAACATAGACGGTGAGATTTTGAATGACCTTTAGGATTTTTACTTATGTGGGAGAATATGAGTTAACTGAATATGTTTAATAAGCTTGTCAAATTCAAGTTCAACATGAAGAATCCGAGTCAGCTTGATATTACTTAATATGGTCAACTTTTGGAAAAATTGGTTATCTTCTTTGTCATGCCACCCTCGATTTAAATGTAAAGAAGTCAAGTTTGGGATACTGAATTAACCTAGTTTCATCCTAAAATGTAAACAAGCTCCAAAGATAAATAAGGTAATATCATGTATCAAACCTCAACATTTCTAAAGAATGATTGTTGGGGTCTCTTAGCTATGATAAGAGATATAAGGGATAAGCCACCTTGTTTGGAAAATGTACCAATAGCTAGAGAAATCTTTAATGTATTTTTGAAGAATTTACCAGGAATACTTCGGTAGCAGAAATAGACTTTGGCATGGATATGATACCTAACATAACCTATATCGAAACCCCCATGTGGCGTGACACCAATGGAGTTAGGAAGAGCTAAACGAATAGTCCAAGACCTAATAAATAATAGTTTTATTAGATTGAATATAATTTCATGGGGTGCACCAATAGTACGAAGATGGGTCATTAAGGGTTTGCATAGACCAAAAAAATAATTGAAAAGGTAACTATGCGCCATAAGTGTGACGAACCAAAGGATCATCATTATAATTCTCGCCTTTTTGTGCTTTCAAGGCATTGAAACCTCTTATTGGTTTCCTCGATTAGTGTGCACAGTCCGGGCGTTGAAGCTGAAAATTTTTTATGTGAAAATATATGAATTTTGTGTTAAAAACTATGAATTTTAATAATAATATTGATATAGTTGACTTTGGTCAACACTTTGGGTAAGCGGACTCGGACCCGTGATGTGACGGTCCCGGAGGGTCCGTAGAAAAATATGGGACCCGGGCGTATACTCGGAATGGAAAACCGAGGTCCCAGTCCCTATTATGGAATTTTTGAAAGAAATTATATATCTGAAATTAATATGATAAATTTAAATGAAAATGAGTTAGAAAGTGACGGTATCGGGCTCGTATTTTGGTTCCGAACGTCACTCTACGTGTTTCGGACTAAAAATGAAAAATTTGGAAGTTTTGAACTTTGAAATGAAAATCATGAGTTTGGAGGCCTGATTCTATGTAAATGATGTTATTTTGGCAATTTGATCACGCGAGTAGGTCAGTGGATGTTTTTGAGGTTGTGTGTATACTTGGGTTGGAGACCTGAGGGCTCGGGTGAGTTTTGGCTAGGCATCGGATTGCATTTCTCACGTTTTGAAAAAAATCTAGTATGAGGCTTCTGCAATTTTCACAAATGCGAAGCCAGGGATCGCAAATGCGAGATGAGCTCAGGCAGGCCAATGTTCGAAAAAGCGAGCTTTACTTCGCTAATGCAAGGAAGGGGAGTTAGCCTGAGATCTCAATTGCGATCAAATGTCCGCAAATGGAAACCTCCCCCAGATGGCTTAACTTCGCAAATACGAAGACAAATCTCCCAAATGCGAGATCCCACCTATGTTATGCCTTGTTCGCAATTGTGAATATTTCTTCGCAATTGCAACAACTGCCCATTCTTTTGCATAGTTCGCATTTGCGAACCAAGTCTCGCAAATGCAAGATCTGCATCTGTGCATTCTATACTTAGATGATTTTGAACCCCATTCTTCATATTTTCAAAACCCAAACTTTCATTGGCGATTTTCTCTCAACTCTTTCTTCCCCAAATCAATTGTAAGTCAATTATTACTCAATTTCTTCAACCTTTAATATCTTTTATCATGATTTCATCTTAGAATCGATGCTTTCAATGGGTAAAAATGGGGATTTGGGGTAGAACCTAGGTTTTCTTAAATTTGGGGATTGGGCCTCAATTTAAGGTCCGATTTCAAAACAAATCATAGATATGAACTCGTGGGGGAATGGGTAACCTGATTTTCGTTCGAACCTCGGGTTTTGACCATGGGGCCCGAGGGCATTTTGGAAATTTTTGGGTAAAACTTTGAGAAAATCATTCGTATGCATTCAAATTGATTTAACTAGCATTTGTTGATACATTTGAATAAATTATGATTAGATTCGACCGCTTTTGTTGGGAATTTGAGGGATAAAGCTATCCCAGCGACGTGAGTTGAGTTTGGAGATTTCGAGGTAAGTGTTTGTTCTAACTTTGGCTTAAGGTAATAGGATTAGGGAAATATTTTCTAAGTGTTATGTGAAGTCGGTGTATAGGTATGGTGATGTTTACCTATACGCCCGAGTCTAGCATGACCGTGAGTCGTAGTTACTTTTAAATTTGAAAGATGTGAAACAATTGAGTTAATTACTTGCTAAGTCAATTACGAAGTGATAGTTGAGGAGTAAATAAGTTGAATAAGGAAGTGTGGTACTTTTCCCTTGCTGGGACTTGTTGTTGATTAGTTTTACCTTGCCGGGACTTATTGTTGAATTGTTCTCCCTTGCCAGGATGTTTAATCTTGTTGTATATTCCTTTTCTCGATTGGTTGTGACCGTTGATTGGATGAGGAAGAGAGATTATGCACGAAGGGTCTTTCCGTGCCATGTTTTTATAATTATGCACGAAGGGTCTTTCCGTGCCATGTTTCTTGATTATTTGAGCACGAAGGGTCATTCCGTGCCTCAATATGAGAGTTATGTGAGTAAAAGCACGAAGGGTGATGTCGTGTACTATATTTGACAGTTTTGGTGAAAATTGAGAGTAAAATAACGAAGGTTGGTGCCGTGCAGTTGTTGATTTACTGTCTCTCTTTTATTGATGTTAATTATTGAGTTTCCATTTCTTTGTTCGTTGGTCATATATCTGAATTAATACACCCCACAGCATGTCCCCTCCCTATTATCTGTTTAAATTTTGTATACCTTTCCATTATTGCACACATATCTATACAAGTTGATTGTGATAGGTCCGGTCTAGCCTCTTCACTACCTCGTCGGGGTTAGGCTAGGCACTTACAAGCAAATGGGGTCAGTTGTGCTGATGCTATACTTCTGTGCCTTTTGTGCACAACTCAGGAGACAGATTACGGACCACAGCAGTAGCTTAGGAGCACGCCTTCAGTCCAGAGACTCCTAGGTATCGATGGCATTTGCGGGCCCTGAGTTTCATCCATTTCAGTTCTGTTTGTCTTCATTATATCGAAACAGACTTCTTATGTATTTTCTTTCAGACTCGTATTTGTAGTATCTTATAGTAGTCTGTGAGTATTGTGACACTAAATCTTGGGTAGAGGATGATGTTAGTTATTCCGCATTTTCATTCATTTAATATTAAATTAAGACTTCCGCTTGAATTTATATTTTATTATTATCTTGTTGGAAATTAATTGAAAAAGGTATGGTTAAGTTGGCTTGCCTAGCTCTGACAGTAGGCGCCATCACGACTCCCGATGGTGGGAACTCCGGGTTGTGACAAGTTAGTATCAGAGCACTAGGTTATTTGGGTCTCACAACTCACGGATAAGCTCGATACATTCTAAGGGATTGGTACGGAGACGTCTGTATTTATCCCCTAGAGGCTACAGAGTTATGAAAAATTCCAGTTTGTTCATTCTTGTCGTGCGATTCTGTTTCTTAAATATTGATTGTCGTTCTACTCTGTTCTTTCACAAATGACGAGGACATGTGCGTCTTCTTCTACTGCGCAGCAGCCCGAGCTCCTAGCAGCTGCTCTCGTGAGGGGCAGGGGCCGAGGCCGTGGTAGGGGCAGAGCTCAGCCCCAGACAGCAGTTCCAGATGTGGAGCCTCATATTGACTTTGATAAAGAGGTTCCAACCCCAGCAACTCTGGTGCGCCCATCTTAGGCCGCAGGAGGGGTTTTGTTTCCCCCAGATCTCTAGGATGCCCTAGTTCGTATAGCACGCTTTATGGACAATGTCACTAGAGCGGGTCTACTGACAGTAGCACCAGTCACTTCTCAGGCTAGAAGAGGGGTTTAGACTCCTGCTACGCGTACTTTGGAGCAGGTAACTCCCGGGACTCAGGTTCCTGTGGTTCAGTCCACAGTGGCAGCTCAGACAGGTGTTACAGCTCAGGCCGGTGATGGGATGGCCATGTCTTCGGATGCCTTGTGGAGACTTGATCAATTCTCCACGCTCTTGACCACCACTTTTAGCGGTACTTCATCGGAGGATCCCAAATATTTTCTATTCAGTTGTCATGAGATCCTCAAGACTATGGGTATACTGGAGACCAATGGGGTCAATTTTTGCACCTTCAGGCTTGCAGGATCCGCCAAGACTTGATGGAGAGATTATTGCCTATCTCGACCAATAGGGTCTCCATCTTTGATATGGGATCAGTTTACGGAGTTATTCTTGGAGAAGTTTCTCCCCGTCACTCAGTGGGAGGCACTTCGTAGACAGATTGAGCGCCTTCATCAGGGCTCTATGACAGTTACACAATATGAGACTAGATTTATTGATTTGGCACGCCATGTAGTTGTGATATTCCTTACAGAGCGAGAGAGGGTCCGGAGATTTATTGATAGATTGATTCAGTCGATCCGTCTTCAGATGGCCATAGGATTTGGCAGTGATATATCTTTTTAGGAGGCGACCAATACAGTCCACTGGGTAGAGATGGCACTGGTTCGAGGAGGTATTCAGGGATCAGACAAGAGGCTTCGCCATTCTGGTAGGTTAAATGGTACATCATCTAGAGGTAGGGATGCATATGACAGAGGCCACTCTCAGAGGCTCTTCTAGTCGGCACTTCAGGTTTCTCATGGTACTCCAAGCGGTGGTGGTCCTCAGCAGCATTATTCAGATCAGGAGACCTTCAGCGCACCACCAGCCCCCATTAGTGCACCGCCACTTTAGAGCTTCAGGGGAGGACATACAGGTCGATAGGGCCAGCAGTCTCAACAATCGAGGGCATGTTATGGTTGTGGTGACCCGAGTCATATTGTTAGGCTTTATCCTCGAGCCTCGAGTAGTTCTTAGTCGCAGGGTCCTCGCCCTACGGTTCAGGTAGCAGGTGATCCACAGGCCGCCCAGCCAGCTAGAGGTGGGGTAGGGATCATAGAGGTAGAGGGAGGACCGTAGAGGTGGAGCTCGGACCGCTAGAGGCAGGGGTCAGCCCGCAGCAGATCGTCCTAGAGACATAGTTCAGGGAGGTGGGGGCCAGCACCATTGTTATGCATTGCCAGCCAGGCCGAAGGTCGAGTCATCAGATGTTGTGATTACAGGTACTATACTTGTCTACGATAGAGGTGCTTTAGTATTATTTGATCCGGGATCTACGTATTCTTATGTGTCGTCCTATTTTGCACCATATTTGATCGTGTCTAGTGAGGCTTTGGGTATTCCTGTATATGTGTCCACACCGGTTGGTGATTCTATAGCGATGGACCTAGTGCATCGTTCATGTGTGGTGGTATTTAAGGGTCTTGATACCCCTATCGACTTATTGCTCTTACATGTGGTGGACTTCGATGTTATTTTTAGGATGGACTGGTTGTCCCCGTATCATGCCACTCTGGATTGTCACGCCAAGATCATGACCTTGGAATTGCTAGATTTGCCCCAACTTGAGTGGAGAGGGACCCCAGGTCATTCCACCTGTAGTGTTATTTCGTATGTCAAGGCTCGATGTATGGTCGAGAAAGGGTGTCTAGCATATTTGGTGTATGTTCGCGACTCCACCTCAGAGGTTCCATCTATTGACTATGTTCCTATATTTCGGGAGTTCCCCGAGGTTTTCCCTTCAAACCTGCTGGGTATGCCGCCCGACAGGGATATTGATTTTTGTATTGATCTGGCTCCTGGCACTCAGCCCATTTCCATTCCGCCATATCGCATGGCCCCACCAGAGTTGAAGGAGTTGAAGGAGCAGCTTCAGAACTTCCTTAATAAGGGCTTCATTAGACCCAGTGTATCCCCTTGGATTGCACCAGTGTTATTCATGAAGACAAAGGATGGGTCGATGAGGATGTCCATTGATTACCGGAAGTTGAATAAGGTGACAATAAAGAACAAGTATCCACTGTCGAGGATTAACGATTTGTTCGACCAGCTTCAGGGTGCTAGGGTGTTCCCGAAGATAGATTTGAGGTATGGTTATCATCAGCTAAGGATTAGGGCGCCTAATGTCCCTAAGACAGCATTTCGTACTCGGTATGGACATTATGAGTTTTTCGTCATGTCATTTGGGTTGACCAATTCCCCGACAGCATTCATGGAGTTAATGAACCGAGTGTTCAAGCCCTATTTGGATTTGTTTGTGATTGTATTCATTGACTACATTTTGATATACTCCCACAGTCAGGAGGAGCATGAGCAGCACCTCAGAGTGGTTCTTCAGACTCAAAAGGATAGTCAATTGTACGCCAAGTTCTCAAAGTGCGAGTTTTAGTTGAGTTCAGTCGCATTCCTGAGTCATGTCATATCAGCAGAGAGTATTCAGGTGGACCTGAAGAAGATAGAGGCAGTCAAGAACTAGCCTCGACCAGCTTCAGCTACAGAGATTCGGATCTTCTTGGGGTTAGCTGGTTACTACAGACATTTTGTGGAGGGGTTTTCATCCATCACAGCCCCGATGACTAGATTGACCTAGAAGGGTTCCCTGTTCAGGTGGTCCGATGAGTGCAAGGCAAGCTTCCAGAAGCTCAAGAAAGCTCTGACTACAACACCGGTATTAGTTCCACCCACGGGATCTGGGCCTTATACTTTTTATTGTAATGCCTCCCGTATCGGGCTTGGCGCAGTGTTGATGCAAAATGGCAAAGTCATAGCATATGCTTCGAGGCAGTTGAAGATCCACGAGAAGAATTATCCAGTTCATGACCTAGAGTTTGTAACCATTGTTCATGCATTGAAAATCTGGAGGCATTATTTATATGGTGTGACGTGTAAGGTATACACGGATCACAAGAGCCTTCAGTACATGTTCAAGCAGAAAGATTTGAATTTGAGACAATGGAGGTGGTTGGAGTTGCTGAAAGACTATGATGTTTCTATCTTATACCACCCGGGGAAGACCAATGTGGTGTACGATGCATTTAGTAGGAAGTCCGCCAGCTTGGGTAGCCTTGCCTATATTCTATCATCCAGAGACCGCTTGCCTTGGATGTTCAGGCCTTGGCCAATCTATTTGTGAGATTGGATATTTCTGATCCTAGCAGGGTATTAGCTTGCATGGTTGCTCGTTCATCATTGATGGAGCGTATTCGGGAGCGGCAGTTTGATGATTCCCATTTGTGTGTCCTAAGCCAGGGAAATGACTTAGGAGATGATGGCGTATTGAGATTGCAGGGGCGGGTTTGTGTGCCCAATGTTGATGGTATTCGGGAGTCGATCCTAGCGGAGGCCCACAGTTCTCGGTATTCCATTCACCCGGCGCCACGAAGATGTATCAGGATTTGAGACAACATTACTGGTGGCGCAGAATGAAGAAAGACATTGTTGCATATGTGGCTCGTTGTGTGAATTGTCAGCAGGTTAAGTACGAGCATCAGAGGCCCAGTGGGTTATTTCAGAGGATTGAGCTTCCCGAGTAGAAGTGGGAGAGAATCACCATGGATTTTGTTACTGGCCTTCCGATGACTCGGAAGAAGTTTGATGCTATATAGGTTATTGTTGATAGGCTGACCAAGTCAATGCATTTTATTCCAGTTGCCACCACCTATTCGTCCGAGAGATATACTGAGATTTATATTAGAGAGATCGTTCGCCTTCATGGGGTGCCCATATATATTATTCGGATCGGGGTCCGCAGTTTACCTCGCATTTCTGGAAAGCGGTACAGCATGAGTTGGGCACCCAGGTTCAGTTGAGTACAACATTTCACCCCCAAACGGATGGACTGTCCAAGAGGACTATTCAGATTCTTGAGGATATGCTCTGACCCTGCGTTATTGATTTTGGAGGCTCGTGGGACCGGTTCTTGCCTTTAACAGAGTTTTCCTACAACAACAGCTACCAGTCCAGTATTTAGATGGCTCTGTATGAGGCGTTGTATGGTAGGCGGTGTCGGTCTCCAGTTGGATGGTTTGAGTCGAGAGAGGCACGGCTATTGGGTACAGATCTAGTACAATAGGCCTTGGATAAGGTCAAGATCATTCAGGACAAACTTCGGTCAGCTCAGTCTAGGCAGAAGAGTTATGCAGATCGTAAAGTCAGGGATGTTGCTTTCATGGTTGGTGAGCGAGCATTGCTCCGGGTATCGCTTATGAAGGGTGCGATGAGATTCGGAAAGAAGGGAAAGCTTATGTTTATTGGCCCATTTGATATTCTTGGCCGCGTGGGGAAGGTGGCTTATAGACTTGCCTTTCCGCCTAGCTTGTCAGCCATGCATCCGCTTTCTCACGTGTTAGATTTCAGTACTGTCCTATTGGAAAAGGATATGTCATATAAGGAGAAGCCAGTGGCTATTTTAGACCGACAGGTCTGACAGTTTAGGTCAGCATCCTAAGGCAGCGGTCTGGGAGTCCGACTCTGATATGCGCAGCCGTTATCCCCATCTATTCCCCGACTCAGGTACTTCCTTCTTTTGTCCGTTCCAGGACGAACGGTTCTTGTAGAGGTGGAAGATGTGACGACCCAAAGGGTCATCACCATAATTCTCCCTTTATTTGTGCTTCAGAAGCCTTGAAAACCTCTTATTTTGGTTGCCTCGATTTGCATGCGCAGTCCGAGCGCGAAGCCGGAAAATTTTTATGTGGAAATATATGAATTTTGTGTTAAAAACTATAATTTTTTATAATAATATTGATATATTTGATTTTGGTCAATATTTTGGGTAAACGAACCCGGACCCGTGATGTGATGGTCCCTGAGGCTCCGTAGAAAAATATGGGACCCGGACGTATTCTCGGAATTGAAATCTGAGGTCCCAGGCCTGAGTACGGAATTTTTGAAAAACATTATTTATCTGAAATTAATATGAGACATTTAAATGAAAATGAGTTAGAAAGTGACAGTATTGGGCTCGTATTTTGGTTCCAACACCATGTACATGTCTTAAATGACCGTTAAGCGCTTTCTGTGAAGTTTAGTTGAAAATGAACGTCATTTGACGTGTTTCGGACTAAACATGAAAAACTTGGAAGTTATGAACTTTGAAATGAAAATCATGAGTTTGGAGGCTTGGTTCTATGTAAATGATGTTATTTTGGCGATTTGATCGCACGAGTAGGTCTGTGGGATGTTTTTGAGGTTGTGTGTATACTTGGGTTGGAGCCCCGAGGACTGGGGTGAGTTTTGGCTAGGCATCGGATTGCATTTCTCATGTTTTGAAAAAAAATATGGCATGAGGCATCTGCAATTTTCGCAAATGTGAAGCCAAGGATCGCAAATGCGAAATGAGCTCAGGCACGCCAATGTTCGCAAAAGCGAACTTTACTTTGCAAATGCGAGGAAGGGGAGTTGGCCTGAGATCACACATGCGATCAAATGTCCGCAAATGCGAACCTCCCCCCAGATGGCTTAACTTCGCAAATGCGAGATCCTGCCTATGTTCTGCCTTGTTCGCAATTGCGAACATTTCTTCGCAATTGCGAACATTTCTTCGCAATTGCAACATCTGTCCTTTCTTCTGCATAGTTCGCATTTGCGAACCAAGTCTCGCAAATGCGAGATATGCACATGTGCATTCTATACTTAGACGATTTTGAACCTCATTCTTCATATTTTCTCAACCCAAACTTCTATTGGCGATTCTCTCAACTCTTTCATTCCCAAATCAATTGTAAGTCAACTTTTACTCAACTTCTTCAATCTTTAACGTATTTTATCATGATTTCATCTTAGAATCAAAGCTTTCAATTCGTAAAAATGGGGATTCGGGTAGAACCTAGATTTTCTTAAATTTGGGGATTTGAACCTCAATTTGGGGTCGGATTTTAAAATAAATCATAGATATGAACTCGTGGGGGAATGGGTAACCCGGTTTTGGTTGGAATTTCGGGTTTTGACCACGCTGGCTCGGGGGCATTTTGGGAATGTTTGGATAAAACTTTGAGAAAATCATTCTTATGCATTCAAATTGATTTAACTAGCATTTGTTGATACATTTAAATAAATTGTGATTAGATTCGACCGGCTTTGTGGCGAATTCGAGGGGCAAAGCTATCCTAGAGGCCTGAGTTGAGTTTGGAGCTTTCGAGGAAAGTGTTTGTTCTAACCTTGGCTTGAGGGAATAGGATTAGGACAATATTTGCTAAGTGTTATGTGGAGTCGGTGTATAGGTATGGTGATAGTTACCTATACGCACGAGTCTAGCATGACCGTGAGTCATAGTTGCTTTTAAATTTGAGAGATGTGAAACAATTGAGTTAATTACTTGCTAAATCAATTACAAAGTGATAGTTGAGGAGTAAATGAGTTAAAGAAGGAAGTGTGGTATTTTTCCCTTGCCGGGACTTGTTGATTCGTTTTCCCGTGCCGGGACTTATTGTTGAATTGTTCTCCCTTGCCGGGATGTTTAATCTTGTTGTATATTCCTTTCCCCGATTTGTCGTGACCGTTGATTGGGTGAGGAAGAGAGATTATGCAAGAAGTGTCTTTTGCATGCCATGTTTTGATAATTACGCACGAAGGGTCTTTCCGTACCATGTTTTGATAATCATGCACGAACGGTCTTTTCGTGTCATGTTTCTTGATTATTTGAGCACAAAGGTTCATTTTGTGCCTCGATATGAGAGTTATGTGAGGAAAAGCACGAAGGGTAATGTTGCGCACTATATTTGACAATTTCGGTGAAAATTGATAGTAAAAGCACGAAGGGTGATGTCGTGCACTATATTTGACAGTTTTGGTGAGAACTGAGAGTAAAAGCACGAAGGTTGGTGCCGTGCAGTTGTTGATTTACTGGCTCTCTTTTATTGATGTTAATTATTGAGTTTCCATTTCTTTGTTCGTTTGTCATATATCTGAATTGTTACACCTGCACAGCATGTCCCCTCCTTATTATCTATTTAAATTTCGTATACCTTTCCGTTATTGCACATATATCTTTACAGGTTGATTGTCGTGGGTCCGGTCTAGCCTCGTCACTACCTCGCCGGAATTAGGCCATGCACTTACCGGCACATGGGGTCGGTTGTGTTGATGCTACATTTCTGTGCCTTTTGGGTACAGGTCAGGAGACAGCTTACGGACCGCAGCAGTAGCTTGGGGGTGTGCCTTCAGTCCAGAGACTCCTAGGTAGTTCGCTGACATTCGCGGCCCTGAGTTTCATCCATTTCAGTTCCATTTGTTTTCATTATATAGAAACAGACTTCTTATGTATTTTCTTTCAGACTTGTATTTGTAGTATCTTATAGTAGTCCATGAGTATTGTGATACTAAATCTTGGGTAGAGGGTGATGTTAGTTATTTCGCATTTTTATTCATTTAATATTAAATTAAGAATTTGCTTGAAGTTATTGCTTTATTATTATCTTGTTGGAAATTAATTGAAAAAGGTATGGTTAAGTTGGCTTGCCTAACTTCGACAGTAAGCGCCATCACAACTCCGAATGGTGAGAAATCCGGATCGTGACAATAAGTACCTATTGCCTCCTGCAAATGATTAGCTTAATCGCTTAGTATCAGAGAATAATATATTCAACTACATTGTTGGACACTCCAAATCTGATATGATAATTGATAAGTTCCTTGTGATATCTTTTGGACATACCAATACTCCAACTACATTGTTGGACTTAATGAATAGGGCGTCCATTATGTTTTTGAGCAGATTTTTCACAGTATTTATTGATAATGTTACCTCCTAGTTAAGGAAAAACACGAGGATTACGTGAAACTATATTATAGATGCTACAAGAAAATTTGTTTTATGCCAAATTCTCCAAGTATGAGATTTGACTAGACTTTGTGGTATTCCTCGATAATAATGTACCTAAAAATAAGATTATGGTAGATCCTAAAAGGATATAAAATATTAAAAAATAGTAAAACCCACAACTCCTTCATAAATAGCAGCATCTTGGGCTTTGCAAACTACTTCAGGCAATTTTCGCAGAATTTTTTTCGACTAGCAGCGCCGTTAACCAAGTTAACTTGGAATAAAAAAATTCAAAGTTCCACCAGATGAAGTAATGTGAGTTTAGCTTTTAGAAACTAATAATAATAATAATAATAATAATAATAATAATAATAATAATAATAATAATAATAATAATAATAATGATGATGATATTAGGGTAGTTTGGCACACATAACTCCTATAAAGAGACTTTTGGTTAAGAGTATCCACAGACTAAATGGTATAGGTGTCAGATTTAGTGTAAAAAAATTTAGAACCAATTTTGGCTTGTGTTCAAGTAAGGTCGTAATTAGCAAAGAGCACAAAGGTCACTCAATATAAAGATGAGCTATTGTGCAAACATTGAGATGAAGTTCTAGCTAGTAAAAGCAAGAATATAACTATTGGCAGAAATTGTATACTCGACTAGGTAACTAGATATGTGTACTAGATGTAGATATGTTAAGATAAGTTATTCTTGAGGAGCTCACAACTTAAATATGCTTTACATTCGGAGCCTAATAATATGTACCATGACCAGAAAAAAAATTATATTTGTGAAACAAAAAGGAGGAAGATTAACTTAACATTATTTCTAACAATTTAACTTGTTAACATGCCAATATTTGTGACTCAGGTGCACTACAACAACTCGATATTCCAAAGAGAAAATAGAATAGAATCAAAGTCCTTATGACAAAACTACCTCAAATAATTAGAAGTTATAATTATATGTGGGTAATAAGGTAATTGAAAATTAACTTACATGGTAGGCACACTATTGCCGGTTAAAACTTCTCACACTAAGGAAAATATACATGAATGGAAAATTGTCAAACTAGATGGGGTCTATCCATTTTTATAGAAGATCAAAAAAAAAATTTACTGCACGATGTTCAAAAACTTTCCAAAATAATATTGGTTATACGAGTACACTTAATACATCGATTTTATCAGCAGATAGACGAGCAGTCTAAATGTTCATACATATTTTGAATGATATGTTGAGAGCTTGCATTTTAAGTTTGGAGGTAGCTTGTACGCTTATATATCTATAGATGAATTTGCCTACGATGATATTTATCAGTCTAGCATTTAGGTGGCACAAAATCCCTTCAATTAATCATACTTTCTTAATTTATATTTGGAACACAACGCTACAGCCTGTCACTATATTTATTTTCTCTTAAGCGTATTAAACATTAAATTGGTGATTTTTCTCGTTTGTACCACTGCTTCATGTTATATAATATTATTTCTTTTTAGTAATTGGATTTTGACGTTAATATGACTTCTCTTTTTATTTAGCAGTGTCTGAACGAAATTAAAATAGTTTTTAAGAACGTAGTTTGAGAAAATATAATATAATATCAATTATATGAACTGAACATTTAAAATTTATCAAAGTTATACCCTAAATTATTTCGATTTGAGACGTCAAAAAATGAAATAAAGTGAAATCTTTGGGACACGTGAAGCAATATTTTCCTCAATACTTTTCAAGTCAAAACTGCCGAGTCATGGTTATATGAAGTGTTTCCAGTGAGTTTTTAAAATATAGTCAAATGTAGGTAAATGTAGTTAAGGTTATATGCACTGTTTCCAGTGTATTTTTGAAATGTAGGTAAATATAGTTAAGGTTATATTAAGTGTTTCCAGTTAGTTTTTAAAATGTAGTCAAATGTAGGTAAATGTAGTTAAGGTTATACGCAGTGTTTCCAGTGTGCTTTTAAAATGTAGTCAAATTTTTGTAGTTATATGAACTTTGTAGTTACTTGTAGTTAATCGTAGTCAGTTGAAAAATATGTCTGAATAACGTATTTTTTTGTATCTACTGGATGGTATGAGTTGCTGAAAACTACAAATGGCATTTCTATGCAACGTCAATTCATTATTCTTCATTGTTCAAGACAAGAAGTTTTATCCGAAAACATAACCGCGCAAATGTACTGCAACAGTACATGTAGCATTGGACTTCCAACAATTTGTAGTTATGCAATTGTAGTTATGAAAAATTGTTCAGTATTCATGAAAATTTGTTCAGTACAACCAAAGTTCATTACAACAGTACACTCTACTTCTTCTTTCGTTCAACTTTATTTCTCTCATTCTTTGGCGGTGGACCCTTCCTCCTTGCAAGCCTGCTGGTAACCTCAGTCTCACTGATTGAACCATCATTTAGCTTATTTGTGGCGTAGTCCCACAACAGAACTCCATAGCATCTACGGTGTTTGTCAATATCAGTAAGATCTTCCTTTGGTATAGACAAATACACAAACTTGAGTCAACAGTGACAGTTCCAAATAAAAATTACATGAAATTACATTAAACTACAAAAAACTACAATTAACTACAATTTTGATTCAATAGTATAATTTGCCAATCAATTTGAGTCAACAGTGACAGTTCCAAATAAACATTACATTAAACTACAAAAAACTACAATTAACTACAAATTTAATTCCACCACTATCCTCACAGTTCTTGCAAGAATCATCAGTATAATATGAATTATTATACTGCAAAGAAATCCCATATTGCCATTTCGTTGGATCTCCTTCATCACCACCAAATCCATATATCGACGAATAAGAAGAACACTGAAGTCTAGGCAAGTTTAAACCATAACCTGAACCAATAGGAACTGGTGGATCATACACACAACATGTAGATATCGGAGCATTTGGTTCTAAACCAATTTCTGTTACTCCTTTACAAGAATATAGTCCTCTACATACATTTGAACCCGAGCCGGTATCACACAAATCTTGTTTTGGATCAAACACAGCAGATGTTGTAGAACATCCTAGTAAAACAAAGATGTTTTCTTTCATAATGCTGAAGGGAGTCGACCGATCCAACGTAAAACTGCCTGAGTTTTGCATTGATGAACATGTTGACATAAAGGGGTCTGTTAAAATAAGTGTGTTGGTTGTGTAGTCTAGTGTGGATATAGTGTAAATGCCAGTGCCAGTTGAAAACTGAAGCACACCAGAAGTGCATCTTTGGATTAGCAGCAAATAGGCTTGGATTTGGAATAGTGAAGAGGAAGATTGATTTTGAAACCGGAAGCTGGAGTTTAGGAGGCTTATTTCAAGGGATTTTTGTTCCACAAATCAAGCAAATAATTAATGAGTTGATCATTAACCTTAAATATAATTTTGGTACATAAATTGAAAGGTGGTATACCTAAATGTAATAAACACAAACCTTAAACATGGGTGGTTATAAGGTTTGCTATATGGGATGTATATGTAAAAATCCCAAGAAAGATAGGGATTAAGGGAAGGGCTTGAAGGCTCACGACAGGAAACAAAAAAAAAACTTTATATAGTAAAGAAACTCTAACGCAGGGGAAATTCATGGGCAGCAATGCTTTAAGGAAAAGAAAAAGATTTTATCAATAAATTTCAAGAAGGAAGAAGGAAGAAAGATTATCAAGCTTCATTGTTGATTCCTACACAAAAAGGTCAAATTTTCCCTTTCTTTGATTCTTCTTCAATTTCTAGGATTTCTTTAAATCCCGATTTACATGTCCATGGGATTCTATCATATATTGAAAATTTAAGTATCAAACAAAAAAAAAGAAAAATATTATAGACAATACACTATTTAAGTTTTAACTTATACACATGAGTAAAGAAATTGAATAGTACATGGAATTAAACTACATAAATGCTTTCTTCTTTTTATTTAAAGAAGATTTTGGACTAATTTAAATTACTCATAGCATAGGTAACTATGATTCGGCGAATTAAGAGTAAAATATGAAACCTTGAGGGTTGGGTATTATAAATTAACTAAGAATTAGCCTAAAAAAGGAAATCAATACGAGTTCAATGTTTGACGTGATTAGAGATTGATTGAAGAAAAGACGTACAAATCACTCGAGGTGACGAATTTGGTATTTCGACATGAGTACTGTGAGTAGTAATCTTAGCACAATTTGTGTTTTCATAACCAGCATGATTTATATATGATTTTGAAAATAAACGTATTACTGATGCTTTAAAATTGCATGTCGGACAAGTCTTTTACTTGATATGACACGGATTAGTTTACTTGAGATGTTTACCGAATAATCTAAATATTTTCACTGTTACTAGATATGTTTTACTATTACTTGAGATGTTACAGTTATTTGAATTATTTTCACTATTACTAGATATATTTTACCGTCACTTGGGACATGATGACTGTTACAGAAATAAAATTACAAGATTTGATAAGGAATGTGCCCTTTATTATTTGAAAATGCTTTTGTACGAGTATTTATTATTTACAAGAAAGAGTATAAATAGGAGGAGACTTTGAAGGATCCCGTAGCTAACGGCGGGTTCGCTAGACCTAGTGCACCTTGTATTTACTGATTACAAAGTACAGTTATAGCCCTCACTAGTAGGAAGGTAGAACTAGCATACCGTTACCGATTTCCCTTGAGTAGGGACTACCGTTATATTTGACTTCTTGCGAAGAAGTCCGCAGTTATACCGATTACATGATCCGTTCATTAAAACCTCCCAGATATGAATATTGATATACAGTGGTGAGCTTATTACTAAATTATTATTTGTATTATATTACAAGAAGAACATGATGAGACTGAAAATTATTTATTATTTTTGAAAGGGCATTTTTATGTTATCTTCTGTTTAAGATACTAACATATTTTCTTACTTGTCCCCAATAAAAACGGTTTTGGTTAAGTGGTATTACTCACTGAGATAGCAACTCATTCCCAGCTAATTTTTTTACAGAGACATCAGTTGACGCAAGCGAGGTTTTCGTTAATTAGAGCGTACAGGTTGATATTTCTTGGTGAGCCTCGCACTTGTTCGCGTGGGCAGAGATTTTATTTATTGTTATGGTCTTTTCATTGAACTCTTAGAGTCGCTCCATAGTCATTATTTTAGTGTCATGAGTATTCTTTTGTTACTATAGAGTATCATTCTCATTTATCAAAGTTGAAGATAAATTAGTATTTCGAGTGGTTAGTTGGTTGTTTAGTTATGGCGGAGACTTTTTTTGGTTAATCAATAAGTTATCGATTGGTTGGTTTGATATTAGGATGGTTTGTTGTTGATTTTGATACAGGAAATTTTCTTGGGATAGTCCAAAAATAGGGAAAAATGATGCCCGATCTTTTGTAAATACCGATGAGACTTACTTGGGGAGCACTTGCTCCTAAGCGCCGGTCACGATCCTAAATAGGGTCGTGACAGTGTAGAGCTGATATCTTTAGACTTCATGGACAATATCAATCATACTTATGTTATTTGTTTAGCCATTTTCCTTGTAGAGTTTGTCTAACTTCTGATATTGGCGATGCTGTTAATGTGGAAACGATTATTTGACAGTTATATCCCATTGGATAGACGATAATACTTGTATGCAAAAGCGTATTATTGCTTTTAAATATGATGAAAATCAGAGTCATACTGCTGCATTTATAAGTAGTGCTATTGTTGAAGTTGCTGAATTTTATAATCTAAACAAAAAAGTATTGTGTACATCTTTTGATAATGCTTCTAACAATAATGCCGCAGTTTCAATATTCAAAATGCATTTGAAATCACCTCTTGATGATATTTTTCATGTTAGGTGTGCATGTTATGTTTATAATTTAATTGTTAAAAGTGGCTTTGATTTATTTTCAGTTGAGATTACTCATGTTAGAAGAGCAGTTGGTGTTATTCAAGGAAATAATAGACAATCTAGAATAAAAAAATTTAAGAATAAGTGTATTCAGTATAATCTTAAACCTAGATTCATGCCAGACGAAATTGTTACTAGATGGAATTATACATATATATTTTTAAATATTGCTACAAATATAGATTCCCAATAACTGAAGTTGCTAATGCGCATTGTACTGATCCAAGGCGTATGTTAACAAGTGATACTTGGGAGATCATTGATGATGTTGTTAAAATTTTACGTATATTTTATGCAGCTTCTGATGAGTTTTCTGGAGCATATTATCCCACTGTTACCATGACTTTAGTACATATAGCTAAAATTTCTTTTCTACCATCTGAATTTAAGAAAAAAGAAAATAATAAGGATGTTGTTGAAAAAATACAAGAAAAATTCAAAAAATATTTCTTTCCAATTCCTCCGGTTTACTTAATTGGTTCAGTTTTAAATCCTTCTATTAAAATGTATGATTGTCACCAATTAATAAATACTTTACATACTTATATGGAGATTGGAGAAACAAAAACCCCAACTTTATATGTTTCTACGAACAAGCTAAATGAATATTTACAACAACTATATAATTATTATACAAATGAATGTGATGATGTTTCTCGTGTTGTAGGCAATGTTAATCCCACTATGCAATGTATCACTTCTGCTACTATGGATGATGAAGAAGGTCTTGATAGTTTTAATATTTTTTCTACATTTTCTAACACCCAAACCAGTAGTAGGAATATTGATGAACTTCAATTCTACTTGCAGAAGCAAAAGGAGCCTCGCACAAAGGAATTTTTACCTTTGGGATGGTGGCATGAAAATGGAAAGCAATTTTCTGTTCTTTCCGCTATGGCTCCGGACGTGCTGAATGTGTCAATTTCTACTGTTGCATCGGAGAGTTCATTTATCCAAACAAGACAACAACTTGGAGATACCCGCCACTCATTGGGAAGCAATGCTTTGGAAGTTTTAGTATATTTCAAAGATTGGATAAGATCGGAACGAAAAATTCAAGAAAAGGAAGATGTTGATAGCCTAGAAGACAAGGAACTTGGAGATATATTAACGCATGGAAACTCATCCGAATTTAACACTCCAGAAGAAGATCAATCGGTCATATTGATTATGATGAACCTACGAAGTCAATGCAAAACATTTGAAACTACTACTTGTTGAAAAATATGTAAACATTTCATTTTGTAAGTTTGAAACTTTAAATTAAATAATAAAAGTAGCACTTTCAATAAGTGCAATTTTTTCCCATCTTACTTGTATTCTTTTAATTAATACAAAGTATTAATATAACTTACAATAGTTAAACAAAATTAAAAATACACTAAACTCGGTCCGGCCCGGTCCCCTTAGCCCGTAACTCTTATGGTTCAATTTTAACTCGTATTAATCCGAACCCTCGAAACCCGTTAAAAAATAACCCGTAACCGGACCGGCCCACCCGTTAGACAGCTCTAATTTCTTTCAAGTTTGAAGTGGCATCGTCATAATAAATATAATTGTAAACAACAATAATAACAAATTAGTGTAATCTCATCTGGCCGGCTCAATGGTAAAGTCACTCAAGAAATTGCTTGAGGCCCCACATCTAGGGTGCCCCAAAATTTTTTGATATTGATAAATTTTTATTAAATTTTTTTATATTAATAAATATATGTATCTGTATTTGGTGAATTTTTTAAAAAAGTATTTAGTATAAAAAAAAGCATATCTTTCATAAATAAGGAAATTGTGGGACCGATAAAGATAATTTGGGAATAGGAATACTAACTTACCTGTGAATTGTTATGAAATAATATAAAAGACAAGAACAATAATGCAAGAACAAGAGCAATAGAGAGAAGAGTAGAGAGAGTTCTTCTTATTGATACTTAGAGAATGTTATGAGTGTCTTACAATGGTAGAAGACCCCTTTATTTATAGGGAGTGGGATGATCTAGCTACCAATAATAGAACTCTAGAATCTCTCTAATTAAAGACATTCACCTTAAATAGAAGTGTATTTATAACACTCCCCCTTGAATGTCTATTCAATGATGTGCCTCGTTAAAACCTTAAAACAAAACCCAATGGGAAAAATTAAAGTAAGGAAAAAGAGTACACATGTTTAAATATGCGCCTATTGGTTGCCTCGTTAAAAACCTCGCAAGGAAAACCCGGTGGGACAAAACCTTGTAAGGGAAAAAGAGTGCAACGCGCATTAACTCCCCCTGATAAGAACATCAATTTATGTCCTTAAGTCTTCGCATTCCGATCTTGTGAACTAGCTTCTTGAAGGTTGACTTTGGTAGAGGTTTTGTGAACAAATCAGCCATATTGTCGCTTGAACGAATCTGTTGAACATTGATATCACCATTCTTTTGAAGATCATGTGTGAAGAATAACTTTGGTGAAATATGCTTCGTTCTATCTCCTTTTATGAATCCTCCCTTCAATTGAGCAATACATGCTGTATTGTCTTCATACAAAGTTGTGGGTAGTTTATCACACTTCAAACCACATTTGTCTTGGATATGATGTATTATAGACCTCAACCACACACACTCCCGACTTGCTTCATGAATAGCAATTATCTCGGCATGATTAAATGAAGTAGCCACAATTGATTGCTTAGTCGATCGCCAAGATATGGCGGTGTCTCCACAGGTAAACACATAACCCGTTTGAGATCGAGCCTTGTGTGGGTCGGAAAAATATCCAGCATCAGCATAACCAACAAGATCCGGGCTGCAATTCTTGCCATAAAATAAGCCCATATCGGTAGTTCCCTTTAGGTACCGCAATATGTGTTTGATCCCATTCCAATGTCTCCTCGTAGGAGCCGAGCTAAATCTTGCTAAGACATTAACTGAAAAGGATATGTCAGGTCTTGTAGTATTTGCAAGATACATTAGTGCGCCAATTGCGCTAAGATATGGTACTTCAGGACCAAGTAGCTCTTCATTCCTTTCTTGTGGTCGGAATGGATCTTTGTTCACATCAAGTGATCGAACAACCATCGGTGTACTTAAAGGATGTGCTTCATCCATGTAAAACCGTTTCAGTACCTTTTCTGTATAGGTAGATTGATGAACAAAAATTCCGTTTGCCAAATATTCAATTTGCAAACCAAGACATAGTTTAGTCTTTCCGAGATCTTTCATCTCGAATTCATCCTTTAGATAATCAATTGCCTTTTGGAGTTCTATAGGGGTTCCAATAAGGTTTATGTCATCGACATATACGGCAAGTACAACAAATTCCGATCTTGTTTTCTTTATAAAAACACACGGGCAAATGGCGTCATTTATATAGCCTTCTTTTAACAAGTACTCACTAAGACGATTATACCACATTCGTCCAGATTGCTTTAGACCATACAAGGATCTTTGCAATTTAATTGAGAACATTTCCCGAGATTTTGAATTATGCGCGTTTGGCATCTTGAGTCCATCGGGAATTTTCATGTATATTTCATTATCAAGTGAGCCATAAAGATAGGCAGTAACCACATCCATTAAGTGCATGTCGAGCTTTTCATGGACAGCAAAACTTATGAGATAACGAAAGGTTATCGCATCCATTACAGGCGAATATGTCTCTTCATAATCGACACCAGGCCTTTGAGAAAAACCTTGTGCAACAAGGCGTGCCTTATATCTTTGTACCTCGTTTTTCTCGTTTCTTTTGCGTACAAAGACCCATTTATAGCCGACAGGCTTAACACCATTAGGTGTTTCAACTATAGGGCCAAAAACTTCACGTTTTGCCAGCGAATTCAATTCTGATTGAATTGCTTCTTGCCACTTTGGCCAATCCTGTCTTTTTCGACATTCTTCAACAGATTGAGGTTCGAGATCCTCACATTCTTGCATAATGCTAGATGCTACATTATAAGCAAAGGCATTATCCACCACAATATCCACTCGATTAATATTTGCCTCAATATTAATTGGATTTAGGGATAGTTTCGTATTTTCCAGAGTCTCGGGCTCAATGGATTCTTCATGAATCTCAGAATTTGTTAAATCATGAGATTCTTTCGTGGTGTCATTTTGATCGTTCTTTTTCCTCTTTCTAGGATTTCGATCTTTGGAACCTAATGGTCTGCCACGCTTCAGGCGTGCATTCGACTCATTGGTTATGACACTAGATGATTGTCCAACAGGGACATCAATACGGATTGGAACATTTTCCGCGGGAATGTGGGATTTCGTTATCCTTTTCAAGTCCGTAAATGCGTCAGGCATTTGATTTGCTATTCTTTGCAAATGGATAATCTTTTGTACCTCTCATTCACAAATAGAGGTATGTGGATCAAGATGAGATAATGATGCATTTTTCCACAAAATTTCCCGTTTTGTTTCACCAACTTCTCCCCCTAATTTTGGGAAAAGTGTCTCATCAAATCGACAGTCTGCAAATCGTGCAGTAAACAAGTCGCTTGTCAATGTTTCGAGGTAGCGAATGATGGAGGGCGATTCAAACCCAACATATATTCCTAACCTTCTTTGCGGACCCATTTTGGTGCGGGATGGCGGTGCTATAGGCACATATACTGCGCATCCAAAAATTCTTAAATGGGATATATTGGGTTCATGACCCAAAACCAATTGCAACGGGGAATACTTGTGGAAATTCGTCGGTCTGAGACGAATTAGCATTGCTGCATGTAAGATGGCGTGACCCCATACCGAAGTGGGCAGCCTCGTTCTCATAAGTAATGGCCTTGCAATCAACTGCAGGCGTTTAATTAACGATTCTGCAAGACCGTTTTGAGTGTGAACATGAGCTACAGAATATTCAACTTTTATCCCGATTGATAAGCAATAATCATTAAATGCTTGGGATGTAAACTCAGCAGCATTATCCAGTCTAATGGACTTGATTGGATTATCTGGAAATTGTGCTCGTAGTCGAATTATTTGTGCCATTAATTTCGCAAACGCAAGGTTGCGTGATGACAACAGGCACACATGAGACCATCTACAGGATGCGTCTATCAAGACCATGAAATACCTAAACGACCCACTATGTGGGTGAATAGGTCCACAAATGTCCCCTTGTATACGTTCCAGAAACGTGGGTGACTCAGTCCCAACCTTTGTTGGTGATGGCCTGATAATCAACTTGCCTTGATAACACGAAGTGCAAGGATATTCATTATTCGAAAGAATTTTGAAATTCTTTAACGGATGCCCATATGAGCTTTCTATAATCCGTCTCATCATGACCGATCCTGGGTGTCCCAATCGATCATGCCAAAGTACAAAGGTATTGGAATCAGTAACCCTTTGGTTTACTGTTGAATGTGCCTCAATTGCACTAATTCTTGTCCAATACAGGCCACAAGATAAAGACGGAAATTTCTCAATAACCCTCTTTTGGCCAGAGACATTCTTTGTGATGACGAGATATTCAAGATTATCTTCATCCATTGTCTCAATATGATAGCCATTCCGGCGTACATCTTTAAAACTCAACAAGTTTCTCTTAGACTTGGAGGAGAACATTGCATTCTCTATGTTTAACGTCGTGCCTTTGGGCAGAGTTACAATTGCTCTTCCGGAGCCTTCAATCAATTTACTACTTCCAGAGATTGTAATGACGTTTGCCTTACACATATTTAGTTGAGAGAAATATTTCTTTTCTTTGAGTATTGTATGTGTAGTACATGAATCAACTGGGCAAATACTTTTACAGTTGGACGTTGATCCAAGTTCGCTTTGTGAGATATCCATATTTGCTATCCCATAGTTTGACATACAAAAGAGATACACGAATATAAGAATAAACAAGTTCAATTTGTTTGTGTCACATAATATTTTCAAAATCTGCTGCTAACAGTTGACTAACGAAAACAGATATGTTATCCATAATTGATTACTTTGCAGTTTGAAAATTTCAGTTTAAGCATTTTCTTCAAACAATCGATTGTTAAACACAAACAATCGATTGTTAAACATTGACAATCGATTGTTAAACACACACAATCGATTATTTGCTATTTTGAAAAACTTCAGATCACACTGTCTTAAGACAATCGATTGTTATGCATAGACAATCGATTGTTGGCTATTTTGAAAAATTCCAGAGCACACTGTTTTAAGACAGTCGATTGTTATGTATAGACAATCGATTGTTGGCTATTTAGAAAAATTCCAGAGCACACTGTTATAACGACAATCGATTGTTAGGCATAGACAATCGATTGTGGATGATTTTTGAAAAATTCCAGATTACACTGTCTTAACGACAATCGATTGTTAGACAAAGACAATCGATTGTGGATGATTTTTGAAAAATTCCAGATTACACTGTCTTAACGACAATCGATTGTTAGACAAAGACAATCGATTGTTGATCAATTATTTTTCAGCTTTAATGCGAAAATAGTAGATAATCGACTAGTTTTTCAGGCTAGTCGATTACCCCTACTGGAAAATAAAAATATTATTGATATTTGAGCATATTGAAGATATTCTAAAGAACTACTGCTAACATTGCATTATGAACTAACTAATACGAGCTAATACTAATGACTATTAGTTTATTCACTAACTAATACAAATAAGTAGAACAAAATCAAATAACTCCATCTTCTTTCATCACGGACCCATCGCCGATTAGGTGGTCTATTTTCCCCTCGGGTTGCTCAAAGAAGTCTGCCACATCCAGGTGGGTGATGTCCAAGTTGTCGTCATAGACAAAATTTGTTTCAGGGTCTTTTCTCTTTCGAGATGCTTGATAAAGGTCAACCAAGTGTCTTGGTATACGGCAAGTCTTTGACCAGTGCCCTTTCCCACCGCAACGATAACATATAGTTTCTGAACCATTTGCCTTAGGATCTTCATGACCCCGTTTCTGCTTTCGGTGGTTATCTCTCCTTAGGGGTTGACGGACTTCATTGGAATTTCTTCCTTGTCTACGTCCCTGGCTATGACCCCGTTTACGACCATGACCATGGCCCTTTTCATGTTTGGCACAATGAGAGTGCACCTTATCTGCTTCAGGCAGTGGTGTAGACCCAGTGGGTCGATTTTCGTGATTTGTCATGAGCAGGTCATTATTTCGCTCAGCCACTAGTAGAAGAGAAATCAGTTCAGAGTACTTTGTAAAGCCTTTCTCTCTGTACTGTTGTTGCAGTACCATATTGGAGGCATGAAACGTTGTAAACGTTTTCTCAAGCATATCATAATCGGAGATATTATCCCCGCATAGCTTCAATTTAGAAGTAATTCTGAACATTGCAGAATTATATTCAGAAACGGACTTAAAGTCCTGGAGCCTCAGATGAGCCCAATCATATCGTGCTTGTGGCAGAGTGACCAACTTCAGGTTGTCATATCTCTCCTTTAAGCCGTTCCACAAGATGAGTGGATCCTTGACGGTGAGATATTCAATCTTCAAACCTTCATCAAGGTGATGGCGCAAGAAAATCAAGGCCTTCGCACAGTCTTGGGTGGATGCTTTTTCTCTATCTTTAATGGTGTCTCCAAGACTCATAGCATCTAAGTGGATTTCAGCATCCAACACCCATGTCATATAGTTCTTGCCCGAAATTTCGAGGGCAACGAACTTTCTTTTCGTAATGTCAGACATAATCGAAAATCAAATTAGGAAGAGAGAAATACCTTAGTTTTTCTCGATAGCGATTCTTGAGATGGTAGAGTCTCGTGCTGATAACGTTTTATGAAATAATATAAAAGACAAGAACAATAATGCAAGAACAAGAGCAATAGAGAGAAGAGTAGAGAGAGTTCTTTTTATTGATACTTAGAGAATGTTAGGAGTGTCTTACAATGGTGGAAGACCCCTTTATTTTTAGGGAGTGGGATGATCTAGCTACCAATAATAGGACTCTAGAATCTCTCTAATCAAAGACATTCACCTTAAATAGAAGTGTATTTATAACATGAATATATTTTTTGCCTCCTTTATATATTATTATTATTATAACAGAGCCCACATTATTTTTATTACTTTCTCTTTAAAATGGTTTTTACTTCATCCTTTATATTCATTTTAGCCTTTCCAGACTTATAAGTTCACTGTATATAAAATATTCTGTCAAATATAATAGTAGAAAGCAATTACGAACTTTTTATCAAGCTTTCCCGATATTGCACCAAAAATATTGAAACAACAAAAGTAATAGCAAGTTATCGATGACAATTTATTAAACTGGATTTAATTGTTCTATACATTTCTTATTACTTTACGTCTAAAATTTATTGTTTTTGATATCTTTTGTTTGTAAGTTTATTTATTATCTTTTTTTTAATTTATTAGAATTTTAATATGTCGACCAGAAAATATGAATCGACATATTAAAAATGCAAAAAAGAAAAACATTGAAATTTTAATAGAATCCCCCAAAAATAGGAAAAATTTATGGTAGATAAACAAACTACTAATATAATTGAGCTAGAAGACAATGGAATCCAAGAGGAAGAAAAAGTTGGTGAGAGTTTAACATAGATCTTTTAGAAAACCAGAAAATCCTACAAAAATTGAATAACACTCCTAAAAAATAAAAATATATATAATCCTAGTTAAGAAATCGATTATAAATAAGTTATTAAAAAATTTACATCTCAAAAAGTTAGAAAAATAAATTTCAAAATGAAATTTTATTAAATGAATTTTTAAATATGGGAAAAACTTAGGGCTCCTCGTTGAACTTAAGCTCTAGGCTCCGGATACCGTTGAGCCGCCCCTGAATCTCATAAATTGGGAGGATAATGCATACACCAGTCCACCACCGCCTCCCTGGGCATGTGGGAATCAAAGATATTTAATTTTTTAATCTGTGACCTTACGTCTCTAACATACGACTAACAATTAAAATCCTCGTCATACTTTTCCAAGCAAAAAAAATCCAAAATTTGCACATCATTCTTGACTTTTGAGGATATACAATACATATATATTTTCACGTCTTTTACGATGTATGAAGAATTTGTAAACTCATGCCGTTTACAAAATCTGTACTCCGGAAGGATGCATAATACGTTTATTTGAAGTAGCTAGCGCAGAGAGCCAGAACTGCGAGAAATGTTTCTTCCTGGTATACGCATTATATATCACAAGCCATGAAATTCTTGTATTGCTCACAAAAATATATATATATAGTACAGACAGGTATCAAATCCTACCAACTATAAAACTGTATAATAATGAAAGAATATTCTACCAATAATAAAAAGATACACAAAAGATACTCACAATACATCCGAATACGCCCCCTCAAGATGGAGGGCCGGAGGACACGCCAATCTTGGACATTAGCAGAAGAAGCCGAGGACGAGATAAGTGCTTGGTAAGAGCATCAGCAAGCTAATCAGCAGAGGATACGTGAGCAACACGAAGAGACCCATTCTGAACCAATTGACGAACAAAGTGATAATCAATGGAGATGTGTTTCATGCGCGAATGGAACACAGGGTTGGCACAGAGGTAAGCGGCGCCAATGTTGTCACTGTAAAAGACAGGAGCAGCCTAAGAGGGACATGAAGCTCGCGCAGCAGGGAATGAAGCCAACGTACTTCAGCGGCAGCAGAAGCAAAGGCACGATACTCAGCCTCAGTAGAAGATCGTGCAACGGAACGCTGCTTTTTGGAGCTCCAGGAAATAGGATTAGGCCCTAGAAAGACAACATAGGCACCAGTTGAGGAGCGGTCATCACAGTTTCCACCCCAATCAGCATCAGAGAAACAATGCAAAGGTATAGCAGATGAAGGACGCAGCCAGACTCCAAAGTCACGCGTCCCATTCAGATACCGGAAGAGGCGCTTAACTGCACCCCAATGAGTGACAGTAGGAGCGTGCATGAACTGTGAGAGTTTATTCACAGCAAAGGAGATATCAAGACGAGTGAAGCAGAGATACTGGAGGCCCCCAAGGGCCTGTCGATAGGCGGATGCGTCGGCAGGAGCCGAACCGTCGGCCAGATGAAGGCGGGTTGACGCCGCTGTTGGCGTATGAACAGGGTTGGATTCCAGCATATTATGACGAGTCAAAATATCAACAACATATTTTCGCTGAGAAAGAAAACACCACTTGGAGCTGCGCAGAACTTCAACACAAAGAAAGTAGCTTAGATCACCCATGTCTTTAAGAGAAAACTGAGTCCCAAGAGAGTCAATCACACGGTTCAAGAAAGCAGAATCTTTACCAGTCAATATGAGATCATCAACATATACCAAAAAATAGGACGTAATACCAGAATGCTGAAAGACGAAGAGCGAAGTGTCAGAGGTAGTGTTGACGAAACCCACGGTCATAAGGCATTGGCGAAGCGCACTGTACCCTGCCCGGGGTGCCTGTTTGAGACCATAAATAGCTTTCTGTAACTTACAGACATAAGATGGATAGGCTTTGTCAACAAAACCCGGTGGTTGTGCCATATAAACATCCTCTGTAAGCCTTTCGTGGAGAAAGGCATTGTTCACATCCATTTGACGAAGAGGCCAGCCCTTGGATACAGCTAGACTGAGAACCAAACGCACAGTTGCCGGCTTAATAACCGGACTGAAAGTCTCCTGGAAGTCTACACCTGGACGCTGATGAAAATCCTTCGCAACAAGCCGGGTTTTGAACTTATCCATAGTACCATCACGCTTTTGTTTGATATGATAAACCCACTTGCAACCCACAAAATTCTGTGAAGAATCAGGCGAAACAAGATCCCAGGTGCCATTCCGTAGCAGAGCATCAAACTCTGATGACATAGCAGCACGCCAGCACGCATCAGACATAGCAGTAGACAAAGTCTGAGGTTCAGTAACAGCTGGAGAAGTGACAGCAGACATACCAAACTTCTTGTTGGGCGTATAGATGTTATTTTTGCTGCGAGTTTGCATATGATGACCACTCTGAGAGGATGTAGGTGGCAGCATAATGGGTGTAGCGGCGGCAGCGGCCGCTGGCGGAGCTGGAAGGGGTGCTGGTGGCACGGGCGTTGGCGCCGGCAGTGCGTCTGGTGAAGGATCTCTAGTGGGAGCGGTGGCAGGTACTGGTGGCGGCAGCGGAAGGACTTCTAGGGAGACCGGAATGGGTACAAGGGGAGACGCGGGGTTAGACAATTTGGAGAACGGGAAGACATCTTCATGGAAGGTGACATGACGCGAGACGAAGATTTTGGACATTGAGGGATCAAAGCATAGATAGACGCTTTGAGTAGTAGAGTAGGCGAAGAGGACACAGGCACGAGATCTGGGTTCCATTTTGTGTGAGGTGTAGGGCAGAAGCCAAGGGAAGCATTGACAGCCGAAGACACGTAGTTTGGCAAGGTTGGGGCGCATATGGAAAATAGACTCAAAGGAGGAGAGCATCGAGAGATTTGTCTTGGGAAGACGATTAATGAGATAGACTGCTGTAGCAAAGGCATAAGGCCAGTAAATGAGAGGTACAGAGGCATGATGAAGGAGAGTGAGACCAGTATCGACAATATGGCGATGACGGCGTTCAGCATAGCCATTGTGCTGAGGTGTATGAGGAGGTGAAGTGAGATGTGAGATGCCATTGGAGGCAAGAAAAGAGCGTAAAACGAGGAATTCACCCCCATTGTCAGAATAGAGAGTAATGATTTTAGCAGAGAAATATTTTTCTACAATGGATTTAAAAATGGGGAAAATTTGTAAGACATCAGATTTACAGCGTAAAGGAAAAAACCAAACATACTTAGAAAAATGATCAACAAAGATGACATAATATTTAAATCTTTCATTAGAAATAATTGGAGAGGTCCATACATCGGAGAAAATAAGCTCCAACGGAGAAGTAGAAGATAAACTTGACTCAGAAAAAGGTAACTTATGACACTTATGAAGCTTGCAAGAGACACAAGCAAGATCAGACACATGACTGGACGCTATACTGCTAGAAGACACTAAATGACGCAGGATTTTAGCTGACGGGCGACCAAATCGAGAATGCCACAATGACGCAGAGAGCTTTTGTGCCATGAGAGCGGACGGGGAACTGGAAGCCGCCGGCCAGTAGTAGGTTTTGCCCCTAAGTGGGCCGCGAACGATTGTTGCCCACGTGCGATGATCCTTCACCTGAAAATCAGTATCAGAAAGAACAACATTAACATCATTGTGACGACATAATTGGGCAACAGAGATCAAATATTTACGTATATGTGGAACACAGAGAGCCCCAGATAATAAAAGAGAGGAATAACTGTTAAGTTGTCCAGTATGTGTAATTGTCAAACCTTCACCGTTACCAATAACCACATTGTCGAAACCAGTGTAAGGACTGTGAAGAGACATGTTGGCAAGATCAGTGGTTATGTGATGGGAGGCACCAGAGTCCAGGATCCAATCGGATGTAGAGGGAATCATCGGGGAGTGATGGGCTGTGTGAGCAACCGGATAAGGCGGCGAAGCATAAGCTGGCCGCGGCAGTGGTCCACCGTAAGGGGGCTGATTGCCGTCGGAGATGGGATAGGACAGACAGCGGCGCGCGGAGTGGCCAAATTCACTGCAGAGCTGGCACTTCCCATTGTACCTGCGAGATTGGCCATTGCTGGAGTAACCACCGCGACCGGAGGCTGAACCGCGGCTGCTACGGCCGCGCCCGCGGCTACCGAAGCGGTTACGGCCTGACTGCTGTCCGGGTACAAAGGCAGCCGACGGAGACAAATCAGATGCGGCGGAGGTGGCCGGCACATGAGCAGTAATCTGAGCCTTCATGCTTAATAGCTTGTCATGTAATTCAGCAAAGGAGATGGGAGATTCGCCGGCTTGGATGGCATGAGAGAGTTCCATATACGGATCATCAAGACAATTTAGAACCTTAATGACAAGATCCTCAGAATCAACAGTAACACCCAGGAGAGATAATTCATCCACAATCACATGAATACCGTGCATAAAATCAATAACAGATTTAGAACCTTTTACCGGATTATGGAGCTGCTGTTTGAGAGCCATGATACGACCGCGAAAAGCAGTGTCGTATGTGCGCGCGAGGATGTCCCAGGCCTCTTCAGAAGTTTCCGCAGCGGCAATAAAGGAGATGATCGTCGGTGTGATCGACGAGATGATGGCACTAAGAATAAAATTGTCCTGGCGAATCCAGTAAGGATATGCTGGATTGGGGGAAGTCACCTCCTTGTCGACGATACTGGCTGGTGGGCACGGCTTCGATCCGTCCAAGAAGCCGAGGAGGTCGTAACCCGTATGAAGGGTTCGAAATTGGAATTTCCATGCCAGGTAATTAGTGGAATCCTATTTGAGTGGGATCTGAGCCGATGCATTGATGACAATCGGCTGGAGAAGCTCGTTTGACGTCGTAGTGGCCATGAAGCGCGAGGAAAAGGAGAGGAGGCGATGATCAACGTCGAGAGGGTGGGGGCTGCCGATTACTGCAGCGGTGGCGACGGCGGCGATAGGATGCCGATAAGAGCAGTGGTGGCGGCGGCGTGGGTAGGGTAATATTAGGGTTACTTTGGCGATAAGCCACTGGCGTATGATACCATGTAGAGAGTTTTAGGAGAATTTAAATTCTTGTATTGCTCAAAAAAATATATATATATAGTAGAGAGAGGTATCAAATCCTACCAACTATAGAACTGTACAATAATGAAAGAATATTCTACCAATAATAAAAAGATACACAAAAGATATTCACAATATATCCTAATATCAACTGCACATATTTCACATTTGGTGCATCTATCGTACTTTTTACCTAAGTACTTTTACCATTCTAATGGTCCGCATAAAGCGTGTGTCATCTTCTGGTCATTAAATAATTAGTGTAAAAAGGAATTACCTCTTGTGAAGGTCAGGTCCTCCTATTTCCTCTTTTAGATGGAAGTACAAGTGGGCATGTGCTTAATTAATTAAGGCGGCCTTCTCTAGCAGGGGAACATGATTTTGTTGCCTGTAATATTCTTCCGTGGATGGTATGTATACGAAATAGTACAAATCCAGAATATTGTATGGGTCTGAATTTAATCAACCACATCCTACAGCTAGCACGATAGACTGTCACAAATCCACGGGTCGGTACAAGGGTATGATTTAGAGGCGGAAGGGGAGACGTTCTCACGTAATAGTTACATTTATCATAGTAGATGTTTAGCTCAAAAATTTTACTCATATTTTATAAGCTTAAAAACAATCAAAAATATATAAGGGTAAATCGTAATCAAATATAATGTTCCCTAGAGATGATTACTGTTTTAAGATTGTTGTAGATCGGACGATGTGAAGAAAAATGAACTTAGCTTACGAGAGAAGCAATAGTTGGAAAACCAAGAAAGGGATAGAGATAGAGAGAGAAGTTGTATTATCCTAAAATCATAATGATCCATATTACAATGTGAAGGTCTCATTTATATAGTAGAAGACCCTTCTCGAAGTAATCAAAAAGTACAAAAGTTGGTGGTTTCCAATCAGTAAAAAGTTAGGCACTAAACGACCTCGCTTTTCCATTACCAACTTGGGTCGTGCCCTTGTCGACCTTGTCATAAGGGACGTGGGGGATTTAAGATCCAAATTTCACCTTATATAGTTAGTCCCTCCATTCGTTGGAGACATGCTCGATGATCGTCTTCAATGAACGCACATGCATGATTCGCTTTTACGGAAAACTGACCGCACCCATATGCGCCTCTTTCAAAGAGCATGAGCGTGTATAATATTTGTTGAGCCATTGACATGCAACCCCCTTTCCAGAGTGACATCACTGGTCACATGCATCATCATTATACTTGTTCCCGAGATTGTTCAGAGCACGACGTGACATTTTTGTTTTCCGCATCAGTTTTAGAATTGTGCCTCTTCGATTTCCATGCACCTTATCCCTATAAATAGAGGAGTGATTCAATGGGATTCATCTTTCTAACCTTTAGAGAGTTTCCCTTTGTCTCTTTCTTCATCCTTTCTGGTAATTGTTGCATAGTTAGAATACTACCATTTCTGAGGATTGTATCCCTTGTTGTTGACACCTTTTCTTACAAATTACATCATGGTGAAGCGTCGTCAAGATAGCAAAAGGATCAAGGATAACACTCCTTCTAGAGCTCCACCTTCCTCTGATGGTGAGGGGGAAGAAGTGGAGAAAACCCTTGTTCCCTTAACGGTGGATAATATTCTTCCGAAGGACCTATGTTCTAGAAAAGACTTCAACTCGACATGACACTCTATTCCCTAGGAGCATAGTGAGTTATTGCAGTCTCACCTAGACGCCATCAAAACTACGTACAACATCTCCGGCTATGTTGAAATGGCTCCGGCTAGGACGGACTATGCCAATGTGCATAGGTCCGGGTTCTGTACGCTCTACGAATACGCGCTTAGGATCGGATATAGCTTTCTGCTAAACCCTCTAACGGACGAGTTTTGCTGCTTTTATCATATGTGCCCGGCTCAGCTCACACCTTACGCCTTGAAGGTATGGCGGATTCCTACCACGCTTGCGGGCGAGGCCGGGACCGTTGTTTCTGTTCATCACCTGCTGCAGAAGTTCAGCCCTAGCTATATGAGGGGTACCATGCTCCAATTGAGGAGCCGTGGTAAGAAACGCTTTGTGGTGTGGGCTGACGACAAAGGTAACCGTAACTTCTGGCGTAAATCTTTTTAGGATGAGCCATCTGGTATCCAACCCCCAAGGGTTTCTGGAGACGTGTAACGCGGGATGTAAGTATCTTTGTATGTAATTTCGTGACACCTTGTTTTGACCGATCAATCATTCTGATTACTTTCCTTTCTTTTGTAGTGGTGGCTCGCTCGCCTCGTCCCGTTGACGACATTAGGTCGTGGGTGGGGGGGTTGATACGCATGCAGAAAAATGCCTCACTTGGGTTGAGTTTCGTAGCTTGTATGGCCTAACTGGTAACAACATTTCCTGTTCTTTTCTCTTTCGCTCTTTTTTGGCTTGAGACCCTTTTATTCAATGTACTCTCATTTGGCATGTCAGGGTGCTTCTAAAAAGGTGAAGAAGAAGAAGAAGAAAACTGATGCTGGCCCGTCTAGGGTAGATTCCGACTCCGATGGGGGAGATATATTCGTAGGAGTCTTGCCTAGAGATAGCGCCCTTTCGACCTCTTAGCAGGGGGTTGCGCTAGCGGCTGCATCTGAGGCGGTGCCTGAGGCTGCTCCAGTAGAGATACCTGAGGTCGTTCCTATGTCGATACTTGAAACCATACCAATAATGAGGCCTGAGGCTATTCTTATTTCGGTACATGAAGTCGCTCCAGCGGAGGCAGCTTTTGAAGATGAAGAGCCACCGGAGAGAAAGAGGCAGCAACTGATTACTAGCAAGGGAATTGCAAGTGAGACCGCGAGGCCTAGTGAGCCCCGTCGAGAGCCGAGGCCGGTTTTATGGCTGAGGCCATTCGTTTAGGGAGATTAGCTCCTCGGGAAGCATCCGCCGACGTCCTCTCGGCACGTGCCTCAGGAGGCGGGTCTTCTTCTGCTGTTAGGGAAGCGGCCGTTGAAATTGAGAGGACGGGCTCTGAAGCCGCTCTTGGAGAAGCAACGGGGGGCTCGGCCCGCGTGGAGATGAGGGAGGAAAGGTCCACTCATCCTATCGTGATCCTTGGCAGATATAACTTTTTAGAAGACAGCGAGCAAGCCGCATCATACATGACCTGTTATATTCGACTGTGGAGCACGAGACGCTGAGAAGTGTTAGCAACAGGGATTTTTCAAGGCGGATCGCCAACGCAACTTTGTAGGTAGCTTTCAGTTTTTCTTTTATGAGCTGTAAAAGCGACTTTGGTATGTACTGAGTGTTTCTTCTCTTCTTTTCAAGCCCTCATTTTGTAGGTGGAGAGGAGGTGGCGTGAACAAAAGAAGGTGGCCACCTTCAATAAAATGGCAAAAGAAATATAAGGAGTGCCATGCCAAGCATCAGGCAGTGGCAGACGTACTCAAGCAGGACCCCTAGTTCCGGACGTTCCATAAGGGTCTTGAGGAGTGGGAAGCTTTTTCGAAGAAGATAGCGGCCGAGCTGGAGGAGATTTATGAGCACCTTATGGCTGCTTTGGCTCAAAACATCGAGCTGGATGCCCTCCTTCAGTCAAAGGAGGAATTGGAGATACGCCATGGGGTAGCGACGGAGGCTGCAAAACTGCGGACCCAGTTAACGGCCCTTACGGCCGAGCTTGATGCTAGGATGGCCGAGGTTGCAGTTCTCAGGAAAACTGCCCTACAAGACGCTGCGCATCGCAATGCGCATGAGATTTGGGTGTATCATGATTCCAGGTTGGTCATTTTTTAGGAGTTCTTGGGGGTGGGTCGAGCTTCTGAGGTGGAAGTCGAAAGGCAACGGCACTTAACCCGTGTTGCCCGTGAGGCGGTCGGTAATAGCTCCGACTCGCCTGGTAGGGAGGGCTATAACTCTAAGGACGTCAACCGTTTGGACTCCATTTTATGGATTTCTAAGGCTTATTATCCTGGAGATGGCAACGGACCTGACAGGCGATCAGGCAGGTCGTGATGGCGTGAGCAGTGAAGGCACTTGAGATTTTGTATATATATTTTTCTGTAAATGGGACTTTTTTTTAATATCAGATGTATGTATACTTGTGAAGACAATGGAAAATGACTTTTTGCTATTATTGTTCTTCTTTCGTTCCTTAAAGCTTAAAGCTTTTATTGTTTTTTGATTGCTTCTTTCACGCTTTCCACCGTAGTTTAGGCTAAGTCGGCATGGGCGATTTTGACTGTCGTCGAACTACTTGCTTGTCGTAGCCGAACTAGGATGGCTATCGGCGTTGATGACCTTAGCCGGATTTAGTTAACGACCTTAGTCTTGATGGAGCTGATGGCCTTAGCCAGACTTAGATTGACGACCTTAGTTTTGATGGAGTCAACGACTTTGGCATTTGGCCGCATAGGTGACTGACTATCGTCGTCATTTGTTCACCGTTGTTGAACTAGGTTGATCGTTGGAGCTGATGGCCTTAGCCATGATACAGTCGATGACCTTTGGTCATAGCTTGTTGATGGCTTTGGCCATATGGTTGATTTCGACTATCGTCGAATCATTTGCTTGTTGTAGTCGAACTAGGTCGACTGTTGGCGGTGATGGCCTTAGCCATGTGAAGTCGATGACCTTTGGTCACAACTTATAGATGGCCTTAGCCATATACGCATTGGAGGTGGCCTTAGCCATTTATATACTGGAGATGGCCGTAGCCTTTCATAAATTGGAGATGGATGTAGCCTTTCATACATTGGAGATGGTCGTAGCCTTTCATACGCTGAAGATGGCCGTAGCCTTTCATACATTGAAGATGGTCGTAGCCTTTCATACATTGGAGATGGCCGTAGCCTTTTCATACATTGGAGATGGCCGTCACATTGAAGATGGCCGTAGCCTTTCATATATTGGAGATGGTCGTAGCCTTTCATACATTGGAGATGGTCTTAGCATTTCATATATTGGAGATGGTCGTAGCCTTTCATACATTGGAGATGGCCGTAGCCTTTCATACATTGGAGATCAGGCTAGTCCAGTCCCTTTATCATGTCCTCATGGAGGTCGTAAGGAGAGGCTGATATGGTAAACTTGTACCTCAAATATCTCCAAGTGTCTCCGTCTCCTTTGCCGCCTTGTAAAAAACCTCCCCGAGAAAACCCAATTGAGACAAAACTCAGGTAAGGTAAAAAAGAGTACGATTCGTGAGATGCCTTTCAGAAGTGGAAATACTTGAGGTGGGCAACGTTACAGTTGTTTTGGAGAGTTTTTCCTTCCATTGTTTCCAAATGGAACGCCCAATTGCTGGCTACTGCTGTGATTTTGTAGGGTCCTTCCCAGTTGGTGCCCAATTTTCCTTCACTTGGGTCTTTGGATGCCAATGTCTTGGCTTTTAGGACATAGTCTCCCACTTTGAGTGGTCTTATTTAGGCCCTCTTGTTGTAGTATCTTTCGACTTATTGTTTTTGGGCCACCATTCTAATATGGGTCATTTCTCTCATTTCCTCAGCTTCGTCAAGGTCTTGGAGCCTGTTTGTGTCGTTTTCTGTTCCACTGGTGTGCGAATATCTTAGGCTTGGTTCACCGACCTCGAGGGGTACGACCGCGTTGGTTCCGTAGACTAGCGAGTACGGTGTTTCCCCCGTGCTGGATTTGGGTGTAGTCCTGTGCACCCACAGCACTTCGGGTAGCAGCTCAGGCCATATCCCTTTCGTGTCCTCGATCTTCTTCTTCACTATGTTTAATATTTTTTTGTTGGAGGGTTCTGCCATTTCTCAAAGTATTCGATCGTTTTCTGACCGATGAACTGTCCTTCGTCGTCACAACTGATTTCTTTGGGGATGCCGAAGCGGCATATGATATTTTTCCATATGAAGGCGATCACCTCCTGTTTGCGTATTTGTGCGTACACGCCTGCTTCTACCCACTTAGAGAAATAGCCAGTTAAAACTAGTAAAAATTGAACATTTCCCCATCCTGCAGGTAGAGGGCCGACTATGTCCATTTCCCATTTGATAAAGGGCCATGAGGAGGTGACTGAATGGAGAGGCTCTCCTTATTGGTGTATCATGAGGGCTTATTTTTGGCATTGTTTGCATAAGCGAACGTATTCTGCTGCCTCCTTCTTCATGGTGGGCCAGTAGTATCCAGCCCGTATGATCCATCACGCGAGGGCACGATTACCTGTATGGGCGCCACAGTGGACCTCGTGCACTTCTTCGAGTACCGACCTTGCTTGGTGCGGCCTCAGGCACTTGGCCAAGGGTCCGCCAAATGTTCTTTTGTAGAGGTCATTGTTTATTAAAAAATATCGAGCCGCTTGCGTGCATAGTTTCTTTGCCTTTTTTTTGTCGGGTGGCAGCGTTCTATCCTACAGATAGAATACAAACTGGTTGCACCAGTCCCAAGTTAAATGTAAAGAGAATACCTAAGTGTGATCAATGGCGGATTGGAGAAGGGTGACCACGCTTTCTTTGTTGAAGTTTTTAGTGGTCGTACCCAGCTTCGCTAGACCGTCTGCTTCTATATTTTGTGCCCTTGGGATTAGTTCGAAGTGGCATTCAACGAACTCAACCATTAACCTGTGGATTTCCGATTAATATTTTTGCAATCTTTGTTCTTTGATCTAGTAAGTCCCAGCGACTTGGTTTTCTACGAGTTGGGAATCATAGTGAAGGATGAGTCGGCGAGCCCCATATTTGGTGTCCAGTTTCATGCCTACAATAATGGCCTCATACTCGGCCTCATTGTTAGTCATTTTAGGACATCGTATGGACTTGCGAATTGTTTCGCCCGTGGGGACCTTGAGGACGAGTCCCAGTCCTGACCCTGATGCATTGGCGGTTCCATTAGTGTAAAATACCTATAGGATGTTATTGGTGGAGGCATGTTTTGCCTCAAGTTTTGCTTTTGGCAAGATTTATGCACTAAAGTCGGCTATAAAATCGGCCGGAACTTGAGACTTGATGATGGTTCTTGGAAGATACAAGATATCGTGCTCGCTGAGCTCAATGGCCCATCTTGCGAGCCGGCCTGATAATTCAGGCTTGTGTTAGACGCTCCTTAATGGAAGGTCATTACCACTATTATGGGGTGGAACTGAAAGTAGGGTCGTAGCATATGTAAAGCTACTACTAGTGCCAGTGCCAATATCTCGATGTGTGGGTACCGAGTTTCGGTGTCCACTAAGGTTTTGGTAAAGTAATAGATAGGGGATTTTTTACCTTTGCTTTTGAGAACTAGGACGACACTGACACCGACCTCAGACGCGACTAGATACACCAGCAGGGGTTCGCCTGGGCTCGCATTGACCAGCAAGGGCGGCGAAGAGCAGTACGCTTTCAGCTTTCTCAAGGCTTCAATGCATTCCTCGTTCCACTGTAGCCCTTAGTCTTTTTTTCAGCACATTGAAAACTTTATGGCACCTATCAGATGACCGTGAGATAAATCTGGATATGGCGGCTATACGGCTTGTCAGCTTCTGTACTTGTTTCTTGCTACTCAGCACCTCAGGTATTGTGTCTATCACCTTGATCTGGTCTGGGTTGACCTTGATGCCTCGTTGCGATACGAGAACCCCTAAGAATTTTCCTGAGCCCACACCGAAAGCGCATTTCTCAAAGATTAACTTCATGTCGTGCCTCCTCAGTATCTCGAAGGCCTCTTTTAGGTTGCCGATATGGTCTTCTTTCTTTGCTGATTTTTCCACCATATCATCGATATAGACTTCTATTGTCTTATCGAGTTGTTCTTTGAACATTTTGGTGACTTGCCTTTGGTACATGGGTCCTGCATTTTTTAGCCCGAAGGGCATTACCTTGTAGCAATATGTCCCCTGGTGGGTGATGAAATTTGTTTTTTCCTGATCCTCCTCGCCATCATGATTTGGTTGTAGCCAGAGTATGCGTCTAGGAAATTTAGCAGCTCATGTCTTGTGATCGCGTCTATTAGCTGATCGATGTGGGGAAGTGGGAAAGAATCTTTTAGGCATGCCTTGTTCAAGTTGGTGAAGTCTACACACATTCTCCACTTCTTATTTTTTCTTTTTATCCATGACGACATTGGCGACCCATTGAGGGTACTTTGATTCCCTGATGGATCTGTTGGCCAGCAGTTTGTCCACTTCCTCGACGACCGCTTCATTGATAGCAGCGTTGAACTTTCTTCTCATTTGTCGCACGGGCTAGTATAATAGGTCGACATTCAGCTTGTGAGTGGTGATTTCTTGTAAGATCCCTGGCACATCTAAATGGAAAAAAGCAAACAGGTCTGCATGGTTAGATAAAAATTCACGATACCTATTTAGATTTGAGAGGCCATGCCCGATGTAGGCTTTCCTTGCAGGGTCTTCGTTGTCCAGTTGGAATGGGTCGAGGTCTTCGACCGTAGCCTTGCAGGCTTTTATGACATCAGGGTCTTTATGGCATTCTCTATCGGGTAGACCTTAGTCCCCGACATTGCTGATTGTTATGCATCTGCGCTCGCCCTCTTAAGTTGTTTGGTGTGGGCGCAGTCTTGAGCTATTTTGATAGCATCCTAGGAAGCTCAACTCTATTCAAGGACAAGGATGAAGCTTTGGAATCTCAAAGATGGCGTTTAACAGGATGTCAAGATAAAGAATTACAAAACCAGGTCATTAGACTTCAAGTGCAAACAAAGAAGCTTTTAATTGTAGAGGAAGATCTCAAGACCAAAGGAGATGAATTGTCCAAGTTCCATAATTATATGGTGGTCCAAATTGAATTCCAAGAGGAGGAAGATTGGGTCACCAAATCAGCCCATGAAGTCCATCAAAAAGGGCTCAAAATAAGTTTATAGGATGTCCAAAAGGGGATTTTTCAAAAGGATCCCAATTGGAGTCCAAACCAATTTCCCAAAAATAGTTGTTTTAAGGCCCAAATATGCCCCAAAGGGTCTTGACCTCCCCCTACCTAATTGTAATGACTTTGGATACCTCAGAAATCATCCTACCTAATTGTAATGACTTTTGATGTCTTAGCAACCATCCTACCTAATTGAAATGACTTTGGATGCCTTAGCAATCACCCTACCTAATTTTAAGGACTTTTATGACTTAGTACTCTCATATAAATAGGAAGTTCTTCTTATTCATAAAACACTACATTATTGATTAAGTATATCATACTTTGAGAGTTCTTTTGAACCTTTGTTACTTGTGCTTTGAGATTTATCTTTCAACATTTACTAGTTCATAGTTCAAGGTAGTAAGAATTATTCCCTTTTATAATATCTTTGATTCCATTGTGGTATTCTTAGAAGGCGATTAATACTAGTTATTAATTATTGTCTTAAGTTACTCTTAAAGCGGTCAAGATCCGAATAAATTGTTTTGATTTTCTTTTTAAGTAAATGCGTTTGATTTCTTCCATATATCAAGACGTTGTTACTTTGATATTTTCAAGGCTATAGAACATGCGTTCTTGGAAGTTCTAGGAATTCTTTCCCTGAATTTTCCCATATCCTTTATTTTCATCTATTTAATTTTAGATTCCTTGTTGATATTGCTTCCCATTTACTTCTCAAAGTCTTACTCTAGTTTGGATTCCTGACCTAGTTGTCATCATATTTTATGGCATTCCTGAGTGGTGCGCGGCTCGCCTCGAATGCTAAATACTCCCTACGTGGTGGGAAATTTGATCATTTGATAGATGCTCGACGTGACCGCTCTCATGGCGTGTATCCACGGATGTCCGATGATAGCGTTGTATGTCGTTTCATGGTTCATCACGTGGAAAGTTGTTTCCAGCGTGACTCCTCCTGCTGGGACAGGTAGTGATATCTCCCCGGAGATTCGTTCTACTGCATTATTGAAACCAGTTAGTGTTATGCAACGCAGTATTATCTTATTCTCGAGTCCCATTATACGAGGACCCTGGGGTGGATGATACAGTCGCCACTAATGTCATCAACCATGATTCTTTTAACATCTGTGATACGTAAAGTGATAACTAAAGCATCATAATGAGGGAAAGACAAACCATCGGCATCGGACTTACCGAAGGTGATATTATCATCGAAGTCATCATACCGTTCGTGGGCGATAGTCCGCTTCACCTTGTGCGTAGTGGTGAACTTGACGTGATTGATTGCCGACTCGTCGCCATGTCTGATGATCATGTTGATCGTGCGTGTAGGTGAAGGCGGCTTTGGTGGACCATGGGGTTGCTCCCATCCACGTGAAATGTTGATTTTTTCTTTGTCACGGAGCAACTCTCTCAGGAACCCTTGGTTCAACATCCTGACCACCTTTTGTCGTAGGCCTATACAATCTTCAATTTTGTGCCCTCGCTCCAGGTGGAACTCGCATAGGGCGATTGATTTATTTGTGATGGGGTCTGACTTCATCTTTGCCGGTCATTGCACCTTGTTCCCAGCTTTTGAAGTGCGTACACTCTCTGAACGAGTACTCTAAGTGACTTTTTAACCAAGCCACTTAGAGTACTCGTTAACCACTCTTCCAGTAGTTTCCTGACCTCTGGGGTTGATTCTTCAGTTGCATATGTAGAAGCGCCCTTTTCCCGCAAGATCGTTAGATCTTCGGGTGGTGGAGGTGGGATTTCTCCGCTTGTGGTGGTGCTAGGGGTTGCAACCGAAGCACCTTCTTCACCGGCTTCGTTGAGAGGGACGATGAGGTTGGTTGCAACATCTGCTATCGTTTTCATTCATGCGTTGTTGTCAGCCATTTTTCGTTTGTGTGTTGTAGAGAAGGGTTTTCGATGGTTCTCTAGGTGCAAATTATGGTTTTGATTCTTGAAATCCCCACAAACTTCTCCAAATTGTTTAGCTCAAAAATAATATTCGTACTTTATAAGATTAAAACAATCAAAAATAAATAAGGGTAAATCTTAATCAAATATAATGTGCCCTAGAGATGATTATTGTTTTGAGATTGTTGTAGATCTGACAGTGTGAAGAAAAATGAACTTAGCTTAAGAGAGAAGCAATAGTTGGAAAACCAAGAAAGAGATAGAGATAGGGAGAGAAGTTGTATTATCCGAAAATTATAATGATCCCTATTACGATGTGAATGTCTCTTTTATATAGTATGAGACGCTCCTCAAAGTAATCAAAAAGTACAAAAGTTGGTGGCTTCCACTCAGTAAAAAGTTAGGTACACAACAACGTCGCTTCTTCTTTATCAACTTGGGTCGTGCCCTTATTTGGGTCGATCTTGTCATAAGGGACATGCCCACTCAGCGTGGGGGCATTAAGAGCCAAATTTCACCCTATACCGTAGATATTTCTTAAGTCATCATCCCTATGATTGGTGAAAACCCCTTAGTATATAAGAGGGATTAAGGCTTTGTAACAAAGAGGGGGTGGGGGATACAAAGAATACTTTCTTCTCTCTTTATACATTTTACAGTCTCTCTCTCTCTGTGCGTCTCTATCTCTCTCTCTTTCTCTCCCTACAGATCTCTATTATCTTTTCGCTATAATGATCCTAGAAGTTACTTTCTTTGACTACGATTTACCCCTTTATTGATTGATTTTCTTAGAAAGAGTTAAAAATCTTTGGCGCCGTCTATGGGGATTTTGTTAGCCGAAATCATAGTTCTCATCTAGGATACCGAAATCAACGATCACTGATCTTCATACCTCATAGAAACCTACAATGGCGGAGAAAGAAGCAAGGTTGAAGATCATAGCAGATGTCTCAAACAACCTCTTAAGCTCCCTCAACGAATCCAGTAAGGAGGACACCGAAAATACAACACCAAGAGCTACATCGGAAGGGGAAATCTCACCCTCTCCACACGAGGATCTGACGTTCTTGCGTGATAGAGGAGTTTCCATGTCTACGGCGAGGGAAATGCCTCCAGCAATCAAAAAGTTGCTAGAGGAATGGTTCACGAGTGCTATCAACAACATGCTCAAAAAATCCTCTCAGGGAAATGTCGAAGATTTACTGACTGCAAAAATCACAGCCACCATCGATGAGCCAGGCGCTGCACGAACGGGCAACACCCACATTGTCATCGATGCAAGTGACGTGCACTCGCTACCATCCTAAAGAAGATGGAAGAAATGGAAAACGAGAACGTAATACTTCGTGATCAGATGAAAGATAACTAGGAAAGGGTCGATAAAATACCTGGCGCTCCTAAACTACTACCAAAACACGATGTCAGTCGATTTGTCGAACAACCATACAGCATGGGAGATGCTCCTCACCCCATCTTGAAAACCCCAATATGTCGTCATATTTGAGAATATACGACGGAACCACAGATTAGAGGATCATCTGATCCATTACGTTACCGCAGTAAAAGGCAGCGATCTGTTCAAAGAACAAGTGCCATCCGTGTTGCTAAAAATGTTATGTGAGACTTTGACAGGAGGAGCGTTAACATGGTATCCCCAGCTACCAGCACGATCGATATCGACATTTGAGGAAATGGTGGACAAATTCACTACCGCTCATGCAGGAGTGAAAAAGGCTGAAGCTAAGGTCAAGATATCTTCGCCATCAAGCAAACAGCGGGCGAAGGACTTCGAGGCTTCCTGGCCCGATTAAACAGAGTAAGGATGGGAGTGTCAAATGTGTCAGAAGAAATGGCGGTCACAGCCTTCCAAAATGGGTTAAATAGGAACGGATCAAAGGCAACCAAGAAATTTCTCAATAGATTCATGAAGTATCCCCCCACCACGTGGGAAGAGATTCACAACGCCTACTGCGCCGAGGTAAGAGCGGACGAGGACGATCATAATGGCCCAACACAGCAGCTAACATTCGTTCAGACCGAGGCAAGAAGGGATCGACGCAATAATGGGCGAAGGAATCAACCCACGCACTTAAACAGAGAAAGACATCAGCCCTATGTCAGAGCATCTAACCCACCTCCTCCAAGGCATCCAGATGTTGTGCTACGACACACCTCACCCCAAACGAAAAAGGTATGCCTCCATTGTTATCTGCTCATAACTTTTGTGTTTCCCCTTCAAAGATAGTATACGCACTAGAGAAGCTGGGCACGAAGGTGCAATAGCCATAAAAAATAAAATCGGACCCAAGCGCAAGAAGGTCAAATGTCCTCTACGAATTCCATCAGGAAAGAGGACCCAAGACCAAAGACTACATAGACCTGCGGCAAGAGGTGGTCAAGATGTTGAATCAGGGGTACCTGAAAGAATAGCTCAGTGATAAAGAGAGGGCCAATTTTATAAGAGGACGTGATTCCTCTCAAGGACCTACGAAGCCACCATCGACGGCACATACCATACAGATGATTATCGATGGAGGCGACGTCTCAGTAATCAATAATGTGAAGTTAACCACGTCGTCCACGAACGGTCTGATGACTTCGAAGACAGTATCACCTTCAGAAAGTCAGATGCCGGCGGTTTGTCTTTCCCTCATTATGATACTTTGGTTATAACATTATGCATTGCTGATACATATGTAAAAATAATAATGGTAGACGATGAAAATGGTGTGTGCATTGTCCAGAGTTCTCATGCAAATAAGGCTCGAGGATAAAATAATACCGCATTGCATAACACTAACGGGTTTTAACAATGCAGTAGAGCAGACATCCGGTGAAATAAAGCTGCCAGTCCTAGGAGGGAGGTACACTAGAAACCACATTCCATGTCATGGACTAGGAAACAGCCTATAAAACATCATAGGACGCCCATGGATACACACCATGCGAGATATCCCCTCAAGCTTCTAACAAGTGATCAAATTTCCCACCCCATGGGGGATATTCAGCATCCAAAGCGAACCACGCACCACCCAAGAATGCTATCAAATCGCCCAAGATTACAAGCATACCAAGCAACTGAAAGAAGCAAGCGCGAAGGCATAGCAATCAGCCATGTCCGAAACTAAACCCGACCCCCATACAAGAGCTCATTAGAGACCCAAATACCATAAAGCCTGCAAGGCAACAATCGATAACCTCAACCCGGTCCAGTTGGACAACGCAAACAACACAAAAAAGGCTTATATCGGGCACAACCTTTCAGAGCCAGGTAAGTATCATGAATTTTTAACTAACAACGCCGACCTATTTGCCTTTTCCCATTCAGATATGCCGAGTATCCCACAGGACATCGCCACTCACAGGCTAAACGTCGACCAACTTTATCCGCTAGTACGACAGATGAGGAGAAAATTCAACGCCATTATCAATGAAGTGGTCAGCAAAAAAGTGGACAAATTACTCGCCAACGGTTCCATCAGAGAATCAAAATACCCCCAATGGGTCGCCAATGTGGTCATGGTCAAAAAATTGAAGAACGGAAAATGGCGAATGTGTATGGACTTCACCGATCTAAATAAGGAATTCCCAAAAGATTCCTTCCCGCTGCCCCATATCGACCAGCTGATCGATGCGACAGCGGGCCACAAAATGCTGAGCTTTTTGGATGCCTACTCCGGTTACAACCAAATTTTAATGGCCGAAGAGGATCAGGAAAAGACTGACTTTTATCACTTATGAAGGGACCTATTGCAATAAGGTGATGCCGTTCGGGCTCAAGAACGCAGGGGCCACTTACCAGAGGTTGGTCACCAAAATGTTCAAGAAACATCTCGGCAAGACGATGGAGGTCTATATCGACGATATGCTAGTAAAGTCAGCAAAGAAAGAGGATGACATTAATCATTTGAAAGAAGCCTTCGAGATATTGAGGAAATACGAAATGAAGTTGAATCCCCAAAAATGCGCTTTCGGCGTGGCCTCAGGAAAATTCCTAGGATTCTTCATATCACAACAAGGAATCGAAGTCAACCCTGATCAAATCAAAGCCATCGACACAAACCTGAGGTACTGACCAGCAAGAAACTAGGGCATAAGCTAACGGGGAGAATAGCTGCTTTGTTAAGGTTCATTTCACGGTCCTCGGACATATGTCACAAATTCTTCAACGTACTAAGGAAATATAATGGGCTGCAATGGAACGAGGAATGTATCAACGCCCTGAGGAAAATAAAAGCATACATTTCCTCACTCTACTACTAGTCAAAGCTGATCCAGGTGAATGTCTGCTTCTATATCTGGTCATATCCACGGTCGCTGTCAGTGTAGTCCTGGTCCGCGAAAACAAAGGTATGCAATCCCATACCTAATATATAAACAAGACCTTAATAGATGTCGAGACGAGGTACCCTTACCTTGAAAAACTCGCTATGGCACTAGTCATAGATTCACGCAAGGTTAGACCGTATTTTAAATGTCACCCCATAAAAGTAATAACAACCTTCCCCTTAAGAGGCATTCTAAATAACCCGAGCTCTCAGAATACTCGCTAAATGGGCAATAGAGCTTAATGAGCACGACATAACTTATCATCTGCGAACTTCTATTAAGTCGCAGGTGCTCACTGATTTCGTCGCCGACTTAAGCACGGAAATATTGCCAGAGGTAGAGCAAGAAGCGCTTCGTGCCTCCGCACATACCGACCTTTCGACTCTCTACACCAACGATGCTTCAAACGCCTTGGGATCGGGATTGGGACTCGTCCTCGAAATCCCTACGGGCGAAGTAATTCGCTAGTCCATCTGATGCCCCATGATGAATAACAAAGAGGCTGAGTATGAGGCTGTGATTGCAGGTTTGAAGTTAGCCCTCAAATATGGCGCCCGACGACTCATCCTCCATTTCGATTCTCAACTCGTTGTAAATCAAGTCACCGGGACTTTCCAAAAAAAAGAGCAGAGACTGTAGAAGTATCAGTTTAAGATCCATAAATTACTGCGAGTTTGACGAATGTCGCCTCGATCAGATCCCCAGGGCACAAAATATTGAAGCAGGCGGCCTCACCAAATTAGTTGCGGCCACCAAGAATATCAACAAGGAAAATATGGTCACCCTCCTTCATTCAGCCATAGACCACGTCTAGGTACTCTATCTGAATTTAACCTGGGACTGGCATAACCACCTTGTGTCCTATTTACAGGACGAAACACTCCCGCAAGACAAAAAAGAAGACAAGAAACTCCGAGTGCAGGCTATTCGATACAGCCTGGTAAATTATGACCTCTACAAAAGAACATTTAGCGCCCCCCTAGCCAAATGTCTTGGACTGCACCAAACAAGAAAAGTATTAGAGTAATTGCACGAGGGTCACTGCGGATCCCACACAGGGAACCGCGCCCTCGTTAGATGCCTTATCCGCGTCGGCTTCTATGGCCCACTATGAAAAAAGAAGTCGCAGACTATGTCTGGAGATGCGAGCAGTGCCAAAAATACACCCCTATGATACATCAAACGGGAGAATTCCTCCATTCCGTCACTTCGCCGTGGTCTTTCATAAAATGGGGGATGGACATAGTCGGCCCCCTTCAGGACGAGGAAAGGTACATTTTCTTTTGGTTTACCTGACTATTTCTTTAAGTGGGTAGAAGCAGATGCGTACGGCCAAATAGGTAAATAGGAGGTCATCGCCTTTATATGAAAAAATAGTATATGCCGCTTCGGCATCCCAAAAGAAATCAGTTACGATAACGGACCACAGTTCGTCGGAAAGAAAACGACTGAGTTTTTTGAAAAATGGCATATCAAGCGGATACTCAATAATCTCGTTGCCAACGGCCAAGCGGAACCTTCCAAGAAAGTGATATTGAACATATTAAAAAAGAAGCTCGAAGAAGCCAAAGGACTATGGCCCGAATTACTACCTGAATTGTTATGGGCATACCGAACTACGCCAAAGTACATCATGAGAGAAACATCATACTCACTGGTCTATGGGACCGACACGGTCACACCCATCGAGGTTGGGGAACCTAATCTGAGATACTCCCATACAAGCGGAGCAGATAACTACGAGAGTAGGTTGCAAGACCTAGATGAGGTCGAAGAGAGACATGGTCCACATAAGAATGATAGTTCAGAATCAGCAAGCAGAGAGATATTACAACAAAAAAACCAAGGTAAGATCACTCAAAGTTGGCGACTACGTCCTCAAAGCCAAAATATTGGCATCAAAATTCCTAAATGAGGGAAAGTTGGGAACCAACTGGGACGGACCATATAAAATCATAGCAGCAGCAAACAAAGGAGCATTCCAACTAGAAACAATGGAAGGAAAACTGCTCCAAAACAACTGGAACTTTGTCCATCTCAAGTAGTTCCACTTCTAAAAGGCATCACCTAAGTTGTACTCTTTTTCCCTCACCCGCGTTTTGTCCCAATCGGGTTTTCTCGGGGACGTTTTTAACAAGGCGGCGAAGGGGACACCCTGTGGATCAGAGCGATGTTCATCACCTCGGCCCATCGATACAACCTCTAGGACAAAGTGATGAAGGGACTACACCAGTCATTCTCCATTGTACAAACAGAATTCTCCATTGTACAAATAGAATTCTCTATTGTATGAACACCTCCATTATATGAAACGCAATCAGTTTGTGCACGACGAATACTACTTCAGCGATAGTCGATGCATTATCCTAATGGTTAAGGCAATCGACATTAGTTCGACCTTGTTCGAACCATGACGGATACTACTTTGATGATAGTCGAAGCAACATCCTAATGGCCAAGGCCATCGACATCAGCTCCACCTCGTTCGAACCATGACAGATACTACTTGGATGACAGTCGAAGCAACATCCTAATGGATAAGGCCATTGACATTAGTTTGACCTCGTTTGAACAACGATGGATACTAATTCGACAACAGTCGAAGAAATATCATAATGGCTAAGGCCATGGATATCATCTTGACCTCGTTCGAACCACGGCAAATACTATTTCGATGACAGTCGAAGAAACACCCTAATGGCCAAGGCCATCGACATCAGCTTGACCTCATTCGAACCACGATGGATACTACTTCGACGACAGTCAAAGCAACATCATAATGGCTAAGGCCCTTGATATCAGTTCGACCTCGTTTGAACCATGACGGATACTACTTTGACGACAGTCAAAGAAACATCCTGATGACTAAGGCCATCGACATCAGTTCGACCTCATTCGAACTACGACAGATACTACTTCGACGACAGCAAAGCAACACCCTAATGGCTAAGGCCATTGACATCCATTTGACCTCGTTCGAACTATGACGGATACTACTTCGATGACGGTCGAAGCAAAATCCTAATGGCTAAGGCCATCGACATTAGTTCGACCTAGTTTGGATCACGACGGTCATCAAAGCAACATCCTAATGGCCAAGGCTATCAACTTCAGTTTCATCTCGTTCGAACTACGACGAAATATATCTTTTTAACAATAGTCAAAACAACCTCCACACGGAGACTAAGTGTCGTGCACTAAATTGAAAGGGAAAACGCAAACAGATAAAGCAACAAAAATGAAGTTTATATATTACAACAAATATATTATTTACATTCATCCCTTCGGACAGGCTCCAGTACAGCCCACATCCAAAAAATTTCAAACAAGATGAACAAACTAGAACTACTCGCCGTCTTCAGTTGGGTAGGCGTCCTCGTACCACGGATTTGAGTCAAGGAGGTTCATGTCATCAGAGGTAAAACCCTCCCCATATGGGGTATTAGGGTTTTACCCACATGACTCGCGAGCTGTACGCACTTCAGGATGCATTGCTTGAACCTCCGCCTCCATCACCGACCCTAGGCACGAAAAGCTCTATATATATCAAGTCAAGCCTCCTCATAGACCCACATCTCATACAAGCAATGAGGCGCGCCTTGACCAATTGGAGGACGGGATGTGGAGGGCCTAGAACGGCGGTCTGTCTCCTCTACCCTCGGCGGAGCCACTTGTAGAGGAGACAAAATCAGTTCAAGTTCATCCTCCTTCGTCTTAAGAAGGGCCTCCAACTCGCTATTACGAGCGATAGCCCTCACGAGCTCCTCGTCCCTCTCCTCTAGCTCCGCAACCCTTTTCTCCAATTGAGCCTGCCGCTGCTTAAGCCCCTCGCGGAACACCTGGAACTCAGGATCCTGATGGTAGAGGTCGGACATCGCCCGGTGCTTAGCACGGTACTGCTAGTACTTCATCGACATTTTCTTATAGAGGACCGTCCTTTTTCTTTCACGAAGACCTCTCTCCACCTCCAAGACAAGGGTCTGAAAAGAAAAAACAAATTTAAACACGCAATTCCCGTAACATTCTTACGACATCGCATAAAGAAAAAGAAACCAACTTGTATGGCCATACCGGCGACCTTCCGAGACGGTTCCGTATCGCTCATCCTCCCGGGTTTCTTTTTCTCAGAGCGGCGCACAAAGGAGCAAGAGTCGATGCAACCTGCTCACAATTTAGCAGTAAGTTGTAATTCCCCGGGATTACTATGCGACAGTCAGACCCATCCGTCCTCACTTCCACATAGGTGTGGAAACCCAAAAATTCAATAACGTCTTTCGGGGCGATGTCGGAACCCTGCCTATCTGCTTCCGCATGAGGGCCCCTGACGTTGGACGACGCACCCCCTTCAGCAGAACCAGTCGAACTTGCTCTGAGGCCAACTCTCTCCTCACGGGTTGATCTCCCTAACATGTTGTCAAAAATAATTGTATGGTTAGGTAGGGTCGCACGATCGCCAATGCAGCGAATCAAGAGATATACCTAAAGAAACCTTAGGGACATAATGTTTCACGAAGGCAGCCTAAGTTTAAGTCTTCTCCGCATGGGCAGCAGGCCAGCGACCCAGTTCTTGAGATCGATAACGGGCTGGGGCAGACGAGCCATAGCTGTAAAATAAGCGATCAGAAGCAATACTTTGTGGAAAATAGAAAATCTAATTAACCACGAAACTTAAGAGTTTTATTCCACTTCTCTGGAAATCCGGGGGGGTAGAGACCACGTGCTCGATCTTGATGTAGAAATATTTGTGCCAAAATTTACGGCTCGCTCGGTCATCCGTCCTGACCAACAACCCTTTGTACCGCAAAGTCTCGGTTGCACCATGGTCCCCCTAAGAAAATCGGGTGAAAATAAGTGCAAGAGATGGTGCACTAAGACATCGCACTCAGCCGATTCCGCGTACTTCGCCAGCAGCAGAAGCACCTTGAGTTTATATGGCGTGATCTAAGCCGGGAAAATATGATAGAACCTACGGAACTCGACCGCCAAAGGAAAGAGAGGAAAGGTGTAGCCGATTGTAAAAGGGTATTCATAAAAGGCACCCTACCCGGGCCTATGGACGTCAACATAATCCCCCTCCGTAGAGCCATCTATATATGAGTGGGAAGTTGTATTTTGTGCGGAGAGCATCTAGGTGAGTCTGATCCGTCTCCGAAAGTACGGGGGTCGGAGTAATGGGTGGTTCCTTGGGGAAGTTATTCCGAGACAAGGGATGCCTCGGTAATAACGCCTCCATCGTGAGAGGATTGTCACCATCTTGCATCTCCACCTCGCCGCTATCGGAAAAAGGTACTGCACTCACCAGAGCAATCTCAGGAACCTCTTCGTTAGTGCGATGGGACCTCGGCATGATTTTGTTTAAAGAAAGCAAGTCACACAAATGGAGAGAAAGAAGAAGATTTTCGGTCAGGAACGAAAATAAGGAAATATGAAAATGGAAGAAGAAGATTAGGGAACTCTCAAGACTGGATAAAGTTTTTGATAAAATTGAACCCCTCATAAGGTTGGGTGGCTCCAGAATCGAGGTGGCAGGTTTCAAATCAACTCAGAAAATCAAGCGCCAAACCGTCAGCCTTTCTGCCTCGAAAATCCGCATAATGATAATGCATGCGAGAGCTGACATCACCCGAATCGGCGTGTGCCTCCCGCCAAAAATGATCACCGCCTCTTATCGGTGGCGTCATTAACATTTCGATGATTCAAATTCCTCCTAAAGGCGGCATCAGGTCCGCTCACCAAGGACACACCCCGGTGCGACCTCGACGAGCGAAGGAACTAACTGTATGGGTCTGAATTTAATCAACCGCAGGCTATAGCTAGCACGACAAGCAGTCGCAAATCCACGAGTCAGTACAAGGGTATGATCCATAGGCGCAAGTGAAAACATCCTCACGTCGTCGTTAGATTTGTCATAGTACATACTTCTTAAGTCGCCATCTCTATGATTGGCGAAAATCCCTTAGTATATAAGAGGGATAAGGCTTTGTAATAAAGAAGGGGGGAGAATATACAAAGAATACTTTCTTCTCTCTCTTTATGCATTTTACAGTCTCTCTATATATCTCTATTATCTTTTCGCTATAACGATCCTAAAAATTACTATCTTCGACTACGATTTACTCCCTCAATCTTTTGATTGATTTGCTTAGAAAGAATTAAAAATCTTTTGAGTCAAACAAATATGCCAATGCCTCTCAAACTTGTCAGATATATGGATTCTTCATTTTGCCTTCACTTATCCTCTTTCTGATTATTTTCAAGTCAAACCATCAGTGAGTACGCATCTCGACTAACTCACAAATAATCTATTATTTTTCATCAGAAATTCAAGCAACTAAATCGAAATAATAGATTCATGTAGAATATGCGTAATACGGATAGAAGGACATGGTAAGCATTCTTCAAAAGACACTTGAATTTTTTAGCAGTATACGGCAGGCGTGTACCAATACTGAAACTATTCATGGTCATGCATGTAATTCATTTCGGAGTATTGAATATACGTAGCCAAACAGTAATCTAATCGAGAATTCGGCATTTTAATTTGCGTCAGTTAGATTTGCTGTTTGATAGACTTTAATTTTAACGTACAACTTCTGCTTTTTCAATTGCACAGGAAAAAGGACTTAGTTGCACCAAGTGAGATCAAAGATTTAATTCTTTGTCCATCTTGCTTTTTGATTAAGCACTTTTTTCCTTATTTGGTTTGTTTTTAAAATCACCTAACTATATTGAAACCCCTATACTCCTTATATAAAACAAAATTTTATATAACTAAACGAAATATCTTATACTAAAACTAGTAGCAATGGAAGATGTTAGGGGTGTACAAATGGAACCGACAAACCGCATCAACGCGATAATCCGAGTTAAACTGAGAAAAAAAAAAACCGACTATGGTTTGGTTTGGTTTGATGTTGGAAAAAAAAACATAATCATATTTGGTTTGGTTTGGTTTTAACTAAAAAAAGTCAAACCGAAACCAAACCGACCCGACATTATATGTATATAAGTTTTAAATATATTTAATACATAAAATTATTTATTATAGTGTAGTTTATAAATATTTCTTAAACTTTTTCATAGTTTTATCTTTTCACGTATTATTTCAAGCTTGGACTAATAATTTTTAGATGCTCCAATAAGTTTTATAGTTCATAAATGTTAGTAACTCAAATGAATCATAAACCAATATCCAATCAATGCTAATGCTAATAAAAGACACTCAATTCAATTATACTTTGAATGAAAATAGTGTTAGATGAATTTATCTCATGATTGGTTGGGATAAAACTGCGATATAATTAATCCCAGGATTAGTTATTCCGAGATTGTAGTATTTTTTATCCCTATGAAATGGTGTAATAACTAATTCCGGGATAACTAATCCAGAAATAACTTGTTTCCAAGCAAACGACCCCTAAGAGGTTCTCTGTTCTCATCAATACTTGTTTCAAAAGCAAACCTCTTAATTTAGGGTAGAGCGATTTCAACCGTCCCACCTGGACACGATAGACATGCATGAGGTAGGGAGGGCCATTAACTATCTTATCTATTCCCATGATGAAGAAGACATGCCCCTGCAATTAATAGACAAAGGAGGGGCGGCTGCAATTTGATGATTTACGATTAAAGAAACAACGTACTGACACGATACAAGGAGCACTTTCTGTTCTGCTCTGCAAGTAGGAGGGTAAAAATATTGAACCAAGCAGATAATGAAAGAAGGAGGTAATGTCGTAGACAAATATGACTGAAACCAGTAAAACTCGAGCTACTTCATATTTCTCAGGCATCACGACTTGTAACTTAAACAAAAAGATGTGAAACTAATCTGCAACGAGCACTCTTACTCCTATTTAACTGTAGAATATAACAGTTAGACTAATATAACTCTTAAAACAGTGTGCAATAAATAGCAACATACATACCCAGTGTAATCCCACAAGTGGGATATGAGGAGGGTAGTGTGTTCGTAGATCTTACCCCTACATTGTGCGGATAGAGAGGTCGTTTCTGACAGACCCTCGGCTAATAGCAGAATAAAATATAGTCAAATACCATAAGCAAAGAGCTAAGTTACTGTCTTCCTAAGCTTTAATTTAGCTAAAATAACACATTTTTCTTTTGATTTTAGGCTAAACTCACATATATATATATCTAAAGGACATTACCTGGTTAACCTCTAATTCTATTAGTAGCACGCCCAAGACCGCTCAATTGCTACACCATAACAAAGCCTGCGCAGGATTGAAAGGATGCCAGAGAGTTGAAACCCTAGATTCTCCTTCTCAGTCCATGAAAGCTTTCCACCAATTGCAGAAATTCTAAAAGTTAGACAACAATAAAAAAGTGACAATCAACAAAATGAAAGGAATTAAACTTGCTGAAACCTCTGAATGTAGAGGACATCCATTGAGAGCTCCCAAGCAGTTTTCTACTTGATTTTTCCAATTTGCCAGTTACGCCCTTTGACAACGAGTAGATAGTGAACGAATTACATTGTTGAACCGCAAGGCATATACCATGTAATGGAAACAGTAGATTTGTTCCCTCGTTTTCTGAATTTCATTTCCAATTGAATGATATTGAGTTTACAAAATGACGCATCTAACCTAGAGCATCCTAAGATTTTCAATTTTGGAACTTCTTTTCTCCATGCTACTGTGTGACTACATGTGTTATCATCATTCATTTTGAGAAATTCAAACAAATGATGGAATTGTCGCCCTTTACAAAGAGGAACTCAAATGATATGTATTACTATATACATTGCAACAGCATACAACAACGGCCGTCTCTCTACAGCTCACCTTCTTCGGCATCAAGTATGTTTGACAAGCAATCAGCAAAACTCATCCACATGATGTGCTGATCATTGCCACTCCTTTTAACAATTGATTAATCCCAAGCATGAGGAGAGGAGTGTCATCGTATAACCCCAACTACAACAGGCACGAAAAAAGTTATTAAGTTATGTGCCTCTGCTTTCCTTATAGGCTTATCCCCACTTCTTCAAGTGCTGCTGCCATTGAGGCTGAAGCCTCCTCAAGTGTTCGTCTTTTCTGAACTGAGTTGAAAGCCTCCAGAATATCACCCACCTCCCAGTCATCGAACTCCTCAACCCCAATTCCACACTCCAGTCCAGCATTAACCTGTCAAAAATGGCAAATGGTATACATCATGACAACCGACCAAACAATCTTTTGGCTACTGTTTAAAGATATATACACAGTCTGAATTTCAACGACAATATGGAATTTAAACGAAATAGAAGCTTAGGATTCCGGTTTCAGGGTTGTTAATTTTATTGATCCTTCTTAACGAAGAATTGGAAAAATACATCCCACGTTAATCCAACGAAGGACCTATCCTCAGTATGTTGATAACATCATTGTATTTGGACCAGCTTTTATATACAATGCTGATTTCAAAGAGTATACCTAATCTCAAGGGAGAAAGACCTATTTGACTGGAATAACTGACAGCGAACACAAACGAAGAAACTCCAGATGCAGAATCCTTTATTTCTAATGAATAATCGAATGAGCTCCAAGTTGATTAAGCAGCTTACACAAAAGTTAATCATGAATAAAGCTAAAGACAGGCTCAGTACCACTTCCACCTGTAACTTCTATATTTTTAGTCAAAGACAAGAAACGATGGTCTAACTACACTTTAAAACGTCCAGAAAGTCAGCAGAAAATGCTAGTAGATTCCCCATGCATTCTTGCCTTAATTAACTCAAAATAAGTTGCTTGAGAGCCCACCAAAACCATTTTTCCCTTTTTCTTTTTTGATTTTTGTTTCTTTCTTGATATAGGAAAACTGAAAATATAGTATTCCCTTTCCCTAGATTATCTAAAGAAGAAGAGTGTTTGTTTGTATACCTCTTTCACAGCTTCCTTCACCCGTCTTAAAGATTCAAGCACACCGACATGAACTTCTTTGCCTTTCCTAACGACACGAATACCACAGTCTTCCACTACTTTTCCCTCTGTTACCATGCATCCAGCAACACGACCACTACCACTGCTGAACACAGCACGTACTTCTGCTGAACCAATTGGCACTTGTTCCTGCAAATATAAAAAGGGACTCACATGATTTTCAAGTATGTATGATCCAACAGAAAACATGATAACATTTTGCCACATAAAAAATTTTAAAAAAAAAAATTCTTCCACAAAACACAGTAAATTTAACATCATATGATGAAGAGATCAGAATAATAGGTTCTCCAGCTTCTTCTTCTTTTTCAATAAAAAGCAACAATTTATATTTAAATATCATTAAAATTCAATTAAAGTTATGAGATTAAACTCTGTAACTGTGAAAGTGATTGATCTACAATAATCCCACCCACTCAATGCACTCAGAAAACATCACATTCCTTACTGGGAAGACTGAAAAGACACATGACGTAAACATTATGAATGTTTACCTCAACTGATTCCAGAAGTCCCTCCATTGCTTTTCGCACATCGTCAATAAGCTCATATATAACTTTGTACAGTCGGATCTCAACACCTTTATTGTCTGCATAGCTCTTGACAGAACCCGGAGTTTTAACATTAAAGCCGAAAATAATAGCTTTACTTGCTACAGCAAGATCAACATCACTGGCGGTCACATCACCAGTAGCTTGCAGTAGGAACTTCAAAGTGACATTATCCTGTGGAAGAACCTGAAGAGCTTGTCTGACCGCCTCAATCGATCCCTATGCATGATTAAGGTATTGTAGTTAGCAGGTAGCAAGGTAACGTTATCTTAATGAATGATCATCAAAAGTATTACACATTTGTGATTGACAGGATATAGCTATAGCAAGACAAAAAATAATTCACTGAACTGTTGATTATTCTTTGTGGAGCCAAAAAAGGGAAAGAATAAGAATTTGGATTTTCTTCAACAAGATCTCACATTGTTGCATTCAAAGGTGTTCAATAGTTGAAATATATTGAGATATGGTCCCAAAAAAATTGAACAGTAAAGCTGTCAGCAACAGATAGGTACCAATCAAAAAAAATGTCCAGCTACAAAGCACCATCGGAAGCTAAATGTATGCATTTAAACTGCAAAAGTCCATACAAAAGAAATACAGCCCAAGTCCTAATAATGATTATCATTACCAGTTACAAATTGCATCCAACAATTGGAATGCATTATTGTCTTTTGTAGTCTTACAGCAACGTAAAAAAACAGAGAGATGAAATTTTGGAGCATCTCGACAATTAGAAGTTCCATTTTATTATCTTGGCTAGCACTGAATAATGCCAAGAGTCAGCATTTAGATCAATGTCACTACTAAGCGAGTGAAAGATGAACCAAAAGAAACTAAAAGAAGTTGTCCTCTTCTTGAAGTTCTAATTTAGACTCTTATCATGATATAACTTTATTAGTTGAAGGCCCCACGAAAGTCAAACTGAGCTGAGAATTTCACAATAGTATTCATTCACATAAATTCTTGAAACACACAGAACCATATATACAACCTGATCTACGGCATATCTCTCTAGAGTAGCAAATAGATTTCTTGATAAAGCTTTTCAGCCTTTTTTTAGAGTAATAAATGTATAAATACCTGAAGATCAACTTTCAGAATAATATTCAGTTGGTGCAAGTCTAGACCAGTTCCTCCTGAAACAGCAGAAGCAAAAGAAGAGAGTGTAATTTTCCCATCACCGGCCTTCGCTGATAAACGCTCAGTTCGCAAGGACTCCCCTCGTGCTTCGGCTTTTTCACGAGCAACATCAAGGGACCCAACAACCTCAAACTCGTCACCAGCAACTGGAACATTGTTCAGTCCAATTACCTGTGTTTTGACTAATCATGTTGAGAAAATAGACACACATATAAAAAATATGCACATGAAAAGACAGAGCAAGTGCCCTTTTTTCTGATAATGTAAATAATTTTATTAATGTTGGGGGAAACAGACAGAGTAACCTTTAAAAGCTAGTCAGAGATGTTGTGTTCAGTCAAGTTTTTTGCCATGTATATAAGTTACAAGTTGTGGAATACGGTCAATAGAACTAGCTTTCTTTCGGTAAGACACTTGCTAAAAGATTGTCACTTTCGTTAAATTTCTTTTGGTAAGATACTTGGCTAAGACATTTCAAAATCCCATGAGGACGGGACAAATAAAAGGGGTGCTATGACTCAAATGGATTGGCCACTTAACAACTCATAGTCAGTCCTTGAATCTAATAGGATTTTGTTCAGTTGTAATCAAACATTAAAAGAAGAAATATAGTACAAATTGCAGCTGATGACATTTCATTCACCACAAGTGGATAGGAAGAAAAGAAGAAACAATAAAAAGAAACATACCTGCACAGGTATGGAGGGTCCGGCTTCATCAACACGCTTTCCCTTATCATCAAACAGAGCCCGCACCTTGAAATATGTAAAACACGTACTATTTTAAATGAGGAAAATTCTAGAAAGTGATCAAATTAAGCAACAGTACTCACAGCTGACTACACAGGTAGGACTACACTATGAGTTTCTTTTTAACACGTAGAATCAAGCATAGGGAGAAAACCGACATTGAATTAAATAAAAGACAATTCCCAAATTCTTTTTAAGTTCTTATCTGCTAACCTTTCCATAAGCTTCACCACAAACTACTATGTCTCCTCCTTTAAGTGTACCATTCTGCACAATGAACGTTGCTACAGGCCCTTTAGATTTATCGAGACCTGCCTCAACCACAGTTCCCTTGGCATTTCTTTGAGGATTAGCCTTCAACTCTTGCAACTAAAGCACAGGAAAAAGAACATTAAATAAGACCCATAACTCTTGCATATAATGTTATTATTCTTTTTCTCTTCCGGTATCTAAAGTTTAAGACAAAATTATGGCAGATAGATCAGAAAATGGAGGATAATTTTCAGGAAAAATGTTTATATTTTGACCTTCCAGCTCCGGGGATATTCAGTACATAGTACTCCTTCTATTTCAATGTATGTGTCTTACTTTCCTTTTTAGTCTCTTTCAAAATGAATGCCACCTTTTTATGTGTAAAAAAAATGCAGTCTGTGCACTAGGCTCCGGCTATGCGTGGGGTCCAGGGAAGGACCAAACCACAAGGATCTATTATACGCAGCTTTACCTTGTATTTCTACAAGAGACTGTTTTGACGGTTCGAACTCGTAACCTCCTGGTCACATGGTAGGAGGAGTAAGTTTTTACCCAATATTTCTATTTTACCGTTAATGATACTTGTAATAGGAATGACATGACCTGTTTAAGACCAAAAGAATCAAAAGTATTTTTGGTATGTTAAACACACCTCAAATTCAAAAAGTCTTCTTTACGTTTTTAAACTGTGTACTTAGTCAAACTAAGGCACTTAAAGTGGAACGGAGGGAGTAATAGGACAAGTATGCAGAATGTGCATGCACAAAAACATGCAAAGGGATCTCCTAAAAAGAGACATATCCTAACACGGTATCTGTGTCAAAATGTCTTGACACCAGCAGTGGTCGAGACATATAAATGGGATTCTGAGAGAACGGTAGAACAACCTAGAAAAGCATCAAAGAAACAGACGGTCACAATATCATCTTACCTCCGCAACAAGCATGACTGTCTCCAGCAAATCGTCTATATTCTCTCCTTTAAGAGCACTGATCTGTTCAATCAAAAAGAAACTAATAAATGCTGATATAAGCAGAAAGGTGCTGCCACGTAGTTTGCAGTTTGACTACCTGAACCATTGGAACATCACCGCCCCAATCTTCTGGCATCAAACCAATGGAGGAAAGTTCTTGCATGACTCGCTCAGGATTTGCTCCATCCTTATCAATCTAGAATCAGATGGAGGCAAGGAATCAATTGATAAATTTAAAAAGAAAGAGTACGAGAAAAAGTGAGACTAAGTACATCTACGCAAACAAGACCTTATTTATGGCAATCACAATCGGAACTCCAGCTGCCTTGGCATGTGCTATGGCCTCATTTGTCTGAGGCCGAATACCATCATCAGCAGCTACTACAATGATAGCAATGTCTGTTACTCTTGCTCCACGAGCTCTCATTGCCCCAAACGCCTATGCAAAATTGATTTGATGTCAAAAAATAGAATGACAAAGCTAATTTTAGGACATAGAGATAAGATATATTTGACTTCTGGTAAAGCTAATCATTAAATCTGTATTGAGTACCTTGTGTCCAGGTGTATCAAGAAAAACACATATCTGGGGCTTGGTGTCAATAGGAACTTGCACCTTATACGCCCCAATTCCTTGAGTAATTCCACCAGCTTCAGACGCCGCCACCTACAATATCTACTAGTTAGTATTCAGTTCCAACTAAAGTCACAGTGTTCTCAGACAATAACCATACCACTAGCAAATTACAAACTTCGGTAATTTGCCAATAGTAAAAAGGAGCTTCGCCTCTACCTTGGTCTTGCGTATATGGTCCAAGAGAGTAGTCTGTCAAAGAACAACCCAGAAACACATGTCAGCTAGAGCTTACTATGCAGCATTTAATCGTAAATATGTGCATAACAAGTACAGACTATGAAGTTTTATTGGTCACCTTTCCATGATCAACATGACCCATTATAGTTATGACAGGGGGTCTATCTTGTAATTTATCTAAGTCATCTTCATCGAAAATTTCCTTCTTTCTCGCCATCTCTTCCACTTTCACGGTGGCAGCATCAATAACTTCCACTTCATATTCTTTACAAACCATCTTCACCATGTCATTACTAAGAGTTTGCACACCATCAGGCTTGATTCCTTTTGAGTATAGAAGACCAAGGATTTCACCTTCACTAGTAGCTAAGTTGTAGGCCAACTCCTCAGTCGGCATGCCTTCTTCACCAACCTCTAGAATTTCTACTTTGACAGGTGCAGACTCTTTAGCAGCCCTAAGTCGGGCTGCCTTGCGACTTGCCTTGGTCCACTTTCTTCCCTTCCTTGCTGCTGCACCAGGAATCGAAACATCAAGCTCTGATGCTTCCTCGTCAGGAATCCCATCATCAACCATACGCCTGCGTTGTCCTCCAGATGCACCACTTTTTTTCCGGAACTCTTCCCTGAATCTACCAGGAGGTGGGCTCTTTCCAGGTTTTGGAGGAGCTAAAACAGCCTGCGCAATCATAGGATCAACAGCTGGTTTCTTGGAAGCAAACTTGTCGACCAATATTGTCTTGCGTTCTTTGGTCTTTCCAGCTGATTCAATTTCATCAGTGGGTGGCGGCTTTGCCGCTGCACCGACATCCTTTAATATCACAGGTTTCTTGATAACAGGAGGAGGAGGAGCTGCAGAGGGTCTTGCTTGTAACTGTGGTTGAACCTTCTGCGGTGGCTGAGGGGGTTTTAGCGGGGCAACAGTTTGAGACTCACTCTTCCTAATTCCACTATCAGCCATTGGTTCTTGTTTAGGGGGTGGTGGTTTTACAACTTTTTGTATAGCAGCAACTGGATTCCCTTTTTTCCAGACACTCTTCAAAGTTTTGGACTTCCTGTTGGAAGAATCATCAGAATCAACTGGCTTGCTATTTGTTTGTGCAGTACGTGCATTGGCAGACGACTTATTATTAACCAACACATTTGCTTTTCTGTTAGTTTGTAGCTTCTCTGCTTTCTCTAATGCCTCTCCAAGTGACTCGATGACCTTGCTTCTCTCTTCTTCATTAGGATTTCCCTTTTCATCATCAGAACCAGAGCTACTGACCGGTCCATTCCTACTGACTGGACCCATTCCTAAAGCAGGCCCAGGTTTAGGTCCGGGTTTTAACTGTGGTTTCGGGGACGGCTTAAGTAAGAGATCAGCATCATCCTCCTTATTACTCCTGGATGAGGAATCAAGGGAAATTGATGTCCCCTGATCAGCAGCAACAAAATCCGTGGTAACTGAGTATCTACAGACAGAGACATAACGCCATCTTTTTCCAACCCAAATTCTATTAAAGTTTCTAAAGTTGTTGGCTAAAGAAACCCTCCTAACTAGTGAGAATGATCCTTCAAACTGTCCACCAGAAGAACATCCACAAACACTTCCCAAACTCACTAGGGAAGCCATATTAGTCATTACTCTTTATACCTATCTTAAAGAGCAATCATAATAGGCCTAATAAAAAGCTCAATTCCCGAAATTCTTCTCTTATCTCTTTGCATATATCTCCAAAAGTCAAAATTCAAGAACCTGAGTACACAATGAAATATGATTCAATAAGAATGATTATGAGCATTAAAGTAAAAATTGGAACTTTTCACGATAATTAAACAAGAGACGTAAAAAAAATTTATCTTTTTGTAAAGAAATAACTCAATTTCCCGCCTAACAATGCAGCAACTACAAAACTCAATTCCGTAAACTCTTCTCTTATCTCTTTGTATATTTACCTCCAATATTCAAAAATCAAGAACCTAGGTCTACAGTAAAAACAATTCAATAAGAAGAATTATGAGAACTAATTAAAAATTGGAACTTTTTCAGTAATTAAACAAGAAACTTAGAAAAGCTCGTCTTTTTAAAATGAAGAATAGAAGCCCAGATAGAATTTCATGTATTTGTTTACAGGGAGCTGAAAAGTGATTACCTTTAAGTGGTAGTGATGTTGTTCTTGCATAAGAAATTGGCTTAGAAGTGTTAGTTTGTGTTTTTTGCAGAGTGCGCAGAGAGAGACAAAGATAGGGAGTGAAAGGGGGGAAAAAGGAGCGAGTGGCTGAGAGGGAATTGAAATCAAAGCCAGTGGGGAATGAATGAACGGATATACAAAAATGTGTGATTACTGATAAGGCTTCGGGTAAGATTTTCTCCCTCAAAAATTATTTTCAGTGTCGTGGTTCTGTATTTTATCCACCTATTTATTTATATCCACGACAGCATAAAAAATTTTACGGAATTTCATTTTCTTTTTCGGAGATATATTAGTAGTAGGAAAATTTTATAAATTTATTCGAGGAAATGAGTGTTGCTCTGACACGCTCAACTATTCTGAATATACATTTAAATTCGAAACGATGATCTGGTCGAGGGCAAAATTATTGTTCAGCTTAAATTCGAGCCCGATCTTAACATCACAACTAGATTGTTTATACATTTTATCTTTAATTCAGTTATCTAACATTCTTGATAATTTGTTTAATCAATCCACGTATCTTTAAAACTGCGTACAAATTTAAACTGCATACAAATTCAATTGTTATCCGTTTTAAGGGTAAACACTAATCAAGGCTCGCGAGAAGCACTTGGAACCTAACTCAGGGTGAGAATCCTCATCAACGCTAATATTAATAATATAAAAGTGTTCTTTTAACTAACTTAATAATATTACATAACACTTATTTCATCTTATAAATGGGTCTTGAGCTTACACTCCAAGTCATGTGCGACATCTCTCTTGATATATATAACTAAGTTTAAGATCAACTTATACATTGAATGATTTGTTAAGTAACTAGAAGATGTGGCACTAATGTGAATTTCTCACATATGGATGTTGGTTCATTCTCAATGTCTCGGTAGCTTCTCTTTTCATAGGTGATAGGCTCCCTATGCACAGGAAAAAACCTTTTTATTAAGTTTGTATTGCCTTGATATGCGTATTACAATGTGTCTATTGAATAAAAAGCTTTCCCTTTATATAGTAGAAGAGTTTCATCCCTAGTACAATTCTAAAACAGGTAAAAAAATCCTCATTTCTCGTCAATTATTGATCTACTACCGACATCGGGCGAGATTCGCACCGTGATATCCGATTGGGCGGGGATATCACAGCCCTTTATTAGTCGTATGCAATCATTTGTAGTGCTTTCCAGGGTCTTGGAGCATGTTCTAGGTTGGGGGAGTGTTGTCTTGTCAGCATCGATGGTAAGTACCCCATTCCAGCCTCGATCCAAAGAGTTCTCAAATTCGTTCTCGATCTTATACATGCATATTCTTACTTCGTTTGACTTACCAGGAAGTCGGGGTGTGCGCTAACCCCGAGTTCACCCGTATAAAGATAGTCCCCTCATTTTTCAGCGTTTTCCAAAATGATGGAAAATGATAGATAAACCATGGTTCCTTCCTTCGTGTGTTACGGACGAGATGATAAATAAGCCAAAACGACCCATCAGGCATGTCGTTATGACGTCAGACACGTGTCTATTATCGGCTGGTCACCTCCAAATGTGAAAAGTCACGTATTTGTTACATTTTCTCATATAAAAGCTTTGACATTTTGTACTCCTTCTACTTTCCAATCCTAGCTTTTACCTTTGAATTCTTAGAAGCTATCAACTCTTTCAATTCTTTATTTATTCATCTTTTATCTTCAAATCTTTATAATTGTTCTTAGGTTTCTACCAAGTTCTTCATCCTACTTTCAAACCTTCATACTCTTTTCTTCAACCTTCATACTTGTTCATTCAAACCTTCATACTTTTCATTCAAATCTTCATATTTTCAAGCTCACGATGGCTAAGACTTTCAAACCAGTTCCTCAACAATTTGGCTTTTTTTTTCCCAATCGTCCACATATATCGAGGTGGCTACTCCCGAGGTGGTTACTCCCAAAGTGTTCCCAAATCCCCCCATAAAAAGCTTTATACCCGGGGGATGTTCAATCGGGGAAGACTTCAAGCTCGAGAAGGCCTCGGCCAAACAAGACCGAGGTGAAGGAGCATGGAGATACATATTCTCCATTACCGAATATACCCTTCCCATAGTTCGAGAGGACTGTAAATAGGAAGGTAAGGACGTGGTATTCCCCCGGCCTAAGGACGATATTACTACCCATGTGGAGGGGTATTCAAGTGTTTACACTCACCCCTTCACGTTAGGCCCAATAGACCAAGTAATTATGGCCTTTTTATAAGAGGTGTGAGGTGTGCCTCGGGTAAATCCACTCGTCTCTTTCGAGGATCATGCACCTCTTATTTTATGAACAACATTGAATCTCCTCGGTTTACCCTCGACCACCTACTCCATTTTTACAGTCCCCAAATTTTTTGAGGGGGATTAATCAAGCCGTTCGTCGTGCCATCAAGGCTCCTTTTTCGAGTATCGATGATGATCGAGACAGAAGCTGGCAGGGACAAATATGTTCACGTAAAAGCTGAAGAATTGATCCCTTTCGAGTTCATGCCATTTCTCGAGAAGTGAAATGCATCTCGTAAGTGTAGTCTTTCCTTAAGTATTAATTCCCCTTTATTTCTTTTCATATCATCGGTATTTGTGGTCGTGCAGCTATTGTCAAGTTTCCCAATTGGTCCCCCAGCTCAAGGAGTGGATCACAGGAATCTGCAAATAGATGTCATAATTTGAGCGCTCGTACAAAACCTTTCTTAGGGAAAATGGAAGGTTTGTTTTCATGGTAAGACTCTCCTCTGAATAGTTATTACTATGCCCCAAACTTACATAATGCTAACCTTTTCTCTTTCCTTCGCCGGTTTGCCTAAGACCATCAAACTTTGGTCACTAGAAGGGGACGAGGATGCATCCTTATCCATTGATCCCTCCGTTATGGGACATCCTGGGCTTCCCCAAGGGAGAAGAAAAGGAAACGGAAGTCCTCAGGCTCCTCGATTACCGTGGTGATGCCAACAAAGAGGGCGGCTTCCCGGGCTCGTAAGCCCAAGAAGAATACCAAGTCTCGGGTACCAGACTTTGAATCGCTCTTCCGTCTCAGGGATGAATCTGAATAATACGACATCTTTATCGCTCATGGATTGACCTCTCTTGGGGAGCAGGCGGCAACTGATGAAAGGAGCCACGAGGCCTATCCCCTTCTGACTCGAGAGGTCGAAGTGGAGAAGGGAGTTGTGACTTCCCGAGAAACCGTTTCTATTCCGAAGGAGGCGACCAGTGTGATAGACATTATTAAGACGTCCTCTTATACCGAGTCCATGCTTGAATATGCCCAAGTGGGCAAGTAAAAGACAAGCGAAGGGGTTCACGATGCAGACGATCCTCTCTATTCCTTCTTAGATAGTGCAAGGCTATCCACTTTAGAAGATATTTTCGATCTGGGCGACCTAGAGATCTCGAAGAAGGATGTGCCCTCAAAAACTGGTGGGTCGAGGTCAAGCCCACAACTAGCGAAGCCGTTTCCCACACGAAGTGTGGAACCCAGCTGCAAGAGACCAGTCATTCTTACAGTCCCGGAGGATGCTTGGGTTTTATCTGCTCCACTAGGCATAACCAACTACTTCTGATGCCTGGTGGTTGAGGAGGACCAAGCAAAGATGAATAAGATGAGGCTGCCAAGTCTCTTCAATAAGGTGCAGCATGCACTGAACAAGGTAAGGCATTAACACTTTTACACTCCCTTGTGAATTTTGCTAAAGTTTTGATGTCTCTTACCATTTTTGTTATTTTACAAGCCTCAGTGCTTCACCATGAGAGCTTCCTCATGTACCAGAAATCAATCAGCTCGAGTTCGAGCTTAAAGAGCAGGTATGGAAGAAAGACATGTACATGTTACTTAGTGAGCAATATGACGGGGCCGTCAAGGAGCTTCAGGCTTAGCTGGAGATCTCGAAGAAAGATGTGCCCTCGAAAACTGGTGGGTCGAGTTTAAGCCCAAAACTAGTGAAGTAGTTTCCCTCACCGAGTGTGGACCCCACCTGCAAGAGAACAGTCATTCTTACGGTCCCAGAGGATGCTTGGGTTTTATCTGCTCTAGTGGGCATAACCAGCTACTTCTGATGCCTGGTGACCGAGGACGACAAAGCAAAGATGAATGAGGTAAGGACACCAAGTCTTTTCAAAGAGGCGCATCATGCGCTGAACCATGTAAGGCATCAACACTTTTACACTCCCTTGTGAAATTTGCTAAAGTTTTGATGTCTCTTACCATTTTCATTATTTTACAAGCCTCAGTGCTGTTGGAAACACGTTCTCAAGGCTTTATACTAAAACGTGTGTTCTTATGTGTAGGTTTTGATGAATGACAAACAAGCGCAAATTGATATATGACGAAGTTCAAGTACAAGCACACAATTGGTGGATAACGAGATTCAAGCACAAGACAAAGTTTTATAGTTTAAATGAGTCTCTCTTAATTATGATCTTGATCCGACAACTTGACTCATGACATGGCTTCTCTCGTAAAATTATTTTTACAAAATCATGCATATTTAATTTAATGCTAAATGATTTTAAATCATGCATATTTACTTCAGTCAAAATAATTTTTAAACATGCCTCTAAAATATGGACTAAGATAATCGATTATGTACTTATGATAATCGATTATGTTAAGCCAAGACTGCATGACAATCGATTGTGAACTAATGATAATCGATTGTGTTAAGGCAGTGAGCATCAGGTTTTTCAAACCTGCATGACAATCGATTGTGAACCTTATGACAATCGATTGTGATGAGGCAGTGTACATCAAAGTTTTTCAAAACTCAGAATAATCGATTGTGAAGCTAATGACAATCGATTGTGAAGAGACAGTGTCCATCAGATTTTTCAAAGTCACAAAATAATCGATTGTGAACATATGACAATCGATTGTGTTGAGGCAGTGTCTTCCAGACTCTTTCAAAGTTATTAAATAATCGATTGTGAGTATATAACAATCGATTGTCATGAGGCAGTATCTAAAATGATTTTCAAAGTCTGATAAATAATCGATTGTTAACATTGCACAATCGATTGTGAAGCTGACCGTTGTCGTAAAATTTTCAAATACCGTCAGGTAATCGATTGTTGATTTTGTACAATCGATTGTTGAAATTAAAATCTGGAAAAGATTTTTTGAACGTTGCTGAATAATCGATTGTTGATTTTGTACAATCGATTGTTGAAATTAAAATCTGGAAAAGATTTTTTGAACATTGCTGAATAATCGATTATTGATTCTGTATAATCGATTGTTTTACGTAAAATCTGGAAATGATTTTTTGAACGTTGCCAACAATCGATTGTTGATCTTGGATAATTGATTGTTAAGCGTAAAATCTGGGATTGATTTCTGGAACGATTGGCAAACAATCGATTGTGGCTTCTTGACAATCGATTGTCACTTAGTAAAATCAGCAACTCTTAATTGACAATTAGACAACGGTAATGCCAAGTTTTTCAACTATAAATACAGCTTCATTTCAGTGTTTTAAACACAACAACACACAACAACTGATCATTCTATTGCTATAAGCTTGCATACTATTGTTTATCATTTTATAAAGCTTTTGAGAGCCGAAGTCTTGTCCATAGTTGTTGTGATCTTGAGCTTACTTCTTTTACTCATATCTACTCATTAAGGAGTGCTTTGTTTGAGTGTTTACTGTTTTGTACACTTGTAAGAGAATTGTGATTCTCTTGTTGTAAGGAACTTATGTTTCCTTGGTTGAAGTCTTGGAGTGTTGTATCTCCGAGCAAAGGTATTAAGGCTTGTGTCCTTAAGTTGTAAAGGTTGGTTAGGCACCCGTAAGCTTAACAGTGAAGTCTTGGAGTGTTATATCTCCGAGCAAAGGTGTTAAGGCTTGTGTCCTTAAGTTGTAAAGGTTTGTTGAGCACCCGTAAGCTTGACAAGTTAGTGGAAAATCTCGAGAGAGTCTCTCGGGGACTGGACTAGCCACGTGTTGTGGTGAACCAGAATACATCGGTGGGTACTTTATTATTTATCGCACTTATTTACTTCCTGCAATTTTTTAATTCCGCAAAGTTTACGCTAATTTTTATTATAACGCTATCCACCCCCCTCTAGCGTTAAGCGTATTATCTAACAATTGGTATTAGAGCCCAACTCTCTGAAGACTTAACAGTTTGAGAGAACCATCCATGGCTTCTACTCATGACTCTTTTGCAGGAATTGATGAAGGACAATGCTCCACACGACCACCTCTATTCAACGGTACAAACTATAGTACTGGAAGGGTAAGTTGGATAACTTTAACTTACCCAATGCGCTTTTGAAATCTTGCAATATTAATTTGTACTAACTACTACAATTAATTCATCAAAGATTTGTATATATTGGTTTTTCGTCTTTAACTAGGTTAATTTTGCTCATAAGTTTGCACAACATAAATTCGAATAAAGTAGGAAATTTTTATAGTTTATAAAAGAACTACTAATCGATAACCCCAACTAGCTCGTGAGAGATAGTTGATTGGTTGCGCAGAGGTTAATTTGCTTTGCTTTGCAAATGTTATTCAAAACACTATGAATAATAAGCAATTCCGAGCCAAAAGATTGGCAAGTGCAACACGAGGGATTTTTTTCTTTTAATTCATATGTTACTTATACAGAAATAATAATGTTGGTTGTTTATGTTGTGAGTAGTAATGAATGAATTATCACACGACAAATAATAAATAATATTGTTATTGATATTGTGATAGTTGTGATGACCCAAGAGGTCATCACTTATTTTAAAATAAAATTTTGTATTTCGAGATCTTAAAAACTTCTTTTAGCATCACTTCGATTTGTGTGCGCAGTCCGGGCTCGTAGCCGTAAGAAAATATGGGACTTGGGCGTATACTCGGAATCAAATTCCGAGGTCCCAAGCCCGAGAAATGAATTTTTGAAATAAATTATTTTCTGAAAAATATAAAGATTTTTGAACGTGAAGTGTTATGTGAAACCTGTGGCATCGGGCCCGTATTATGATTTCGGAGCCCGATACAGGTTTAATATGATTTATATGTATTGTCGATAAATTTTTGGTAAGAAACAGACCTGAAACAACGTGATAGTTATTGAGAAAATTGGAAATTTAAAGTCTTGAGAAAGTTTCATGATTTGAACCTAAATTCATAGTTCTTGATGTTATTTTAGTGATTTGAATGCACGAGCGAGTCTGTATGATATTTTTAGGGTGGTTTGCATGTTTGGTTTGGAGCCCCGAGGGCTCGGGTGAGTTTTGAATAGGCCACGGGGTGAATTTTTGGACTTAAGGAATTGCAGGCCTGCAGGCTTCACATTTCCCAACCTCCCTTCGCAATTCCCAGTTCGTATTTCCCAACCTCCTTTCGCAATTCCCAGCTTACATTTCCCAATCTCCCTTCGCAATTCCCATAACTGCAGCCTGTAACTTTTTATACTTAGCTGAAAAATAATCCCTTTTCACATCTTTTCAAAACAATAGCTCCCTGGGGTGATTTTCTAAGAATAACTTTTCTTCCAACTCGATTGTAAGTCAATTTTTACTAGTTTCCTTCAATCACTAACATCTTTTAACATGATTTCAACCAAAAATCAATGATTTTCATGGGAAAATTAGGTGTATTGGGTAGAACCTAGGATTTTTTAAAAGTTGGGATTCGGACCTCGATTTGAGGTCCGATTCTTAAGATAATTATATATATATAGGTTCGTCGGAGAATAGGTAATCGGATTTTGATTCGAACCTCGGGTTTTGACCATGTGGGTCCGAGGGTGATTTTTGAATTTTTGGGTAAAACTTTAGAAAACTCAATTTCATGCATTGGGGTTGATTCATTTAGCGCTCATTGATGTAATTAAATAACTTGTGAATAGAAACGAGCGAATTGACGGTGGAATCAAGGGGTAAAGCTATAATTGAAACTTGAGTTGTGTTCGTGGCATCGAGGTAAGTGTTTGGTTTAACCTTAACTTAAGGGATTAAGAGTTATGTCTTATTTGCTACGTGTTAATTATGGAGTACAATGTATAGGCATGGTGATGAGTATCTATACATTGGTGTCAAGCATGCCGGTGAGTCTTGTATTATAATTGTAATGTCTCTGTTGTGGTTTATTGTGCCTCACATGTTATTATCGTCATTGTTCCCTTGTCGTGATGTTTGTTTTGATATTATTGTTCCTTTGCCGGGATATTATTGAAATGTCATTGTTCCCCCGCCTGAGATATTGTTGAAATATCATTGTTCCCTTGCCGCGATGTTGTTGAAATATCAATGTTCTCTTGTTGGGAAGTTGTAATATTGCTCTTGTTCCCTTACCGGCATTCTTTGTGATTATTGTTGATTTGTAATTGGGAGCGGGTGGCACGCCTGCCACAAGATATTTGAAATGGGATCGGGTGACATGCTTGCCACAAGATATTTGAAATGAGAGTGGGTGGCACGCTTGCCACAAGATATTTGAAATGGGAGCGGATAGCACGCCAGCCACAAGATATTTGAAATGGAAGCGGGTGGCATGCCTGCCACAAGATAAGTGAAATGGGAGCGGGTGGTGCGCCTGCAACAAAATAAATAAAATGGGAGCGGGTGGCACGCCTGCCACAAGATAAATAAAATGGGAGCGGGTGGCACACCTACCACTAGGTACAGGAAATGGGATGGGGTTGCACGCCTGGAACAAGATGTGAAATGAAAGTGGAATCTGCCTTTGTTTCCCTTATCCTTGTTAGTGGATGAATTTTCGGTTCCTTTATAATTCTCTTACTATTCTATTTTACCTGTTATTCCCTGAAGCATGTTTTTCCCCTCCTGTCTTTATTTGTTTATTCCTGCTTTATTTTTCATTGTATATTATATAACTGCACATGTTTATTTGGTAGTATGATCCCAGCCTCACTACTTCGCCAATGTTAGACTAGTCAGTTACCAGTACATGGTCGGTGGTGCTGATACCACACTCTGCACTATGTGCACATCCCGAAGCACTTTTTGGACCGTAGTTTGGAGGCTACCTTCAGGCCACGCGGAGATCCAAGGTAGACCTGCAGGCGTCCACAGGCCCTGTGTCTCCCTCTATCCCTTATTCCCTGTTTTATTTTCCTTAATTCTGAAATAGTGTATTGATAATTTATTCAGACTTTTGTATGTAGTAACTTAGACCATCCGTGATACTGTGACACCAGATTTTGGGTGCTTTAGATTTTGAGAGTTGTAATAGATGCAGATTTCAGATGTTCAATTGTTATCTTCCGCTTAATTATTTAAAGTTCCTTTGTTATTACGTTGTCGCCTTATATTTGTTAAAAAGAAATAATTGGATAATGAAGTAAGTGGTTAGGGGATTGACTTGCCTAACTTACAATAGTATGCGCCATCACGATTTTCGAGGGTGGAAAATTCGGATCGTGACAATAGCTGAAAAATATTTAAGTAGGAGATTGTTATTTTAAGGATATTCCATATTTTTAATGTACCGATTTCACATCCGGGATAAAATAATGCATAGATTTTTATTTAATTTATAAGGATATTATCTGATATAATTAATCAAATCCTACATTAGCTATTCAAAGATTAATTTTTTTGTAGCCAATACTAAATTAGTTATGCAAGAATTATATATTTTAATCATATCTATTATTTTAAGCGAGCTTTTATATTGAAATTTTATTTTCTAATCTTATGAACAAAACGACCCTTAAAAAGTTTTGTCGACTCCGTTGTTAGTGCAAGGTGTAAGCCTCTAAGGCAAATCCACTTGGCCGGAGGCTCACGCTAAGGCACAATACACCCCATCACACACAGCACAGCTCCATCTAACGAAACATAAATGTGACTGCATCCTCGAAACTGTCATACAGAAATTAGTCCCAGTAAAACGAGTTCCAAGTTCCAACACCATCACGGAGAGAGAGAGAGTTTCCCAAACACACGCACTCTCACACAGTAGAAGGTGAAAAATTATGAAGGAAGAAGCCATAAGCTCTTCCCATGATCCTCAATTGCCCCACAAAGCTTCTTCTCCTCCCCCTATCCATACACCTGCTGCTAGGTATATAACATATCTCTCCAAAACCCTAGCTGTTACAATTTCCCCAATTTTTACTTGCATTTGTGCTTTATTGAGCTTCTTATTTACTTTAGTACTTAATTTTTCGATTAATTCGTTTCTAGCGTTCAAAATTTGAACAATGCTGTATGAAATTTTAATTCGTCTTATTATTTATGAGAACAAAGAGCTTACATTTGTCATTCACTTTTTCTATTATATTAAGGTTTTTACTTTTTTGGTTCGTTGTTATTGCAATGGGTTGTTTATTGATGTCAACATGCCACTGAGAAAGAAAGTAATTTTAGAAGTGTGTAAAGTCGATGCACGTAAAATATTTTTTAATTAAGAGCTTTGCTTGTCTATCTGTTGTATTTACTATTTACAATTACTGGCATTTTGGTTGTTGGCTTTTCTTTGTTTTGCTAGCATAACGGTGAATTCTACAGTTTAGAGTAGTGTAAAATTTGTTTGTCTTAATCTGATTTCCATGTGATTAAACGGGGCTAAATAGAGAGGGTCTCATATGTTCACCCATAATTAGTTTGGGACTGAGGAGCATCAGTCAGATTTCTGCATGAGAAGTGTAGATTTAGAAGGCCTTTTATCACAAAAAAGAAGGTGTAGACCCAGAGGTTACTGGTCAAAGTTGATCATTGTCCTCCAACATTTTCAATCTGTTAGGTCTGAAGTGAACTAATAGCTTAATTTTTCGATGCAGTTCTGTAGGAGCCTCATCTCCTGCTGTTCCAGCAAATGCTGGGGGCACGGATTGGTTCGCACACCCGCAGGGTTCAAAAGCAGCTGCACTTTCCCGTATTGGTTCACAGCCCATGCGGACTTCAATGAGCACTAGTGCTGGTGGTTCTGCTCTGGGATCATCGCAACCTTCATGTAGACCATGGGAAAGGGGTGATCTATTGAGGCGGCTGTCCACATTCCGACCCACAAACTGGTTTGGGAAGCCTAAGGTCTGACTGAAAGGTTCCTTTTGTATCATCTCTTAAGACACTTGCATGATCCTGTCAACCCTGTTTTTCCTGTTGAAAAAACCCCAAACCCAAAATTCCTGGATGTACCCATTTCCTGGCCTGTTTTGCTTTTATTGTTATTGAGAGCTTGTTGCAGAAATTGCATCACATGGATAAGAGACACATTTTTTGTTATCCAGGATTAGGATGTGATTGAGCGTGAGGCCTCTTACGTGATACTGTGGTAGAATTTGAATAATTATGTTTAAGATTGTAAACTGTATGGTAGGCTATCTAACGAAACAAGATAATTAACTATTGCGATTTTAAACATCACGATTTAGTGAGCTAAATTATTACAAGTGTGCAAGGATTTTCCCCGTTTACAAAGTGCACCTAGTTACTTTGGGTCGTCGGAGTAGGGGAGAGCCAAATGCAGTCTTCCTTTTGCATTTCTGTAAAGGAACCTGAGACTCCAGGTGCCTAAAGGAGAAACTTACATTCTTGCTGTGTCATTTGATGGCATTAGAAGAAAAAGAATCAAGTTATACTTAGTACCTGGCCACTGTGGACTGTAAAGAGGTGGTGGATAGATTTTTGACAATATTATATTTTACTGAATTCTGGAGGCAGTTAATTTCATCAAGCATACAGAAGAGCTGACAATGTCATTCACTCTGCATTAAACAGGTGAACCATTCAATGGGTTCTGGAAAAAATCTTTTATACTTCAAACCGTTAGCATGTCTTTGATGTGATTGTAGGTGTCCCGTGGAAAGAGAAGCGTATGCTTACTGCAGATGCCAAGCCTGTAAATAATAAATTGTGGGGCTTGTTTAAAAGTTTCAATGTTTTTTCCCACTCTCGGAAATGATGGATAAAGACGTTAGAATGTTACTCATAGGATTTAAACCAGATAGTTTAAAGATGTTATAAAAGGATACCTATAAAAGTGATCGGTAAGTCCTATACAACAGAGGCAGACTTGAGTTGGAGTCTTTGGAAAGTTGATAGTCCATCAAAAAGATATGGCTTATGATCCTTGCAGTTATATTTTGGTGTCAATGGAATGAGAGAAACAGAAAATGTTTTGATGCCATCTCAACTCCATAACTCACTTAAAGCCAAATGTTTAACCAATCTTTCGACAAAGTTGTCCCCAGTCGTTAGTAGCGAACACTTTTTGGAGTTTCTTACCACTCTTGTCCTAGATTGAGACATTGTATAGGGGCTAGCAACCCACTTTTGTTGCTTTTGTATTTCTGCTTCCTGTTGGTAACTCCTTGTAACATTGCATTTTTTGTGATGCCTTTTCTTTTGATGCTACAAATTACTTCATAAAAGAAAAGAAAGAAAGACCATCAATGTTATATGGTAGTGGATGTTAGGTTGCTAAAGTCCAACCTATCCACAAGATTAATGTTGCAGAGATACAAATGCTAAGATGGATGTTCGGCCATACAAGATTAGATAAGATTAGAAATGACCACATTAGCCATATAGTGCAAGTAGTGCACATTGGGGAAGAACCGAGAGTAGGTCACTTGAGATGGTTTGATATTGCGTCGAGCTATAGGTGCACCAGTTTGTAGGTGAAACTATGGTGAGGGAAGGTGTTAAAAGGGAACACGACAAACCTAAGTTCACATGGAAGGAGATTGTTTCGAAAGACCTATACATTCTTGGAACTAATACAAACTTAGCTAAATATGAGACCCAATGGAACAAAAAGATCTATATAGGTGATACTACTAGTTGAGATTAGGTTTTAGACTTGTTACAGAACTTCTATTATTATTATTATTAGTAGTAGTAGTAGTAGTACTACTACTACTACTATTTCCACTTTATGTGCCACTCTTTCCTTTTCTATTTTCGTCCAGTTTATGTGCCACTCTTTCAAAGAATGTTATCTTTTCTTATTTAGAAATAATTTATCTTTAGAATTCCTACTTTACCCTTAATGAATTGATTTACAACCACACAAATATCTATGGTTTGTTTTAGACCACATATTTCAAAAGTTTTTCTTTCTTAAACTCCATGCTGAGTCAAATACCGCCACATAAATTGAGACGGAAGGAGCATTATTTGTATATATACTTCACTTGTTTTTCACTTTCACTTCTATTTTATTTTGATATAGTGAAGTGAGAATTCATATAACCGACCTCAACTTGTTTGGGATTGAGGAATAGTAGTTTTTTTCTTCCATTCTTGAATGTGGTGTGTCCTGCAACTGTCTTTTCCCTTGTGCTTTATTCCAAAGAAGGGTTGAACATCAATGGCATGCAATATTGCTTCTCCCTTTGGTATTTCAGTTTTGTTTCCCCTTTCTTATCAATATAAATTTTCCATCATGTTCATACTCTGCACAACTCTTCTAATGCAATTATAATGCAGGCTTCAAGTTCCCTCACATGTGCTAGAAGAGGCTGGGTGAATGTGGATGTTGACACAATAGAGTGCGAAGCTTGTGGTGCTAATCTGAGATTTGTTTCTTCTGCAACCTGGACTCCTGATGAAGGTGAATTATTGTTCATTGTATATGAGGCTTTGTTGGTAGGTGTTTTAATTAAATTTTGTATTATCGAAAAAGATATTTCTCAAAATGGTTAAATTGCTGATGCATATATTATGCTAAATTATTTTAACGAGTAAAACCAGAATCTGAAATAATGATATACTCTCTCCATTCCAATTTATGTGGCTTAATTTGACTCGTCATCGAGTTTAAGAAAGAAAGACTTTTGAAACATATGGTCTTAAATTTGCCATGACATTTCTGTGTCTATAAAAGCATGACATTAAGGGCAAAAAGAATGTGCCAATGGATAAGTGTGTTTGTCCTCTAAATGTGCCAATGAGATACGATGTGTGCGTGTCTTCTCTTCAAATTTTTCCTATTTCAGCATAAATATGTGTGTTTGTGTTGATGGATGGAGAGAGAAAGAATTGAATAAAGAAAATGTCGTAAAAGCTTGCCACACATTTTTCTCCTCTCTTTCTCTTCTCCACCTATATCTCCATCTTCCTAAGTACTCTTTAATTCTGTTTGTCTTTGTTGTTGCTTCCCATATTCTTTCTAGCTTTACAATTAAAGAAGCAGTGTTTCAATAGCATGTCTTTGCGATATTAGCTCGCTTCGTCCTTACTTTGATGTGTATTAAATTCAACCGTAGAAGAAATTATTTCCTTAAGAAGTCGTTTAGTTCGCTTTTTTCCTTTTCTTAAGGATTGAGTCTCTTTTGTTGAGAACCATATTTTGGTGTAGGTTCTATCTTTTTTTGGATATGGCTTGTATACGAGGTTTCTCCCAATTATTAATAAAATCATTTACCTTATAAAAATGGGTCATTTTCGCATATTAGATATGCCAAAACTATAATGGAGCGATTGTTTATACAATAATTAATAAGTGTAAATTTCACAAATGGTCATATAACTATGACTTTTTCTATCGAAGTCATACAACTATGTTTTCTAACTCAAAAATCACAGGACTTCCATTCTTTATCCAAAAAAGCACAAGACTTGCACCAAAAGTCACATTTGTTGGAAAATCAACTTTCCGATGTAGTATTTTCTTCACTCCATAATTTATTTTTTATTTTCAATCTAACAAAAATATTGACCCAATTAAAGAGGACGACCCCACCCAACTCGACCCAAAGCCTATATTATATAATTGAAAATTGAAATATACTAAAGAAACATTGACAAGGATGTTACACGTCGTATTGGAGGGGGGTGAATGAAATGGAGGCTCGCATCTGGTGTTTTGTATGATGAGAATGTGCCACCATGACTTAAGGTCAAGTTCTACAGCGCCTGCGGTAGTTAGACCGATTATGTAGTATCATGCATGATGTTGAGTGTTGACCAGTCAAAAAATAACATGTCAGATGAGAGTACCACAAAAGAGGATGTTGAGATGGATATGTAGGCATACCAGGAAAGATAAGATTAGGAATACAATTATTAGGGACAAGGTAGGAGTGGTCCCATGTGGAAGACAAATTGCTAGAGTCGAGGTTGAAATGGTTCGGGCACGTGATGAGGAGAGACATCGATGCCCTGGTTAGAAGGTGTGAGAGGTTGACCATGGTGGGTCTGAGGAAGGGTAAAGGTAAGCCAAAGAAGTATTGGGGAGAGATGATTAGGTAGGACATGGCATTGCTTCAGCTTACCGAGGACATGACCCTCGATATGAAGGTCTGGAGGTTGAGGATTATGGTTGAAGATTGATAGGTAAGCGAGAGTGTTACCTAATTTTACCAGTAGTATTATTAATACTCTTATATTTTCGTGTTCCTATATCTTTGTTATTCCACGATATGTTATTCTTACCAGTATTGTTAGTATTATTCTTATATCTCTTATTTCTAAATCTTTGTTATTATACATAGTGTCTTTGTTCTTTCTTCTTGTTGTTATTGTTGGTTGCTTCCTGTTTACCGTTTCTTAAGCCGAGATCTATCAAAAACAACCTCTCTATCTTCACAAGGTAGGGGTAAGGTCTACGTACACACTACCCTCCTCGGACCCTACTTGTGGATTACACTGGATTTGGTGTTGTTGTAGAATTGAGTTTTCCAGCAATATAGTTATATGATTTTGGTGGAAAAAAGTCAATATGATCATTTGTGAAATTTACCTTGATTAATAGTGAAAGGATTGTGGAGCGGTGATGAATAATGAAGAGATTGTTATACATAAATTACTTACACTAAAAGGATTTTTTGTCTTTAAAATAGTTTGATCACTACAGTGCTAATATACGTGCTCTTATTCCATTATATCCTACAGAAAATAATACATAAATATGTTGCTGGTGGGAAGTAGCCGGTTCTCGTGGAATTAGTTGAGGTGCGCCCAAGCTGGCCCAGACACCATGATTATTAGAAAAAATACATAAATTTGTGCATAATTTAATGAGGGTGTTAGTTAAAACCGCCAATCAGCCCCAGTGCCTAGCTCAAGTGGCAAAGGGTGGTGAATTTGTATCTTAGGTCACAAGTTCAAGCCCCCACATCATGCAAAGCAAAGCCTGGTATTTAAGTAGAGAAAGATAGAGGGCGGTCCCATTATCCACCGAGTTTCGAAGGCTGCGGTTGGTCCAAAGGATCGGCCCCAGACGGATTTCTCGGTCATCCAAAAAAAAAAACCGCCAATCAAACATTGCATTAATTATGCAGCGATATTCTTTATGCAACCAACCATGTAATATCTTATGCGGAGATTATTATTACTATACCATCAACAATGTTGTCAAAGGCGCGCTTAAGCCCTGAAGCGAGGCTCAAAACACGTTGAGCGCTTCGCGCTTTGGTGTCGCGTCAAAGCTCTAAGGCATACTTTTCCTTACCAATGAGTGTAATCCCGAAAATGCAATCTTAAACAATTGATATTTCACGTTATAGTGATTTTTTTTTCAATTTTCTTTGTCCATATATTTATTATTCATGCTAATAATGATTAGTCTTGGACCACATACATATTTTTACTTTTTTTCCCATTGTGCCTTTTTTCATTAAAGCCCACCCTTTATTTGCGCTTTGCGCTTAAAGCCCCAACGGACCTTAGAGCTTTTTTGCGCTTTTCACCTTTGATAACACTGACCATTAATCAATCCACCCCTGAGTTAATCTTAAGTTGAAAGATCCTGCTTCAGTTGCATGGAACCTCAAGGATCTTTTTATCTTTTCCAGAGTTGTTCATGGTGCCCTGTAAAAAGAAGCGCTTCGAATTATTGCTATTTGACACTGAGCTTTTTAAAAAAAAGTCGAGTTATTTCGAATTGTTTGTTGACACAGCTAGACGTCTAAAATTATTACAGTATTGAACTGTGAACATATAAGAGTTTCAAATCGAACTAGGGCTCGATCCCGCAGCTTTTGCCTTGGCAGGGTGGTGCTTTAACCAATTGAACTACAATCCGAGGAAAATAAGCGATCTAGCAGAACATTTGATTTACTTATTATCTCCGGGTCGGGTATTTCTGAAGAACAAAGGGTGTTATATCCTCTCAAGGGCAGATTAGCGAACTCTCTTATGTAAATATCTGGTAGACTTTCTGTTTTGTTTGGTTGGATATACGTTGCAATTCTGATTTTTGGCGATAATATTCTTTTCTTTCATACTGGTTATGATAGATTCAACAGTTCTTTCATAGGAAGTATTACTGAAAATTTTCCAATAAGGAAAGACTTCATTTGGAAGAACTCCCAGGGGGATCATGAAACATGAATGAGCAAGATAATAGCGTACTTTGCTGCCAGCAGTAACTAGGATTTTGGTGTAAGAGTGACATTCGTCACAAGGGCATTACTTGGTTCGAAAACTAAATACATTTTGTAGACCCTGCCCATTTCTCTTTGAGTTTACTTTTTAATTAATGGGAATTCAAATAATGCAAGTTTGTAAAAGTTAAAATATAATTTTTGTTAGATGCGTGCTTCGAGTATCCTTCAGTAATATTATACTTTTCCTGCATGCTTCTCTTTGAGTTTACTGTTTACTTAATGGGAATATAATGCAAGTTTGTAAGTTTGTATTATATTTTGGGAAGCTACATGGCTCAACTGTGCCACAATACTGCATGGACAATTGCCGATTTCACCCTTTGTTTAGTATTTGATTGTTTGGTTTCGTCCAGCCTCTATCCTCATTTTTTATGTGAAAAAAATTCAGTTTTTTCATACTCTTCTTTCTTTTCCAGTGTTATCTGTTCAGCTCTCGGTAATTTCTGTTAATGTGGGATAAAGTTGCCTTACCTTAAGTTCCAGTTTACTGCTTTGTTCATGAATTGCTTCCTTAGCAAGGAAGTGGATCCAGTGGATATGGTTTTCTGCTAACCCCAACCCCAAGTATGTATACACAGATGCAGCTGGTATAGCTTTTGTTGTCCTTGAAATTCATGCATCATCTTTTCTATACCTATATGCTGGAAGAGGAACCATTCAAAGTAACCATACCTTTCTCGGCTTTTTTGCTAAGATCAACCGTCTTGGAAAAGAAGAAGCTGGTTACGCATGATGCTTGTTTTCATTTATCATTATAATACTTCTTTTTAACATGTTTGGTTTCTACGAAAAACTGCCTTCTGTATTAATCAGTGGGTGTACTGAAATTGTTGCTTCCCACATACTGTGGAAAGTTTTCTCATCTGTTAGTTATTTTTGATAGCTGATATTGCGGGGGAAGAATTTGCAAAGAAACTTGACGAAGGACATAAGGCCACTTGTCCTTGGAGAGGAAAAACCTGTGCAGAAAGCTTGGTCCAGTTCCCTCCTACACCACCATCAGCCTTAATTGGTGGTTACAAGGATCGATGTGATGGATTACTTCAATTTCCTTCACTCCCCATTGTAGCTGCATCTGCAATTGAGCACATTAGGATCTCTCGAAGTTCAGAAATTGATCGCCTTCTAGCTCACTCCCAGGCTTTCGGTGGCATGGAACCCATCTTTAGGTCAGAGATTATGTCAGGAACTGAAACCAACATAGAAGATGTCTTCCTTGTCTATTCTCATGTAAGAGTCTCATTTCTCTTAATTTCTACAGATTATCACTCTACTATCGAGTTCTCAACAAATTAGAAAATTCTTTGCATTTTAGGCCCATAAGGTGATAAGCCTGTGTGGATGGGAGCCAAGATGGCTTCCAAATATTCAAGACTGTGAAGAACATTCTGCTCAATCAGCTAGGAGTGGGTACTCCATTGGTCCCACAAAATATCACACTTCTTTGCAAGATTTTATCCATGGAGAGAATGTATTACCTGCTTCAAAGAAAGAAAATTCTAGTAAGAACAAAGCTGTGGGTACCAGGTCTACTAAAGGTGAATCTCGGTCACCGTTGTTGGATTGTAGCTTGTGTGGAGCCACTGTGAGAATCTGGGATTTCCTTACTGTTGTCCGTCCTGCTTGCTTTGCTCCAAATACCAATGATATCCCTGAGACAAGCAAGAAGATGGCATTGACACGTGGAGTAAGTGCTGCTAGTGGGATCAGTGGATGGGTTGCTGCTGATGGCATGGGAAAGGAGCAGACAGAGGACCTTGATGAAGCTGCAACAACTGAAGAGGGAAGGTCTTTGTCAAATATAGGAGTAGATCTGAATCTCACAATGGCCGGTGGATTATCCTCTTCACAGGTGAACATTGATGCGAGGCCGGAACAATTCCAAGATGTCCATAAACGAAGACATTCAATTATTGGTCAACCTTCAAGCAGTGAGGTTGGTGGTCATGCAGCTTCATATGAATCGCGAGGCCCTAGTTCTCGCAAACGTAACTTAGAGGAAGGTGGAAGCACAGTTGATAGGCCACAATTACCGGTACAGCCGGCCGATAGTGTTGAAGGCACTGTAATAGACCGTGACGGAGATGAAGTAAATGATGGTAGTCAGTACTCAGCTGGCCCATCAAAGCGTGCATGCCAGTCTGATGCCTTTGGGCCGCAGCTTACCTCATATGGTAAGGATTCATCAGGTGCTGGTCCTAGCCTCTCGCTTGGTTTTGAGATTGGCAGAGATGCTTCCAGAGATGATGCCTTTGGACGAGGGCAGGAACAGCTAACTGGGATGCCATCTACTCGAGACTCGACACATGTTTCATCTGTTATTGCAATGGACACTGTTCACAGTGCAGATGACGATTCAATGGAAAGTGTTGAAAATCTCCCAGGTGACTTTGATGATGTTAATTTCCCTTCAACATCTGTGTTAAGAAGTGCAGATCCAGTGGAAACTTCAGAATTGAACTACAGTAATCAAGCGCAACAGAGTACTTGTCCAGCTGTGGTCAGAAGTGCTGGTGAAATGGGTGTTAGTAGCACCAATGATGAAGAAGTAGTGAATACAGATACTGCCACTGGCAATGTGAGGGATGGCCCTAGCGTCGGGATCAGTGGAGGAAGTATTGGAATGGGTGCTAGTCATGAAGCTGAAATCCATGGGACAGATGCTTCTGTGCACAGAGCAGATAGTGTCGCTGGTGATGTAGAAGCAGTTGCTGAAATTACGGAAAATCAGGGGCAAACAGGTGAATTTGCTCCAGACCCCGGACTAATGGGTGACTATGTTCCTGAAGAAGTGGACCGAGTTGATCCTAATGGTGATAGTCAAGATCTGACATCTCGTTCTGTGGGAAGGGCTGATAGTGGCTCAAAAATTGTTGGCTCAGCCAAAGCAGAATCCATTGAAAGTGGTGAAAGGACTCGTCACATTCAACCTACACTTCCGAATAGTCCACACCCTTCTCTTTCTTGCAATGCTGTTGTATATTCTGCATATGAAGCATCCAAGGACGAAGTAACCCAAAATAATGCACCAGCTTCTGATGATTGTGGATTCTTCGAGTCAGGCTATATGCTTGCGAATGGGACAGGTACCTTTTCTATTTGAGTTTCAGGGTATTGATGTCTACTTTACTTTTAAAAGAACTGTTAATGCTCAGCACATCTTGGCTGTAACTTTACATTGGTTTAGGCACTATTTGGGTACTTTCTTGATGTTCCACAATTGACGTTGACTTCACCTTTTTCCACTTTAAAATTCTTTTCTTTTATTGTTTTAATTATGGTTTTCTTTTTTTCAGGTTTTGCTGATTTTGTTTTTCATATTTTACCTTTCTGAAATGATGAAAATGAAAATGTTATGCAGGGCCTCCTATTGGAGAAAGCAACTATGACGAAGCTGTTGAATTTGATCCAATTAAACATCATAATTTTTTCTGTCCTTGGGTAAATGGAAATGTTGCTGCTGCTGGCTGCAGTAGTAGTGGCAGTTCCTCTTCCAATGCTGGTGCTATTGCTCTCTGTGGTTGGCAGCTGACGTTAGATGCTTTGGATTCTTTCCAGTCACTCGGACTTGTTCCAGTCCAAACTGTTGAATCTGAATCAGCTGCATCTCTGTATAAGGTAATTGATTTTGCACATGATATTCTCAGCAGGACTTCTTTCTAGGCTTTGTGAAGGGGAGAAATTTTTGTTTTGTCATTTCTAATATGATGTGTGTTATAATTTTGGTATTGTAAATTTGCTCGATATCTTTGTCACACGATATACGAGCTTGATTAACAGATGAAAAGAAGGCAATGGCATGGTTGCAGTATCATGTGATGTTCCTTGAAACTCCCACTGCCAAGTGATTGCTTTAATAAATAATAAGTTTTTGGGCATCGTACTCACAAGACTCAAATCTCCATTTCGTTGAATATGTATGTAGAATAAAATCTCTTGTATGTTTCTCCGAGATGAATGTTCTTTTGATAAGTATTCCCTTAGAGGGATGTGGAGAAAATATCTTCATGTGGTCCTCTCAGACTATGACATTTGTTGTCTGTTTGAAGAAACACCCCTTTCAAATTTCTAGCTTCTGGAGTTCATTTCCTTTTGGTCGATTCTTTTTGGATCAATTCTTGATTTCTGAGGCCAAGTATCTGATTCAAATTTTTGCAGGATGATCATCGTGCAACAGCTAGGAAACTCTTGGCACACCACTCTTTTAGCAAATGTCATGGGCAAAACTGAAGGTGCATCTAGGTCCAAGACATAAAATCTGGTAGATTATGTTGCTTGCATTCTTCTTTATAACATATTGACGATCCCTTTACTGTTTTACCACATTATTTGGTGGATTTAGCTTACTAAAACTAAAAACTAATTGCTCCAGTAACAGTTGTAAGATGCAGCTATACCTGAGTTCAAACTGGTAACCTGTTTATATATTCTAACATGGAGCCTGCCTCTCTTAGCGAATATAATCATAGTTCATTGGTCGACAGGCAAATTTTTCCTTAATGAGAAAAACAATTGATTTAGTATATCTGAGTCGAGACTATCTATTTTTTGCTGCTAGATCAATTTGTGAGGTGATTTTATGAGTTGGCACATCAACTGTATAGCAACTAGATAGTGCTTTGAAAGGCTGTTGCCTCGTGTTATTTTTGACTATTTTATCCTTCTTTTGATCAAGGCCTGTTCCAGAAATGTTGAATTATGCCAATTGTCAGCTTTGCAATATCTGGTCGATATACATCAAAACTGTCTGGAAGAGAACTTTTCTTTTTCATGGTGGCTGATTGTCTCACTGAAGTTGCGGTTCTATTAGCTGTTATATATGTGGAGTTGTGAAGGATTTTCTAGCTATATAATGGATTTACTTTCTCAATGCTTTTCTTAGTTTGAACACCTCTAATAATTCCTTGAAGGAAGGGTGAGTTATCATTGTAGCTCAGCAGTTGTAAAAAAGAATTGGTCTTTTTCTTTTCAATTATTAAGTAGGATTGGCTTTTGAGACATCCTGAAATTTGAGACATTTAAGGTTGGACAAGTTATTCTGTAAACTTATAAATGCCTCAAAGCCCTATTTATATAAAGCATTTGGCCAACTTAGCCTCTCCTTAGCACTTGATATTTTGCTAAATCTTATTCTCGGTGCCATTCTGATGTTTGTTCTGTTTCTTTAAGATGCAGTTGGCTAGCATACTTGGTCTTTATTGTTAGGATTTTCACTAGTATTTCTTGATTTTAATTCTTTGCATTAAAAGATCTGTTTTCTGGTGATTGATTTCTTTCTGTCCCAGTTTTAGGCTAATCAAGAAAGATCTTTGCCCTCTTCTTTTCATACCTCAGTCTTTATGTGTTTGTGCCATGGTTTTCTAGAAGGAAACTATGAAACCTTCGTTCTGAAGTTGCTTGGAGGTAAAATATTATTTGGTGGTCAATTTGTTGTTTCGTTGTAATTGTTTAAATTTCGAAATTTCCTCCTGTTGTTTCTCTGCAATTGTTTAAATCTCGATGAAAATTTGTTGTTTCTCTGTAATTGTTTAAATTTCGACGAAAAATAGGACACTTTTGTTATTTGCTATAAGCCAAAATGCATTTTTGTGATTTGTTATCGCCACAATTCTTTCTTCCCCCCCTAATAACCTTAGCCTCTCCTTTTGACGACCCACACCTTGCTGCTTTTCCCCACGGCCTCCGTTAAACATAAATCTTCATTAGTATCTAGCCAATGTCTCTCTCTTCCAAGTCGTTTCACAAATGTATTTGTGCTGCTAATATTGTTTTGATTTTCCTTGTCTCAACTGAAAATCTTCTAAATATAAATCAATTCGGTGCACTTTAGAAGCAATATGGAAAAGCTAGAGAGGTCTGCTATCTTGAAAAGTACTAGTAGTAAATTTTAAGGGTAGGGGTAAGGTCTGCGTACACACTACCCTCCTCGGACCCTACTAAGTGGGATTATATTGGGTTGTTGTTGTTGTTGTTGTTGTTATATTTGCCCTAACTAGGATAAGAAGGGATGGATTTATTATGTTTCCGTGTAGTTTCTAATCTCAATCTCACAAGTTTAAATCAGAGATAATTTTTTTTTTATGGGATATCGTTTGATTAGTAAGTTTTTGTAAGTGAGCTGCTTGAGGAAGAGGGCATCACAACTTCTTTGCTTTGATGTTCTAATAATGACAGTTCAATATGAATTCTCCTCTGCCTTAGCCTAGGGTTCTTCTGCAGATGCATTTCAATGGCCCGATCTTCAAGAATGGTCATATCCTTATCTGTTTGTATATACATGTCTTAGTTATGTTTCTGAAAGCTTCTCAATCTGGTAGGCAAGCAACAGACCATTTTTGACCAACTCGTTCACTTCGAAACAATATTGTGTGTGTTACTCCTTTTACATTTCTGCTTCATAAACCTTTTTCTCATTGTGTTTGGAGAACAAAGGGGTAGCTACATATTTTCTTATCTTATTTATATCTTTATAAAAAAAAAAAGACTTATAGCACCTAAGAGTACGGCCTAGCACTCAATGAAGTGAATAATACCATGCGTAATCAGTATTAAAAGTGAGTAAATACAATGCAAGATCAGTGTAAAAAAATATCAGCTAAGTGATTTCTTCTCATCTGTCTAATCCTTGATGGATATAATTACTTGACACTTGTGCGGGCAAGAAATAGCTAGTAAGTACTTAGTGACATAGTCGAGGTGTGAGTAAACAGGCTGGGCACCATAGTTATGACAAAAAAATAATAATTGTGACTTATATCGTTCTGATTCTCTTATTGGCTTGTCCTTTCAAAGATAGAATTGATGGGTTGCACATTCTGAAGTGAATTCATTATCTGGTCGAAAAGAGTTGTTTCGATTTGCGTGCAGAGTTCGGGCGCATAGTCGAAAAACCTAAATATGATAATATGTGAAAAATGATAAAATTTGGTTATAAAATGAGTTAATTTGACTTTAGTCAACCCTATTGGGTAAACGGACCCGGACCCGTGATTCGACGGTCCCGGAAGGTCCGTAGGAAAATATGAGACTTGAACGTATGCCAGAATCGAATTCCAAGGTCCCAAGCCCGAGAAATGAATATTAAAAAAAATTATTTTCTGAAAATGTTTAAAAAAATTTGAAATGAAATTTGCTTAGAACACGATGGTATGGGCTCGTATTTTGGTTCCGACGACCGATACAAGTCTTATATATGATTTAAGATAACTCTGTGAAGTTTGATAAGAAGCAGAGTCCGTTTGACGTGATTCAGACCTTAATTGAGAAATTTGATGTTTAAAGGAGTTTTGAGAAATTTCATTGATTTTGAGGTTTAAATCGATGTTCATGATGTTATTTTGGCAATTTGATTACGCGAATAAATCTGTAGGATATTTTTGAGGTTGTGTTTACACTTGGGTTGGAATTCCGAGGGCTCGAGTGAGTTTCGGGTATGTTCCGAGATGTCTTTGGCTTAAAAATCATATGTTGCAAGTTTAGAGAAGTTACAGGTCTCTGAACCCGCCAGTGCGGTCTGCAAGAAAGCATGTGCTACCGCAGAAGGGGCCAGTGCAGTTCGCAGTCGGCCTCGTCCGGTGTGCGGTGGAGGGCTGTGCGGCCGGACTTTATGCGGTCCGCACAGGGGCACTGATCTGCAGTATCCTCAGGAAGGACTGTGCGGCCGCAGTCCATTTTGTGCGGTCCTTACGGGGTATGAGAGGGGTATAAATAGACGGTATTTTCAGTTATTTTTTATTTTTTATTTTTTATAAACCCAAAAAACATAAGAGGCGATTTTTCAAACAACATTTCTTCTCCAAAATATTGGTAAGTGATTTCTAACTAATTTTCTTCACTCCTTAACATCTTTTAACATGATTTCAACTTCAAACCAATGATTTCATGGGGGAAATTGAGTGTTTTGGGTAGAACCTAGGTTTTCAAAAATTGGGAATTTGGACCTCAATTTGATGTCCGATTTAAAAAAAAAATTATATATTTGGGTCGTGGGGGAATGGGTAATCTGGTTTTGGTTCGAACCTCGGGTTTTGACCGTGTGGGCTGGGGGGCGATTTATTACTTTTGAGAAAAAACTTGAAAAATTCATTTTATGCATTCAAAATTGATTCACTTAGAGTTTATTGATGTAATTAAGTAACTTGTGACTAGATACATGCGAATTGGTGGTGGAATCAAGGGGTAAGGCTATAATTGAAACTCGAGTTGTGGTCAAGGCATTGAGGTAAGTGTTCGATCTAACCTTAGCTTGAGGGATTAGGAGTTGGGTCCTATTTGCTATTTGCTTCTTGTTGAGTACGTCGTATAGACATAGTGACGAGTATCTACACATTGGTGTCAAAGATGATCGTGAGTCTTAAATTGATAATTGTTGTATTCTTAAATTATACTATGAATGCCTTAGTGGGTAAATCCTTGATATTGAGCAAAGAATTAGTTTATTTTTCGTGGAATCTACTTATGATTGAGTAATGGTGATCACTGAGATGAGTAGAAGTTGAGTTAAGATTGGTTATAGCCGATTCTCCTTTGTCGGGACGTATATATTTGTACTGTTGAGTTCTTTTGTCGAGATAGCGTATTTTATTGTTGATCCCTTGCCAGGACAGTTATTATGATTAGTGTAGACAGTATATTTGGAACAGGTTGCGCGCCGCAACATTATTATTATATATGGATCAGGTTGCACGCCGCAACAAATATTATATTGGATTGAATTGCATTCCGCAACAATAATATGTTGGATCGGGTTGCACGCCGCAAAAAATATTATATTGGATCGGGTTGCACGCCGCCACAATTATATATGTGGATCCGGTTGCACGCCGCCACAATTATATATGTGGATCCGGTTGCACGCCACAATAGTGTTAAATGATAAGGGATCAGGTTGCGCGCCGCAACAGTACTAAGAATTTACTGTTGTAAATATTGTACTGTCCTTTCAGATTACTATTTAGTTTTGCTAGATTTAATACGTTCCCCGAAGCATGTTCCCCGCTCTCATTTAAACTGCTTATTCCTGTTTATTTCTGTCATATATTATATAACTACACAGATTTATCTGGAGTCTGGTCCTAGCCTCGTCACTACCTTGTCGGGGTTAGGCCAGACACTTACCAGTACATGGGGTCGGTTGTATTGATGCTACACTCTGCACTCTGTGCAAATACCGGAGCAGCATTGGGATAGTAGCTTGGGATCCATCCTTCCGTCCACCAAGATTCCGAGGTATTGCAGCCGTCCGGAAGCCTGGCGTCTCTTCTATCTATTATTATGTTATGTTATCACTTGCATATGAGAAAGACGATATTTCTTTCTTTCAGACATTTAAACGTTTGTCGCCTGTTAATGCAAGTTGTTAAATAGATTAAAACAAAAGAGTTAAAAATTTCGAAATTTTGTGGCTTGCCTAAATTATAGGAGTAGGCGCCATCACGACTCCCGATGGAGGAAAATCCAGGTTGTGATAGTTTCCCGCTTTGGGAATTTATGTCCCTATTATTTAAGAACGACACCATTCGATTGGTACACTTTCTAGCTTTTGTTGAAAGAACATTGTAAATCTTCCTCTTCTCAGATACTTTCAGATTTTCGATCTTCTTTGGTTAGCCGAAAATTTTCAATCCCATCTCTTTTTCTTCGTAAGCCCTTTGTTCCATTAAATCGATTGACATAGCTGGTAGTTCTTCTCGGCTGATAATCCTGCCGCAATTCCAGCGTCAGAAAGTGATGTCTCTACTCCTAGATGAGTGGAAGTGATAGAGGAGGAGGGGATTCCGACGACAGCCGAGATATACCTTGCCCAAGTCCAGATGGAGAAGAGCTAGAACCCGCTCCCTCGGTTATGACTGAGGCAGATATTGCAGAGATGAGGGCAAAATGGGGGATCCCTCACTATTATGAAATGTAGCCAGCGGTGGGAGACGATATAATACATTTCGATCGCTCAGGATATTATGTGTTTTGTGCCTACCCCTTCATCATCGGGTATACACTTCCTCTTCCTCCTTGGTGGTAGATTTCTATTGTTTCTACGAGGTGTGTTCGGCTCAACTTTCACCATCCTTATATAAATTGTTCCTCAGGCTTCTCAAGTTCGCGGAACTTGCTGGTCGGGAGATCACTTTGAGACACATGCTCAATATAGTTTCCCCTCAACTCATTCGAGGCACGTTAATCCACATGCGCCATCGAGGGACGAAGAGCTTGGTGGTGAAGATGGATGAAAGGGCCAACCATCGCTTTTACGGAGAATTATTTTTATGTGCGGACCGATCACCTTGTGGAGGATCCTGCAGGATTTCATGAGAGATGGAAATTTGCACGTAAGTTTTTGTATTTTTTTGGTCAGAATGATAGTCGACCACTTCTCTTTAGGCGGTATTGAACTGTTTTTACTTTTGCAACTGTGAGACTACCCCCTGCGCATGTCGATGACATCCGCGGCTGGGTGTACACCATTCTTCCGCATACGGCAGGAGTTTGCGTACGGTCGTCCTTCTTCGAGAAATATGGGCATAAGCCCCTTACTGTTTTGTAGTTTTACTGTAGTCTCTATTTTCCACTTTGCAATTTGGCTTTATTGGTTATATGGCGTTCGATCTCTAGCAGGTAGAGTGCGAAGGGTTAGGGCTCGTCCACTTGAATTTTGTCAGCCGACATATTTTGCTCGGCCCATTTCGAGGCCTACTGCCCGACATATGGCAAGAGCTTTTCAAGTTGAGTCTGCGACCATAGCCGTGTGCGCAGGAACTGTTCCTTAATCTGGGGCCCCGGCTTCTGCTATTTGCCCAACAAGGGAGCCTTCTCGTACTGAGGATGGTGAGGGGCCCTCAAAGATACTGCGAGTGGAGTAAAAATGACTCCGTCAAACGTGATATACTTAGAGGAGGGTGTCCCCTTATTGGAGTCAGAGACCGGGAATGATGCTAACCTATCTTCAAAGGTGGAGCCGGTTGCCGTGATCAACCCCTCGACAGAGATTTCGCCCATTACAAGTGACCAACAGACTACTGCAATGGAGAGTCGGAGTCCCGAGGCCGCTGCTCTTACTTTGGGTGGGCCTTCATCTTCTAGACCAGGTCGAGCCCCTACTTCGGCCGCACAGAGGGGAAAAGACATCGTGGTTGATGACTATGAATTTGAGGCTGATCTTGATCCTGATGATGTCAGGATATTTGAAGAGGGCCTTACCCGTTAGGTAGTTCACGCGGGAGGCCCGTCCCGTATACTTGAAATCTCATCGAATATCAACCTCCTGGGAGATACGACTGCAATTTGACTTTTTGTGCTCCGCCACCGAGACCAAGGTCTCTGGGACGTTTGTGATATTGATTTGATGCACAAAGTGGCCGCTATGGGCCTGGGCGTAAGTTTCCCTTTTCTTTTATGCTCTTTATTTTTGGCGACTTGGCCTTAACCCATATCCTTATTTTTTAGACGTACATGGTGGATATTGAGAGTGCTCGTAGGGCCAACACTTGGGAAACGATTTTACTGACAATGCTGGAGAATTACCGATGCTACTGCAACAAGTGTCATTAAATGCACGAGCGGAGGAAGGAGAATGCTGATGATCGATCGCTTGGAGAAGAACTGGGGAAGAGGGATTAGGAATTGATGCAGGCTATTTGCAGGATCAGCGTGCTCAAGGAGAAACTTCGTGCAAAGGATGAAGAACTTGAGTTTGATAAAAGGGTTGTCGTCGAGTGTGAGCATCTTCAAGAAAAGGTGCGGTCGATACAGTCCGAGATGGATCAAAATGCTATCAGGGTCGAGGTGATGAGTGCGGAGTGGGTGGGAAAGTCAGCTGGACTGGAGAGAAAGGTTTTCGGGTTGGATAATATTGGGAGTTCATGTGCGTCGGCTTCAGCGAGGGTGGCGGCTTTAAAGGACCCTATCTGTGTTCTTCAATCCGAGCAGGAACCTGAGAGGGCGACGAAGATGGCAATTCTTAGAGAGGCGAGGCTTGAAGAGCATACTGGTGACATTGACCGGGGAAGCAACGTCTTTGGGGACCAGGCCACTACTCTTGAAACCGAGAAGGTGCAATTGTTGGCCCAATTCGAATCTGCCTCTGCCACTTTCCCCGTCATCTACACGAGCTTTAGGGACATGCTGAGGTCCAGCAAGACATATATAAGAGTTTGTGGGAAACATGCAATGTTTCTGAGGCTGCATATGAAGAAGCACAAGCAAAGGTACGAGAAACTCGTGTTAATTGCGGATTTGATCCTGCAACACTGGGGGCCAACGAGGATGCTGATGACGAAGAGATACTTACTGGAGATAGTGGTGAGGAGGGCGGCGATGATGACGCCGAGTGAAATAATTGTTTATGTTTCTTTTTTTTCTCATTTGTTGTTTGTGTTGTTCTTTTTTTTGACTTGCCCGTATTTTAGCCGTATGTAATTAGTGACTATTTTTTCAAATACTTTAAATAAAAAGAAGTTTTAATTGGTGTATGTCTTTTGTACTCCCATTCCTTTTTCTTTGCATAATTTTGGCGTGAAATTTCGGATTTTCTTGTGGTCTATTCTTGATTTTCAAGGAGTTTAATCTTAGCCGGACTGAGTTGGACTTCGTCATGTGAGTCTGAATGGAGTCATTGAACTGCCTATTTGGGCAAGGCCAATAGGCGAATATTTGCTTTGGGCGAATTCTCTTTGACTTGAAACTAGATTTTATAACTATTTGCCTTAAAGGTGTTGTTCCGAACTTTCGTCGAAATATTAACCCGTCGTTGTTCGATCGAGGTCGAACTCGTATCTTTGGTGAAGGCCCTTAGCCTGAAGGGTGTTATTTCTAACTTTCGCCAAAATATTATCGCGTCGTTGTTCGATCAAGGTCGAACTATTCTCTTTGGCGAAGGCCCTTGGCCTTAAGGGTGTTATTTCGAACATTCGTCAAAATATTATCCATCGTTTTTTGATCGAGGCTGAACTCTTTTCTTTGGTGAAGTCCCTTGGCCTTAAGAGTGTTATTTTGAAATTTCATCGAAATATTAACTCGTCGTTGTTCGATCGAGGTCGAACTGTTCTCTTTGGTGAAGGCCCTTGGCCTTAAGAGTGTTATTTCGAACTTTCATCGAAATATTATCCAGTCGTTGTTCAATCAAGGTCGAACTCTTCCCTTTGGCGAAGGGCCTTGGCCTTAATGGTATTATTTCGAACATTCATCGAAATATTAATCCGTCATTGTTCGATCGAGGTCAAACTCTTCTCTTTGGCGAAGGCCCTTGGCCTTAAGGGTGTTATTTCAAACTTTCGCCAAAATATTAACCCGTTGTTGTTCGATTGAAATCGGACTCTTCTCTTTGGCAAAGGCCCTTGGCCTTAAGGGTTTTATTTCGAACTTTCACAGAAATATTAAATCGTTGTTGTTCAATCGAGGTCAAACTCTTCTCTTTGACGAAGGCCCTTGCCCTTAATTGTGTTATTTCAAACTTTCGTCGAAATATTGTTTATCGTTGTTCGATCGAGGTCGAACTATTCTCTTTGGCTAAAATGTTAATTTGAACTTTCATCGAAATATTAACCCATTGTTGTTCGATCCAGGTCGAACTCTTCTCTATCTTCTCTTTGAGAAGGCATTTGGCCTTAAGGTGTTATTTGAAACATTTGTTGAAATATTAGCTCTCATTGTTCGATAGAGACCGAACTCCTCTTTGGCAAAGGCCTTAGCCTTAAGGGTGTTATTTCGAACTTTCATTGAAATATTAACCCGTTGTTGTTCGATCGAGTTCGAACTCTTATTTTTGGCGAAGGCCCCTGTCCTTAAGGGTTTTATTTCAAACTTTTGTCGAAATATTAACCCGTCATTGTTTGATCGAGGTCGAACTCTTCTTTTTGGTGAAGGCCCTTGGCATTAAGGGTGTTATTTCGAACTTTCATCGAAATATTACCCGACGTTGTTTGATCGAGGTCAAACTCTTCTTTATGGCAAAGGCCCTTGGTCTTAAGGGTGTTATTTTGAATTTTCGTCAAAATATTAACCCATTTTTGTTCGATCGAGGTCGAACTCTTCTTTTTGGCGAATGTCATTGGCCTTAAGGGTGTTATTTCGAATTTTCGTCAAAATATTAACCCGTCGTCAGTCCTAATTTTTTTGAGAGTCGAGTATCCTCTGGGGGAGTCCCAGTTATGCTTAACCTTTGCACTTCCTGGGTGAGTCCCTGTTCTCTTAACTTTGTTTGCATTGGGGAGTGTAATGTCGAAGAGTACGAAAAGTTGTTATTTTGCTCACATTCGTTTTGTGCGCACATCGGTGGTTCTTTGTCTAATCCTTTCGCCTTTTGGTCTGTAGATGTCCTTATTAGGAGGGTCGATGAATAATACTTTGAACTTGGGGATGTTTTACCTCGTTGACTCGATCCCTAAGCACCCGGGAAAACCATATTGGGACAACTCCTAGGTGAGGGAGAGAGAGTACAACTTAAGGGGCGTCATTTTCTAGAAGTTGAATTGTCAGGTGGGTGATATTTTGTAGCAGTTGTAGTAGTTTCCCATTCTCCAGTTGAGATGTTTCTTTGCTCGCTCGCACGCGTGGTGCTTGTATTCCTTTTTTATCGAATGACAGAAGGTGAGCCAAAGTGATGTCTTCCTTACCCTTATCCGATGAGTCGGTAAATGAGGCTGGATTTATAGCGTTACTCGTTTTGCCTTGCGTTTCGAAATTTGGTCGCATGATCAACTCTCTTTCCCTTTCTATTTTGTACTTTTGCCCTGCGTGGGTTGGACTTGCCTTAGCTGGTTCATGGATCTCCCTGTGTACATGGGAGGATGTTGGTTGTAACTTCTGCTTGCATATATCATCATGATCTAGATTAGCACGTGAGGTTTACTAACCGCTCTTTTTTGGTAAGTGATCATATTTCCAGGCTTTTGATCTGGAAGAGACTAGGAAATTTTACTAAGAAATCTCCACAGGCGGCGCCAAATTATTTGACCAAAATATGCCCAAAACATTTTGAGTAAACAAATTAATAATAATGATAAGGTCAATCTTAGTCAAACATAATAAATCCCAGATCAGGAAATGAATCGGAAAGTAATGAATAAAATAAAATAAGAGCGAGCAATCTTCATTCATAGCTTGATGTTTCCTCTTTCATGATGCCTAAAAGGTTATCGATTTTATATCTTTCTTTAGAAGAAAATAGAAGGAGAGAATGTAGAGTGAGAGAAAGAGAAAGAATCCAACCCCCCTGATCTCAACGGACTCAACCTAAGGAAGAGCGAGCGCCTAATACTTTTACACAATAGTGGTATTAGGGTCAATTTTCCACAAGGAGCTTCAATTTGGAGTTGAGTGTTTGTATGGTCTAGGACTATGTTTTAACTCCTAATTGATCTTCTAACATTTTTGGTTTTCTATTGATTATAAACTACAATTTATCAACTACAAGTTTAAAGCTAAGTTATGCTAAAATATTGATTCTAAGTTGTATGCAATATAGAGAAAGGCACTAGGGTCGTGGCATATACCTAGGTGTTCAACTAACGGGTAGCGATTCCTAATGCTAGAATGATGATTATGGGACTTATGCTATAACCTTTGCACTTTTGCACCCACTCCAACACCTCTCGATAGAGAGAGTGATTTTGCCCAATTGACTCTCTCGAGACAAATTGGGTAGGCCAATTTGCCCAAGCAACTTAGGGTTCAAGTTGGGCAATTACTCTCTCAAGGTTTAACCCGTTAATTGGAACTACCATTCTCATGGGTCCATTCCAATTTCTTGTTGGAATTAATCTTGGGGTCATAGACTCTCTTTCTCAAGAAGAGTCAAGACCCACTAAGACAGACTTAGTGTTTGCAACCACCAAATCTTAGTGAAAACATAAGATTAACCCAAATAACAAATACCCAAAATCATTCATGCACTAAACAATCACACCCATTAATTATCCACACTAGGGTTGAGCCACAACCCTAGCTAATGGGTTTTTCTAGACATAGTAGAAACATAAGTTGAAAAAGTAGTAGATGAAATGTCCATAATAATTAACTACAATGTTAATCTACTTAAATCCATGTTAATACAAGAAGAAATTGCCCAAACTAGGCTAAAATTATGAAGTCTCGAGCTCAGATGCTATCTGATACCCAAAACTTCACCTAAAAAAGTAAAATGTTCTATTTATACTACATAGGACAAACCAGACAAAAATACCCCTGAGGGTCTGGCGCGGACCGCGCACGAATGACGCGACCACGTAGGGGTTTGGGTCCTCATATATTCCTTCTGACACTAGGGACGCGGACCGTACAAATGTGACGCGTGGCCACATAGGGTGATGGGCGTGGACTGCATCGAAGTGAAGTGCGGCCGCGTAGGTGTTTTAGTACAAATCCACTCTCCATGAACTTCATCCATGCAGACCGCACTGATTAAGTGTGCGGACGCGTGGGATTTTGCCTTGGATGACTGAGTCTCTGAACACTCATTGGCGCGGACCTTGTGGAAAGGAACGCGGACCGCATAGCTTGACATAGAAAATGCATGGTCTCTGAACTTTTATGTATGGTCGCGTGTCAAAGTATTGTGGACCGCACGGGTTGGGCTTGAAATGTTTTATTCTATGAACTCTCCTGCGCGGCCGCGTGACACAACTGTGCGGACCGCGCAGGTCATTTGTTTCCCCACTTCACTTGTATTTTTTCACCTGGCATATTTCACTCCTTTTAGAGACGACCTTTGACATTTGACATCTTGTCGCTCAAACCTGCAATCAAGCGCAACTTGTAAGCATTTTGGGGCTTATTTATGAAAATTCATGCACAAAGCTTAGGCAAGAATGGGTATAAAATATGTAGAAATCACAGTTATTAATTCCCCAAAACTTAAAACTTTGTTTGTCCTCGAGCAAATAAAATAAGACCTACCCCTCAATGGAAAACACCTAAGTAATTCCTGTTTATCCTAAAGTAACCTCAACAAGAATCAAATGGGGCTAACAATTGCCCTCAAAGTGAATGCATCATTAACACATTTAAACTTTGAAAACTTGTGGATCAAGTGTGACACAAGGGCATCAAGAGTTGACACATCTCATCAAGGAACCTTTTTCAAGTACTTTGGTCATTGTGGAACCCAAACTCACACATCCTCAGCTTTCCCTAAGTGAACCTCACCTTTTTAGAGTATTTGCACACAAATCGAGGTGAATGGACTTCTCTCTCATCTCTCACAAATAAAAGGCCCTAAGTCCGGCTCTAAGTTTATGTAAGTATCCACTATTGTAGGATTTCCTTAACTCAAGATCATATAGGGCTTTTAAGGAGTCATTGTGAAGGCTTTGGGGAAAGGTAGGACATGTTTTTGTTCAAATGGGTTTAATCTTCCCTTAAGCACTTCTTTTGATTCAATTTGGCACACTTTCTCGACTCAATTGAGTAATTCACTTCTTTCAAGGGTTAGAGAGACACATTGTCACTCTTTCCTTTGCAATTCAAAACCTTTCTCCTTTTGTCTACTTTTCCATACCTTTTTCACTTTTTGTTGTCGTTGGATTCCCTTTTTTGTTATTATTAATTTATGTCTTTCTTTTTGTCTTTTTCTCTTTTTCATTGCCTTCCTTTTCTTTTGCTTTTGTGCCTTTTTACCACATTGATGCCTTTCTTGTCTCCCCCCAAACTTAGACATTAGCCATTTACTCAAGGGAAGATTTGGGTGCCAAGAGAGGGTCTCATTAGAAACGGGTGTAGGCTTGTAGCTTGGTTCATGAAAGAAAAAGGTTTAAGGCTCAAAAGGGATGAACTAGAGATTATTTCATTGGTAGGTCATGGAAATTGTTCAAATTTTGCATTTTATATCTAGGAGAGCCTATAATCACGTTTCAAGTCAAGTTCCACCTATGATTTCGCCTCAACAAACATTCAGGGAAAGTTCTAGACCATCGGCTCGGTATTTGGGCTCAAAATTTGAAGTCTCACCATACACACTCAAGGATTGCTAAAGACGGAGTCGAGGGCCCACAACGACCTTAGTTATGATTCAAGCGCACAATGGCCCATAAATACCACATGATGATTGTTTGGTCAATACAAGAGTCTCAAGGCCACAACTTTCACCATCCTAAACACAACATAGTGTCTTTGACCATAAGATCAAAGGCAAATTTGCTAGGCCCAAGTGAAGCTTTGCCTGAGGTACCCTTAACTACAAAACTTGAAAATCAAAAAGAAAAATTAGAAACGAACTCAAACCCTTAAGAAGGTTGTCAGCCATCTATCATTGGGAAGAGCCACCCGGTTCGCACAACACTCTACCCTTGGAAAGAACTGCGGAATTAAGAAAACTAGGGGCTTATTGCAAACACAAAAACAAAACAAAAAGGCTATGAGCCTAACTTTGCAACTAAACAATTTCTTTAAACGAAAATAGAAAACCAAAATGAAAACTGAATGAATATGTACATAAGGGAGTAGAATATACAACTAGGGGAGATGAATATATACATGAAGTTGCAAAGCATCTAGAATGAGTAAATTATATACAAACCATCTATCAACTACGAATGTGAAAAAGCTAAAAGTAAAGATAATATATACAGTAATCCAACAGTCAATCAAAATAGTAGGCCACACCCCCACGAATAAAAGCTAGCATTGTCCCCAATGCTAACTACCAAATTAAGCACCAAAAATCAAGAAAGGATATATGATGGACCCTCAAGCCTCATGTGTCACCCTGTACTGGTTAGTGGATCCCAAGTCCTCTGTACTGGTGGGGACCTCAGACTAGTCCTCGGCCTGCTGCTACTGTGCTGATGGGACATGTGCCTGCTCAAGAACTGGCTCATCAACTTGTGGGAAGTGGATGGACCCTCCTGAATCGGAGCCACCTCTATCACAACTTCCTTAGTGCTAGAGAGTTTCCTCTTCTTTCTCGGCCTCTGCTCCTTCTCCTATGGCTGCACTGCTGCTGGCTCTACAGCCGGATCCCCAAATAATAGATCAAGTGGAATTTGATCCGCTAATAGCTTGTTCATATCTTCTCTCATTTTCTACATAGAGTCTTTTGAGGCCTTTGTCTTCCTCAGCTTCCTATGCTCCTTAGACAATTTTTCTAGTGCTTTGCCGTGATCCCCAACTACTTTGGACAATTTATGCTGCTTCTCCATAACCTCTTCCTGGTTGTCTAGGATCTTCTTCAGTGTATCCTCAATGGAGGAAGGAATATCAACAGTAACTGGTGCTCCCTCTGCCTGTACAACAGTAGTCAATGTGGACAACTTGGATGACGCAGATGACATTCAGTTGTTCAAACTGGCTAAGGAATGGGCGAGCTGGTTTGCGGTGATCCGGTGAGTCTTTTATGAAAGGACTACTAGGTCACCTGCAATAGAAGGACCAATTGCAAATGAAGGCCCTGGAGGAAATGCCTCATCAGTAGCAGGCTCAGTGCGCTTCTCAATATCTATTGTCTCCTCATATAGGTTAGGTGCAGTGGAAGTGGTTGCCCGAGTCTTCTTGCCTCTCTTTGGGTTGTCTGGACCCAACTGATCGTACCATGAGTTTGGGGCCACCGGAGGTACCTTGACATCATACCTCTTCTTCTTCACTTTCAAGTCTATGAAGTACAGGGAGAGTGTGTTCTGGAAGGGGTAGTTTGTTTTGGTGTCGTACCCGACTTGAGAAATCACCCTCGACATAATATTACCCACATTCAGAGGAAACCCCAACATGATAGATGCTACCAAAAGAGCACTAGGAAGGGAAATGGAGTGATCATGTGTAGACGGGTCAAGTCGACTACAAACAAAAGTCAACCACCCTTTGGCTTCAAATTTCAGAGTGTTCCTATAGATCTTTTCATGTGCTTTCAACCAGACTGGTACTGTACCCGACTACCAAGTGCTCGGCCAACAATGGACGAACCTCCTCTTTCATTGCCAGGTTTTCTAAATATTGTGATTCATCCTCTTCTTCGAACCCCAGGAATTCATTCAGCGATTTGCCATCAAACACAACTATCTTGTCCCTCCCTTTTGTTGCTTTTGAGTCCCGAACTATATGGTGAACATTGCAGTAGAACTCCTTCACCATATGCTCATTAGACATCTCAGCACGTTCTTTGAAGAAGACCCAACCCTCTCTAGTGCAGAATTGTGCTTGCACATAAGGGTTGAGAGGGACAAGATCGGCATCTATGAACTGCCTATCCGGGATCAGTTTTCTTTTGTCCACCATTCCCTGAATTTGTGGAAGGCAACCTCATAGACGAACCTATCTTCTCATGCCTCCGGTTTTCTGGTCCGCTCTATCCCCCCGACTTGTGGCTCACCTCCCTCAACATACCCTCGACTCTCCCCTGATAACGAAGCTGTGGGAGAGGTGGAGTATTGCTCTTCTTCTCTTGCTACAGACTCATCAGACGAGTCCGAGATGACATTAACTGGTTTCTTAGAAGTGGCCACATCATCATGATTAGGATAAGAGGAATCACGGAGCTGAAAAAAAGTGGACATGTTGGTGGGGGCAGACTCTGAGGTAATGCTTCGTGAAGGTGCGTACTCACTCCCCGTGGAATGGGATGCAGCTCTATCAGCTTCCTGAATTATCTTACGGGTTTTCTATATCATTTACCAGGTTCGGGGAGTGAGTTTTACAATCCTCTTGCTTTTCCCCTGGGATGAACCACCTCTCTCGGTTTGTTATTTTTTGCCCGCTCATTTTTGAACTATTGTCTGTAAGGAATACATGTCTAACATTGTCAGTTAATGCACATGAGATGAAATAAATAATTCAGTTTAATGCAAATATTGCAAAAAACAGTGACACAGACAGATGGGCGCGGATCGCACCAAAAGGCATGCGGTCCACGTAGTTCATTGACACCCACACATACCTCTCTAAACTAACTGACGCGGTTAATACTGATTTGGTCCGCGGCCACGTTGGTTCAATGCGGACCGCACAAAAATGGTACGTGGTCCGCTTAGTTCAAGTTCTCAAAATGCTACTTCTCTGAACTTTCTCACGCGTCCCGCACTATTTTGGACCGCAGCCGCACTGGGCTTACGCGGACTGCACATAAATAGCACACAGACCACGCTGAGAGGGTGCATCATCACACACCAAGAGTCACGCAGACCGTGCAAAAATGCCGCGCGGCCGCGCAGGGCTAATTTAATTGAGCCGGGATTTTGTTCAATTAAGTCCAAATGTTTTTCACTTTTTGGGTCCTAAGTGTCCGTACTCAATTATTTAACATAATTGCATGCCCATGATTCAACAAAAGCACAAAAAAATCTGATCTAACAGTTAAACTACAAAAATTAAAAAGAAGAAGAAGTTATACTAGTAAAAACCTATTAAAAGAAACAAAAATTAGACTATGAATTAAATAAACAAGAATTGTTACCAGGGATGAATGAACTACAATACGTGAGAAAATGATGTTGATGCACAGTTAAAATTAGGGCTTAGGAGGAAATTTTGCAAAAAGGTTCAAATGAGGCCCGAGGCCTCTATTTATAGAAAAGCCCTGGGACCCAGTACCTACCCACCAGCGCGACCGCACAGAAAGGCATGTGGACCGCGTTGGATTTTCCATCCTTCACATTAGCTGGTCATTCCATGTGGACCCCACTGCTTTTGGTGTGCGGCCACGTGGCGGACTTTAGAGACTTGGTGATTTGGCTTTACCCACGCGGACCGCATTGCTTGGGTGCGCAGCCGCGTGGGCTCTTGTCAGAGAGATGCCATTTTGACCTTCCAGCGTGGACCTCATAGTAATGTCACGTGGACCGTGCTGGGTCTTCTGAGCCTTAACGTACATTTGTTCAAGCCTACGCGAATCGCACTACTTTGGTGCGCGGCCGTGTAGGCAATGTTCAGAGGCTCAACATTTTGTATTTTTATCTTGCACTGCTTCACATCACCTGCAACACTTCATAAACTATATGCTCAAAAATCCTAATCTACAACGAAAAAACAACAAGAAAGAAAAAGACATGGGTTGCCTTCCAAGAAGCGCCTGATTTAACATCACGACACGACACATATTACCATCACAGTCACTTCAAATTAATGAGAGCCACCACGTGGTTGCCATCAATCTTTCCCAAATAGTGCTTTACACGGTGCCCATTGACTCGGGAAACTTCACCATTCTTATTTGTGAGATCAATGGCATCAAAAGAAGTTACACCAACCACTTCAAAAGGACCGTTCCACTTAGACTTTAGCTTGCCCAGAAATAACCTCATCCGGGAGTTGAAAAGAAGAACCATGTCACCAACTTTGAATTCTTTCCCTCGTACATACTTGTCATGATGGTACTTCATCTTGTCCTTATACAAGGACGAGCTGGAGTAAGCATGAAACCTAAACTTATCAAGTTCATTCAATTGCTCAACTCAGAGATTTGCAGCGACATCCCATTCAAAGTTCAACTTCTTCTAGGCCCACATAGCCTTATGTTCCAATTCTACCGGAAGATGACAAGCCTTCCTAAACACCAACTGATACGGCGACATACCAATCGGAGACTTGAAAGTTGTATGATAATCCCAAGGAGTATCATCCAATTTCTTCGACCAGTCGGTCCTATTTGCATTGACAATCTTGGACAAAATACTCTTTATCTCTCGGTTAGAAACCTCAACTTCGCCACACGCTTGAGAATAATAAGGAGTGATCACCTTGTGATTTACCCCATACTTGGTTAGAAAAGAGTCAATTGCCCGATTGCAAAAATGAGAACCCCCGTCACTGGTGATAGCAAGTGGAGTGCCAAACCTCGTGAAGATACTCCTTTTCAAGAATGCCACCACATTTCGAGCTTCATTATTGGGCAAAGCGACGACCTCTACCCATTTCGACACATAATAAATCGCTACCAAGATGTAGGTGTTTCCACAAGAACTTATGAATGGTCCCATAATGTCTTTCCCCCAAACATCAAAAATATCAACCTCTAGAATTGTGTTAAGGGGCATCTCATCTTTCTTAGAAATCCCTCTGGCACGTTGGCATTCATCAAATCTCTTGACGAAGTCACCGGCATCCTTGTACAAACAAGGCCAATAGAACCCACAACTCAACACTTTAGACGCCGTCCTCGCCTCACCATGATGGCCACCATAGGAGGAAGAGTGACAAGCTTCCACAATAGTCAATTGCTCTTCTTCTGGAACACAACGGAGAATTACACTATCAGTCCAAATTTTGAAAAGATACGGCTCATCCTAATAATAGTCCAAACAATCTCGCTTGAGCTTCTTTTTTTGGTTAAAAGAGAGCTCATATGGGATCACATTGGTAACAAGATAGTTGGCAATGTCGGAAAACCATGGCATGTCTAGCATTGAAACCAAAAGAAGTTGTTCATCCGGAAAAGCATCATTTATCTCAAGGTCGTCTAAAGGCCTCCCTTTCTCCTCCAATCGAGACAAGTGGTCCGCCACTTGATTTCACTACCCTTTCTATAAACAATCTCCAAATCAAATTCTTGAAGAAGAATCATCCATATCATTAACCTCGCTTTTGAATCTTTTTTAGTCATCAAGTACCTAAGGGCAGCATGATCGGTATGAATAATCACTACGGCCTCAATAAGGTATGGTCAAAACTTCTCCATGGAAAAAACAATGGCCAGTAATTCCTTCTCGATGACCGTATAGTTCCTTTGAGCTTCATTCATTGTCTTACTTGAGTAGTACACCAGATGGAACATTTTGTTGATTCTTTGACCAAAGAACGCTCCTACCTTAACATCACTAGCATCACACAAGAGATCAAAGGGCAAGCTCCAATTTGGTGCGCTAAAATGGGGTTAGTCATCAAATTTTGCTTTAGAAGCTCGAAAGCCTCCATACATCTCTCATCGAACACATATTTGGCATATTTCTCTAGCAATTTACACAACAGGTTAACTACCTTAGAAAAGTCGTTGATGAATATTCGGTAGAAACTCGCTTGTCGAAGAAAACTCCTTACCCCTTTGACAGAAGTAGGGGGAGGGAGCCTTGAGATCACCTCAATTTTTGCCTTATCAACCTCAATCCCTCTTTTTGAAATTTTGTGATCCAACACAATTCCTTATTCTACCATGAAATGACATTTCTCCCAATTGAGAACCAAGTTTGTGTCTTTGCATCGGGCCAACACACGATCCAAGTTTTGCAAGCATGAACCAAATGAGTCCCCAACCATACTAAAATCATCCATTAAGACCTCCAATATGTCCTCCACCATGTCGGTGAAGATTGACATCATACATCGTTGGAAGGTTGCCGGTGCATTACATAATCCAAATGGCATTTGAGAGAAGGCAAATGTGCCATAAGGACGTGTGAAGGCTGTCTTTTCTTGGTCTTCCGGGGTAGTGAGAATTTGGTTATAGCCTGAATACCCATCCAGAAAACAATAGAAAGCCCGACCCGCAAGACGATCAAGCATTTGGTCCAAGAACCGCAGTTGGAAATGATCCTTTCTAGTCACCTTGTTCAACTTCCAGTAGTCAATGCATACCCTCCAACCCGTCACAATATGAGTCGGAATAAGTTCATTGTTGTCATTGGTCACCACCGTCATTCCTCCCTTCTTTGGCACACATTGTACCAGAGAAGTCCATGAACTATCAGAGATTAGATACACCACACAGGCGTCAAGCCACTTGATGACTTCCTTTTTGACCACCTCTTGCATGGACTCATTGAGTCTCCTTTGATGTTCAAGAGATGGCCTAGCATCCTCCTCCAATATTATCTTGTGCATGAAAAATGCAGGGCTAATTCCCCGAATATCTGCCAAGGTCCATCCAGTCGCCTGCTTGCACTTTTGAAGAACCGACAAAAGTGGTGTCAACCTGTACGTTAGTCAAGCAAGAAGAAAGAATAACCAGCAGAGTGAAATTAGGACCAAGAAAATCATAGCTGAGGTGAGGAGGAAGTGTTTTCAACTCCAGCACCAGTGTCTCCTCAATAAATGGCTGAGTGGTTAGAGTTTTGCGATTTTCAAGATCAAGAGATAACTTCCTCGACTCATAAGAATACGAGCCCATGCCATGTAATGCGTTCACACACTCCACCCTTCTGGCATCATCATCAACATCCATGTTCAATAGCATGGCCTCAAGTGGGTCCTCAACATTTGTCATTACGCATGTGTCATCCACTATCACCGCCGTGATAATGTTAATAAACGAGCACACTTCGGTGCTATTTGGTTGCCTCATTGATTTGCACACGTGGAACACCACCTTTTCATCTCCAAAACGGAAGGTCAATTCTCCTGCCTCCACATCAACCAAGTCCTTCCCCGTCGCTAGGAAAGGCCTTCCAAGAATGATAGGTACCTCGGAATCCACTACGCAATCCAAGATCACGAAATCGGCCGGCAATATGAACCTATCAACACGAACAAGGACATTATCAATAATCCCCAAAGGCCACTTCATTGACCAGACCACCATTTGAAGCCTCATGGAAGTTGGACGAGGTTGTCCGATAACCAAGGTCTTGAAGACCGAATATGGAATGAGATTGATACTTGCCCCCAAGTCGCATAGGGCTTTTTGCGAAATCGACACTTCTAATGGTACATGGTACTGTCAATGCTCCGGGATCCTCTAGCTTTAGAGCCGTGGAGTGTACAATGGAACTCACTTGGTGCATCATCTTGATTTTCTCACACTCCATCGATCTCTTTTTAGTAACCAAGTCCTTCATGAACTTTGCATATCCCGGTATTTGTTCAGGTGCCTCCACCAAGGGCACATTTATAGTCAAACTCTTCATCATCTCAATGAATTTTTTAAACTTGTTGTCACCTTTTTGCTTGGAAAACCTTTGAGGATATGGCGGAGGAGGTCAAGGCAAGGGTGCATTGGATTTTGGCACCACCGGTTCGAGCATATCGGTGACGTGTTCCCTAGATGAGTTCACAGCCTCTTGAATATCCTCTTTACCCTCATCAATTTCAATTCTCACATCATCACTTGCTCATTTTTGAACAACATCCTCAACTACCAACGAGATCTCATCATTTTGAAACTCTTCTTCATCAACCACAACTCGATTACCTCTTGAGGCTTGCACACCACTGCCTCTTCCTCTTCTTGTGGTCACCGCCATCATTTGATTATTATGTCCACCCTTGGGGTTTACTACTGTATCACTTGGTAAAGTACCCTTTGGAAGAGTGTTGAGAGATTGTGAAATTTTCCTGAGTTGTACTTCCAAATTACATATTCAAGTTTTATGGGAGGCCAATTGAGCATTGGAGTCATGATTCTTCTTCATCATTTGCTCAAACATATTATCTATTCGACCCACGTCATTGCACGATGAACTCGACCCTTGAGATTGAAATAGAGGCGGGTTGTTGGGTTGTTGATACATTGGGGGCCTTTGAAAGCCTTGCCCCCTATTACCTTGACCACCATTATTGTTCCACCCACCTTGACCACCATTGTTGTTGTTCTAATTTTTGTTCACATTCCAATTATCTTGATTCCCCGAGTTATTGTTCCCCCAATTGTCTCCTTGATTGTTATTGTAATTCCAATTGCCACCTTGTTGATTGCCCCAAATACCTTGGGGTCTCCATTGTTGATTCCCTTGATTACCTCTATTCCCTTGATAGTTGTTGACATATTGTACTTTCTCACTTTGGTCATCAAAATCTTCATACGAATATCCAGCACCATCATCATAGTTGATAAAATTTTCTTGAGGTTGTTGTTGCCTCTTTGCCTTCTTTTCATCATATTCATTTCCTCCATGGCATTTACTTGGCACAGATTTTGAACTTGTTGAAGTTGCGCCTTGGCCAATTGATTCATTGGTGTTGTGTGTTCGACAATGGCTTGTTTGTGGTCATGTAGCTCCTTGTGCAAATGTATACCATTGGGATCACCTTGACGAACATTAGCCCGGCTTTGCCATGCCGAAGAAGTATCGGCCATTTCATCAATAACATCACCAGCTTCGTTGTATGGAAGCTTCATAAAATTACTAACGGCCATCTGATTGACAATGCACTGGTTTGTTGTGTTTATACCCCGATAGAACATCTGTTGGATCATAAAATCATTCATATCATTATTGGGGCACTCTTTTACCATCGTCCGAAACCTCTCCCATATCTAATGTAAAGGATCTGTCGGCTCTTGCTTGAACTCTAGAATCTCATCTCGAAGAGCCGCCATATGACTAGGAGAAAAGAATTTGGCGATGAATTTATCCGCCAACTCATCCCACGTAGTTATGGAATAATTTGGGAGTCTCTCCAACCAATCCAATGCTTTCCCCCGAAGTGAGAAGGGGAAAAGCCTTAACCTCAGTGCATCTTCCGAAACATTTATCTGCTTGCTCCCTCAACAAGTATCCACAAACCCTTTTAAATGGTTGTATTCATTTTGGTTCGAGGAGCCTGTGAAGTACCCTCGTTGTTGGAGCAAAGTGAGCATGACATTGGTGATTTGGAAGTTCCCTGCCCGGATTCGGGGAGGAACTATTGCACTTGCGTACCCTTGATTGAGTAAAACTCTTGGTGCCACTCTTGGTGAAGGTGGAAGAGGGTCTGGTATGTTGTCATTATGATTAACATTTGCATTAGCATTTCTACCCCGTCTTTGTGCTTGGGGTAAAACCTCCTCTTGTTCTATGTCTTCCACCTCCTCCACTCCCACGTGAATAGCATCTTGTGCGTTTAAAGCCATTGGTACTGAATTGACACAATAAAGTAAGTAAAAAGAAGGTACAAGAAGCAAAACACAAAACTAGCCAGCAAATATTCAAACACCGTAAAGCTCCCCGACAGTGGCGCCAAAAAGAGATCGCAGAAGACTCAACCTAAAGAAGAGAGGGCGCTAATACTTTTACCCAATAGTGGTATCGGGGTCAATTTTCCACAGGGAGCTTCAATTTGGAGTTGAGTGTTTGTATGGTCTAGAACTATTTGTTAGCTCCTAATTGATCTTCTAACATTTTTTATTTTCTTTTGATTATCAAATACAATTTATCAACTACAAGTTTAAAGCTAAGTTATGCTAATATATTGAATCTAAGTTGTATGTAATATAGAGAAAGGCACTAGGGTCGTGGCATGTACCTAGGTGGTCAACTAACGGGTAGACATTCCTAATGCAAGAATGATGATGATGGGACTTATGCTATAACCGTTGCACTTTTGCACCCACTCTCACACCTCTCGGTAGAGAGAGTGATTTTGCCCAATTGACTCTCTCGAGACCAATAGGGTAGGCCAATTTTCCCAAGAAACTTGGGTTCAAGTTGGGTAATTACTCTCTCGAGGTTTAACCCGTTAATTGGGACTACCATTCTCATGGGTCCATCCCAATTCCTTGTTGGAATTAATCTTGGGGTCATAGACTCTCATTCTCAAGAAGAGTCAAGACCTACTAAGCCATACTTAGTGTTTGCAACCACCAAATCATAGTAAAAACATAAGATTAACCCGAATACCAAATACGCAACATTATTCATGCACTAAACAATCACACCTATTAACTACCCATACTAGGGTTGAGCCACAACCCTAGCTAATGGGTTTATCTAGACATAGTAAAAAATAAAAATTGAAGAAATAGTAGATTAAATTGCCATAATAATTAACTACAATGTTAATCTATTTAAATCCACGTTAATCGAAGAAGAAATTACTAAAACTATAAAGTCTCCAGCTCAACTGCTATCAGATACACAAAACTTCACCTAAAAAAGTAAAATATTCTATTTATACTACACTAGAAAAACTGGACAAAAATACCCCTGAGGGTCTGTCACGGACCGCGCACAAATGACGTGCGGCCGTGTAGGGGTTTGGGTCTTCATATCTAGCTTCTGACACTGGGGACGCGGACCGCACAAATGTGACGCGCAACCGCGTAGGGTGATGGGCACGGACCGCGTAGAAGTGGAGTGCGACCGCGTATGAGTATTGGTACAAATCCACCCTCTCTGAAGTTCATCCACGTGGACCGCACTGATTAGGGGTGCGGTCGCATAGGCTTTTTCCATGAATGAGTGAGTCTCTGAACATTCATTGGCGTGACCGCGTTGAAAATAATGCGGACCGCGCAACTTGACATGGAAAATGCATGGTCTCTAACTTTTCTGCGCGACCGTGTGTCAAAGCAGTGCGGACCACGCAGGTTGGCCTTGAAATATTTCATCCTCTCAACTCTCCTGCACATCCACGTGACACATCAGTGTGGACCGCGCAGGTCATTTGTTTCCCCACTTCACTTGGCAGATTTTGCTCCTTTTAGAGCCAATCTTTGACATTTGTCATCTTGTGGCTCATACCTGCAATCAAGCACAACTTGTAAGCATTGCAGGACTAATTTATGGCAATTCATGCATAAAGCTTAGGCAAAAATGGGTATAAAACATGTAAAAATCACAGTTATCAGCCCCCGTCTTTCTTTGGCAAATTCATCCCCCTATATATAGTTCTGAGACCATGACCACCTTCTTCGATCGGCCTGCCCTTACGCTGTGGCCCTTTAATCGTTACTTAAGTATTGTCTTTTGACGCACTGTACAGTGTGGATACTTAGACCGAAGTAGCTGTGATGTTACTCACTAACCCACCCCTTAGGCGGGGTTCTAGCGGGGTTCTAACTGGATCGTCTACTGTGGTAAGATTTTGACCTATACAAGGCCTTCCAAAAATTCTAATCGGCCAAGGGCAAATTTCAGCACGGCCATTGCATGATGTCCCTCTTTAGCATGAACTTTCTACTAGTGCATTGAATCTTTTGATTATGGAATTACCATACATCAGAGTATGGTTTGCCTCGTGATTATTTGGCATACTCGTTACTATATTACACCGTTTAAATACTCATATTTCTTTCTTGGAAAATCTTTATTTTGCATTTTCGTGTTTTTTGTTGCAATTTTGCATGGTTGTATTTGTGGCGCATGGATGCACCAAGTAGGATGTAATGGAGTTGTTTTTGAAGTACTTGGGATGTGGATTTTGTTGGAATTTAAAGACATACTTTGTCTTTAATTAAATGGAGCGAGAGGGAAATGGAGGAGATGACTTTTGGAGGGAAATGAAAAATTAAAATTCATTAAAGTCTTGAAAAATGGATTGTCCCACATTGGATGTGGAAACAAACTAATATGAGTTTATGTTGAGAAACACATTCTCTATCTCTCAAAGGGTTGAGAAAAAGGGTAACCCCTCGTGTCGTCGTCATCGTCGCTCGGCTCGGCTTCGACTTTGGATTTGGATTTTTCAAATGATCGATTGATAAGATTATTTTTGGAAAAAAATTATTTAATAATTAATTAAATGTTTGTCAGTTAGCCGCAGTACTGCGCCAGAACACTATGTCTGAAGGCCACTCTTGCCGCGGTCCTGGCGTAACCGTGGTAGGACTGTGGCAGATTCAGTCTGAAGGCTGCTCTGACCGCGGTCCTAGCGTAACCATGGTAGGACTGTGGCAGGACGTGTTTTTTTGAACAGACACCTTTTCCAAACCAAACATCACACCTCTTCCAATAATTTCCTATTAATTCCAGAGGCTTTGCCTCATTTTGACACTCAGTTTTTTTAAAGATTACTCTCTCAAAACCCTCCCTCTTCCTAACTAAATTAGTGCATCAATTTTCCAAACAAAACAAAATAGTAAGTCGTGTGATTTGCAGTGTATCATTGAGTTCGTTGGAATTGTGTGATTTGTATTGCCACTATCACAGAAACATTTTTTCATTCTATCCCGGGAGGAAGTAACCTATAATTCTTGGAAATTGTGGAAGGGTTATAATTCCTTAAGGAGACACAAGAAATTTTTGGGATCGAATTTAATATTCCGCTTCATGTTTTTTCGTTTATCTTTCTGTTTAAACATCTTTCGAACTCAAACACTATTGATAACAAGCTTAAGGAATTGTAATCTATTTTTTGTAACAACGTTCTTATTTTGCTTGGTTTGAAGTAATAAAAACTTCATCAAGTAAAATTGATTTGTAGTAATCGGTTTGAAGATTAAAAACTTTACCAGATTGCTAAATTCGATTGTGTTGTTTAAAATTGCTTTGTAGTATTCAGTTTGAACATTAAAAGCTTCACCAGATTGCTAACTTTTATTAGTGTTGTTTTTCCAGAAAAAATGACGAATGGAACACGTGATGGTTCTGCTAACACTGGGACAGAACAAATTGGTTCTACTCAGGCTGTTGCACTAAACGTTGCCCTTGCACCAACAATTGCGAAGGCTGAAAAACCTGGTAAATTTACCGAGGTTGATTTTAAACGTTGGCAGCAGAAAATATTCTTCTATCTAACAACCCTCAGTCTGTAGAGGTTTATCAATGAATACGAACATGTTGTGGATGAAGGCACTCCTGACAATGAAAAATTTCTGGTAACTGAGGCTTGGAAACATTCTGACTTCCTTTATAGAAATTATTTTCTAAATGGTTTAGAAGATAGTTTTTACAGTGTCTTTAGTGTTTGTAAAACTTCAAAAGAGTTGTGGTACGCTCTTGAGAAGAAGTAAAAAACTAAATATGGTGGTTTTAAGATGTTTGTTGCTTCCAAGTTTCTAGAGTTTAAAATGGTGGACAACAAATCTGTTATCTCTCAAGTTCAGGAGTTGCAAGTGTTGGTTCATGATATGCTTGCAGAGGGCTTGGTGATCAATGAAGTTTTTCAAGTGGCATCATTTATTAAAAAATTACCTCCGTTATGGAAGGACTTCAAAAGTCAACTAAATCACAAACGCAAATAAATGACACTTGAAGATCTTGTGGTGCACATAAGGAAAGAAGAAGATAATAAGGCAGCAGAAAAGAAGTTTCGTGCAAGTTCTTCCAATGCTGGTGCAAACATTGAGCACAAACTAATAGCAAGAAAATGAAGAAGCTGTCTGGGCCAAAGCAGAATCCGCTTAAGAAGAAGTTGAAATGCAACTTCCACAATTGTGGGAAATATAGGCACAAAATTGTAGAATGTCGTGCTCCTAAGAAGGATAAGAGAACCCAACAAGCAAACATTGTTGAAAAGAACAATGATATAGAAAAATTATGTGCTATGTTCTCTGAATGTAACTTGGTAGGAAACTCCAAGGAATGGTGCATTGATTCAGGAGCTACACGACATGTTTGTGCTAACAAAGGGTTATTTACTTCTTATGATTCTGCAGGTCCAGGCGAGACCATCTTCATGGGCAACTCTGCAACTGCGAAGATTGAAAGCTATGGGAAGATTTGCTTGAAGATGACATCTGGCAAGTAGTTACTTTAAGTAATATACTTCATGTTCCAGATATTAGGAAGAACTTAGTTAGTGTTTCACTTTTCGTTAAAAATGGGTTTAAGTGCGTTTTTGTTTCAGACAAGATTGTAATAACTAAGAATGAATTATATGGAGGAAAATGCTACCTAAATGAGGGCCTTTTCAAACTGAATGTAATAGCTATTGATATGAATAAAGTTGAATCTTCTTCTTATTTGCTTGAGTCTAATTCTTTATGGCATTCCCATTTAGGTCATGTTGACTTCAAGATATTGCGAAAAATGATCAATTTGGAAATATTGCCTAAGTTTAATTCTAAAAATACAAAGTGTAAAATATGTGTAGAATCTAAGTATGCTAAGCATCCTTTTAAGTCGGTTGAAAGGAATTCAAATCCTTTGGACTTAATTCACACTAATATTTGTGATATGAAGTCAATACCATCTCGCGGTGGGAAAAAGTATTTCATAACTATTATTGATGATAGTACAAGATATTGTTATATATACTAGTTAAATAGTAAGGATGAGGCAATAGATGTATTTAATAAATATAAAAATAAAGTTGAGACTAAATTAAATAGTAAAATAAAAATGATAAGAAGTGATAGGGGAGGTGAGTATGAATCACCATATAAAGAAATATGTTTGGAGTATGGTATCATTCACCAAACAACTGTCCCTTACTCACCACAATCCAATCAGATTGCAGAAAGAAAATAGAACTCTTAAGGAGATGATGAATGCTTTATTGATAACTTCTGGGTTACCATAAAACTTGTGGGAGAAAGCCATTCTAACAGCAAACAGAATTCTTAATCGAATTTCCCATAGAAAAACACATTCCATACCATATGAGAAATGGAAAGGTAGAAGTCCTAACTTGAAATATTTTAAAGTATGGGAATGCTTGTCAAAGATTCAAGTTCCTAAACCCAAAAGAGTTTAAATAGGACCTAAAACTGTAGATTGTGTATTTATAGGATATGCAACAAATAGTAAAGCATATCGTTTTCTGGTTCACAAATAAGAAAATTCAGAAATTCAAGTGAATACAGTAATGGAATCAAATAATGCAAAATTTTTTGAGCATATATTTCCATATAAAAATGAAGGTTAGACATCTATTCCTAGGAATAAACGTCCACGAGAAGAAACAAATAATGAGATGCATAATGAGGAGAATCCAAGATGTAGCAAACTTCAAAGGAAGTCTACATCATTTGGTCCAGATTTCTCAACTTTTCTACTAGAAAATGAGCCTCAAACGTTTAAGGAGGCTATGTCTTCTTCTGAAGCACCATATTGGAAAGAAGCTATCAATAGTGAGATTCAATCCATTTTGGACAACCATACATGGGAGTTAGTTGATCTTCCTCTTGGAAATAAACATTTAGGTTATAAATGGATTTTCAAAAAGAAGATGAAAGCAGATGGTTCTGTTAACAAATATAACGCAAGACTTGTAGTCAAAGGTTTTAGAAAAAATGAAGGTCTTGACTACTTTGATACATACTCGCTGCTAACAAGAATTACATCCATTCGGATGGTAATTACTTTATCTGCGGTATATGTCCTTGAAATACTTCAAATGGATGTGAAAAGAGCTTTTTTTAAATAGAGATTTAGAAGAACAAATCTATATGGAACAACCTGAAGGGTTTGTGGTTCCGGGAAAGGAAAAGAAAGATTGTAAACTTGTTATGTCTCTTTATGAACTAAAACAAGCACAAAATTTGATGACACAATGTTATCAAATCGCTTTAAGATCAATGAGAGTGATAAATGTGTTTACATCAAAGACAATTCAAATTAGATTGTCATTGTTTGTCTATATGTAGATGATATATTGATAATAAGTAATGACATTGCTAACATTAATGCCACAAAGCATATGTTAAGCATTAAATTTGATATGAAAGACTTAAGAGTTTCTGATGTAATCTTAGGTGAATAAAGATACATAGAACTCCTCAAGGTCTTGCACTATCACAATCTCATTATATCAAATCAGTTCTTAAAAGATTCAAGCACTTAAATTTTAGAGTTTCAAAAACTCATATTGATGTGAATCTTCCATTAAAGAAGGACAAAGGTGGGAGCAAGACTCAACTGGATAATGCTCGGATTTTGGGATTCTTAATATACATCATGAATTACACACGACTCGATATAGCATGTGCTATCAGTAAGTTGAGTCGGTACACACATTATCCAGATCAAACTCATTGGATGGCAATGAAATGTATCTTGGGATATCTAGAATATACTCAAGATTATGCGTTGTAATACAACAAATACCCAGTGATAGTTGAAGGATATTGTGATTCAAATTGGATCATTGGCTCACATGACTCAAAATCCACAAGTGGATATGTTTTCACTCTTGGAGGAGGAGCTGTGTCTTGGAAATCATCCAAACAAACCTGTATAGCTCGCTCAACGATGGAGGCTGAGTTCATAGCTTTAGATAAAGGCGGTAAAGAAGCTGAATGGCTTCAAAATTTTTTGAAAGATATTCTGTTTTGACCCAAACCACAGACACCTATTTGCATTCACTGCGATAGTCAATCAGCTATAGGAAGGGAAAAAAATATTATGCATAATGGCAAGAGTCGTCATATAAGACGAAGACATAAAACTGTTAGACAACTGATCTCTAGAAGAATTATTTCAATTGACTTCATAAAGTCAAAAGGAAAATGTGTCGGATCCGCTTACAAAAGGCCTTAATAGAGAGGCAGTTGAGTTCACAACGAAGGGAATGGGTCTGTGGCGAAAGTCAATCATAACGGTAACTCTACCTAGAAGACTGAAGATCCCAAAATCTAGGTTCAAGGAGATCAAACAAAGTTATGAAAGACATTGAAACATTATCAAAATAATCCATTCTCATGGAAGGACAATGTTAGGAAACAATGATAAAGTAATTAAAGTTTTTTAATGATTATCTAATTCTGATATAGGAATTATCAAAAAATATAATCTCTAGGATTACAGTTTAGAAATCACCTATATAAGTATGAAGTGTAAGCCGCTTCAAGGTGAAGTTAGCAAGGCCAAATTCTCTATACACTTATGAAACCAGGAGGTGTTCATGGCTGAAACGAACACAACAATGAGAACCAAAGACATTTAAGGTTTAATTGTGTGACTTGTGTTGTCTTGGTATACATCAAATCTCGACAGTTCAAAAATATCAAATCTACCGATTGAACGATTATATCCGATATAAGTTTACTATGGAAAGTTCAAAGTGAAACCTACTTATCCAAATGCAGCTAATCCTTAATGGCAAATCACATAATTTTTTATGCGTATATTATTCTTTTAGGCCATTCCCCATTCATGTGGGAGGTTGTTGGAGTTTAAAGACATACTTTGTCTTTAATTAAGTAAAGTGAAAGGGAAATAGAGGAGATGACTTTTGGAAGAAAATGAAAAATTCAAATTCATTAAAGTCTTTAAAAGTGGATTGTCCCACATTGAATGAAAATCGTCCAATATGAGTTTATATTGAGAAACGCATTCTCTATCTCTCAAAAGGTTGAGAAAAAGAAAAACTCCTCGCACCGTCGTTGTCGCTCGGCTCGGCTTTAGCTTTGTATTTGAATTTGTCAAATGATCGATTAGATTATTCTTGAACAAAATTTATTTAATTAATTAAATGTCTGTCAGTTAGCCGCTGTACCGTGCCAGAACACTGTATTTGAAGGCCACTCTTGCCGCGGTCCTGGCATAACCGCAGTACGACTGCGAAAGATTCAATCTGAAGGCTACTCTGACCACGGTAGGACCGCGGCAGGACGCGTTTTTCTGAACAGACACCTTTTCCAAACCAAACATCAAATTTTCAGAGGCTTTCCCTCATTTCGACACTCAATTTTTTTACAGATTATTCTCTCAAAAAACTCTTCTTCTTCCTAACTAATTTACTGCATCTTTTTCCAAACAAAACAGATCAGTAAGTCGTGTGATTTGCAGCGTATCTTTGAGTTCATTGAAATTCTATAATTTTTATTGCTACTATCACAGAAACGTTTTTCCATTCTATCTTGGGAGGAAGTAACCTATTATTTTTTGCAACTGTTAAAAGGTTATAATTCCTGCTTCTATCTATTTTCGTTTATCTTTCTGTTTAAAGATCTTTTGAACCAGAACACTGTTGATGATTTTATTGTCAGCTATATTGTGATTTGTCCAAGAACGGACACAAGTGTCGGTTACTCACATAAGTGGTTTCTTGGTTTAAACTTAGCATTAGGTCTAGGATGCAATTAGCACATAGTCTAATCTCAATATGGTCTAAGCAAACTGGCATATAGATTACAGCTTATAGTATAACTTTTAGTAAGCACCTTGCATTTGGCATACATTGAATATATATTTTTAGTATGCACCTTGCATTTAGCATGTATTCGAGTATATTTTAGAGTAACCACCTTGCACTTGGCATCTATTGATCGAGCTATGCTTAATTACAACTTAGTAGAAACCTTTTCCAGATTAGTTGTTTGCCTGTCTTTACCCATGATTTAGAGAACACCTAAGAGCAGGTAAAATCACAAGAGCATGAGCGTATTAATTACTGTAGTTAAAAAAGCTGAACACATGGGGCTAAAAAATGATTGGAAGACCACAAGATATGATATTGAAGTGAAGCAACACCCTCTAATATGCCATTTTCTATTGACATCTGCTGTGTACATAAGATAGTGGAACCAAAAACTAGAGCACCACTTAGCCTAAACAAAGAGGGAAATGCAGATGTCTCTGATCATAGATCAGTATCGAACTCTCAATACGTAGCAACCTCAATACCCCCTTTGTTATTATATAGCTCAACTGGTGCATCATACTTGCTGAAAAGCCGGTAAGATGACAGCAAGGAAAGCCCTGCATAGCAAAGACTTACTATAAAAGTAACAGACACAGATGCTGTGGCTTTATGGCAAAAACCTCCAAATGAGCCACATGATTCACTCCATGTAACCGCTGTGTCCCCTTTATATGCCAGATACACCACCTCTGTTGACGCAGCTCCGGCAGCCAGTATTATGTATGTCAGTATCTGCAGGCAAGAGGTAGAATCAGGGTTGCTTGGTAGGTTCAATTGCTTTCCATTGAAACTATATATACATATACCAAAAAAAAAATTATAGTAATGTTTATATTATATAATAAGATCAATTCATTTTGAACTCGCTAATTCTAAATCCTGAATTCACTTTTGCAAGTGTTAGTTAGCCTTTTATTTTAGTATAGCGGTGGCAAAATGGATTGAGAAAACAATTATATTATCGACTAAAAATGGATTGAAAAATGAACTTTTTAAAAATGGATTAAAGATGGATAAGATTAATATTATCCACTTAAAAAATAAATAATCACTGGTGTAACATACATATTTGCAAGGACTCAAATTGGAGTTCCTCGCGTTTGAGAAACTAGAATTCTCCCAAAACGTGACCATATTCAAGAAGCCACGCCTGCCTGTTAACCCATTTTCTACCTGTATTAAGTATGAGTTTCTGTCCATTTCTGCATTACCCGTTTCGACCCGCATACATCTGTCCCGACCCGTCCTGCCCATTTGCCACTCCTAATTTAGGGTGATGGTAAAATGCAAATTCAGATGCCTTAGAAATACAGCTTTATGAAGATCAATAGTGTAAAAAAGAACCTGATCAAGGAGGAAGAAAGTCCAGGCTCTAGACACGGTTATGGGACGAGGAACGGTTGCTACTATTGCTGATAGAAGAGAATAACCTGCACAAATGCCATTTGCATGGACCAAGTACCTGCAGCAGATTCAAGATTTGAACCTCATCAGCCATGACTGCAAATTCCTTACAAAATCCACCAACCATCGGCTTCACTTTCACCAAAATTCACACCTTTCTTAGGCAACTAAAACTTTCCTAATTACACACTCAGGTCCATTATAAGGTAATTACAGCTTATATATATGACTAGCATTAATTGGTAACTGTTACCTGAAGGTTCCAAGGTCAGAGTAGGAAAGAGAACCAAAGTCATTAGTTTGGGAATTCTTGAGCATAATAACAAGAGCCACAACACAAAGCCCCATGGGTAACAAACGCAGCACAGTCTCAGCCGTTCGCATACTGCTGCTTCCATTCTCATCTTCAAATTCTTGTGACCCTTTCTGCAGAGGAGTACTTCCGGCCATTTTCTGTCTTGAATCCTCCATCTTTGGAATGAATATTCTACTCTCCTCCTTATTTTGTGTTTTTCTTTACAGTATAGAAATGATTATGGTAAAGGAGAAAGTGAGGGGAGATGTGAATGATGGGTAGGTAGCCACTACTTATTAATAATGGACATAGATAAGGAGTTGAGTAGTTGGGAGGAATTAGATGCGATCAATCAAAGCTTGCCACACTTTTCCATGCAACAAAGGAAATTGTGATGGATAACTATCCTCCTAGCAAGCTACCCTAATTGACCAACTATTTTACTCTCTCTTCATAATTGCGTGTCCCTATCCTGACATCTTTGGGAATAGATTCAAGAATCAAGTTCCTTCTGCATGTACAAGTATGAGCCTTCCAAGAAAACAAAGAAATAAGAATAGGGTCCCAACCCCAAGATCACCAACTTCACGTATTTATTAACTACATTTTTCCCCCTCCGGGGTATTTTAAATGTAATTCGAAATAATTCATTTATTAAGTAAATTACTTAAATCACTAATTAGAAGGATTTTTTGATTAATTATCTTTTATCTCTTCTCATAATGACTTGTAGGCATATAACTTTTATTTATTTTAAATTCAAGATATATTGGTCCAAATAAATATTATGGGCTAGTATATAAATGAATTAATTATATATGTCCAACATATATGGATTAAATAAATAAGTCTTAATCTATTTGACTAGTCCATTTAATTGGGCTAAAGTGATGAGCGCACTTCATAAGCCCAAGATGACATCTTCTTAGAGGTCCAGTTTGGTGCCACATGTCAAATGACGTGGCACGTCAAGTCAAATGAAAGAGTCAATAGGATCATGCCACGTGTCAAAATGACAAGGCATGCCAAGTCATACTGAAAGGCCAATGAAATCGTGCCACGCGTGCAGGTGACATGTTTTGGTCAATCAAATGCGACCATGTCACACTTCAATTTGATTGGTCGAAAAGAGTTTGTTCTTATCATGACTCTTCCCTCCCACAACTATAAACAGGGGTCTTCATGACTCAGAAAAGACACCATAAGTTGTATGAGGTCAAATTTGGCCCTCGACGTCCCCATGATTAACGAGTACACCCAAGAAGCAGACGCCGACAAAAGTGAGGGCACGACCTGGACTTGAGGGTGAAAGCGACATCGCTTAGAGCTTAACATCTTCACTAAGTGGAAGTCACCGGCTTTTGTACTTTTTTGTTATTTTGAGGAAGGTCTCCTACTATATAAAGGGGACCTTCACATTGTAACAAGCATCATGATTATTATCGAATAATACAAGGTCTCTCTCTATCTCCATTTCTCTCTCTGTCTCCTACTATTTCTTCTCTCTTAAGCTAAGATTATTTTCTTTATCTTTAAGATCTAGAACGAAAAATCGTTTATTTAACCTCTAGGTCAGATTATATTTGATTACGATTTACCCTTATCATTTTTTGATTGTTTTCTAAGCTTGCAAAGTATATCGATAGCTTTTGAGCTAAACAATTTGGCGCCATCTTTAGGGATTTCGAGAATCAGAACCGTAGTTTGCACTTAGAGAACAACCGATAAATATTCTCTACACTACACAAACAAAAATGGCTAAAAACAATGCAAAAATTAAAGCAATGGCAGATGTTGCAACCAACATTGATCCTCTCAACGAAGCCGGTGAAGAGGGTGTTTCGATCACAACCCCTAGCACCACAATGAGTAGGGAGATCCCACCTCCCCTACCTGGAGATCTGACGATCATGCGGGAAAAAAGTGTTTCTACATCTGCAACCAAAGAAGTACCCTTGGAGGTCAAAAAGTTACTGGAAGAGTGGCTAACAGGCACCCTTATCGAAAAGTCACCACAAGGCAACATCGAGTGAGCACCAACAGTAGATCTTATCGCCACCATAGTCGAACCTGAAATGGGACGAGCAAATAATATGTCAGGCGAGGTACATACCAACCACGGCACCCTCACAGCCATTCTTAAGAAGATGGAGCAGATGGAAAACGAAAACCGATCACTTCGTGACCAGATGAAGGAACACAAGGAGAGGGTAGACAAAATCCCCGGTGCCCCCAAAGTTGTTGCCAATGCGCGATGTGGGAAAATTTGTTGAACAACCCTACGCTTAGGAGGCTGTCCCATACGCCATTCCGAAGACCTTTAAAATGCCGCCCTACCTAAGAGTATATGACGGAACCACAGATCTCGAGGATCATCTGATCCACTATGTCACGGCTGTAAAGGGTAAAGACCTGTCAAAAGAACAGGTGCCGTCAGTGCTACTGAAAAAGTTCAGTAAGACGCTGACAGGAGGAGCCCTGAATTGGTACTCCCAGCTACCGGCTAAGATCATTTCTACGTTCGAGAAAATGGCGGACAAGTTTGTCACTGCCCATGCAGGAGCAAAGAAAGCATAAGAAAGGGTTAACGATATCTTCGCCGTCCATCAAACCACAGGAGAAGGACTCGGGGACTTCCTAGCCAGGTTTAACAAGGTAAAGATGAGCCTACCCAACCTATCGGAGGCATGGCGGTGGCCGCTTTCCAGAACGAACTAAGCAAAGATGGTTCAAGGGCGACCAAGAAGCTACTAAGCTGTCTTATGAAGTACCCTCCTACCACATGGGAAGAAATCCATAACGCCTACTGTGCCGAGGTAAGAGCAGATGAAGACGACCTCAACGGGCCGACCCAATGGTTAACGACAATACATCCAGAAATTAGAAGGGATCGACGCATTGAGGGACGGCGGGAACAAATTCCGCATCTTAATAAAGACAGCCTTACATCAGATCCTCTCACCCGCCGCCACCGAGACACACAGATGCACTACAACAACATGTCACTCCATTTCGAAATGAAAGAGGTATGCCTCCTTTATTATTCACCCATAACTTTTGCGTGTCTCCTCCAGAGATAGTGTACGCACTGGAGAAGCTGGGCAACAAGGTACAATGACCGACAAGGATGAAATCAGATCCCACCGCAAGGAATCAAAACGTCCTATGTGAGTTCCATCAGGAACGAGTGCACAAAATCGAGGACTGCATAGGCCTACGGCAAGAATTAGTCAGAATGCTAATCAGGGGTACTTGAGGGAACTACTCAGTGACAAAGGGAAAACTAGCTTTGCACGCGGACATGAGCGACCCCATGGGCCGCCAAAGCCGCCTTCCCCAGCACGTACGATTAATATGATCATCGGAGGTGGTGATGACTCAGCAATCAAGCACGTCAAAATAACCACCACGCACAAACTGAAGCGAACCATCGCCTACGAACGGTATGACGACCTCGAAGATAGTATCACCTACGATAAGTCCAATGCCGATGGTTTATCTTTCCCTCACTATGATGCTTTAGTTATCACTTTACATATCGCAGATATAGATGTTAAAAGAATCATGATTGATGATGAAGCTGCGCCTGTATTATCCACCCGAGGATCCTCAAACAAATGGTACTCAAGGACAAGATAATAAAGCGCTGCATAACACTAACTAGTTTCAATAATGCAGTAGAACGAACCTCCAAAGAAATATGCGTACCCGTTTTAGCGGGAGGAGTCATGCTGGAAACAACTTTCCACGCAATGAACCAGGAAACGACATATAACGCCATTATAGGACGCCTATGGGTACACTCCATGCAAGCACTAAGATTTTACCAAATGGTCAACTTCCCTACCCCATGGGGAATATTCAGCATCCAAGGCGAGCAATGCACCGCAAAAGAATGCTAAAAAATAGCACAAGATTGCGTCCACACCAAACAACTTAACGGGGCGAGTGCAGAGGCATAGCAATCAGCTATGTTGGGGACTAAGGTCGACCGAACAAGGGACTCCATTAAAGATCCTGATATCGTAGAGGCCTGTAAGGCAATGGTCGAAGATCTCGACCCAGTACAACTGGACGACGCCGATCCCACAAAGAAAGTCTACATCGGTCACAGCCTCACTGATCCAAGTAAGTATCGTAAGTTTTTAACTAACCATGCAGACCTGTTTGCTTTTCCCATTCATATATGCCAAGGATCCCGCGAGGCATCGCCACTCACAAGCTAAACGTTAACCCGTTACACCCGCCCGTGAGGAAAATGAGGAGGAAATTCAATGTCGCAATAAACAAAGCGGTCAGTGAGGAGGTAGACAAACTACAAGCTAACGGCTCCATCAGGGAATCAAAATATCCCCAATGGGTCGCTAATGTTGTCATGGTCAAAAAGAAAAATGGGAAGTGGAGAACGTACGTGGACTTCACTGACTTAAACAAGGCGTGCCCAAAGGATTCATTCCCACTATCCCATAGCGATCAATTGATCGACGCTACCGCAGGACACAAGTTGCTAAGCTTCCTAGACGCTTTTTGCGGCTACAATCACATCATGATGGCCGAAGAGGACCAGAAAAAAACAACTTTTATCACCCACCAAGGGATATATTGCTACAAGTTGATGCCCTTCAGATTCAAAAATACAGGATCTACGTACCAGAGGCTGGCCACCAAGATGTTCAAAGAACAACTCGGTAAGACCATGGAAGTCTACATCGACGACATGTTGGTAAAATCAGCAAAGAGAGAAGACCACATCAACCACTTGAATGAAGCCTTTGAGATATTGAGGAGATACGTAATGAAGATGAACCTTGAGAAGTGCGCCTTCGGCGTGTCCTCAGGGAAATTCTTAGGATCTCTCATATCACAACGAGGCATCGAGGTCAACCCAGACCAGATCAAGGGGATAGACACAATACCTGAGGTGTTGAATAGCAAAAAACAGGTACAAAAGCTAACAAGGTGGATAGCCGCTCTATCCAGATTCATCTCGCGGTCCTCCAATAGGTGTCATAAATTTTTCTACGTGGTGAAAAAAGACCAAGGGTTACAGTGGAATGAGGAGTGCATCGAAGCATTGAGAAATATGAAAGCGTACCTATCCTTACCGCCCCTGCTAGTCAATGCGAGCCCATGTGAACCCCTGCTGGTATATCTGGCCGTATCTGAGATTGCTATTACCACAGTCCTGGTACACAAAAACAAAGGTATACAATCTACTATTTATTACGTTAGCGAAATACTAGTGGATGACGAAACACGGTATCCACACCTTGAAAAATTAGCTCTGGCATTGGTCGTGGCTTCACGGAAGCTCTAACCTTATTTTCAATGCCACCCCATAAAGGTGGTAACGACCTTCTCATTGAGAAGCGTCCTACACAAGCCTGAATTATCAGGCCGGCTTGCCAGATGGGCCATTGAGCTCAGCAAACACGACATCTCGTACCTCCCAAGAACCGCTATCAAGTTGCAAGTACTTGCCGATTTTATAGCGGATTTCCGCACAGAAATCCTGCAAGGGGAAGAACTTGAGACACAACGTGTCTCCTCCAATACCGACTTATGGACTGTCTATACTAACGAAGCCTCCAATGCATCGGGATCGTGACTGGGACTCGTCCTCGAGGTTCCCACGGGCAAAATGATTTTCCAGTCCATACGATTCCCCAAAATGACTAACAATAAGGCCGAGTACGAGGCCATAATTGCAGGTATGAAACTAGCCATCAAGTATGGAGCTCGACAAATCATCCTCCATTGCGACTCAGCTTGTGGTAAATCAGGTTGCTGGGACTTACCAAATAAAAGAACAAAGGCTGCAGAAATACCAGTCAAAAATCCATAGGTTGATGGACGAGTTCGACGAGTGCCGCCTCGAGCAAATTTTGAGGGCACAGAACGTCGAAGCAGACAGCCTAGAAAAACTTGCCACGTCCACTAAAACGTTTCACAAAGAAAGCGTGGTCACCCTCCTCCATTCAGCCATCGACCATACTGAGGTATGCTCTTTAAATCTGACTTGGGACTGGTGCAACCAATTTTATCCTACTTTTAGGATGGACACGCTGCCACTCGACAAAAAATAGGCAAAGAAACTCCGCGTACAAGCTGCCCGATATTGTCTGATAAACAACTTCCTCTACAAAAGGACGTTTGGTGGGCCCTTGGCCAAGTGTCTAGGGCCGCACCAAACGAGGCTAGTGCTCGAAGAAGTGCATGAGGGTCACTGCGGTGCCAATATAGGTAACCGCGTCCTCGTACGATGCCTCATACAGGCCGGCTACTACTGGCCTACCATGAAAAAGAAAGCAGTGGAATACGTTCGCTGGTGCGAATATGTCCAAAAATATGCCCCCATGATACACCAACCAGGAGAACCTCTCCACTCGGTCACATCCCCATGGCCCTTCATCAAATGGGGAATGGACATAATCGGACCCCTCCCCGCGTGACGAGGAAAGGTTTGGTTTCTACAAGTTTTAACTGACTATTTCTCCAAGTGGGTGGAAGTAGGTGCGTACGCTCAAATACGCGAACAAGAGGTCATCGCCTTCATATAGAAAAATATTATACGCCGCTGTATCCCCAAGGAAATCAGCTGCGACAACGGACGACAGTTCGTCGGTCAAAAAACTCAAAAATTCTTTTAAAAATGGCATATCAAGCAAATACTCTCAACGCCATACCATCCCACCACCAATGGCCAAGAAGAGTCCTCCAACAAGGCAGTACTGAATATACTAAAAAAGAAACTCGAGGGAGCCAAAGGGCTATGGCCCGGGCTACTGCCAGAAGTATTATGGGTCCATCGGACCACACCCAAATCCAGCACAGGGGAAACACCATACTCATTGGTCTACGAAATCGACGCGGTCATACTAGTTGAGGTCGGTAAACTAAGCTTGAGGTACTCGCAAGCAGAACTGAAAATGACATGAACAGACTCCAAGACCACGACGAAGCTGAGGAAATGAGAGAAATGGCCCACATCAGAATGGTGGCCCAGAAACAACAGGTCGAAATAAACTACAACAAGAGGTCAGAGATAAGATCACTCAAGGAGGGAGACTATATGCTCAAAGCCAAGACATTGGCATCCAAAGACCCAAATGAAGGAAAACTGGGCACGAATTCGGACGGACCCTACAAAATCATAGCAGCAACAAACAAAGGAGCTTTCCAGTTGGATACAATGGAAGGGAAAATGCTACAAAACAGTTGGAACGTCGCCAACCTCAAGTATTTCCATTTCTGAAAGGCGTTTCCTGAGTCGCACTCTTTTTCCATTACCCGTTTTGTCCCAATTGGGTTTTCTCGGGAGGTTTTTAACGAGGCGGTAGAGAGGACACCTGGATATATTTGCGGAATAGGTTTATCATACTAACCTCTCCATATGCTCTCCAGGCTGACATGATAAAGGGACTGGACTAGCATGATCTCCAATGTATAAATGGCTACGGCCATCTCCAATGTATAAACGACTACGGCCATCTCCAATATATAAATGACTACGACCATCTCCAATGTATAAACAGATACGGCCATTCCTAATGTATAAACGGCTACAGCCATCTCCATGGTATAATTGGCTACGATCACCTCCAACGCGCAAGAGGCTAAGGCCATTGCCACCAACAGTCGACCCAATTCGACTACGGCAAGAAAGTGATTCGACGATAGTCGAAGTCACCCATATGGCCAAGGCCATCAACAAGTTGCGACCAAGGTCATCAACTCAATTCTAGCCAAGGCCATCCAATTCATCATGGCTAAGGCCATCACCGCCAACAATTGACCCAATTCGACTACGGCAAGCAAGTAATTCGACGACATTCGAAGTCACCCATATGGCCAAGGCCATCAACAAGTTATTACCAAGGTCATCAACTTAATTCTGGCCAAGGCCTTCGAATTCATCTTGGCTAAGGCCATCGCTGCCAACAGTCGACCCAGTTCGACTACGGCAAGCAAGTGATTCAACGACAGTCGAAGTCACCCATATGGCCAAGGCCATCAACAAGTTGTGACCAAGGTCATCAAATTAATTCTAGCCAAGGCCATTGAATTCATCATGGCTAAGTCCATCATCGCCAACAGTCGATCAAATTCGACTACGGCAAGCAGGTGATCTGACGACAGTCGAAATAAACCATATGGCCAAGGCCATCAACAAGCCGTGACCAAAGGTCATCAACTTAACTCTGGCCAAGGCCATCGCCGTCACACATCGACCCAGATCGACCACGGCAAATAAGCGAATGACTCGACGACAGCCGAAGTCACACTCATGGCTAAGGCCGTCAAAATTATACGGATAAGGCCTCGTTTGATTGCTGCATAAAGCACGTGAACGTAAAGTAAAAAAGCAATAAAAGTCTAACTAGTAAATGAGAACCTGCTCTACAGAGACAAGACACCAAAAAATAAGAAAGCAAAGGAAAAATTAGCAGAAAGCTATACTTTATTGTCTCCAAAAATTATACATGTACATTCGACCCGAAAAAGGGCCCCAGTTACAACAAAAATATATATATACACAAGCCCTAAGAGCCTTCGCTGCTTCGTCCACCATGCCCTGCTTGCCCGCCATTTGGTCCGTTGTTGACCCCAGGAGGATAAGCCTAAGAAATCCAAGAGCTGGACTCTAGACGGTTGATGTCTTCAGAGATACAACCTGTTCTATCGGGGGAATCAGAGCAATAACCACAAGCAGCACGAGCGACACGGGCTAAGCGCCTTTGTTCCTAGACCTCCACCTCAGTGGCTAAACCAGCAGAGAAATACTCCTCTAGCATGACTAATCTAGCCTCATCATACACCCACATTTCACGATGTGCATCATCTTCGGGCTTTAATAAAGAGGCCCGCTCAAGGGTCTCAACTTCAACCACCTTTGCGTCGAGCTCAAAAGTTAAAGCGGCGACTCTGGCCTGCAACTGAGCCGCCTCCGCTGCTACCCCACGATTTATCTATAGTTCCTCCTCTTTTGAATGAAGAAGAGTCTCCAGGTCGATGTTTCGAGCCAAAGCAGCCATCAAATTCTTGTCGACCTCCTCCAACTTGGCTACCCTACTCTTCAATAGAGCTTTCGATTGTTCAAGACCCTCACAGAACACCCGAAACTGAGGGTCTTGCTTGAGCATATCTGCCAGCGCCTGATGCTTGGCACGACACTCCTTGTACTTCTTCGCCATTTTGTTTAAGGTGGCCTCCTTCTTTTGCTCATGCCGCCTCCACTCCACCTCCAAGACAAGGGTCTGAAAAGAAGAGGAAATACAAGTCAGTACATACCAAAGTCGCCTTAATGACCCATAAAAGAAAAAATGAAAGCTACCTGCAAAGCTACATCGACGACCCTCTTAGAAAAATCCCTGTTACTAACGCCCTTCAGCGTTTCACGCTTCACAGCCGTGCATAACAAGGTCATTTTCGCTGTGGCTTGCTCGCTGTTTTCTAACAAGTTATACCCGCCTGGGATCACGATTAGGCGGGTAGACTTGCCCGCTGCATCTCCAAGAGCGGCCTTAGAGCCCGTCCTCTCAATTTCTATGTCCACTTCCCCAACTGCAGAGGACGACCCGTCCTCTGGGACGTAGCTGAACTGGGAACGGCAGCGATTGTCCTTCGGGGAGACAACCTCCCTGAACGAATGGCCTCGGCTATTAAAAGTAGTCTTGGATCTCGACGGGGCTCACTAGGCCTCACTTCCTCGGTCGCAATCCCCTTACCGGTAATCAACCTCCACCTCTTTCTCTCTAGCGACTCTTCGCCTTCAAAAGCCTCCTCCACCGGTGTGGCCTCAGGAACCATCACAGGAACACCCTCAACTGTCGACATTGGCACAACTTCAGGAGCCAACTCAGAGGCTGCCACCGGCGCAGCCCCCTGCTGGGAGCCCGCATGAGCGATATCACTGGGCGAGCTGCATGGCACGACTTTATCTTCTGAATCGACCTCCACCCTAGACGGGGCAACTACGGTCTTCTTCTTTCTAGAAAAACCTTACTTGCCAACACGAATGAGTCAGGTAATGGGAATTTAAGAGGCTTTCAAAACTGAAGCCAAAATAAAAAAACTACCTGGCGGGCCGTACTGATTACGGAACGCATGCCAAGTATGACACTCCTCCGCGTATGGTATCACCCATCCACCCACAATCTAATATCTTTGACGGGCCGGGGTGGAGAGGCCGCCACTACAAAAAAGAGAAAAACAAGTCACAACGGCTAAAAAGTCAGAACCGCAATTGATCACGAAATTAACACAAGGATACTTACATTCTGTGTTCCACTTCTCTGGGAACCCTTCAGGATCAGACACCAGGTGCTCCATCCTAATGTAGAAATACCTTTTTCCAGAAGGTGCGATTGATCTTATCGTCAAACTTCACTACAAAGCTCTTCGTACCACGACTCTTCGAATGGAGCATGGTACCGCTCAAGTAACTAGGGTTGAACATCTGCAGGAGATGATGAATCGAGACCACGCTCCTCGCCCTGGCCGCGTATGTAGTAAGGATTCTACACACCTTCAATGTATAGGGCGTGAGCTGGGCCGAACACACCCTATTAAAGCGGTATAACTCCTCCGCTATAGGGTTGAACGGTAGGGTGTATCCGATCTTACACGGATACTCGTAAAAGGTACAAAGCCTAGTCTTATGCACATTGGCATAGTATGTCCCAGCATGAACCATTTCTACATGGCCCGAAATATCGTACGTTGATTGAAGGTTTTCTTAGTGGGATTGCAATAGTTCACTGTGCTACCAAGAAATAAATGCACTCTTCATTTTCAAATCACTTTGAATGTGCATCTATTTTGGAAGCACATATCCACAGAGAGGGGAACAAGCGCCTTTTCGATCTCCTCCTCTTTGCCGCCAGAAGAGGGCGGAACCCTAGATGGCGAGGTACCTTGCTTCTCTTGCTACTTTTGGTTTTTTGCCATATGAACTGATTTTGAAATACTGGTCACAGGAAATACAACCACATAGAAACAGGAAAGATCTCAATCAAGATATTGAGAGAAAAAGAGCAAGACAGAAAAGGGAATAAGAAAGTATTCTCAAAGGTTCAAAAGAAGAACCAGTTTGAACCTATCTCCTATTTATAGGAAAAAGTTACATGGAAATAAAAAAGGAATGATCAGAACAGGTGCGGGAAACCAAAACGTCACATCACCAACTGAACTACCTCGGGAACAAAAGTAATAATCATGCATGCGACTAATGATGTTATTCCAAAAAGAGATCATACGTCAACTTCAACTGTGTCATGCGTTTTTCTCTCGTTCGTGCTAATGTCCAAGGATGTGGCCAAATTCTCTTAGGACGATGCTTGTGAATCCGTCCATTTAAAGGCGTCCATCGAGAACATCTCCAGCAAATGGAGGTACTAACTGTATGGGGTCAAATTTGTCCCTCAACGTCCCCATGATTAATGGGCGCACCCAATAAGCAGACACCGACCAAAGTGAGGGCACGACCTGGATGTGAGGGTGAGAGCGACGTCGTTTAGAGATTGACATCTTCAGTAAGTGAAAACTACCAACTTTTGCACTTTTTTAATTATTTCAAGGAAGGTCTCCTACTATATAAATGGGACCTTCATATTGTAACAAGCATCATACAACTTCTCTATCTCTCTCTCTGTCTCTCTCTCTCTGTCTCCTACTATTACTTCTCTCTTAAGTTAAGATTATTTTCTTTATCTTTGCAATATAGAACAACAAAATCGTTTATCTAACCTCTAGGTCATATTATATTTGATTACGATTTTCCCTTATCATTTTTTGATTTTTTTCTAAGCTTGCAAAGTATATCGATAACTTTTGAGCTAAACAGAAGTTATAACAAGAAGCAAGAAAGAGCTCGTGGATCAAACCCTTCAGATTACTCCACAAATTTTAAGCTTCAAGTTCAATTTCAAGAAATCAAGTTCAAGCTCAAGAACGAAGAACAAATCAAGTTCAAGCTCAAGAACAAAGAAGAAATCAAGTTCAAGCTCAAGAACGAAGACCAAATCAAGTTCAAGTCCAAGCAATCAAGCTCAAGCTCAAGAACAAGATCATCGTTCTTGACAACAAACATAGATTCAAGATCAAGCTCAAAGGCCATTGAATTTATTTACTATTGGAAAGAAGAATAAGAGAAATCATAGAGATTGTAATACTCAAATACTCGAAATTAAATATTACAGTTGTTGCGATATTTTTTTGTCTTGATTTTATTTTTTCGATGAAAATTTATTGTGTACATGACTAATAAATGTTGAGAGAGTTTTCTTTAAAAAAATAAGTATACCATTTACATGGAGCAATGTAGATTTGGATCCAATTAAATTTGTTTCGCTGAAATGGCATTTAAAATGGACTGACGTTGTAGTTTTTTACATCAATGTCATAAGATTTAACTCTTGTAATGAAAAAAATAGTTTTGTTTGACTCAAAATGTATTAACGTCTTTTTGAACAAAAAAATCAGAGATGAAGAGGAAAATCGTAGCAGAAGACAATAAACTCTAGAATAATAGTAATAGAGCGAAAAGAGTTGCAAAGTTTCTTTTCCTTCAAGGTAGATAAGTTTTTTTTCTCCACCCCCCTCTCCCCCTCTCCAATTACAAGATTTTCGATCCTCTTGTATACTAGAGAGAACCCCTCTTAGTTGTAAAGACAAAAATATAAAGAACCTTTTAGGGAATATTCTTAATATCCCTTAAGGGACTTACTCTAGCTACTGCAATGGTCGAACTGTTACTTTTTTTGCTCTAAGGTCGTATTCCTTGGGGCGTCGACCCGGTAATACGCGGTCATTCGTCGTGCTTGTTGTAGGTCGTGGTTGATTAAATTTGAATCCATACAAGGTTAACTACATACATATATATATATATATATATATATATATATATATATATATATATATATATACATACATACATACATACATACATACATACATACATACATACATACATACATACATACATACATACATACATACATACATACATACATACATACATACATACATATATATTTGTTCAGCAATTTTACATCTAGGAGATAAAGTATAAAGAGGTCTATAAACAATTCTAGTACAAATACACATAACTTCTGTTCCGGGTAAATAATCATATCCATTAATCTTAATATTCAAAATTAATGATTGTAATATATTCACATCAGTTAGAGCAATATTTAAATTCGGATAAGCATTAAAATAAATTGCACCATAAGCCAAGGTTGATTGTATATATATATTACACTATTTTAAAAAGGCAAAATTGGGATTCACCCGGGGCTCATCCTTGGGCGAAGCACTCACCCCTGGGCCTATGCGTGAGGTTTAGTTCCGTGAGCCTTACGCCTCGGTCACGTCCAACGTCCATTGTACTGGGCTCGCCTAATAGAACTTTATGCAATTGTGTGTCATACATACATATATATACATACATATATATACATACATATATATATACATACATATATATATATATATATATATATATATACATACATACATATATATATATACACACACATATATATTACACTATTTTAAAAAGGCAAAATTGGATTCACCCGAGGCTCATCCTTGGGCGAAGCACTCACCCCTGGGCCTATGTGTGAGGTTTAGTTCCGTGAGACTTACGCCTCGGACACGTCCAACGTCCATAGTACTGGGCTCGCCTAATAGAAGTTTATGCAATTGTGTGTAACTAACCTTGTAAATCCTCAAATTTTCTTAATAAATTGTTGATTATTTAAAATTACATTTTTCCTAATCATAAATTATTAAGTTGAGAGTATTTTATGTTATAGTTAAAATAATAATTATTGGATGTTATCCACTAATACTGTAGGATAGTAGATTTTAAATAAATCTTTCATTTAAAAGTATCTATTTATTAACTTTTGTTATGTCTTTATTATATTAGTCCATATTTTTTATAATCATTTTCCGAAATATTATTTTTTTACGTTTATAAGAAACAATACTTATTAATTTAACAGCTCAATATTAGCTAGAACTATATAGAAATAATTAGTTATCATAATATCGTATGGTGAATTATGTATCAATTTATTAATTTGTTGAAACTTAAAAAAAGGTGCTACAGAATTATATTTAAAATTTGAATTATATTTTTATATAAATTCTCTTTAAATAGAAAACATATCAGGTAAAAGGAGTATTTAAAAAAAAATAATTATAATATCGAAATTCTTTCAAGATTCATTGTTCCTTATAAGAGACAGTATAAGATTTCGCGTCGATATATTACTTTTGATGTTTGAGTTGTAATGACGTTGCAGTTAATGCATATTATGATATATGTCATACTTTTTATATTATTCATAGTTGAATTATAATTTATAAATATTTTAAATAGATTATTTATTATAATTTTATGATTTTAATGTAATATTTATAATTATTTTTATTTGATACTATCTTAAAATTCTCGATTAGTAAAATTTAAAGATCTGTAGGACTTATATGTCTCAGGACTTGTGCCTCGCTTCGTCAGAGGTAAAAAGCCCCGCCTTTTAAAACATTGATTTTACAAACTTCATTTTTATAGACAATATCTAATCCCTCTCTCTTTCACCATATGACAAGTTTCATGAAAGGTGTATTATGTAAGCTACTGAAATGACACTCTAATTATATTTTGGGGCCAAAGTAAAATTTTTCGGTTGCTTTTGTTTTTGATATATAAATATAAAAAAATTATATTTGCAATTTTGATAAAATAAACAAAAAGCTGAATGATCATCACTAAAATTGGGTCCGGAACCTATATATTGGTTTTTTTTTTTTTTTACTCAAAACATAGAAACATGTCTTTGCAATATATGATTTATATAGTATAAGTGATAGGAAAGATCTAGGGGTGCATATAAAACTAATGGAGAAACAAATCAAGGAACCATGGTTATTGATGGGGATTTCAATTCAATTCTGGGAGATAATAGAATGCAAGGCAGGGATGTACTGGATAGTGAAACTAAATATATCAGAGAAGTAGTAGAGGAGTGTAATTTGACTGAACTATCTACTATAGGAAGATCATATACATGGACTGACAACTATGTTTATAGTAGGATTGATATAGCTTTAGCGAATGACAAATGGATGCTAACCATGCCTTCTAATCAAGTGCATGTCATGAATCTTTTGTTCTCTGATCATTCACCACTGGGGATTGAAATAGCAGTGGAAAGGGATGGCAAGAGGAGATCTTTCAAGTTCTATAATTGTATGGAAGATCACACTGAGTTTGAGAAGATAGTGGAATCCAACTGGAAATAGAAAGCTTGGACAATGGAAGATATATGGCAGAAATTGAAGTGTGTGAAAACAGGGATGAAGCAGCTAAATAATAAGGAATTCATAAATGTCAAGCAGAAGATTAAAAGTACAATAGAGGAGCAAGGAAAAGTGACAGATCATACTGCACAAGCAATGCTATTTGAAAGGGAAAAAGAGTTGCTACAGCAGCTGGAGAAATGGGATAGAATTGAGGAGTCTATATATCAGCAGAATTCAAGAATGCAATGGCTTAAACTGGGGGATGCAAATACTGCCTATTTCTTTGAAAGTATGAAAGGAAGGAAGGCACAAAATCAAATTACAAAGCTCATTGATAGTAAGGGTAACACCTTAACAGACTGTAATGAGATTGAAACTGAAGTAGTAAACTTTTACAAAGGATTGTTGGGTTCTACATGTGGAAGCTTACCTGCCATACACCCTGGGACAGCAAAGAATGGGCCTTGTTTAAATAGGAAGCAACAACTGGAGCTTGTAATACCTTTTACAAGTGAGGATGTGCATGAAGCTCTCAATAGAATAGACGATGTGAAGGCCCCTGGGGGAGATGGGTTCAATGCATACTTTTCCAAAAAGACATGGAATCTGAATAGAGATGAGATAACAAAAGCAGTCTTAAAGTTTTTTAGCACTGGGAAGATGTTCAAGCCAATATAAACTGCACAACTGTAACACTTATTCCCAAAGTAAATAACCCAACTTCAATCAAAGAATTCCGACCAATTTCTTGCTACACTATCCTATACATGATCATATCAAAAATGATAACAAGCAGGCTGAGGAGAGTCATGAACACACTGGTAGATGAAATCCAAGAAGCTTTTGTTCCTGAGAGAGGGTTGATGGATAATGTCTTACTCAGTCATGAATTGATAAAAGGATATGGGAGGAAAGGAGTCTCGCCTAGATGCATGATCAATATTGACATGTAGAAGCCATATGACTCATTGGAATGGAGGTATTTGGAGCAGGTATTTGGTGGTCTATGTTTTCCTAAAGAATTTGTAGGTTGGGTTATTAGTATATTAAAACAGTGCCATATTCTATCATTATAAATGGCAGTCCTACTGTTCCTTTCAATTCTAAAAGACGGGTGAGACAAGGAGATCCTATGTCTCCTTTGCTAGTTGTTTTAGCAATGGAGTACTTAACCAGAAGCTTGAAGAACTTGAAAGAGCAGCCTGATTTCAACTATCTTCCAAGATGTGAAAGATTGATTGTTGATGACTTGTTGCTGTTCTGAAGGGGAGATAGGATGTATGTGCAAATGCTTTATAACTACTTCAATAGTTTCTCACGTGCTTCAGGATTAGTGGCAAATCAAACAAAAGCAGCATTTATTTTGCAGGTGTTCCAAGTGTAATACAACAGGAAATTACTCAATTCAATGGCTTTAGCATAGGAGAGCTACCATTTTGATAACTGGGGTGCCACTAAGTTCAAAAAAACTATGAATAAGCCAATGTCAACCATTAATTGAAAAAATTCTAGGGAGGATTAAAAAGTGGACAGTGAAGTTCTTGAGTTATGCAGGAAGACTACAACTAATCAAGAGTGTGTTGATTGCTATACAATCTTTCTGGTCACAGATCTTTCCTTTTCCAAAGAAGATCATTCAGCAGGTGGAAGCAATCTGTAGGAAATTCCTATGGACTGGTGATACTAATCCAAGCAAGAAGGCTTTAGTGGCATGGGACATGTTATGCAGGCCTAAAACTAAAGGAGGATTTAATATCACTGATCTAAGTACATGGAATAGGGCAGCCTTACTGAAACACCTATGGAACTTAGGAAAGAAGAAAGATAAACTCTGGATTAAATGAGTGCATTCATACTATATTAAATGAATGGAGACATGGGAAGTGGAGGCCAAACAAGCTTCCTGGATAATAAGAAAGATACTACATGCAGGGAAATACTTGATTGAAGTAGCGCTGGACATAGGGAGAGCAGTGCAAGCAGAATCATACTTCATAAGAGAAATGTACAAGCAGTTAAGAGGTGAATTCCTGAAGGTGAGTTGGAGTCAAATACTGTGCAACAACACAAGTTGTCCTAAATGGAAGTTTATTTGTACCTAGCAATGCAGGAGAAGCTGTACCCAAAAGACAGGCTAATAGGATGGGGAATGCAAATAAACTCAGATTGTCCACTATGTGAAAATGAGATGGAAAGTCACATACACATATTTTTTACATGCAGATTCTCAGATGAGGTGTGGAGAAGATTACAAAAATGGATGAACGTTACCAAAGAACCAAAAGGATGGGGAAGGAGATCAAATGGGCATCAGAACAGGTGAAAGGAAAGGGAGACAAAACTGTACTGTACAGGCTATGTCTAACTGGAGCAGTATACCATATATAGCTAGAAAGGAACAGGCGACTCTTTCAGAAGATTAAGAGAAGTAGTGTAGATATAGCTAGACAAGTAGCTAGAGACATACATTGTATAGGATATAGTAAAAGTAGATTGGGGATTTGTCTGCAGAATCTCAACTTCTATCCTTAGAGTAGACAAGGAGTAGAGAGGTTGCTAATTTTGGGGCTGCATGTCCAAACTTAGGGGTTACTCATGTATATATTTACTTGGTAATAAAGAAAGTTAACTACCAAAAAAAATACCATTCTATATATAACGTATAAACACAATACGCTATACATTCACGGTCACAGCTGCTGTTCAATATTGCGTGTTGTCTTCATACGCTATACATATAGCGTACTACATGAAAACGCTATCCTCTGACTTAGACCCCACCAATAGGTGAACTGAAAAGTTCAATTATTTAAGTGTATAGCGTGTTGTTACAAGACGTTATTTGTAGAAAAATTTCAATATCCCGGACTAGTCATTTCCTATATAAAGTGGTTAAAACATTAGGAAAATTCGTACACATACAATTCTAACTCCCTTCAAAATTTCTTGTTGTTAATTTCTGAAGCATTTTTTTGTAATGTTTGAAGAGCGTAGAATAAGAGTTTTATTATATTGGGGGAGTGAGGTTGTGACGGAGAATAACTCTGTGAGGTATAGTTTATCTCCATAGAGTCATGTTAAATTGCCTCTTAGTATGGAGTATAATAAATAAGTATCGTTAATAAGTAAAAAAATGAGTGAGAGGAGGCATTCGGTGACACTTAAAGCAACCAGAAGATATCCGTATTCCGTCACTCCGGAAGGGGCTGCTTTTTACTCGAAATTAAACATCTACGATGATGAAACTTTGAGGGATTTTTTGAGGACTCTGGATGAATACCGAAAATATCTTGTTATAAGTATGTTGGATATGTATGTCAAGGTTGAAGACGTTCAATAAGGTGGCCGAACTGGTTCCGGATAACCACCAGTCATCGGCTAGCTATTCTGGAGGAGTTTTTGCTGGACAGGTTCCGGATGAAAGAGTTTCCCTTGATTTAAACTTATCCCCGCCTGCTATACATGATTCACAAGAGGAGTGGTAAGCTTTAATTCTCCTTATTGTTACGATATACATTTTTGTAATAGAGAGTTTCTATTAACGCTTATATATTTAACAGGGGTACAGGCCGGATTTGAATTTTACAAGTTATCAACCCGAGCATAGTTTTGGTGGTCCATCCTGGAGCCATCACCTACATGAAAATGTCCATCATGAAATTTCATCACATTACAACTTATAAATAAAGTGATACGGCTAAATGAAAAGTATTTTCTAAATTCAGCATCTTATTAATTTGTTGATTGTACAATGAAAACGAGGATGTTGAAGCAAATGTACTCACTCAATTGTCCTAACACGAAGTATTGAATCGGTATATGGAAGATGCACAGAGTGAGGAAGAGAACAATTATTACGACAACAATGCTGATGAATCTAGAGACGAGAAACCCTTTGCTCGTGAGGATGGTGATGAGAAGGATGATGAGGAAGGACTTGATTTGAAGAGAGAGTATGCTCCATCCCACCCCCATACGAAGAGTGTATGAGTCCCAAGTGTCGTTTCATTCAATGGAGGTTCCTTACCTTGATAACTTGCCAAATATGCTGGATGTGGAAGCTCTCACAAGGGATTTTGATAAAATTCGGACAGCAATGTGGGATGAATATAAACTAATGGTGCTGGAAAAGGGCATGCTTTTTCGTGATAAAGGGCGCCTAAGCAGGACTTGTAAAATGAAGAACATAAAAGAGTGTAGTGAGATGACGGTATGGGAGTGCGCCCGGCGTATGGAACGTACCAACTACCAGACTGATGAATAGGGTTCCCGATAAAAAGTCGGGTGACGTGCCGGTACCAGGACATATACCTCTGAATATCCACCTCCTGGTCCCAAGTAGGTGCGGGCGGAATCATCTACTCTCGAATGTCCCAACTCTAGATCTGCCCGACTAACCATGCCACAAATATGTCGTCCACCTGACTATGATCATCCCTCTGATAATACATAGGCTCCCATATAGGCCCCCTGGGTTATAGTGCGGGCGACCAAACTGCCGGAGTACCCGCTTCGAGGCATGATACTCCATGATGTCGAGGCATATGAGTGGGGAAGAAGTACTCCAAATATCTCAGCCCGCCAAGCAATAAGGTGGCAGGGAAGCTATCAAATCCTCGCTATACGGCGTCCAGATGAACTGTCAAATAAGAACATGAAACGTGAGTATGCGCAACACTAAGTTAATCTACACAAGGTAAGTTTAGGTACATATTTACCTGTGCGCCCTCCAGCATATCCAACATATCCCTGCAGAAGGGGAGATTATGATGAGCATCACACTCTCGTAAAAGTCGGCGGCGGAGAACCCACCTCCTGGCTAGAGGGAGAAACGGAGGTGCTTCGTTAAGAGGTAATTATGGTCGCGGTGGCTGAAGCTGCAAGAACCGCTCCCAGGCCCAAACCTAACATACAAAGTTGATGTAATGTTTAAGATAAAGTCTTTTTAGGTAGAGTTGGAAATGATGAACACTTTATTTGAATATGTTGTCACCTGTAGAAGCGGCATAAAACCACAAATACCTCTCTAACTGCCCATGCTCGCCCGGCACATCTGCCTATACATGTAGCCGAGAACAACAACACCCAGCTGTAATAGGGTAACTCATCCAGCAACTGAAGATAATGCAAAATCTAAGGCTGACTAGGTTTCCCGAAGTGTTCGAGAACAAGACCTCTCCAAATAGAAAAAGCGACAACAACCTCGTATAATTGGTGATATGTTGCTCCTCTATATCATCGGTGATGTTGGGGTGGAATAGCTCCAGGTGTTGTCTAATAGGGGTCAAAGCCAACCGACTAGCACCCAACCATACATCCTCATCCTCTGGCCTGAAATCTGTGAGCTATTGTAGGATGTCCAAATAATGACCATGTGTCATATATCTCATAGCAGCAAGTAGTGAAACAGACATGCCATCAACGGGCAAGCCATATAAAACCTCAACGTACTGTAGCGTGATGGTAGCCTCACCAATGGGCAGATGAAAAATATGTGTCTCGGGCCGCCACCGCTCAATCAACGCCGTGATCAACGACCAGTCAACCTGCATCCGGCCTATCTCAATAATCCTATAAAATCTCGTGTCCTGGAGGCAACAAAGTACGCGCTCGTGGAGAGCTCTCTCATGAAGAAAATCCCACAGGTCGTCCACTCTCCTAGCGCGGAGAGTCTGGGAAAGTAACTGTCCCTCCCATATATGGAGGACCTATGATCGCCCTGAAGCTCTAATAGCTCACGAGAGTAAGGGCCGAAATGTATAGGCGCGCCCATGTTGTCAACTCTAATTTAAATAACATTAATTGAATGTTAATTATTTAATTTTATAAAGTATATTAACAATTGGGTTCCAGACTCGATAATTGAGGCCTATTAGCACCAAACTATCATGCATATTTATGTGTGTCAACTTCAATTTTTTAATAATTTTGTGTGTATTTGTTTTATAATTTAAGTTCTAAATTTTTTATTATTTAATTTTATAAAGTATGTATAAAATTCTAATATTTAATTATTTAAATTCTAAATTCGTATAAATTATATATTTTCATCTATCGTTCTAAGAAATAGTTAAACTACAAGAATTCTACGCTAAAATACTATACAGTTTACTATGCTAAAAGTTTGTACATTTTGCTATGCTAATAATTAAATAAAATATAAACAACATATACATTTTAATCATATAACAATACTAGTTTCGCAAATAAATAACTAAAACAATAATAGTTTCGCAAATAAAACACATATGACATGAAAATACTAATATCTAAATCCGGATAAATATAATACACGAGTTTTGCAAATAAAACATAAAAGGGCATGAAAATACATTCAATAGGTAGTTATACATTATTATACAACTTTTGACATAAAATAAATCGAAATACCTCGATATTATGAGTATATTGTGCGAAACTTTGAAGATGAAGGAGTTAAATTACAAGGCCGGAATGCTCTACTACGATGTAGGACCCACTTCCTTAACCTTTTGTGTGACGAGAAGGGCCCGCAATTTTTTTTATAAAAAAATGGCCAGTGAGAGGGGGGGGGGGGTAGAGAAGAAAGGAAATTTAAAATAGAGGAAGAGTTCTGTCGAGAAAGATGAAGACGGGATAATATAAGGGGTATATCGTATAAATGAGAAACACTATACATACGTATACTTTGAAAATGCTATACGCAAAAGTCAAATCATCTGACAGGTATAGCGTATAAATGGAACATGCTTTACTTTAAAGGTACCGTTATTGTCAATATATAGCGTATTCAATTTATACGTTATATATAGAATGATATTTTTTTTTAAAAAGACCCGTTTTTGTGTTTTGAATCAAAAGAAATACGCCCTCCGATCCAAAATAAGTGACTTTTTGGCCTTTTTCTTGTGGTCTAAAATAAGTGATTTTTTCAGATTTCAAAAGCGCATTAATTATTTTTTTTCTACAATGTCTTTGGAGTAAATGATGTTGGAATATGTGTTAGGAGTGTTTATATGAGATAATAAAGGTTAATATGGTCAATCCATTGTTAATTAATGCTAAAAGGTGAATTTTTTAATTTGTGTGAAAATATTCAATAAATTACTTATTTTAAACCGAAGGAAGTAATATTTAGGTTCCGGGCTCCACTAAAATTAACATGTCGCATGCATGCATAATGGGTACGAAGTAAACATGTTCCAATGTGACCAGAGAGCGGGTAGTGACTTGGCAATTCCAAACTTCTTGTGAGTTGTGCTACAAAAAAATTTGCTCCCTCTGTCTCGTGTTGGGTTTTTCTTTTATATGTTCCTTAAAAAATATTAATTAAGAAAGAAATTAAATTAAAGGCAGATTTAAATTTTATAAATATGAGTGTACCACTAACAAAAAAAGAATAATAAATGGGAATTGATCCAGATTCTTTAGGTGAATAATCTAATATTCAACGAAGTGCACCATTCAATTTATTTGGAGCATGAATGCCAACATATAATATAAGATAAATTCTAAAAAATATATACATAAAATACCTAATTTGACAGAAAGACGATGGGTTCACGTGCCCCATAATTTGGGGTATACATCCACCTCTAGATTAGATTATTGTACCCTTATTTATATACTAAGATATACTTTATCTTCATTGAATATTTATTCTATTTATGTGTTATCTCTATCTTCAAGAGCAATATATACTAAAGGTAAAAAAGAAAAAAATAATTAATTTTATCTTAAACTTCTAAAATAATAAATAATTTAAAATAATTATTTTTAATAACCTTACTTATTAATATGAGATGGAGGGAATATACTAGAACAATTAGTAATTAATTTTAAGAGGTCAGGAAAACTGCTTAAGGTAGTTCCTTTTTGCAATGGTCTAATCATTCATTGAAAGGGTTTTGTTTAGCAATCACTTATAGAGCACGTCAAAATTTTTATTATAATGCCTGCGAATTAATTAGTCATCGTGCCACTTTGAATCAACTATAATAATTTAATAGATGCATTATGTACTACAAAGTTTTTCTTTTTTCAAGAAGGGCATTAATTAAATGATTTTATTAATCACAAAGGAGCCGTTTCAGTAGAAGACGAGCTCAACAACTAGAAGAATACTCCACTTGAGAAGACCGTCCACCGATGTATCCATATAATGAATTATGATGGAGCTCAAAACTGGATTTGGTCAAGTAAAAGTCGTTTGCCTTGTATTTCCTTTTACATGCAAATGGAGAATATTCGTCTCATTAGACCAAACTTTGGACGATTAATGTAACTGGACTGCTGATTTTATGTCCGGAATTGGCTCATCTGTCACAAATTTCGTTGGTCACACACCGTTGTAAGAGTCTTTTTGGACCTTAATCATCGCTGAGAACAACAGAATCTGCTATTTAGGGCGTACGTAATTTCTACTTGAGTTAGTTTTTTATTTAGAAAAAAAATCGAATCAACTCGTTCGATTTATCAAAATGATAATCTTTAATTATCAAACTAACGTAAACCAGTTTTATAGCCCGTTTGGCTAAGCTTCTAAACTCAGCTTATTTTGAGAAGTGCTTTTCTCAAAAGAACTTTTAAAAAAATTGCTTTTGGTGAGAAATAGTTTGTGTTTGGCTAATTAATTTGAAAATCACTTTTGAACAGTAATTAGTGTTTGTCCAAGCTTTTGAAAACTACTTCTAATAAGTGTATTTTTTTCAAAAGTGCTTCTGAAAAAGTGCTTTTGGAGAGATGTTACTTTTTTCTCCTTCTCCAAAACTGCTTCTGCTTTTCCTCAAAATTACTTTTTTTCTTCCAAAAGCTTGGTCAAACACATCAACTTTCGGCCAAAAAAAAAACTTTTGACCCAAAAAAGAGCCTGGCCAAAGTGGCTATTAGTCAGCCTTTTCCTTAAGTACTCACAATGACAGGCTTTAAATAGTCTCGACATAATCTCAACCCTAGAACTAGTCGGGTTCGTAAAGCGATGCCCAAAAACTACGGTTATATATAAAAAAAAATCAACCCTAGAGTGTTGTGATCAATCTCAACTTTTATTTAGTAATTTTTATTAAGAGTGTAAGGTTAAAGACAAAAGTTGATAGGAGTATTACTTTAAATACTTTATTCAGGCAAAGTTATGATTTTTAGGTCAAGGGAAAGCAGGAAGAGAAAAGAATTACTACAACTCCAATCGGACCAACTATATTCTCTCTGTCTCTTCAGTAGCGAAATACTGTAGCAAATGGCACCAACTCCAATCAAACCACCCTCCCTCCGGAACCGCCGGATAAGCCAACCCAAATGGAGGTAGAAATACCAATGCAAAGCTACAAGGAAATACTCCTAGATAAACAAAGTTGCAACCAGGGAAGTTGCTACGAGATAGAAAACCAATCCATCCCAGAAGGGTTCAAAGACAAACACATCGAACGGGCAATCCCCCTAACTCCTGAGGATAAAGAAAGACTATACAAACCATGAAAATTCTCAGTTATCATCAAAGTTTTCAAAAAGAAAGTGCCGCACCACATATTGCGCTCCAAATTAATCGAACTATGGAAGACATCTGAACAATTAATCTTGATTGAACTAGGATGAGGCTTCTTCATACTAAAATTTAATCTGGAAGACAGTATGGTGAAGGCACTCCACCAAGGGCCATGGTTCATATCAAGTCACTTTCTCTCTGCCAGGAAATGAGAACCAAAATTCATTCCACAAGAAGCTACGCTCACCTCCACTGCCATCTGGATAAGGCTTCCACAACTCCCTACGGATTTCTATGATAAAGTAATATTGGAAAAAGTTTGAAGAAAGCTTGGTAAGCTCATAACAATCGATCAATGCACATTTTCCACACTTAGAGGGAGGTACGCCTGTATTTGTATCCAAGTCCTTTGGAATCCCCAGTGGAAACCTCAGTGATTATTAGCGACCATAAACAAACAGTCCTCTACAAAGGGAATGGAACTCTCTGTACAAACTGTGGAAAAATAGGCCATACAGTATTATCATGTTCCTTAAGGCAAAACCAAAACCAACCACATGCTTCCGATAACTTGTAGACTCACAGTCAGGAAAGCTCTATCCCGGAGGAGGGTCAATGGAAAATAGTTACGTTCCAAACAAGATGAAGACAGGGTCAACCAAGAACACGCCCAAACATAGATGGCCAATCCAGGAGAATGTTTGCTAATAATACTTTGCGCCAAGCCAGGTAAACGGACACGATGAACTCCCAGGTAACACTCTAATACCAAGCATTTTCAAACTTAATGGGCAAACCCAAAATGAAAAAACCAAAAAAACAATCAGCAAAAACAACCAGGGCCAATCACAAAAGAGAAGAGTGGCCCAAGATGGATAAGGCACGTGCTTGACCCAAGCCCACATGGCACCGAAAATACTGGGTCCATAAGAAAAGCGTGTCTCGGCAATAATGACCGCACAGTTACTAACAATCAACCCAAAATGCAAATGGGGTCGAGCCCAAACCAAGAGACCCCAATCATTAACTCTAACCGTGTGCCCAATGGGGCCATAAGCACGCCACATAACGGGTCAAGGAAATTAGGCCCCAAAACCTACGTCTCCCCTACCCCATCTACTGTCAACCCGTCTAATGGTGAAATCAAAATCAGAAGCAATGGCAATCGATTGCCTTACCTACTACTCCTCCCCTCCAATCTTGACAAGACCCTAAAGGTCACCAACGTTACATCCGTAATAAATGACCGGCAAAAATTCCTACTCCCAATACAAACCCACTCGTCCACTTCCCAAGATGTGACAATTGAGGGTTTTATGATGGGAAACCAATCATCCTCCCACATTTCAAACCTTTCCCATTCCAGTAAATAAAAAAAACCCAAAAATGGGAAAAAATTAGACTCCAGCAATCATTACCACCATACCGCTTCCACCGGACCACCAACCAGCCTCCTGGCTGGAGGTGGCACTACAGGGCCAAAGAATCTCCTACGAATTTTCCATGGACGGCAAAAAGTTACCCTAATAGTGCAGAACCAGGAACACCTTGCACGAGTCATGGTGGAAGCCCTGAACAAGGCCTTGGCGGCGTTTAGGCCACTCCTTTGGCAATCAATGGCCAGCAGCAACAGTGTGAATCCGATAATGGACCCCTAAGCCCTAAATAGTCACCTCCTACAATGCTACCAAACACTACCCTTCTTCCCTGACCTGCCAAAGGCGGACCCGGTGGCGGAACCATCCTTCACTCTAATACCACACACGACTCCAAACAAGTCCCTACCGCTGAAGAACCCTTCCCCACCATCACCACTGAAACACATCCACAGGGGAAATCTCCATTGCACTGGAGATTCTCAAGGGAAACAATGGGATGGACGAACCAGAAAAGAGCTACACAGTCATAGCCACAGACTCTCTACTCCTAGATACGTTGAGGTCGATCAAGTTCAGTACCCAGGTGAGCGAAATTATGGTAGTGTTATGTCCTAGGATGATGTCTGAATATGAATTGAGCCTAACCCTAGCTCATTCCCAAGGTCATCTGAAACAGGTACTAAACCTAACCCCCTTTCTAAATCTGAAGAGGAAATCTCCTTCACCACAAGTGCCCAACATACAAAACCCTCTGAGTTCGAAAGAGGTGGCACCATCGCCACCCAACCCCAACCCATTAATGAATTACATAATTTGGAACGTTATATGGGGAAATGGAGCAGAATTTTAAAGGCATTGCAAAGAAATGGTAAGGCTTCACAAGCCTGCTATGATAATTCTCCTTGAAACCAAAATGGCCAACCACTTAACTCTGGCCCAAAACCTGGGATTTGAAATGATAATCCAGTCCCCTGCAATAGGTTCATCAGGTGGTATTGTGCTCATGTGGAAAGAAGATCTGGTAATTGTGGACGAGGTGGTCACTAATCCACAAAGAATTCATGCTATGGTGAAGGTAAAACCCCATAACTCTCCCTGGATGTTTTCTGCTATATATGCAAGTAACCATATTGTTAATAGGAAACTACTGTGGGAACAACTGCAAACCATAGCTCGCACCTCTAGTGACAACTAGTTCATTGGAGGGGACTTCAATGAAGTCCTGAAAGCCAGAGATAAGTTTGGGGGCAACCCTATAAACTTAAACCGTAGTATCCTATTTTAGAACTGCATCAATAGCTGTAATCTTATTGACCGAGGGTACAAGGGTAGCAAATACACTTAGTCCAATAAAATATACACAAACCGCAGTACCTCAATCCTGGAAAGGATTTATAGGTGCTTTTCAAATGAAGGGTGGATCAAGCAACATCCTGAGGCTACTGTATTACATGATAGCATCCTAAGAAGCTCAAATCTATTCAAGGACAAGGATGAAGCTTTGGAATCTCAAAGATGTCCTTTGACAAGATGTCAAAATAAATAAACAAGGTCATTAGAATTCAAGTGCAAATAAAGAAGCTTTTAACTGTAGAGGAAGAGCTCAAGAGCAAAGGAGATGAATTGTCCAATTCTTACAATTATATGGTGGTCCAAATTGAAGTCCAAGAGGAGCAAGATTGGGTCACCAAATCATCCCTTGAAGTCCACCAAAAAGGGCCCAAAATAAGTTTAAAAGAGGTCCAAAAGGGGATGTTTCAAAAGGAGCCCAATTGGAGTGCAAATCAATGGCCCAAACTAGTTGTTTTTATGGCCCAAATCTACCTATAGGGTCTTGGCGGCCCCTCACCTAATTTTAGTGACTTTTTATACTCTTTAACAACACCCCTACCTAATTGTAATGACTTTGTATACCTTAGAAATCATCCTACCTAATTGTAATGACTTTGGATGCCTTAGCAATCACCCTCCCTAATTTTAGGGACTTTTATGCCTTAGTACTCTCCTATAAATAGGGAGTTCTTCTTATTCATAAGAGTACAACATTATTGATTAAGTATATCATACTTTGAAAGTTCTTTTGAACCTTTGTTACTTGTGATTTGAGATTTATCTTTCAACCTTTACTAGTTCATAGTTCAAGGCAGTAAGATTTCTTCTCTTTTATGATATCTTTGATTCCTTTGTGGTATTCTTAGAAGGCGATTAGTACTAGTTATTAATTGTTGTTTCAAGTTACTCGTAAAGCGGTCAAGATCCGAATCTATTGTTTTGATTTGCTTCTAAAGTGAAGGCGTTTGATTTCTTCCATAAATTAAGACGTTGTTACTTTAATCTTGTCAAGTCTATAAAACTTGTGTTCTTGGAAGTTCTTGGAATTCTTTCCCTGAAATTTCCCATATCCTTTATTTTCATCTGTTTAATTCTAGTTGTTCAATTCCTTGTCGTTTTTGCTTCCGCGTTTACTTCTCAAATTCTTATTCTAGTTTGGATTCCGGACCTAGTTGTTATCGAGTGATATTAGAGCGGTTCTATCAAGATTCCGTTCTTGGTAAGTCTTGGGATCTCTTAAATATTAAGAGCAAAGAAAATAAAACAAAAGAAAAAAATTAAAAAAAAAGACAAAAAGAAAAAAAACGAAAATCATTTTAAAAAAAAAAGAGAATTGTATGCTCTCCAATTTTTTTTTCTTTATATCTAAATTGTTATCAAAAGATAGCAAAGGAAACAAGAAGAGGGGATCCTAGATTTTCTTACTCATTCTAATCAACATTTTATATCCTTCCTTTTTTGTTCGCGTTTTGTTTTAACCAAGCCTAGTAGTTCTAGGATTTGGTTTTTTCTTTCATTAGTTCCCCAAATAAAAATCTAAATTTTACTACTAAGAACTTCATACAAGTTGTGTTTAACTATAAATCTACAAAGTATTTTGTTCAAAGGTTATTTCTAGAGAAAAAGGGGTAACGTGTGTGAAAAACAATTGCAAAAGATAGAGAAGCCAAATTTGAAAGATACATATTTCTTCTAATCATTGTTCGAGATGTCACAAACAGGTTGTTATGAAGAAAGGAGGTGAGCTATGGTTCAACAAGTTGAAAGGCCAAACTTTCAATATGGAGAACGGAAGGAACACGATGGTAAAGTTATTTTTCAAACTAGAGCTAAAGTGATGTCTACGATTTGTGCCCTTAAAATTGACAAAGAATGAAGTTATAACTCAACTAACACTTATATGATTGAGAAATTAAACTTAACTTGTGTTGAGCATATTGAACCCTACATGTTGAGAGGAGTAAAGGTATCTAAGAGAGTCTTATTACTATTCTCAATTGGAAGGTATAAGGATGCAATCTAGTGTGATGTGATTTCCACGAATAATTATCATATCTTGTTAGGAAGGCCATGGTATATCTATAGAGGTGCTTCATACTGTATCGTAAAGAAAAGATATTCTTTTGAGGTTAATGGGAACCAGCTCATTCTTGGGCCTTTGAATCCATCACAAACTTGTGAAGATGAAAAGATCGTTAAAGAGAATATGGAAATATACGAGTGAGAAAAGAATGAGAGGAGTAAGGGAGTGCATGTTAATATTCCAAGAGAGGAAAAAGGAGAGGTTGTCTTGAGCAAAAAGAGTGGGATGTCAAGTGAGGTAAAGAGTGATCTTGAGAAAAAAGAAAAGAGAGAAAGCAATAAGAGAAACAAAGTGTGTCAGGTAGAGAGAGAGAGAAAAACAATTGCGATTGAGTAAAGGAAAAGAACTCTTTAGTAAGAGAAAAGAGGCTAAGGGTGAGGAACACATGATTCTTGAAAAAAAAAAAGCCAAACAGAGTGTAAGCAAGAAAAATTTTTCTTTATTTCCTAACCCATTAACTCTTTCTTGTTTTAGTTCTTGTGATTTTGTGCAGCCACGTGATGAAATACCTTTTGAAAGAGGTGGTGAGGAACAAGAGATGGTGGCAAAGGATCCAATTGGATTCCAACATAAATTCGGCAATATCATTCTTGTTGGATGGTAGAAGACAAAAGCTTGATTAAATTCTTTGTTATGAAACCTTTTGAATATTTTGATTCTTATTTACATGGCTATGACATGGAGTTACCTAAAAACATTGCTAAGTTGGAGCCATTGCATAAAAGAGTACAAGGTGATGATGTTCCATAGGTAAATAAGTCCAAATATGGTATGTATAATTGTTTTATTTGCATTCTTGGTCTTTCTAGACACCTAAGATTTTTTGGAGGTAATGAATTATATTCTTATTTCTTATGTTGGTGACTTTATACTTTTTGTGGATGATGATATTTTGATGCACATCAAGTCATTAACTGTAATATCTAAGTTAAAGTTCAAGAGTAACTTTATTCCTTTTGAATTTGTGTATGACGTAGATGATTATATAGTACAAATTTATGGAAAGATACATGAAATTTATCAAAAGAAGCTTGCGAATGAGTTAAATATTTCTTCTTCTCTTATTCAAGTGGCTAATGAGTTTTCATGTGATAAGTTGCTAGAATGTGGTTTTTGTGGTAAGATGGGGAGTCATTCTTCAAGTCATGTTTATTGTGAGCTTGTATAAGTATTTGTTACTAGAAAAGAGGATATGCATGATGGTTGTAATAATTGTGATCAAATACTTTTTCAAGTAGAGGAATCCATGAGATTTGTAATTGTAGATAGTTGCCTATATTATGAAAGTATATTCTTTGATACATGTGGTATAGATATTTATATTAAATGGATGTGTGGTCAATATTTTATAATTTTTTTATCATGTATACTTATGGACTACCTTAACGACATGATCGAATTGCACGTTTTATTGCATGGTGCACCTAAGAGAGGTTCTTATTGCATGGTGCACCTAAGAGATGTTTTTATTGTATTTATCAAGGTAGGCATAAAGTTTATTGAAATGATGATATCCATATGTTTTATAAGGGAGTATTTACACCTATTAGGATTGATTGGGTTAAATGGACACATGGTCACTATCTTGTTTTATTCCTACTATTTTTTCAGATTAGTAGATGCCATTTACTAGTGTGTGTTTTCTTTTTCTTGCAAGATCGAAATTCGAGGACGAATTTTTCTCAAGAACAGGGGAATGATAGCATCCTAGGAAGCTCAACTCTATTCAAGGACAAGGATAAAGCTTTGGAATCTCAAATATGGCCTTTGACAAGATGTCAAAATAAAAAATTATAAAACAAGGTCATTAGACTTCAAGCGCAAATAAAGAAGCTTTTAACTGTAGAGGAAGAGCTCAAGAGCAAAAGAGATGAATTGTCCAATTCTTACAATTATACGGTGGTCCAAATTGAAGTCCAAGAGGAGGAATATTGGGTCACCAAATCAGCCCTTGAAGTCTACCAAAAAGCGCCCAAAATAAGTTTAAAAGAGGTCCAAAAGGGTATATTTCAAAAGGAGCCCAATTGGAGTCCAAACTAATGGCCCAAACTAGTTGTTTTTATGGTCCAAATCTACCCTAAAGGGTCTTAGCCTCCCCTCACCTAATCTTAGTGACCTTTCTTACTCTTTAACAACATATTTACCTAATTGTAATGACTTTGTATACCTTAGCAATCATCGTACCTAATTGTAATGACTTTGGATGCCTTAGCAATCACCCTCCCTAATTTTAAGGACTTTTATGCCTTAGTACTCTCCTATAAATAGGGAGTTCTTCTTATTCATAAGAGTACAACGCTATTGATTAAGTATATCATACTTTAAGAGTTCTTTTGAACCTTTGTTAGTTGTGCTTTGGGATTTATCTTTCAACCTTTACTAGTTCATAGTTCAAGGTAGTAAGATTTCTTCTCTTTTATGATATCTTTGATTCCGTTGTGGTATTCTTAGAAGGCGATTAATACAAGTTATTAATTATTATCTCAATTTACTCGTAAAGCGGTCAATATCCGAATCTATTATTTTGATTTGCTTTTAAAGTGAAGGCGTTTGATTTCTTCCATAAATTAAGACGTTGTTACTTTGATCTTGTCAAGGCTATAGAACTTACGTTCTTGGAAGTTCTTGAAATTATTTCCATAATATTTCCCATATCCGTTATTTTCATCTGTCTAATTCTAGTTGTTCAATTCCTTGTCGTTATTGCTTCCGCATTTACTTCTCAAATTCTTACTCTAGTTTGGATTCCCGACCTAGTTGTTATCACTACACCTACCAAGGGCCCACTCAGACCATTGCCCCCTCAAAATCCAATTGGATGGGCCCCAAATTCACTTCCACTCAAGGCCCTTCAGGTTTGAAACCATGTGGGCTAGCCACCCTGGCTTCCCAAACATAATTAACAAGGCCTTCCAAGGAAGGCCCAGCAGGCTCCACTCCATTGACAACTTTAAAAAACTGGCAACCATTTGGAATAAGGAGGTATTTGGAAATAGTTTTCTCCCAAAAAGAGGCTCCTTGCTAGAATTGAGGGTATCAAAAGATCCACCATCTACCAATTCAGTACCTATCTCCAAACACTGGAAACAACCTAAACAATGAGCTGAACCTCATTCTCAAGATTGTGGAGGACTTCTGGAAGCTAAAGTCCAAAATTAGCTGGTTCTAAGAACGTGATGCTAACACTAAGTTCTTTCACACTTCCACCTTAAACAGAAGAAGAAGAAACAAAATCCTATCTCGAAAGAGGACAATGGTAACCGGATCACTAATCCAAAGGAGATTAGCTCAACAGTTACAGACTTCTTCTCCAATCTCTACACCACATCAATAACTCAAGTGCCATGGAAAACCACAAATCAGTCCACCATGAGACCCATCCTTCTCCAAAGCCATTGGACATTCATGGATAGACCTCCTCAATTGGAGGAAATCAATAGAGTTGTCTTTTCCAATAATCCCTTCAAAGCCCCAAGCCCAGATGGCATGCATCCTTTCTTCTTCTAAAAGTACTGGGATTTGGTAGGTGAGCCTGTCAACCAGTTCTGTCTGAACTGCTTCAACACATACACAATGGACATCACAATGAATTAAACATTGGTTTGCCTAATCCCAAAAGTTTCCCAAGCATCAATGCTAAAAAAATTCAGACCAATTGGCCTTTGCAACATCATCTACAAGACTGTTACAAAAATCATTGTTAGCAGAATAAAGCCCATTCTTAATCATATCATAGGGCCAAACCAAGCAAGCTTCCTAACAAATAGAAGGGCCCGTGACAATTCTGTTATAGTCCAGGAATACATAAACCACTTTAACAAAATGAAGGGTAGAATGGGAAATATGATCCTGAAAATAGACCTGAAAAAGACATTTGATAGACTTGAATGGTCCTTCATTAGAGACACTCCCCAGGCTTTTAATTTCCCAGAGAAGCTAACTAAACTCATCATGTCTTGTGCTTGTTCTTCCTCTATATCCATTCTACTCAATGGAGGGAAAACTAAGCCATTCAAACCATCAAGAGGCATCAGACAAGGAGACCCAATGTCTCCCTACTTGTCATCCTATGTATAAAAAGCTTTCAAGATCCATTGACCAAGCAGTCCACCAAAACCAAGTGGATCCCAGCAGTATAAGCAGGTCAGGCCCAAAACTTTCACATCTGTTCTTTGCTGATGACCTTACTCTATTTGCTAAGGCCAACATAAAAAATTGCTCCTCTATTCTGAAATCCATGATGAATCTAACTCCTAGACAGGGCATAAGGTCAACTTGTCCAAATCAAGAGTTATATTCTCCTCCAACACCAGTCAATCCTCCTCCGACCTCATATCCTCCACCCTATCCATTAGGCAATCCAACACTTTTGGGAAATATCCGGGTTTCCCCATATTCCATAAGAGGAAAACTGCAGCAGACTTCTAATTCATTTTGGACAACATGCACTTCAAGTTGGCTGGTTGGAAGTCCAAGTGCCTCAACATGGCAGGAAGAACTGTCCTGGCTAAGTCAACCCTTAATAGCATCCCTAGTCATGTAATGCAATACATCACCCTACCCACCAAGGTCACTAAGCAGATTGACAAGCTTCAAAGGAACTTCATATGGGGTACCACCCCAGAAAAAAGAAAACTACACCTAGTTAAATGGGATGTAGTGACTAAAACCAAACAATATGGGGGGTTGGGAATCCAAAAGGCAAGCCTTAAAAACCAAGAATCATTAGCAAATCTAGCCTGGAGAGCCTACAAAAACACCACCTCTCTTTGGGCCAGAGTGCTGATCCACAAGCGTTGCAACATGTCAAGACCAAATCAAAGGCTACGACAGAGTAGAGCCCAGTACTCACCTACTTGGAAGAGCATGCTGAAAGGTTGGAAAATTTGTACAAAGGGGAGTAGGTGGATCGTTATTGAGGGAATAGAGTAAAGTTCTTTACTGATAAATGGATTCCAAATCAGCCAGCTATTAGAGACCTAATTCAGGGGCCCATGATCATAAATGATAGTGACATTAAGGTTGACTCAGTTCTCCAAATGGGCTCATGGAACAGCTCAACCCTTTCATTCCAACTCCCACAGCATATCCAAGACCATCTAGAGTCTACTTTCATTCTAACTGCATCAAACAAGGAAGATAACATAGTCTGGGACTTCACAGCCAATAGGCTATTCTCAACTGCTACTGCCTATTCCATTTTAAATAATCCTGAGCAGAAAATTCCCTCCCCAGAAAGTGATCTCTTCAAAGGGTTATGGAAGCTCTATATACCCAACAAAATAAAAAACTTCTTGTGGCTTCTACACCGCAGAAGACTGCCAACAAGAAGTTTCCTTCACTCAATTGGGCTGGGATGCCCCCAATAATACCACTTCTATGGAGCTGTTGAAGAGGATATTGACCATATATTCTGCCAATGCCCCAACACCATTCAATTCTGGATCTCTATCCAGGATAAACTGCAACCCCCTTCATAACAAGCCCTGCACTACACAGTTTGTCATGGGCTGCAGTCATGAAAAAAGGTAGAGACTTGAAATTCAATGAAAACCTCTCCTGGATGAATATCCTACCATTCCGCCTTTGGCACATTTGGTTAATCAGAAACAATAATATTTTCAATAATAAGAAAGACATAATCAGTGCTACCAATACCATAGTGAAGGCAACTAAATTCACTGTTCTAAGAGATAGCAGGTAGTCTAAAGTTAAACACCAAATGATGCTAAAATGGTGGCCTCACCAAGAGATTCCTTCAAGCTCAACACAGATGGTGCAACAAAAAAGAATCCAGGACTAGGAGGTATAGGAGGGGTTTTCAGGAACCACAATGGGGAATGGATTTTGGGATACATGGAAAACATTCCATTCACCACAAACACAGGGTCAGAAATCAGGGCCATTGTCAAAGGTCTCCAATTGGCTGAGCAGAATAACCTACTGCCACTCGAGATCAACACTGACTCAACGGAAACGATCATGCTCATAAATGGTAACCTAACAGTTGAACCTTTAATTTGTGAATGCAGGTTGTTGATTCAGTGGATGGGAAGAGTAGTGGTGAAGCATGTCTTCAGGGAGCAAAATAGGGTGGCTGATGCACTCGCAAAGAAAGCAACTGAAGAAGACATTTTGTGTAAATCCCTATTACTAGCAGTTCTCCCGCTGTTTGCCAATGTTGTATTTTGGGTAGATATCCTAAGAACTGAACTAGCTAGATCTTTTTTAGGTTGTAATGTAAACAATATCATACAAAACATTGCAAGTTTAGGGGCTCTAAAATACCCCACAAACTGCACTGACAATGTATGGGCGACTCCCTTCAGCAAACTAATATATTTCAATATTGGTCAGTTTACCAAATAAAAGAATTATTGCACTGGGAATTTTCTTTATATCCAGAACTAAAAACGTTGGCTTTTCAAAATAACAAGCAATTATGTTCTAACAAATCAATTTTCTTACATATTCTGGGACTAAGAGCATCTGAGAATTTTCAATTCTGGAACTAAGAGAGTATAATATCTCTTATCCAAGTAATGACGCCACATGTGCTCTTTTCATTTGGCAAAAATCACAAATCCTGCTTTGTAATCCCATTAACAACAAAAAAAAATCTTTGCTTTGCCCATTCTTTTCCATTTTGTTGGTCAAGCTTTTGTAGGCTAGCTATGTCACTTCAACAAATGAGTACAAAACTATAGTATCATTTGGGAAAATTAAACTATGTTAATTGGGAATTTTGTGTTAGTTTTTGTATAAGATCAAAATCGGGCTTGTCCTTTTTGTGAGATTGATTGAGGCTATATCATATAAGTCAGGGATCGACTTCGATTTATATCGGACCATGGCACAGAAATGGATTGCTAAGCTCATGAATCAATGACTGATCAATATTGAGACCGAAGCTGGATATAGATCGAGCGATATCGAAGGAAGCTAACTAAGTCGAATAATAGAAAGTTCAGACATCCGTAATTGGGCAAGGATCGTTGCAAAAACCATTTTACATTTGGGGATTGGCCATAGCTGTTTATGTTTGGGGGATAGTTGTAGCCATCAGTATTTTTAATGTGATGGCCGTAGCCCTATATATATATATGTATATATATTCAGGAAGATGGTCGTAGGACGCTTTCACTTGGGACAATGTATTCCCGCAGGCGGCTTCAGCGGTTATGGATGCACTGGGCGTACACTGCAATGGTGCTCGGTGTACGGAGGCGCACTGGACGTTCTCCCCACGTACTCGGATTGTCAAATTCGCTGTGAAGACGAAGTGTCGATTGACGCTTGCAAAACGGTTTCCTGATACCCGTCATATGACACCCATTTCTGTGGATTCGAACCGTTTTACGGTTGGTTGTGCAGTTAATGTGGTTTTGGAATTCGTGAAAGCCATATTTGCAGTATAAATAATGAATTATGTTATCAGTTTCTCACTTTTCAGTATCTGTCTAAGTAAGACTCCTGAAGAAGCAACTTCTCTTACTCTTTTTCTTCATCATATCGTGTTGTTCTTCGTCTTTGTTCACCCAATCTCTATTTTTATTCCTTCTTTGGTGAATCTCATTCGTTTATTGCCTAGTAATCAGTAATGGCAAACGTATCCTACACCGAGTTTTCTCCAGCGACTCTTCCGGCGGTCGAGGGGTCTTCTTCAGTGGCGAGAGCCACCGAATCGGCAGAGATTGATAGGGTCCCATCGGCAGTTTATATTCTTTCTCTGCCCAGAGGTTCGACGACCGACTTCAGCGCCGACGAAGGGGGGGGGGGGGATCAGGTTAATGAGGCCTTACTAATGGGAGAGGTGGGCCTTGCCCAGTTAAGGGAGCAATGGGGTATTCCTCGCTCTGCTGATATTTCCCTTTCCATGAGCGAGGAAAAGGTTCACATTAACCTCCTCAGATATTGCGTTTTCTACGCTTACCCTTTCAGATTAGGGTTCAAGCTTCCTCTTTCGGTGTTGGTAGCAGATTGTTGTCGTTATTATGAAGTGTGCCCTAGGAAACTCGCCCTTTCCTCCTTCAAGCTCTTTGCCATGCTTGCCAAGTATGCAGAATTGGCTCTAAGGGAGATAATGTTGCGGCACGTGCTGACTCTGCACACTCCTCAGAGGGTCCGTGAGACTATGATTTGAATGGTCCCTCGTGGGTTCAAGGGTTTAACTTTGGAGCTGGACGATGTTGTTGATTCTCATTCTTACGAGAATTTCTTCTATATCAGGACCGAGCACTTGCTGGGGAATGCCAGGGAATTCCCAGAGACTTGGAACCATATACGTGAGTTTTCTACTCGTCGGGTCCTGTCTTTTGTTTTCTTTTTTTTTCTAACGTGTGTTGACCTTATCTTGTGTTTGTAGCTGAGAGGGCACCACCGACTCCTCTGCCCGGCATTAGTCAATGGGTCGAGGCCGTACTCTCACAGACAGTGAGGATTCACACATGGGCGTCCTTCGGGGAAAGGCACGGCCATAGGCTTGCTGCGGGTGAGTGTTTGAGTTATTTCATCGTTCTTGTTTGGTCGTGTTGAGTTTATTTCCTTTTAATTATTTTTCTTTTGCTGATCAGGGGAGGTGCACCGTGTGAGGGCTCCTCAGCTTACTTTCCATAGGCCGGGTGCGATTGCTCAGCTGGCTATGGCCCCGACACCACGCCCAGTCTTACGGGCGACTTTAGTTGAGTCGTTGTCAGCCCACTCCCCAGTACAGTATACAACGCGGGTCGAGACGTCTTCGGGGGCTATTCGCCCCAGGGCGGAGTCATCTTTGAATGAGGAGGAGGAGGAGGAGGAGGAGGAGAGACCGTTGGTTAGGCGAAGGGTCGCCTTCATGCCTACTACGGAGGTAGTGCATTTGGACTCTCCGCCGTCGGGTACGAAGGGGAATGGGGTGGTTGTGCCCGCCCTTGTGGGTGAAAACACAATAGAGATTGCCCCGGTCGACTTAGGCCATAGTGAAACCGTGTCTTCGGTGGCTCAATCGTCAGTCCCAGCTTCTGAGGGGGAAGTTGGTTCCTCAACAGCTCCTTCCGTCAGGGAAGCAAGTGCCAACCCGCTGGCGGGGGGAGAAGCCTCGACCTCTTGGCCGGTTGAGGAAGGAAGGGACGTTGTGGGAGGGGAGTTTGACTCCGAATCCGACCTGGAGTCCGACGATGTTCGCATGCTCCGGGAAGGCTTCACCAATGCGACGGTGCATGTATAGGGGCCGTACCGTTATACCGAGATTCCTACCAACCAAAACCTGTTGCTCGAGGAGGATAATCTAGTACCGATGTTTGCGCCCTTGTGCTTGGAAAAAGAGAGCATGTCGATGAGAGACATGTCAGACGTCAGATTTATGACAGAGGCGACCGTGATGGGTTTTAGGGTACGTGATGGGTTTGTGTTTTTTTTGTCTTGCATACCTTTCTTCTGGAGGTAGAGAGTATGTGCCGGGCCAACGCCCACTCAGGGCTCTTCTTACGAGCACTGGAAAAGTATCGCCGCTACCGGAATAGGTGTCGTGTGATGCGCGAGCGTCTGAGGAAGGACCCCTGCAGCCGGGAGTTGGTTGAGGAGTTAGCGAGGTGGGAGGTTCTAGTGCAGCAGCTTAGAGCAGGGTTAATGCTCTCGAGGAGCAACTCCGTCATAGGGACGATGAGGTGGAGGCCGAGAGGAATGTTTCAGTTGAGAAGGAGCGCCAGAGTCAGGAGGCTTTGGCGGAGGCATCTGAGGCCCTGATAAGGCATGTGGTCAAGCTGGATGGGGAGCTTACTCCTTCGAGGCGTCAAGCCAGGGATGCTTTGACGAAGGCTGGGGCGTTGGAGGCGACGGTTTGTGAGAGTGAACGGGAGCTGGAGAGGTCTACTGCGGCTTTCAGAGTGGCGGGGCTAGAGGAATGCATTGGCATATACGAACGGGATGCCCAAGTTGCAGCAGATCGGATCGCGGCCTTGGAGGCCGAGAATCAGCATCTGAGGGACCAAGCGGCCTCTTACGGCCCCGCTCGTTATCTTTGGTCTTTCACTGAGGCCCAGCTTGTGTATCGAAAACTATGAGAGGCCGGTATTGTGCCTGAAGCTATTTATGAAGGGGCCCGCCAAAGGGTCGTGATGCTCGTCTCGGCTGTGGCTTAGACCCAGCCACTCCAGAGGCCGATGATGCCGCTGAGGGCCCTAAAGATGATGCGGGTGGCCATGAGGGTAGCGTGGGTGACGCTGAGTAGAAGGGATTTTTGTAGAGTTAGTTTTGATTCTGTTTTGTTTTGTTTTCTTTTTTGTTACCGTTTGGGTTTTTTCTTTGTTCGCCGTTCTTGGCTATGTGTAAGAAAGGCTGGCTCATTGTAAATGAAGTTGTGAATATATATGAAATTTCATGTTCTTCTTTTCTTTTTGTTTCCGAGTTTTATTTTTCACTCATTCAAGGGGGTTTCGCCTTTAGAGTTTTCTGGGGGGGGGGGGGAGGGGGCATGTTGACTTCCTTACGACTTTAGTCATGATAGCGTCGGTGGCCTTGGCCAAAAGGAAGCTGATGACCTTGGTCAGTTGGATGATTTCGGCTGTCGTCGGGTCATTTGTATACCCTAATCAAAAATTAGGGGGGATGCTAGCGTTGATTGCTTTAGCTATGATTGACCGCTTTTCGTTTATCATTTTTCTTTACTCGGTATGAGTAAGTTGTAGCCGTTATTTGGCGTGGGTGGCGTGTAGCCTTAATCCCAGTTCGGGCGTGGTCGAATTGTTGGCTGCAACCTCGTAATTTGACTGGGGCCGAACTTATCGCGGCCTGAATTTTAGTTCGAGTTAAGCATACTTACTTGATTGGAGAAGGTGCTTTGCTTCTCTCTTTGTTCATAGGGGAACATGCCTTGTAGCGTCCAATGGTGAAGGCACTCGGCCTGAGCCTCGGTTTATTCTGTAGTTGAATCTTTGTGCGAGGTCACGTGGTCTGGGTTGTTGTTGAACTATAGTTGAACCCCTGCAATATTTGTGTCGAGGGCACATAGCCTGAGTTGTTGTTCAACCGTAGTCGAACCGTTGAAATTTTAATGTCAAAGGCACATAGCCTGAGACCTAGTTCAACTCCTAGTTGAACATTTGGGTGAGGGCACGTAGCCAAAGGTGTTGTTTAACCGTAGTTGAACCTTTTTGGTTTTGTCGTCGAAGGCACATAGCTTGAGTCCAAGTTCAACTCATAGTTGAATTTTTGGGCGAGGGCACGTAGCCTGAGATGTTTATCAACCGTAGTTGAACCTTTGCAATTTTGTTGTTGAAGGCACATAGCCTGAGTCCCAGTTCAACTTATAGTTGAACTTTTGGGCGAGGCCACATAGCTTGAGATGTTGTTCAACCGTAGTTGAACCTTTGCAATTTTGTTGTCGAAGGCACATAGCCTGAGTCCCAGTTAAACTCATGGTTGAACTTTTGGGCGAGGGCATGTAGCCTGAGATATTGTTCAACCGTAGTTGAACCTTTGCAATTTTATTGTCGAAGGCACGTAGCCTGAGTCCCAGTTCAACTCATGGTTGAACTTTTGGGCGAGGGAACATAGCCTGAGATGTTGTTCAATCGTAGTTGAACCTTTGCAATTTTTTTGTCGAAGGCACATAGCCTGAGCCCCAGTTCAACTCATGGTTGAGCTTTTGGGCGAGGGCACGTAGCCTGAGATGGTGTCAACCGTAGTTGAACCTTTGCAATTTTGTTGTCAAAGGCACATAATCTGAGCCCCAGTTCAACTCATGGTTGAACTTTTGGGCGAGGGAACATAGCCTGAGATGTTGTTCAACCGTAGTTGAACCTTTGTAATTTTATTGTCGAAGGCACATAGCCTGAGTCCCAGTTCAACTCATAGTTGAACTTTTTCCCTTTTCACCCGACCTGCTTTCTTGGGGGGGGGGGGAGGGGGGGTTAGGTTTTCGTTTGAGATCTTGTCTGATTTGTATTAGCCTTCTTGACTAGTTTGTAGAGGCCATTCCGTTATGGATCTTGGTTTCATGCCACTTCCCGCAGGGTCTCGTGTCGAGGGGCTGAGGGTCTCTTGCCCTTGTTCTCCCCGTAGGGGGGGAGGGTCTTCTTCTTCTTCTTCTTCTTCTTCTTCTTTCTAGAGATTGGGGGAAGTCGGGGCTTCGGACTCTTGTCGGAGCTTTCGAGTTCTTTTCATCCGTTCAGCTACTTTGGCTTATTTGTGCTAGTTGTTTTCCCTTCAAGGTGTTTTCTTTCTTCTTTGGTCTGAGGATGAACTACGCGATTCTGCTATGAAATTCCCACAGACGGCGACAAATTGTTTAGCTCAAAGTTCTCATAAATTTATAAGCATAAAACAACTAAAATTAATGGAGGGCCTATCATATCAGATCGTAATAAACCAAAAGACCAAATGAATAAAATGCAAGAGACAGTTGTTTTTTTTAAAGAGGGGAAGGTAAATATCTTTTATTGATAATATCGATTTGGTCTGTCTCTCCATGGAGAGTTTCAGAACCTTACAATGATATTCTCTCTTTTCTCGAGAATAGTGATGAAGAAGAAGAAAGCGACCCCCTTTCTAGGGTTCCTTCTCTTAGTATTTATAGCTGTGAATCTTGCCCGCTGGCGTTAGGCAGACACAACCCTGTTGAGGGAACGTCCGTCCATAGCGAGTAGGCCGTAGCCTTGTCTATTGGGCTGAGAGATCTTTGAGCACTTATTATTAATGAATGGTTGTGCTTTTAATCAACCTGAATATGCTTAAGAGTGAATTAATCTCATTAATTATTATGAGTCATACACGCTGTATATATATATTAAAAAATTCACTAAATATTCATAAATATTTGATTGTAAACCCAGCTACTTATTGTATATTTACTTAAGGTCGTTATAGGAATCGATAAACTTTAAATCCTGAATTCGCCTCTGATTTATATGTCCTTCACACAAAGTAAAATTTATCGCTACCAATAGATAAAGGTTAAATAATTTAGACCCTTTCGTACCTAGTTTTAGAGTTTTTAATTTCCCAACCAACTTGACGGAGAAAAATAAAATAACCATAAAAGTAGAAAAGAAGAAGAGGATAAACTTTCTGCGATTACAACTTCTTAATTTTTTTTTCCAGCTAAGATGTACCACACGGTTAAATCCGAGAGCTAGTTCATCAAAACAAACTAGAAGATTTGGGTAATACGTCATTTGGCTACATCAATAAAAGATCATTTCTTTATAAGTTATTTTCCGTTCCCTGTTCAATTTGTCCCTATTACAACATAAAATCCTGCTTAAGATAATATTGTATTCCGTTCGTACATAAGAAAAAGGTAGTCCCTGCATAACAAATGCAGTATGGGATTGGCGACATAAATATTACCCCTGTTAAGTTACACGAGAATTTATACATACTATTGTGTATGCGATAACATGCTGAATAGAATACGAGTGTTAGTAATGCAAATTGTTTTTTTGTTTAAAATAAGTAAATTGATGAACAATAGTTCTTTCATTATTAATTATCACATAACAATCAATTTATTATTAATCATCGCATAAATAAGTGTTGTATATATTTTATATAATGACAATCTATTATATATAAATTATATAATAACAGTATATTTTATATATATTTTATATAGTAACAGTCTATTTAGTATTTTTTTTAATAAGATAATCTATTTTGTATATTGAAGAATCACTAGGAGGAGAGAAGGTGCGTAAGGAACTTCAAACAAAATTGAAGAAGCTTGCATGGAAATCTCAAGCTCTGAATTTATGCTATGTAGGGACATATATAAAAGTGTATATGAATATTCTGCTTGCATGGAAATCTCAACTCTCTCTCTTTTTCTTCTTCTCCAGTACTATTTTCGGCGGAACTCCGGCGCAGAACTCTCTATACAAACTGCTCAAAATTTCCCCCAACACAGCCAAAAAAAAAGAGGAACGTGTCAAAACCATATAAAGAGTCTTAAGAGGACCATTATGGTCCAAAATACTTTTCTCTCTATAATGGATCACCTGTCGTCATCCACTTCCCCTCATTTTTCGGTGACATTTCCCGGCTAAAAATACTGCATGCCCAAAAAATGCCCCTTAAACATCAAATTTACATAAAGTCACGTCCTTTGCATTTTAATTTATCAAATATTAACAATATTTATAGAGGCTTATTTGGTAATCTAACGAAATGGCTACTACACCAACCACAACCACAGCTTTAACCACTGTGGACTCCACTATCGGCGGCGGCAAAGGCTCGGTCGACGAGGTTAATGCTAAGGCAGTGCACAAGAGGTACGACGGGCTTGTGATGGTACGAACAAAAAGCTGTAAACGGAAAGGGGTGTGCCTACTTTAAGTCTTTGACTAGCTATTATAATTAGTTTTTGGCTTCAAATTATATAATAGATTTGTGGGTTAGAAATTGTCAAAAGTTTCAGCTGAGTGGCTAAAAGTGAAATTGTCTACAAAATAGGAGAGGCCCTGGGCTGTAGTACAAAAAGCCCATTACAGTTCCCAAATCACGGTAGAGAGTTAAAACTATATTTCCCCTTTTGTCCCCAAAGTACAGGAGCATAGATCTACCAAATTATCAAGACTGATACTACCGAGAGTCGATTGAAGACAGCTTCTCTGTTCTTTTAATTAGGGGTAACAATCGTCTATATATTACCTTCCCATATCTCATTTTGTGGGACTATACTGGTTAGTTGTTATTGTTTGTACTTGTTGATACTATACAACAAGATCTAAAAACCTGAATGAAACTCACGCGATAACAGGTCCACATATATAACACGCGCAAACGGTTTTTATTGCAAAAGAAACTCCAGTGCCCTCTGGATTACACTTCACGACTCTTTTTCCTTTCCCCCTTCTCTTCAACCCCATCTGCAAAATTGCAAATGCCCTTCGATTTCACCGTCATTTCTCACTTTCCAGATCGCTCGCTCACTCCGCCGGTAACCATTTAATTGATTATTATTGATTTCTTGTTCTATTTATAGATCTACTTCAATTAATGCTCTTCAGTTACGCCTTGTTCGCTTTTCTATTTATAGCCGGAAAACTTTATTTAGTATACTGCAGAAACGGATCTCGGATTTTAAGTTAGTAGCTGTGTAGGTTACTGTACTTACTATTCCTTCTTTTTGTTGTTGTTAAAATGAGTGAGGATATAGCATAAATTTGTACGTATTTCTTAATTAAAATTATGTATATATAATTCAAGTGAAGACAGCTCTGTGTTTATGTGTGCGTGCATCCGCTGCACTCTAAGGTGTATCTGCTCGTGCTAGCATTAGATTTGCGTTCTTATTAGTTGAGTTATTTCATTTGTGTAGTTAGATTTGAATATCACTAATGCTTTTTGTTTTTGTTTTGTTTTACAGCTGTTTTTCCTTTTGTCCAATGCGCCGAGGGTCGATTGGAAACAGCCTCCCTGCCCTTTCGGGTAGGGGTAAGGCTTGTCTACATATTACCCTCCCCACACTCCCACCTGGTGGGAATATACTGGGTAGTTGTTGTTGTTGTTGTTGTTGTTGTTGTTAGATTTGAATGAATGGTTGTTTCTTTTTTCTTTTTAAATCCTGAAATTTAATATGTATAGTAGTATGTTTGAGTTGCTGTTAGGCTGTTTAGTAATACGATCTATTGGGATATGAAGTTGTTTCTTGTTCTATTAACGGTCAGAAAAGTTTATCCAACACATAGAGGTGGATTCAGGATTCAGTGTAGTAGGAGAGGGATTATTTTTGCACTAACTATTTCCTTGTCATAATTTGCACTAGCTATTTCCTTGTCATAATGAGTGCAGAAAAATATACTTAGGGTCTAGGTGTAATTGTTGTATATGCATAAATTTGATAATTTGTGCACTTTCTCTCGCTGTAGCTGTATCTGCCTAGCATGACCATCTGGTTGTGTCTCACTACTAGTATTAGTTGGATTTGGGTTAGCTTGATTTGAGTTACTTCTGGATTTCATATTCTTTTGCTTCACTGGCGTCTAGATCTTATGAGTGATTAGTTGCGTAATGAGTGGTTAACTCACTACCAAATTCAATATGTACGATAATATGTGTGCGTTTCTGTTAAGCTGTTCACTAACATGATAAATGTGGATATGTAGTTTTTCATGATCAATCATAAGGAAGATCATTAACACTGATCCTTATTGCAGAGTTCCTGGAGTAATCTACAGAGATCTTGTATTTTTTGTGGTAGATCAAACTACTTTTCAGGTGGTTGGTGTTTTTGTTGAGCAATGGCTTCCCCGTTGATTTCAACGAGGAGATATTGGGCTGTTTTCCTTTATGTCATTCTTGTTTCTCATGCCTGTAATGGGTTTTATCTTCCTGGAAGCTACATGCATACATATTCAACAGGTGAAGAAATCATTGTCAAAGTGAATTCCTTGACTTCGATTGAAACTGAACTTCCATTCAGCTACTATAGTCTTCCTTACTGCAAGCCCCCAGGTGGAGTCAAGAAAAGTGCCGAGAATCTGGGAGAGTTGCTCATGGGAGATCAGATTGACAACTCTCCCTATAGATTTAAGATGAATGTCAATGAATCTATATACCTGTGTACTACCCCACCCTTAAATGAGCATGAGGTAAAGCTGTTGAAGCAGAGGACCCGTGATCTGTACCAGGTTAACATGATTCTGGATAATTTGCCTGCTTTGAGATATGCCAACCAAAATGGGCTCAAAATTCAGTGGACAGGGTTTCCAGTAGGTTCCTCACCACAAAACAGTAACGAAGATTACATAATCAACCACCTTAAGTTCAGGGTTTTGATTCACGAGTACGAGGGTGCTGGAATTCAGATAATTGGTACTGGTGAAGAAGGTATGGGTGTCATCTCAGAGACTGACAAGAGTAAAGCATCTGGTTTTGAGATTGTTGGGTTTGAGGTTGTTCCATGCAGTGTCAAGTCTGAGCCAGAAAAGATGACAAAACTCCATATGTACGACAATTCTTCATCCATAAGTTGTCCACTTGAACTTGAGAAGTCTCAAATAATAAGAGAGCAAGAAAGAGTGTCTTTCACGTATGAGGTTGAATTTGTGAAAAGTGATATTAGATGGCCATCTCGATGGGATGCTTATCTGAAGATGGAAGGTGCCCGGGTCCATTGGTTCTCAATTCTCAACTCGTTGATGGTAATATTTTTCCTGGCTGGTATTGTTTTTGTTATCTTCTTGAGAACAGTTAGAAGGGATTTGACCAAGTATGAGGAATTGGATAAAGAGGCTCAGGCACAGATGAACGAGGAGCTTTCTGGTTGGAAGCTTGTGGTTGGTGATGTTTTTAGAGAGCCAAATCACTCAACGTTACTGTGTGTTATGATTGGAGATGGGGTTCAGATTACTGGAATGGCAGTTGTCACTATTGTTTTTGCTGCATTTGGTTTCATGTCACCAGCTTCACGAGGAATGCTGCTAACAGGTATGATATTGCTTTATCTCTTCCTGGGAATTGCTGCTGGTTATGTTAGTGTGCGTGCTTGGAGAACAATAAAGGGCACTTCCGAAGGTTGGAGATCGGTTTCCTGGTCAACTGCGTGCTTCTTTCCTGGGATTGTCTTCGTCATCCTCACTGTGCTGAATTTCATTCTTTGGGGAAGCAGAAGTACTGGAGCACTCCCCATCTCATTATTTTTCACTCTCTTAGCACTCTGGTTCTGTATTTCAGTGCCTCTCACCCTCTTGGGAGGATACCTTGGAACACGAGCTGAGCCTATTTCATATCCTGTGCGGACTAACCAGATTCCTAGGGAGATCCCTGCACGCAAGTATCCGTCTTGGCTTCTTGTTCTTGGTGCTGGAACTCTGCCATTTGGAACCCTCTTTATTGAACTCTTCTTCATCCTCTCTAGTATTTGGCTTGGACGGTTCTACTATGTTTTCGGTTTTCTGCTTATTGTCCTCCTCCTGTTGGTTACTGTTTGTGCTGAAGTTTCAGTCGTGCTCACTTATATGCATCTTTGTGTGGAGGACTGGATGTGGTGGTGGAAAGCATTCTATGCATCAGGCTCTGTTGCTCTCTATGTGTTCCTGTACTCCATCAATTACTTGGTTTTTGACCTCCAGAGCTTGAGTGGCCCAGTATCAGCTATACTTTACCTTGGCTACTCTTTGATAATGGCTGTTGCGATCATGCTGTCAACTGCCACTATTGGCTTCCTCACATCATTTTACTTCGTGCATTATCTTTTCTCATCAGTGAAGATCGACTAAATGGTTCTGCAGGGTGATTACTGTTGTTGGATGGCTAAAGACCTGTTCTGTCTTGTCAAAGTTTACCTAGTCCTGCCAGAAAGAGTATCTGAACTGCAGCCAAGCCCCTTTGTACTTCCTATTTTACTGTCATATTCTGAGGCTAGATATTTTGTTAGTTCAAAGTTGTGATTTAGTTTTTTCATCCTTCATTGTGTTTTAATCACATTTTCCCATATTTCTTGTATCTTGATGACCGCTACTTTCAATGGAGAAATTACCAGTAACTGATCTTAGCTGATTATCTTACTTTGTAATTGAAACGGAGGATAGGTTTAAGGTGGTTTTGTTCCATATCACTTTTTGAACGAATACTCTGGTTATGTTTGGGTTCATATTAAAGTCCCATGCATAGATTTGGTTGTTGCTATATTGTATCATGTGTTGGTTACTTCATGAGAAATTACATGGATTTTGTCATGCGGCTGGATAGTTTTCTCAAAAGCACTCTTTCTGAGCTCCATTGATATTATGAGTGATTTCTAGCTTGTGTTCTGACATTGATGGATGCTTGGTACTGAACCGTGTCTCGGATAAGAGGTCTTCACGATGCAGAATGTGTTTCTTATGATGCTCTTATTCAGTCTCCATTTATACTGCTTCCCATGGTTGCAATTTTATTACTCCGTTTTTGCAACTACTTCATAACTAGTGTGCAGTACTTTTACGTTTTTTTCCTTCCAATGATGTTGTTTGGGTTAGCTTGTGCTCAGCTTTTCTAATTATAATTACTTGGTACTTGCTAAATCCCACCATAGTTATCCGGATAACTCTTTTTGCCAAGGTTAAGATGAATAGGAATCACTGCTGGAACCAGAACCGTGGTCTCTCGTAGTTATTTATTACTCTAGACTCTCCATTGCGTCTTCTTTTTACATTTTTAAATTCGGTTAAGGGTCGGATTTGCCCTTGTACTATTCAAAATAAGCTATATTTATCCTCCGTTTGAATTCTTTAACAAATATACCCCCACCGTTACACATTCGGGCCGCATATACCCTTCCACCGTTAAACCTGGTTTCCTCAAGTTTTTTAAACACGTGGCCTACTTACATTGGTCCAAAATTAGCCCACCCAGAAATTATAAACCCGCCCGACCCAAACGGTTAACCCGCCCTGATCCCCAGTTCTTTAAATACAAATCTGAAAGCTTCACAGACGGTAGGAACACAAAATACTTCACTTCAAAAGCTTTCGGGGCGGTGTCATCACTAGTCAAACGAGTTGATTTTCAGTTTCAATTCATTGATAGTGGTGAAATCTCAGGCGGTGTCATCACTAGTCAAACTCGGCGAAGCCGCGAGGTTTATGCTCTCGGAGTTTGAATCGGCGATTCAGAAAGATTCGTCTAAAGCGGTAGCAGGCGGTGGTGTCCACCCTCTGACTCAGTACGTTATGAATTATCTCGTTTTCCTCGGCGATTACAGCGGTGCGTTTTCTGAAATAATCGTCGATTGGCCGCTGTCGATTCAATCACCGTTGCCGGAATTTTACTTCCTCAGTCCAACTCCTGACGACGATGACTCGCCGTCTTCCGCCGTCTCCGTCCGCCTTGCGTGGCTAGTCCTCGTCCTCTTGTGCAAACTTGACGGCAAAGCTCAGCACTATAAAGATGTTTCATTATCCTATCTGTTCTTAGCGAACAACTTAAACTATGTCGTTTCAAAGGTCAAAAAGTCAAACCTGAAGCTTTTACTTGGATCCGATTGGTTATTAAAGCATGAAGCGAAGGTAAAACAATACATTTCAAATTGCGAGAGAATGGGATGGAGCAAAGTGCTTACCTCACTCCTGGGAAATTCAACGGCGGAGATGTCTTTGCCGGAAGCAAGAGATTGGTTCATCAAATTCAATTCGGATCTTGAGGAAGCATATCGAATGACGAGTTCGTGGGTTATACGATAAGTATCGGGAAACACTGAGAAGTGGCGGAGTGAAGTCAGTTGTCAGATTTGCCCCTGATGATTTAATGAACTGGGGATCGGGGCGGGTTAACCGTTTGGGTCGGGCGGGTTTATAATTTCTGGGTGGGCTAATTTTGGACCAATGTAAGTAGGCCACGTGTTTAAAAAACTTGAGGAAACCAGGTTTAACGGTGGAAGGGTATATGTGGCCCGAATGTGTAACGGTGTGGGTATATTTGTCAAAGAATTCAAACGGAGTATAAATGTAGCTTATTTTGAATAGTACAAGGGCAAATCCGACCCTTAACCGTTTTAAATTTGATCTTTTTCTTGCCAGCTACAGCAGTCGGAAAAGGCAAATATAGAGCAGAAGGCGAAGACTAACCGTTGGGTAAGTCAGAACCACATAGCGAAAGTCTACCTATGAAGGTCACTGAAAAGAGTGTATCAAAAAGCTAGGAGCATTTGATGTGGGAGTCAACCTGAGAGGAGGTATTAAGCCCTTAATTGTAGATTTATACAACCCAAAGACACATAAAGTCAATATAATGTTGCAGTTTCTGTCGACCAGCCGCTCTTAGTTAACATTTTGCTTCAGCAACTTGACTTATGTAGTCAGTAGTCACAAGTCAACATATACATGTCCTTAAGTATCATAGGATTTGTAAGTTTTGACCCTTATGCTCTTTTGTTCCTACCACTACCTAGCCTGCTAGTAGGAAAATTGGGATTGCACCTGTTATGATCTATATAAACTCGGAAAGGTTAAAACATCTTCTACAATATCTACGGAGATTCTGAAGGAAACAAATGGTAACCATTGATAATTTTGATCTTAGGCACACTATCTTAGTGTTAGTAAACATTCTCAAATCTGGAATTGGACCTCCCTGGCAATGGGATTCGTTCAATGTTGTAGCAGTTTCTCACCAGTTTACTTTAATGGAAGCTGTCATTCTACTCTTCACGTTCATCATCTTCTCCTTCACCTCCATAAAAGTTCATCCCAGAAGTGAGCAGTGGCAAATATGTATAAGAGTTGGAGATTTCTCCAGAAGTCTTACTCTATTATTGCTGGTCTGTCTGGTAATACCAAAATATATATTTTGGTATGCATATCCCATGATCATATTGATTTCCATGAATTATACTTGGCTTGCCAAGACTTTCAATACTTTCATGGATTGGCTACAAGGAATGTCTCCCTCAATGCCTGTTTTCAATATTTTCGTCGTAACAACACTTGCCACTGCCAATCTAAACCATGAAGATCAGCAACCTAGTTCAGGGCATGAAGCAGTTTAACAGATGGAACATCGGATCTATTTGTACATTTTTGCAAATCTAAATTATGAGTTTATCACTTGCTCCACACTTTGAGGATTTTTTGTGTGTGTGTGTGTGTGTGTATGTGTGTTGTTATTATTACATTACCTTGACAACCTTTATTTCTATGTTCTTGAGAAAGGCATCCAATTTAAGCGTTTGAAGCTGCGGAGATCTACTTCTAAATTTGTGGCCGTTGCTCAGCGAAAGGTCATTAAAGTGTTTACAAGATCTAAAGTAAATTTTGCAAGGGCAAAGGAAGTTTCTATGTATAACACTTTGGCTTTAAAAATACTCTTTCAGCCACCAAAAATATGAATATTTCGGAGAAAACCATAATTTAACTCAACCATAATTAATTTTTCCGAGAAAACCATCAAAAGATTGTGATCCTTAATCAAAAGTATCAGATTCGAGCATGAGATATAAATTAGCCTTTGAATTGGCAACATTTTACTCCTAAAGTAATTTTAAATTCAAACTAGTCGGATCCCAATGCAAACGCATAATGAATAATAAAAAATAATAAGATATTTTTATACAAATAGCCGATCAGAATTACTACTCCATTTATTACATATATAATTATATATTATACATGAGTCTGTTACTTTTAATTTTAGTAGTTGGGTGAGTAGTTATTTAGATTAATTCTTTAAAATAATATTTCAAGAGAGAGACTTTACCCTCGAACGGCAAATAGAAAAGAATTATTGGGGAGGCAGCATATACTATTAAATTCATCTCAGCCTTTTTCAAACTAGCCGTTAGAAGGAGGTGGACTCCCAACTCAGCACAAGACCGCTCTTCTTGTCCCCCCTCTTTCCCCCCATTATACCTCTCAGCTTTCTTTCCTTCCTTCCTCCTCAAATTCTCCCTTCTTCTTATTCCTTCACAATCCTTTAAGTTCTCTCAAAATCATTTGTTTTTTGTAGAAACCAACAAACAGAAATGTTCACAGAAGGTTTGGACGAGTCTGCAATTAACTGGATCAAACAGGTAAGCTAAATTACTGGTACAATTGAATAAAAAGTTTGCGACTTTGTATATATCCACTCTTTTTTATATCTGGGTTCTTGTTAATTTTGTTTCCTAATTGATTCTTGATATGGTAAATTTTGGGTTGCAGGGGACTGAAGTAAAACAATCATGCAATCCAAGATCGCCATTATCTGAAAAATTTGATGATAGATACTCAATTCCCAGATCTCCGTTATCCACTTACACCCCAAATTCACATATATTACCACCCTTGAAATTTCATTCGGGTCTTCTAAAACCCCTTAACACAGTGAAAACACTTAGTATAGACAGCAATGAAGATGACTATGATTACGACTTTGATGATGAGAGTGAGAGTGTGGCTTCAGCTTCAGATGAAATCGATGGCCATTACTCTGAACAAGAAACATTGAGTACAAACGGATGTGAAGTTAAAGGAGTTGAATTAAACAATCGACATGGCTCCACGCTGAATAGAGGAATTTTACAAGAGAATCTTAGAGTTGAAGTACCAGAAAATGGTATTAGGAGATTTAGTGAGCTGGAGTTTATGGGAAGTGCAGAGAAAGCTACACTTTTGAGTAGTGTTCCTAGCTATCTGCGTGATAAAGTTCAACCACAAAGTGCATATGTAAGTTCCAACATTGCTGTTCATTCACACTGTCAACCTCGACTAGTTTGCTATATTATCTACTACTATCTGATATATATTAACTTTACTTTTCCTTGTACTTTGAGGCCATCTATTGTACCTTTGCGATTAGGAAAAAGTTTGGTATTTGCCCTTTCATTTAAGTGGCTCTAGCATGGACTGCTCCAGTTTCCTAGTATCTTGTCATTGTTACGGGATATTGCTATTGCTTTTTCCATCTATTTTTTACGGTCCTTAGGTTGCAGGTACTATCTTTCTGACCTTTGTTGTTGTTATCGTTCTACTCTCTCCGTTTCAATTTATATAAATCCATTTGACTGGGTACAGAGTTTAAGAAAAGATGTAAGACTTTTAAATTTGTGGTGTAAAATGAGGCACATATATTTTTTGTGGCTATAAATCATTGCATAAAGATAAATTGTTTCCAAAGACGTAAAGATCATTCTTTTTGGCACGAACTAAAACGGAAATAGATACACATAAATTAAAACGGAGGGAGTATTGTTTCTTTTCATCTTCTTGAGCCGAGGGTCTTTTAGAAACAACCTTTCTGCCACTAGGGTAGGGGTAAGGTCTGCGTACACTCTACCAGTGGCGAAGCCACATGTTCACAAGGGTGGTCAGTTTGTCGAAAAATTGCATTGTGTATATAAGTAAAGTGTTACGTTTTAGAGGTATATAACACATATTGAACACCCTTTGTAAGGGATTTTTTTCACTTCTTTTAAATTTGAATACCCTTGGAAAAATTCCTAGCTTCGCCGTTGCACACTATCCTCCTCAGACTCCACTTGTAGGATTATACTAGGTGGTTGTTGTTGTTGTTGTTGTTGGCTCTAGTGTGGATTGTGGGTAGATTCCACGTCTTAAAAAACTTTGGGTAAAAGGTTTAAGTTTCCCACTTATACTTTGTTGTGGTTTAAAATTACCTTTTGTTATACTTTAGTTTGGAGGTATGTTAAGGTCAAAGGAAATATGAGACAACTTTCTAACGGATATAGTATGATGGAGGGTAAAATTAAGATATTGAGGTATCATAGAGGGGGGTAACTTTTTGCCGTTTCCCTTCATTGATTGATTGATTATATGATCGAAGTTGAGTTTTTCTTGATAAGAGGTTAACTATATGTAATGCAGGCTACACCTGTTGGTAGGCTAAATGACTTAGGAACCCCAAGTGCACCACCCATATTGGATATTGGAGCAGATGAAGATAACTCTGAACAAGAATGTGGAAGTGGATTGAGCACTTCTGGAGGGTTGTCTGGAACTGAGCACAATAATAAGAAACATATTCAAGAAACCCCAGAAGAGGCCTGGTATCCAACTCAGGACAGCAATAAGAAAAATATTCCAGAAGAGGCTTGTCATAGAAATGAAAACGTTCTTTCAGAGACTGAAAGCCGAGGGTATGAAAAAGTGAAATGACATTCAGCATATGAAACATTTTTGCAGATGTCTTTCATTTTCAATGACAGTTTCATTTTGGTACAGGGAAGATAAATCAACTTTTGTGGAAACAAACACTGTGCCCTCGTTCCAGCAAGGAAATTCTGTGGGGTTTCCAAGCCGTTATGATACCAGGTTTTACTTTTTTACTTCAATTATCTTGCTGCCTCAAAAGCTTAGGGTTCACAAATCTAAGTCTTATTTATTAGATTGCAATTACTGAGCATTTCTTTGACAACATCAGTCAAAATGGATGGCAAGTTCTCTTGGCTTATGATGCCTGCATTCGTCTATGCCTAAATGCTTGGGCAAGAGGATGTGTTGAAGCACCGGAATTTTTACGCGATGAGTGCCAGCTGCTTCGAGGTGCTTTCTGGTATGCTAGCTTATATTTTCTCCTATTGAATCGCTTAAAAGCAGCTTTAATGGCCACAACACTTTTTCCATGACTAATACCATTCCCTAACTATCTTATTCAACTTCGCAGCTTGCAGAAACTGTTGCTGCAACCTCGAGGCATGCAGACAACAGAAAGGATCAATAAGACAAATGGACAAACATTACCCTTGAAAGTGAGAAAATTAGTGGGGAAGGTTCGTGTGGAAGGTATAACTCAAGAACGCTTGTTTATGCTTAACTTTTGAGGTAATAGGTAGTGCAGCTCTTTGGTTTTTATTTGTGTGTGTGTGTGTCTGAGCCTCAGAGGTAAGGTAGGTAATTTATAGTTCAGAGCTAGTTATTTTTCTTTTGTGAAGACAGATTTGAATAATAAGTTATGTTTTAATCCTGCAAGTTCTGTGAAATTTTGTTCCCTTCTAGACACATTACTTTCTGGTTAAAGTTTAATAGTTGACTTATCTTTCGACTAAGATGTGTTAGAATGGTTAGTTCATTAAATAATAGCTGTGAATCATATTTGATTAATAAGTTATGGTTTCATCTAGTAATCTCTGTGACATCTTGCTCCCTTCTAGGCACATTATTTTCCAGTTAAAATTTGACAGGTTGACTTATCTTTCGCCTAAGATGTGTTAGAACGCAGCCTTTTAGATGTTCCAGATGAAGAAAATGAAATAAAATTTGTGACACTATATTGCAAGTAGATATCTTATTCTGTAATGTAATGTATATCTTTTACTTGCATAGTATATAATGCTTGACACCGTCTCAAAACCAATTGCAGTAAGAAAGTTAAGAATCATACCAAAGAGGAAGCTTAAGAGCGCAAACTCAATGCGAGGTGCAATTAGCATGCAGGCAGGAGCGGAATATGTCCGACATGTTTCTTCACTGGTGAAAAATGGAATCAATTCTCTTAAAATTCATTCATCTCTGCTGACATCCGAAGGTTACTACTTCTTATTGAATGATCTTTTCTCTTCAATTGGATCACGGAAACAAGTACTCCTTGCGTTTCAATTTAGATGAGGTAGTTTGACTCGGCATGGAGTTTAAGAAAAAATAGAAGACTTTTGGAACTTGAGGTCTTAAAAGCTTAAGGGTAAAAAGAACTTTGTGGGGCCATGAAATTTGTGTGGTTATAAAAGCTTCTCATTAAGGGGTAAAATAGGTAAAATAAAGAGTTTAAAGTTGAATTATTTCCAATTGCAGAAATGTGTCATTCTTTTTGGAACGGACTAATAAGGAAATTGTATGATCTAACTTGAAACAGAGGGAGTATAAAAAATGCCCGTGGAGTTCAAAAAACATAGTCTCTAAAAGGTTTACATAATTCAACACTTGGTCTTGCTTGGTTCTCTTAGAATGATTATTCTAGATGATAAAATAGCAACCTGATTGACGTTTTTTTTCTTTTCTTATTTCCTGATAAAGCATTGATGGTGATGGTCTTCTCTAGGTGAAGACAATGATTGAAGGGTGCTAAAAGGGGCCAATGTAGACCTAAAATTATATGAAGATAAGTGTTTCAAAAGAACTACTACCTCTCCCAATTAAGGCAACATTCTTAATAAAATGGAAGCAACGAACCATATAGGCGATGCCAACTAGTTGTTGTTATATCTGTACTAGATTGTATTATTAAGGAGGTTTTCTAATGTGGTTACGGATTTGTGTGAGACTTGGGAACACTCTAGTTTTAAAGAACTCCTAATTTGTTGTAAAAGACAAAAGATATTGGAATGAGATGGCCTGATTCATCCAACCGATCCAACCTAGTTTGGTATTGAGACCTAGTTAATTCATTAACTAATAACACATTGATGGTTTATAATGGTTCTTATTACGTGTTAAGAATTCATGCACGCTCTGAAAATAAGTAGATTTCTGGAACTATAAAAATCAAACAAAAACCATGTAGAGTTTTTAGGATCCTCGTACATAAATGACATAGTTGTTTTCCACTATGATGTCTGCAGAATCCCTGAGATGCTTAGTTCTCCTGAAGAGTTCAATGGAAGATACTAAATTTGAACCAAATTCTGCTGTTATGCTGCAGCCTGAAAGTGGTGATCACCATGACTTGTAAGTTGTTTTTTACTTCATACTGGTTCTATATTGCTTATAATCCAGTGAACTGTGTCCTGAATATTGTTAGCATTAGAAGACTTCCAGTTGTGTGGTTATCTTACAATAAGCTTTATGAGAGACTTATTCCTTCTTTTTGTTACGTTCACTTCTTTTCTCTGATTAGAATTTGCAAGATGAGGAAAAAAACGGTTATGTCAAGATTCCAATTGTATGGTCACCTTTATAAGCAGTTAAGAAATATGATCGTTATATTTAGATTTTTGTGACAAGAGGGGCTGCTCTGATGGTAAGCAACCCCCACTTCCAACCAAGAGTTCCACTTCCAACCAAGAGTTTGTGAGTTCGAGTCTCCCCAAGAGCATGGTGGGAAGTTCTTGGAGGGAAGGATGTTGGGGGTCTATTTGGAAACAGCCTCTCTACCCAAGGGTAGGGGTAAGGTCTGCGTACACACTACCCTCCCCAGACCCCACTAAGTGGGATTATACTGGGTTGTTGTTGTGACACTATGCCTCGATGCTTGCAGTCTCAGATGTAAGATAGTCCTGTACTTCAGTTTCTATTTGATATCGAACAGTTATGCTCAGATGTTAATTTCTCCAGACAAGATAACATATTTCTGAATACAGTTTCCCAGAGAACCAAGGAGATGCTCTTTTGCTTGAAGTACAGGATATGAAGAGAAGTACTTTGGGTCGAACTTCAATACCGATCTCAGCCGTGACTGACAGCAATGTATGTCAAAACCTCCAATAGGTCATATTGTTACGACTATTTTATTCAGCTTTCAAATTCTTATTATACCGTTTTCTTACATCAGTTTCGTAACTGTTCCAGAACGATAAGATTCGCTGGTGGCCGATTTATCATGATGATAATGAATGTGTTGGGAAGGTCCAGCTATCAATCAATTGTACATTGACAACTGATGAGACAACACAAGTCAAGGTTTTTAACAAGGGCACTCCACCATATTTAGCTTCTGTCCCGTGGAATCTGAATGTTTTTGTCGTAATATACATTAAATAGGAGAAGGAAGTAATATGAGTAGGTAACATCATACATTTTTCAACTGAAGTCAGAAGAGTAACATTTAAATTTGAATCTGCTAAAAGTATGATTCTAAGCTTATTCATTATCTTTCCCTTAAGGTGTGGTGGTTGTTAATTCATTTTCTAAGTGTAACATTCTATTAGCATCATCTCCTTTCTCTGTTTTTGATTTATACATACTTTCTAGCTAGCACATAATATTCGACATAAAAGATATTTATATATCTTTTTCTTTCTCGATTCTTTTATGAAACAAAAGAAAAGAAGAAGAAAAAACAGCTACAGACTGGAGACTTAACCTTAAGCCATTTAACTCGAGGTCTTTATCCTTTGACCCTTTTTGACTTGAGGTCTCAAACATTATTTCCTGTTATTATTATGATCTACACACTCAAAACTGCTGTGTCTTAGCTCATTTTATAGGTGGCAGGAGTTAATAATAATTTGTGACATGCGTTCGATTCCCATTTATGACAGAGCGGACCTATTGCGGAGACTCTTGCATATGATCTATTACTGGAGGCTTCCATGCGTGCTCAACAATTCAGTGCACGAAGTTTAAGGTCTGAGGGACCTTGGAACTGGTTACTGACAGAATTTTCTGAGTACTATGGGGTCTCAGATACCTATACTAAATTAAGGTATGCTTGTGATATATGCAAATGTTATATCCTTTAATGTCTCTTTAAGAAAAGCTGAATAAGAAGAGTTCAATAGGTACCTTTCATATGTCATGGATGTTGCCACTCCAACGAAAGATTGTTTGGAGCTCATTCATGAGTTGCTTGTGCCAGTGATGAAGGCAAGGAACAACAAAAGTTTAACAAGACAAGAGGTATCAGACCTGAACTCTCAAACCTTGGATGAGGATGTGATTCTGGAGATTTAGACATTTTACCGAATTATTCCTTACAATCCAATTCTACAGCAATGCTAATCTAGTTTTCCCGTAAATGAAAGAGTTCTCAAACCTTCTTAAATTAATTGCAGCATCCTTTGTCTTTCAAATATGTTACTCTCTTCTGCCATTTTATTTGACCTGCTTTACATTTTCTTTGAACATTGAAATTTGGCTCCTCTATGTAGAAGCTTTGTTGGATCCTGAAGAATTAACCTCCCCGAGTAGTGAGATGTCATAGATAAATGGTATCATAGAACAATGATGCGACCTTAGTGGTGTCTTATTTCAGAGAAAAAAAAATGTATTTAAAGAGGAGGTAAAAGTATTTTCAGAAACTAAAGCGCAGGCATATGTTACCATTTACAAGTGGTCTATCTAATTGATCCTCTACCTTTTGCTATTTCAATACTGGCTTATCTTTCTGAATAGTTAAATCATTGTAACTGGACATGCTAGTTTCAGTAAGCCGACAAAAAGTTCACCTGAGCTGAGAACGCAAAACTTACAATTTTTCTTGTTTCAGAAAAGTTTGCTTCTGGATTGCGAAACGGAAGTTAGAAGTCTCTTGGCTACGGTGTTTGAAAACTACAAGTCCTTGGATGAAAACTGTCCCACAGGTTTAGCAGACATTTCAGCTCCTGTAGCAGAAACTGCAGCACCAGCACTTGCTCCTGCCGTTCAAGTTTACACTCTTCTCCATGACATACTTGCTCAAGATGCTCAGATGACACTTAGAAACTATATACAGGTAAATGACTAGAGCATTCGGTTGTCTGGTTTTGCTTACACTTTTTGATGTCTCATCATATACAGGTAAATGACTAGAGCATTTGGTTGTCTGGTTTAGCTTACACTTTTTGATGTCTCATCATAAGTCTAATGAAAATATGATTTAACAGATAGCGGCAGCAAAGAGGTGCCGAAAATACATGGTAGAAACTGATGAATTCTTGTCAACAAACTTAGATGGCTTTGTCATGGATTCAGTAACAATAACCACTGCTTATTCGAAGATGAAGAACCTTTGCTCCCGAATATCAAATGAAATCCAGGCAGATATTAAGATCCACAATCAACATATACTTCCAAGGTATGATGCAACTAAAAGTAAGATGCATTCGATATCAATCTGTTGGTGCATATCCATGATTATATTGTCATGCGTTTCAATGAAATTCATGTCAAGATAGGCTTAAAAATGCCAGCAATTGCTGCTCCAAGTTCTCGTATTAGGCTGGATGTTGCAGTTGTGCAACTTAAACTGTCAATAAAAACTTCAGATTGTCTTACAGTGGAACATTCATTTTTCAGTTCAATTGACCTTACAACCATCACGGCTTCAGTTTACAGCACTGAACTGTGTAAGAGGCTCAAGAACTTTCTCGCTGCATGGCCTCCATCAGGTCCTTCTCTACATGTGAATGAACTTTTGATTGCAGCAGCTGATTTTGAGAGGAATCTAGACTCATGGAACATCAGGTTATATTGAACGCAATTAAATTTGTATCAAAGCAAAGGAATTGTTATGCTTTCTTAGACAAGTCATTTAACCTTTTCTTTCATGATTCAGTCGAGTGCAAGGTGGTGTAGACTCGAGAGGTCTCTTTCATAGTTATATAATGGTATGGATAGAGGATATGCAACTTCACTTACTTGAGCTTTGCAAGGCAGAAAAGGTAACTCAGCTCTTAATCTTCACTTGAAATAACCCCTTTTGTTTTGTTATTGCAAGAGAGGCTTAAAGATTTTCCATATTCTAACTATCACCTCTTTCAGGTGTTATGGTCTGGTATTATTACGAACTATTCTACTTCTCCTTTTGCTGAAGAAATGTTTGAGAAAACCAAACAAATGTTAACTGAGTATGAAGTAGTAATCAACCGTTGGCCTCAGTACACTGTCATTTTGGAGAATGTAAGCTCTATTTTCGTATCCATGGAAACATATAGACAGATGCTTGATGCTGTTTCATGGCTGTGCAAATGTATAAATAAATGAGAACCCCTTCCATTTGCTGATGAAAGCTTTCTGTTGATATCACAGGCTGTTTCTAATGTAGAAAGAGCAATTATAAAAGCCATAGAGAAACAGTACAATGATATCTTGACCCCACTGAAGGATAGCATTCCAAAGAAGCTCGGCATGCAAGTTCAGAAATTAGCAAGAAGGCAATCAACTACTCTCTATAGCATTCCTAATCAGGTAACTGCTAGTAATAGATGGACAGGTTATAGCAATTAGTGTTGTAACAAAGAGACGCATAGGCTGCTAATACACACAAATGCAGAGGAAGCATAACTAACTAAATATGCTGGGGCCTTGTTTTGACAGTTGGGCACTTTCTTGAATACAATCAAGAGAATTCTAGACATTCTACACTGTCAACTAGAAGACATATTGAAGTCATGGGCATCCTATCTACCAGCGAATGGAGAGAAGAAGTCCAATTTCGGGGAGCAACTGAATGGAGTTACGGTATTACTGAGGACTAAATACAAAAACTACATGCAAGCAATAATTATCAAGCTTGCTAGTAATGTAAGCAACTACTATGTCATAATTAGCTATTTATTAGTGAGAGTAGATCTTGTGATGTGTTTGCTCCATGTGTTTTACTGTCTATCATATCACACTATTGATTGGAATATAAATGCATGATTGGAATATAAATGCATGAAATGAGGTGGTTCAACTTTCTCTCTAATTTGACTGCTTCAGATGCAAGCAAATCGTTGCACACGTTTGCAAAGGATTTTGGAGGAAACAAAGGAAGCAGATGGGGAGGCTGAAATCCGTGAAAGAATGCAACTGTTGAATTCACAACTCTCAGATTCCATAAGCAACTTGAAAGAAGTCTTTACGAGTGTAATATTTGTTGCAATCTGCCGTGGATTTTGGGACAAAATGGGACAGGTTGAACGTTTATCTAGTGACCATCTCAAATTTGAGCTATTCAATCAACTGCAATAACTAATTTTACCTTTTTCCTTTTTACCCTTGAGTTAATGGCATTTTGTTCTTTTCTTATATTAGATTATACTGAAATTCTTAGAAGGAAGAAAAGAGAACCGAGTATGGTATAGTGGTTCTTACCATGCTCTTGGGGTAAGTGAAGCTAAATTACAGTATATATAATGTAGTACTATTTATGCAAATGGTTCTTGAAATATTTGCATGGTATGATTTACAGATTCTGGATGACATATTTGCTTCCCAAATGCAAAGATTGCAAGGAAATGCTCTACAAGAGAAGGATATTGAGCCCCCTCGTTCAATTGTTGAAGCTCGAGCTATACTCTGTAGAGACACCAGTAACTGTCCTGATTCCTCCAACTACTTGTATTTCTAGGAATACAATTGAGTTGGTCATTCATATGCTCTTCCTATACTTGTATTTATGTATTACTATTTCTTCCTGTTCATATATTCTTTTGTACGTAAAACATCCAATTCTTTGTAAGTTGTCGATCAATAAGAATAAGGCCATCCCCGAAAGACCAATGATCTCTATGTTTTTTGTAGTTTTTAACAAGTATCTAGGTTTTTCTTACAAATTGTGTTGATTGCTCCTTAAAAGCCTCCCACCCCATTGTTAGCGCCTTCTAAGGGATTCAATTATATCCTTTCCTTTCCTCCTCCCTTTTTACAACAAAATTCCTTAATCTACGCCCAGAATCTCCATCTTCTCTCTTCCCACTATTGTCGATAATTTATATTATAAATCATCAATTGTATCGTTCTTTTCCCGAGAGTCAGGACAATATTTAAAAATGAAGAAATATTGAGGAATTGTATGATAAATGTATCATAGGTACTTAAATTGTATCAGATATATCAATATGTAAAACATGATTGTATCGTACTTGTATCACAATTGTATATAACTTGTAGATGGTACATTAATATCCAAAATAATACATGATATAATTATCATATATTTGTGATACAAATTGTGAAATTCGTCACGATCTCACAACTGCTCATAATTCAAATTCAAATTTGATACAATCCTGAAAGAATTCTTATGCAATTATGATAGAACTTAAAATCGACTCTAAACTTAAACTGATACAATATCGTATTATACTTATATTAGTATTATATCATGTATTGTTTTAGGTACAAATTGTAATACAATTCTAAATTATGATACAACTTTGATCTTAATCTTTATCAAGTTCAATTTAAAACATCCACCTAGAAACAACTCTAAACTTAAATTATAATATAATTTTTTTTTGAGATGGTAACAGTTTGCTATATTCAAAAGCACAAAGGCTGTGCATGCCATAATTACATAGGGAATAACCAAAAATATACATTAATTTATCTATCTTCTTACAAAGACCCAAGGACATCTATTATAGCTTTTGAGTCCTCTATGTATTCAAGTTCACACCAAAAATGAAAAAGCAGGAGGCAATTCATTTTAATCTTCTAAATTGAGTTAGCATTGTCTTCAAAACATCTTGAATTCCTCTCATTCCAAAGCGTCCACCATATGCATGAAGGAATCATACCCCATCTCTTCTTGTCACATACAGATCTTCTCCTCTTGTTCCAACATGATAACATTTCCATGGTGCTGTTAGGCATGACCCATTGAATTCCCGTGAGTGCTATAAATACGTTCCAAACCTGAACAATCACCGAACAGTGCAGAAAAAGATGACTGTTGGTTTCCTCCTCCCTTCCGCATAAGTGACACCTAGAGCACAAAGATATTCCCCTTCTCCTCAAATTATCCTATGTTAAACAAGCATTTATAGCAACCAACCAAATAAAACATGCAACTTTGTAGGATATTCTTACTTTCCATATATGTTTCTAGGGCCAAAGATCAATCACAATATTGGTTTGATTAAGCATAAGATAGGAAGACTTGACTGAGAACCTTCCTGAGCTGTGCCCCAACCACCACGCCTTGTCTACGTCGTGATTAACCCCAGTGAATTGATTGAGTTCACTGTAAAAATCTGCAATTCTATTAATTTCCCGATAGTATTAATAGTATTAGTATTGTATTATAATTGTTTTAGGTATTGATATATCAAATACAACTCAAATACAATTATGATACATTATCATACAATCATAATACAATTCCTAAACTTCATCTTCCTCGAGTTTCATTATGAAATTCTGTATTGGAAAAAAATTAAATTTAAATTAAAGATGACGTGGCATGACACGTGGGCTGGTCAAATAGTCAAAGCGTAACAATTGAGTAAAGGCACGGGAGATGACAGATACGAGAAGAGAAATTTAAACAGGCACGAGAAGGAGTTTAGACATAAGTCTCGTACAAATTCAAGTCATTTAATACCAACGGATAAAAAGTCATTGAAGACATGGATCTGAAGACAAAAAGGAGTCCAAATTCAGTATTAAATACCTGATACGTTAAAGAATTGATATTTAATAGGAATGATTGTGTAACGACTTATTTAATGTCATTTATTACTTATAATTGTATCATTAAAGTTGAGGTTTCATTCCTTTACCTAGGATCAACTATAAAAGGAAGAAGCCTCATCATTTGTAAGGACACGAAATATCATCTACATCACATTGGAATATAAACTCGTTTATTACTTTATTCCTATTCTCTAAAAAGCCTATTATTCTTTTTTGGCCTCTTGATTATCAGAAACCCGATTTTTCAACCTAAATTCTAGATTTGACCAAAATAATTTTTTTTGGTTAAACAAATTGGTTCCGTTACCAAAAATCTGATAATCCATTCTTTTTTAGGTTACATTTTGTTAACATCATGTCAAACAACAACGATAACAACAATCAAGAAAATTAGAACCATCAAGTGGAGGGGAATGAACTCAATAATGTTATGCCTCAAGCTTCTCCAAGTGGATCTCGAGAAGGAACTCTGAATAATATGTCTGAACATGTCGATGGAGGAGTTGAAAAAAGAGATGGACTTCTGAAAAAAATAATTGATGCACGAATTAACAAAGCTTTGGAAGCTTTAGTTAGTCGATTGCCTGCTGCACCAACAACGCCTAATAATAATACGTTGGAAAACCCCCGTTCATGTTTAGTTAATTCTGGTCATGGAGCAACCCTTAGTGATTCACAAGAAGGAGAACCATGTAATTCAGATAATTCTCATCTTTAAAATTTAGTACTAACCTTGCAGAAACAGCTCAAGGAGCAAAACAAACGTATCGAGCAATTCCATGGAGTTCCGCCTGTAATAAAAGGAGTAGACGTGGATAAATACTCACAACAACCTTGGAAACTAAGTGCTGCTCCCCTACCAATTCTGAAAAAATTCAAAATGCCTGACATCCCAAAATATGATGGTACAATAGACCCACATGACCACGTAACTGCATTTATAACAGGAGTGAAAGGCAACGATTTGACCAAACAAGAAATTGAATCAGTATTGGTCAAAAAGTTTGGGGAGACGCTCATCAAGGGTGCATTAAACTTGTATTCTCTTTTACCTGAAAATTCTATAAATTCTTTTGCTGAGCTTGCAGATTCTTTTATTAAAGCACACTCGGGAACTCAGAAGGTCGAGAAAAGGATGGAGGATATCTTCAAAATCAAACAAGGGAACTCTGAGTTGCTCAGGGATTTTGTTGATAGATTATAACGTGAAAGAATGACTTTGCCCCGTGTACCAGATAACTGGGCAGCGATAGCTTTTGCAAGTAATTTGAACGATAAAAGTTTAGAAGCCACGAGAAGGCTTAAAGAAATCTTTCGAGAATTTTCCGCAACCACTTGGAATGATGTTTATAATAGGTACAGTACAAAGCTTAGAATCGAAGAAGATACCGTACCTCAATATCATCGTGAAGAAAGGAGCGGGTCCAGGAGGTCAGAAGCTGAAAAAAGATCAGGTAAGAATAGGTACGATCCATTTATGGGACCTGTAGGAAAAGATTCACGATCTAGATAGAATAACTAACTATATGATCAAAAGTTAAGAGATAGGGAAACCAGGTCTTCATCCAGGTTCAGAGGCGATCGAAACAACCAAGAGCCCTGAAATGATGATAGGAATTTAATGGCACGATCCGCTGGTTATAATTTCAATGTAACTAATTCTGAGCTCGTAGTTGTTCTGAGGGGTATGGTAGATAAGGTACGATGTCCAAAAGAGACGCGGTCAAATCCAAAGAGACGTAACCCGGACCATTGGTGCAAGTTCCACAATGACCACGGGCATAAAACATCAGAATGCAGATTCCTACAAAGTGAAGTAGACCATCTACTGAAGCAAGGATATCTCACAGAGTTGTTTAGTGAGAAGGGAAAACAAGCTTACATGAAAAATAGGCAGGAGCCACCAAAACCACCATCACCTAAGAGAACAGTAAATGTCATCAGTGGAGGGGAAGGCATTTATTGAGTAACATACATGGCTTCAAATAAGGTTTAAAAAATGACGATCACTCACGGGAAGCGAGTACGACAAACATTAGAACACGAAAGCATAAGCTTTGATGATGCAGAGACAGAAGGAGTGATTACTCATCACAATAATACATTGGTAATATCCTTACTTATACATGACACTGATGTAAAACAAGTTTTGATTGATCCAGGAAGTTTTACAAATATCATTCTACTAAGGGTATTGCGGGAAATGCAAGCTAAAGATAAAATGATACCCAAGGCGCATACTTTGTCAGGCTTTGACAATTCAAGAGTGGTAACAAAAGGTGAGGTAATTCTAACAACTTTTTCTGCAGGTGTTATTAAAGAAACTAAATTTCAGGTAGTTGATATGAATATGGCCTACAACATAATCATGGGGAGACCATGGATCCATGATATGGATATTGTTCCATCAACGTTGCATCAAGTTATTAAGTTTCCATCACCCTGGGGAATACGTCAAATTCGAGGGGATCAACAAGCAGCCAGGAGTATCAATGCCGTAACAGATACGAGTACCATGAGTAAAGAGAAATAGCAATTACAGGAAACAGTTGTAGGTGTCAACAATCAAACTTCAACTGAACGAGAAAAAATAGATTTAAACTCAAGACCGGATGTAATTCAAGAACCTGAAGAAAATGAGAACATTAAAACAACAATAGAGGAGCTCGAGGTTGCGGTGCTATTTGAGCAATGGCCTGAAAGAAAGGTTTACGTAGGAGACAATCTAAATCCCGACATGCAAGGTACGTTAATTGAGTTTTTAAAAGCTAACATGGAATGTTTTGGTTGGTCCCACGATGATATGATAGGAATACCACCTGATGTGATGACTCATAAACTCAACGAGGACCCATCTTTCACACCTATAAAGCAAAAGAAAAGAAAGCAAGGCGCATTCAAGAATCAGGTAATTCAAGATGAACTCCAGAAATTATTAAAGATTGGATCAATCCACGAGGTAAAGTATCCTAATTGGTTAGCTAATACGGTGGTCGTACCTAAAAATAACGATAGGTGGAGTGTTTGTGTAGATTATACTGATCCAAACAAAGCTTGCTCAAAAGACTCTTTCCCTTTACTACATATAGACCAGTTAATTGACGCAACCGCAAGTCATGAACTTCTAAGCTTTTTAGATGCATATTCGGGATATAATCAAATCAAAGTGGATCCTGATGATGAGGAAAAAACTTCTTTCATCACAGACACGGGGACTTACTGTTATAAAGTAATGCTCTTTGGTCTCAAAAATGCTGGAGCAACCTATCAATGGTTAGTCACCAAAATGTTTCAAGAACATTTAGGAAAAACTATGGAGGTATATATAGACGATATGCTCATCAAAACCCAGCATTCTCACGATCATATTTCTCACTTATCTATTACATTTGAAATTTTACGGAAATTTAACATGAAACTCAACCCAGAAAAGTGTGCATTTGGAGTTGCTTCAGGTAAATTCTTAGGTTTCTTATTTTTAACCGTGGCATTGAAGTCAATCCTTCTCAGATTAAATCAATAGAAGAAATACCTGATATCCTTACCAATAAGAAGGAGGTTCAAAGATTAACGGGAAGGATTGCTGCCTTGGGAAGATTTATTTCTAAATCTTCAGAAAAATATTTTAAGTTCTTTTATGCTCTCAAAAAACAAGACCATTTTGAGTGGAACGAAGATTGTCAACAGGCCCTTAGGAGCTTGAAAGCTTACTTATCAAATCCTCCACTATTGGAGAAACCAAAGGAAGGTGAAACATTGCTCATCTACTTAGCAGTATCGGAAGTCGCGGTAAGTGTTGTTTTGGTACGAGAAGACCAAGGTAAGTAATCCCCCATTTATTATGTAAGAAAATATTTGTCAGATGCTGAGACACGATATCCACAACTAGAAAAGTTAGCATTAGCTTTGATCATAACGTCTAGGAAATTAAGACCTTATTTTCAATGTCATCCAATTGTCGTAGTTACTTTTTTTCCATCATAAAACATTTTGCATAAACATGAATTACTAGGAAGATTAGCAAAATGGGCTATAGAATTAAGTGAGTATGAAATCATTTATCAACCTAGGACTGCTATAAAATCCCAAGTTCTCGCTGATTTCGTAGAGCAATTTAGTCAAGGGATGCATTTAGAAGCAGAAAAGGAATTACAAGTCTTTAATGGAATAAACCCAGGAATTTGGATTTTGTGTACTAATGGTTCATCTAACGTCAAGGGAGCGGGTTTAGGAATTGTTCTTAAACCACATACGGGTGAAACCATTAGACATACTATAAAATGTCACCCTGTAACTAACAATGAAGCAGAGTATAAAGTTGTGATTGCAGGCTTAGAGTTGGCACTGGAACTTTGTATCACACAAATCATAATCAAAAGTGATTCAAAACTCGTAGTAAATAAAATGCTGGGGACTTATGTAGCCAAGGAAACACGAATGCAAGAGTATCTCGAAAAGGTACGGGAACTGATAAGATAGTTCTAAACTTGGAAGGTAATGCAAATCCCAAGAGAAGAGAACGCGGAGGCAGATGCTTTAGCTAATCTTGCATCTGCAGCGGACATAAAAAATGATGCAAATGCTTCAATCGTATATTTATTCCATTCCGTTCTCGAACCTGACAAAAATAAGGTAAATTTTAATCACTTAACTTAGGATAGGATAAATGAAATAGTAGCTTTTTTGCAGCATGGAACCGTTCCTGAGGATAAAATAAAGGCTCATGCACTTCGAAAGAAAGCTGCTCGTTATTTCCTATATCAAGGAAACCTTTATCGAAAAATGTTTGGTGGTCCATTAGCAAGGTGTCTCGAACCTTCTCAAACGGAATATGTGATGAGAGAAATACATGAGGGACATTGTGGAAATCATGCAGGAGGCAGGTCACTTGTAAAGACATTGATTCAAGCAGGATACTATTGGCCTAAGATGGAAGAGGAAGCAAATGATTTCGTGTCTAAATGTGACGGATGTCAAATATACGGTAACAATATGCATAGACCAGCCGAATTATTACACCCAGTTGTATCTCCGTGGCCCTTCATAAAATAGGGGATGGACATCGTAGGTCTATTACCACAAGCAAAAGGTCAGGTAAAGTTTCTACTCGTACTTACTGATTATTTCACTAAATGGGTTGAAGCAGGGGCATTCAAACAGGTACGAGAGAAAGAGGTCAAAGATTTTATTTGGAGAAACATCATATGCCGCTTTGGGATACCAAAGGAAATCTTATGTGATAATGGTCCACAATTCATTGGAGCACAAATCACGGATTTCTTCCAAAGTTGGAAAATTAAAATGATAACTTCAACACCAAACCATCCTGTAGGCAATGGACAAGCGGAATCCACAAAAAAAGTAATAATCAATAATTTAAAGAAAAGATTGCAAGACTCAAAAGGTAATTGGCCTGAAGTGTTACCTGCAGTATTATGGGCGTATCGAACAATGGTGAAAATAAGCACGGGAGAAACACCATTTTCAATGGTTTATGGAGCATAGGCCTTAATACTAGTGGAGATAGGGGAACCAAGCACAAGGTACGTTGAAACAACGAAAAACTCAAATAATGAAGAGTTATGAGTGAATCTTGATTTACTCGAATGAATAAGATAAGCGGCATTAATAAGGATGGCAACTCAAAAATAAGTAATTGAACGATACTATAACAGGAAAGCACATCTCAGGTTTTTCAAAATTGGGGACTTTGTACTCAAAAAGGTGTTCCAATCTACGAAAGCTGCTAATTTTGGAAAGCTAAGTCCAACGTGGGAAGGCCCCTATCGAATCCGTGACATTGTAGGAAAAAGGAGCATACGAGTTGGAGATAATGGATGGCAAGGTCCTACCTTCACATTGGAATGTTGTCCATCTAAATAGATATTACTTCTAAGGGAGTGGTTGAAGTCAGGTATCCTCATGTTCGATTTTCTTCCTTTGAATTGTTAAAGTTTTACTAATGATTTTATATGCTAGGCAAAAACCCTAACTCGTGCCAAATGATGAGTTACGACCTGCACGACAAAATGGAATACTCTTAAATTCCGAGTCTAGGATTACATTAATCTGATGGAAATACACACGGGTTAGGCAGTCTTCATCTATAATCGCACCTCTGAGCCCCGTATATTTTTCTGTTTCAGGAAAAGGACCAAAGTGAGAGAAACATACAAGTTCTCGAGGCTTAATTTTTCACCGTTCAAACTCTTCGTGGACTACATATTATACATAGATGCATGTAGAAAAAAAGATGCGAATATTACAAGATACAAATATGGAACAAAAGTTGGTCAAAGTTTTGGAGACAAGTTTTGAGAGGAAATTACGAAGTCATTGGCACTCAGCATAAAACATTCATCATAATGTTACGAAAGAAGTTATTTCTTAAACCCTTCCTAAATATGTAAATATAGGGTTGTGACTATGTATGAAAACGGGTTATGAGGAAAAAACCTTGTCTATTTTATATCATGTAAATATCTGTTACAAGAAAAATAGTTACGAGAAAGTCGTTGATGTATTTTAACACATGTAATAGTCATAAAAACTTGTCAAAGTTCATGAATGAAAACTTATCAAATTTGTTTCATACAAAACATGTGTATTCATATTTCTTTCATCGTATTATAACACCATTATGAAGTTGAGACATTTTCTTCATTAAGTGTCTATAAAATAAAAGGGCCCTCTTTTACAAACCTCATATTGCTATTCCATGGGAAGAATCATAAAATATTTTCAAAAAATAAAAATGCTAAACTATTCTATAAGTCCTAAATAAGTAAATAGGTATGAATAGAGTATAAAGAAGTAACCATTAAAACTTCATAGCATAAAAGACTAAGGAAAAACTTAGTCATCAAAATTTTAGTTTTACAAAAGCCCCATTATGGTAACTGGGGACTTTACCAAAAGATCCCTTCAAAATTACTAAGGGACAATATTAACAATAACTAAAAAAAACTCAATACATTTAACGGGTCGATGAAGGAATCGGAAATTCAGAAGTTGTAACATCACTTTCAGAAGCAATAACAGGTGCGGTCACAACTTCTGAAGAAGCAGAAATAGGAACGATTTTAACTAAGCTTGAAGCGTTAACATCAATGAGGGAAGCGGTAGTCATGGGAACTTCAATTCCCATGGTTCACCCTCAGAAGCCGGAATTGCAACTTCTAGTACCTCAGTAACCTCTTCAGAGTTTAATATCTCATCCGTTCCAGGAGCTTCAAGTTCCGGAGAAGGGGTATCAATACTTCCAAGTGTAAGAGAAGGAGTATCAGCAGGTTGTTGGTTTTTCTCTATAGTATCCAAGACTTTGACCAATTCAGATTGCAAGTCGAAATTTTCTTGCGTAGCCTCCATCAAGGCATCACGGTGAAAATTTAGAAAAGCCCAACTCACCTCTATATTAAAATTTTCTTCAAGAGGGTTATACTCCTTCTCCAAAGCCTTGTATTCTTTTTCCCACATAGCAATATCATTTTTTTTTCTATTTGGTGCTCAGCTAGGTGAGGATCCAACGAAGCTTCAAGAGAGGCATGGGAATTTTCCAAGGCACGAATTTTCTCTGAAGAAGTCCTCAGGTCATTTTGAGCATGAGTCAGGTGTTCAGCTAACTCCCTTTCATATTCTTCCTTCTTCTCCAAAAGTTCCTTAAGCTCTTTAACCTAAACATTGGCCTTAGATAGAGAGCATTCCAAAATCTCTTTATCCTTTTTAAGCTGGCCCCAAGAAGCATTGGAAATTCCCAACTCCGAAGATAAGCTACAATTTTGCTCCTCCAAATGAGCCCTGCTCTCCTGTAACTCCTCTATAGTCCCTTGGGCACTCTCCAATTGATCCTTCCAGTTTGCTGCCTCAAGTAAGGCATCCTCAGCTATTTTCCTAGCTTCAAAGATAGCCTTTGTGGACTCATGCTCATTTTTCTCTAACGAAGAGACTCGCCCTATCAGTTCAGTCCCAATAAGATTGGCCTACGGTTATAAAACATAAAAGTCAGAACTTAGAAGGAAAAAGAAGAAAAGCATTCAAGGTCAAGAAAATTACCTTTAAAGTTGAATGAACGATGTCATTCATCAAGGTGTAACAACTGTGGCTCTGCATCTTGTTCTTCTCAATCTCTCCAATAAGAGGCTCGAGCCAAGTATCTGCTCCCCCAGATTTTCTTAAAAGGATTTGATTGGTAGGACTTCGAGTGTGACACTCCTCATAGTCATGCCTTTATTGCTGGAGCTTACTTCTATCGGAGGGGCAGATGAAGATGGAACATCAGAGGGGGGAGTAGTAGAAAAAGTAAACACCACAGGAGTCGTAGGAATTGAAGAAGGAATGGAAGGAGGGGATGTAGAAATTAACCCAGGAACGAAAGTGGAAGTAGTCAAAACTAGTGAAGGAACAGAAGCAATCAATATTGGCAATGAAACACTTACGGTTGGCAAAGGATTGGTGGAAGTAGGAACGAATGAAGAAAGAGGAGCTTCATAAAAAATAGGTCCGAGCTCACAACTCCAAAAGCCACTATCAAAGGGACGCTGAGTTGATTCATTCGTACCTCTTGGCACGGTGTCCTCGTCTGAAGGAATTAAAACAGGATCGGTGGTTGAAGTTTGAGCAGGAATATCTTCAATTTCATCATCTTTGATGACTCGTCTCCTAACCCTTGGCCTGGCTACTAACGAGGTACCTTCCTCTTCCTCATTCTCCAAGCCTTCTCCTATAGCTTTTCTTTTTTGAAGCAAGGCTCGAGCTTTGTCCAAATCAAGTTTAGCATTGCCAGACATGCGAATGTCCATAGCTACATCGGGTGCCATCCCTTTGGAACCAAATCCTGATAAAAAGAAGGGCATACAATCAGCATTAAGGAAAAGGTACCTAATGTGTAAAAAACCCGTGTAAAAAGATGATACCGTGTGTTTTAACTTTCCAGCCATGTATGGCAGAAATTGATTTCCAAGTTCTTTGCTCCTTAGGAGCAATCTTCAAAATTGAATCTACCCAACCAGAATAGTTGGGAACAGGATCCACATCTCCTATAGTTGCTACAAAAAACCAAAAAGAGATGAGCAAGAAAAATAATCAAAATTCTCAAAAAATAGGTATGGTCTAATAAAAATAACTTATGTGCAAAATTCCACTTGTCAAGGAAGGAAATATTTGTTTCACCAAGCAAGTCCACCGTACGTACAACAATATAACGGGCATACCATCCGCGATCTTTGTCATCCTCTGGGCTTACCAAAACCTTCATGATCCTCGCAGTTAAGGTAAAAACCCCATGGCGTATTAAGTTAGGATGGCATAAAGATGAGGTGAGAAAAGGTGAAGTTGACGTTGGCTTTGGTAGATAGAAATCTTAAACAAGCTACTGCCCTCCACACTAGAGGACCAACTTGAGCCAAACAAATATTTGTGAAATGGCAAAAATCGAGAATGACCGGGTCAATCGGAGGATTAAAACGCAAAGTAAAAGGGTAAGTATAAACAAAAGAATACTCAATTCTAAAAGAGGAGATTCTTTGACTTAGGGCAGAAATAGACATTCAGAGACTATTTTTCCAGTTACAATCTTTTCTAATGGTAGGGATTGTAAGTTCGGTCACTAAAGTAGGATAAGTATCGGCTTTTTCTAAACCAACAACTTTCTTTTCAAGAGATTGTCTATCACTCATAAAAGACAAATCACTGGGTACGATTTCATCCACTAAAGGTTCTCGAGAAGAATCAGAGATTTCTTTACCTTTAGAAGAAGGCGTTTTTGGAATAGAACTCCTAGAAGAGGAACCAGAAGAGCCGCCTCGAGTAGATTCTAACCCTGTTCGAAGTCTGCCACCTCTGCTTCTTTTATGTCTAAGGGGGGCATTGGGAAATTTGTCTAAAATTGGAACTCTTTTGGGGTTAGGGTTTGGAGATGCCATTGCTGAACAAAGTTGGATCGAAACAGAGCACAAGTAAGGAAGAGAGTGTTTGCTTATGATTTGTGAAGAAGAAGACAAAGGAAGAAAAAGGTTAAGTATGTATACGATGGCAACCGTCGAACTTAGAAGTGTAATGATTGGAAGCCTATAATAAAGGCAACTATCACTTCGTGAATAGAAGAAGCCTTGGAAAAGAGTGCAAAATGGCAAAGTAAATTAGAAAGTGACACATGGACAGAATATTAAATGGAAAAGACGACCGAGACGTCAATACTGTCATACGCATTAATTATGGAAACAATTCCATTTTTTATGAAGATCCACTTCCCAATTATTTAATTGATAAATAAATAGAAAGTAGGGGGACTATCTGTATTGGGAAAAAATTGATTTTAAATTAAAGATGACGTGGCAGGACACGTGGGCTGGTCAAATAGTCAAAGCGTAGCAATTGAGTAAAAGGCACGGGAGATGATGGATACGAGAAGAGAAACTTAAACAGGCACGAGAATGAGTTTAGACACGAGTCTCGTACCAATTCAAGTCATTTAATACCAACGTATCAAAAAGGCATTGAAGACAAGGATATGAAGACAAAAAGGAGTCCAAATTTAGTATTAAATACCTGATACGTTAGATAATTGGTATTTAATAGGAATGATTGTGTAACAGATTGCTTAATGTCATTTAGTACTCATAATTGTATTGGGAAAAAACTCAATTTAAATTAAAGATGACGTGGCATGATACGTGGGCTGGTCAAATAATCAAAGTGTAATAATCCAGCAAAAGGCACGGAAAATGACAGATACGGGTAGAGGAATAAAAACAGGCACAGGAAGGAATTTAGACACGAGTTTTATACAAATTCAAGTCATTTAATGCCAACGGGCGAAAAGAAGTGTTGAAGACGAGAATCTGGTGGCAAAAGTAGTCCAAATTTATCATTAAATGCCTGATACGTTGCAGAATCAACATTTAATTGCAATAATTATGTAACGTTTCATTAAATGGTCTTTATTATTTAGATTAAGCCGTTACTCCTTATTAGCTATAAAAGGAGAAGGTTTCATCATTTGTAAACATACAAAATATTGTCTACATCATAGTGAAATACAAACTTCTTATTGCTTTATTCTTATTCTTTGAAAGCCAATTATATTTCGGTCTCTTTGATTATCAGTAACTCGACTTCTTTTTTCAAAATTCATGCTTTGACCAAATTATATTTTTGGTTAAACAAATTGGTTCCGTTACTGGGAATATGATAATCCATTCTTTCCAAAATAACATTCAACTTGTTGCCAATATGTCAAACAACAATGACAACAATAACCAGGAAAATCAGATCCATCAAATGGATGATGATGAACTCAACAATGTTAACCCTCAAGCTTCTCCACGCGGATCTCGTGAAGGAACTCCAAATGATATATCCGAGCATGTTGACGGAGAAGCTGAAACAAGAGATGAACATTTAAAGAAAATAATCGACTCACGTTTTGATAAAGCCTTGCAAGCTTTAGTTAGTTGATTGCCTGTTGCACCAGCAACGCCAAACAACAACACGTTGGAAAACACCGGCTCTGGTCTAGTTAATTCTGGCAATGGAGAAATCCCAGTGATTCACAAGAAGGAGAACCAGGTAATACATGTAATTCTCACCTTCCAAAATTTGGTACTAACCTTGCAGAAACAACTCAAGGAGCAGAACGAGCGTATCGAGCAAATACCTGGTGTTCCACCTGTGATAAAAGGAGTGGATGTGGATAAATACTCGAAACAACCTTGGAAACCAAGCGCTGCTCCTCTACCAATTCCAAAAAAAATTCAAAATGCCTGATATCCCAAAATATGATGGTACAACAGACCCACGTGACCATGTAACTGCATTTAAAATAGGAGTGAAAGGCAACGATTTGACCAAACAAGAAGTTGAGTCAATGTTGGTTTAAAAGTTTGGGGAGACGCTCACCAAGGATGCATTAACCTGATATTCTCTTTTACCTGAAAATTCTATAAATTCTTTTGTTGAGCTTGCAGATTCTTTGATAAAAGCACACTCAAGAGCTCAAAAGGTTTAAAAATGAATGGTGGATATCTTCAAAATCAAGCAAGGGAACTCTAAATTGCTCAGAGATTTCGTTTATAGATTCCAAAGTGAAAGAATGATGTTGCCCCGTGTTCCAGATAATTGGGCAGCAATGGCTTTTTCAAGTAATTTGAATGACAAAAGTTTAGAAGCCACGAGAAGACTTAAAGAAAGCCTTTATGAATTTCCCAAAACTACTTGGAAAGATATTTATAACAGGTACAGTATGAAGCTCATAATTGAAGAAGATACTGTATCTCAACCTCAACGAGAAGAAAGGAGCGGGTCCAGAAGATCTAAAGCCGGAAAAAGATCAGGTAAGAACAGGTACGATCCATATATGGGACTTGCAGGAAAAGACCGATGTTCTAGGCAAAACAATCAACATTATGATCAAAGGTCGAGAGATAGGGGAACCGGATCTTCATCCAGGTTCAAAGGCGATCGAAACAACCAAGAGCCACAAGATGATGATAGGAATTTAATGGCACGATTTGCTGGTCATAGTAGCAGTGTAACTAGTTCCGAGCTCGTAGTTGTTCAAAGGAGTATGGGAGATAAGGTACGATGGCCAAAAGAGATGCAGTCGAATCCAAACAGACGTAAGCCAGACCATTGGTGCGAATTTCACAACGACCATGGCCATAAAACCTTAGAATGCAGATTTCTACAGAGTGAAGTAGATCATTTATTGAAGTAAGGATATCTCATGGAGCTGTTTAGTGAAAAGGGAAAGCAAGCCTACATGAAAAATAGGCAGGAGCCACCGAAACCACATTCACCTAAGAGAACGGTATGTCATCAGTGGATGGGAAGATATATGCGGAGTAAGGTACATGGCTTCAAACAAAGTTTCCAAAATGACAATCACACACGGCAAGCGAGTACAGCAAACCTTACAACATGAGAGTATAAGCTTCGATGATGCAGATACGGAAGGAGTGACTACACCTCACAACGACGCTCTGGTAATATCCTTAATTATACATGACACTGATGTAAAAAGAGTTTTGATTTATCCAAGAAGTTCTATAAATATAATTCTACTAAGAGTGCTGCGGGAAATGCAAGCTGAAGATAAAATGATACCAAAGGCGCATGCTTTGTTAGGCTTTGACAATTCAAGTGTGGTAACAAAAGGTGAGGTAACTTTGATGACTTATGATGCAGGCGTTATTAAAGAAACTAAGTTTCAGGTAGTTGACATGGAAATGGCATACAATATAATAATGGGGAGACCATGGATCCATGATATGGATGCTGTTCTATCAACCTTACATCAAGTCATTAAATTTCCATCACCCTGGGGAATATGTAAAATTCGAGGGGGTCAACAAATAGCCAAGAGTATCAATGCAATAACAGATACGAGTACCGTGAGTAAAGAGAAATAGAAATTACTAGAAACAGTTGAAGGAGTCAGCAATCAAACTTCAACTGAAAAAACGGATTTAGATTCGAGGCCCGATGTAATTCAAGAACCTGAAGAAAATGAGAACATCAAAACGACAATAGAAGAACTCGAGGCTGTGGTGTTATTTGAACAATGTCCAGAGAAATAAAGTTTACGTAGGAGTCAATCTAAATCCCGACATGCGAGTTATGTTAATTGATTTTTTAAAAGCTAACGTGGATTGTTTTGCCTGGTCCCATGCTGATATGACATGTATTCCACCGGATGTAATGACTCATAAACTCAACGAGGACCCATCCTGTACTCCAATCAAGCAAAATAAAAGAAAGCAAGGGGCTTTTAAAAATCAAGTAATTCAAGATAAGGTCCAAAAGTTGTTAAAAATCGGGTAAATTCATAAGGTATAATACCCTTATTGGTTAGCTAATACTGTGGTCGTACCTATGAAGAATGGTAAATGAGTTTGTGTAGATTACAGTAATCTAAACAAAGCTTGCCCAAAAGATTCTTTTCCTTTACCCTATATAGATCAATGGATTGATGCAGTTGCAGGTCATGAACTTTTAAGTTTTTAGATGCATACTCGGGGTACAACCAAATTAAAATGGACCCCAATGATGAGGAAAAAGCTTCCTTCATCATCGACCGGGGGACTTACTGTTACAAAGTAATGCCCTTTGGTCTAAAAAATGCTGGAGCAACCTATCAAAGGTCAGTCACCAAAATGTTTCAAGAACATTTGAGAAAAACTATGGAGGTATATATAGACGATATGCTCGTCAAAACCCAGCATTCTCATGACCATATTTCCCATTTAACTGTTACCTTTGAAATCTTGCGAAAATTCAATATGAAACTCAATCCTGAAAAATGTGCATTTGGAGTTGCTTCAGGTAAATTTTTAGGTTTTCTTGTTTCCAATCGTGGAATTGAGGTAAATCCTTCCCAGATTAAAGCAATTGAGGAAATACCTGATGTACTTACCAGTAAAAAGAAAGTTTAGAGATTAACGGGAAGGATAACGGCCCTAGGGAGATTTATTTCAAAATCTTCAGAAAAATGCTTCAAATTTTTCTCTGTGCTCACAAAGCAAGATCATTTCGAGTGGAATGAAGATTGTCAACAAGCCCTAAGAGATTTGAAGGTTTATTTATCAAATCCTCCTTTACTGGCAAAACCTAAGGAAGGTGAGAAGCTACTCATTTATTTAGAAGTTTCAGAAGTAGCGGTAAGTGCAGTCTTAGTTCGTGAGGACCAAGGTAAGAAATCTCCAATTTATTATGTTAGTAAAACTCTATTTGATGCAGAGACAAGGTATCCACAACTAGAAAAATTAGCTTTAGCTCTCATCATGGCATCTAGAAAATTACGACCTTATTTCCAATGCCATCCTATTGTTGTTGTTACTGCTTTTCCTTTACTAAATATCTTGCATAAACATGAACTATCAGGGAGATTAGAAAAATGGGCTATAGAACTAAGTGAATACGAAGTAATTTACCAACCTCGAACTGCTATTAAATCTCAAGTACTCACCGATTTCGTAGCTGATTTTAGTCAAGGCATGCATTTAGAAGCAGAAAAAGAATTACAAGTTTTTAATGGTGCTAATCCGGGGACTGGGCTATTATTTACTGATGGTTCATCTAATGTAAAGGGGCAGGTTTAGGAATTGTTCTTATGCCACCTACTGGTGAAACAATTAGACAAGCTATAAAATGTCACCTTGTAACTAATAATGAAGCAGAGTATGAAGCTGTGATTCCAGGTTTAGAGCTAGCATTAGAACTGGGTATCATGCAAATCGTAGTCAAAAGCGACTCACAGTTGGTAGTAAATCAAATGTTGGGGACTTACGTGGCTAGAGAAACTCGAATGCAAGAGTATCTTGAAAAGGTACAGGAATTAATAAGACAGTTCCAAACTTGGAAAGTGATACAAATCCCAAGAGAAGAGAATTTAGAAGCGGATGCTTTAGCCAATCTCGCATCTGTAGCAGATATAGCGAAAGATGCGAATGCTTTAATCTTACATTTGTTCCACTCCATTCTTGACTCTTATAAAAATGAGGTAAACTTAAATCACTTAACTTGGGATTGGAGAAACGAAATCGTATCTCTTTTGAGCACGGAATCGTACCTGAGGACAAGGTGAAGGCTCATGCACTTAGAAAGAAAGCTGCTCATTATTGCTTATATCATGGGAACCTTTATCGAAAAATGTTTGGTGGACCATTAGCCAGGTGTCTCGGATCTTCTCAAACAGAATATGTGATGAGAGAAATACACGAGGGGCATTGTGGAAATCATGTAGGAGGCAGATCACTTGTGAAGACATTGATTCGAGCAGGATATTACTGGCCTAAAATGGAAGAAGAAGCAAATGACTTCGTTTCTAAGTGTGACAAATGTAAAAGGTATGGGAATAACATGCATAGACCGGCTGAGGAATTACACCATGTCATCGCTCCGTTGCCCTTCATAAAATGGGGAATGGATATCATGGGACCATTACCCCTGGCAAAAGGTCAGGTAAAGTATCTACTCGTGCTTACCGATTATTTCACTAATGGGTAGAAGCAGGGGCGTGTAAACAGGAACGATAGAAAGAAGTTAAGGACTTATTTGGAGAAATATAATTTGCCGCTTTGGTGTTCCAAATGAGATCGTATATGATAATGGACCACAATTTATAGGAGCTTAAGTCACAGAATTCTTTCAAAGTTGGTAAATCAAAAAGAACTACGTCGACACCGTATCATCCAGTAGGTAATGGGCAAGCAGAGACTACAAACAAAGTAATTATCAACAACCTAAAGAAAAGGCTACAAGAGTCAAAAGGCAATTGGCCTGAGGTATTACCAGTGGTATTATGGGCATATCGAATGACGACAAAGACAAGTACAAGAGAAACACCATTTTCAATGGTTTATGGTGCGGAAGCTTTGATACCAATTGAGATAGGTGAACCTAGTACAAGACATGTCCAAGCAGCGGAAAACTCGAACAATGAGGAGTTACGAGTAAATCTTGATCTACTTGAAGGGAGTAGAGAAGCCGCATTGATACGGATGGCAGCTCAAAAACAAGTAATTGAGCGATATTACAAAAGGAAGGCATGCCTCAGGTTCTTTAATATTGGGGACTTCGTGTTTAAAAAAGTGTTCCAGTCTACAAAAACAGCTAATTCAAGAGAGCTAAGTCCAACATGGGAAGGACCTTATAATATTCGTGAAAAAAGCGGAGAAAGGAGCATACCAGCTGGAGACAATGGATGGCAAGGTTTTACCTTCACATTGGAATGCCGTTCATTTACAGAGGTATTACTTCTAGGGAAGTAACCACGATCAGGTATCACCATGTGAAATTCTTTCCTTTCAATTGTTGAAATTATACTAACGGTTTTAGATGCTAGGCAAAAACCCTAACTCGTGCCAAATGATGAGTCACAGCCTGCACAGCAAATTGGAATACTCTTAAATTCCTAGCCCAGAGTTACATTAATCTGATAGAAATACACACGAGTTAGGTAGTCTTCATCTATAATCACACCTCCGAGTCCCGTATATTTTTCTATTTCAGGAAAAGGAACAAAAATTGGGAGCAAACACATATGTGTTCGAGGCTTCGTACTTCACCGCTCAAACACTCGGGAGACTATACTATATACATATGAGTATGTTCAGAAGAACGAATACGAGTGCAGAAAAACAGATACGAGTGAGCAATATTTAAGAACAAAAATCAAACAGGAAGAAGTCAAGTGTCAAGCAAAAATCACGAAGTAGAAGACAAAAACACTCTCATAGTGTTCTTTCCCATGAGAACAATGGAGTCACCTATAAAGACAAAAGCACTCATCATAGTGTTCTTTCCCATGAAAACAATGGAGTCACCTATCAAACCATTCCTAGTATAAAAATATTGGGTCATGACTATGTATCAAAAACAGGTTATGAAAAAGCTTGTATATTTTATAAATATGTTAAAAGAAAATAGTTGCGAGAAAGTTGTAGATGTACTTTATTACATGTAATACTCAAGAAACTTATCAAAGTTCATGAATAAACACTTGACAAAAGTTATTTTATACGAAACATGTATGTTCCTATTTCTTTCATCATATGATAACACCATTATGAAGTTGAGATGTCTTCTTCATTATGTGTCGATAAATAAAAGGGCCCTCTTTTATTTATCGAATGATAATAACATATGAGAAGAATCGTGAAAGCATTTTCTGAAAGGATAAAGATGCTAACCTATTCTCTAATTCCTAAAAAGACAAATAGGCAGGAATAGGGTAAATAAAAACTATTCCATAAAGTCTAACGAAGTAAACAAATTTCTCGATATAAAAGGCTAAGAGAAAAACTTAGTCATTAGAATATAATTGTTTTTAAAACAAATGCCCTGTAATGGAAACTAGGGACTTCACTAAAGAACCAAGAAATTACATCATCAAAGAAAAAAGAATAAAAACAGCAAGAACTTAATTGTTCACTGCAGGAGTTGGAACCTCAGAAATTGGAACTTCACTTTCAAAGGCAGCAATTGGCACGGTAACAACTTCTGAGGAAACAACAACAAGGATAGAGTCAACGAATTCCACAGTTTCAGCAAGGGTAGTAGTAGTCATGGGAACTTTCATTCCCATAGACTTTGCCATAGAAGCTTCACCTTCAGAAACTGGAATCGTAGCTTCACCCACATCAGTAGTTGCTTCTGAGTTCAATAACTTATCTGCTCCATGAACTTCAAGAGCTGGGGAAGGGGTACTAACACTTCAAAGGGCTGGAGAAGGAGTATCAACAAGTTGTTGGCTTTTCTCGATAGTGTCCATAACTTTGGCCAGTTCAAATTATAAATCAAAATTTTCTTGCATAGCCTCCAGTAAGGCATCACGGCGAGAATTCAAAAAAGCCCAACTCACTTCAATGTTGAAATTCTCTTCAAGGGCATTGTATTCTTTCTCCAAAGCCTTGTATTCCTTTTCCCACATAGCAACGTCATTTTTGCTATTTGGTGCTCAGCTAGGTGGGAGTCCAGTGAAGCTTCAAGAGAGGCATGAGAATTCTCCAAGGTACGAATTTTCTCTAAGGAAATCTTCAGATCATTTTGAGCACAAGATAGGTTCTTTGCCAATTCCATTGCGTATTCTTCCTTTTTCTCCAAAAGAGCCTTGAGTTCTTTAACCTCACCGTTGGCTTTAGATAAATAACACTCTAAAATCTCTTTATCCTTTTTAAGTTGACCCTATGAAGCGTTAGCAATTCCAACTCTTAGGACAAACTACGATTCCGCTGCTCTAAATGGACTTTGCTCCCCTGTAATTCTTCTATAGTCCCTTGAGCATTTTCAAATTGATCCTTCCAATTTGCTACTTCAAGTAAGGCATCCTCAGCTATTTTCCTAGCTTCAGAGATAGCCTTTGTGGACTCACGATCCTTTTTCTCCAACAAAGAAACTCGCCCCATCAGCTCGGTCCCATGATATTAGCCTACTATTATAAGACATAAAAGTCAGGACTTAGAAAGGAAAATAAGAAAAATATTCAAGACCAAAAAAAATTACTTTTAAAGTTGAATGAACTATGTCGTTCATCAGGGTGTAGCAGCTGTGGCTTTGCATCTTGTTCCTCTCAATATCCCCAATAAGAGGCTCGAGCCAAGTATCTGCTTCTCCGGATTTTCTTAAAAGGCTTTGAGTGGTAGGAACTTCAAGAGTAACACTCCTCATGGCCATGCTTTTACTACTGGAGCTAACCTCTACTGGAGGGACAGATGAAGAGGGAACAAAAGAGGGGGGAGTATTAGAAAAAGTAATAACTATAGGGGTGATAAAAATTGAAGCAGGAAGGGAAGGAGAAGCTGTAGAAATTGATTCAGGAACGGGAATGAAAGTATTTAAAACTGGTGAAGGAACGAAAGCAGTCATTGGTGATGAAACACTTACAATTGGCAAAGGAAAGGAAGAAGTAGGAATGAATGAAGAATGAGGGGATTCATCAAAAACAGGTCCAAGCTCGCCACTCCAAAAACCACTATCCAAGGAGGGCTGGGTTGGTTCACCCGTGTCTTTTGGCACGGTATCCTAATCAGAAAGAATCAATACAGGCTCGGTGGTTAAAAGTTGAGCAGGAAGATCTTCAATTTCATCATCATGGATGACTCGTCTTCTAACCCTTGGCCTGGTTATTAATGAGGTATCTTCCTCTTCTTCATTCTCCGTACCGTCTGCTATACCTTTTCTTTCTTGAAGCAAAGTTTGTGCCTTGTCCAAGTCTAATGCAGCATTTCCAGACATAAGGATGGCCATAGCCACCTCGGCTGTCATACCTTTATAGCCAAATCCGGATCAAAAGAAGGATATGTAATCAAAATCAATGAAAGGGTGCTTAAGGCCTGAAGCATGTGTGAAAGAAATACGGTACCATGTGTTTTAACTTTCCAACCATGTAGGTTAGAGATTGATTTCCAAGTTCTTTGCTCCTTAGGGGCAATCTTCAAAATTGAATCTACCCAACCACGGAAGTTGGAAATAGGTTCCACATCTCCCATGGTTGCTACAAAAAACCCAAAAGAGGAGAAGTCAGAATCAAAATTCAAAAATAAAAATAGGTACGATATAATAAGAAAAACTTACGTGCAAAATTCCACTTCTCAGGGAAGGGATTGTTTGTTTCACCAAGTAAGTCCACTGTATGAACAGAAACGTAACGGACATACGATCCTCTATCTTTGTCGTCTTCTGGGCTTACCAAAACCTTCTTACTCCTCGCAGTCAAGGTAAAAACCCCATGACGTATCAAGTTAGGATGGTATAGATGAATGAGATGAGAAAAAATGTAATTGATATTGACTTTGGTAGATAGAAATCTTAAGCAAGCCACTGTCCTCCATACTAGGCGACCAACTTGGGCCAAGCAGATGTTAAAGAAACTGCAAAAATCAAGAATAACCGGGTCAATTGGAGGTTTAAAACCCAAAGTAAAAGGATAAGTGTAAACAAAAGAATACACAATCCTGAAAGAAGAAATTCTTTGATTTGGGGCAGGAATAGACATTTTAAGATTGTTTTTCCAGTTGCAATCTTTACTAATGGAAGGGATTGTGAGTTCGGTAACTAAAGTATGGTAAGTATCGACTTTATCTAAACCAACAACTTGTTTTTCAATAGATTGTCTATCACTGATAAAAGATAAATCGCTGGGTATGATTTCATCTACTATAGGTTCTCGAGAAGAATCAGAAATTTCACTACCTTTAGAATAAGGTGTCTTCAGAATAGAACTCCTGGAAGAGGAACCGGAAGAGCCGCCTCGAGTAGATTCTGGTCGAAGTCTACCGCCTCTGCCTCTTCTATGTCTAACAAGGGCATTTGGGAAATTGTCCAATATCAGAACTCTTTTGGGGTTAGGGTTTGAAGATGCCATTGTTGAACAAAGAGGGATTGAAGAGAAAGTGAAAGTAAGGAAGAGAGTATTTTCTAAATGTTTGTGGAGAAGAAGAAAAAGAAAGAAAAAGGTTAAATATGTATACGATGACAACCGTCAAACTCAGAAGTGTAACGATGGAAAGCCTATAATAAAGGCAACTATCACTTCGTGAATAGTGGAGTAAAGAGGCTTTGAGAAGAGGTGTAAAATGGTCAATCCAATCAAAAGAGGACACGTGTAAGGAGCATTAAATGAGAAAGACAATTGAGACGTTAATATTGTCAGACGCATTAATTGTGACAAAAATTCCCTTTTTTATGAAGACCCACTTCCCAATTATTTAATTGACAAATAAATGGAAAGTGGAGGGACTATCTGTATTGGAAAAAAAACTCAATTTAAATTAAAGATGACGTGGCATGACACGTGGGCTGGTCAAATAATCAAAGTGTAATAATCCAGCAAAAGGCACGGGAAATGACAGATACGGGAAGAGGAATGAAAACAGGCACGGGAAGGAATTTAGACACGAGTTTTGTACCAATTCAAATCATTTAATGCCAACGGGTGAAAAGAAGTGCTGAAGACGAGAATCTAGTTGCAAAAGTAGTCCAAATTCATCATTTATAGCAATGATTGTGCAACGTTTCATTAAATGGTCTTTATTATATATATTAAACCGTTACTCCTTATTAGCTATAAAAGGAGAAGGTTTCATCATTTGTAAACATACAAAATATCATCTACATCATAGTGAAATACAAACTTTTTATTGCTTTATTCTTATTCTTTGAAAGCCAATTATATTTCGGTCTCTTTGATTATCAGTAACCCAACTTCTTTTCTCAAAATTCACGCTTTGACCAAATTATATTTTTTGGTTAAACAATAATTATATCATGAAAGCTGAGGTTTCATTCCTTTACCTAGGATCAATTATAAAAGGAAGAAGTCTCATCACTTGTAAGGACGCGAAATATCATCTACATCACATTGGAATATAAACTCGTTTATAACTTTATTCCTATTCTCTGAAAAGTCTATTATTCTTTTTTGGTCTCTTGATTATCAAAAACCCGATTTTTCATCCTAAATTCTAGCTTTGACAAAAATATTTTTTTTTAGTTAAACAAATTCAACCTAAAACTAACTTTAATATAGAGTGAAGCTTACCCACAACTTGATTGTAGAGCAAATCTTCAATTTTTTTCTGTATTGTATAAATAAGAAAGAGATTTTGGACGATTAAAGAGAGAAATTGTATATCAACAGCTTTGAAAGCGGAAAGAATCTGCAATTTTGGGGGATAACAGTGGAAGAGGAGTGAGTAAGCGAGATTTTTGGGTTATGAGTATCGATGGGTTTCTTAATGTGGGTAAGTACAAAAGAGGTGATGATTTTGGGGTTCTGTGGGTTTCTTACGGTGATGATTTTGGCTAGGTACAAAGATTAAAAAAGATACTTGTCTCATCAAAATTACAGTTATTTCGAGTCATAAACTCATCCAGATGTTTTGGTGTGCAATGCTGGAAAGAAGTATATATTTGAGTCAATTGTGGACGCTTCTTTGATGCAGTGACTCCATATATACCAAGTAAGAAAGAATCTTTGATTGCCTTTTGTATATATTCTTAATGTTGTTTAGTCTGGGTAATTTTCTAATATGGGATCTTAGTCAGCGTTGAGCAACAACAAGTTTTAGAAACCTATTTCTTTTAGCAAGTATAAATAGAGTGCTTGAAGGATATACTGAAATGTGATGAAATTTGATTGAATATTTACGATTTAATGCAGAAAATAATTACTCCTACCTTTCTTGTGTCTGCCATGAGTTTAGACAGTAACAACTTGTTTGGATGCTTGTTATGTATCGTTTCACAATGTATCATATAATATATATTGTATTGTACTGTATCGTCTTGATGTATATAATGTTTGGATAGATTGTATTATTTCTCGTGGTTTCATGATGTTATGCACCAACAATATAAAGAATAAACTTGTAATATTATTAAAAAAAGTAAGGTAAGAGGTAATATTATTATATAAAATAGTTAGGGTAGAGGATAAAAGGATTTTTAATAATAAAAAAGGAAAAGATGAGAGAAAAAAAAGAAGAAAACATCGCGACCATACTAAATCAGGTGTTCCATAAAGTGGTACTTTTAACGTAACGACGGATTGAATGATATGATACAATAATATTTTAATAACAACCAAAATAAATATTATATATAAAATAATAATATGATACAATAATAATAAAGTAACAATATGATACAATGCTAACACTAACAACCATCCAAACAAGGGGTAAAGAAATTATGAGAATTTCCCCACTAAAAAGACAGCTGCGAGAATTAAGATCAAACGTTCCCCAAATAAAAAGCAAGTGGATACACACAGAAATAATTAATGTGCAACTCATAGCCATTTAATGATTTCTAATGACAAACTTTACTTTGAATGCATATTATTAGTGGAGGAGGCAACCAAGCTGGGAGAATATCATTCATGCATAGTTTCAGACAAGGAAGGCGTGACTCACACTTTGGCAAATGAAGCTCTAAGAAACAAGATCTTTGATAAACTATGTATTTTTGCTAAGCCTCCTAATTTTGTAGTCGATCTCTATGAAAGAGATGTGGAGTACTATGTTTATGTAAGATCGTGTAGTACCAAACAATGCGAAACTCTAGCTACTCTAGGAAATATTAGTGCCATAGATGGCCTAATGGTTGACAAAAATAATGCATGTATAAACAATATCTATAGGGGGAGACAACCCTCCCTGCGTAGCCTTATACATATAATATATATTTTTCTTTAAAAAAAAAGCCATTTAATGACAGAAGACACGAATACAACATCAAGTGAACCAAGTAAATGGTATACGTCCTCTCTTGAGATGTTTAACATCCACCTCCGCATCCACCTCCGGTCGCAACACTAGCAGCTAACATGGAGGTGTTCGCAGCAACGATTCCTGCAGCACCATGACTTGCAGTGTCATGAGCAGCGCGAGAGTTTTTCTTGTGCTCGCCGGACTCTCCACAATCGAAGATGACTATAGACATTACTGCTAGAGACGCAATAATCATGCTAAACATCACCAGAAGCCCGCCATCAACAACGTTGTATTGAGCCACCATATTTTATTATTTACTTTTACTTCTCCTGACTCTTGAGAAATATAACCAAATCATGAGCGGTAGGATAACATGTAAATATACTTACATGGGGTCATTTTCGTTAGTCGTAAAAGGCGGCCTTGTTTTTTACACTTTCATTTTAAGGCATTGTTTTCCAATTCTCTTTCACGTGAATTAAGACTTGTTATCTCATTAATGGCCAAGTCTTAGCCACAAATTCCTATAAATAGGATGCCCCTTTCACTATGGGAACACACCTTTAAGTTTCCTTGTTCTTGGTCTTTCTCAAATCCTCTATTTGTTGCGACTAATCTTGAGAGTTTTGTGTAAATCTTTTTTTTGGAGTGATTTTGTGAGGTTATTTTTTTGGGAATTTGAGATTAATTAGAGTGTCTATTCTAATTTTGTATACTCTTTTATACTCTTATTGATATAATGAATTTGACTCTCTTTTCCACTCTTATTGATATTGTGAATTTGCTTCTCTGCACTCGTGAACCTAGGCCACATTGATCGAACCAAGTTAAATTTGTGCCTTCTTTATTTGTTTTAATTGTTGTGAGCACGTGATTTTCGCCACACATGAGTTACCCCTACAAAATTCCAATAATTAAGTTCCTTCTTTTAATTATTTGTTATTTTAGGGATTTTTGTAGGATTTTTATTTAATTATTTGTATGTTTGTGCATGTTTAAGTTTTATTTAAATTATGAAAAATACCAAAATATCATGCATTACATTCCGAATTTTAAAAAAATATTTTAGGATAAATTAATTAATTTTTGCTTTATTAAAAATAAAAACTACAAAAATGGTCAATTTCTACATTTTTTCCTTTATTGATTTTTTCTCCACGACCCAAAATTCACTAACGGTTGTGGTGGCGCCGGACATAGCTGTCAGGCCAGCCAACTAAAATACTTAATTAAGTTCTTATTTTAAAAATTTTAAAAACACTTCTTTATTATGATTAAAGCAATACTCAGTATATTCCTTCAAATAAATAAGGAATTATAAAATATACTTTCAAAACTTCTGAATAAATCCAAATACACTCCCAGAATTCGGTGTCACAAGTACATGATCAATTTTCTAAGAGAAACCAAATAGGTACAATAACTGCCCGGAATACAATGGGATAGAAAGTAAATACAATTCTGAAAGAGACTATACTAGGTGCGGAATCGCCTCGAGAAAATACAGCTCACCTAGTCTTTGCGTCCATCATGCAGCTAGCCACTAAGCCATGAGCCACACAATAATCCTGTGCAACAAAAATGCACATCAAGTGTAATATGGGTACGAAAACAACATGTACCCAATGAGTATCCCGCTTAATATCGAAGGAGTAGAGACGAGATGGTTAACTTTGACACTCACTAATGGTCCAGTAATAATATACAAAAATGTGAGAAAATCATGGATTTACATAGCATGCTCTAATAAGCAAGGCTGTAAAAAAGGTAAACACCTTTAACAGTTAGCAATGGAATTTCAAGGTTTCTTTTCATTTATCCTTGGCAATTTATATCATGCCAAAAAGGCAATGTCAACATCAAGTATTTCAAGGGAGCAGTTTAATCATGCGCATACCATGCCGTGGTCGATGCCCGCTCCAACAGAAATGTAAACTGTGAACTGCCGAGGGTCGAACGACCTGAACCATAGATGCATCTATTTAATTGTTGAGGCATTCGTCCCATTCCATAAATAAACACATACCCTGCTCGCGAATCATGCATGCGACATAGGTACACATAAGAATACATGCTCAATCAGTCAAGTAAGAACTTATCAGGGAATATTTATCCAAATAAAACCAATTCTCCTTTAATAATTTTAAGAAATGAGGTTTAATCCTTTTAGAAATTCACTTACTAATTCTATGTGAATTAAGCAATTCGAGCTATCAATGGGTTCATAAATAATCCAAGTATAACATGCTTTTGGGTCCTAGACTAACCGGACAACATCATAATAGTAGCTACGCACGGACTCTCGTCACCTTGTGCGTACGTAGCCCCCATAAATAGAGCACATAATCAATTTAATGCACCTATGGGGTAAATTCCCCCTCACAAGATTAGAAAGGAGACTTACCTCGCTCCGAAGACTCTTAACCGGCATTCTACATTCTTCCAAAGGCTCAAACCAACGCACAATGATCAAAAACTAGCCAATGGACATACAAAATCTATTAATATATGCTCAATTAAAATTTACAACCCAATTTGTAACAATTTCTTACCCTGAACGAAAAGTTAACAAGAATTCACTTAGGCCCACATGCCCGAAAATCCAAAAATTTTCGAAGATAAACTTTGCCCATGACCTTAGGAACACAAATATATAATTTTCTCTAAAATTTCATACACGAATTGTGGCTAAACTCCAAGAAATGTAAATTTCTAGGTTTTCCACCAAAACCTCAAATTTCTACAATTTTCCAAGTCTAAATCCATGTATAAACCTTGTATTTAACCCAAACCTAACATAAATTACATACCTCATGACAAGTAACAAAAATGGCACCTCTAAACTGCTCCCCATCGACTCTAATGGAAGAAAAATGTGGTTGAAATGTCGCTTATGCGGAATTATATCTCCCTATGGGGTTCCACTTTTGCGGTCAAAAATGCAGCTTCTTCGGTCCTCGGCTTCAGCTTCTGCGGACGGCCCACCGCATATGCAGTTCCACTTTTGCGGATCTTGGGTCGTTTCTGCGGTCCTGGGCTGCTCCACCTCCAGCTGCTTCTGCGGCTTCTTCTTCGCTTCTGCGGTCCAAAATATGCAGAAGCGAAAATACCAGAAGCAGCAGCCCCAGCCCCTTCTTCAAATTCTGAACTCGATTCGTTAACCACCCAGAATCCACCCGAGGCCCCTGGGACCTCAACCAAACCTACCAACCAATCCCAAAATATGTTACGAACTTGATCGATGCCTCAAATCATATCAAACAACGCTAAAACGATGAATTACACCCCGATTCTAGCTTCATAAATTTTGAACTTTCCAACTTCTACTTCCGATTTTTAAACCTATCAATTTATGTCTGATTGACCGTAAATGTTGCACACAAGTCATATTTGACATTACGGACCTACTCCATATTCTAAAATTGGATTCCGACCCCGATATCAAAAAGTCCACTTCAGGTCAAACTTCTTAGAAACCTTCAAATTTCTATCTTTAGCCAAATGGCTCCAAAATGACCTGCAGACCTCCGTATTCACTTCCGATCGCGCCCAACTCCAGAATAACCATACAAAGCTACTCCCACTCTTGGAATCCCAAAAGGATATCGATAATGCTAAAATGTACTTCAAGACAAACTTGAAAATTTCTTCCAAAATGCTAACATCAACAATAGGCGCCAAAACGCTTCCGGGTTGTCCAAAACCCGAAATGGGCATACCTCTATTCGGAAATCCTCATATGAACCTGCTAGAACCTTCAAATACCGATTCCGAGGTCGTTTACTCAAAAATCAAATCCTAGCTATTTTCTCCAACTTAAGGCTTGTGAAATGAGATTCTTTATTTAATTTTAACTCCGATCTTCCTGAATTTCAATTCCGACCATATGCACAAGTCAATATACCTGAAATGAAGGTGCTCATGGCCTCGGAAGGCTGAACGTCGTGCTAGAGCTCAAAACAACCAGTCGGATCATTTCATTCTCTCCCACTTAAACATACGTTCTTCCTCGAACGTGTTGATAACTATACTAAAATAGTCTGAAATCACTATTTAGCACCTCATGCCCCTTCCCGTTCTACCAAAACTTAGTTGAGCACATTAGCTCGATAAATTCTAAAGATATTCCCTTTTATTCAAGCAAATAAGCCTTAGTGCAGGATTCCAACTATGCCAGGCCTGTTTCCAGCATACGATCACATTATCAATCACTACACGCTATACTCAAGCATGACTGCATAACTTTACTGGATTCTTACTTTGCAACACTTAATCCACAAGACCTCGATAATTTTTCTGATCAACTTAGTCAAAATTCAACGAATCAGATGCTCCTATTCCACCTCATGACACGCGCAAGTCTTACTCTAACTCTTACAATACTGCCATGACGGATGAGATGTGCAAAAATTCATAATCAACTGTCGAGTCAACCAATCGTTGAGTCTATACTTCTGACAAGAAACATTACCACATCCTGAACCAAATGATGACCTTTGCTCCTTAATATACTTCATATAATCAAATTGCATTGATCCTAAATTCCATAATCTCGTCTCACCAGTACGAACTTCTCAGGCAATAAGCCACTCCAAATGCGATCAAAAGTCTCATATAACGCCACAATGTGCCAAGAGGCCACCAATCCGAACACAACACAAATAGGAAATCAAATTTTGGAAGGAATTACCTAACCCCCAAACTATTATGGAATTTCCTTAGAAGATAGAAAGCGAAACACACAAAAATAGCATATAGAAAACAGACTCGACATCACACTATTGCGGTGCGCTACCCGATCCAAATAACATACCCATGGCGGCGTGCCGCCCGATCCACACATAGATCTCACATAAGGAGATTGCATTTCGAGCTAAATCTACTCATTACAATAAAAATATCGAATATAGGTCATAAACACACTAAGTGTATAATACCATCCCTGAGGAAACACATAGCACTATAGGCTACAAAACGCAAGCACAACTAAGGTGCGATACAAGATCTCAATCTCTAGAGCCATTCTGCTCTCATAACATCATCGCCACGCGGAACCTCAACACATTAAAATTTACCAAGCCGCCTCACAACTCATACGACAGAATACATCATTACTTGGAATAGGTGATGAAAAAATAACACCCCGACCGTTCCTCCATTAGGAACTCTTGCTGAAACGAACACTACTGGCCTGATATAAAGCCCGGTTCACATATCTCGCGGCAATTTCTGACTGCACAAACTTGGCTAATAACCTTTCAAAGGTCCATAGTAACTCCCTTTTTCCTCATAACACATAAGAACAACCATCATAACCGGAACAACCTCCTTAGTTCATAACCTAATAAACAAAGTGGCATCGAGGCCTAAATTATCAAATTAATGATATTACCACAATCCTCATACATGGTTTAAATCTTTAGTAAATCAAGTGACTACATGTCACAATTATACAATCTTCCCAAGGTACACACTCCCAAAATCTTCCGAAATAAATAACGGGTCCATACATTTAAACCACCGGCGGCAATAACGCTGAAAAGCGATCAAGAATCCTTATTAAGGATGCAAAGTCTCTTCTACAACACATCGATCCCAGGCAACACTGAGGATAATACTAATTTACTTTAAACATTCAACCCTTTCTTTCTTATCCGAGCTTGTGACATCTTTACAAGCACTAAGCTGCAACCTTGATCCTCACTTCAAATTTCCATACTAATTACTGCACTGACATCAGTTGCTTAGACTTACGTCGCCCTTCCAAGGAATCACAGGAAGGCATCGCATAACAATTGGTATCAGAGCCTAGGCTCAACATCGGATGAGGGAACGCATTGCCATTGCCACAATTTCTGACCATCTTGAATCATGGGACGCATTGCGGCCCTTGAATAGACAGTTGACATATTACGGCCAATCGTGGATACTATGCCTGAAATACCAACTAGCCTAGTGCAAAGGTTGGACGACCTGGACCGCAGGGTGATCCAGGCAGAAGTCGACATAGAAAACATCAGTCGCGACTCCAAAGGAGACCGGCAAACGCCAGCTATAGAGGCAGCCGAACGTTTTGGCAAATTCTAGGCAGACAAGGTGTCTGCCATGCAACAAACTATTGACGACTTGACAAACAAGCTCAATGTTGTTAATGCTGCTTTACAGGGCCTGCTTCGAGGCGGTGGAAACAAATCGGGGTTGCTGTAGACCCCGTTTCCGTGACACAAAAACTAAAAATTCCTGAGCCAAAGCCATACAGTGGAGCTAGGAATACCAAGGAAGTGGAAAACATCATCTTTGACGTCGAACAATATTTCGATGCTGTTGGGGGCCTGAATAAGTTAAGAAGGTAGCAACTGCTGCCATATATCTTCAGGATGATGCTAAACTCTAGTGGCGGGTGAAGTACGAAGCCATCAGGGCCAGTGAAGATGCTCTCTAGACATGGGCAGAACTGAAGGCAGCCATACGCCTGCAGTTCTTCCTCGAAAATGTGGAATACAATGCTAGGAGAAAGCTACGGGAGCTCCGCCAAACCAAGTCATTGCGGTACTACGTGCGGGAATTCTCCGCGCTCATGCTAAGCATACGTGACATGGGGAAGAAATACAAGCTCTTCTTTTTCCTGGAAAGGTCAAAACCTTATGCTCGTATGGAACTACAAAGACAAAGGGTAGATACCCTTTCCAAGGCGATCCAAGCAGCTGAATGCCTTGGGGCCAATCAAATGGAAGCTCAGAAGTACATGCCCTGCCCGAGCGGGATTCAAAGGGGGACAACCTGGCAATGGTGGCCCTAGCAAAAACGGGGGAGATCGGAACTCAAACAAATCTAGAGCTCCTTCCTCATGCAGCAATAATGTTGCGTCAAAAAACAAAGACCGGGGGAGAAAGCCTCCTTCAGGGTGCCGTCATTGAGGCGGACCACATTGGAACAACAAATGCCCACATGCACAAATGCACACCCATCAAGCTCTTGATGATGGGACTGATGAAGACTCAAACGATGCGCATGAGACTGAACCAATTGATGCCTTCAATACAATTGTTGGTTCTATTTCTGAGGCATTAGCGGAGACCAGTGCTGGTATCCACAAGAAGAAGAATCCAGTCCCAATCAATAAGAAAGGGAAAAATAAGGTGGATGAAGGGACTCCTCTTAAGCAAGAGAGGACCTTAATGTTCATCGAGATGAAAGTGAATGCAAGCCCATTTGGGCAATGATAGACATCGGTGCTACCCACAACTGCTTAGCCTCAACTCAAGTGGAGCGCCTTGGTTTAGTTGTAGGAAACGGCAAAGGTCGTGTTAAGGCTATTAACTCACTTCCTCAGCCAGTGGGTGGAATAGCCAAAGATGTATCGATGAAGCTTTACCCTTATGAAGGAAAATTCAACCTACGAGTGGTGATCATAGATGACTTTGAGCTGATAGTTGGGTTGGAGTTCCAGGGGCAAACCAACACCATGCCCGTACCATATGCAAACATGCTACTGATGATGGGAACAAATGGGGCCAAGCTCTGCATCATCCCGTACATTCCCATGATGATGGCCATTGAGAACATCTCGGCCTTGCAGTTAAAGAAGGGGGTCAAAAGGAATGAACCTACGTTCCTGGAAACCCTCTGCATTGAAGATATAGAACGCTCCTCGTCCCATTACTGAACCCGTGAATGAGTTAGTACTGGAGTTTGTGGATGTCATGCCACAAGACATGCCAAAGTGGCTCCTGCCTAGTCGTACTGTGGATCATGAATTGAGTTGGTGTTGGGTGCAAAGCCACCCGCCCGGGCACCCTACAAAATGTCACAACCCCAACTCACCGAGCTCCGGGGACAATTGACAAAAATGTTAGACAGAGGGAATATTGTACCCTCCAAGTCCCCATATGGGTCCCCTGTTCTATTCCAAAAGAAACATGATTGCTGCCTGCGACTCTGTGTGGATTATTGGGCTCTAAACAAAATCACAGTGAAGAACAAGTACCCTATCCCGCAAATGGAAGACTTGTTCAATAGAAAGGGTGGTGTGATACGCTGTGGGCCATCCCGGTGAGGAACACACCATGGCGTTACTTCGTCATGCATATTATTGGCCTCAAATAGCCGATGACATCGCTCAGTATGTGGAAACTTGTCTAGTATGCCAGAAGGACAAGTCAGACCCCTTGACACAAGTGGGACTTTTGGAACCGCTAGCTGTCCCAAAAAGGCATTGGGAAAGCGTTTCCATGGATTTTGTCACCAGATTGCCCAAGGTCGAAGATCTCACAACTATCTTGGTTGTGGTTGATCGGTTTTCCAAGTATGCTACCTTTTGCAGCCCCACAATATATATCAACAGAAGATACAACTCAACTCTTCTTCTGTCACGTCGTCAAGTATTGGGGCATGCCCAAAGACATTATTAGTGATCGCGACTCATGCTTCACTAGCAACTTTTGGACTCAGCTCTTTAAGTTCCTTGGGTTGAAATTGAGTCACAACTCAAGTTTTCATCAGCAATCTGATGGCCAGATAGAGCGGTTCAATTGTATGTTGGAGGAATATCTCCGCAACTTTGTAAGAGGATCGAAAAAGAATTGGGTGAAGCTTCTGGATGCCGCTCAACTGTGTTTCAATTCATAAAAGAGCTCTAGTACAAACAATAATGCTTTTGAAATTGTTACCGGACATCAACAACTACTCCCACACACAAAAGTTGTTGATCAAACAAAAGTTGTTGATCAATATTCTTGGATTAGATGAAGTGGATTTGCTAGACAAGAGGGGTTGCTCTGATGGTAAGCAACCCCCACTTCCAACCGAGAGGTTGTGAGTTCGAGACTCCCCAAGAGCAAGGTGGGAAGTTCTTGGAGGGAAGGATGCCGGGGTCTATTTGGAAATAGCCTCTCTACCCCAGGGTAGGGGCAAGGTCTGCGTACATACTATCATTCCCAGACCCCATTAAGTGAGATTCTACTGGGTTGTTGTTGTTGTAGATGAAGTGGATTTGCTGTTGGGTTAGGCTGTAACGGTGTCTCACTTATTTAAGTTAACTTTAAATTGCCACTACGTGCCTCTTTTCTCATAAATGCTACTATACCTAATTCTTTTCTCCTAGCTTTCCACATAGCCTATATCCACACAAACCACCCCCGCGCGCGCACATCTATTTTTGAGAGAATATCGAAGAAACATTTGAACTTTCACTGAAGACATTCAACTTAAATATGTTTTCTCAAGTATGCTGACATATGAAATTCACACCAGTTCAGGTCGAAAGAATAATAAAATATTATCCAAGGTCATCCTCTGATGTCTTTCTTTCATAAGATACAATGTGAGCCATGTATAACAGTTAACTGATTTCATCTCCATGTTGGGTAGGCTCATGTGCATTGATTTGTCCCTTATATTTTCATCCATATTTATTGATTTCTTCTTCTGAATTACATGTCCCTAACTGTTGGATTGTGTAACATTTTGTTTGAAATTCTGATATAGCCTTTGCAATTAGCACTAGGATGGTAACATTTTCTGAACCATCAACCAAATATTTGATAAGCTAAGCTTATGAAACATGAGTATAAAGTGCTGCTGAAATTTTGCATTCTATTTAAACCTTTCAACTGGTTTGGACTTGAAGTATACAATTATCATGATCAAATGGAAAAGGTTGCTGCTTGAAAGTTGTTATTGAATAATTGTTTTCTGTTGAATAGTTTAAATACATAACTTAGCTACACTGCTTATATACTTCTCTCATCGCATCATATCTTCCTATGTCATGTAACAGGTCCCAATCTGTTTATCAAAGACCGAAAGATCACAACAAACGAAGCTGATAACTACATACCTCGGTTGACCCTTACATTGATTCATCACATTGTGTTAAAATGTAAATTGTCTGTAAATATTAATTCAATAGGAGCTTTAAATTCAATTTTGTCAAACTAGAAAGTAAGCAAAGACATGAGTAGAGTTGAAAAGAGGTTAACACTTCTTTGAATGGTAGCTAACTCGAGATTTCAGATGAAGTTTGTTTGCCGATCTTGGTATCAATTTTGTTTGTGCAAATAATTTTGACTAATTAATATTTAATATTTAATATAATCCTAATAACACAAATTTACTTCAAATATTTGCTTCATATTGGGCCCATGCTGGCAAGGGCTATCAGTACCTAGTAACAAATATAAGTAGTAAATCGAAGTACCCCTTCTATGATAAATTTGAACCTTCCATCTATTTTTGTGCCGTTAGTAGGCCTAGTCTTTTCGGCAATTGCAATGACTTCTTTATTTCTTCATGTTCAAAAAAATAAGATTGTTTAAGTCTGTTGGGTATTCATCCATTTTTTTTGAAAACGTGGACTTCTATTATAACATAGATATCTATTTATTGGAATATAGTATAACATGCAATTTCCACCTAACATAATAGATCAGGATCGCTGGATGGTGGAAATGTAGTCGTTGAATCTCTACATATATCGATATGTATAGTGGGATCATATTAAATAAAGAGTATGTTATTATTTTAGATTTAACTAATTTGATGAATTACACTTAAAGGTAATGAAAACTCTGAAATTAAGAAGATAACAACTCTGAACGCCTTAAAAATCCTAGATCCATCTCTCAAAACCTGTAAGATCCCCAAAATCATCATCTCTCAACATTTCGTTCTTCTGATTTCTTCTTCTATTGTTGGAAAGACATGGATAGTTGTTGAACTGAGTATGGATTAAGGCTGTATCTGGTTCCGGTTCTGGGTCTATTTGGGTCTGCGGTTCCGGTTCTGGCGGTTCCTATTCTGGCGGTTCCGGAGCCGGAACCGCTACCATACGGTTCCGGGTACCATCCGGTTCCGGTTCTGGCGGTTCCGGTTCCGGCGGTTCTGGCGGTTCCCGGCGGTTCTGAAATTATTATTTTTATTTTTTTAAATTAATATCTTGCATAGTAGTCATTAGTATATTGTAGAATATATTTTATATGGTGTACTATGTTATTAGTATAGTATATATTGTGCTTGGTAATAAGTATATATTGTGTATAAGTAGTGTATATTTTGTATATAAGTAGTATATATTGTATGTAGGTAGTATATATTGTATATATGTAGTGTATATTGTGTTGTAGTTAGTAATTAGTATAAATTGTATATAAGTAGTATATATTGATAAAGAAATATTGAGACAATAGATATTCAAGGATATAATAAAGAGCATATTTATTGACCAAAATGGCATATCTTTCTTAGTCTTCCTTCCCCCAATGGAATGAGCACAACATGGTACTAATACCACCATTAAAAGGAAAAAAACTAAAAGAAGACATGCCAATGTACAAGTTACATCATAATTTATGTATTATTTCTAACAAATCTCATAAAACCTTCAAGGTTTGGAGATGGTTGTGTTGGCGGTGGTGGAAATGAAGCTTGTTCATCACCACTTCCGGGTGAAGATGTTTCCTGAGCAAGTTCTGCTAGCATTTCTTCATAGCACTCATCTATTTCTAGTTGTGATTCAGCTAGCCCAAAGTTCCTTCTTTCTGCACGGATCCAATCTCGAAAAAGCACTGATTTTTCCAAGATGTCCCGCATCGACGCTCTGTGATCACCTATTTGTAGTCTTGCTTGACTAAAAGCGCTCTCCGATGCAACAGTTGACGCTTGAATCGACAGAACATACCGAGCCATCCTTGCAAGAACGGGAAAATGCTTTTCCCTTGTCTTCCACCAATCCAAAAGGTCGAAAGAGTCGTCTGGATTCTTATTCTCTAGTCCCTACGACAAATAAACTTGAAGCTCATTTAGATGGGAAATTTCATCTAAATTTTCCCCTTGAGTACCCCTGAACTCCGTCCACGATTTAAGAGTTGTTAAGCCAGCAGCTCTTTTAGACGACTGTGATGTAGACGAAGTAGGGGTTGGAATATTAGGCCTAACATGCTCTAATGCCTGTTTATAAGCATTATAAACAGTTTGAGCATTCACTTTAATTGATGCTTTCGCATCAGCTAGTGTAGCCATTTCTACTTCTGAAAGATCTAAAGATTGATAAATAGTAGAATACCAAAAGTGAGGACCTCCTAATTTCATAGTAGGATTTAACATAGCAGACACACCAAATATAGGAGGGATTGAAAAAAAATATTTTAAACTTCTTTTACATTTCAGTTATTGCAATTTCATAAATTTCCCCTCCCTCGTTAAAATCAACAAACAAATTAGCAAGTGCGGCAATATAAACTAAACAGTTAGAAATAGTTGGATAATATTGGCCAGATAAAGCATTTGTAGCCACATGAAAATGTTCTAAAAAATCTAAAAAAAATTTAACGTTAGTCCAATCTTGTGTAGTTAGCATGTCATTATCTTCCTCCCCACAATCCCGAGAATTATACGTAGCGTTAATTGGGTTTCTATATTCGTATTCTACTACTAATCTTTCGTACATGTAGTTCTTCCTAGTCGGGCAAGGTTTAGGAACCTTTCTTTCTCTAAGGCCATATTCGTCACACTTTTTAAAATATTCTCTAAGTCTATTTCTACGGTTTGAATAAAAAAGCCAATTAAGAGCCATTTTAACCTTTTCAATTTCTAAGTTTAATATTCTCATATCATCACCAACAATTAAATGATAAATATGACATATACATCTAACATGGAAATATTAGTAAAAGCAGGATTAAGTGTTCTAGTTAGCATACCTATTGCAATAGTGTTGCTAGAAGCATTATCCATGGAAATTGACATTATTTTATCACTAAAACAAAAATAACTGCATACATCTGAAACAGTGTTAGCAATAAACCTACCCGTGTGCCATGAATTAATTATCCTATATGCAATAATGCATTTTTGCATTGTCCAGTCTTCGTCTATCCAATGACTGGTTACGGTTAGATAATCACAATCATTATTACTTCTACCAATATCAGTTGTAATAGACATACGATTAGTTATATGGGTAAATAAATAGCGCAAGTATTTTTCATATTCATGCTTGTATTTATAAATATCGGTCTTAACTGTGGCGCGAGGCCAACCTTTATACGTAGGATTAAATACTCTTCTAATATAATGAATCCATGCAGGATTAGAAGTAAAAGAATAAGGCAAACACATAACAGTAATCATTTTAGCTAATTCTTCATGATCCTTATTTGGATTGTAATATAATATACCTCGGTGACTGTGTTTATTCCTGGTTGAACTAGATTTGAACCAGTACTTGGGTTAACTGTACTATCAGGACTTGTCCTCCCCTCTTGTTGCGCTTTCAACTGCAAAAATCTAGCCTTATCGCTAGGGTGTAATCTTATATGCTTAACTAAACTACCCGTGCCACTACGATCTCCAGTATACCTATGCACAAGTAATTTCCCACAAGATTTACACTTAGCCTTATTTTGTTCTCTTAGTTGAATAAAAAATTGTCAAACTAATGATGTTTCTGAACGTTTAGGAGGTTGTCTACTAAAAGTGGGAGTTTGTACGGGTGGGTGTTCCGGTTCATCACCTAAGTTATGAGCAGGACTAGTAGGTGTATCATCTAAATCTACTGGAGCTTGGGTTTCGTCATCATCATCATCCTCATTTCCCTCTAAGATAGGTGCATTAGGATAAAGAGCATTCATAATATCATCATCTATTCTATCACCAACTCTACATCATGTAGAAAATCAATATCGCTAAATTGAAAACACGGGTGATCACTATCAAGGATTCCGTAGGGTTCATTAGTATTTCTAGGTTGGCTACTACTTTGAACTTGCTTATCTTTTCTAGGTCGGGGAGCCGGGGGAGGGGTAGTATTTTGGCGACTACTTTCACCGGTTTTAGATTTTCCTTTACCGAACATATTTTTCAACGAAAATGCCATAATAATTATAATTAAGCAAAATAACAACACACAAAAATATTCTTAGCACGTAAGAGTTGAAACGAGTTTACCGGATTGACGAACAACTTCTTGAAAATTGAAAATCGTTGAAATTGAACACTTGAAAACTTCAATTCAACAACTTCACAATGTTTCACGAAATTGCAACAATAAATTAAGCACTTGCACTAGAAAGATTGAAAGAGAGCTTGAGAGAGATTGAGATATATTGATGAATTGGTAATAAAAATGAGAGAATGAGGGGGTATTTATAGTTGAGAAATGGGAAATAGTGTAATTATATAAAGTTTGGGGGCAAATTGGTATTTTTTAAACTTTCAAACGGCTACTTTTGAAAAAGAGCCGTTTGGAAATTATTTTTAAAAAATTTTTTTAAAAAAAAAAATTACCGTTACAGAACCGCCGGAACCGTTTGGAACCGCCAGAACTGGTTCGGTTCCGGTTCCGGTTTCGGTTCCGGTTCTGGCGGTTCCAACGGGTAGAACCGCCCTGCCACGATTCCCGGAAACCGCCAGAACCGAAACCGGACCGTCGGAACCGGCAGAACCGCGGTTCTGATCCGGTTCCGATTCGGAACCGCGAAAATATAACCTTAGTATGGATGTTCTTCCTACTGCATAGTTGTTGAATATTGCGTTATTCCAAAATCTGGCAAAGGTTTGTGGGCTGATTTGGGTATGTCAAAAATTATCCTTTTATATACATTCTATTGTGATTTATCTAGTAATTTTTTCAATATTTGGGTTGATTCATCTCCAAAAGTTACAACAGATCTAGCTAGGGCTCGAACTCCAGAAATTAAAGAGAGAGAACAATAATACGTTTATCACTTGCAATCTACCAGTTGTAGATATGTAATTTTTTATCCTTCTTGAGTTTTTACTCATTTTAGCTTTTAGATATTTAGTTTAGGCCTAATATTGCTATTTTACCTAGTTTTAATTTTTTTTACTTTATTTTGTCACAAAAATAAAATTATAAAAATATTTTCTTTTATTTAGGTTATTGATATTTTGTCTTGTTACTTTTAGTTTATCTATTTTTAATAAAATCCAAAAAACAAAAAATAATTTAACTTTATTTTCAAGGATATTAGTGTTGTGGTAGTAATACTATTTTAATTTTACGGTGATTTTAATCTAATTATCCTACTTTTAATATAGTCTTTGAAAAAAAATAATTTCATTTTAATTTCATTTTAGTCAAAGTCAATTGTTAATTATATTTTTATTATTTATGATACTTTTATTTTACCCTCGGGAAAACAAGAATGTTATGGGCCAATATTCATTTTCGAAATTTTCCCTCAGCCCAAATTCATATCCCATTAAAACCCTCACACCCTCCCTGCTTCTCCAGCTAGAGAATCTTAGACACATTGATCTGAACCCTAGAGAGACAAGAACAAAAAAATGAGCCGCAACTTCACCCCCCCCCCCCCCCCCAAACAACCATGTTTGCCATTCTTTCTTCTTCATAACCAAAAAAAAAAAAAAAACCAAGACAAGACTACCAAAAATACTAGCTGAACCTTAGAAACAAGAGAAGGAAGACGCTGCAACTACTCCTCTCAAAACACAGACCCGTCTTCCTCCTCACACCCCCAGCCCTCATCAACTCGCCGCGATCCCTTCAAACCAGCCAGCCACAACGCCGTTTCTCCATCTACAAGAACTATCGCTGCTAGAACAGGACCCCTCTCTCCCCTCCCCTCCGATTGTCATCTTCTCCAATAGACCAACGCCGCCCCACCCTCCTCTCCAAAAAACCCTTCAGTCGTTCACCCACCGGACAACACCACCTGAAATCCGCCGGAATTCCATCAGCCACCCGACCCTTATTTCCTCTCTTACGTGTTCTTTTCATATATAATAGATGTAGAAAAATTTCAGTTAGCTCTTGTTCTTAATTTTATTTCAAAATTAGAAAATTAAAAAAAAAGGTTACGATTCTTTTCTATGAATTTCGTTTCGAAATCGATTTTCGTTTGAGGTACTAAGAATTGGTTCGAGTTTGTTGCCATTGAGTTTGGAGCTTCAGACGTTGTCGATGCGTGGTTCAGTTTGCATTTTCTATTCATAATTTGATCGTTGTATCTAATTTCGGTCATAACCGCTTCTTTTCTTTGTCCTCGTAATGCCGTTGCAGTTCATTCTTAAAGTTGAGGTGCATACTACAACCTCTATCCCTATTTTGATTAATTCGTATGAGCTGAGCCTTTGGTTGGTGTGTTTAATCTTTTTTGTTAAATTACTCTCGTGAATACTCTCTCCATGAATGATTTGAATTTGCAGAATGAATGACTTTGGTTGATCTGTTTCATTAACTTTTGTTCTTATATTAAGAAATAGTTCTGTCACTTGCTCCATGTTAGAACTCTTTTAATGTTACCAGTATCTTTTCTGCTCATTTTCGTCTAAAACTTGAGACAAGATTTCAAATATCTCCTCATTTCTAAGGTTCTATTTGGATAAGTATAAAAGGGCTTTATAAAATTGTTTGGAATTAAGGGGGAGATTTAAAACTAGTAGGTATTTGTTTTTGACTAAAATTTATGAGGGATAGAAGTTAAATTAGGTGAGAGTTGTCTTGGATGATGAAATAGACCAAATGTTTGGAGCATTAAAAATGAAACATGAAAATTGGGATCTTAAATCTTCACTGCTTTAGTTCATAGCTTTATTGTTAGTTTACATCGTTAGGAGCATGCTTAGGTATCTAACACTCGGGTAGGTAATTTTTTGGTTTTATTTATTTTATTTTTATTTTTAAGGCAAGAGGTCGTTCCCTTAGTTAAAATTTATCTGAGGAATGCCCGAAGGATTTGTATATATTTTTATCCGGGGTATGCCCTGAAATATTTGTATTCGGAGGCTGAAAAATACAATTTGTAGTATTTTTGTTTTACTTTCATTTTTATTTTTTTTATCTTTTATTAGGTGGGGATGACCTCTAGCCTCGTGTGTATTTAATTTACTTTTTCTGTAATTTTACATCAACTTGAATGTTTTAGAAGGCGACTAGATCAAGTATGCAACCGTACTAATTACGGGACTTGGGGAGTTCCTTACACCTTCTCTCCGAGTTTAATCTCTGGTGGATACTTAATTTTAGAGTCTCAAGTGTTTTGAAAGGAAATAATTATTTTTAGAAAAAAAAACGGCGACCTGACACACCAAATTAAAAATCAGGTGGTGACTCTGAGTTAATCTTTTCGAACACAAATTTTGATCACTTTCTAATTGAAATCTCTTTTCAAGTTTTACAAATCTTTTTATTAAATTAAGAGGATTAAGTGATTTTAGTTAATAAAGGGGTGTGACATTTGTGGCGACTCTGCTGTGGAATTGCAGGTTCGAGCTAGTACTTGATCTTGTTGGCTTTTAGAATATTAGATTGAGGTTTTTATGTGTTTTGTTTTCTTTATTTGATTTTTATTTTTATGTCTTTTTATTATTTGCTAGCTGCTTATTTTTCTAAAGTTTTTTCTATATGTGTTACTGCTTCATAAGCTGTCATCATTTGCATAACCATGAGTCTTCTTTCTGCAATAAGTCTGGAGTAGGCGTTGCGTGCACGAACTCTTTGTTGAGTCATCCTTAATTTAGGAGAGGGGCTGCCGGACGTATGGAGTTGGTGGAAAGCTTGAGCAATCACCATATACCATACCTCCCCCCCTGCCGAATTGCCTTGTTAGTGAACTCCAAATTTAGGCTATCCTTTAGGTCATTTTTTTTTGCATCATGTCATTTAGACTTAGCAGCGCTCGGTTCTAGGTACCGCGTGCCTTTGTATGAAGCCTATCCAAATTTTGTCAAAAATGGGCCCGTGACCCAAAAAGACATTCAATCATCCCAATGGATACATGTTGCATCTTTGAGGGTAAAAAGGTCATTTGACGGACCGATACTTGGGAAAGAAGGGTGAAAAATGAAGCAAGTAGGGTCCACTCGCATTTTTCTTTCATACTTTTCCAAAAATAAAAAAATGAAAATGAGAAAATGCAAAAAGATTTTACACTTTCCCATCATTTTCTAAAAATCAAAAAAAGAAAAAAAGAAAATCCAAAAAGATTTTACACTTTCCCATTATTTTTCAAAAATTCAAAAAAGAAGAGAAAAAAGAAAATACAAAAAGATTTTACATTTTTATCATTTTTCAAAAAGATAATAATATAGTTTATCCAAATTAGATAATTTTTTTTTAAAAAAAGCTTTCTCCCAATTCCATTCCTCCCAAACTACGCATACCTGATTCTCGTCTTCCGGGGCGGGATACACAAGCAATCCACATAGGATCCGGTCTTCCTGGTGAGTGTTAGGTACTTGGCTTTGCGAGGTCTTAGTCAAATCTTGCATGATTAGCCACTTGCCACATCGGCCATTCTTCCAAAATGAGATCATTTGTGCAAAAGTGGTTCAATTACTCATGTCTGAGGATTTTGAGTTCATAACTAGGTGTCATATTACTTTAAGATCCATCCTTTTTGAGTTTATATCTTTAGCCACTTCTGGCCATATCAGTCGTTTTGCAAGATGGGTCATTTCTGTAAATTAGTTTTGGGCTACGATTATTGGGAGTTTGAATTTTGTAAGCCTTAAGGAGGCATGCCCATGTCTTTGAGATCAAGTTTGTTGAGTTTGCGCTAATAGCCACATTTTGTCTACTTAGGTAAATTTTCAAAAAATAGCCCTATCATGTCTTGCATGTGTCCAATAGGAAGTGTTGTGGTGTCACAAAGTGTCCTGAGTCATTGATATATTTGGTATTATTTTTCTCTTGAGGAGACTTTTTATATTTTGAGCATGTTTTGAGTCTTTTAGGTGGTTTAAGAGTTTGTCTAGTCTTTTGTTATCTTACTTCCTATGTTGTATTTGAAAACCAAAAAAATTATAAATGAAAAAGTTCAAAAGGATTTTTATTTTTAGTTTATTTATCCATCACTTTTTCCAAAACTACGCTTGATATGATTCATGAGGGACATGATACGTAGGCAACCTACATAGGGTTCGATCGAATCATCTTTTTTTTTAAAAAAAAAAGAAGAAAAAAAAGAAAAAAAAAGAGAAGAATAAAAAAAATAAAAAAAAACTCCACCGTGGGAGACCAGTGGGAGACGCCACTTAATTCTTTTAGCCTTAATATGGATCCCATGAATATCCCCGAGCTCCACAAAATCCACCCCATCATTATCCTCCGAACAATGTCCGACCATCTGTACAACCACTGTGTCACTCCCTGGGGCGAGCATCAGCATCCCAAAATACTCTTTCGGCTTCACAACTTTTTCGGGAACCCAAAAACCCACATCCAAGCTAGAGGTATAAAGGTAAACAAAGGTTGAAAGATAATTTTACACCAATAGGAGAGTCATATACAAGCTTGTTTGAGAAATTAAAGCATTATGACCTAATTGCACCTATTCCTCCGAATCATGTTGACCGGCGTGCAAGAAGCTTTGAATCTTCTAAAAGGGGTGAATACCATTACAATACCCAGGGGAACAATGTCAAAAGTTAGCAGAATTTGAAAAGAGAAATAGAAAGAATGATTCAGGAAGGGATAATTGTGATCCACGACAATGACAGCCAGAACATCGCACAAAATCCTTTACCTGCACATGATGATGCACACTAGTGGGAGAGATGCATGGTGACAAGGAGTTTGAGAATCCTCTAGGAAACTTGCTGGCTGAAGTGAATGATATTAAAATTGGTGAAAGTCCCAGTAATTTGGATGTGCAATCCACTGGCGAAGACGTCGAGCTTGGTAATGGGAAAGACACTCCTTTCTTGGCTAGCCAGGGAGGAGTTTTGGTGGTTTATTTTGTTGCATTTCTGTTGTACAGGTTATTTTGGGGTTGTACTCCGGACAATGTCTTGTGGCTCAAACCTTTCTTCTTCTTATTTTGCCTAGTTCGTTTAGCTGTAGTAACTCGTCTAGTGTTATATATGATTGTTCCAGAGTTGTAATTCACTTCTATTTTGCTTGTCTTCTTTAAAACCCTTTCATCATCTGTCTAATACAATCTCCTATTTACCGTTAGTTCTAGTAAGTTTTTGTTTTAGTCATTTTTTCTTTTATAGTTCTTTTCATCTTGATTCTAGCGACATGACATGCACGCATAGTTCTCAGCCTAGTATTGAAATTTAGTTTAATCATGAAGCAATGACACAGTCTTGAACATGATAAAAGAGGCATTTGTGGAAGCAAGTAGAGATTTACGCATTTTGAGATGACTTGAAGCTTGAGTTTAGCGAAATTGAGGTAGTAAGTGTGGGAAATCAAGAGGGTGATTAGAGCATACAACAAACAAATGTCTCTAAGCAGTTTGAGGTAAATTAGTTAGTGCTGAAATGCATTCTTCCACATCAAGATAAGTTTGAGTGAAGTCTGCTTTGAACCGGCAATGGCCATACAGTGGAAAAAGGTATTTCCTGTTGGCACTTTCTGTTTGTGATGATGCCATCAATAGATATTGTGCATTATTTCTTTGCTTATCTTCTACTGCACGTTTGTACTTGACATTTTTTAAGTTTGGTATGACGAAGGCATTTTATTATGCTATCCAAACACTTTTATCTTTTGCTACCCCTTTTGAGCCTTAATTTATTTTGTTTTATACCCCTCTTTTGGAATCAGAAATAGAGTTAGGAACAAAAAAAGACAAGAAAAAGGAAAAAAAAAAAAGGAAAGAGAAAAAGGATAAAAAGAAAAGAAAAGAGAAAAGAAAAAAAAAGGAAAAAAGAAAGAAAAAAAAAACCTACTTTGTGTTTGAACTACGTTCGACATGATTCAAGAGTGGGGAAAATTTTCTTATTTCCCCAGCATCCGAGAAACTTGGGCAAAAGTTTTAATTTTGCTAAAAAGGCCTGATTCCAAAAGTTATAATTTTGAACCCCTTTTATCTTAAATTATTTTGAGCCTTAATGCCATCCTTTCTTTCTAATCCTATCCAAAAGCCTATATTACGGTCCAAAGAAAGACCTTCCGACCAATCTTTGAGTATGTCAAATAAAGTGTGTGGTAAAAGTCTGATCTTCTTGTATCATGGGTAATATCTTTGTTCTCAGCACAAAGAGAGAAAATGATAAAATGAGAGAGTCATATCGATGAAAACCCTCATGGGCACCATAAGGCGATGGTGATTTGAGAAAAAGAGCAAAACATGAGAGAGACTTGATGGTGAAAACCCTTCAGGGCACTACAAGTCGATTGAGGATTGTGGATCAGATGAGATAATTGAAGCGCTGAAGCCTAGTTTCACAGCGAAGAGGTACAACAAGAGTTGAATATTAGACTTTGCTTGAGAGATTAGGCCACTTAATCCAAAGGTGCATGTCATGGTCATTAGAGTTGGTATCCACATCTGATAAGTTTCTACTTTGTAATTTCCTGTTAGGTATCATCTCTTTCCCTTGTCCCTTATTTTGTTCCACTTGTTTTGTTTGAGTCACTTCTTGAGTCTGTTTGGTTAGGACAAGTGAGAAATGACTTCACAATTTTCTACCAACTTTTCAATTACGCAAAACGAATTTGGCTATCACATCAAAGTGGCATAAGTCAGGGAAAAGTGGTATGCGCATTGAGTTGGTAACAATCAACATGCTTTGGGATTTATGTGAAATGCAAGGTTCGGTAAATGCCAATTCATGAGAAAGATGCAACAGATAGATGATGTTGGGATCGAATAAAGCATAGGTGTTTTCTAGGATAAGGGTGGAAAGAAAAAGGGTAGTCAATAACAATCTAGGTCGTCCAAGTTGAAATCAAAGTTATCTTGGCGAGTGCAGAAGCTTATACTCAGCAATGATGCAACAAACTAACCACCACGTTACTAATAAGATTTTATTTGTAGGGAAAGAAATTTAGTTAATTGATAATTGGCGAAATCTAGATTACTTAGCTATTGTTTATGCTTCGACTTGATTATATTCCAATTTCATAATATGGTTAATTGCTGAAAAATAGTCTATTATTGTGATTTGTATACATTGAAGGATGAGGAGATTGTATGATGCTTTCAAGAGGCTATTTGGAATGATTTATGAGCAAGAACGACCCCTCGGAGCTGAGTGCGCGCAAGGGCGAGACAAAGAATGGAAGAAATCATGGCCCAGATGCGCGAGCAGAAGCGCGAGTTAGCGCATTAGTTCGCATGCGTTAAGCGCTGGAGGCAGAATGATGTGCAACGTCATGCGCAAAGTGAAGCGCGAGCTCACACGAGGCCAATCCGAAAAAAGGTTATTTATGGGCAAAATCGAAAATCTAGAGAGAAACCCATTTAACCTATATAAAGTCAAGGTCGCCCAAGGTTAAATTATCAAGGTTTTCATAGTTTAGTGTGAAATAGAGAGGCAAGAGGCAAGGAGGAGTTTTGACCATCAAGTTCTTCTTTTCTTCTCTTTGTTTTTGCTATTTGTGATGAAGTTGAACCTATTTTTTATGAACACTAGTATTAGTGGATAAAACCCATTGTTCTAGGGTCATGGGTAAAACATGAACGTTGTTGTTTGAGATCTAATTTGACAAAGTTGGTTTATCATATTGGGATGTTTATTTAATTCTGATTTTAATTATTTTACTGAGTAGATAACAGTGAAATACTATCTACGAACCTTTAGTTGAACTCGAAAGTGGGAACTTTAGATTGTATATAAAATAAAATAGAGCAATTTCTTGAACCCGGGCCTCGGAAAACGGATTGGCAATTGGGATAAACATATACTCAATTGCATTGCTTGGTTGAAATACGGGAATTGTACATGTGTTCTCGTTAATCTTAATTCCATAGACATATAGGCGTTGAGTTAGCTTGAATAGGCGAGTAAGAACTGGACATATTGTTATAAGTAATATCAACCCTGTCAATAAATAACCCAGATAAATTGATTTGTCATTTTAAGCCAAGAACACATGTCACGACCATAGTCCCCCAATCGTGAATACGTCATGACGGCACCCAGTCACCATGACTAGGTAAGCTTAACAGTGCGGAAATAACAACATTTGCGGAATAAAAATTTAAAACTAAAATAATTTAAGGAAGGTATATAGTTTGCCGCCTGGAACATACACTTCAACACCACGAATAGTAAAACAGAATCCCAAAATCCAGAAACTTACGGGCAACACAGGCTATAATAAAGTACATAATTCGGTCTAACATCCGGAAATGTCTACATCAACGAAAAACATGATAGATACTAGCTAAGCTACATGATAGAATAAGAGGTACCTGGATATGTACATGAAAAACATGTGCAAAAGAGACGTGAGTACACCACAACGACACTCAGTAAGTGCCAAGCTTAACCTCTAGTAACGAGGAAGGTCAGGGCCCTACTAAGATTAAACATAGTAATAATAATATAGCAAAAAATGTAAATAAGGTCTATTACGAGAATCTAAGCAAGATAAATACGGAAACAGTAATAGAAAACAAAGATAGAAATACAAGGAAGAATATTCTCAGCAAGGAGTAGCAGCGGGGAATCTCTTGGTATCCCGAGGATCTCTGGGTATCCTTATCATATACACTAGGGTTCTCTTGGTATCCTTAATAAAAAAGTCGGGGATCTCTTGGTATCCTAATATATATAAGTTCATGTGCCAGGGATCTCTTGGTATCCCGCACCCTTAATCCGGAACAAGTCAAGTATGGGGGGGGGGGGGTCTTTAGGGGAACCGCCCTGTAGTCCCAATTTAAACACACAACAACAACAACTCATATCTTAAGAAAATTTGTTAAATCCAAACAAACAATGGAAATTTCTAGCCTAACATGCTTCACAGAGTGAACATAATACAGTTAAGCAATTAAACAAGTAAGTCAACTAAACATGCTTCCCCAAGCTAGCACAAGTTAAAATAACAGTCTAAAAGGAACAAGTAAATAGGAATTTCAGTTTAGACATTTCATGTAGAAACGGGTTTACAAAAATTAGCTCAAGTACGCACTTTTCATCTCACGTACGAGGCATTCAAATATCAAGGATCATGTCCGAAGGGGAAAGGTCCCTTCCACAAAGTTAGACAAGTCACTTACCTCGAACTGGTACAAAATCAACTACGAAACAACGCCCATGCCACGAGTATCCGACTACGACTGGACCAAATATATTTAATTTAATTGTATAACATAAATAACATCGCAATCAACTAATTTCATAATTAAAATTAGGCTAAGGCGCTAAAATAGGTAAAATGACCAAAATGCCCCTTAAGCCAACGTCTCGAAATCAAATAATTTTCACATTTTCAGAACCCTCATACTATCACAAGTCTAATCATATAAAAATCTCCCAAATTGAAGGTCAAATGACCATTCAAAACTCAATAAAGGTCTAAGAAGTTTCATCCAATTTTCCTCAATTTTGACCTCAAATTCGAATTCTTATGGTGGATTTAACTAGATATTGATGGAATACAACTAAATAAGGCTAAGGAAAAATTACCCAGTGATCTCCTCTTCAAAATCCACCCAAAATCGCCTTCTCCCGAGCTAAATTTTGATTTCTCCAACTTTTGAATTAAACCCTCGGATTCCACTATTTCACAACAGACGTTTTTTTGCTTCTGCGGTCCCGCATATGCGGACCACGAGCTACTTCTGCGACTTCTCATTAAACTCAGCTTTTTGCTTCTGTAGACACAAAAATTGCTTCTACATTTCCACTTTTGCGGAGGCCAAACCGCTTCTGCGGTCTCTGAGGAGGGCCCCAATCTCGCTTCTGCGGTGGGCCAAGCCACTTCTGCAGTTCCGCTTTTGCAGTTCCCAAACTGCAGAAGCAAAAACACCAGATGAGATGCTGTAATTTTCTTCTCACTCCAAAATCTGCCCGTTAAGCATCCGAAACACACCCGAGGCCCCCGGTACCTTAACCAAAAGCACCAATACCACCTAATACCTTATTCAGACTGCACCATTCCTAAAAACATCGAAAACAACACCTGAAACCCAATTAAATCAAAGATTCAAGCCTAAGAACTTCAAGTTCATCCAAAATACGTGTTCGATCAAAATCTAACCAACACTCGTCAGATTGATCTGAAAGTTTACACGCACGTCCCTAATGAATGACGATGCTATAGAAACTTTTGGAATACCGTTCCGACCCTCGGATCAAAAATTTACTATCAGATCGGGAACTTCAAAATTCAAAATTCCGACATTTTAACCTTAAATGAGCTACGGGCTCCCACAATACTCTCTGAACATGCTCCTAACCCCGAAATCACCTAACGGATCTAACGAAACTGTCAGATTTATTTTCCGAGGCTGTGTTCACACTGATCCAATTACAGAACACTTTCCAATACTTAAGCTCTCATTCAGGGACTAAGTGTCCTCAAACACTCCGAATCCTATCATTGAAGGTCCCGGGAGTCAAAAATAGCAGAAATGAACTTGGGGGGGAAGCGGTTAATGGGAGACGGGGCATGAATTCCAAAAATGACAAGCCGGGTCGTTACATCCTCCTACACTTAAATATTCGTTCGTCCTCGAACGAGCATAGAAAGCATACCTGAAGTAGTGAAAAGATGAGGGTATCGGCTGCACAAATCCCGCTCAGTCTCCCAAGTCGCCTCCTCGGCCGGATGACCCCGCCACTGAACCTTTGCTGAAGCTATATCCTTTGACCTGAGTTTTGGGACCTGCCTGTCCAATATCGCCACTGGCTCCTCAGCGTAGGACAGATCCTTGTCCAACTGGACTGAAGTGAACTACAACACATGAGACGGATAACCGTGATACCTCCGAAGCATAGAGACATGAAATACCAGATGAACCCCGGCCAAACTAGGAGGTAAAGAGAGCTCGTAAACAACCTTCCCAACTTGCCTCAAAATCTCAAAAGGGCCAATGAACCTCAGACTCAACTTCCCTTTCTTCACAAACCTCATGACGCCTTTTATAGGTGAAACCCAAAGTAGAACCCGCTCACCAACTATGAAGGAAACATCATGAACCTTTCGGTCTGTATAGCTCTTTTGTCTGGATTGGGCTGTACGGAGTCTGTCCTGAATCACCTTAACCTTCTCTATCACATCCTAGACCAAATCAGTGCCAGATAGCCTGGCTTCACCCTGCTTAAACCAACACACTGGAGACTTGCATCTCCTACCATATAAAGCCTCATACAGCGCCATCTGAATGCTGGACTAATAACTATTATTGTAAGCAAACTCATTCAATGGAAAGAACTGATCCCAAGACCCTCTAAACTCAATCATGCACGCACGGAGCATATCCTCAAGAATATAAATGGTGCGCTCAGACGGTCCGTCCATCTGAGGGTGAAATGCTGTACTCATAGTCAGCTGGGTACCCAAGTGCTGTTGAACGGCTCTCCAGAACCATGATGTAAACTAAGTACCCCTATCCGAGATGAAAGAAACTGGAATCCCATGCAGACAAACAATCTCTTTGATGTAAATCACCATTAACTGCCCCGCTGAATAAGTAGTACACAACGGTATGAAATGAGCGAACTTGGTCAGCCAATCTACAACAACCCAAATAGAATCGAATTTCTTCGTAGTCAGAGGGGGATCAACTAAAAAATCAGTGGTGATCCTCTCCCATTTCCACTCCGAAATCTCCATATACTGAAGTAACCCTCCTGGTTTTTGGTGCTCAACCTTCACCTACTGACAGTTGAGGCATCTAGCTACAAAACCCTTTATGTCCTTCTTCATCCGTCGCATCATATGTCTGGAATCGAATTCTGAGGTCCATAGCCCGAGTAATGAATATTTATATGAAAATTTTAAATTCAAGTATTAAAGAATTAAAGAAACTAAGTATTCATTGATTTCCTATGTATCGGGATCAGATTTTGGTTCCGAAACTTGGTACATGTTTGAAATATCAGTTAAGAGATACCTGTAAAATTTGGTGTCAATCCGAGTAGGGTGTTTTGACCCGTTAGAAGTGAATTATGAACTTGAAGTTCAATAGTTTGATTCAACTGGTTTTACGATGTGATTTCTAGATTTAGCATTATTTTGAGTGATCCGAGGGTTCGAGTAGGTCCGCCTCGTGATATAAACTTTTTGATATTTTTGGGCGAGGCTTGGGATCCCCGAGCATCAAACGATCGAGGCTCTAGTGAAGTTAAAAATTGAAGAGAAGGCTGAAACTGCTGCGTCTGTCATAACTGCATCTGCAGTTCTAGGACCGTTGATGCGATCAGGCCTTCGCAGAAGCAGCCAAGGGCATGCCCAGGGAAAACCGCAGAAGGGGCTCCGCTTAAGCGGAAACTCGACCGCAGAAGCGGTCCAGCCAAATTGGGCCAAAACTGCAGAAGCGGCCCAAAACGGCAGAAGCGGAAATGGCACCGTAGAAGCGAAAATCGCTGGGGCATAGAGTTCCTTTAATTCAAACCCAAAGCCATTTATTTCATTCACAACTCCATTGGGCGATTTTGGGGCTTCCAAAAAGAGGGTTTCAACATAACATTGTAAGGTAAGTAATTCCCATTCATTCTTAGTTTAAATACATGTATATTAGGTAGATTAAACACTAAAAATTAAGTAAAATCAAGGGTTAGATCTAGACCTAAGGTTTTAATAAAACTAAGATTTAATCATGTAATTTGCTATGTAATGAACTAGAAATTATATATTATTGATCCTTAGGTTATAGAGAAAAAATTTCTTCGAAAAATCTCGAAATCTGGGCACGTGGTCCTAGGGTCGGAATTTAGAAAATTCTTGTAAAGGGGTTGGAATTTCTTAAATAGCTAGTAATTGATCTTGTGAGCCTATGTTAATTAGTTCTTACTTCCTTTAACTAGTTTGTGATCATACGGATCCAAAGTAAGGGCTTGGACTCGTTCTTGGTATTGAAAGCGCATTTTGGAGCGAGGTGAGTTTCCTTTCTAACCTTGTAAGAGGGAATCGTCCCCATAGGATTAGCAAATAAATAATTTTTGCTAAATGCAGGGCCACGTACGCACTAGCTGACGAAAGTCCGCACGTAGCTACTACTATGTTGATTGTCCGGATAGTTTAGGACCCACATCATGCTTTATTTATGAAAATATCGATATTATTTGTATAATGAAATCACTTAGGATGTGCTAGAGATTTGAAAGAAAATAAAAGCAACCTTGTACACTTGTTGAATATTGTGTGGTATAATTGACCATAAATGTGCCTTTGTGCGTATTCTTGACATTGCTTGATATTTTTGGATCGGGACGATCGCCTCGGTATAAATAGATGCATCTATAGGCGCGCCATCGACCCTCGATAAGTGCACAGTTTTTTTATATTGGTTCGGACTATCGCTACAGCACTATGTGCGCATATTTAATTGTGAGGAAAGTTATACTTGCCCTGTTTTGCTATTGTTCCAAAATTTCAAATTGTAAATTTGATATAGTGAAGGACATGATTTATGCCACTTGCCGTAAACTGTTGATACTAGTAGCTTCCATGATTAGAAAATACTATATATATATATATATATATATATATATATATATATATATATATATATATATATATATATATATATATATATATATATTTGTTTATGTACTCATGCTAGTAAGGATCAAGTCGACATCTCGTCTCTACTTCTTCGAGATGAGACAGAATAATTACTGGGTACATGTTGTTTATGTACTCATGCTATGCTTCTGTACTAAAATGTACAGGATCTGAGGCAGGTGGTTCTGGATATCACTCTGTTGCACACCCGTGAGCAGATTTGGGACTTCTACGGTGAGCTGCTATTCCTTCATGTCGACCGCAGCCGAAGAAGTATTTACCTGTATTTTGGTTTTCTATCTACCCTGATTAAGACAGTAGGGTAGTATGATATTCTTTTGTATATATTCTACTAGTTGCCCGTAGCTTGTGACACCAGGTTCTGACACACACATTGGTAGACTTATTTTGGATTTGTAATATTATGTCACTTATAGTATCTACCTCTTTTAGTCTTAAATCCAAATTAGAATGGTTATTTCACTTAAATCCTGATAAAATAAATATAAGATGTTAGAAGTGTTCCGTAGTTGCTTGCCTGGCGACAGTGCCATGCGCCTTCACAACCTATATGGAAATGGATCGTGACAGAAAGCAAAAAGAAAAAATGCAAAAATCCCAGATCCCAAGCGAAAAGGGAATTCAATGAGTTTATATTTGGCAAGTAGTAGTAAAAGTAAAAGCAGAAAATAAGGAAAAAATATGACCTTTGAAATAGAGTGGAATGAATCTCTCAATTATATTTGTTTTTTTTTTTTTTGTTGGTGATTGTGTTCCAAATGTTTGGACTTTAATTTCTTAAAGTTATTATCTAATTTGAAGCTAATAAGGAATGAATTTGATTTTTTGCAGTGGGCACCTTATTAGAAGCAATGACCAGACCTTTAATAGGCCAAGAGACAGAAAGTGAATTTGTTAGGAGCAATGACCGGAGCTTTAATTGCAACATTCACCATTGTTGGGCTTGAAGTTTTTGAATTTAAATTTTTTATATAAATGATTTCTTGTTTTATTCAAAATGGGTGCTGTTAAATATTTCTTATAATACTTTATGGAAGTTCATACTGAAATTTGATAGCATTTGATACTGATTTGAGGTGATTGAGATCGAAATTTTCAGTTAAAAATCGAAGAAGAACACAGCTACAGTATACCGCTACGGTATACAATATGTTGTACGAGTATATAGCTATAATGCAATAGTATACTATTATAGTTTACAATATAATGCAAAGGTATATTGTAATAATCGAAGAAGAACACAGTTACCTAACAGTATACCGCTACAATATACAATATACAATAGGAGTATATAGTTAACTGCAACAGTATATTATTATAGTATATAATATATTATTATAGTATACTGTAATAATATACAATATAATATAACAATATATTGTAATAGTATATAATATACTACAATAGTATACTTATTACCCATAAATTCACTTGCCTTTTCCATTTTAGTTTGCTTTAAGCTTTTACCGAGTGTGAGAGGCAAATTGAAAAGGCAAAAAAAAAAAATACATAGTATGTTATATAATGTAACAGTATACTCTTACAATAAGATCCATTTAGAATTTTTTGAAATTTTTATTGACAACTGATATTATTTCAGTTTAATAATTAAATTAAAGTTTTTTACCTCTTGCGTATAATTAATTTTATACACTATTGGTAATACTATATAATATACTGGTATCATATGTTAGTTAATATTTTTTGGTTATATTGGCTACATTTAACTAGTACACAATTTGATTTTTCTTTGGTAATAATGTAAAAAAAGAATAATAAAAAATAGTAAAACAGTAAATGAAATTAGATTATGAAGAGAAAAATAATATAAAAAAGAAGTTAAATGGAATTAGAAAAGGAAAAAAAGAAAAAAAAAAAGAAGAAAACGAGAAAAAAGAAAAGGAGAAAGACAAAAAGAAAAGAAAAGAAAAAAGAAAAGAAAAGAAGCATAAAAATAAAAAAAAATTCCCCACAAAATCTACTATGGGTAGAAAATATAATTAGTTTATGGATAGAAAAATAAATAGATAAACAAGGGTAAATAATTTATTTTTGCGGGTAACTGTTGTTTGCAACAAATTTATGGGCAGAAAAATAAAACTGCAATTACAAACAACTATTAGAAAAAGGATTTTATTGACAAGAAATTGCAGGTTACAACTCTGTTTATCCCTTGATTATTCCTCCGGACTGTTCTCCGTGTTTGAGGGCTAGAACACTGTGTTTCTCGAATGTAGGATATTGCGGGATTTCATGGATTTATTTGATATCCATGAAGTATGTTGTAGATCTTCTTGAAGTATTTGATTATCAAGAATTATCCGGCTACTTCTTGATCTCTTTGTGAATATCCCGTGAGTTTATGGGATTTTCGAGATGATCTCTATTTTTTGAGATCCTCTTTTTTAAAGAATTATGTAACCCTTTTTATAGGAGTGACCTAGGGTTTTGGTAGAGTAGCCTCCAAGTAGCACTAACAGACCCCTAGAATTTCAAGAGGTCTTGTAGTATCTTGAATTTATGATTTAACTCGATCCATTAAGATTTCGATGTCTACAAATGCCCCTTACTTCAAAACTTGTCGAGGTGTAGGCTTGTCGAAACTTTAAGACGAAACTTGAAGTACCCGATCATCACAATAGATAATCTTGAAACGTGAAATTTTGATTTGCAGGAGGAAGAGATGAAGGGCAGAATTGGTCCCACCGGGCGTGCCAATTTGTTTGCAACAAATTATTTGTGAATACAAAAATAAATTGCAATCACAATATAAATATGAAGAAACATAGTTTTATTGATAAAATGATGCGGGTACAATTCTATTTGTTCCCTTGATTCTTCTCTCCTGATTATCTCTGTGATTCGAGGTCTAGAACACTGTGTTTCTCGAACGTAGGATATTGCGGGATTTCATGGATTTATTTGATATCCATAAAGTATGTTGTGGATCTTCTTGAAGTATTTGATTATCAAGAATTATCCGGCCACTTCTTGATCTCTTTGTGAATATTCCGTGAGTTTATGGGATTTTCGAGATGATCTCCATTTTTTGAGATCCTCTTTTTTAAAGAATTATGTAATCCTTTATATAGGAGTGACGCAGGGTTTTGGTAGAGTAGCCTCCAAGCAACACTAACAAACTTTTAGAATTTGAAGAAGTCTTGTAGTATTTTGAATTTAAAATTTAACTCGATCCATTAAGATTTCGATATCTACAACTGTGTCAAAAACCCCAAATTTTTTCCTTTATTTTAACCAATTATGTACATATAGTTTAAAACAGGTGGAAAAATTCAATCCAAAAGCCTAAATGACTTTCCCTCATAAAAAGGTCAGTCTTGTACGTGGATAAGGAAAGTATCGGAGGGTTGAATATGTTAATTCTACCGTCAAATTATGGTACATCGAATGAGATTTCTCTTCTCTTAATTAGAGATTTCGGATTCGCGCTGTGGGTATAAAAAAATTCTTAGTAAGAAGCGCTTCCCATCGAATAGAAACCTATGCAGCCAGGGGCGGATCTACAGTGATCGGTATGGATTCCCGGGAACCCAATAATTTTTGTCCAGACCCTGTATTTATACTAAAAAACTGTTAAATGTATAAGAAATTTTATGTAGGAACCCAATATCAAAATGTCTTGCTAGTTCAATGCTAAGGTGCAGAACCCATACTAATTTTCCAAAAACCCACAATGCAAGTTCGAATCCCATCAACTTAATTTTGTTTTTCCCATATATTTTGGCACAAAATTTTATGTATTTTCGTTACCAACTTTTTAACTTTGCTATGTTCATTTAATTAAAATAATGGCAGCCACTTAAAATTAAAAGCTAGTTTTAACTTCTTCACTTATTTCCACTCCATTACAACATGTATTTTGACTTCCTTCCTCCTCTTTCTTCTTCTTCTTTTTTTTTTTTTTTATTGTTTTCGTCTCATGAATAGCGAGGGGTTTGAGAAAATGAATAGCTAAAATTCATTTCCAGTTAATAAATGATGAAATTGCATAGATTGTGATTTGATAGTACTTAGTTAGCTAGTTATCTTGGATATGTAAGAGAAAAAATCGGAAAAAATACAGTGGAACAAAAACCCCTTTGTCTCTCTAGCCCATAATATATATAACATATGATAGTATAAATTTATTCATAGGGGCGGATCTACAGTGATAGGAATTCATACACTTCATTTCCTAGATCCGCCTTTGTATACGGCGCAAATCCAAATAAAATAGAATTTTATGCGGTTCAAAATTCAAATATAATCGGATTAATATGCATATCAAATATCGGGTGAAAAACTAAAGAAAAAGAATATGTTAATTCCTCGTCCGCCGCAGTGCCTACGTAATTGGAAATCTTATCTAACTTATTTCTTACAGATGCATGTAGATTTCCGTTAGATGCCTATTTCATGCTTGTCTTGAATCATTTCTTATAGAAAAAACATTATCTTTTGAAGTTTACTAAATTCGTCACTTTTCTCATCCAAGATATTGATATTTGTGATGCAACTTTTATTTAATTTACTACTCCTTTAGTATATACTCTATTACTCATAAGATGTGTCAGAGCTATTCAAACTTCTCAAACCAAGAGAGTTTTGTTCTCTTTCCCTTCTCCAATACATGGTTGTTATTATAATATTTTTCTTTCTCAAAACAAAGATAATTCAATTTTAACATTTTATTCTTAATGAGAAACTTTTTTATAGCAACAAAATTATTATGGACACAAGTTTTAAATACTTTATAGCTACATAAATATTTTGGCATATTTAGGTCCCGGAGTTTCAAAAATCTTTATTTAAACTCTATACTGAATCATACTACGTCAAATAAATGGAAATATGTCGGGAGTAGGAGATAAAGCATCACCAAGAAGAAGACATAATTAACTTAAAGAAGCGCTAGAAATTATCTTAAACAAATTAAACGTGTCTCCACTTTATTAACTACAAAGTTTTACAACAATAACTTATACAATCTAGAAATAGTGATAATGTTTGTTGGATACTCCATGCATGCAGATTTAATATTCACAAAAGAATTACATGGCCTCTAATCTACGCGAGCAAAAAGATAAGCTATTGCATGATTCAACAACCACAAGAATTATTGATTAACTCAGCATCCGCCACCGCCTCCGCCACCGCATACGCCTCCACCGCAGCCACCTCCACCGCCTTCCCCGCCAAAATCGCCTCCTCCACCTCCATAGTAATGCCCACGGCGGCCCCAACGGCTCTTCTTGCCCTTAGAGGAGTCTCCACAAGCAAAAATGACCATTGATATCATCAGAATAGACATAACCACCATTCCCACCATTATCATAAGCCCTGAACCCTCAATTGCTGAGCCACCATCTCCCACACCATATATTAATCGTGCCATATTTCTGTTTAGACTTTAATTAATTAATTCTCTGAAGAAACAATATCTCAACATGTATATATAGGCCTTTAAGCCTTTTGTGATGTTTGGTTGTAGACTTTTCGTATGAGTTGACCATGTGTTGCTTCGTTGACCCTTGATCAATCATTGAATCTGATTATTTTAATTGGGAAAAAAGCCTACTATCCATGTTCAACAAAGTTGCAACTTTATCTAAAAGACCGACTTTGATTTGGTCATAGTTTCAAGTTGCTTGAGCTCTAAGCTTCAACTACGAATATATGATCCACTTTCTCCCTCTTTACTTATTTCCAGGAACGTAACTTTCAGACTTCGTTGCTGGTTTCTCGAGAAATAGTCTGATCGGTCGATAATGGGAAATTTACTAGACTTTTCACTTTTCTTTTATATAAGAAGTCACAAACCTATGTGGTTGCTTTGGTTGATGTGAACAAATCCTGTCCATTTATAATTTATTTGTCTGATGTAATAGATTAAAGAAAAAACATCATAAAATGATTTCTCTTCGGAAAAAAATACATGTGCCACTTGTGATTTGTCAATGTAGATATTAATTTGTTTTGTCTTTAACGGATAGAAAAAAGAAAGTTTAAATCATTAGTCGAAAATAACAACGCGGCGGGTTGACTTTCGAATATTCTTGGAATAATCGAATGTTCAAACTTTGACATCACTTGGCTCTAGCAGAGGTGTACAAATAAAACCGACAAATTACACCTATCTAATACTTTGAGTTTACTTGAGAATAAAAAACCGACTATGATTTGGTTTAATTTTATTTGGTATTGGAAAAAAGAACCCGACCATATTTGGTTTGGTTTGATTTTAACCAAAAAAAGCCAAACCGAAACCAAACCAGCCCGACATTATATGTATAGAATTAAATATTTTAATACATAAAAATATTTATTGTAGTGTAGTTTATAAATATTTTTTATGCTTTTTCATAGTTTTATCTTTTAACGTATTATGTCAAGCTTACACTTATAATTTTTGAATGATCCAATAAATTTTATTGTTCATAAATGTTAGTAACTCAAATTAATCCTAAACAAATATCAAATCAATGCTAATGCAAATAAAATTAAAGACATTTAGTTCAATTGTACTATGAATGCAAAAAGTGTTGGATATCTATTTTTTAGTTTTATCGTGGTTTAGATAAAATGCGTAACTTATTTTGCTTCTAGTGTTTAGTTATATAAATAATGTAGTACTTATTCGTCCTACTTATTTTAGCAACTTATCAGTAATTTTAAATTATGTTTGTTTTCATTATAGCTTATTAATAATGCTTTATTTATGCTATTTTATTATCTTTTATTGTTGAATATTTTAGTACAATATCATGACTCATCTCATATTCATATTATTTTATTAAAAAATACTTAATATAGTTCTATATTACTAGGATTAAAGAAGTATTTAGAGCACAAATTCTAAAAAAAAATATCCAAAAACTCGAAAATCCGAGAAAAATCAAGATTGAAAAATCCGACTTTTACTGATTTGATTTGGTCTTTAGATTTAATAACTCGATACAATTAATTTGGTTTAATAATTTGAAAATTCGAATCGACCCGACCTGTGTACCCTAGCCCTGAGAAAGTTATATGGAGGCAACGAAGACTTTGCGCCGCATACTATTAATTTAACTTAAAATTTTCACTTTTCGCAACTTGATAATTTAACTACATTCACTAAAATATGAAGTGCTAGTTTATTGATAGTATTGAAGATGCAATTGATTTCGAGTCGTTGCCCGAGACTATACGTTCTAAGCATGATTACAAGCTGTTCATTGACAGTAATGCTCTACCACCTGCAAAGAAAAAGGCTAATTGGAGTCAAATGGGTACTCCAAGACAAAGTATAAATCAATCTGAGAAATATTATATCATTTTGGCGAGACTTGTTATTAAAGGACACAAGCAGAAGAAAAATTATGTTGGTCATTATATTTTGAAGAGGTTTACGGACAACGCCAAATCAAGTCACACCTCATTTGAAGAGAAACTGAAATTGACTAGATGGTGCATGTGACTTTATTGATGCTTGCATATTTTATGATCAAGGAGGCTGTTTGGCTCAAACGTTATTTATGTATTTTACAAGCTTAAAAATAATTAAAAATAAATAAGGGTAAAATCGTAATCAAGTGTAATGAGACTTAGAAATGATTGCAGTGATATGATTGTTGAAATTCGAATACAAACACAGAACCAACGCAGCGGAAATTAAACTTGAAATGTACCTTCAGCCATAGTTGTTCAAGTGTTGTAGAGATTCGCCTTCGTAAAACTTTGACAGAAAACCTAGGAGTCTTCTAGCATGTGCCTATCTTAGGATGCCAGACTGATGGAGTCACATGCAAATTTATAGATAGGCTAGGGACTCTTAGGCAAATACTTTAAACCTAGGGACTTTTTCATAAATTATAATTACCCTAGGGACTACTAATATATGGTAATTTGGTTCCATCAAAGAAACTACTATATATGCATAACTACAGAATACTCTCTGATATATTATTTTCTTTAGGAGACAAGATAAATAATTTATTACCTTATATGTGGGCCACACTAGAAGTCTCTAGAAGAGACTGTAATTTCTTACATTCTCCCACTTGGTCCACATATTAAAATCAGATAATCCTTTATGAGAGATAAACATACAATATGACCATAAACTTTATCACTCAACTAAAAGTTATGCGACAATCACTTTAACTAGAATATATTATTACACGAATCATGGCGGTCATGCTTTTAAACAAACACTTCCTTCCATGTATTACGCTGCACAATATATTCTAATAAAGTGTCTAACAAATTTATGAATGAACTTAATATAAGTCATTCAGAGTCCAACTTTATTGATCCAATGATCACAAATAATACATGAAAAATCAAAAGTTTGCACTGTCATGTATATCAAAATAATCATAATGTTTAGACAAACTGTTAGAGAATAAAGCAAGCTAAATTGAGCTACTAAGACCCATATGGGTTACATGATCCTTGAAAATATTAGCCGGCAGACCTTTAGTCATAGGATCAGCAATCATCAAAGTAGTACTAATATGCTCAAAACTCACATCTTGCCTCTTCACATAGTCACTAACCATCAGGTACTTTATGTCGATGTGCTTGCTTCGGCTGCCACTTTTACTATTCTTAGAAAAGAAAACTGCAGCTGAATTTTCTCAAAATATTCTCAATGGCCTTGAAATGGAATCGACAATCCTAAGGCCGGAAATAAAGTTTTTTGACCATAACGCCTGTGATGTAGCTTCATAGCATACTATAAATTCAGCTTCCATTGTGGATGTTGCAACAATAGTCTGCTTGACACTTTTCCAAGACACAACACCTCCAGCAAGAAGAAAAATGTATCCTGAAGTAGATTTATCAGTGTCTTTGCATCCACCCAGATCAGAGTCTGAATATCCAATCACCTCCAATGAGTCAGAATATTTTTCTATGAGCTTAAAATCCTTAGTTCCTTGCAAATATCTCAAGGCCCTTTTACCAGCTTTCCAATGGTCAATACCAGTGTTACTTTGATATATGCCAAGCATTCCTACCGCAAAAGTAATACCAGGTCTAGTACAGACATATGCAAACATAAGGCTCCCTACAAGCGAAGCATAGGGAATATCTTTCATTTGCTTCCTTTCCAGTGCATTTTGTGGACATTGATTCAATGAGAATTTGTCACCTTTAATTATGAGTGCTGCTATAGGCGAACAGTCCTTCATACCGAATCTTTCCAGAATTCTTTCAATGTAGGCCTTTTGAGACAGTCCAAGTAATCTTTGGGATCTGTCTCTGTGAATCTCTATGCCAATGACATAAGAGGCTTCACCCATATCCTTCATCACAAAATTTTGGATAAGGAACTGTTTAGTCTCGTACAACAATCCCAGATCACTACTTGCAAGAAAAATATCATCCACATATAGGACTAGAAAAATATTTTTTCTCCCACTTATCTTAAGGTATATACACTGATCAATGATGTTCTTCGTAAATCCAAATGAAGAAACAACATTATGAAATTTAATATACCATTGGCGGGAAGCCTGTTTTAGCTCATAAATGAATTTATTCAACTTGCAAACAAGGTGGCTTTTGTCCTTATCACAAAATCCTTCAGGATGATGCATGTATACCTCCTCTTCAAGATCTCCATCCAGGAAAGCTGTTTTCACATCCATTTGATGTAACTCTAAATCAAAATGAGCTATTAATGTCATGACTATTCTCAATGAATCCTTCTTCGATATTGGAGAGAAGGTTTCATGGTAATAAATGCCTTCTCTTTGAGTAAAACTGGCTTTATATCGTTTGGTATTACCAGATGAGTCACTTTTAGTTTTAAAGACCCACTTGGAACCTATGGTAGAGAATCCCTTTGGTAATTCGACGAGATCTCAGACTTTGTTTTTAGCCATAGATTCTAACTCTTCTTTCATGGCATCATACCAAAGTGTGGAGTTTTCTCCACTCATGGCTTGTGAAAACGAGCATGGATCATCTTTTAGTCCAATGTCATAATCAGACTCTTTGAGATATACAACATAGTCGCTAGAAATTGCTGATTTTCGAACTCTTGAGGATTTTCTCACTCCCACTGGTTCAGGCACTTCTTCAGTGGGTTCAGGTAAAACGGGTTGATATTCATGTGGCTCCTCAAGTAGTGGTGGTTCTTGAACTTGTTGTTGTTCAGATAATTCATGAGAATTGTTCCGAGTAACATTCAAGTTTCCAATATATAAAGGTACCACTGGTGGTTCCCTTATTTCTTCCAATTCCACCCTTTGAGTCAAACCACTCCCACTTTCTTCATGCTCCTCAAGAAATTTGTCGTTTCTAGCTTCAACAATTTTAGGAGAATGAGAAGGACAATAAAACCTAAATCCCTTAGAGTTAACTGCATAGCCTATAAAATAACCGCTTATTGTTCTTTCATCCAACTTCTTTAGTTGTGGATTATAAATCCTCACTTTAGTTGGACATCCCCAAACGTGTAAATGATTTAAACTAGGTTTCCATCCTTTCCATAGCTCAAAAGGTGTCATTGGGGCAGCCTTGGATGGAACCCTATTTAAAATATGTACAGTGGTTTTTAAGGCTTCACTCCATAAGGATAAAGGTAAACTCGATCTGCTAATCATGCTTCTTACCATGTCCATCAATATCCGATTCCTTCTTTCTGCCACACCATTTTGTTGTGGTGTTCCTGGCATGGTATACTAAGAAATTATACCATCACTTTCAAGGAACTCAGCAAATTGACCCTTAACTTGTCCCTTATCTGTGTGCCTACCATAATATTCTCCACCTATCAGATTTTACAATTTTGATCGGAGCGCCAGTTTGTTTCTCTACTTCTGTTTTGTAAACCTTAAAAACATCAAGTGCTTCTGATTTATTAAACAGAAAATAGAGATACATATATCTTGAATAGTCATCAATAAACGAGATAAAATATCTCTCACCATTCAAGCAAGGGGTAGGAAAAGGTCCACATATGTCTGTATGTATGGTCTCAAGTAATTGAGAACTCTTTTTTGGTACCTTTAGTCGATTTGTTGGTCTGCTTGCCCTTTATGCAGTCCACACAAGTTCCAAAGTCAGAAAAATCAAGAGCTTTTAGTACTCCATCATTAACCAACCTTTTAACTCTATCAATAGAGATGTGTCCCAATCTCTTGTGCAAAAAACTTGATGAGTTCTCATTGATAATACATCGCTTAATGCCAATTTCTTTATCATGCAAAGTTAATACATTGCATTCAAATGTGGGGTCTAGCTCAAGTTTATATAAATTCCATTCAAATTTCTAAAACCAATAACTTTATTATCTTTCAAAAGTTTCACATGACGATAATGAAAATTCAAATCATATCCACTAATCGATAGTCTCGAAAGAGAAATTAAATTTCTAGAATATTCTGGAACATAAAAAGTATTTTCTTAATCTAAGTGAAAACCATCCTTCAAAATGAACCTATAAGTCCCCACGCCTTCCACACGTGAACGCGTCCTATTGCCAGAATAGACATATTGTTCACTTCCTATCGGCTTCCTTTGAGTTAGAAAGCCCTGCATGATTTTGGCAATGTGAATTGTAGCACCAACATCAATCCACCATGTATTATCATAAACTTCAGTAAAATTAGATTCATAACATACAAAGGTAAAATTACCTTTCTTCTCAAGTCATTTCTTGTATTTCAGGCAATCTTTCTTCCAGTGTCCCTTCTTCTTACAGAAACGACAAGCATCTTTGTCTAAGGTGCTTTTCTTCTTCATGGGAACACTTTTGCCCTTCTTTGCATTTCTCTTACCATGAGTCACCATATTAACGCTTTCAGGTATCTCATGCTTCAACCTCTCTTCTTCTTGAACACACATGGTCACAAGTTCATTGATTGACCATTTATCCTTATGTGTGTTGTAAGAAATTTTGAACGGACCATATTCCGCAGGAAGGGAGTTGAGAATGAAATGCACAAGAAATGGTTCAGACATATCCACCTCAAGGGACTTGAGTTTAGCAGCAATGCCTCTCATCTCCATAATGTGCTCGCGCACTGTACGACTTCTGTCGAAAGTCATACTTGAGAGCCTCTTCATAAGGGTGTTGGCCAAGGCCTTGTCAAAGCTTACAAATTGTTCATCAATTTCCTTCATGTAAGCTTTGACCTTATCGCTATTAGGGATAGAACCTCTAATGCTTTGGCTTATGTGAGCTTTAATGAGCATTAAACTTAAGCAATTAGATGGCTCCCACCGATCATAATTAGCCTTAGCAGCTGGCGTACTTGATTCCGTGGGGATAGGTGGTTCATCCATACGGAGTGCCAGGTCCAGATCCGAGCACCCTAAAGTGAGAAGGACTTTCTCCTTCCATTCAGCAAAGTTGTCACCAGAAAGCATTGAAATTCGAGCATTCTCATTAAAAATACCGGTAGGAAAAGCGGTAAAGACTGCAAAACAAGTATAAACATACATAAGCTATGAAGTTTAATCCATCAAAAGTGAATCGCGTAAAATACCGATTCATAGTAATTTCTAGACCTTCCTGTGGACAGAGGTTGCAACCCATGCATAGAATTTACTAACTTTATTAGACTAGTAAATCAAAATGCATAAAAATTTATCCGTACCTGTGGGCATAAGATAATTTTAACTTGAAGGTTTACTATCTCATTCCAATTATTCTCACCAAAATGGTTACCTCCCTGTAGGGCCGGGTTTACCATTTATTAAGATAACTGGACTAAATAGATGTTATTATAGCCTTTAATCACTAAACATTATGTGATTAATGGACTCAAGATGTCGTGGCTACTCCTAAGTACATCACATAAAAGAATACTCAAATGACATCTCAATATAATCAACTTAACTAAGATGTTGATTGGTTTCAAAGCAGACACATACATACTGCTCCAAGAACTAAGTCTTATTCTTATATTTAATCTAAATATTATAAGAATCTCCTCGAAAAGTAGCAAATTTATTTACAAGTAAACTATTTCTCCAATAACTTAAATGAATAAATATTGTTATTCACGTCTAAATTTACGACTAAGCAAATAATGATCATGATGCATCTGAACTAAACATGATTCATGTGTCTAAAAAGGCAACAGTTAGGGCATCAACTATTGTAATTTTCTAAGAATTAAGGATGACCCAGGAAGGAATTAAATTAATTTCATATAGACACGTAAGAGTGATCTTTGGAACAAGATTCATGACGTTCTGGCCAAACAAGTTCAACAGCTTAAAATAATAAAATTACTGTTTCTATAGAAAACAGTTTAAGAGCTTGTTATAATTCCCAATTAACAGAATAATATTTCAAAGGTTTAAATATTGGCTGATTCTCATGTTTAATTACGCAGTCTTGTTCTAGAATGGCTAAAAATAATGAAATCCAAACCATGAGAATTATAAAACGGCAATTTCAAACTTTGGTCCGATATTAAAAAAAAAAAACGAGTAGGAGACAAAAGCAGGGATGCCAATAGATTTATCAAATAATATAAAATAGTGAGAAATATCACCAACGATATAAATATATCATGCTTTTATTTAATCCGTTAAACTATTAAACTGAAAGCCTACACAAGATGGTATAACATTAAAACACTCAGTTATTCAGTCTTACAAGAATTTAAATTGCCATATATTGTGTCAACAGATTTTCCGAACACTAAACAAAACAACTAAAGGGTGGCTCTGATACCACATGTTGAAATTCGAATACAAACACAGAGCCAACGCAGCGGAAATTAAACTAGAAACGTACCTTCAACCATAATTTTTCAACTGTTTTAGAGAATCGCCTTCGTAAAACTTTGACAGAAAAACTAGGAGTCTTCTAACCTGTGCCTATCATAAGATGCCAGACTAATGGAGTCACAAGCATATTTATAGGTAGGCTAGGGACTCTTAGGTAAATACTTTAACCATAGAGACTTTTTCATAAATTATAATTACCCTAGGGACTACTAATATATGGTAATTTCTTTCCATCAAAGAAACTACCATATATGCATAACTACATGATATTCTGTGATATATTATTTTCTTTGGGAGACAAGGTAAATAATTTATTACCTTATATGTGGGCCACACTAGAAGTCTCTAGAAAAGACGGTAATTTCTTACAATGATTACCATAAATATGATAATGTAAGCTTGAGAGCTTGTGTGTGAGAGAGAGAGTATGTGCTAGAGATAGAGATAGAGAGAGCAAGAGAGTTGTATTCTTTAGAATAACACACATATCCCTGTTACAATGCGGAGGTCTTCTTTATATAGTAGGAGATCTTTCTCGAAATAATCAAAAGAAAAAAAAGTACAAAGGTAGATGGCTTCTTCTTACTGAAGAAGTAAGAACCTAAACGATGTCGCCTTCGTTTTATCAGCTGGGTCATGCCCTCACTCAGGTCAGCCTTACTGTAATAGACGTACCCACTTGACATAGGGACATTAGGAGCCAAATTTTACCCAAACAAATGCAATGTTGGAATTAAACCAAGATTAATTAATCAGTATTCGTTGTAGGTTTTCTAGTTTTTCAAAGTATGTTGTGCACTAGTATAAATAGATGTGATAACACTTATTTTCTTAGATTGTGAGATAAATGAGACAAGAGTGCTCATTAATGAAATTATAAGCGAATGATTAAAACCTTATATTTCATCTCTCTAATTTGATAGATTTCTTCTAAAAATATATTGTTGTATATATTTTACTAGTGGTTAAACTATACACATATATCTTCTATGAATATATTTTTCCTTGTGAATAATTTATTTATTATTAGGTAGGGTGATCATTTGAATCCTTTGAAAGAGTAATACACTATTGTTTAAGACAAGAACTTGAAGTTGGCATATACATGGTTACATATACATTACTTGGAGTCTCATCTACACAAGCGGCCATAAGTTAAGCTATATATCCAAGAATAAGCTATTTGATCGCTCCACAACCACAAGAATTTAATCACCACAACCGCCTCCATCACAGCCGCCGCCTCCACCACCACCACCACCTCCTCCGCGATAGTACCAGTCGTCGTCCTTTTCGCCATTAGAGGAGTCTCCACAAGCAAAAATGACCATTGAGATCATTAAAATAGACATAACCACCATTCCAACCATTATCATCAGCCCCGAGCCCTCAATTCCTGATCCTCCATCTCCCACACCATGGGATCGCGCCATAATATTTCTGTTTAGACATTAATTAATTCTCTGCCGAAACACTTATGCTGCTAATTAATCTCATGGACCAAGGAAACAATCTCTTAACAAGTTTATATAGGCCTTTTGTGATGTTTGGGTTGTAGACTTTTCGTACTATAGTAGAGACCAGGTGTTAGTTTGTTTACCCAGCTTGATTAATCTAATTATTCTATTAATGTAGCAATTTAGTAAAAGGTCAAAGAAATTGCAACTTCACTATCCAATAGGGGGAGACTTTGATTTGGTCATTGGTTGTGTTGCTTGAGCTAGGCTTCAACTAAGGATATCATCGACTTTTTCCCGCTTCACGTTTTTCCTGGAATTTTCGAACTTATTGTCTGGTATTATCGGACAAGAGGGGTTGCTCTGATGGTAAGCAACCCACACTTCCAACCGAGAGGTTGTAAGTTCGAGTCTCCCCAAGAGCAAGGTGAGAAGTTCTTGGAGGAATGATGCCGGGGATCTATTTGGAAACAGCATCTCTACCCCAGGGTAGGGGTAAGGTCTACGTACACACTACCCTCCCCAGACCCCACTAAGTGGGATTATACTGGATTGTTGTTGTTGTTGTATAGTCTGGTATTATCGGGTAATAGTCCGATCGATGACCGAACCAATTAGATTTTTTTAATAGTAATAATTTGTGGAGCAGATTTATAGTTGTAAATTTAGATGTTTAATAACAACTAGGGGTGTACAACGAAAACTGATAAACCGCACCAACCCGATAATCCGAGTCAAAACCGAGAAAAAAAAACCCGACTATGGTTTGGTTTGACTTGGTCTGGTGTTGGAAAAAAAACCCGACGATAATTGGTTTGGTTTGGTTTTAACTAAAGAAAGTCAAACCGAAACCAAACCAACCTGACATTAAATATATAGCAATTTTAGATATATTTAATATATAAATAATACTTATTGTAATGTAATTTATAAATATTTCTTAAAAAAATTCATAATTTTATCTTTTAAAGTATTATTTCAAGGTTTGATTTAGAACTTTTGAATGCTCCAATAAGTTTTATAGCCATTAATATTAGTAAATTAAATAATGCTAGCAATCAATACTAATACTAACAAAAGACATTTAATTCAATATTACGAACGGGAATGTATTAAATGTCTACTTTTTATTTTGCAATAATTTAGATAAAAATACATAACCTATTTTTATTTTTCTTTAGCTTTTAGGCATATAATTAATACTCCCTTATTAGTCTATCTAGTTTAGCATGAATTAGTGCTTTTAGATTATGTTTATTTTTATTGTGACTTTTTAATTAGCAATATTTATAGTACATAATTTTATTATTTTTTGTTGTTGAATATTTTAGGATAATTTCATGAGTCATGACATATCTCATATTTTGTATTATTTTCTTGAAAAATACTTTATATAGTTGTATCTTACTAGGATTAAAGAAATATTTTGAGCATGTGTTATATATTGTTCTACGAAGATTTTACCGGAAAAAAATCCGAAAAAACCCGAATAACCCCCGAAAAAACCCGAATAAAACCGATATTGAAAACCCCGAATTTATTGGTTTGGTTTGGACTTTAGATTTAATAACCCGACACAATTGGTTTGGTTTGGTAATTGAAAAAAATCCGAACCAACCCGGTTTATGTACACCCCTAATAACAAAAAATCTTGTTCATTCAATTGATTGCTTTGATTAATGTACTAGATTAAGGATAATACTTCATTAATTGGCGTCTTATTAATTAGATCATCCTTAAGCATATTCCATCATAGAACTTAATTAAGAGAAGGCAAGAGGAGAAACAAACTTGTGCCTCTCATTATACATGAGTAATAATTCTACGATGTTCTTCTTAAGATGGTCAAATTTAAGATCCTGATATATATGGTTTGTTCTTATGATATTGTGTCCACAGTTATACATAGAATCATATATAATATTAGTAATATATAGCTCCATAAATTGGTACTCAAGTGTTAATAAACAGAGTGGGTGGGGGTAGCATTTTTTGGTGAAACTACAAAAGTTTAATATTTCATTTATCAACTATTAATCATCAACAAATGATTTTTCTTCATATGCATGATACATAGTATGTGATCGCAGACGCTCATGATCTGCTCAAGGAAAACAAAAAATATATAATCTGCTGTTAACAAGGAAAAATTTCGCATTAACAATTGCCTAAAGTTCCTAAGTATTAACACAAAAAAATTTTCTTTTTACTATCCAGCTATTTCACAGGCGAAAGAATAAATCACCAGCTGCACACAAAAACACCTAATTTAATGACACCGGCTTGCAAGTCAAAACTGAGAAAGCAAGAAACTCTCAAAAAATATATGGCAGCAACACAGAACCCCGAGCATCCGCAGGTGAAAGCTCGTCGATATCCACAGCTCAGAGTGAACTGAAGATGGCTCTTTAAACATATGCAAATCTAATGGTACTTCTGGCCCTTCAGCTTTAGTAGGTCAACGTCAGAAACCACCATGTTCACTACTTATGGTTTTCTGGGCTTGTCTTCTGCAAAGCCGTGATATAAATATTGGATTAAAATGAAAGTGGATTGAAATATGATGTATCCAGCAAAGCAACAGATAATAGACAAAACCAAGTGCTGCCATTAAGTGGACATGAACAAGCAGAGGCGGATTTAGGATTCAAAGGTTTTTAGCAATGAATCCATTGTATTTTTAAAATTATGCGTTCAGACCTACTAATTGTTGCGATTTTACTATATTTTTTGCGCATAAATCTATGTTCTGCATAAAAACTAGTTGTTGCGATTTTACTATATTTTTTGCACATAAATTTATATTCTGCATAAAAAGTACCGGGTTCAGATGGAGCCGACGCCACAACACTCGATGCGCCCCTATGAATAAGGCTAAAATATTTTATCTTTATAGGCTCTTCTGGGATGTTATTTCTCTGCTGAGATTTCCTAATCAGCTCATTGCCTGAATTGCACTGGCATACTTTCACGTAAATTTGAAGAGGAATATTTCTAGATGTCTTCTTCTAGTTCTGGAGGTTCAAGTGTCAAGAAAAACGCCTTGCTTCCCTTTAACTCTCCCCTCATTAGGGTAGACTGTCTACATCACACCCCTTGGGGTACAATCCTTCCCCAATCCTGCGTGAAGGGGGATGCCCTGTGCAGAAAAAGTTCTAACATCATGGTCATTCAACCTAAACAAGTGAACAGACTAACAAGCAGAGTTGGAACTTTCAGGTGGAGACATGGAGTAAATCTCCGTCACACTAAAACTATAGATGCATAAGTGTTCACAAGGCGCTTTTAGAAACTTGGATTGCTGGTATCATAAATGTAAAGAAAGATTGACTTCATGAATTTGGTCTTGCATAATAGTTTAGTCTTTGATTGTTCTTATGGTGTCGGCACAAAGAGAAAATCCCGACTCACAAGGATCAAAGGTCATGGAAAAAGAGAGAAGCAGAAGAATATTCTGCCATATGAAGCGGCTACCAATCAGGATACTAGAATTGAAATAGCTGAGAGAATCAGATTCAAGCTGGCTAGTATCCTTAGAAATTTCCGAACTTGGGAATTGAACATTGCTTTATAGTTTAAGGCAAGGCAATTCTGCTATACACATGCCTTCTATTTTGCTGAATCCACAGAATTGCTTATCCCAACTAAAACAGAGAGATTATATATGATAAGGTAGTTATCAATATAATACTACGTTTAACGAGACCTAAAATGGTTAACTAGTTATTTAACATAATCACAGAAGAAATGCTAAAGTAACTGACCATAAGCAAAACAGATTACCGTAACAGTGAAATAACAGATGTTATTGGTTAGAAGGAACCCCAAAAGAGTAAATAAAAGGAAAAGCAGGAGTTGTCACATGGCAATTTCACAAAGAAAAACACAACTTACGTATGGACTCTGGATCTATATGCACAAAGAAGCTTGCAGCGACTATCAGATAGCAGAGAAGGAGCATCAGTCCTTTAAAATAATTTGAAGTTCCGTCCTGCAGGAAAAAGGAAAGAGAAAAAGTTGAACAAGAGGGAGCCTGTAAGCTAACTTTAAATCATAGCCCGCGCGTGAGTGAAGCAAAGCACAAAGGAACGAAAGGAGGAAGAATAAAACACATGACATATTTTTTTAACACCGGATCAAGCTCCGCCGCAAGACTTGCAATATCTTCAATTTTTAGAAGCAAATACATTGCATCTATAGACATTGTAGTTTTCAAGCAATTAGGAAAAAAACAAGAATAATGTTTAATTCTTTTCCAACCCAAACCAGCAAATAAAAGAGAATACTCATCAGAGAAACGGGGGAAAAGTAGAACCAGAAAAACTTTAAAGTATCTAGTTTAAAAGCGCACCTGCAGCATGAATGCTACTACAAGGACACTCATGAAAAGTGTGGCCGTTTCAAATAATTGGAAGTTCAAGTCCATAGGACGACCCATTATCCATCCAACCACAACGCAGAACGGGATCTGCACCAATAGTACAGGTTAAGCAAGTCAAAAACTCGCAGAATATATAGATTACAGTCAAGGCCAACACTTATTTAACAAGTAAAATTGCTGAAAAAAAAGAATAAACTTCTAAGGACATTTATCAGTAATGAACAACAAAACCAAGATGTACACGAAAAAGATTTGTGCTTATGAACAGACCATATATTTAGGAAAGCTAAAAATACAGATACTTTGATATAAGTAATTTTCAAACAAATTCAACTCACAGGCATTCTAGTTCAGGAAAAAACATGGACGCAATATGAGCACAAATTCGGTTAATTATTTGGCTTGGCAGTTCATATGGTTCAAAATGTGTATCTTGAAAAAGTGGTTATCAAGTAAGTTTCATGTCATGACTCGTGAGGACGAAATTTCAGTTGGATGCTATTATGTGATTGTCCCAAAAGTAAAGTTGAGCCATATATGACAAAATTCATCTACATTTCAGTTACAACTAGGGTAAGAGTCTTCCTGAATGAGACGTCCTATGTGCAGCCAACTGCAAAGCATAAACATACTGATATATCTATGTTGTATGGATAAACACAGATTTTACTTGAAGAAAGCAGCTATTCAACAGTAAACTCCCGCTTAAAGTTTCTCCTTGATGAGATAAACATGCATAAACAATTGAAATACCTACCCCAAACATGGCAATCTGCGTTGATGAGCCTATTGCTACTCCCAAAGAGATGTCCTGTGACAGCACCAGGTAAATGAGGAATAGTGATAGTAATACAATAGTTCTGATACGAAGAAAAGTGAGAAGAATGTACAAGCTTGTCTTTGACAGCAAACATGACAGCACCAGCATGCTCAGCTGCATCTCCAACAATTGGGAGCAGTATGACACTTATAAATGACACAGGAATACTCAAAGCAACTGATGCCCCCTGAAAACGTAGTTAAAAGTTTATCGGCACAGAAATTAAAAGAAGCAATATTTTTTTAGTTTGTCTTAGCACTTTTTAAATGTGTCACAGATTGAGAATTAGATGATTCTACTAATAGAATGCCACCAAATTAGAAAATGAGAATAGGTAGCGCAGGACGAAGAAGTTACCTCTATGGCATTAACCAGGTACTCTGACAAGACCGCAATCCATAGTGTCAAAATCGAAAGCCATATGATTGACCCCCATTTTGATATCTCAGGAGCTTCCTCCTCATCTGCGCTCCCGTCATTCTCACCCTCTTCCTGAACGTTATTAAACTTTTAGGAAAACCAGAACAAACTCAATGGAAGAGTAACGTAGCTAACAAATGATCAGCCTAGCCTGTGACGGATAAATGACGGTTTGCAGAGGGAACTTAACCGTTGTAGGACTTTTGGGTTTCCCATTGATAGAATGTACAGAAGAGTGCATAATTTTCCACATTGTCACAAGTGTTTAAGACGAGAAAGAAAAAATAATAAGAGGAATCAAAGATCTAATGATCCAAAATTACTGGTAGCCTAGAAAACAAAAGGAAATGATTTTTGTGTAGGCAAGCGGGGACGTTTTTTGACTTTCAGGTTACCAGATGTAGTGGCTGCTCTTATGGAAATATTATCAGAAAGTGAATCAGAAAATTCGACAGGAGAAGTAGGCTTATGCAATGCTAACAACTGAAACTTTTTATTTTCAAGTTTCTTTTTTCTCATTGATATTCCAATGTGATGAAAGACAGCCAGTTCTGTGTCTAGGGTAAGCAACATGTAACACAAAAAAGTGCTGAGAAAATAAAGAGCCCCAACCTCAGCAATCGGCATGTAAAGACTATTCTGACTAGTCAGCTGATAAAACAGGTATGCACCATATGCGACCAGCATTACGCAGCTGCTAAACCTGGAAAGTGCCAGCTCTGACTTCCCAAAGTGCACCTCAGTGTGTGTAAAATGGAGGACAGCAGGGAACAGTAGGCCCATAACTGCCATCAAAAGCAATCCTGAATTCATTACTGCATTTCCCTGACATAGAAAACTCCGAGAATATCATACGTTGCTATCGTAAGATACAGCTTGAACAAAACTGATATTCATTTCCGGCCATATATAAGATAACCTACCTTGTCAAAAACCTGATCCTTACTGGAATGAACAAGTCCACCACAAAAAAATGCACTTCCAAGCACTAGTAATGTATTAGACAGAATTGAGCCTAATAATGACTGCTGAACCACGCGAATCATTCCACTTCTCAGTGCATACATTGATATTATTAGCTCTGTTGCGTTACCAAAAGTTGCATTTAAAAGTCCTCCAACTGCAAAGTTTTAACCACATATTGCTCAAAGATAACACAGAATTTCTAAATTGAAAGCAAGTTCACACTAAAAAGCCGATCATTATACAAGTGCAACAAAACGCCGATCATTACACAAGTGCAACGAAATGTCCTATGATAAATAATCACATAAAGATGAAAAACGACCTTTGAGCCAAGCATGTGAAAAATATGTATGTACATCTATGATATGAACAAAATACATGAATACCTGTTGGCCCCGTATAGAAAGCCAGCTGCCTACAAAAATGAAAAAACCAAACATCGATTATGAAGTGTGTAAATACCATAAACAGCTTTTATATAAATGATCACCTTCAGCTTGTTGTTCAAATACGAAGTTCCATGCTATTAATCTAATAGAGAACATGATTAAAAAGTTATTCATTTTCCAGGTTGTCCATACAGTATAACAGGAGCATGTATAAGTGTGAATAAATTCTAGCCCAAAATTCCATTTTACTGTTATTAACAGACACTAAGCCTAAAATATTAAATAAATGTTGATATGTCCTTGGCAAAAACAAATACATTCCCCTAGTTCCTCAATGATTTGCTCGTACAATGTACTGTAGATACTGGGTCTAGAGAATTACTCTGTCGCCCAACCTAGACGTTCGGCGAGTGGTATGATTCCTAACAAGCTAAGAAAGAAGATCCATCCCTGAAAAAGTAACAATAGAAAGAACAAGAGGAAAATAACGTGAGTAAAGCTCCTTTAACAATCGAAGATGTTGGACTGGAAAACGTTTCGCAACTTACATGATGATCGGTTAACTCATCAACAAGTATGGCAAGAGGACCACAAGGAATAAGCATGTTTAACTTCTTGGAGAACAAAACTATCTGCATCTGCCTTACTAAATGATTCCACATACATTTACAACTAGCATCGTCTGCATCGGCATCGAAAACTGATATCTGAGGAGTGGCATCCATAGAAGATGTCCTCCTATCATTATTCTTAGAGTTCACAAGGTTCTCATCCTCAAGATGAAGTACTGCTCTTCCTTCTAGTGATCCCATCTGTTTAGCCAGTATTCCTTCATTAGATATGATAAAAAGGCCAAAAGGTGTAGCCTCTACGATACTTTTGGTCGCTATGCAAAATAAAATTCTAAATATAGAAAGAACACTGTAATGTTTTTTCACAGTTAGGAGAAAATTCCTCAGAATTAAGCCACTCATTCACCTCGTTCATACTTTTCACACAAACTTGGTTGTTCAATGTATAAGATTAAATAGATTTATCAACAGCGAAAGAAAAAGAAGGCCGTTAATAGAATGTCAATGAATGAGTGGCTTGGGAGAGAACATAACACCTTGCAAGTGCAATGCAAAACTGATCAAGAAAATGATTAATTTCCATATGAACAACACCTACGGCAACAACAACAAGAACAACAATTACTACCCAGTAATGTCCCACACAGTGGGGTCTGGGGAGGGTAATATGTAGACGAGTTTTACCCCTACACGAAAGGGCAGAGAGGCTGTTTCCAATCTACCCTCGGCTCAGTGAAGGAAAGGAAAAACAAAAAAACAAAGACAAAAGAGCATTAGTAACACCAGCAGAAATATCGTAAATAATTATCTAGACATAAGAGCCATAAATAAAATAGCTTGCAATAATATCAGACAGTAACTACCATAAGGGAGACACAATCCAATACACAAATCATCTATGGGGAGCCCTGCCCAGCCTCACCCAACCCTGTGTGAGGAGTACGAAAAACTCTAGGAGCCCCTATCCTACGACCCTAATACTAGACCTCCAGACTTTCCTATCAAGGGCCATGTCCTCGGAAACCCGCATACTAGCCATGTCATGCCTAATCACCTCTCCCCAATACCTCTTAGGCCTCCCTCTGCCTCGTCATACGCCGACCACCGCCAGCCGCTCACAAATTCTCATCGGGGCATCAGGACTTCTCCTTCGCACATGCCCGAACCACCTTAGCCTCGCTTCTCGCATATTCTCATCCACCGGGGCCACCCCCACCTTCTCTCGAATAACTTCATTCTTAATCTTATCTAACCTGGTGAGCCCGCACATCCATCTGAGCATCCTCATCTCCGCAACCCTCATTCTCTGAACATGAGAGTTCTTCACTGGCCAGCACTCCGCCCCATACAACATGGCAGGTCTAACCACAGTTATTATTTAGCACTCGATCACCTCTCTTTTTAGTTACTCCTATGGCAACTTCTTATTTAGCCCTTGATCACCTCTCTTATTAGTTACTCCTACAAAAATAGCTCCCTATACTTTCCATGTGAAACAAAAATGATAAAGGAAATAACTTTATAACAGAAGAATACCCCCCCCCCCCCCCAAAACCCCCGGGATCATTCCTTAGGCATGACTAAAATCAGAAACATAAGATTCCTCATAAATTCAAACAGACGAACTCTGTTCAATATGTTTTTCATATTCATAACTTTGCCAAATATAACATAACATGGAGCATAACTGGTGTATCAGGAGAAGGAAAGAAAACTCACTTCAAGATGGGACTTGGCCCCTGCAAATTGTGGATCTTTTGCCATCCACTAATGCTTCTGCTCTGCTGACAAAACAGAAACTTTTCCATCTCCGGCCATTGGCATAGCTGCCAACAAAAATTCAAACAGAACAACACAGAATTTGTTTTTTAATCAGTTGGTAAAATACCAAGGAGAAGACAAAGATTCCTGGCTAAGTTTATGTGCACATATTAATTAAGACGATCAATAAATACAAATAGAGACTATTGAATCAGGTTGATTTATCAACAACAAAAAAAACCCCACCTGATGAGAGTCAACAAGTTGTGCTAAAAATCCCAATTCGTGGCATGCATGTCCTCTTTTGTTTTTCAAACAAAAATAAAGAATCTTCACAGCAAACTAATTTCTACTCAGTGCATACAAGTCTTTGTTCCCTTATCTTTGCAAAATTATTCTTCTATGTCTGTCTTTGTCAAAGATTGTAATGTTTTTTTTTCTAACGTTAGTTTGTTTATGTTGCTTAGCATAGTTTGCGGGGTGAAGTGGTGAGAGAAAGGGGCGGTTGGTTATTTGATGGATCACAAATAACAAAGCCTCATAACCTTTGGAAGATGAAACTCCAATGTCACAGGTGCTAAATACTACTATTACTACTTTTTTCAAAATAGTTACATAATAAGTTAATTACAGTTAATTATATTTAATAGCATAGGTGTACTACTAAAAAGTGGAGAAAATATATTAAGTGAGAATTGCTCCTTATTCCTCTCGATAGATAGCTCAATCTTCAATCAAGTGCACCAATAAGTATACTTAAAGCATATGAGTCAACAATTAATATTATAACATATTTAAAAAATATGTACATAAAATATTTAATTTTATGAAGAGATCATGGATTCAAGTGCCCCGCTATTTTCCCTCAAAATTTGCACATGTTGATTGTTAACTTAAAATAAATAGTAATTATTTATATGTATAACAGTAGTGTTAGAGTCAACTTGTATAGATCAACTATTTTATTAACTGATTATTATCTCTTGCTTATGTGAGTATCTAAATAACTTTATCCATCGAGATTTAAAGCATGTTTGGCCAAGTTGAAGCAGAAGCGTTTTAATTTTTCTTCTTCAAAAATACCCCTAACAAAATATAGTATATACCAAAATAATTCTTAAACGTAATACGTAGGATATTAATTTATAATTATTTCTTCTTATTTTTAGAAAAAATTTCTAATATATGTTGACTTTAGGGGTGAATGCTTTTATATTTGTTGAAGGAATTTTAATATATTTAACTTATATTAATACAATTAAGTACTTTTTATTTTATTTTTTGTATTTTACTTAAATAAAATTATTTTTTTTAAGTATTGAATGTAATAGCAAAATTTTGAAAATATTTATTTACTTATAATATTAATTATTAAGTAAATCTATTCACGTCTTTATTTATAATTTGACACTTAAAATTACTTTCTATAAAGCTTCACAAATTATTTCTCAAAAGTACTTTTCGGACTGATTAGCCAAACACAAATTGCTTCTCTCCAAAAGTACTTTTTTCAAAAGTACTTTTGAAAAAAGCACCGCTCAAAATACGTTAATTCCTTTAGCTTGGACAAACATGCTATTAGATGGATGATATTAATTTTTTATTTACTTTTATGATTTTCCAAGTTATAGGTACCACGACAGATGCAGGGTCGAATCACTACCACTCCTTCTACAAGAGCTTCTTGTAAAAGCAAACCCCTTTTGTGGAAATTGAGAGTAGATGCAACTTTAATTGAAAGCTGGCTTTGTAACGTTTTCAAGACTTTGAGGAAAGGTATATATTCTTGCCTACTTTACGAAGGATGGGCCCGAAAGGCCTAGACCATTTATAAGCTAGCTTCAAAGTCATCTTAACCCATTTTTACAAGAGTCAATAAATAAAATTAAGTTCAAATTTTTAAAGAAAGTGATGTCGGTCATTTGATGAGAAAGACGAAATTAATTAACTAGAAATTTATTAAGGTATATATATACTATGATAAAAGCACGAAGGCCCTTAGCGAAATATCGTTCGCCTTTTTTACTTTCTAAAGATAAAGTTTATACTAAACAAAATAATCATTTAATTATTTTCCTAATATTTTGAAATTTAAAGTCAACGAAAATTTTATTTATTAAATAGTTCCTTATTTTAACTATATACAAAATTCTAAATTTGGGGACTTTTGTTAAATCCTCCTAACCTTCCAAGTTTGTTTTTTAAACATGCTAGGAACTGTTAGGCCTTTTTTTTTTCCAAGCCTTTGCCCTTTTATTCTGTGAGTCTCTTCCATTTTGCGTATGGCATTAGCACTCCCTTTTGCCAGTATTTATTAATTCGGAATTTAATTTGAAAGTCATATTTCGACTCGGTTATTTTCGGGATGCCACTAATACATAACCAACGAATAGCAGGTATTTTTCTTTGCTTGGATATGAAATAGGGAAGTTGATGAGTCGTCCACCTACACATCTTGCTTTTACTGATTTAATCCCATATAGATGATAAAATTTTGGCCTGTAAATTCGATGAATCGGATCAACATCATGAATAACAATATCTGAACTATCAGATCAATTCGTCGTCGAGAATTGAATAGTATACCATAGGAAGTTCTTTTATCCATACCGCCCCCAAACTTGGATTTCTGACCCAATCCAAAATTCCTTTCTTTATTTATCATTATCATTTTTTTCTTATCTGTTTTTTTTCTCTAATCTATAATTGCATAACTTTTTAGAAAAAATATATTCATAGACATAAGGTACACGCGCAAAACACATACCCAAACTTGGATTTCTGACCCAATCCAAAATTCCTTTCTTTATTTATTCATTATCATTTTTTCTTATCTGTTCCTTTTTTCTCTAATCTATAATTGCATCAATTTTAAAAAAATATATTCATAGACATAAGGTACACGCGCAATACGCATATATATATATATATATATATATATATATATATATATATATATATATATATATATATATATATATATATATATATATATATATATATATATATATATATATATATATATATATATATATATATATATATATATATATATATATATATATATATATATATACACACTATATTAAAAACATGAAGGCCCTTAGCAAAATGTCGTTCGTCTTTTTCCCCCCTTTAAAATAGAGTTCGCACTAGATAAAATAGTCATTTAATTATCCCATAATATTTACCTTTTTGAAGTCAATTAAAAATTTACTTATTAAAGTTTTTGTTACACAGAAAATCATAATATTTTGGCCATCAAAATCAATTAAGTTTACCATATAAAAATCAAACAATTAGTTTATAATTTTCTTCTTCTTAAAGTAGAATATTTTAGGAACGTGCAAAGCTCCATTAAATGTAGTACACGTTTCTTCCAATAAAATATTTAAACTACTCTATATACATCAACTTATATTATTATTTACTTAAAAATATACTAATGTTATTAATTATAGTTTTCTCTATTTATAACTTTAGCCTATTCTAACCATCTAAAAATCATGAGTACTATGAAAAACTTAAAATCGAAATATTGAAATAATACTTGACAACTATACAAAAATAATAAAAAATAAATAGTATACAATTCAGTGTAGTTGGAAAACAAGGTAAAATACTCTTAACTTAACCACCGGATAAAGTTATAATTTAATATTTAAAACTTTTAAATCAACTAAAATTTTAGTTATTAAATAACTCTTTATTATAACAATATACAAAATTCTAAAATTTAAATATTAAATAAATATTTACTTATTTGAAGTGTGTAACGCATCTATAATATCTTTCATTTTAATTTTTTAATATCTATAATTTTGAAATTAACTAAATTTTATCTATTGTACTTTTGTATAATATTTGAAAATACACTTAATAATTATTTCAACTTCCAAACGTCATTTATTCTCAATGTAGAATTTATTCACTAATTAAAAGAAAACGTAAAATCAATTATTATTTTTTATAACGTATGCAAACTTAAAACAATAACGATAAAATAACAGAAGAAAGAATTTATTCTAGATGAGTTTTCGTTAATTATCTTTTTCTTTTCCCAAAATATTTTAATAAATGAAAGATTATATATATATATTGACAAGGGGAACACATGCAAAGTGCACCCTACTTTTAGCGAAATATCATTCATGTTTTTACTTTTTTAAAATAGAGACACTCAAAAAAATAGTCAGTTGATTATTTCTTAATATTAGGTACTTTGGAAAAAATTAAAATATTTCTTATTAAATTATTTCTTTTTTTGAAATATGTATGAAGTCACAGTATTTAGGACATTAAAATTAAATAAACTTTTACCATATATATAAATTATTAAAAATAAAAAATTAACGACGATCCAAAATTAGCAACTAAATCACATAATCTTTACCACGTTTATTCTGCCAATCTCACCAATCCTTCATTAATAAAGATGTCGTACTCTTCATATTTTCAATTCCAACAATATCAAGTAGAATATTATTAATGAGTTAATATCTATCTATAATTAATGAAAGACTAGAATTAAACCTTTGAAAATATTTAGTTAAAGTACAAACATAATAGCAACGAAAATGTAAAATGAGATTTATCATTGTGAATCCTAATATCTTACACATAAAATATATTTTTTAATTAATATTTGTGTCAGCTTTAAGAAGTTTTTGTTCTAATACATGATTGCACGCGCATAGCGCATACTCTTAGACTAGAATAATTAAAAGTACGATGGTCCTTAATGAAACATCGTTCGTCTTCTTATCCTTTAAAAATACAGTTTATACTGGATAAAATAGTCATTTAGTTAATTCTCAAATACTTAAAAATAGTTATTTAATTAATTCCTTAATATTTAGGATTAGACATTTAATTATTTTTCTACTTTTTAGAACTTTGATTTCTCAATTCCTTTTAGTTTTAGAATTCCTTATTTTCAATTCCATTTAAATTTACGACTACTAAATTTCAAGTATTTTCAATTTAAATTAGGACAGTTTTGACCACTTTATACTGTTTTTTGATTTAGGCATTTTTTTCTGTAAATGAAATTTTCGTCACTTTCAGCTCTATTTAATTTTAGGAGTAGGATGAAAAGGGTAACTATATTAATACAGTGAAGGGATTCATATCAACAAAATGGTAAAAAACTGAAGCTATATAATTTTGGTTTTGGCATTCTAGAAATATTCGTATTAAAATATAAATACATTGTGACAATCCGGCCGGCTGTCTTAAGAATTTAATGCTCCTATTCCTTATTAATTTCTTACTCCGAGTTTATTTCTGCTATTTTGATTTGTCGAGATGTTCGGTTTTGAGTTTTGGAGAGTGTTGGGGCACTTAGTCCCTAAATGAGAGTTTAAGTGTTGGAAAGATGACCGTAATCGGAACAGTATGAAGATGGCTTCGGATGGGAATCTGATGGTTCTGTTAGCTTTGTTAGGTGATTTCGGGCTTAGGGGCGTGATCGAACTGTATTTTGGAGTTCAGTAGCTAATTTAGGCTTAAAATGCCGAAAGTCGAATTCTTGAAGTTTCCGGCCCGACAGTGAGATTTTGATTTGGGGGTCGTAATGGATTTCTGGAAGTTGGAGTAGCTCCGTAGTGTTCAATGTGACGTGTATGCAAAATTTCAGGTCGGGCGAGGTTTGATTGACTTTTTTGATCGAAAGCGTATTTTGCGAAATTTTGGAGTTCTTAGACTCAAATCCATAGTATATTCAAGGTTTCGATGTTGTTTTAGGTGCTTTAGGGATTGGTACAAGTATGGGTAGTGGTTTGTGACTTGTTGGTGCCTTTGGATGAGGTCCCGGAGGCCTCAGGATGATTTCAAATGGTTGACGGGAAGATTTTTGGAATTGGAGTTGCAGCTTTAGCTGTTCCTCTGTCATAACCACACATGCGAGTATGGGACCGCAGGTGCGGAGCTGCAGAAGCAAAAAATGTGGAAGGGGGCCAGAAACCGCAGAAGCGGCATAAGGAACTGCACCTGCGTGACCGCGGATGCCCACGGATGCGGAATTTGAGGTCACAGGTGCGAGATCGAGATTTTAAGTGAGAACCGCAGAAGCGGTATAACAGATGTGATTATTGGACCGTAGATGTGGTAATCGCGAGGCAGAACATATAATTTCTTGCCTTAAAAAATTTAGCTATTTTTCATCATTTTCAAATGGGAAGAAGCTTGGGAAACACTTTTCAAGAGGGATTTTCAGAGGAGTACATTGGGGTAAGGTCTTTGGTCCCTAAACTCGTTATTGGAATGAGTTTTATGAATTTAAGCATGAATATTTAAGGAAAATCAGTGGTAATTGGGAAGTTAGGCTTGACTAATTGGAGACAATTGAGTAATGATTTAGGGGACCATTTGAGGTCCGATTTTAGTACTTTTGTTATGACGGAACATGTGAGAGTGTGAGGATTCTGGAAATCTAAATTTTACCCGATTATGAGATTTGGGCCCAAGGGGAGTTTTGGTCATTTGACCTAATTTCACGTATTAGCTTAGAATTTATTTGTAGAATCAGTTACTTGAAGTGTTATTTACGGATTTATGCCCGTCACTAGGGGGGGTGAATAGTGCGGCACGAGAATATTAATAAATATTGCGGAATTAAAATGGCAGGAATAAAATAAATTCGGTAATTAAAATAGCAAGGAAAGAACATACCGAATTTATCCTGGTTCACCACAACTTGTGGTTAGTCCAGTCCCCGAGAGACTCTCTCGAGATTCCACTAACTCCGTTAAGCTTACGGGTGCCTAACAAACCGTTACACTTGCTCGTAGATGTACACTCTACAAGACTTCAACTTGCTCGAGGATACCGCACCTCAAGACTTCACTTTTGCTCGTGGATACCGCACCACAAGACTTCAACCACTAAGATTGAGGGTACTTAGCAAACCCGACAATCAATGAGAAGATATGGTCTTCTCAAACACCTTTCTCTTTTACAACAATAACTCTCTCAAAAGAGTAGATAAAGAGATACAAATTTAGCTCTATGAACAACTCAAAGTTGTCTCTCAAATGGCTCAAAAAAGGTCTAAAATGATGCTCAAATAATGTCAATATGTATATCAATATTGGGAGGTGTTGTGTGTTTAAAATCAGCTCAAAAGACCTCTTTTTATAGGGGTTAGGGGGAGCAAGTCCGTTGCTTAATTGACAATCAATTATGCTGAGTTTATGGAAGGATAATCGATTATATGATCTGCATAATCGATTATCCTTTTACCGTTACAAAATCGGAAGCATATTCTGCTCACATATAATCGATTATATAGCCTGCATAATCGATTATTTTGGGGCAGAATTGAAAACTTCGGCAACGGATACAAGCTAATCGATTATGCTCAAGTGTATAATCGATTATTCTCTTCCAGAATTGAAGACTAACTTCAGAAACCATTTTAATCGATTATGCTCAAGTGTATAATCGATTATTCTCTTCCAGAATTGAAGACTAACTTCAGAAACCATTTTAATCGATTATGCTCAAGTGTATAATCGATTATTCTCTTCCAGAATTGAAAACTTACTTCAAAAATCATTTTGGTTATAATGAAAACTTTAACATCATTTTGTTTGAAGTATTTGAAATATGTTTATGATAAATATGAATTAATAAAATGATTTAATGTATATTTATGATGACCTAATATTGAGCCAAAAGACGAGATAACTTAAGCGTTGCTCTTACATTGGTTCTACCTAACGACCTACGCCTTGGGTCTTCGGTCTTGAACATTTGAGTTTGTCTTTGGCTTTTCCATGTAATCCGTTCATCAATATGCTTCTCGGCATTCAACTTGATTGTTTGTCATATGATAGCGTTGTTTGACACTTGACTTCATTGTTTGTCATTCATCAAAACCTATACCTGAAAATCATGCTAATACAACCAAAGCGCACATATCATAGATAGAATGATTTTCTACAATTTCCCCCTTTTTGATAATGACAAACAACAGGAGATATGCATATTGGATTCCCCCTAAATTCATGGTATATTTCAACATACAATTCATGTAAACAATTTAATATAATTCCCCCTTAATTGAATAATCCCCCTCAATTAAAGCATACTAGAATGTGAAGACATTCCCCCTTATTCGATGCATATCGCCTAAATTCTTCCCCCTTTTGGCATTAGCAAAAAGAGTATACCAATTGTTATTTAATCTATTGACGATACCAATTGTTAGATAAAAAAAATCATAACAACATCAAATAATACCAAACGTTTGTAAAAACATACCAATCATAATAACGGTCATTTTTCGCAAATATACTAACTGTTATTTAAACTAAAAATATTCATCAAAACATGAATCAATCATTTAATATAAAAATAATTGATACCAATTGTTATTCAAAATAAAACTTAATAAAACATGAATCAATAATTAATATCAATTGTTAGCACATATCAACTATTACGTTTTTATCAAAAATTCGATAACTAACCGAAATTCCCCCTTGATGCAATAAGGTTTCGTGCTTGGTGCATCTACTACTATTTTGTAGTCTTCAAGCACACCTGCAAACGTACCTAAAAATAGGTTTTCGGTACCCAACTTCTTTTGGGTCCTTGGGGGTTAGGCAAATAATAATCATAATCAAAATATGAATCTCTATGTTTAGCAAAACATACGGGTGCAATTTGTCCTACCCAGTTACAATAATGACATATAACGTTCGGGTTGTGCATATGTCTTGGTTGAGCCAAATGCGTTCTAGGTGATCTAAAGTTGTTATTCCTAGAAGCGTTGAAATTCCTAGAGTCATTTCTAGGTGATCTAAAATTATTCATTCTAGACTCATTAATAAAATTCCTAGAATTGTGTCTAGGTGGTTTAACCTCATTTCTATCATCCTTTTTAATTACTTCACTTGTTTTAGAATTATTTACGCTACATTTTTCTAGTGTATTTCTAAGTTCTACGTTCTTTATTTTCAAAGAGCTACAAGAAGAACAATTTGAACTTTGAACAATTAAATAGGCTTCATTCATCTCCTTGATTTTATTTTTGAGAACGACATTGTCATTTTCCAAAAATCTATTTTCTTCTTCTAAAATTTTGATTTTATTTTTAAGAACAGTATTGTCATTTTCTAAAAGATCATTTTCTTCTTTTAGTTTTTCATTATCAGAAGTCAATTTTTCAAAATCTTTTTCATTTAAAGAAGGTTGTTTTTAAAAATCTTTTTCTTGCAAAGAAACTGTTTTCTCAAAATCTTTTTCTTGCAAAGAAAGTGTTTTCTTCAATTCTTTTATGGTTTTGGAAGCTTTAACAAATTCACCATATAATTCATCATAGGCATTTTGTATTTCTTCAAACGAGTAAGAGTTGGAATTACTTACCTCTTCTTCCTCGTTGGCCATGAGGCATAGAGCGGCGGTTTCGTCGCCCGAGCTATCCGAATCCCTTGTCACGCGCCTATGGTGTTTCTTCTTTTTCTTGTCCTTGGATTTAGGACAATGTGATTTGGTGTGACCATGTTTTCCACACTTTTGGCATGACGGACTTGGTTCTTCCTTCTTTATATCCTTCTTCATAAACTTATAAAACTTTTCAATTATATCATTGGAAATAATATCATCATCACTTTCCGAATCACTTACCTCTACTCTTTTAGAAGATGAGGCTTTGAAGGCAATATTTGAACTTTTACTTCTAAGATAGGGATTTAGAATAGTGCTTTCATAAGTTTCGAGGTTACCTCTTAGTCCATCAATTGTGACATCCATGATTCCTATCGACTCTTGGATAGGATTGGCTTTGGAACGCCATTCGGGAGTAAGACTTCGTAGGATTTTTCGAACAAGATCTTTGTTCATGTACACTTTCCCGAGAGCATGAAGATCGTTGACGATTGTTGAGAATCGTTCGAACATAACACCGATGGGTTCATTCTCCCTCATTCTAAAGAGTTCATATTCATGTGTTAGAAAATCAACTTTAGATTCTCGGACTTGAGACGTACCTTCATAAGTGATCTCGAGTTTATCCCACATCTCCTTGGCGGTTGTGCAACAGGAGATTTTCCGATAGTCATCCGGATTCACCCCACAATATAATAAATTGACGGCCTTTGCGTTATTTTCAACTTTCTTGATGTCCTCGGCATCATATTCATCTTCCTCCTTTGGAACCGTGGTTTCTCCAACTTTTTTTGTCGGCATTTGTTCACCGTTCTTGATGATTTGCCACAAACGAAAATTATTTGATTGGATGAAGATTCTCATCCGCTCTTTCCAATATGTGTAATTTGTTCCGTCAAATAGTGGAGGCCTATTGGTGGAGTGTCCTTCGCTCATCATTCCTGCGTTCAATATTCAAAAAAAATATATACCGTTCTCTCAACCGGTTAAGGCTTTCAGAGAGTTAGGCTCTGATACCAATTGTTAGGATTATGCCCGTCACTAGGGGGGGGGTGAATAGTGCGGCACGAGAATATTGATAAATATTACGGAATTAAAATTTCAGGAATAAAATAAATTCGGTAATTAAAATAGCAAGGAAAGTACACACCGAATTTATCCTGGTTCACAACAACTTGTGGTTAGTCCAGTCCCCGAGAGACTCTCTCGAGATTCCACTAACTCCGTTAAGCTTACGGGTGCCTATCAAACCATTACACTTGCTCGTAGATGTACACTCTACAAGACTTCAACTTGCTCGAGGATACCGCACCTCAAGACTTCACTTTTGCTCGTGGATACCGCACCACAAGACTTCAACCACTAAGATTGAGGGTACTTAGCAAACCCGACAATCAATGAGAAGATATGGTCTTCTCAAACACCTTTCTCTTTCACAACAATAACTCTCTCAAAAGAGTAGATAAAGAGATACAAATTTAGCTCTATAAACAACTCAAAGTTGTCTCTCAAATGGCTCAAAAAAAGCTCTAAGATGATGCTCAAATAATGTCAATATGTATATCAATATTGGGAGGTGTTGTGTGTTTAAAATCAGCTCAAAAGACCTCTTTTTATAGGGGTTAGGGGCAGCAAGTCCGTTGCTTAATTGACAATCAATTATGCTGATTTTATGCAAGGATAATCGATTATATGATCTGCATAATCGATTATCCTTTTACCGTTACAAAATCAGAAGCAGATTCTGCTCACATATAATCGATTATATAGCCTGCATAATCGATTATTTTGGGGCAGAATTGAAAACTTCGGCAACGGATACAAGATAATCGATTATGCTCAAGCGTATAATCGATTATTCTCTTCCAGAATTGAAGACTAACTTCAGAAACCATTTTAATCGATTATGCTCAAGTGTATAATCGATTATTCTCTTCCAGAATTGAAGACTAACTTCAGAAACCATTTTAATCGATTATGCTCAAGTGTATAATCGGTTATTCTCTTCCAGAATTGAAAATTTACTTCAAAAACCATTTTGGTTATAATGAAAACTTTAACATCATTTTGTTTGAAGTATTTGAAATATGTTTATGATAAATATGATTTAATAAAATGATTTAATGCATATTTAAGATGACCTAATGTTGAGCCAAAAGACGAGATAACTTAAGCGTTGCTCTTACATTGGTTCTACCTAACGACCTACGCCTTGGGTCTTCGGTCTTGAACATTTGAGTTTGTCTTTGGCTTTTCCATGTAATCCGTTCATCAATATGCTTCTCGGCATTCAAGCTTGATTGTTTGTCATATGATAGCGTTGTTTGACACTTGACTTCATTGTTTGTCATTCATCAAAACCTATACCTGAAAATCATGCTAATACAACCAAAGCGCACATATCATAGATAGAATGATTTTCTACAATTTCCCCCTTTTTGATAATGACAAACAACAGGAGATATGCATATTGGATTCCCCCTAAATTCATGGTATATTTCAACATACAATTCATGTAAACAATTTAATATAATTCCCCCTTAATTGAATAATCCCCCTCAATTAAAGCATACTAGAATGTGAAGACATTCCCCCTTATTCGATGCATATCGCCTAAATTCTTCCCCCTTTTGGCATTAGCAAAAAGAGTATACCAATTGTTATTTAATCTATTGACGATACCAATTGTTAGATAAAAAAAATCATAACAACATCAAATAATACCAAACGTTTGTAAAAACATACCAATCATAATAACGGTCATTTTTCGCAAATATACTAACTGTTATTTAAACTAAAAATATTCATCAAAACATGAATCAATCATTTAATATAAAAATAATTGATACCAATTGTTATTCAAAATAAAACTTAATAAAACATGAATCAATAATTAATATCAATTGTTAGCACATATCAACTATTACGTTTTTATCAAAAATTCGATAACTAACCGAAATTCCCCCTTGATGCAATAAGGTTTCGTGCTTGGTGCATCTACTACTATTTTGTAGTCTTCAAGCACACCTGCAAACGTACCTAAAAATAGGTTTTCGGTACCCAACTTCTTTTGGGTCCTTGGGGGTTAGGCAAATAATAATCATAATCAAAATATGAATCTCTATGTTTAGCAAAACATACGGGTGCAATTTGTCCTACCCAGTTACAATAATGACATATAACGTTCGGGTTGTGCATATGTCTTGGTTGAGCCAAATGCGTTCTAGGTGATCTAAAGTTGTTATTCCTAGAAGCGTTGAAATTCCTAGAGTCATTTCTAGGTGATCTAAAATTATTCATTCTAGACTCATTAATAAAATTCCTAGAATTGTGTCTAGGTGGTTTAACCTCATTTCTATCATCCTTTTTAATTACTTCACTTGTTTTAGAATTATTTACGCTACATTTTTCTAGTGTATTTCTAAGTTCTACGTTCTTTATTTTCAAAGAGCTACAAGAAGAACAATTTGAACTTTGAACAATTAAATAGGCTTCATTCATCTCCTTGATTTTATTTTTGAGATCGACATTGTCATTTTCCAAAAATCTATTTTCTTCTTCTAAAATTTTGATTTTATTTTTAAGAACAGTATTGTCATTTTCTAAAAGATCATTTTCTTCTTTTAGTTTTTCATTATCAGAAGTCAATTTTTCAAAATCTTTTTCTTTTAAAGAAGGTTGTTTTTAAAAATCTTTTTCTTGCAAAGAAACTGTTTTCTCAAAATCTTTTTCTTGCAAAGAAAGTGTTTTCTTCAATTCTTTTATGGTTTTGGAAGCTTTAACAAATTCACCATATAATTCATCATAGGCATTTTGTATTTCTTCAAACGAGTAAGAGTTGGAATTACTTACCTCTTCTTCCTCGTTGGCCATGAGGCATAGAGCGACGGTTTCGTCGCCCGAGCTATCCGAATCCCTTGTCACGCGCCTATGGTGTTTCTTCTTTTTCTTGTCCTTGGATTTAGGACAATGTGATTTGGTGTGACCATGTTTTCCACACTTTTGGCATGAAGGACTTGGTTCTTCCTTCTTTATATCCTTCTTCATAAACTTATAAAACTTTTCAATTATATCATTGGAAATAATATCATCATCACTTTCCGAATCACTTACCTCTACTCTTTTAGAAGATGAGGCTTTGAAGGCAATATTTGAACTTTTACTTCTAAGATAGGGATTTAGAATAGTGCTTTCATAAGTTTCGAGGTTACCTCTTAGTCCATCAATTGTGACATCCGTGATTCCTATCGACTCTTGGATAGGATTGGCTTTGGAACGCCATTCGGGAGTAAGACTTCGTAGGATTTTTCGAACAAGATCTTTGTTCATGTACACTTTCCCGAGAGCATGAAGATCGTTGACGATTGTTGAGAATCGTTCGAACATAACACCGATGGGTTCATTCTCCCTCATTCTAAAGAGTTCATATTCATGTGTTAGAAAATCAACTTTAGATTCTCGGACTTGAGACGTACCTTCATAAGTGATCTCGAGTTTATCCCACATCTCCTTGGCGGTTGTGCAACAGGAGATTTTCCGATAGTCATCCGGATTCACCCCACAATATAATAAATTGATGGCCTTTGCGTTATTTTCAACTTTCTTGATGTCCTCGGCATCATATTCATCTTCCTCCTTTGGAACCGTGGTTTCTCCAACTTTTTTTGTCGGCATTTGTTCACCGTTCTTGATGATTTGCCACAAACGAAAATTATTTGATTGGATGAAGATTCTCATCCGCTCTTTCCAATATGTGTAATTTGTTCCGTCAAATAGTGGAGGCCTATTGGTGGAGTGTCCTTCGCTCATCATTCCTGCGTTCAATATTCAAAAAAAATATATACCGTTCTCTCAACCGGTTAAGGCTTTCAGAGAGTTAGGCTCTGATACCAATTGTTAGGATTATGCCCGTCACTAGGGGGGGGGGTGAATAGTGCGGCACGAGAATATTGATAAATATTACGGAATTAAAATTTCAGGAATAAAATAAATTCGGTAATTAAAATAGCAAGGAAAGTACACACCGAATTTATCCTGGTTCACAACAACTTGTGGCTAGTCCAGTCCCCGAGAGACTCTCTCGAGATTCCACTAACTCCGTTAAGCTTACGGGTGCCTATCAAACCATTACACTTGCTCGTAGATGTACACTCTACAAGACTTCAACTTGCTCGAGGATACCGCACCTCAAGACTTCACTTTTGCTCGTGGATACCGCACCACAAGACTTCAACCACTAAGATTGAGGGTACTTAGCAAACCCGACAATCAATGAGAAGATATGGTCTTCTCAAACACCTTTCTCTTTCACAACAATAACTCTCTCAAAAGAGTAGATAAAGAGATACAAATTTAGCTCTATAAACAACTCAAAGTTGTCTCTCAAATGGCTCAAAAAAAGCTCTAAGATGATGCTCAAATAATGTCAATATGTATATCAATATTGGGCGGTGTTGTGTGTTTAAAATCAGCTCAAAAGACCTCTTTTTATAGGGGTTAGGGGCAGCAAGTCCGTTGCTTAATTGACAATCAATTATGCTGATTTTATGCAAGGATAATCGATTATATGATCTGCATAATCGATTATCCTTTTACCGTTACAAAATCAGAAGCAGATTCTGCTCACATATAATCGATTATATAGCCTGCATAATCGATTATTTTGGGGCAGAATTGAAAACTTCGGCAACGGATACAAGATAATCGATTATGCTCAAGTGTATAATCGATTATTCTCTTCCAGAATTGAAGACTAACTTCAGAAACCATTTTAATCGATTATGCTCAAGTGTATAATCGATTATTCTCTTCCAGAATTGAAGACTAACTTCAGAAACCATTTTAATCGATTATGCTCAAGTGTATAATCGGTTATTCTCTTCCAGAATTGAAAACTTACTTCAAAAACCATTTTGGTTATAATGAAAACTTTAACATCATTTTGTTTGAAGTATTTGAAATATGTTTATGATAAATATGATTTAATAAAATGATTTAATGCATATTTAAGATGACCTAATGTTGAGCCAAAAGACGAGATAACTTAAGCGTTGCTCTTACATTGGTTCTACCTAACGACCTACGCCTTGGGTCTTCGGTCTTGAACATTTGAGTTCGTCTTTGGATTTTCCATGTAATCCGTTCATCAATATACTTCTCGGCATTCAAGCTTGATTGTTTGTCATATGATAGCGTTGTTTGACACTTGACTTCATTGTTTGTCATTCATCAAAACCTATACCTGAAAATCATGCTAATACAACCAAAGTGCACATATCATAGATAGTATGATTTTCTACAATTTACATTATGCAATTGAATTGAATAGATTTGGGTCATTTGGAGTCGAGTACTCGTGGAAAGAGCGCAGTATCAGATTGATTATTGAGCCGATTCGAGGTAAGTGACTTGTCTAACCTTGTGTGGGGGACATTCTCCCTAGAACTTGGTATCGTTGATAACTGAAATGCCTTGTACGTGAGGTGACGAGTGTGTACTTATGCTAATTGTTAAAAATTTGACTTTTCATTAGGTAATCACTAGTATGTTTTCTTTCCTATTTTTATTACTTGCTCTATTAAGCATGTTGTTAGCTTAGAAAAGCATGTCTAAGTGATTAGTTGCTTTATTTGTCAAAATATTTTACCTGAATTATGTGCATCATGCTAGGCTAGACTATTTGTTTGCCTTAATATAAAATTTGACATTTCTAAATATTTTTCTGTTGATGCAGTGTTTTTACTTTGGGACTACGGATGTGAGATTCTGGTAGCTCCCCGATCTGTTTATATTTGGGACCATGAGTATGGGATTCCGGTAAATCCCCATGCACAGTTATATTGAACTACGGGACTACATCCGGTAGATTTTTCCAGTTCTGGGTATTTACATTTGAGACAATGGAACGGGACTCCGGTAGATCTCCGCGCACTATGAGTTGGACTACAGGACGGGATCCCGAGAGATCCTTTGTATATGCATATTTGGGACTACAAGACGGTATCCTGGGAGATCCTTGATTGTTACTTGGTGGTTGACTTTGTTTCTTTTTTGTGTTTGCCTTGTCTCTGTAAGAGTTGTTGTTGCCCTTTATATCTTGTGTTACTTTTCTTGTTGCACTTATATATATTGTTCTGTTCTACACTGATGAACTTTATATCTTATTTAACCTCAGTAGGGCCCTGACCTTCCTTGTCACTACCCGGCCAAGGTTAGACTTGGCACTTACTGAGTACTGTTTGTGGTGTACTCATGCACTTTCTGCGCATATTTTTCATGTGCAGATCCAGGTATGTCGACTCAGTCCTACCACCCGTGAGGCGAGGCGACTGCTCTAGAGACTTCGAGATACATCTACCATGCCCGTAGACCGAGGATTCCCTTCTATTCTAGCTTTTAAACATTGCCCTTCTGTGTTTCTTTTCTTGTTAGATATTCTGGAGTTAGACATTGTTAGATATTCAAAGGCTTATGTTTTCGTGAGTTTTCGAATTTCGGGATAGTGTATTAGATTCTGAGAAGTTGCGTTGTATATCCCGCGTTGCATTTCATATATATTGTTTCATTCGGTTATTTTTGGCTTTTGATTATTTCTTCCGCAAGTTTAATTTATTTTCTACATTCGTTAGGCTTACTTAGTCGTAGAGACTAGATGCCGTCACGATAGTTCAGGGAGGCCGAACTGGAGTTGTGACATACACATTCTAAAACCACTGTAATTAGATACAAATTATCTCAATATTTACAATTACTATAACCATTAACTCAAAATTAAGGCATAGAGATACTTCCAAAATGACACTAAATAATTTCGCGTTAATTATACCTATGATATTTATATAATATTTTAAACTTTATATTTATTGATAGAGATTGCATGCCCAAAGTGCATACCCTATGGCTTGTTGGTTAAGTTCATGCGTGGAGTAAAAAATGAACCGAAAAATGTAGTGGCCCCAACACAAGCAGCTTACTTGTCTTTAGACATATCAAGTCACAAGTATATACTCTTACTAAAACTGATAAATTATAAATTTGATTAAGAAACCAATAGACACCAAGTTATGATTTGAACTACTTTAAGACAGTGAGTTATTTTTGTTATCTAACTTCCTTGTGTTGCATAAAAATGATATTAAATACGTAAGAAGTAGCTTAATATACATTAACATAATATATAGTAATAATAATAGACTACTAAGCATACAAATGCTTGCACTTGAGCATATACTTCTTTACTTTTTTTTAAAAAACCTCTCCAAAATTGACATATTATTTGAATCACTTACTTGCATGATTAGAGGAAAGGATGGTAACGTGTATAAATATGCACGAGTACACAACAAGATAACCAAAAACAATAGTTTGTGTGACATTCTTTTAACTTTGTCATCATTTATTTGTGTACGTGCGATGTACATTGTGTACCCTATCTCAATGAATATAAATTATATAAAAGTATCTTATATTAGAAAATTATAAATTTTATATTAGAAAATTATAATTTTTTTATAAATAAAAGTAAAAAAAAATCTAGTTCCTGATAATGATGCTTATTGATCCTACTAAATCAAGAAAGTAACTCGGCCACATAGAACTCCTCATATCTCAGTTAATTAAGGCTGGCAAACGGGCCCGGGAAAAGCCTAAATGGGCCTCGTGGGCCGGTTCTAAGTAGGCCCTGGCTTAAACGGTTCCGGACTTTGTGGGCTATTGGTAAGAACCAGAACGGCACCGCAAACTAATGGTCTCGGGCTAAGTGGGCTGTTCTCAGGCCTATGTGGGCCTAAGTGGGTCTGCCTATTTTTTTAAAAATTTTTGTATCTAAGGCAATTTGTTGCAAATTATATTATATAGTTGTGACTTAAAAAAATTTAATTCTAACTTAAAACACAAAATATTGTAAAGAGACATTCAAAGGAATGTGTTATAATTTTTATTATTGTGACATTAACAAAACACGGCCCAATCTTTCTTTGTCTCACCCCCTCCCTCCCCCCTCCCCCCCGCCCCAAATGGAATGAGCACAATAAGGTGCTAATACTACAATTAAGAAGAAAAAGAAACTAATCAAGATGTACCAAAATACAAGTTACATATTAATTTTACATGGTATCTTTTACAATTTTCATGAATCCTTCAAGATTCGGAAGAACTTTTGTTGGTGGTGGCAGACTAGAAGAAGAAGAAGTTGGAATATTTGGTCTAGTTTGAGCATTTATTTATTTTAATTTAGTCTTGTGCATCCGAAAGTCTAGAAACTCTTCATCTAAGTGATAAATCATGGTAAATAGATTGATATCAATAATGAGTGTGAGCACGTGATTTTTGTCCTATATAGAGATAATTCTTAAAAATTCAAACAAAAAAAAGAGATTTTTCTTTATTTTTTATATTTTTGTGAATTTTGTGTTGATTGTTTGCATTTTATTTGTGCATGATAATTCATATGAAAATACAAAAAATATGCATTTGCATTTAGAAATTAATATCATATATTAGCGTTAATTAGAGGCCAATTTGTTTTAGCACAAAACATGAAAATCCCAAAAATTAGTCCATTTTTACATTTTTACATTTTATTTGGATTTTTGTCATATAAATTGGTTTTACAATAATTTTAGGAATTATTTGGTTTAGTTTAAATATATTAGGATTTTAGTGTAGTTGCAATTTTATAAAATTAGAGAAAAAAAGAAAAGAGAAACATTATAAATTAAAAAACACAAAAAGTGCATAAAAGAATTAACTGGAAAAAAAGCATTTGAATAAGAGGGCTGTCCAATTGGGGCTGGTACACGTGAATTAATTGAGCCCAATTCAATTTGAACCCATTCCCACGCCCCAATCCAGCCCAATATCCACTCCCCAGACCCGGTCTGCCCCACGCCCAACCCAAACGACTCCGTATCGCGTTCTTGAATCCCTGCCGTCTAGGTTGAGACGATCGACGGCTGGGAACTGCCCCAAACACGATACAAATATGTCGGAACACCCCCCACCCCTCATCTCGTCTCCCTCCACTCCTCAAACTCAAAGAAATCACCATGAACCCTAATCCAAGCCGCCACAAAACCCCACCGCCTGAGGGTGGCGGCGCCACCTCCAATCCCGCCCAAAAACACACCTAAATCTCCTCGACTCCCTTAGCCCATATCTGAAATCATTGGCCTTCGAATATCAACCAAAAGTCTCGAATTTTAGATCGAAGTTCTGGGCCAAAGCACAAACTCACCCAAATCCGACCAAAGTAACACCAAATCATATTCTCTCTTCCTTCATCGCAAATTTCTACGTGGTTTCTGTCAAATATCACCGGAACTCGTTGAATCGTGAATCAAGGGCTGTTGAAATTCAAGTCTGTTTGAAGGTTCATTAGCTCGATTGACTTTGAGCTAATGTTACATGTTAATTTTAGACAAAACGAACACGCAACATTAACTCGAAGCCAAGTTCGAGGCCAGTCAAGCCACGAGGGTGTCGAAAATCAGTGAGTTCCATTCATTTTATTTATTTTTTCCTATTCATTATTTTTAGTAGTTTATTTTTGTGACTTTGTTTTCAGTTAATAGGAATTCTATGTGCTTTTGATTAAATATTAGATTAGTTAGATGAACTTCTGTTTAAGTTTCTGTTTGGATTAATCATTTAGTATAATTGGGTCGCTTTGACATTTGAATCAAGTGTCTTGCATAGCTAGGTTAGTTGATCGACAATTTAGTCTAGGTATCTTTTAAATTGAATAATTTTGCTTCTAGATTTGTTGTTCTGATTGAATCTTGTTCGCATCACTATGTTCTAATAGTTGTTTGAATCGACGATTAGTTGATTTCCAGCTCAGTAGTTATTCAGTTAGTTAGGTTCATGGTTGATTACAGTAGATTGTTTTTATAACAATGAGTTAGTAATTTCAGGGGGCTTTCAAGGGTAGTTTAGGCATAGAATAGGGTAATTTTATTAGGTTTGGTAATTTCAAAACATGGGTAAGGGTAGTATAGGCACTGTATAGCTAAAAGAACCTTCCAAGGCATTCCAAATGGGGCTTTAGTGTAAGTTTTAATAATTCTGGTAGTAGTTACTTGGTAAACAAGTTAGAAATAGGAGGGTTAAAATAAAAATAGGTAGGGACTTATAGTGCAAATAGAAGATTAGAGGGCTGCCCTCTTTTGGCTTATAAAATGGCATTTCCATGCCTTTATTCACAAGTTTTGGCAGCCTGAAAATTCCCCAAAAAAATACTTCCCAAAGCTTCCAGATCTGGAGTGAAAACTTCAGATCTGAAATTTTCTTAGACTTTTAACTTCTTCAAAAGAAAAACAACAAAAAACTTCAAAAATCAAAAGAGGCCACTATTTCATTTGGAATTGTAGGATAATTTGGATGTTCTATTCATGGATGCACCTCTCTTAGTTCTGTCATTGATTGCGGAAAGTTTAGAGATCCATTAGTTGTGTTTCGAGTAAGATTACTGAGGTTCAAGGGGGTTTACTGTTCAGCTGCAATTTTCTCTCATTTTGGGTCCAAGTTCAAGTTAATCTGAGTGCGTTCAAGTGTGTTGTTCGAGTTACTGTTTCTATTTGATTTCAAATTTCTCCTGAATTATCAAGTTCAACCTCTGGACTATACTTGATTTCTGGACTGTTGCCGCTGATCTATCAATTTTCTATTTTGTGTCGAATTTTAGGTACATGTTTCAGCCCGCTCAGTATAATATCTCCTGTGGAATGGAAATGTATTAGGTTTCTTAGAAAAGGTTTATATTTTGGCATATTCATCTCTGTGATCCAATGTTAATTGAATAACGTTGACTTAACTGTAATCATTGGCTAATACAATCAGTGTCAATTGGATTTAATTGTTGAAAGCCATTACTTAAAGTGAGTTTGACATTCAATGAGTTTGTGCATTTTGGTATAATAGTTAAGAGGCATTGGAAATTGGACCTTTGTGTCTGTACTGGATTCGATCCCAAACCTTGGCATCACAGCCACCTGATTTGCTCAGTACTCCCATTGGGCCATCTGTTTTCATTTGGGCCCCTACCAGTGCATTTCGTGTTTTATAGAATTTTGTTGCTTCTCGTTGCTTGGATACGATGCCCACTGTTCGGGATTGCTGGAACTTAAACAATTGGCCTGTCGCAGGTGTATTGTGAAAAAATTCAGTTTTTATTAAAGGTGACGTGGCATGACACGTGGATTGGTCTAACAGTCAAAGAGCAATAAATGATTAAAATGCACGGAAGACAACATGCACGGTAGAAGAAAAGAAAACAGGCACGAGAAGGAATCTTAGATACGATTCTCATGTCTATCCAAGACATTCAATATCAACGGATAAAAAGTGCATTGAAGACACGAATCTAATGACAAAATGTAGTCTACATTCATTATTAAATACCTGATACGTTAGTTATTCAGTGTTAAATAGCAATGATTATGTAACGTCTCATTAAATGCTCTTTATTATTTAGAATAATCCGTTACTCCTTGTCAACTATAAAAGGAGGAAGTTTTATCATTTGTAGACACAGAACTCTCTTGAGATCATAGTGAAATACAACTTTCTTATTGCTTTATTCGTATTCTTTGAAAGCCAATTATATTTCGGTCTCTTTGATTATCAGTAACCCGATTTCTTCTCTAAAATTCAAGCTTTGACCAAATTACATTTTTTGGTTAAACAAATTGGTTCCGTTACCGGGAATCTGATAATCCGTTCTTTCTAAATAAACATTCAACCTATTGTTAGTATGTCGAACAACAATGACAATAACGACCAGACTAATCTGAAGTTCTGAACCATCAATTTGATGGGGAGGAGGAACTCAATAACGTTAACCTTCAAGCTTCTCCAAGTGGATCTCGTGAAGGAACTCCAAACGATATGTTTGAACATGATGATGGAGGAGCTGAAACAAGAGATGAAGTGTTAAAGAAAATAATGGACTCACGAATTAACAACGCCTTGCGAGCCGTAGTTAATCAATTGCCTGTTGCACCAGCAACACCAAATAACAACACGTTGGAAAACCCTCGCTCTGGTCTAGTTGATTCTGGCAATGGAGCAATTCCTAGTGACTCACAAGATGGAGAACCAGGTAATACAGGTAATTCTCATCTTTAAAATTTGGTACTAACCTTGCAGAAACCACTCAAGGAGCAGAACGAGCGTATTGAGAAAATCCTTGGAGTTCCACCTGTGATAAAAGGATTAGATGTGGATAAATCCTCGCAACAACCGTGGAAACCAAGTGCTGCTCCTTTACCGATACCAAAGAAATTCAAAATGCCTGATATCCCAAAATATGATGGTAAAACGGACCCTCGTGATCACGTAACTGCATTTACAATGGGAGTAAAAGGCAACAATTTGACCAAACAAGAAATAGAATCAGTGTTGGTCAAAAAGTTGGGAGACACATTCACCAAGGGAGCTTTTAACCTGGTATTCTCTTTTACCTGAAAATTTTATAAATTCTTTTGCTGAGCTTGCAGATTCTTTCATAGAAGCACACTCGGGAGCTCAAAAGGTGGAGAAGAGAATGGAAGATATCTTCAAAATCAAACAAGGGAACACCAAATTGCTCAGAGATTTCGTTGATAGATTCCAACGTGAAAGAATGATGCTTCCACGTGTACCAAATAGTTGGGCAACAATAGCTTTTGCCAGTAATTTGAATGCCAAAAGTTCAGAAGCCATGAGAAGACTTAAAGAAAGCCTTCGTGAATTTCCCGAAACTACGTGGAATGATGTTTTTAACAGGTACAGTACGAAGCTCAGAATTGAAGAAGATACCGTATCTCAACCTCAACGAGAAGATAGAAGCGGGTCCAGAAGGTCTAAAGCCAACAAAAGGTCAGGTAAAAATAGGTACGAACCATACATGTGACTTGCATAAAAAGACCCACGTTCTAGGAAAAAGCAATCAACATTATGATCAAAGGTCGAGAGATAGGGAAACTGGATCTTCATCGAGGTTCAAAGGTGATCGAAACAACCAAGAGCCACAAGATGATGATAGAATTTAATGGCACAATTTGCTGGTCATAGTTTCAATGTAATTAATTCCGAGCTCGTAGCTGTTCTAAGGAGTATGGGAGATACGGTACGGTGGCCAAAAGAGATGCGGTCGAATCCAAACAGACGTAACCGAGACCATTGGTGCGAATTTCACAATAACCATGGGCATAAAACTTCAGAATGCAAATTTTACAAAGTGAAGTAGATCATTTGTTGAAGAAGGCTACCTCACGGAGCTGTTCAGTGAAAAGGGAAAGTAAGCCTACATGAAAAATAGGCAGGAGCCACCAAAACCACCTTCACCTAAGAGGATAGTAAATGTCATCAGTGGAGGAGAAGACATTTACGGAGTAACATATACGGCTTTGAATAAAATTTCCAAAATGACGATCACACACGGCAAGCGAGTACGGCAAACCTTAGAACATGAGAGTATAATCTTCGACGATGCAGATATGGAAGGAGTGACTACACCGCATAACGATGCCCTGGTAATATCTTTAATTATATATGACACTGATGTAAAAAGAGTTTTGGTTGATCCAAGTAGCTCTGTAAATATTATTATATTGAGAGTACTGCGAGAAATGCAAGCTGATGACAAGATGATACCAAAAGCGCATGCTTTGTCAGGCTTCGACATTCAAGCGTGGTAACAAAATGTGAGGTATCTCTGACAACTTATGCTGCAGGTGTTGTTAAAGAAACAAAATTTCAGGTAGTGGATTTGGAAATAACATACAATGTAATCATGGGGAGACCTTGGATCCATGATATGGATTCTGTTATATCAATCTTACATCAAGTCATTAAATTTCCATCACCTTGGGGAATATGTCAAATTCGAAGGGATCAACAAATAGCCAAGTATATCACCGCAATAACAGATACGAGCACCGCAAGTAAAGAGAAATAGCAATTATCGGAAACAGTTGAAGGTATCAGCAACAAAACTTCAACTGAAACAGCATATTTAGATTCGAGGCCCAATGTAATTCAAGAACCTGAAGAAAATGAGAATATTAAAACGACAATAGAAGAACTCGAAGTTGTGGTGTTATTTGAACAATGGCCAGAGAAAAATGTTTACGTAGGAGCCAATCCAAATATTGGCATGCGAGGTAAGTTACTTGAATTTTTAAAAGCTAACGTAGATTGTTTTGCCTGGTCCCATGCTGATATGACAGGTATTCCACCGGATGTGATGACTCATAAGCTTAACAAGGACCCATCTTTAACCCCAATTAAGCAAAAGAAAATAAAGCAAGGAGCTTTCAAAAATCAAGTAATTCAAGATGAGGTCCAAAAGTTGTTGAAAATCGGGTCCACTCGTGAGGTAAAATATCCTGATTGGTTAGCTAACACGATGGTCGTACCTAAAAAGAATGGTAAGTGGCGAGTTATTGTAGATTACAGACCGTGGGACTTACTGTTACAAAGTAATGTAAAAAATGCTGGAGCAACTTATCAAAGGGTAATCACCAAAATGTTTCAAGAACATTTGGGAAAAATAATGGAAGTATATATAGACGACATGCTCGTCAAAACCCAACATTCCCATGACCATATTTCTCATTTAGATGTTACCTTTGAAATTTTGCGAAAATTTAATATGAAACTCAATCCTAAAAAATGTGCATTTGGAGTTGCATCTGGTAAATTTTTAGGTTTTCTTGTCTCTAACCGAGGAATTGAAGTGAATCCTTCCCAGATTAAAGAAATTGAAGAAATACCTGATGTCCTTACTAGTAAAAAGGAAGTTAAGAGGTTAACAGGAAGGATAGCGGCCTTAGGGAGGTTTATCTCAAAATCATCAGAAAAATGCTCCAAATTTTTATCTGCGCTCAAAAAGCAAGACCATTTTGAGTGGAATGAAGATTTTCAAAGCGCACTGAGGGACTTGAAAGTTTATTTATCAAATCCTTCTTTACTGGCTAAACCTAAAGAAGGTGAAAAGTTACTCATCTATCTAGAAGTATCAGAAGTAGCGGTAAGTGACGTTTTAGTACGAGAAGACCAAGGTAAGCAATCTCCGATTTATTATGTAACTAAGACTTTATTAGATGCAGAGACAAGGTATCCACAACTGGAAAAATTAGCATTAACTCTCATCATGGCATCTAGAAAACTACGACCTTATTTTCAATGAGATCCTATTGTTGTTGTTACTACTTTTCCTTTAAGAAATATATTGCATAAACATGAACTGTCAGGAAGACTAGCAAAATGGGCTATAGACTAAGTGAGTACGAAATAATTTACCAAACTCAAACTTCTATTAAATCTCAAGTACTCACCTATTTCGTAGTTGATTTTAGTCAAAGCATACATCTAGAAGCAGAAAAAGAATTATAAGTTTTTAATGGAGCTAATCTGGGGACTTGGCTACTGTTTACTGATGGTTCATCTAATGGAAAGGGGGAAGGTTTAGGAATAGTTCTTATACCACATACGGGTGAAATAATTAGACAGGCTATAAAATATCACCCTGTAACTAATAATGAAGTAGAGTACGAAGAGGTGATTGCAGGTTTGGAGCTAGCATTTGAACTTGGTATCATGCAAATTGTAATCAAAAGTGATTCACAACTAGTAGTCAATGAAATACTGGGGACTTACGTAGCTAGAGAAACTCGAATGCAAGAATACCTCGGAAAGGTGCGGGAGTTAATAAGACAGTTCCAAACTTGGAGAGTGATGCAAATCCCAAGAGAAGAGAATTTGGAAGCAGACGACTTAGCCAACCGCGCATCTGTAGCAGATATAGCAAAAGCTGCGAATGCCTCAATTATAATTTGTTCCATTCTGTTCTTGAGCCTAATAAAATGAGGTAAATTTTAATCACTTAACTAGGGATTGGAAAAATGAAATCGTGTCTTTTTTGCTGCACAGAATTGTACCTGAAGACAAGGTGAAGGCTTATGCATTAAGGAAGAAAGCCGCTCGTTGCTGCTTGTATCAAGGAAACCTTTACCGTAATATGTTTGGTGGACCATTATCCAGGTGTCTCGGACCTTCTCAAACAGAATTTGTGATGAGAGAAGTACATGAGAGGCATTGGGGAAATCACGCAAGAGGCAGATCACTGGTTAAAACATTGATTTGAGCGGGATATTACTGGCCTAAAATGGAAGAAGAAGCAATTGATTTCGTATCTAAATGTGATAAATGTCAAAGGTATGCAAATAACATGCATAGACCAACAGAGTTATTACATCCTGTCATAGCTCCGTGGCCCTTCATGAAATGGGTAATGGACATCATAGGACCATTACCTCAGGCAAAAGATTAGGTAAAGTTTCTACTCGTACTTATCGATTATTTCACTAAATAGGTAGAAGCAGGAGCGTTTAAGCAGGTACGAGAGAAAGAAGTTAAGGATTTCATTTGTAGAAACATAATTTGCCGCTTTGGTGTTCCAAAGGAGATAGTGTGTGATAATGGACCACAATATATAGGAGCTCAAATCATAGAATTCTTTCAAAGTTGGAAAATCAAAGAATTACATTGACACTTTATCATCCAGTAGGTAATGGGCAAGCAGAGTTTATAAACAAAGTAATTATCAACAACCTAAAGAAAAGGTTACAAGAATCAAAAGGCAATTGGCCTGAAGTATTACCAGCGGTATTATGGGCATATCGAACGACGGCAAAAACAAGTACATGAGAGACAACATTTTCAATGGTCTATAGTGCAGAAGCTTTGATACCAGTTGAGATAGGTGAACCTAGTACACGACATGTTCAAGAAGAAGAGACTCGAACAATGAAGAGTTACGAGTAAATCTTGACTTACTTGAAGGGAGAAGAGAAGCTGAGTTGATAAGGATGGCAGCTCAAAAGAAATTAATTGAACGATATTACATTAGGAAACACGCCTCATGTTTTTTAAAGTTAGGGACTTCGTGTTAAAAAAGGTTTTCCAATCTACAAAGTCAGTTAATTCTAGAAACCTAAGTCGAACATGGGAAGGACCTTATCGAATTCGTGAAATTGCGGGCAAAGGAGCATAAGAGCTAGAGACAATGGAGGGCAAGGTTCTACCTTTACATTGGAATTCCGTTCATTTAAAGAGGTATTACTTCTAAAGAAAGTACCACGGTCAGGTATCGTCAAGTTAGAATTTTTTCTTTGAATTGTTAAAATTATACTAACAATTTAACATGCTAGGCAAAAACCCTAACTCGTGCCAAATGATCAGTCACGACCTGCATGGCAAATTGGAATACTCTTAAATTCCTAGCCCAGGGTTACAATAATCTGATGGAAATACAAACGAGTTAGGCGGTCTTCATCTATAATCGCACCTCCGAGTCCCGTATGTTTTTCTATTTCAGGAAAAGGACTAAAGATTGGGAGCAAATATACAAGTGTTTGAGGCTTCATACTTGACCGCTCAAACACTTGGGGGACTGTACTATATACACACGAGTAGGTGCAGAAATAGATACGAGAGAGCAAAATTCAAGATTTTCAAATCAAATTGAGTTACGATAATTCAAATATCAATCTAAAAGCATTCATCGTAGTGTTATTTCTTTCTTAGAATAGTGAAGTCATTGCTTAAACCCTTCCTTAGTATGTAAAGGCAGGGACATGACTATGTATCGGAACAAGTTATGAAAAAAAACCTTGTATATTTTGTTAATCTGTTAAAAGAAAATAGTTGCGAGAAAGTTATAGATGTACTTCAATACATGTAATATTCAAGAAACTTATCAAAGTTTATGAATAAAAACTTTACAAAGTTGTTTTATATGAAACATATATGTTCATATTTCTTTCATCGTATGTTAACACCATTGTCAAGTTGAGACGTCTTCTTCATTAAGTGTCAATAAATGAAAGGGCCATCGTTTATTTTTCCTCATGTTGGTAACACATGAGAAGAAATATGAAAGCATTTTCTGAAAAGGATATAAAATGCTAACTTATTCTCTAAGTCCTAAAAAGAAAAATAGGCAAAAGTAAGGTAATATCATTCTGCAAAAATTAAATCAGTAAATAGATAAGGATAAGATGAAGAAGTATTATAAAAATTTCTTAACATAAAAAGCTAAGGGGAAAAACTTAGCTATTACAATACATTTGTTTTTCTAAAATAGATGCCGCATTATTGAAACTAGGGACTTCATCACATCATCAAAATCAAACAAAAGAGGTAAGGTTAAACATCTTCACTGATCACAGATGTGATTGGAGCGGTGTGAGTTGTAACCTCATTAGGCTCTGTTGAAACTTCTAAAGAAGCAGCAACAGGGGTAGTCTCAGCTGAAATTGAAGTACTAACATTTTCATGAGAAGCAGTAGACACGGGGATTTCCGTTCCTAAAGGCTGTGTTGTAGGTAAATTACCCTCGCTCACTGGAACTGTTACCTCAATAACTTTAGCTATTGATTCTAAGTTCAAAGGCTCATCAACCCCGAAAGTTTCCACTGTTGGAGAAGAGATGTATATCACCTGATCAGGAGAAGGAGTTTCATTAGGTTGCTCATTTTTCTCAACATGTCTAAAACTTTGGCTAACTCAGATTGCAAGTCAAACTTTTCCTGAGAAGCCTCCATTAGAGCATCACGAAGAGATTTCAAGAAGGCCTAGTTAACCTCATAATTGAAATTCTCAGCTAAGGAATTGTAATCCTTCTCCAGGTTTTCATAATCTCTTCCCCATTTAGCTAAAGTGTTCTTCATTGTTTCATGCTCAGCTAAGTGGAAATCAAAGGAAGATTGAAGGTTAGCACAAGAACTCTCCACCATAAGAACTTTATCGGAGGAAATACTCAAATCATTCTGAGCACAAGACAGGTTCTCTGCTAATTCCCTTAAATATTCTTCCTTTTCTCCAAAAGAGCCTTGAACTCATTAACCTCATCATTCACCTTAGATAAAGATCCTTCCAAAATCTCTTTATCCTTTTTAAGTTGACCCCATGAAGCGTTAGCAACTCCTAACTCTGAAGTTAAGCTACAATTCTGTTGCTCCAAATGAACTTTGTTTTCCCGTAACTCTTCTATAAGTGCTTGAGCACTCTCATATTGTCCTTCCAATTTGCTGCTTCAAGTAATGCATCCTCAGCTATTTTCCTAGCTTCGGAGATAGCCTTTGTAGAATCACGATCCTTTTTCACAAATAAAGAAATTTGCCCCATTAGCTCAGTCCCAATGAGATTTTCCTACAATTATGAAACATGAAAGTCAGGACTCAAAACAAACATGGGGGGTAAAAATATTTTTCAAGGTCAAAAAAATTACCTTTAAAGTTAAATGAACTATGTCATTCATCAAGGAGTAGCAGCTGTGGCTTTGCATTTTGTTTTTCTCAATATCCCCAATAAGAGGATCGAGCCACGTATCTGCACCTCCAGATTTTATCAAAAGGCTTTGAGTAGCAAGAACTTCAAGAGTAACACTTCTCATAGCCAAACTTCTACTTCTAGAGCTAACCTCTACTGGAAGAGCAGAAGAAGATGGAACAGCAGAAGGGGGCGTAGTAGAAAAAGTAAACACTATAGGGGTCGTTGAAGTTGAAACAGGAAGGGAAGGAGAAGCTATAGAATCTTATTTAGGAACGAGAATGGAAGTATTCACAACTGGTGAAGGTAAGGAAGAGATGATTGGTGATGAAATACTTACGATTGGAGAATAAATGGAAGGAGAAGGAATGAATGAAGAAAGGGGAGCTTCATAAAAAACAGGTCCGAGCTAGCCACTCCAAAAACCACTATCCAAGGGAGGTTGAGTTGGTACGCTCGTGGCTTTTGGCACGGTATCCTTATCGGATTGGATTAAAACAGGCTCGGTAGTGGAAGTAATTGTACAAAAAGTAATTGCAGCGGAAGTACGAGCAGGTGAATCTTCAATTTCATCATCCAAAAAGACATGTCTCCTAGATCTTGCCCTAGATACCAAAGAGGTATTATCTTCTTCTTCATTTTCAGCTTCCATTACTAAAGCTTTTCTTTAGCTAAAAGAGCTTTAGCCTTATCCAAACCAAGGGCAGAGTTGGCAGTTGTATGCATAGCTATAACAACCTCTACTGTCATCCCTTTTATTCCAAATCCTGATAAAAAGAAGGGTTTGAGTTCATCATCAAAATTTAGTATACGTATATAGAAAGTGTACATGAAAAGAAATATGTACCGTGTGTTTTTACTGTCCACTCGTGCAAGGAAGAGATAGATTTCCAAGTCCTATCTTCCTTAGGGGCAAGTTTCAAAATTGAGTCTACCCAACCACGAAAATTGGGAACGGGTTCCACATATCTCATGGTTTCTACAAAAAACCAAAAAGGGAATAAATTTAAAGAGAAGATCAAAATCTCATAAAATAGGCACGAGAAAAGTAAAAAAAAAACTTACATGCAAAATTCCACATCTCGGGGAAGGGAATGTTCGATTCTCCAATAAGTCTACTATGCGAACACCAATATAACGCAGATACCACCCACGATCTTTATCGTCATAGGCATTTACTAGTACTCTTTTTCTCTTTGCAGTTAGAGTAAAAACCCCATGGCGTAGCACTAGGGTGGCATAAGTGGATGAGATGGGGGAAGGTGAAGGTAACTTTTGCTTTATCTGAAACAAGCTACAACCTCCAAACTAAAGGTCCAATCTGGGCTAAGCAAATGTTGAAAAATCTACAGAAATCTATGATAACTGGGTCTACAGCAGGCTTAAGCCCCAATGAGAAGGGGTAGGTATAAACATAGGAATACCCATTTCTTTATGATGAAATTCTTTGGCTAATAGAAGCAATTGATAAATGAACGACGCCCTTTTTCTAATTACAATCTTTCCTAACGGAGGGGATATTAAGTTCATTTATAAGAGAGGGATAAGCATCAGTCTTTTCCAATTTTGTAATTTGTTTTTGAAGGGACGCTCTGTCACTTGCAAAAGACAAATCATTTGGAATAATTTCTTCAACCGTGGGCTCTAGAGAAGGCTCCGAAATTTCTTTACCTTTTGAAGATGGAGTTTTAGAAGAAGAACCTTTGTTTCCAGACCTAGTTGAGCCTCCACGTGTAGATCCCGTACTTCGGAGTCTTCCTCCTCTGCCTTTTGAATGTCTTAGAGGAGCAGGTGCATTAGGGAATTGATCAAGAAGCAAAAACTTTCTGGGATTAGGGTCTGGAGATGCCATTGCAGGATAGTTTTGAAGAAAGTAGAAGAAAGAAAGGAAATTCAAATGCTAGATGGAAGTAGATGAAGAAGAAGGCAAAGAAAGTGTGAATTAAAAGTTTATATGGGAACAACCATGAATATTAAGGGAGAAAGACTATATTAAAGATAACCATAACTTCGTAAACAGAGGAAGTTGAACAGGCCTAGAAAAATGGGAACAAAACTACATATCCAACCAGAAGATGACACGTGTACGGAGTAATAAATGAGAAAGACAGAAGAGACGTCGATACTGATACAAGCATTACTTGTGACAAAAATTATTTTTCAGGATCCACTTTCCAATTATTTAATTGATAAATAAATGAGAACTGAGGGGACTATCTGTATTGGGAAAAAATTGAGTTTTTATTAAAGGTGACGTGGCATGATACGTGGATTGGTCAAAAAGCCAACAAGCAATAAATGATTAAAAGGAACGAAAGACAACAGGCACGGTAGAAGAAAAGAAAATAGACACGAGAAGGAATCTTAGATACGATTCTCGTGTCCATCCAAGGCATTCAATATTAACGGATAAAAAGGGCATTAAAGACACGAATCTGATGACAAAAAGTAGTCTACATTCATTATTAAATACCTAATACGTTAGTTATTCAGTATTTAATAGCAACGATTATGTAACGTCTCAATAAATGCTCTTTATTATTTAGAATAATCCGTTACTCCTTGTAAACTATAAAATGAGGAAGTTTTATCATGGGTAGACATAGAACACTCTTGAGATCCTAGTGAAATACAACTTTCTTATTGCTTTATTATTATTCTTTGAAAGCCAATTATATTTCGGTCTCTTTGATTATCAGTAACCTGGTTTCTTCTCTAAAATTCAAGCTTTGACCAAATTATATTTTTTGGTTAAACAGCAGGTCCATGTCATTTGGGTTGTTGGGTTATTTTGATCAAAATAGTTAGATAGGATTTTAAACAAAAGCCAACAATAGAAAATAGTAGTCACTTTAAGTTGTCCTTTTAAATAAAATGTTGAGACGAGCCTCGCCAAACAAAACAAAATTGCGGGGCCCTCGAGAAACAATTATAAGAATTGATTAGAATTGGGAGGGCCGTTTAGTGAATTTCATGGCCTTCCCCAAATAATATTGCGTTAGAATCTTTAGACGCGTTTTAATTAAAGTACCTTCTTAAATTCGGTTGTGCATTGATGCAACCCAAATCCAAATCTCGACGAAGTCGAAATGTGTTGATAACTACGGGTGCCTTGATGGCGAAGTGGTTAGAAACGCATTTTCATGACATCGTAATTTTTATTATACAAATAATGATAAAATATTAGCTAAAAAAAATGGAGACGAGCCTAACCGAACAAAAATAAATGTGGGGACCTCAATAAATCGGTTATTAAAAATTATTAGAATTTGGAAGGGCCATTTAGCGAATTTCAACGGCCTTTCCTAAAACAATATTACGGTAGAACCTTTAAGCGCGATTTAATTAAATTACTTTCTTAAACTCGGGTACGCATTGATTCGACCCAAATCCAAATATCGACGAAGCCGAAATGTGTTGACGACCACGGGTGCCTTGATGGCGACGTGATCAGAGACGTACACGACGTCGCAAGTCTTTTAAAATAAATAATGGTAAAAGTGGTCTACAAAAAAAAGACACCTAAGCTAGCATTTATTAGAATCGATAAAATAAAATACAACAGTTAAGCGACCGTGCTAGAGCCACGGAACCCGGGAATGCCTAACACCTTCTCCCGGGTAAACAAAATTTGCTATCCGAATTTCAAGTTCACAGATTGTAATAGAGTCGTATTTTTTCTCGGTTCAGGGTTAAACCGGTGACTTGGGACACCATTAATATCCCAAGTGGCGACTCTGAATAATTAATAAATAAATCCCGTTCCGATTGTCCTTTAATTGGAAAAACTCTTTTACGCTCTTATGAGGGAGTGTATAGGGAAAAGGAGGTGTAATAGCTCTGGCGACTATGCTGGGGACAAGAACCCAGAACGTTTTGTTCAGGGTTCAGAATTCGAGTTAGATAAATTGTTGTATTTGGTTATATCTGATTCTCCTACATGTTTTGTGCTGAATATGTTAAATGTTATCACTTTGATATTATTTGAATTGTACATAAACTGTGCCGACACCTTTCTCTCTCTACCTCCGGGGATGTGCTTACTGGTTGAGACTCCCTATTCTGTTAGTGTCATATCCTGAATTAAGAAGGAGGCTAGGATAAGTTACGAAGATGGATGGCCTTTCAGTTCCCGGTAAGTTGCCCCCTCCTCGACTCTAGTTATCCGCTCGGGTAAACTGTCTAGAACACCGACCCAGGTTTTGAACATAGAATAACTTGACTTCATGTTGGATACCTAGTAGGAACGCTTATTTGCATCACGTTGCATTTGTCTTAGGGGACTCAACACAGGGGTTGGGTCCGTCTAGGACTAGCAAACTGAAATGTAAAGACCATCCTGATGCATCCTATTTGTTTTTTCGTGCACTTATTTGTTTCAGACCCACATGTTGACCGGTTTTTGAAATCTTGAAATGTCGGAATTTGAGAAAAAACAAAAAAAAAAGAAAATGACAGAAATAGCAGTTAGGGAGTTAATATTTGGATAAAATCCGATACCAAGTACTGTCGAAACTCTGCCGAAATTTCAAAAAAAAAAAGAATTTTTTTATATAGTTTGTTTTATTAAAAGCAAAAGAAAAATAGAAAAAAAGAGAGTCTTTTACTTTGGGAAAAAATGTTTGAAAAAATAAAAAAATGGTCATTTTAATTTGATTTCAAAAATAGAAATGGAGAAAACCTTAGAAAAAGTTATGTTTTAAAAATTTTTAGTTAGTTTATTTGTCCGAACTACGCATGGTTTGATTCTCACAGGGGGTGGGGTACGTATGCAACCCTCATCGGGTCCGACCTCTCCTTTACAAAAATAGTCCAAAAAAATGTCGAAATTTTAATTTTTGTCAAAACTAAACCAGGTAATGCTGTTTTTGTCAAAAATAGCCAAATGTTCCCAAACGGGGTGCCGGAAGGCTGACTTTGCATAAACAACCACCTTTGTTCATATTGTGATTTTGACCCTCACAGCCTTAAAATCTTCGCCCCCGAGGCGCTGGAAGGTCGTGTTTGCAATACCGGGTCATTTATTTTAATTTGAAAAACAAGAAAAAGAGTTAGTGATCAAGTGAATATTGTTCGAATTTTGGGGTCAAAATTGACATATATGGGACGGAATCTATCATTTTGTTTTTAGGTTTGTATTTCATTTGATTAAAGTATATGGGTTGTTTGATTTTCGAGTCCGTATTTCATCGTTAAGTTGGTTAGTTTCGTTGTTATTATGAAAATGGAAAATTCAAAAAATGCTTTATTGTCGTTTACCTTTTATTTGCAAGAACTACGCATGGTCTAATTCATGTGGGGTCATGATACGTAGGAAATCTCCATAAGATTCGACCACAACACAAAAAAGAAAGAAAAGAAAGAATAAAAGAAAAAGAAAATTAAAAATGAAAAGAAGCATTGAATAAAAAATGGAAAAAGATGTTGTTAATAATGAGGACCGACTCAATCCATTATAATATGTTTTCTTTAGAATTGTGAAGAATGTTGAGGTGGTTGGTTTGTGGTAACTCTTCCATACAACACAAGGTCGAAAAACAAGACAGACATGGTCGACAAAGGGTTGAACACATGTATTACTGATCCGTCTAGGGGCATTGTTGAATCAGAATCAGAGCTGAAAGAAGAGGTTTTGAGGTTGAAAAGACAGATAGTCGGAATGCACAAAACTTGGGCTAGTGGGTGCCCTCCGCCAGCAGTCCCCGATGCCCAACATTACGTTCCAGAACCAATTTTCAAGGTTTCGAGTCCATACCATCACGCTCTTCATTTTGGGTCTCCCGGTGAGACTTCGAAGCTTGCTAAAATTGTGGAGTGGAATGAGATATCCAGAAAGAGTGAAGGGTTTAAGATGCCGAAGTTTAATTTGTATGAGGGGTGGGGAGTGTTAGATAATACGCTTAACGCTAGAGGGGTGGTGAATAGCGTTATAATAAAAAATAGCGTATACTTGCGGAATTTAAAAATTGCAGGAATTAAATAAGTGCGATAAGTAAATAAATAGGAACGAACACACCGATGTATCCTATTTCACCATACCCCGTGGCTAGTCCAGTCCCCGAGAGACTCTCTCGAGATTTCCACTAACTTCGTCAAGCTTACGGGTGCTTAACAAACCGTTACAGTTGCTCAAGGATACCGCACCTTAAGACTTCACTTGCTTGAGGATACCTCACCCCAAGACTTCAACCACTAAGACTTTGGGTACTTAGCAAACCCGACAAATGAGAAGATATGATCTTCTCAAACTACTCTCTTTTTACAACAAATACTCTCTCAATAGAGTGGATAAAGAGAAACAAAATAAGCTCTATGAACAACACAAAGTTGTCTATCAAATGGCTCAACAAAAGCTCTAAAATGATGCTTGAAAATGATCAATATGTGTATCAGTATATGCAGGAGTTGTGTGTTTAAAATCAGCTCAAAAGACCTCTTTTTATAGGTGAAAAAGTAGTGCTGACCGTTGCTTAATTGATAAATAAAATCCCTAATTCTGTGCTCAGACATTCGATTGTTTGGAGTAGGCAATCGATTGTTTGACCAGCGTTCCAAAAATAGATTCCTGATTTTAGGCTAAACAATCGATTGTTAACCCTGAATAATCGATTGTTCTTCAACGTTCAAAAATCAATTTAGGATTCTGTGGGAACGGTCATAAAATAATCGATTGTATGTAGAGACAATCGATTGTTTATAATCGATTGTGGGACAAAGACAATCGATTGTTTTGATATTAAAAACTTCGGTTGCACACTGTCTCAAAATAATCGATTGTTAAAAGTAGACAATCGATTGTTTGCTATTTTGAAAAACTTCAGATCACACTGTCTTAATACAATCGATTGTTAAAACTGTATAATCGATTGTTTGCTATTTTGAAAAACACAATCGATTGTAAGGAGCATATAATCGATTGTTTGGGTCCAGATTTAAAAGACATGTTTAAAAACCATTTTGACTAAAATACAAATCATTTTGGTTTAACACAAAGATGCATGTTTATGATAAATATATTTTAATAAAATATTTTATGCATGTTTATGATGACCTAATGTTGAGCCAAAGGATAAGATAACTTAAACGTTGTCCTTACATTGGTTCTACCAAACGACCTACGTCTTGGGTCTTCGATCTTGAACTCTTTGGCTCGTTCATGCAATTCCGTCATCAGTGTGCTTCTCGCCATTTGATTGATTGTCATATTATATCGTTGTTTGACACTTGACTTCATTGTTTGTCATTCATCAAAACCTATACCTGAAAATCATGCTCATACAAACAAAGCGCACATATCATAGATATACATGATTTCAACCAATTTCCCCCTTTTTGATAATGGCAAACAACCGAAGATATGCATATTGAATTCCCCCTAAATTCATGCTATATCTCAACATACAATTTATGCAAACAATTCATAGAAACAATTCATAGAAATCAATATAATTTCCCCTCAATTAAGGCATGCATATCGCCCATATTCTTCCCCCTTTTGATATTAGCAAAAAGACTATACCAAAAAAAAAATTTAAACCATTGACGATACCAAACGTTATAAACAAGATCATATGAAATGTTAGTAAATGGCATACTAATGATAACGGTCATTTTTCTCAACAATGCCAATTGTTATTTTAAACTAAAAATGTTCATCAAAACATGAATCAATCATTTATTAAACCCAAATTTATACTAATTGTTATTTAAAAAGAACTTATTAAGGCATGCATTGATAAAAAATATTGATTATTAGCACATATCAACTATTTGCATTTTTATTCAAAATATGATAACTAACCGATGTTCCCCCTTAATGCATTAAGGTTTCGTGCTTGGTGCATCCACTACAATATTGTAGTCTTCAAGCACACCTGCAAAAAGAAACCTAAAAATAGGTTTTTGGTACCCAACTTCTTTTGGGTCCTTGGGGGTTAGAATAATAACAATTATAATCAACACATAAATCTCTATGTTTAGCAAAACAAACGGGTGCAATGTGTCCTACCCGATTACAATAGTGGCATATAACATTAGGATTGTGCATATGTCTAGGTTGAGCCAAATGCGTTCTAGGTGATCTAAAGTTGTTCCCCCTATAAGCGTTGAATTTCCTAGAGTCATGTCTAGGTGGTCTAAAATTATTCATTCTAAGACTCATTTATAAAAGTCCTAGAGTTGTTTCTAGGTTGTCTATAATAATTAATCTTAGACTCATTTGTGAGGTTCCTAGAATTCTTTCTAGGTGGTCCGACCTCATTACTATCATCCTTTTTGATAACTTCAATTTTAGGACTACCAACACTACGTTTTTCTAGTGCGTTCCTAATTTCTATGTTCTCTAATTTTAAAGAACTACAAGAAGAACAACTGGAACATTTATCAGTTGAAGAGACTTCATTCAATTCCTTGATTTTAATTTTGAAATCAACAATGTCATTTTTCAAAAATTTATTTTCTTTTTCCAAAACTTCATTCTTATTTTTCAGAAAACCATTGTCATTTTTAAAACACTTATTTTCTTCTTTCAGCTTCTCATTTTCACAAGTCAATTTTTCAAACTCTTTTTCTTGCAAAGAAAGTGTTTTCTGAAAATCTGTTTCTTGCAAAAAAAGTGTTTTCTGCAAATCTTTAATAGTTTTGGAAACATTAACAAACTCACTGTATAGTTCATTATAAGCATTTTGCATTTCTTCAAATGAGTGAGAGTTGGAGGTACTTACCTCTTCTTCTTTGTTGGCCATGAGGCATCGAGCAGTCGATTCATCACATGAGCTGTCCGCTTTTTGAGACGTGCTTTCATACGTTACCTCAAGCTTATCCCACATCTCTTTGGCAGTTTTGCAGTGGGAAATTTTCCGATAGTCTTCCTGATTCAAAGCTCTATACAACATATTGATTGCCTTGGTGTTGTATTCACTTACCATGGCTTTCCCAACTTTTGTCGTCATTTGTTCACCATGCATGTTGGTTTGCCATATACGAAAGTTGTTTAATTTGACGAAGATTATCATTCGCTCCTTCCAATATGAGTAATTCGTTCCATCGAAAAATGGAGGGGCAAGTGGTGGATTGTCCTTCATTCATCGTTCCTGCGTTCAATATTCTCAACAGAAAAAAAAATATATTTCTCTCAACCGGTTAAGGCTTTCAGAGAGTTAGGCTCTGATACCAATTGTTAGATAATACGCTTAACGCTAGAGGGGGGGGGGGGGTTGAATAGCGTTATAATGAAAAATAGCATAAACTTGCGGAATTTAAAAATTGCAGGAATTAAATAAGTGCGATAAGTAAATAAATAGGAACGAACGCACCGATGTATCTTGGTTCACCACAACCTGTGGCTAGTCCAGTCTCCGAGAGACTCTCTCGAGATTTCCACTAACTTCGTCAAGCTTACGGGTGCTTAACAAACCGTTACAGTTGCTCAAGGATACCACACCTTAAGACTTCACTTGCTTGAGGATACCTCACCCCAAGACTTCAACCACTAAGACTTTGGGTACTTAGCAAACCCGACAAATGAGAAGATATGTTCTTCTCAAACAACACTCTTTTTACAACAAATACTCTCTCAATGGAATGGATAAAGAGAAAAAAATAAGCTCTATGAACAACACAAAGTTGTCTATCAAATGGCTCAACAAAAGCTCTAAAATGATGCTTGAAAATGATCAATATGTGTATCAATATATGCAGGAGTTGTGTGTTTAAAATTAGCTCAAAAGACCTCTTTTTATAGGTGAAAAAGTAGTGCTGACCGTTGCTTAATTGATAAATGAAATCCCTGATTCTGTGCTCAGACAATCGATTGTTTTGAGTAGGCAATCGATTGTTTGACCAACGTTCAAAAAACAGATTCCTGATTTTAGGCTAAGCAATCGATTGTTAACCCTGAATAATCGATTGTTCTTCAACGTTCAAAAATCAATATAGGATTCTGTGGGAACAGTCATAAAATAATTGATTGTATGTAGAGACAATCGATTGTTTATAATCGATTGTGGGACAAAGACAATCGATTATTTTGATATTAAAAACTTCGGTTGCACATTGTCTCAAAATAATCGATTGTTAAAAGTAGACAATCGATTGTTTGCTATTTTGAAAAACTTCAGATCACACTGTCTTAATACAATCGATTGTTAAAACTGTATAATCGATTGTTTGCTATTTCGAAAAACACAATCGATTGTAAGGAGCATATAATCGAATTTTTGGGTCCAGATTTAAAAGACATGTTTTAAAACCATTTTGACTAAAATACAAATCATTTTGGTTTAACACAAAGATGCATGTTTATGATAAATATATTTTAATAAAATATTTTATGCATGTTTATGATGACCTAATGTTGAGACAAAGGATAAGATAACTTAAACGTTGTCCTTACATTGGTTCTACCAAACGACCTACGTCTTGGGTCTTCGATCTTGAACTCTTTGGCTCGTTCATGCAATTTCGTCATCAGTGTGCTTCTCGCCATTTGATTGATTGTCATATTATATCGTTGTTTGACACTTGACTTCATTGTTTGTCATTCATCAAAACCTATACCTGAAAATCATGCTCATACAACCAAAGCGCACATATCATAGATATACATGATTTCCAACAATTTCCCCCTTTTTGATAATGACAAACAACGGAAGATATGCATATTGAATTCCCCCTAAATTCATGCTATATCTCAACATACAATTTATGCAAACAATTCATAGAAACAATTCATAGAAATCAATATAATTTCCCCTCAATTAAGGCATGCATATCGCCCATATTCTTCCCCCTTTTGGCATTAGCAAAAAGATTATACCAAAAAAAAATTTAAACCATTGACGATACCAAACGTTATAAACAAGATCATATCAAATGTTAGTAAATGGCATACTAATGATAACGGTCATTTTTCTCAACAATGCCAATTGTTATTTTAAACTAAGAATGTTCATCAAAACATGAATCAATCATTTATTAAACCCAAATTTATACTAATTGTTATTTAAAAAGAACTTATTAAGGCATGCATTGATAAAAAAATCGTGATTATTAGCACATATCAACTATTTGCATTTTTATTCAAAATATAATAACTAACCGATGTTCCCCCTCAATGCATTAAGGTTTCGTGCTTGGTGCATCCACTACAATATTGTAGTCTTCAAGCACACCTGCAAAAAGAAACCTAAAAATAGGTTTTTGGTACCCAACTTCTTTTGGGTCCTTGGGGGTTAGAATAATAACAATTATAATCAACACATAAATCTCTATGTTTAGCAAAACAAACGGGTGCAATGTGTCCTACCCGATTACAATAGTGGCATATAACATTAGGATTGTGCATATGTCTAGGTTGAGCCAAATGCGTTCTAGGTGATCTAAAGTTGTTCCCCCTATAAGCGTTGAATTTCCTAGAGTCATGTCTAGGTGGTCTAAAATTATTCATTCTAAGACTCATTTATAAAAGTCCTAGCGTTGTTTCTAGGTTGTCTATAATAATTAATCTTAGACTCATTTGTGAGGTTCCTAGAATTCTTTCTAGGTGGTCCAACCTCATTACTATCATCCTTTTTGATAACTTCAATTTTAGGACTACCAACACTACGTTTTTCTAGTGCGTTCCTAATTTCTATGTTCTCTAATTTTAAAGAACTACAAGAAGAACAACTGGAACATTTATCAATTGAAGAGACTTCATTCAATTCCTTGATTTTAATTTTGAAATCAACAATGTCATTTTTCAAAAATTTATTTTCTTTTTCCAAAACTTCAATCTTATTTTTCAGAAAACCATTGTCATTTTTAAAACACTTATTTTCTTCTTTCAGCTTCTCATTTTCACAAGTCAATTTTTCAAACTCTTTTTCTTGCAAAGAAAGTGTTTTCTGAAAATCTGTTTCTTGCAAAAAAAGTATTTTCTGCAAATCTTTAATAGTTTTGGAAACATTAACAAACTCACTGTATAATTCATTATAAGCATTTTGCATTTCTTCAAATGAGTGAGAGTTGGAGGTACTTACCTCTTCTTCTTTGTTGGCCATGAGGCATCGAGCAGTCGATTCATCACATGAGCTGTCCGCTTTTTGAGACGTGGTTTCATACGTTACCTCAAGCTTATCCCACATCTCTTTGGCAGTTTTGCAGTGGGAAATTTTCCGATAGTCTTCCTGATTCAAAGCTCTATACAACATATTGATTGCCTTGGTGTTGTATTCACTTACCATGGCTTTCCCAACTTTTGTCGTCATTTGTTCACCATGCATGATGGTTTGCCATATACGAAAGTTGTTTGATTTGACGAAGATTATCATTTGCTCCTTCCAATATGAGTAATTCGTTCCATCGAAAAATGGAGGGCAAGTGGTGGATTGTCCTTCATTCATCGTTCCTGCGTTCAATATTCTCAACAGAAAAAAATATATATTTCTCTCAACCGGTTAAGGCTTTCAGAGAGTTAGGCTCTGATACCAATTGTTAGATAATACGCTTAACGCTAGAGGGGGGGGGGGGTGAATAGCGTTATAATGAAAAATAGCATAAACTTGCGGAATTTAAAAATTGCAGGAATTAAATAAGTGCGATAAGTAAATAAATAGGAACGAACGCACCGATGTATCTTGGTTCACCACAACCCGTGGCTAGTCCAGTCCCCGAGAGACTCTCTCGAGATTTCCACTAACTTCGTCAAGCTTACGGGTGCTTAACAAACCGTTACAGTTGCTCAAGGATACCGCACCTTAAGACTTCACTTGCTTGAGGATACCTCACCCCAAGACTTCAACCACTAAGACTTTGGGTACTTAGCAAACCCGACAAATGAGAAGATATGTTCTTCTCAAACAACACTCATTTTACAACAAATACTCTCTCAATAGAATGGATAAAGAGAAAAAAAATAAGCTCTATGAACAACACAAAGTTGTCTATCAAATGGCTCAACAAAAGCTCTAAAATGATGCTTGAAAATGATCAATATGTGTATCAATATATGCAGGAGTTGTGTGTTTAAAATCAGCTCAAAAGACCTCTTTTTATAGGTGAAAAAGTAGTGCTGACCGTTGCTTAATTGATAAATGAAATCCCTGATTCTGTGCTCAGACAATCGATTGTTTGGAGTAGGCAATCGATTGTTTGACCAACGTTCAAAAAACAGATTCCTGATTTTAGGCTAAGCAATCGATTGTTAACCCTGAATAATCGATTGTTCTTCAACGTTCAAAAATCAATATAGGATTCTGTGGGAACTGTCATAAAATAATCGATTGTATGTAGAGACAATCGATTGTTTATAATCGATTGTGGGACAAAGACAATCAATTGTTTTGATATTAAAAACTTCGGTTGCACACTGTCTCAAAATAATCGATTGTTAAAAGTAGACAATCGATTGTTTGCTATTTTGAAAAACTTCAGATCACACTGTCTTAATACAACGATTGTTAAAACTGTATAATCGATTGTTTGCTATTTCGAAAAACACAATCGATTGTAAGGAGCATATAATCGAATTTTTGGGTCCAGATTTTAAAGACATGTTTTAAAACCATTTTGACTAAAATACAAATCATTTTGGTTTAACACAAAGATGCATGTTTATGATAAATATATTTTAATAAAATATTTTATGCATGTTTATGATGACCTAATGTTGAGCCAAAGGATAAGATAACTTAAACGTTGTCCATACATTGGTTCTACCAAACGACCTACGTCTTGGGTCTTCGGTCTTGAACTCTTTGGCTCGTTCATGCAATTCCGTCATCAGTGTGCTTCTCGCCATTTGATTGATTGTCATATTATATCGTTGTTTGACACTTGACTTCATTGTTTGTCATTCATCAAAACCTATACCTGAAAATCATGCTCATACAAACAAAGCGCACATATCATAGATATACATGATTTCAACCAATTTCCCCCTTTTTGATAATGGCAAACAACCGAAGATATGCATATTGAATTCCCCCTAAATTCATGCTATATCTCAACATACAATTTATGCAAACAATTCATAGAAATCAATATAATTTCCCCTCAATAAAGGCATGCATATCGCCCATATTCTTCCCCCTTTTGGCATTAGCAAAAAGACTATACCAAAAAAAATTTAAACCATTGACGATACCAAACGTTATAAACAAGATCATATCAAATGTTAGTAAATGGCATACTAATGATAACGGTCATTTTTCTCAACAATGCCAATTGTTATTTTAAACTAAGAATGTTCATCAAAACATGAATCAATCATTTATTAAACCCAAATTTATACTAATTGTTATTTAAAAAGAACTTATTAAGGCATGCATTGATAAAAAATATTGATTATTAGCACATATCAACTATTTGCATTTTTATTCAAAATATGATAACTAACCGATGTTCCCCCTCAATGCATTAAGGTTTCGTGCTTGGTGCATCCACTACAATATTGTAGTCTTCAAGCACACCTGCAAAAAGAAACCTAAAAATAGGTTTTTGGTACCCAACTTCTTTTGGGTCCTTGGGGGTTAGAATAATAACAATTATAATCAACACACAAATCTCTATGTTTAGCAAAACAAACGGGTGCAATGTGTCCTACCCGATTACAATAGTGGCATATAACATTAGGATTGTGCATATGTCTAGGTTGAGCCAAATGCGTTCTAGGTGATCTAAAGTTGTTCCCCCTAGAAGCGTTGAATTTCCTAGAGTCATGTCTAGGTGGTCTAAAATTATTCATTCGAGTCTCATTTATAAAAGTCCTAGAGTTGTTTCTAGGTTGTCTATAATAATTAATCTTAGACTCATTTGTGAGGTTCCTAGAATTCTTTCTAGGTGGTCCGACCTCATTACTATCATTCTTTTTGATAACTTCAATTTTAGGACTACCAACACTACGTTTTTCTAGTGCGTTCCTAATTTCTATGTTCTCTAATTTTAAAGAACTACAAGAAGAATAACTGGAACATTTATCAATTGAAGAGACTTCATTCAATTCCTTGATTTTAATTTTGAAATCAACAATGTCATTTTTCAAAAATTTATTTTCTTTTTCCAAAACTTCAATCTTATTTTTCAGAAAACCATTGTCATTTTTAAAACACTTATTTTTTCTTCTTTCAGCTTCTCATTTTCACAAGTCAATTTTTCAAACTCTTTTTCTTGCAAAGAAAGTGTTTTCTGAAAATCTGTTTCTTGCAAAGAAAGTGTTTTCTGCAAATCTTTATTAGTTTTGGAAACATTAACAAACTCACTGTATAATTCATTATAAGCATTTTGCATTTCTTCAAATGAGTGAGAGTTGGAGGTACTTACCTCATCTTCTTTGTTGGCCATGAGGCATCGAGCAGTCGATTCATCACATGAGTTGTCCGCTTTTTGAGACGTGCTTTCATACGTTACCTCAAGCTTATCCCACATCTCTTTGGCAGTTTTGCAGTGGGAAATTTTCCGATAGTCTTCCTGATTCAAAGCTCTATACAACATATTGATTGCCTTGGTGTTGTATTCACTTACCATGGCTTTCCCAACTTTTGTCGTCATTTGTTCACCATGCATGATGGTTTGCCATATACGAAAGTTGTTTGATTTGACGAAGATTATCATTCGTGAGTAATTCGTTCCATCGAAAAATGGAGGGCAAGTGGTGGATTGTCCTTCATTCATCGTTCCTGCATTCAATATTCTCAACAGAAAAAAATATATATTTCTCTCAACCGGTTAAGGCTTTCAGAGAGTTAGGCTCTAATACCAATTGTTAGATAATACGCTTAACGCTAGAGGGGGGTGAATAGCGTTATAATAAAAAATAGTGTAAACTTGCGGAATTTAAAAATTGCAGGAATTAAATAAGTGCGATAAGTAAATAAATAGGAACGAACGCACCGATGTATCCTGGTTCACCACAACCCGTGGCTAGTCCAGTCCCCGAGAGACTCTCTCGAGATTTCCACTAACTTCGTCAAGCTTACGGGTGCTTAACAAACCGTTACAGTTGCTCAAGGATACCGCACCTTAAGACTTCACTTGCTTGAGGATACCTCACCCCAAGACTTCAACCACTAAGACTTTGGGTACTTAGCAAACCCGACAAATGAGAAGATATGTTCTTCTCAAACAACACTCTTTTTACAACAAATACTCTCTCAATTGAGTGGATAAACAGAAACAAAATAAGCTCTATGAACAACACAAAGTTGTCTATCAAATGGCTCAACAAAAGCTCTAAAAAGATGCTTGAAAATGATCAATATGTGTATCAATATATGCAAGAGTTGTGTGTTTAAAATCAGCTCAAAAGACCTCTTTTTATAGGTGAAAAAGTAGTGCTGACCATTGCTTAATTGATAAATAAAATCCCTGATTCTGTGCTCAGACAATCGATTGTGTGGAGTAGACAATCGATTGTTTGACCAACGTTCAAAAAACAGATTCCTGATTTTAGGCTAAACAATCGATTGTTAACCCTAAATAATCGATTGTTCTTCAACGTTCAAAAATCAATTTAGGATTCTGTGGGAACGGTCATAAAATAATCGATTGTATGTAGAGACAATCGATTGTTTATAATCGATTGTGGGACAAAGACAATCGGTTGTTTTGATATTAAAAACTTTGGTTGCACACTGTCTCAAAATAATCGATTGTTAAAAGTAGACAATCGATTGTTTGCTATTTTGAAAAACTTCAGATCACACTGTCTTAATACAATCGATTGTTAAAACTGTATAATCAATTGTTTGCTATTTTGAAAAACACAATCGATTGTAAGGAGCATATAATCGAATTTTTGGGTCCAGATTTAAAAGACATGTTTTAAAACCATTTTGACTAAAATACAAATCATTTTGGTTTAACACAAAGATGCATGTTTATGATAAATATATTTTAATAAAATATTTTATGCATGTTTATGATGACCTAATGTTGAGACAAAGGATAAGATAACTTAAACGTTGTCCTTACATTGGTTCTACCAAACGACCTACGTCTTGGGTCTTCGGTCTTGAACTCTTTGGCTCGTTCATGCAATTCCGTCATCAGTGTGCTTCTCGCCATTTGATTGATTGTCATATTATATCGTTGTTTGACACTTGACTTCATTGTTTGTCATTCATCAAAACCTATACCTGAAAATCATGCTCATACAACCAAAGCGTACATATCATAGATATACATGATTTCCAACAGGGAGATCTAGTGGACCATTTTAATGGATTATTGCAATAAAATGAGGGATGTTGGCAAGAAAGATGAGTTGTTGATGTCGCATTTCAGTGAGAGCCTTACTGGGGCAACTTTGGAATGGCATGATCGTCAAGATGTCAGGAAGTGGCACACGTTGGGCGACATGGCTCAAGATTTTGTATGACATTTTCAGTAAAATAAAGACATTATCCCAAACCATGCCTCCCGATCTCCGAGGGAATAGAAACCCAAGGAAAGTTTCAGGGAATTTGGGGTCAGATGGAACGAACAAGTTTCTCAGGATAAAAAAGATATTGTTGAGCCACGCCAACGACAGATTCCAGTGGTCATTCCTTCCAAGCGTCTTCAGCCTCAACTCCAATCCCAAACATGTCCCCGAGCCTCACGTAAGCTACCTCAACATTATCCTCCAGACAATGGCCGGCAAAGTATCCAAACACTAGGCCACTCCCTCTGCCAACAATAAGGCCCAATGGTTGTTCTTGGTAAATGCTTTCAGCCTCAGTACCGACCTCGTGAATGTCCCCAATCTCCACAAAAGCCACCTCAACACTATCTGCCAAACAACATCCGGTCATATGTCTAACCACCAGGTCATCCCTCCGCCGGCAACAGGGTCCAGTGACCGTTCTTGCTATGCCTCTCGGATATCCTTGTGCACCAGGTAATCTGCCCCAATGTTACATCCCTGGATCAGGTTTTCGTCCAAATCAGGCATTTAGGAATGAGAAGTTGCAGTAAAAGAGAGCCTACACTCCCTTGGGAGAGTCATATGCCAATCTGTTCCAGAGGCTAAAGAGTTCGGGCGTGTTAAAACCTATTCAGATAAAAATACCAAGCTCTCTTTCAAAGAAGTTGGATATTTCCCAAAGGTGCGCATATTGCTCAAATGCCCGGGGACATGATACAGAAAAATGTTGGAAGTTGAAAAGTGCTGTGCAGGAGCTTATTGACACAAACAGGATCGAGGTTCAGGCCCCAAAGGTGCCAAACACTGACGAGAATTCGGTGGCAGCTCACCATGAGGCTCATGTTATTGAATTGACGGATAAAGGAGGAAAACCTAAGAAACTTTCGCTGACGGTAATCCGTTCTAGCAAAACTAGTTTGAACGAAAAGTCAACCAGTGAGAAAATGGTGGTCCAGTTGAAAGGGGTGGATAACAAGCCGCTGTCGCCAAAGGTTCTTGGGTCATCGAATGGTGTGGATGGAAATGTGGGAAATTGTTTCAAAAGGTTATTCACTGAGGTAAACATGGTCAAAGCAAAGGAAGGGGCAAGCAAGGCAAATGCGCAGTTTGCTTGACCACAGGCAAAAGTCAATGATTGGAAGTTTTGGTATTGGGTTTTGTTTTTCTTTAGACTATCTGGACTATTCCAGGGTTTGTAGTCTAGATACTATGTTCCTGTCCATTTGGATGAGTGAAAACCCTGTTATCTTTTCCTTCAATGAAATGTAATTATCTTTGCTTCTTAATTTTGTTTCAGTTTGTTTTTCTTCTCTGAACAGTTCTTTTTATGCTGATATCAATAACATGACATGCATGAGGAATCTTTGGCCGAGTCTTGAAAACCGGCCTTATTCTGAGTATTAATACAAGAAATCGAGTGTGATAATGAGTTGGAACATGATGACGATTTCACCCCCCTTGAACAGTTGGGTTTGATTATTGAGAAGAGATAAGTATCAGTGTGTCATGGCCAATTGTGCCAAAAAAATGGCAAAAGCGTACAACAAGAAAATACGTCCTAAGAAATTAAAAATGGGAGTGTTATTGTTGAGACGTATCTTGCCTCATCAGGCTGAAGCAAAGGGAAAATCTGCCCAAAACTAGCAGGGGCCATTTGTGGTAACCAGAGTGTTGTCTAGTGGTACATTATATCTAACAGATGTGAGCAGGAAAATGTGTAGAAACGGCAACCAATTCTAATATGGTCAAGAGTTACTCTATATAGTTTCTTTATTCTGATCCTACTGGTTTTGTATTTGGCATATTTTAAAGATTTGAATGAGAAAGGCGATTTGTTCTGTTATGTGAAACACTTTATCCTTTGTCACCCATTTTGAGCCGTACTTATTTTCTTTCGTACCCCTCTTTCGGAATCAACGGCATGATCAAGAAACGAAGGTGCCGAACATAAGGATAAATGGAAGAAAAGAAAAGAAAAAGGAAAGAAAAGAAAAGAAGAAAAGAAAAGAAAAAAAGAAAAAGAAAATAAAACAAAAGAAGAGAAAAGGAAGAATCACAACAAAGAAATTACGATAAAGCGAACTACGTTTGGCTTGATCCCGAAAGGGTACGTAGGCAGCCTTACTCCGAGGTTCAGTCATACTAACATAAAACTCCAAAAATCCCCAAGCAAGAAACTGGGGCAGACGTTGTGATTGTTGAAAGAAATTGGATTCTGAAAGTTGTAATTTTAACCCATTTTGAAATCATTTTGAGCCGTTTATACCCCTCTTTTCCTAAACCATCCAAAAATCTACATTACGGTCCAAACAAAGACCTTCTGATCAGTTTTTGAGAAATGCCAAGTTGAGCAGGTTGAAGTAAATCATGAAGGGGTCAACACTCTGGTTCAAGCAAGAAGAACAAAGTAAAAAAAATGAGAGAGTCTTATTGGTGAAAACCTTCACAGGCATCATAAGGCAATGAGAACTGAGAGAAAAAAAAATAAATGAGAGAGTATTATTTGCGAAAACCCTCACAGACACCTTGAGGCGAAAGAGAGTTGGAAAATGGCAAACTGAGAAAGGCATGTTGGTGGAAACTGTTTTTTGGTACCGCAAGATAAACAAGGTTCAGGTTTGGTTAAAGTAATCAAGTGACAGAAGTTTGGTTAAAGTATCCAAGATGTTCCAATGTCAGTTTTGTTCAATGCGAGTAGAAAGAATTTCAAAGCTCACTAGCAACTTCTGAAAATGGTAAAGCATAATGTGGTCAGGGAATGTCAAACAACAACATGATGTAAAGTGGAGTATGGGAAGTCAACGGAAGTTTCATCGGTGGAATAATTGGGAAATGTTGTGGCAAATGTAAAAGTTTAGACAAAGGGATCAAAGGTATGAAACTACAGAAGGGGTACGAAACATCCAGGTTGTTAGAGGTTGGGGAATTTGAAAGCGGCTCAGAAAGTTGAGCGGTTCATGGACAGTTCAGGGAAGCTGGAGTAAACAAAGCAATGCAGGGGAAGGATTTTTCAGCAAGAATGCCATCAACTAACCACCGTTTTAAACTGACGAAAGTTTCTTTGATTAAAACAGGGGCAGAAAAATTGGTTGTTCAGAAGGAATTCTACATAAAGGGAAAACAAGCAGTAATCAGGTTTGACCGCAAACTGTGGTGTGATTAAAATACAAGAATACTTGGGAATACATACAGAATGAAATTTTGCATGTTTGGGGTAGAACTAAAGTAGGAATGGTCAGGACCTTCCTGAATAATAGGATATATTAGAAAATCTTGTAAATAGCATATCGTAGTGGGAGCAATACCTCTAGAAAATATAAATCAGGGTTCATAACCGGTAGGAATTGTCAGGACCTTCCAGGATAATATGATATAGTTTAAAGTCCTCGTAGATAACATGATGTAGTGAGGGTAATACTTTAGAAGATATAACTTAGGTTCGTAATTGTTAGAAGTTTTCAGGACCCCCTGAATAATAGGACTTAGCTTTCAAATTCTTAGTAATAGTTGGTTTATGATTCAGTACACTCACCCATGTGCCCAGCTACCAAACTGGGGCATGTAATTTTCCTTGTTTTCATATGTTTTTGTGACATCAGGAGCCCGCCTGGATAACAGAGGAATGCATTTTCAAGTTTTGAAATCAGGAGCCTGCCTGAAAAACAAAGGTATTACAACTCGAGTATTAGTGTTCAATTCTTATTAAATGCCCAGTAACAAGTACCCAGTTTCCAAACTGGGGTAGAGAGTCTTCTTTGTTTTGTCTATTTTATGAAGTTAGGAGCCCGCCTGGAGAATAGGAGAATTCATTCAAGCTTTGAAGACGGGAGCCCACCCGTATAACAAGGGAATACATTCAAATTCAAATTCATAGGTCGGGAGCCCACTCGTACAACAAGGGAATACATTCAAGTGGAAATTCAAAGGTCGGGAGCCTGCCCGTACAACAAGGGAATACATGTTGGAAACACGTTCTCAAAGCATTATACTAAAACGTGTGTTCATATGTGTAGGTTTTGATGAATGACAAACGATGCGCAAATTGATATATGACGAAATTCAAGTACAAGCGCACAATTGATATATAACGAGATTCAAGCACAAGACCAAGTTTTATAGTTTTACATGAGTCGTTCTTAACTGTGATCTTGATCCGACAACTTGACTCATGACATGGCTTCTCTCGTAAAATTATTTTTACAAAATCATGCATATTTAATTTAATGCTAAATGACTTTAAATCATGCATATTTACTTTAGTCAAAATGATTTTTAAACATGCCTCAAAAATCTGGACTAAGATAATCGATTATGTACTTATGATAATCGATTATGTTAAGCCAAGACTGCATGACAATCGATTGTGAACTAATGACAATAGATTGTGTTAAGGCAGTGAGCATCAGGTTTTTCAAACCTGCATGACAATCGATTGTGAACCTTATGACAATCGATTGTGATGAGGCAGTGTCCATCAAAGTTTTTCAACGCTCAAAATAATCGATTGTGAAGTTAATGACAATCGATTGTGAAGAGACAGTGTCCATCAGATTTTTCAAAGTCACAAAATAATCGATTGTGAACATATGACAATCGATTGTGTTGAGACAGTGTCTTCCAGACTTTTTCAAAGTTATTAAATAATCGATTGTGAGTATATAACAATCAATTGTCACGAGGCAATGTCTAAATTGATTTTTCTGGACTGATAAATAATCGATTGTTAACATTGCACAATCGATTGTGAAGCTGACCGTTGACGTAAAGTTTTCAAATACCGTCAGGTAATCGATTATTGATTTTATATAATCGATTGTTGAAATTAAAATCTGGAAAGGATTTTTTGAACGTTGCTAAATAATCGATTATTGATTTTGTATAATCGATTGTTGAAATTAAAATCTGGAAAGGATTTTTCGAACGTTGCTGAATAATCGATTATTGATTTTGTATAATCGATTGTTTTACGTAAAATATGGAAATGATTTTTTGAACGTTGCCAATAATCGATTGTTGATCTTGAATAATCGATTGTTAAGCGTAAAATCTGGGATTGATTTTTGGAACGATTGGCAAACAATCGATTGTGGATTCTTGACAATCGATTGTTACTGAGTAAAATCAGCAGTTCTTAATTGGCAATTAGGCAACGATAATGCCAAGTTTTTCAACTATAAATACAACTTCATTTCAGTGTTTTGAACACAACAACACACAACAACAGATCATATAATTGCTATAAGCTTGCATACTCAATTGCTTATCATTTTATATTCATTACATAAGTTTTTGAGAGCCAAACTCTTGTCGAAAGTTGTTGCGATCTTGAGCGTATTCTTTTACTCATATCTACTCATTAAGGAGTGTCTTGTTTGAGTGCTTAGTGTTTTGTACACTTGAAGAGAATTGTTATTCTCTTGTTGTAAGAAGGAACTTGTGTTTCCTTGGTTGAAGTCTTGGAGTGTTGTATCTCCGAGCAAAGGTAGTTGAGGCTTGTGTCCTCAAGTTGTGAAGGAACTTGTGTTTCCTTTGGTTGAAGTCTTGGAGTGTTGTATCTCCGAGCAAAGGTGTTGAGGCTTGTGTCCTCAAGTTGTAAAGGTTTGTTAAGCACCTGGAAGCTTGACAAGTTAATGGAAATCTCGAGAGAGTCTCTCGGGGACTGGACTAGCCACGGGTTGTGGTGAACCAGAATACTTCGGTGTGTTCCTTCTTATTTATCGCACTTATTTATTTCCTGCAAATTTTAAATTCCGCAAGTTTACGCTAATTTTTATCATAACGCTATTCACCCCCCTCTAGCGTTAAGCGTATTATCTAACAATTGGTATCACAGCCCAACTCTCTGAAGACTTAACAGTTTGAGAGAAACTTCCATGGCTTCTACTCGTGATTCTTTTGCAGGAATAGGTGAAGGTCACTTTAACTTGTCCGCCAATATTTGATGGGATCAATTACACATATTGGAAAGATCGGATGAGAATTTTCATCACAGCCAACAACTGTTATCTATGGCAAATCATCAAGCATGGTGAACAGATGACGGCAAAAGTTGGGAAAACCAAGGTAAGTGAATACAACACTAAGGCAATAAATATGTTGTATATCGGCTTGAATCAGAAGGATTATCAGAAAATCTCCCACTACGAATCTGCCAAAGAAATGTGGGATAAGCTTGAGGAAATGTATGAAACCACACCTCAAAAAGCGGACAGCTCATGTGGTGAATCGACTGGCCGATGTCTCATGGAAAACGAAGAAGAAGAGGTAAGTACGTCTAACCCTCACTCACTTGAAGAAATGCAAAATGCTTATAATAAATTATATAGTGAGTTTGTTAATGCTTCCAAGACCATTAAATATTTGCAGAAAACTCTTTCATTGTAAGAAACAGATTTTCAAAAACAACTCTCGCTGAAAGAAAAGGATTTGGAAAAACTGATTTTAGAAAATGAGAAGTTGAAAGAGGAAAACAATTTTTCGGAAAGAGAAGCGCCGACAAGCCCGAAAGTTATAGTAAAAACTGTACTTCTTGCATGCATCTCAAAAATGAGGTAGATAGACTTAAGGGCACCTTAGATAAGTTTAATTCTTCTCACAAAAATTTGAATGAGGTTCTTGTTAATTTGAAGTCAACCAAGCATGGCATAGGTTTTAAGAATGAGCCTAAAGAAAAGGTTGAAGCCAAACCACAACCACCTAAGGCTCAACCTAGGATTAATAAAACAAATGCTCATCCTAAAAATAGCAATCCTAGAACCAATATGCATGCTAGACCAAATACTAGAAGGAATGTTGAACATTTTAGGAGACCTAGAAACGACTTTCCACCTAGAAATAACTACCCTAGAAATGATGCATATTCTAGGCCAAACACTAGAAGGAATTTTGAACCTTTTAGAACACCTAGAAATGATTTCCAACCTAGAAATAATTATTCTAGAAATGCTGTACATCCTAGAACAAATAGTAGGAGAAATGATTTTCATGAAATGCGCAATAGTCATAGTGTCAAAAATAGAGTAAACAATTTTCGTCCGTCCAATTACTATGAACCTAGAAGGATGCATAATCCTAACGTGACCTGTCATTATTGTAGACGAATTGGTTATATTGCTCCTGCTTGTTTTACACGACATAGACATATCACTCAATTGCATTACTATGATATGCCTAACCCCCAAGGACCCAAAATGGCATGGGTACCAAAAGATCATTAATCTCTTTTGCAGGTGTGCTTGAAGGCTACAATATTGTAGTAGATGCACCAAGCACAATACCTTATCGCATCAAGGGGGGATTTCGGTTAGTTATCCTTTTTGACAAAAACCGAATTGATAATATATGCAAGCAACCGATATTAACATATGTGTTGTTAATTTGGCCTTATATTGTTAAATTTTTTTTGATGTGCTTAATCATAATAGTTGATATGTGTTGAGACATCCTTGTTAATAATTAATATCAATTATCCTTGATGCATATGTTGAAAATTCGTTGTTAAACAACAATTGGTATATTAGCCTGCTTCTAATAAAAACATTTCATTTGTGATTTGATAACTGTTATTTGTGGTTTAAATAAATGTCAGTATATATCAGAGAAATAAATTATTTCCTTTGGTGTGTATCAACTGTTAGCATATTTTTGTCAAAAAAAATTTTCACTCATGTTTTTGATAAATGCTATTTTTGGTTTGAAAAAAAAATAATTGATATATTCCTGAAAGAAATGATTCATGCTTTTAACAGTTGATAGAAGTATTTCTGTTAAAAATCGACACTTGATGAATGTATCTTTTGGTCTGAATAATGGTTGGTATATTCGACCTTTGATTGACTTGTTATATATTAATGTTTGATATGTTTTTTCTAAAAATAACCTTTTGTATCACTGTTAATAAAATAACATTTGATACATTTGTTATGTTTGCCAACAAATGATTTTATCACTATTTTATAACAATTGGTATATCTATGGTTTGTTGGTATGTTTTGATAAAATTCCAGCAATCTTCATAGTGCATACTCCTCGTTGTCTTTCCTATCTCATTTTGACTTTTTGGAAATGTCGAAAAAGAGAGAGTGTTTAGGCGATATGCTTCAAGTAAGGGGGAATGTCCTTACATTCTAGTTTGCCTTATTTGAGGGGAAACTTCTCATTAAGGAGGAATAGATTGCATGAATTTTATCTTGATGACATTATTATTGTACTTCAAAACAACCTTCCATATTGGTAATATCATTCTTCAAAATTATGTTGACAACTTTTATGCTCTTAATATTTTGCATTCCAAAACATGTTGAAAATGATATTGTATTATTTTTTGAGCAACTAATGAGTTTTATGCAAGGAGTCTCTAGAATTTCATTTGAGATGTCCATGATGGACAAGCGAAATTTCCTCTCGGAGCTGCAAGTTAAGCAAATGAAAGTGGGAACTTTCACTTGTCAAACTAACTATTGCAAGAAATTGCTGAATCAATATTGAAAAGAGCAACACCAAAGCAATGATCACCTCAATGAATTTATAAGACCATCGTGCCAGAAAAGTGAAAGGTAAGAAGAGCAATACCAAGAACTACAGAGGTATGATCGTTCCTTACTTTACCTTATTGCCAGTAGACTTGATATAATATTTAACGTTTATTGATGTGCTAAATATAAATCATGTCCAAATGAAGTGTCTAATGCGGGTAAGCGTTGATCTAAATGCATACTTTTTAGGTTGCTTTTATATATTGAATATTACTGACTTGAGCGTCGGAGACGCGTATTTCCTTTTGCAGGTATCGCCCTAAAGGTAGGGGGAATTATAAAGATATGGCACAGAACAATCGATTGTTACAGCAAATAATCGATTATTTTACTGTGCAGAAAATCGATTAGCAAGTATCACTAATCGATTATTTATGGTTTATGCTTATTATGCAGTTTTGTTTAATAATCGATTTTTAACTGTTTAATCGATTACCATCTGTCAGTACTGCTTTTCTAAAACAATCGATTGTTTCATATATATAATCGATTATTTTCCGAGTCAGAAAATCACAGTGCACACTGTGTCACAACAATCGATTACCACAATTTGACAATCGATTATTTCATGTTACTAATTCAAAAATTTGTTACCGTTTGGTCCTGCAATCGATTTGTGTCAGTTCCGAGATTCAGTCAAATCTTCATAACAATCGATTATTTCATTCCAATAATCGATTGTCTAACGGTCAGTACAATTTATTTTTACCGTTTCTGACTGTTTTGGCTCATAAATTTCTGCAGATTTTCATCATAAATGAAATGCCATTCTTCCCATTATAAATAGGAATCATATGTCTTCATTTTTATTCACTCAAGCATCAATTCTAGCTCTCAAACTATCAAAACTCTTTTAAGTTTTCTTGCAAAGCTCATTACCTCCTATTAAAAATGTCGGGCCGTCACTCTAAACGTTCCCGTTCAGCTAGGCATGGTGCATCCTCCTCTGCTGCCCCACCTCCTCCAAATTACCCTAATCAAGATGGGTCCATTTTACAATTTAATTCTGACACCGAGCTTACTCGGTTTTTGACAAAATTTGAAAAGCGCGACATTCTTCCTCCCCGCTTTTCAACAAGCAAGTATCTTGAATCATACGCCCCTGCTGCCAACATGCTTAAAGAATGTCAACTTCTTGACTTTTTATATCTTACCTACCCTTATATTAATCCTCCATTGATTCAAGCGTTTTATTCAAACCTTCATGAGGATGATGATGGTGAGCTTGTGACAAATATTAGTGGTGTTCAAATTCTTTTATCCGATGAAAACCTTCACTCCATTGCCCGTCTTCCTCGAAGTGGCAAAAACATTACTCGCTACATTAGAGAGGCCGGCGCCTTATTTGATGAGAAAGCTCTCCTAAACCAAATAGGTATTACATCTTATGATCCTAATCTATCGGCGTCCTACTATCACGGGAATGCTCCCCGAGTATCGTTTGATTTTCTATTTCATCACCTGAGTCCTCAAACCTCGGAAGCATAATCACACCACTCTTTCCCAAGAAGACGCTAAGCTCATGCATGCAATTATAACCGGAGCTCACATCAATTGGTGTAAGTTCATCAAGATTCACATGCGTGACGCCATCGGAGATGATAGACCTCTTCCCTATACCCTCCTTATTATGCATTTTCTTGAAGCTTCTGGATTCAACATTTCCATCGGTCCTCTCAAAAAGAGCACCAAGAAGTGGGAAATTTCAGAATCCTCCTTTCCCCATGACGGCGATCATGTAGCTCCTGCTCCTCTTCCAACTCGTCGGTCGCGTCAGCCTCAAGAACCTTCTCTTCAATCCATTTCCAACCAAATTGCTTCATTGACCACCTCTGTCGGTCAATTGACACATGAGATCCATGGATATTTTGACCATGTTCATTATTCATATGCCGGTCTTGTTCCCTTTGAAGCAGTGCCGGACGATGAGGCGGGAAATGATGATGAATAATTTCTTTATTTGTCTTTCCATTTTATTGTTCTATGTTTGTATTGTTCCCATTATGTACCCGTTTTATTTTCAATAAATAAACAAGTTTTTTAATCCTTGCCATCTTATTACATTTTTTTTGCTAATGGCAAAAGGGGGAAGATAACGGGTATGCACTCTCAATACTTATCAGCATAAATTGAGGGGGAATTCATATATTGAGGGGGAACAAATTGCATATCCATATACTTGTTGCATATCTTTACTTGTCTTGAATCGTAATTATGAATTGTTTAATTTGCATATCCAGCTTAAAGTTTGCCATTATCAAAAAGGGGGAAATTGTTGGAAACATGTTCTCAAAGCATTATACTAAAACGTGTGTTCATATGTGTAGGTTTTGATGAATGACAAACGATGCGCAAATTGATATATGACGAAGTTCAAGTACAAGCGCACAATTGATATATAACGAGATTCAAGCACAAGACCAAGTTTTATAGTTTTACATGAGTCGTTCTTAACTGTGATCTTGATCCGACAACTTGACTCATGACATGGCTTCTCTCGTAAAATTATTTTTATAAAATCATGCATATTTAATTTAATGCTAAATGACTTTAAATCATGCATATTTACTTTAGTCAAAATGATTTTTAAACATGCCTCAAAAATTTGGACTAAGATAATCGATTATGTACTTATGATAATCGATTATGTTAAGCCAAGACTGCATGACAATCGATTGTGTTAAGGCAGTGAGCATCAGGTTTTTCAAACCTGCATGACAATCGATTGTGAACCTTATGACAATCGATTGTGATGAGGCAGTGTCCATCAAAGTTTTTCAACGCTCAAAATAATCGATTGTGAAGTTAATGACAATCGATTGTGAAGAGACAGTATCCATCAGATTTTTCAAAGTCACAAAATAATCGATTGTGAACATATGACAATCGATTGTGTTGAGACAGTGTCTTCCAGACTTTTTCAAAGTTATTAAATAATCGATTGTGAGTATATAACAATCGATTGTCACGAGGCAGTGTCTAAATTGATTTTTCTAGACTGATAAATAATCGATTGTTAACATTGCACAATCGATTGTGAAGCTGACCGTTGATGTAAAGTTTTCAAATACCGCCAGGTAATCGATTATTGATTTTATATAATCGATTGTTGAAATTAAAATCTGGAAAGGATTTTTTGAACGTTGCTGAATAATCGATTATTGATTTTGTATAATCGATTGTTGAAATTAAAATCTGGAAAGGATTTTTTGAACGTTGCTGAATAATCGATTATTGATTTTGTATAATCGATTGTTTTACGTAAAATCTGGAAATGATTTTTTGAACGTTGCCTATAATCGATTGTTGATCTTGAATAATCGATTGTTAAGCGTAAAATCTGGGATTGATTTTTGGAACGATTGGCAAACAATCGATTGTGGATTCTTGACAATCGATTGTCACTGAGTAAAATCAGCAGTTCTTAATTGGCAATTAGGCAACGGTAATGCCAAGTTTTTCAACTATAAATACAACTTCATTTCAGTGTTTTGAACACAACAACACACAACAACTGATCATATAATTGCTATAAGCTTGCATACTCAATTGCTTATCATTTTATATTCATTACATAAGTTTTTGAGAGCCAAACTCTTGTCGAAAGTTGTTGCGATCTTGAGCGTATTCTTTTACTCATATCTACTCATTAAGAAGTGTCTTGTTTGAGTGCTTAGTGTTTTGTACACTTGAAGAGAATTGTTATTCTCTTGTTGTAAGAAGGAACTTGTGTTTCCTTGGTTGAAGTCTTGGAGTGTTGTATCTTCGAGCAAAGGTAGTTGAGGCTTGTGTCCTCAAGTTATGAAGGAACTTGTGTTTCCTTTGGTTGAAGTCTTGGAGTGTTGTATCTCCGAGCAAAGGTGTTGAGGCTTGTGTCCTCAAGTTGTAAAGGTTTGTTAAGCACCCGGAAGCTTGACAAGTTAGTGGAAATCTCGAGAGAGTCTCTCGGGGACTGGACTAGCCACGGGTTGTGGTGAACCAGAATACTTCGGTGTGTTCCTTCTTATTTATCGCACTTATTTATTTCCTGCAAATTTTAAATTCCGCAAGTTTATGCTAATTTTTATCATAACGCTATTCACCCCCCCTCTAGCGTTAAGCGTATTATCTAACAATACATTCAAGTTCAAATTCAAAGGTCTGGAGTGTATCCGTACAATAAGGGAATACATTCAAGTTCAAATTCAGAGGTCAGGAGCCCACCCGTAAAACAAGGGAATACATTCCAGTTTGAAGTCGAAAGCCCACCTGCATAACAAGGGAATACATTCAAGTTCAAATTCAGAAGTCGGGAGCCCACCCGCATAACTAGGGAATACAGTCAAGTTTGAAGTCGGGAGCCCACCTGCATAATCAGGGAATATATTAAAGTTCAAGTTTGAAGTCGGGATCCCACCCGTACAACAAGAGAATATATTCAAGTTCAAACTCAATGGTCGGGAGCCCACTTACATAACAAGAGAATACATTCAAGTTCAAATTCAGAAGTCGGGAGCCCACCTGCATAACAAGGTAATACATTCAAGTTTGAAGTGGGGAGTCCACCCGCATAACAAGGAAATATATTAAAGTTCAAAATTGAAGTCGGGAGCCCACCCGTACGATAATGGAATATATTCAAGTTCAAATTCAAAGGTCGGGAGCTCACCCGTATAACAAGGGAATACATTCAAGTTCGAGTTCAGAGGCCGGGAGCCCACCCATACAATTAGGGAATACATTCCAGTTCAAATTCAGAGGTCGGGAGCCCACCCGTACAACAAGGGAATACATTCCAGTTTGAATTTAGTAGCATACACGGAGAATAGAGGTATTAAAATTCAAGTTTTAGATTTCGAATTCGTACTAGTATCCGGAGCCCAGTTTTCCAAACTGGGGCAGAAAATTTCTTTGTTTTGTTTATTTTTGTGAAATCAGGAGCCAGCCTGGATAACAGAGGAATACATTTTCGTATTTAAAATTGATGTTTTGAAACATCTCAGTCTTTAAATTTTTAAATTTTAAGGTCATGAGCCCGCCTGTATAATAGGGGAATACATTTCAGTCTTTAAATTTTACAATTTTTTTGAATTTTGTGTTAATTTTTTGCATTTATTTGTGCATGATAATTCATATGAAAATACAAAATATACGCATTTGCATTTAGGAATTAATATCATATTTTAGCATTAATTAGAGGTCAATTTGCTTTAGCACAGAACATGAAAATCCCAAAAATTAGTCCATTTTAACATTTTATTTGGATTTTGTCATAAAAATAGATTTTACAATAATTTTAGGAATTATTTTGTTTAGTTTAAATATATTAGGATTTTTGTGCTGTTGCAATTTAATAAATTAGAGAAAAAAGGAAAAGAGAAATGTTATAAATTAAAAAAAGTGTATTCAAGAATTAATTGGAAAAAAAGCATTTGAATAAGAGGGCTGCCCAATTTGGGCTGGTATGCATGAATTAATTGAGCCCAATTCGATTTCAACCCAGTCCCACGCCCCAATACAGCCCAATATCCACTCTCCGGACCCGGTCTGCCACACGCCCAACCCAAACGACGCCGTATCGCATTCTTGAGTCCCAGTCATCTAGGCTGAGACAATCGACGGTTGGGAACTGCCCCAAAACAGATACAAATATGTCGGAACACACCGCCCACCCCCCATCTCGTCCCCCTCCACTCCTCAAACTCAGAGAAATCACCATGAACCCTCCAAGCTTCCACCAAAATCCACCGCCTGAGGGTGGCGGCGCCACCTCCAATCCTGCCCAAAAACACACCCCTAAATCTTCTCGACTCCCTCAGCCCAAATCTGCAACCATTGGCTTTCAAATATCAACCAAAAGTCTCGAATTTTAGAGCGATGTTCTGGGCGAAAACACAAACTCACCCAAATTCGACCAAATTAACACAAAATCATATTCTCTCTTCCTTCATCCCAAATTTCTACGTGGTTTCCGTCAAATATCACCGGAACGTTGAATCGTGAATCAAGGGCCGTTGAAATTCAAGTTCCTTTGAAGGTTTGTTTGCTCGATTGACTTGGAGCTAATGTTACATGTTTATTTCAGACGAAACGAACACGCAACATTAACTCGAAGCCATGTTCGAGGCCAGTCAAACCACGAAGGTGTCAAAAATCAGTGAGTTCGTTCATTTTATTTATTTTTTCCTATTCATTGTTTTAAGTAGTTTATTTTTGTGACTTTGTTTTCAGTCAATAGGATTGCTATGTGCTTTAGATTAAATATTAGATCAGTTAGTTGAATTTCTGTTTAAGTTTATGTTTGGATTAATCATTTAGTATGATTGGGTCGCTTTGTCATTTGAATAAATTTCTTGCATAGCTAGGTTAGTTTAAATTTAGTTTTGCTTCTACATTTGTTGTTCTGATTGAATCTTTTTCACATCACTATGTTCTAATTAGTTGTTTGAATCGATGATTAGTTGATTTCTAGATCAGTAGTCATTCAGTTAATTAGGTTCAGGGTTGATTACAGTTGATTTTTTTTATAAAAATAAGTTAGTAATTACAGGGGGCTTTGAAGGATAGTTTAGGCATAGAAAAAGGTAATTTTATTAGGTTTGGTAATTTTAATGCAGGGGTAAGGGTAGTATAGTAATTGTATAGCTAAAAGAAACTTCCAAGGAATCCCAAATGGGGCTTTAGTGTAAGTTTTAATAATATTTGTAGTAGTTACTTGGGGAACAAGTTTGAAGTATGAGGGTTAAAATGAAAATAGGTAGGGACTTATAGTGCAAATAGAAGATTAGAGGGCTGCCCTCTTTTGGCTTATAAAATGGCATTCCCATGCCTTTATTCACAAGTTTTGCAAGCCTGAAAATTCCCCAAAAAAATTACTCCCCAAAGCTTCCAGATCTGGAGTGAAAACTTCAGATCTGAAATTCTCTTAGATTTTAATTTGTTCAAAAGAAAAACAACAAAAAACTTCAAAAAATCAAAAGAGGCCACTGTTTCATTGGGAATTGTAGGATAATTTGGATGTTCTATTAATGGATTCACCTCTCTTAGTTCTGTCATTGATTGCTAAAAGTTTAGAGATCCATTAGTTGAGTTTCGAGTAAGATTACTGAGGTTCAAGGGGTTTACTGTTTAGCAGCAATTTTTTTCTAATTTTGGGTCCAAGTTCAAGATAACCTGAGTGCATTCAAGTTTGTTGTTCAAGTTACTGTTTCTATTTTCTTTCAAATTTCTCCTGAATTATCAAGTTCGACCTGTGGACTATACTTTATTTCTGTACTGATATTTGCTGCTGCTGTGCTTATTGCCGCTTATCTATCCATTTTCTATTTTGTGTCAAATTTCTGGTACATGTTTCAGCCCGCTCAGTGTAATATCTTCTGTGGAATGGAAATGCATTAGTTGTTTGATCTTCACCAAGTCACCACTATTTCATTAGATAAATGGCATCATACTTAGTTGATTAAATTCATTGTTTCAGATCATTTGTATGAGACTGTTTAGAACACAAACTGTATAATGAAGTGAATTGATTGCATGAGCGAGAGGATTAGTAATTAGCAATTGTATTCAGATTAATATGTGCTCTTAATGTACTGTAAGTGTAGCATAATGTGTTTCATTTCTTTGAAAAGGTTCATATTTTTGCATATTCATCTCTGTGATCAACTGTTAATTGAATAACATTGACTGGATTTAACTGTAATCATTGGCTAATACAATCAGTGTCAATTGGATTTAATTGTTGAAAACAAGTACTTAAAGTGAGTTTGACATTCAATGAGTTTGTGCATTTGGTATAATAGTCAAGAGGTGTTGGAAATTGGACTTTTGTGTCTCTACTGGGATTTGATTCCAAACTTTGGCATCACAGCCGCCTGATTTTCTCTTTACTCCCATTGGGCCATCTGTTTTCATTTGAGCCCTACCAGTGCATTTCGTGTTTTAAAGAATTTTGTTGCTTCCCGTTACTTGGATTCGATTCCCACTGTTCTCGATTGCTTGAACTCGAACAATTGGCCTGTCGCAGGCCCATGCCGTTTGGGCTGTAAGGTTATATTTATCAAAATAGATAGATAGGATTTGAGAAAAAGCCAAAAATAGAGAATCGTAGTCACTTTTAAGTGGCCTTTTAAATAAAATGTTAAGCCGAGCCTCGCCAAACAAAATACAATTGCGGGGCCCTCGAGAAACAATTATAAGAATTGATTAGAATTGGGAGGGCCGTTTAGTGAATTTCACGGCCTTCCCCAAATAATATTGCGTTAGAATCTTCAGACGCGTTTTAATTAAAGTACCTTCTTAAATTCGGGTGTGCATTGATGCAACCCAAATCCAAATCTCAATAAAGTCGAAATATGTTGATAACCACAGGTGCCTTGATAGCGACGGGGTTAGAAACGCGTTTTCATGACGTCGTAATTCTTATAAACAAATAATGTTTTGAAATTTGGTTCAAAAAAATGGAGACGAGCCTCACTGAACAAAAATAAATGCGGGGCCTTTAATAAATTGGTTATTAAAAATGATTTGAATTTGGAAGGGCCATTTAGCGAATTTCAAAGGCCTTGCCCAAAAACAATATTACGCTAGAACCTTTAAGCACGATTTAATTAAATTACTTTCTTAAACTCGGGTGCGCATTGATGCGACCCAAATTCAGATCTCGACGAGGTCGAAATGTGTTGACGACCACGGGTGCTGGTGTCTTGATGACGACGTGGTCAGAGACGTGTTTTCACGACGTCGCAAGTCTTTTAACCTAAATAATGGTAAAAGAGGTATTTAAATAAAAGAAATATAAGCTCGCATGTATTAGAATCAGATAAAATCAAATACAATAGTTAAGCGACCGTGCTAGAACCACAGAACCCGGGAATGCCTAACACCTTCTCCCGGGTTAACAGAATTCCTTATCCGGATTTCTGATTCTGTAACAGAGTCATATTTTCCTCGGTTCGGGATTCAACCGGTGACTTGGGAAACCATTAATCTCCCAAGTGGAGACTCTGAATAATTAATAAATAAATCCCGTTCCGATTTTCCTTTAATTTGAAAAACTCCTTTACGCTCCTTTGCGGGAGTGTATAGCAAAAAAGGAGGTGTGACATTGAGGACCTCCTAATTTTATAGTAGCATTTAACAAGGCAGCAACACCATAAATAGGGGGATAGGGAAAAATATATTTTTAAATTTCTTAAAATATATTTTTAAATTTCTTTCTCATATAATCAATAGCTTATTCATTAATTTTCCCACCCTCTGAAAAATAAGCAAACAAATTTGTAAGTTCTACAAGATAAGCTTAACAGTTAGAAATAGTAGGATAATATTGCCTAGAAAATGCATTTGTAGCAATACAAAATTTTTCTAAAAAATCTACAAGCATTTTAACATAAGTCCAATTCGCCTTTGTAAGGTGCTTATCATTATCACTTACATGAGCATTAATGTCACTACTCGAGAGAGTCGTGGTGGCGCCTACTCATGAAAGCTAAGAAAGTAGAAAGTTATAAATTCATTACCCTTTTTATTAAGAATTTTCAACAGTTCAATATAATAGGTGATCAAACAGCGGAGAACTTTAGAATAACCATAAACGCAGAAGACAAAAACTTAATAGTTAAACCAAACATTGCTACAAGAATCCGAAATACAACACTACCTAGAATTTTGGTGTCACAAAGTTACGGACTATACTATAAATAGAGGTCAGAAAGATAAATACAAGTTGTTTTAGAAATACATAGAATAAATAACATCGAAAGATAGAAGAAGACACCAGGGCCTGCGGACGCCTGCAGAACTATCTCGAGTCAGCTGAATGGATTGAAGACAACACCCGCACTGTGATCCAAAAGCTACAGATCCGGGATCTGCACACGGTGCAGAGTCTAATATCAGCACAACTGACCCCATGTGCTGTAAGTGCCTAGCCTAAACTCGGCGAAGTAGTGATGAGGCTAGGAGCAAACTACCAAATAAACCTGTGCAGTTAAATCATATATAGTGGAAAATAAATGCAGATATTTACAGTTAAATATGGGAGGGGGAAAGCATACTGTGGGGAGTATGAGATAACAACAAATTACCTAAGAGGAATGTAAAAAACCCAAAATTAATTAGCAACATGAATATACAGTATTCACTTTCATTTCTTTCTTATTGCAGACGTGCAACCTGACCCCATTCCATATCTCTTATTGTAGGCATGCAACTTGCTCCCATTTCATAAATCTTGGTGCAGACGTGCAACTCGCTTCCATTTGATATATCTTGTTGCAGGCATGCAACCCGCGCCCATTTCATATATCTTGTTGCAGGTGTGCAACCCGCTCCCATTTCAAATATTACTGCGGTGACGTGCGACCCAATCCTATTAACAAATCAACATCAATCATAAAAGAATCTCGGAAAGGGAACAAGAGTATAGCAACAACATCCAGGAAAGGGAGACAATATCGTAAACAATAACATCCTGGCAATGGAGACAATATCATAAACAATAACATCCCGGCAAGGGAGACAATATCATAAACTCTAACATCATGGAAAGGGAACAAACAATGATAAGCATCACATTAAACATGAATAAATCAACGGAGTAACACCAATTACAATACTAGATTCACGGGCATGCATAACACCGATGTATAGATACTCGTCACCATGCCTCTATGTCCTACTCCACAATTAACACATAGCAAATAAGACAGAACTTCTAATCTCTCAAGCTAAGGTTCGACCAAATACTTACTTCGATGCCACGAACACAATTTAAGCCTAAACTACTGGTTTACCTCTTGTTTCCACCACCAACTCACTTGTATCTATACATAATTTGCTTAACGATATCAGTAAATGCTAAGTGAATCAATTCTAATGCATGAAAATAGGTCTTATGAAGATTTTCCCAAAAAGTAAAAAAATCGACCCCGAGCCCACATAGTCAAAGCCCGAGGTTCAAACCAAAACCTGATTACTCATTAGCCACGAACCCAAATATATAATTTATTTTGAAATCGGTCCTCAACTCAAGGTCCAAATCCCCAAAATTTGAAAAACCTAAGTTCTACCCAAAACACCTAACTTCCCCTGTGAAAACCCTTAATTTTGAGTTGAAATCAAATGAAAACATGTTACAGATTACAGAACACGAGTTAGAAATGACTAACAATTGATTCGGAAGAGTAGTGGCATTTGCAAAATCGCCCAATGGTGTTTTAGGTTTGAGAGGGTTTGAAAAATGAGAAAATTTTGGCTAAATTATGATTTAGCATGTCGGAGATGTCGCAATTGCGACCATAGTTTGCAATTGTGAACCCCTTCAGGACCTGTTATCTTCGCATTTGCGATCAATATTCGCAATTGCAAACTCGCATTTGCAAAGGGGTTGTCGCATTTGCGACGGCTGGGGATTTCTAGGGTTTTCACATTTGTGAAGAAATGCTCGCAATTGCGAGCAAGGCTGGCCAGGGCTTACTTCGCATTTGCAAAGATCCCCTCGCAATTCCCAAGTTCACAGACCTCGTATTTGCGATCACCTGATCTCGCAATTGCGAGATCAGAGGCCAGCACCAGACCTACAACCTGCAAATATTTTCCTTAAATCTAAATACACTTCGTAGCCGATCCAAAATTCAAACCAAACATGCATGCAAGGATAAAAATATCATACGTACTTGCTCGTGCAATTAAATTATTAAAATACTATCAACAACTATGAATTGAACCCCAAATTCATGAAATCATTCCAGAACACCAAAAGTTCCAATTCTCAACTTTAAGTTCGTTTTATACCAAACCAATTTCAATTGTTACCAAATTTACACATTCAAACCTAATTATTATTTCAAACTTGTACCAAGATCGGGAACCAAAATACGGTCCTGATACCATCAACTTCAAATGTCCTTCATTTCAAAAAACTCATACATATTGTAGACAATAATTTTCTTTAAAAATTTATTTCTCGGGCTTGGGACCTTGGAATTCGATTCCGGGCATATGCCTGAGCCCCAAATTTTACTACGGACCTTACGAGACCGTCGGATCACGGGTCCTGGTTTGTTTACCAAGAATGTTGACCAAAGTCTACTTTATTCAATTTTAATAATTTCCTTATTTCACTTAGTTTTTATATAAAAGCTTTCCGGAAACGCGCCAAGACTATGAACGCAAATAGAGGTGTGACAAAAAGAGGGTTTTAAGGCCTCATAACATAGAATTTACTTCTAAAACGAGTGATGAAAGGTCATCACATTTTCCACCTCTAAAAAACTTGTTCCTCCCCGAAGGGACATAAGAAGGAAGTACCCGAGTCAGAGAAAAGATGGGGATATCGGCTTTGCATATCGGACTCGAACTCCCAGGTCGCTACCTCAACAGGCTGACCTCTCCACTAAACACGAATAGAAGGGAAACTCTTCGATCTCAACTGACAAATCTACCAGTCTAGAGTAGCTACCAGCTCCTCCTCATAGGACAAGTCCTTGTCCAACTGGACAGTGTTGAAGTCTAACACATGGAATGGTTCAATGTGATACTTGCGAAGCATGGACACAGAAAACAGTGGATGCACGACTGATAAGCTCGGCGACAATGCAAGTCTGTAACCCACCTCTCCCACTTGGTCAAGAATCCTAAACGGGCCGATGAATCTAGGGCTAAACTTGCCCCTCTTCCCAAATCTCATCATGCCTATCATAGGTGACACCCGAAGCAACAACCGCTCGCCGACCATGAATACCACATAACGAACCTTACAGTTGGCATAACTCTTTTTCCTGGACTGAGCTTGTTACTCCCCAAATTCTGAGGGACATGACTAGCACTCGACCGGGTATCCCCAGTCAAGTGGACCTGGGTGTCTTTCCTATCCCACGTATTACCGACGTCTACCATTACTTTTTAGCCAAGTGAAATGACCATATGATTAATTTAAAACACCAATTCATTACAAAACATAAATAAAGTACATGGTCCATAGCGTGGTTTACCTCTTACATTGCCCCAATAAACAAAATACATATTACATAAGTTCATGACCCACGTTTCCTGTCCACGGAGCCTCTAAGGATGAAAGAAGTTAATACAATACTTGCCGGTAACAAGGCTCTGGCTATATCTTTTATAAAAATCCAAACAAGAGATTTTTGAGGGTGAAAATCTCTTTGAGAATTCTTCTGGTCGAGATAGAAAATCTACAAGAATATTATCCTTTCCCTTCAAGTGCTTGACTTGAAATTTGTATGGAGAAAACCATTGAGCCCATGTGACAATATGAGGATTGGGAATAATTTTTGAATTTATCTGAATCATCTTTGGGAAGGCCTTCATATCCATGTCTATTAGAAATTCGATATGGATAAGGAAGAAATTGAATTTCTTGATTCCATTCTTTACTGCAAGAATTTCCTTGAAAGTGGAGTGGTAATGTTGCTCGGCATCTTTGAACTTTCCACTCGCGTATCCGCATATTTTCCTTTGGCCATCATTTTCTTCAAATAAAACAACACTCCAATATTCATGACTGGCATCAGTTTGCAATATCTTTTTTCCATCTGATAGGATGTAGAGAGACTTGAAATTTTTTTATATTTCCTTTACTTTTTTGACTACTTCATCCTGTTTCTATCCCCATGCTGGAGCATTTTCCTTGAGCATTTCTGTGAGCGGCGAAACATACGTAGAGATATTTGGGATGAAATCTCTTACATAATTTATTACACCCAAGAACTGTTGGATCTACTTTATTGTGAGATTGGTATCCAGAAATTTGAACAATTCTTGACATATATGTGGTCCTGAATTGTATTCCCCTTAGGCAAAATGCATTCCGAGAAAATCAATCTCCTGTTGAGCAAGAACCGTTTTTTTGCAGCAATCATGATCCCGTACTGTGTTACTAATGAATCAAATTGACGAAGAAAGTTGTCATGTTTCTCCAATGTATTAGGAAATAACATGATGTCATTAATGTAGACTAAGAAGGTATGGAGGATGTGTTGGAAGATTTTTGTCATGGCTTTTTGGAAAAAAAGGGTTGCACTCTTTAACCCGAAGGGCATGACTTTCCATTAGAAGTGATGATCGGGGATGCAAAATTCCATTTTGGGTCTTTCTTCCGGGTGGGTTCCCAATTGCCAAAATCCAGATTTTAAATCAAAACTTAGAAAAATAATTGGCCTTGGCTAAGTGGGAGAAAAGGTTAAGTTTATTCGGGATAGAGAATTTATCATCTTGGAGGAAATGGTTAAGTGGCTGGTAACTAATGACTAACTTGAGTTTTTCTCTTGTCTGTTCAACCCTTTTGTTGACATAAAATGCTTTTCATGCCCATTATGAGTCTGATGGCTCTATCAGATTAAACTCCAAAAGTTCTTCACATTCTTTCTTTGGAAGCTAAAGATGATCTGGATTCATCCCTGAATGGCTGGCATTTGTTGGATTGATATTTTCATTCTTCTTGAAAAGGAGCTTGATAAAAAACTATTCGTTTTTTCGTAACGGGCATTTTCCATTCTTTATGAAATCCTTGTGGGATTTAGCACATGAATGTTCAATGAGATTTCGCTCAATCTCTTTGGTTTGTTCATCGTTGATGATTTGGAATAGCCTTGTAATGACAGTTGTGTTCAAAATTGCATTAGATCCAGTGTTGAAATCCTTAAAATGTGGCACCCATTGATCTTCAGGGAGAACAGCAGGATTTATAAGTGAAGAAGCAGCTCCAGTATCGATGAAAGCAATAACTCAAGTTGGTTTATCCCATTTAAATGAATAGACCTTGAGTTATACTTGAGGAACAACTGGTAGAGCATTGATCTCCTCTCGAGGTTGGATCACTGGTTCTGAAAGTAGGTATTGCTCATTGCCTTGATCTTCATAGATATCAAGAGAGAATAAAGTTTATTCATTAGGTTCATCATCTATAGAGAATATGGATTCAAGGTCCTCCTCCTTTCCAAGATATATTCCAGTGTAATCTTCGATTTCTTCAAGGAGTTTGACAGATCTTCTTGATTGTGGACAATTTTTTACAAAGTGTCCAATCTTATGGCAAATAAAGCATCTGTTCTTCTTGTGAAAATTTCCTGGCCTTCTGCGCCTGAAATACTTTGTGCGTCTCATGGACCTTCATTTTCCATCAGGAATTCTTGGCCATCTGAACCTTCTGAACTCTCTTCTTCGTCTGGATGTGCGACAGGAACATCATGATCTAGTGATTATATCAGATTTGCGGCATGCTTTGTCAAGTGCTGGATTATGCTGTATAATTTTCTTTAGGGCTAAGCGCTTTGTACAAATATCATCCAATGCCACGAAAATGGCTTGCCTGATGTAACTAATTTGTGGGATTGTTATGGACTGAAACTTTTCTTCAATGATAGTTATAGTTTGGCTTGCTAACAACTTTGGATGAGAAAAGACAAAGGCTTGCTTCAAATTGATGTCTCTGCCAATTTCAAAGTATATCTTCGCCATTTTTTGAAACTGTTTGTCAATGTCGTTTCTGTCGAATGACACACACTTTATTTCAAAGAGTTATCTTCGCATTTTCTCCTGTCTTTGGCCAGTATCTCAACAGAAAACTTCATGTAGGATCTTGATGTTCAAGGCAAAATCTTGGAAAGTAAGAAAATTATTTTTGTCTTGAATTGCAAGTGAGTTCCACCAGTCTCTGGGGATTCCTGAAAACCATGAAGTAAGTTCTGAAATGATGATATACTTTTCTCGTTCCACCAAAGTTTTGGTCACCATCCAAGTGTAGAAGTCTTGGATCCTTTGAGACCATTTTGAAACATTGATGTCATCTAATGAGAAAGTGTTGAAGCCAGTTCCAACTGGTATTGACGCCATGGGATCATATCTTCTTTTTGGGATTGGCTTATCTGTCATGCCTTCTTGTTCCTCATCCACTTCGGATACTTTTGGGTCCCTTGGCTGGTTTACAAATATTGGGGGATTGTCTTCTTCGGAAGAGTTCGTCATGGATTCATTGCTTGACTGAGAGCTATCTTCCGTTGATTCATCGTCTGATGAATTCAGAGATTCCGACCATGGAATTTCTTCCTCTGGTATGTATGTTGGCTGAGACACATAGAGTTCTGGAGCCTTTTGGTCAGAAATCAGCAAATTTTTAGGGTTGGACCCCTTTGAACTTTCTCCTTGAACTCGTCTTTTCTTGGTTTGTTTTTGTGTTGCAAGAGCATCTTTCCTTTCCCAAACCATTTTTGCGATATCAAAATCATGTTCTTCTTTTAAGGGTTGGGTGAAAGATATTAGATTTTGTGAGGTAGATGGAAAAGCAGAAAAAGGTGTACCCCAATTTAGGTGGGGAATATGCTTGTGGAGACATGGGGAAGAAGGTAGGGTTTGAGGAGTATACTGGGGTTTTTTGTGGCTCAAAGTGGTCATTTCTCAGAAGTTGAATTTTTTCTTTGATGGAAATCATTTCCTTTTGTTGTTGTTGGAAGAATTGGAAAAGTGAAGTTCCTGGAGGACAAATCTCGTATTGTAAATTTTCCAATCTTAGTTCCAAGGCGTTGATTAGTCCGCCATGTTGAGATGATGTCTGCTCCATCTTTTTCTCAATTGTTTCCACCTTGATCATCATTTTGTGGAAGAAGGTAGGTTTTGAGGAGTATACTGGGGTTTTTTGTGGCTCAAAGTGGTCATTTCTCAGAAGTTAAATTTTTTCTTTGATGGAAATCATTTCCTTTTGTTGTTGTTGGAAGAATTGGAAAAGTGAAGTTCCTGGAGGACAAATCTCGTATTGTAAATTTTCCAATCTTAGTTCCAAGGAGTTGATTAGTCCGTCATGTTGAGATGATGTCTGCTCCATCTTTTTCTCAATTGTTTCCACCTTGATCATCATTTTGTTTGTTTTTCTCAATTGTTTCCAATGTTGTTCAGCACCTTCTTTTGGTAGATAGAGTTTTCTGATTGCCAGTTCATTTGCTTCGATGTCACTTGTTGGGGTTTTTCTCCAGTAGGTAGCACTATGTTTTTCTTGGAAATTTTTGGAGCATGTCATATGCCCTCTTTTTCAAAAGGTTGAAGTGAAGGAAAATCTAGGGTATGACTGGAGCTTGAAGGACTTAGCATGAATATCTATAGTTGCGGGTGATTTGTGGTCTTTTGAGTTGGTGAAGTTTTAGGTTAATGAGGCTTTTTGGATTTTGGGGTATGGGCTGATGGTGATTTGGTTATGGTTTCACTATCCTCCAAGCTTGGAGTAAATATTTCTGATATTTTTGGCTATTCCAGGGGTTTGTAACTAATAAGAAATTCATATTTACCTGGACGGCTTATTGAGCCGATTGAAGGATCTTTATTTTCATATTTGGCTCGAAATTGTTTTTCAGCTTTCCCTTTTTTCTTGGATATTGGTTTGGTTTGATAAAGACCGAAGCTTTCAATATATTCTCCAATTGGATCTTCCAAACAATCTTGACAATCACAATCAAGATCCCAAGGGCAGTGTCCCGTAAAGGGGAATTTGAACCACCAAGTTCTTTTTCCTTCTTTGTCAAAACTTTGACACCAATCATGTTCTTCTATGATGCTTTGTATACTCCAATAGAACTCTCCATCCGGTTCAGGATATGTATCTCTTGTATCTTTGGGTTGAATCATTTGGCAAGAGAAGATTATTTTATTTGATTTTTTGAGATGGGAATGGTCATAGCTTATGCAAACGGTTTTGTCATTTCTTTTGGTAAAAGTTGGTTCACTAGATTGCAGAGATTCCGCTGATTCTCTTAACTTTTCATAATTTGTGATCCTGGAATCAGGAAGAATTTTGACAAGTTCGTCTCTAGAAATTCTTATGGGTATTTGGGTGCGCATGGTGTTTCCTTTGGTAGCATCAATATTTAGGAGCAAGGCGTTTTCTCCTTCGGGAAGGCAAAGATCCATGACGGGATTTTGGACTCGCCATGCCATTTGATGGTGAATGGTAGCTTGGATGGAATCTTTGGCTTGTGGGGCTCCCTGTATTTGGACTTGGATTTTTAAGGCTTCAGTTAGGTACGGGTCATAAAGGGACATGTTGAAATTTGGAAAGATAATTATGAAGACAGTTCCAACATTTAGGGTAACTTATGCAGTACCCAAATTTGCATGTTGGTACTCCAAGTATCTTGTATCTAGAAGAGAAATTCGAGCTACAACTGGTTGACCTTTTCTTCCGTGATATGTTAAGGCGATTCGGATAGCACCAAAATTGATATGGGTAAACCATGATCTCTCCATTGTCTGGGACAATCATATGGGATTTAATGGGTGATAAATTGTTCCTCTTGAGTGGCAAGAATAGGATGCTGGTCAAGCTTTGAAACAACAACATATTCTTTGACTCCTTTTGATTTGTGTTGGACTAAGAAATAGATTTGGGTCTAGGGTGCAAAGAATGTTTTGGTGAAAGCTGAGTAGGGGTTTATGAGGGGTAATTCTATGGAGGATACCTTTTGTTCATCGGGTAGGATATGTACTTCATATAGGTAATCATATGTTTTGGACAGAGTTTTGTATAGAGCAGGAGACATATTCATTTTTGCTAGGGAAGAGGATGACGAAAATGGCTCAGACATATTTAGCAAACAGTTCCTCCCTCCGTAAGGATGGGCTGGCGCCAAAACCAATCGAGGTTGAGTTCGGGGTTCCAAAGGCTCGTACACCATTTGAAGTTACAGTGATACCTCCAAGGCACCAATTCCAGTCTCCATGACATACATAGCCCCGTTCACGACAAATGCTATTCCTTGGGATTACACCGCTGAGGCTAGAAGGAAGGGAAAGACATATACTAGGGAAGCAATTGCCCCACAGGGCATGACCAGGACAGGAAGGGTATACACCCCGGAACACTTGGCTGAGTCTAGAAAGCAGGCCTCCGAGCGGGCTATTGAAACCGGACCCTATGACTTTTGGAGGAAGGTACAGGCCAAAAAGCACTCAGTCGTCGAGCAACTAAACAAAACGCCAGCGCAAATTTCTAATTTGGCTCTTCTACAAAGCTCTGAGGCACATAAAAACGCCTTAATTAAAATACTGAGTGAAGAGTATGTTCCCAGCAACATAACAAGAGGCAAAATAGCAAACATGGTGGGGCAGGTACTGGAAATCCATAAGATCACCTTCCACAAAGATGATTTACTGATAGAAGGGCTTGGTCACAACAAAGAGTTGCACATCACTACGCAATGCGAGGGTCACTTTATCACCAGGATTCTAGTCAACGGGGGATCCAGCCTCAACATTTCTTCGTTGGTAACTCTCAGGACATTGGGTAAGGGATTGCACGAGATCAAAGATGGGGCATTCAGTGTCAAAGCTTTTGACGGACCTCAGAGGTCCACCATTGGATAAATTAGCTTATGCCTGCAGATGGTACCCACTAGGTTTGATGTTGTGTTCCAAGTCATTGACGTACTAGCATCCTACAATTTGTTGCTAGGACGACCCTGGATCCATGCCGCTAGGGTTGTGGCATCAACTTTGCATCAGGCTGTAAAATTTGAATGGAATCATCAGGAAGAAAGGAAACGGTAGCAACCCTATATATAGTCGCCAGGCCATCCCGATGATCGGAGGTAGAAGAAAAATCGGTGGAGAAATGTACAATCACATCGATCAAGTCAGCGCCGTAGAAAAAGACAAGTGGCGGGATAATAAAATTGAGAGCATTCTGAATTGGAGTGGATACGAGCCTGAAAAGGGGCTGGGCAAGAATCTCCAAGGTATCACCAAGCCTTTCCAGTTGAAGAAGCATGGAACTACTTTTGGCCGGCGTTATGAACACACTTGGGAGGAGCTCAACGACTGGTCTCCACCATGGCGCGGTCCCTACTACTCGCTAAAGCACCCTCTACCTTAGTTGGAGCAGACTTTTCAGCCAGCTTAGGTCATATATGGATAAGAGGAAGATGAGACACTGGCAGCAATGAAGAACCTATTTTTGGAGGATAATATGTATTGCTGTGTTATCTTCGAGGAGGAAGGGGAGGAGGGCCCTTACATTCAAGATCTGAACCAAGGAGAACACCTCGCCAATTGGTCAATCAGGACCACTAGTGCCCGTAGAGCCTCGGGGTAGCAGGGTTAAACTACGCATATGCATCACACTTTACTTTTCCACATTGTCTTTACTTTTGAAAAGAGCTCTAATGTTTCAGACAATTATGAATTTAATCAAAAGAATTTTCCAAGTTTATCTTTATGTTTCGCTCTTATTTATTTTCTCTACCATTTACTTTATTTTACCCAGCATTACTATTACATATCTTGGTGATGAACCAACAACTATAACTTGCAATGAGACAGTGCGAAAAACGGACATAGTTTCAGAAGAGGATGAAATACCATAAGAGGTTGTCAGGGAGGTCGAGAATTTCGAGAATGGGCCTAAGTCTAACTTGGACGAAATTGAGATCATTAATTTGGGAGACAGAAAAAATGTCACGGAAACACGTATTAGCGTACACTTGTCACAATCAGAAAAAGAAGAATACAGAGAGTTCTTAAAAGAGTATGAGGACATCTTTGCAAGGTCATATGATGATATGACCGGTCTCAACACATCCATTATGTCTCACAAGCTACCGATGGACCTAGCATGCCCGCCGGTAAAATAAAAATTCAGAACGTTCAAGCCAAACATGAGTTTGAAAATCAAAGAAGAGGTTACCAAGCAAGCCAAAGCCAGGGTTCTCAGAGTAGTAGAGTATCCAACATGGTTAGCCAACATCGTGTCGGTGCCAAAGAAGGATGGGAAGGTTAGAGTCTGTGTCGACTATCGGGATCTCAACCGGGCCAGTCCTAAGAACGATTCCCCTTTACCAAATATACACGTGATTGATAACTGCGCCAATCATGAGCTCCAATCGTTAGTCGATTGTTTTGCTGGATACCACCAGAAATGGATGGATGAAGAAGAAGTAGAGAAAATGGCATTCATCACGCCGTGGGGAATGTACTATTACAGAATGATGCCGTTCGGTTTAAATAATGCTGGTGCTACCTACATTAGAGCAATACCACAATCTTTCATGATATGATACAAAAAGAGATCGAGGTGTATGTGGATGACATCATAATTAAATTTAGGAAAGGTGCATATCACTTTGGAGAATTGAGAATATTCTTCAACACACTTAAGAGATACAACTTGAAACGGAATCCCGCCAAGTGTGCATTCGGAGTTCCCGCCGAAAATTAATTGGGTTTTATTGTGAGTCGCTGGGGAATAGAATTTGACCAATCAAATGTCAAAGCCATTCAAGCGTTGCCACCACCAAAGAGCAAGAAGGACATGATGAGTTTTCTGGGGAGACTCAACTATATCAGCCGATTCATAGCCCAGTCCACTGTCATTTGTGAACCCATCTTCAAGAAGCTAAAGAAGGATGCCACCACTAAATGGACTAATGATTGTCAAAAGGCCTTCGACAGAATCAAGGAATACTTGTCAATGCCACCAGTCTTGGTTCCACCCGAGCTAGGGAAACCTCTATTGCTTTAAATTGCAGTATTGGATGGGGCATTTGGTTGCGTTTTGGGACAACATGATGAAACAGGAAGAAAGGAGCAAGCCATCTACTACCTTAGCAAGAAGTTTACCATGTACGAGGCTCCTTATATTGTGCTCTAACATGGGTAGCTCAACAATTGAGGCACTATTTCTATGCTTACACAACTTATCTCCTATCCAGGATGGATCCGTTGAAGTATATCTTTCTGAAGCCCATGCCTACCGGCAAGCTCGCCAAGTGGAAAATACTGTTAAGCAAATTTGAAAGAGTTTATGTTACTCGAAAGGCAGTCAAAGGATAAGCCTTGGCAGATCACCTCGCCGAGAATCCCCTGGGAGGAGAATACGAACTTCTAAAGATGTATTTTCGTGATGAATAGATAAGCTTCATAGGACAAGACACTTTAGAATCCTATGACAGCTGGAGAATGTTTTTTGGTAGAGCTGAAAATTTCAAAGGAGTTGGCATAGGTGCAGTCTTGGTATCAGAAATTGGTCCGCATTACCCAGTGTCTGCCAAGCTCAAATTCCTGTTCACCAAAAACATGGCCAAGTACGAAGCCTTCATCTTAGGGCTCAAGCTGGCAATTGACACGAATATTCAAGAACTATTAGTGATCGGAGATTCAAACCTACTGATACATCAAGTTTAAGAAGAATGGGCAACCAAGAATTCCAAAATACCCCCCTATCCGCATCACGTACAGGAGTTGAAGAAAAGATTCAGAAGGACAAAATTTGAGCATGTTCCCAGAATACAGAATGTGTTCGCCGATGCCTTAGCCACTTTATCGTCTGTGATCCAGCATCCCGATACAGACTTTATTGACCCCATCCAGGTCAAGATTCACGACCAGCCAAATTATTGTTCTCATGTCAAGGAATAAGCTGACATGAAACCTTGGTTACATGATATCAGAGAATACTTGACAACATGAGAGTACTCAGAGCTTGCCAATGCTACTTAGAAACGGACACTTCGGAGATTGTCCAACAACTTCTTTCACAGCGGAGGAATCCTGTATAGGAGGACTGCTGATTTGGGGTTATTAAGATGTGTCGAATCAAGAGAAGCAACCAGACTATTGGAGGAGGTGTACGCGGGAACATGCTGACCGTATATGAATGGTTTCGTGTTGGTAAAGAAAATACTCCGATCAGGGTATTTTTGGATGACTATGGAAACGAACTGTATCAAGTATGTCCAGAAGTGAAACCGTTGTCAAATACATGGAGATATGATAAAGGTACCTCCAAACAAGCTTACTGCAACTAGCTCGCCACTACCGTTCGCCGCTTAAGGAATGGATGTCATTGGACCAGTTGAACCAGCCGCATCAAATGGGCACATGTTCATCCTAGTGGCAATTGATTACTTTACCAAATGGGTTGAGGAAGCATCATACAAGGTAGTCACCAAGAAAGTAGTAGCGGATTTCATCCGAGATCGTATGGTTTGTCGGTTCGGGATTTCATAATTAATCATCACCGACAATGGTTCTAATCTCAACAGCGACCTGATGAAGGCAATGTGTGAAAAGTTCAAGATCAAACACAAGAATTCTACGGCATACAGACCGCAGATGAATGGAGCTCTAGAAGTAGCTAACAAGAACATCAAGAAGATACTAATGAAGATGATTGAAAAGCACAAGCAGTGGCATAAGAAGTTTTCGTTCGCGTTATTGGGTTATCGTACAACAGTCCGCACATCAATTGGGGCCACTCCCTACATGCTGGTTTATGGTACAGAGGCGGTCATCCCTGCTGAGGTAGAAATTCCCTCCTTGAGGGTCATACAAGAAGAAAAGTTACATGATGCAGAATGGGTCAAGAGTCGCTACGAGAAATTAGCCCTCATAGACAGAAAGAAAATGAATTCTGCATGACACGGTCAATTATATAAGAACAGAATGTCCAGAGCCTTCAACAAGAGAGTCAAGCCAAGGAAGTTTGCGCTAGGACAGTTGGTATTAAAGAAAATATTTCCGTACCAAGATGAAGCCAAAGGGAAATTCTCTCCCAATTGGCAGGGTCCGTACATGGTTCATCGGGTACTAAGTGGAGGAGCCCTTATTCTCGCAGAAATGGATAGAGAAGTCTGGCAGAAGCCTATCAATGCATACGCAGTAAAAAGATACTACATTTGATCATATGCTTTTTTTTTGTGATGTAATCTGAACTACACCTGACCTAATTCCCATTTAAGAGGGGATATGTAGGCAGCCCTATGGGTTCTGTCACATCTTAATAAAATTTCCATCTTCCCCCCGCAATTGGAACAAGGGAAGAATTTTTAGGAGAACCCTCAAAATTCTAGAGTAAGTTTTTCAGTATTTTCATCAGCACCGACACAGTAAACTGGGGCAGAATTTTGAGTATTGTTTCGCGTTCAGTCGTCCACTACAGCTGCCAGCAGCGTCAACCTAGTAAATTGGGGTTGAATTTTAAGGAGGACCCTCAAAGTTCCAGAGCAAGTACGGTCATCACGGCTTGAACCACATTGCAGTTGTTGGTTCATCCAAAATAAAATCATTATATAGATAAAAAGCGACGCTGCCCCCTTGATACACGATGCCAAGAGTTGGAGGATACGAACTAACCTCCCCCTACAGAACTCACAATATTTCTTTGGAAGAAAGAATTCAGGTTATGGATCAAAGCACATTTGCTCTTTAGGATCGAAATCCTCATATGGTCATCATTCGCACTCCCCTGCAGTCCTAATCTTGCAAACCGCCCACCAACTAAGAAAACTTATACTATTCACTCTTTTACATTCCTGCACTATATAAGGCTACTATCAGCCTTTTGAGACTAAACTCTGTCTCCATCCTACATTACATAAGGCTACTCATTTCCTTCCGAGGTTAAGCACTACCTCCATCCTACATAAGGCTACTATCTGCCTTTCAAGACTAAGCTCTGTCTCCATCTGCATTTTTGTATGAGGTTCTCTGCCTTCTGAGTTTAAGTTCTACCTCTATATGGCATAAGGCTACTATCTACCTTTCGAGACTATCCTCTGTCTCCATCTGCATTTTTGCATAAGGCTATTCTCTGCCTTCCGAGGTTAAGCTCTACCTCCATATTGCATAAGACTACTATTTGCCTTTAGAGACTAAGCCCTGTATCTATTTGCATCTTTGCATAAGGCTACTCTCTGCCTTCCGAGGTTAAGCTTTACCTCCATATTGCATGAGGCTCCTATCTGCCTTCCGAGACTAAGCATTGTCTCCGCCCTACATGATTGAAATATTGCCGTCTTATTTTTTGACTGGCAGAAACATCGCCACCTGCATTTTAAATTCTCATCTGGCTAAACATCGCGACCTGCTTTTAAATTCTCGCTCTGGCTGAAATATCGCTACCCTTTGCATTCAGTTGGATGAAAGATTTCCACCTTCTCATTGCTGAAAGATCGCCAACTCGTTCAAAGGTGTCATAGTTCGAAGGCACCATCTACATAGCCGAAGAACATCATTTCATGGCCTATAAATCTTTACTTTTATGCTTTACATGACCCGGGATATCATAGTCTGAGGACGTCATCCAAACCGTCCGAAGACAAACATTCATGGTCCAAATTTAACTTGCATCACGTTTAAATTATGCAATATGTACGCACATCACCCATTTGCAGGTACCCCGGCTGGCTCATAGCCATATCAGCAGGATCGGTCCCGCTCCGGTTCCCCACAACCTATTCAACTCCAATCACCTTTTTAAACCTGATTATCACATCTGTTTTTTTTCGTATCTCTATCGACACATTCCGTCCATGGTTACTGAACTACATATGGTGTGATTCCTATAAAACCGGGGATATGTAGGCTGCTCAGAAATCAGGGCATGGTAAAAATCCCCTTTCTATCGACGTCTCTGGTCAAAATTTGCCATCTTATCTTTACCCAACAACTCTTTCATCTTCCTCGGGTAAAGAGGGGCAGCTGTTGATACTCAAATTTTTCCTATGAATTTTTATACTCAAAATACTTTCAAAATAGCCTGTATATTCATATACAAGCATCCCCAAAGGATTTGGTATTTTTCCCAAATTTTGTAAGATTTTTAAAACTAATTTATGGCATATTTTGCACTATAAAATCCAATAATTATTCCCAAAAATTATCATTTTGGTGAATAATTTATTTTAATCTCACATTTACACAAATAATATAGTTTACATGATTTTTATATAATTTTACAAGTCTATTTGGTATTTTTAAACTAAAATTACATGAAATTTTAATTTTAGTCTATTTCACAATTTAGTGGCATTATTAATCACAAAATTATTTATAATATTTTTAAATTAATACATATGCATTTTATATTAACTCAGTATTTGTAATTTGATTTTAAACACCATTTGCTATTTTCACTAATTCAAAACGGGGGGAAAATGGTCATTTAAATTGTAACCTCTTTTGATTTTAAATTTAGCCCAAATCGACCCCAGTACCCAGCCCAAATTGAACCCAATTAAGTTTCCAAATTTCAAAATTTATCCGACCCAGACCCAATTAAATAAACCCGACCCACGCACCCCTGAATCTCGACCGTTGATCATTTAGATCAACGGTCCACGTTATCCCCTTAATTTTTTAATTCAATACACCCCTAACCCTAGTAATTTTACACCAAACAAGCCGCCCTTGTACCCCCTTCGTCTCTCAGATCCTCTCAAGCTTCTTCGGAACCTTAGCCCCATTTCACCGGTCTCCGACCTTATTCCACCAGAAATCATGGCCTTTCAGGCCCTGAGCAGCATGTACCTACCCACACATACCTCTATACTCCTTTTGCTCGAGGTTTCAGAGTCCGAATTTGAAGACCTTAGCTCAGAATATCTCCGATTCAAGTTCTATGGCCATCTCCGGCTCAACTCCGGCAAGTCCTATCCTTGTGAGTCCATCTCCGACTCAGGTCCAGCCCGTTCCATGCCTTTCTCATTTTATAGGTTTTTCTCTAAAACCCTAAACCCTCGAGGTTTTCTTTGTTTCTCTTCAAGATCTACTTCAGATCACTTCTATTTTCTATGATTTTAATGTATTTTCCACATCTTTTCGATTTTTTGTTTTGAAAAATATTCATCTTCTTAAAACTTAGGGTTTCCGTAATTGTTTTACTTGTTCTACTACTATTTCTTATATTTTTGCGTTGCTATATGTTTTCACTATGATTTTCTGTGTATTTTCTTTACTGTAATTTCCTAGGGTTTCTAAGGATTTCTTTTACTGTGTGTGTTTGCTTCCATGAATTGTCTGTGTTCTTTGGGTTTTCTTGAGTTTATTTTGACTGACCTTTTATGCTTCGTCTTTGCATGAAAGCTATGGGGGAAAACCCTAAATTTTGGGGGGTTTTCAACCATTTTTGTATGATTGTTCTGATTCTTGTGTTGTGCTTCCTGCTTGATTTCAAAACCCTAATCTCCTAAATTCATCTCATGTTATCTGAATCTTGCTAAGTTTTGCAATACCTTCTGAGTTCATTCCTGACTATTCTTGCTTTTTGATTACACGAGTACTCTATTTATGTAACCTCGCATGTTTAAATTTATGCACTCTTTATAATCAGACCTTTACTCTCAAAATAACCCTAACTTTAGGGATTGATTTCAAACCACTATTATGTGAGACTATTGGATTCTTTCCTTGGTCTGATTTGGACCTATTTTCTGACTTAATTCATTATTAAGTTCGAATCTTTGATTCCTTATTTACTATGTGGTTGATTGATTTTACCCTTACCTTATTTATCTAACCATGTATTTTTAGAAGATTCTCCTATGTATTTACACTTTATTGTACCATGTGTTACTGATTTTCTTTCCTTAAATACAACTCTGCCCTCTCCTATTCAAATTCGAATCCCTTAATTGAAGGAATTCCCCTCTTCTAATTGATTCTAATCGGTATTGAATTATAGTTTTGCCTTACCACCTATTTTCAAATATAAATACCATACTTCCTTCTCTTCAAAATCACGGACAACTGAGTTCAAACTACACACACACTCAAATCTCTCTCTTCTTTACTATAACTTGTGCTATTGTTCTGACTAGCCGGCTAAAAGCCAAGGCCAGATTTGGAATCTCTTGCTTTCCTCAAGTGTTTTCTAAATAATTTCTGGCTGTTTCACTGCTCTATTTATTCTGTTATTTGGAACTTGAAACTGGTAGGTCTCCACAATTTGAATATTATTCTCTAAAACTATGTGTTTACTTCTCCCTTCTACATGACCTCTCAACTACTTTTTTTCTGGTACTAAATGACTATACATTAGTTCGTCATGCCTCATGCTCCTGCATCTTTAAGTTCCGTTATGCTTTTCTTGATGCTTATATGAATGCTTTCATGTTGTCCCTTCCCTCTAATCCCCCTTGTGTGTGAGTACTATCCAAAGTCGAGGTAGAATTTAATTGCTATCCTTGACTTAGGATCAGGTTCTTTTGAACCTTCACTCAAATCAATCCAATTCCCTTAAATCCCCTATATGTGAGTATGTTTTAAGTTAAGGTAGCAGCCTACTGCTATCCTTGACTTAGGACTAGGTTTTCTTGAACCTTTCACTCAAACCAGTCTCATTCCCTTAACCCTTTTATGTGTTGAGCCTTGACTACGGTCTGGTAGTGTCCTAGTTACTACCCAGACCCCTGTCTGACTTTTGAAAGTATGCTCTCTTTTTTGCTTGAATCAAATAATGGATTAGGGGTTTGCCAGTTGTACCCATGGCTGGGTATGACCATCCTTTACTTTGGTTTCCTCTAATACACTCACTTTTCACTTATTCTTAGTTCTTTAAATTCTACCTCCCCCATGGTAAGCCGTGCTTAGGGACCATAGAGCTCCCTCTGAACTTGGATGCCTAAGGGTTGGTAATTCCGCACATTGCACTACTTTGTTCATTCTTTTGGTGTAAGCATTGCCTGGGCTTCCTAAAAAGCCCTTGGAACTTTGAAACACTCTAAGAGAAGGCCTTGGAATCTTGAATCTAGATCTGGTTAAACACATATTATTGGGTATTAAGATTGAATTAGGCTTCTCAGATCTAGCTGTAGGCTGTAATGTACTTTTGGTTACTTTCTTTGGGTTCTGTAACAATCTTGTAAAAGAATTTGGGGAATATTAGTAAAAGGGTGTGGGAGGGGTTTATGTTATTTGCATAAGTCAATGGGTAGAAATAATGGCTATGGGACTTTAATATTGCAAATCATCTAGAAATTTTGCCTATAGGATTTTAATATTGCAAATCATCTAGAAATCATGCCTATAGGACTGTAATATTGCATACCATTCAGAAATCATGCCTATAGGACTTTAATATTGCACGCCATTTAGAAATCATGTCTATAAGATTTTGCATTGTAAGCACAATAGAGATCATTCCTATAGGAAACGCATAAAACGCTAGGCAAATAGTAGGTCCCCTAATGTTCTAAAAGTAGTAACAAATCAAGATGTAGATATTATTCCTACAGCCATTCAAACCCGCCTAATATGAATGATAATCTATCAGTTAGCCTCAAACGCTTTCAACAAAAATTTATCCAAACCTGTCTACTTTTGAAACCTGGCCAAGTCTGTCTGTTTTTGACATTGCTATAGATGTGTAGTGTCCTTAAAATTAAAAACTTACATCTTTACTCTGAAACCAACCCCTTTATTTTTCTGCCTAAATCTTTACTTCAATGCTTTTCGAAAGAATGCCTATTTACAACTTTACTTAAGTAGCTCGGCTAATTTGCATGCCATTTCTGAACTTCTGCAAATTTTCATTTCCTATTTCCAAAAGTCTTCTATACATGCTCTTGTCTAAAATTAGTGCTTTCTGAATCACTTGTTTGAAAATACCTTAAGTTCTGACAAACTGGATCCGAGTTTCCTAATGTTAATTTGCTATCCAACTCTATGTGTTACATTAATCTGTCCACTGTTAATTTTAATAAAATACCAAATCAAAACTTGAAAGTCATGCTAACTAATTGCTGTTATGATCTGTGGGGTTTTGTTTAAGCCTTTGGGTGTTTGAACTGTATGCCATTATTTGTTATTTGTTTTGATTTACGCCTTAGTATTATGCCATTTTTAAACACCATATATGCCCCAACCCCTTTCTCCCCTTTTAGGATTAGAAGTCCAAATACCCCAGGACTGATAGGTTGGGACGGATATTAGCATGCAATTTGTAAACGATACTAATCGTGGTTGAATATCTTAACATCTGGGAAGGGTAGAACATGGAGATGATGACGATGCGCTAATATCATAAGGTATCCCCTCTTTGTGGAATGTGTGCGGGATATTGCATCGAATGATCCATATTATAGTTAAACCTAGGACCGTCTTTCTTTACTTTTCCTTTATTTAAATGTTTTCTTCAAACTAAAACTCTCTTTTACTTGTGCCATTCTTTCAAAGTTGTCAACTCGCTTGTATTTCTTATGTGAAAATTTTTCTTGTCTACTCCTATTCCTCTTAAAGTCACAACTAAGCAAGGTCGCGAACCACACTAGTGGATCTTGAGAGGTGCCTAACACCTTCCCCTCGAGATAATCTCAAGCCCTTACCCAAACTCTGGTTTTCTTTCAAATCCTTCTTTTTTTCTCTAAAAGTGTCCTAATGCACTATAATCATTAAGTGGCGACTCTTCAAACTCCACATCCAAAATTCCCCCACAGGGGACAAAAGAGTCATTCCACCCATAATGTCGCAAACCCGATTTCTTTCCCTTTAGAGAAAAAAGGGGCCGTCGACAATCGTGATCGTACTAGCATTCCGCGGTGGACTTTATTAGAGAGTGGGTAGTTTGACCCCACCTCAAGGCGGACCGTGGTGCCATTTTGTGCAGTCAACGGTTGTCCCTTTGCGGCCGTACTACATTTTGTACGGACTGCAGTCTGCTGTCTGCAGCTATTTTCTATAATTATCTCATTCACTGATTTTTCTGATACTATGACACTAACAAGCTTTAACTAAATTCCACTTGTAGATAATGGTGAAATCACAAGGTGGAGGTGATAAACAGAAAGGCAGTGGAGAGTCCTCCCTGATAGGGGACGAGGCATGATCAGATTGACCCCACAAGTCCGGCAAGGAATTAAGGACAGATGAAGATCTATGAGGGCTGCAGATAGAGCTGCTAACCATTCGGAAAGTGAGTATTTGCCCTCCCGGGAGGAATCCGCCCCAAGCCAGTACCAGAGTATCTTCCTGACTGGCCAAAAAGGCGAAGATTGAGAGACACACCTCCGGGAACTCCTATTGCTCAAGCTTCCTCATATACTTTGTGTTTTCACCTTTGTGATGAACATGACATCTTGTTGATGAACACCTTTATGAATACATTAATGGCTGGTACGGACTATTATTAACACACGATTGTTTGTTTACTATGAAATGAAATCCTTGAGGGTATGATGCCATGTTATGGAATTGTGGGTTATTGTTGTTATCATGAATTGCAATATCCAATGGAGTGTAAGTTGTACAGTGGAAGTTATCAAAAGGTAAAGTCAGTATATAGTTATCTCATGCAATATGTTTATTTGTTATCCCTGTTATGTATGTTTAGGAGTTGATATTATTTTTGAGTAGGTTTCATGACAATTCTTGAAGGTCGATAATGTCATCTGGAAAGCTGAATGTATCGTCGAAGGAAAAATATTTTGTCTTGATTTAATACCAGTTAGTTTTGACATGGAATGTACCATATAGGTATATTGATCTAAAATTGTGCAGCCCATGTTCTGGTATCCTTATGATAATGTAGTGCTTGTAATACTGGGATTAGGATTGTATGTATATTCTTTGTGGTTCTATGTATAGTTGTTGATGTGTCGTTGAGACAAATTTGGTGATTCTCTGGCAGGTGGATAGGCCTAGTTACAAAGGAGACTCTGCTGAAATTCCTAAAAAATTTACGAGTTAGTCAAATATCTAGGGACTTGAGGTAGGTTAGATAAGAGTGTGTGATGTTAAAGTTTTTGGGGAAGACTCAACTCCTCATTCGAGGACGAATGATCCTGGGGGGGGGGGATGTAAGGCCCCGGAAAATTTCGCTAAGTAATTTAGGATTTTGTAGTGTCACGCAGGCTTATTATAATGTTTTTATGTACTATTAACATGGTGGACATCAATTAGACTTGGTACATATGAGTATAAGTGTTAATGTAAGTGATGTGAGGTCCAAATACTTAGGTGTATGCCAAATGGGAAAATTTTCGAAATATACCAAAATTCCAAATGGGTTCACACAAGGCTCCACTTCAAAAGAACATATATACTTATACATAAGATTTTATGTGGTTAATAGCATATCAAATGAAAGCCCTTAGAGTGTAGTTTCCAACGCTTCTAACCGTTCGTATTTGGACACTCCTACACACAGTTATGGTCAAATTACCAAAGGCTGAACAATGCAATCCTATGTCATGTCAGATCTGCGGTTCGTATTTTCGTTATGCGGTCCGCATTTTGAATGCAGATTGAACCAGTGTGGCTCAGTTTTGGGCACCGATTTTGCAGTTCATTCTGTGGCCCGCATGTCCATTCTGCGGTGCATTCTGCTATAGCAGAATTGACATTGGAGTTTTATTTTTTATTTTCATAACCCGACCCTATTTTGATATCTAACCTTTGGGGCTTCATTTGGGGTTATTTCCTACAGACTTTTGAGATAGGTGAGAGTATTTTAGACAGATAAGGAGGAACCCAACATCTAATCATCCAAATCTTGCATCAATCTTCAAGAATCAAAAACCCAATCGCAAGTTCTTCATCTAAGAGGTAAGATTCTATACCCTAGGTTTTAATTTCGAGTTTAGAGTATAAGATGGGTTATTGAGGTATGATAATTGGGTATTTTAGTATTGTGTATACATGCATGTACAACTTAGGTTTATGGGAACATTGATTAACATAAATAAGTAAATATTGGGTTAGGGAATGAAGGAAGTCTTGAAAAGGAGATTTGAGATTTAGATGCTCAAGTAGTGTTTGATAAAATACTCAAATGAGCTAGTTTAATGAATATCTTTCTATTATATGTTTAATTTAGTTATGTCTCATAGTATATTGGAATTTCTAGAGTTTTGAAGTGTTGTAGTAACTTATGGAAAGCTCAATCTAGGTATGAATGGCTAAAACCTCGTCTTTTAGAAATTGAGCTCTATCGATACTTGTGTAAATGCGGTAAGACTGAACTTTTATTCTTGCTTTGATTGATACTTTACATCAATTGATTTTGTGACCCTATATTTGTAAAAGATACATTCCAATGTGATCAATGTGCTATTCTTGAGAACTTGAATTATAAATGTGCTTGGTGATGCGTTTGATGTGTTTTATTATGGTTTGGTGCACCCCCTATTGATTTGGAAGAATCCGTTGGGTTTATAGTTTCGTTGTTATTAAACTTAAGATGTATGATTTATGGAATATTGTATATGCCCATGGTTTGTGATTCCTCTTATGTGCACTTGACATTTTGAAGTGAATTGCTTGTTGTTGAAATTGATATTGATGTAACATGTGGGACCTATGGACGGGCTATGAAATGCATAGATGTGTACTGTAATATGTGGGACCTATGGACGGGCTATTAAATGCATAGGTGTGTACTGTAACATGTGGGACCTATGGATATGAAACACATAGGTGTGTACTGTAACATATGGGACCTATGTACGGGCTATGAAACGCATAGGTGTATACTGTAACATGTGGGACCTATGGACGGGTTACGAAATGCATAGGTGTGTACTATAACATGTGGGACCCATGGACGGGCTATGAAATGCATAGGTGCACGATATAATGTGTGAACCCTATGGACGGGCTATGAAACACATAGGTGTATGATATAATGTGTGAACCCATTGGACGGGCTATGAAATGCATAGGTGTATGACATAATGTGTGAACCCTATGGATGGGCGATGAATCGCAACCTAAAGGTATGGAAATTATGTGAAAGCTATGTGGTCCCTTTTATTTGATAATGTCACCATCATTTTAAGTGTTTGAGTTTCACTTGTGATTTCCTCATTTGTTATATGAAAGTTCTTTCTAAATAAATGGTGTTTAGTTATACATACTAGTGCTAATCAATGGCACTAACGTCCCTTTTTGCCGGGGGCGCTACATTCGTGTTTTGATTGTAGGTGGATCCATAGTAGGTACTCCAGTCCACTGACCGTAGCTCCTCATCACTTTCCGTCAGCTGATTCGGCGAGCCCTTTTCACTTCGGGCCCTATGTGGCTCATGCCACTTTCTTTTTGGGATGTTTTTTTAATGTTTGTATAAGGCATAGCCGGAGACTTATTGTCGGTATTTTTATATTATTCTTCAATTGTAATTAGAGGCTCCGTAGACAGGTTGTGGGTAGTGTCAGGCATGGTAATTTAAAAGATAAATATTGATGTGTGGCAATAATGTATACAAATTGGAATACCTTTGTTATGGTGAATAAAGTTGCGAATGGAAATTGTTGGAATAACTTTATTATGGTAAATGAAGTTGCTAATGGAAATTGTTATTGTTATGTTTATTAAATTTGGTTAATAGAGTCCATATCCTATAAATGGCTATTTCACTTGGTTATTAGATAATGAGAATGAGGGGTAACACGTGGGATAGAAAAGTCATCCAGGTCCGCTTGACTGGGGATACTCGGTCGGACATCGGTCATGTTCCTCGAATTTGGGGCGTGGCAACTTGGGTGCATAGATAATCGTCACCATACCTATACACCGAATCCACATAGCACACAACAAATATTGCCATAATCCTATTCTCTCAAGCTAAAGTTAGATAAAATACTAACCTCGAAAGCTCCAAACTCAACTCACGCCTCTAGGATAGCTTTACCCCTCAAATTCACAACAAAACAGTCGAATCTAATAATAGTTTACTCAAATGTATCAACAAATGCTAGTTAAATCAATTTGAATGCATAAGAATGAATTTCTCAACGTTTTGCCCAATAATTCCCAAAATGCTCCGAGCCCACGTGGTCAAAATCCGAGGTTCGAACCAAAACCGGGTTACCCATTCCCCCATGAGCTCATGTATGCAATTTGTTTTGAAATCGGACCCCAAATTAAGGTCCAAATTCCCAATTTTAAGAAAACCTAGATTCTACCCCAAATCCCCATATTTACCCATTGAAAGCTTTGATTTTAAGATAAAATCATGATAAAAGATGTTAAAAATTGAAGAAATTGGGTAAAAGTTGACTTGCAATTGATATGGGAAAGAGAGAGTTTAGAGAAAATCGCCAATGGAAGTTTGGGTTTTGAAAATATGAAAAGTGTGCTTCAAAAATCGTTTGTCTGAATAAATAGGTGCAAGTATCACAAATGCAAAGATTTTTTCGCAATTGGGAACTCAGGAGGCTTGGGAAATGCGAGATTTTAATTCACAATTGGGAACTATGAAGGGTTCTGCAGAGTTCGCATTTGCAAACAAATATTCGCATTTGCGAACTCTAGGCTACAAAGGGAGTTTCGCAAATGTAAACTTTTGGCTACAAAGGGGAGTTTCGCAAATGCAAACATTTGTTCGCAAATGCGAACTCTAGGCTACAAAGGGGGAATTCCATTTGCGAACGGTTGTTCGCATTTGCGAACACAATAGGTCAGGCGTGCCAGCAGCTTACAAACATGCCACAGAAATGAACTCGCCACCTATCCAAAACTCACCCGAGCCCTCGGGGCTCCAACCCAAACATGCACACAATCCCAAAAATATACTACGGACTTACTTGTGCGATCAAATCGCCAAAATAGCATCATTTACATAGAACCAAACCTCAAAAAACATGATTTCTACCAACTTTCCATGAAACACTTATTTCTCATTTTCAAATTCGAAAAACGGCAAATGACGTCCGCTTTAAGCCAAATTATACAGATAGCGGGTAACGCTCATTTAAGACCTGTACCGGGAGTGAGAACCAAAATACCAGCCCGATACAATCACTTTCTAACTCATTTTTAATCAATTTCTCATATCAACTTCAGATAAACAATTTTTTTCAAACATTTTGTACTCGGGCCTGGGACCTCAGATTTCAATTCTGGGAATACGCCCGGTCCTATATTATCCTATAGACCCTCTGGGACCATCACATCACGCCACGCGTCTGAGTCCGTTTGCCCAAAATGTTGACCAAAGTCCACTATCTTATTATTATTATCAAAATTCATAGTTGTTAACACAAAATTCATATATTTCCACATAATATATTTTCTGGCTTCGCACCCAAAATGCACACGCAAATTAAGGCGACAAAATAAAAGGTTTTCAAGGCCTCAGAATCATAAGGAAAGGGAGAATTACAGTGATAACCCTTTGGGTCGTCACATCCTCTACCTCTAAAACAACAGTTCTTCCTCGAACGGACAAGAGAATAAAGTACCTGAGTCGGGGAACAAATGAGGATAACGGCTCCGCGCATCAGACTTGGACTCCCGGGTCGATGCCTCAGGAGGCTGACCTGTCCACTGAGCACGCACTGAAGGAAAACTCCTCGACCTCAACTATCGAACCTATTGGTCTAAAATAGCTACCGGCTACTCCTCATTTGACAGATCCTTGTCCAATTTAGTACTAAAATCTAACACGTGGGCGGGATCGCCGTGATACTTCCGAAGCTTGGATACATGAAAAATCGGATGCACGGATGACAAGCTAGGCGGTAAGGCAAGTATATAAGCCACCTTGACCATGCGATCGAGAATATAAGATGGGCCGATAAACCTAGGGCTAAGCTTGCCCTTTTTCCCGAATCTCATCACGCCCTTCATAGGCGATACTCGGAGCAATACTCGGTTACCAACCATGAAAGCAACATGCTTGACCTTACGATCTGCATAACTCTTCTGCCTAGACAGAGTTGACTGAAGTCTATCCTGGATGATCTTGACCTTATCCAAGGCGTCGTGTACTAGATCTGTACCTGATAACCAAGCCTCTCCCAGCTCAAACCGTCCGACTGGGGAACGACACTGCCTACCATACAACGCCTCATACGAAGCCATCCAAATGATGGACTGGTCCTGTTGTTGTAGGCAAACTCTGCTAAAGGAAAGAACTGGTCCCACGGGCCTCTAAAATCAATAATGTTGGCGTGGAGCATATCCTGTAGAATTTGAATAGTCTTCCCGAACTGACCGTCCTTCTGGCGGTGAAATGATGTACCGCTCTCCAAAAAGGGAGGTAAACTGCGGATCTCGATCCGGAATAATAGATATAGGCACCCCATGAAGGCGAACGATCTCTCTGATATAAATCTCAGCATATCGCTCGGATCGGTAGGTGGTGGCAATTGGAATAACATGCGCTCACTTGGTCAGCCTATCAATAATGACCCATATAGAATCAAACTTCTTCCGAGTCATCGGAAGTGCAGTAACAAAATCCATGGTAATTCTCTCCCATTTCCACTCGGGAAGCTCAATCCTCTGAAATAGCCCACCGGGCCTCTGATGCTCGTACTTAACTTGCTAACAATTCAGACAACAAGCCACATATGCGACAATTTCCTTCTTCATCCTGCTCTACCAATAATGCTTTCTCAAATAATCATCTGCTTCTCACGTTCCGTGAATAGCCAGGACATTGAGGAGTCTAGTTGATAGGATTTATTCACAGGAAGAATTCAAGTGAAATTTTTTTTGAGTTCAAAGAAGACGCCTCCAACTACTTAGGGGAACCCACTCTTCTTCCTTGCGTTCGATTAGGGGCCCCTGCCCTCCATTCTCTCAAGTACCTCTCCGCTTCCTCTGCTTGCTTGCAGCCCGGGTGAATAGAATACCGAGAACTGTGGGCCTCCGCTAAGATTGACTCCCGAATACCATCAACATTGGGCACACAACCTCGCACTTGTAATCTCAATATACCATCATCTCCCAAGGTCATTTCCCCGGCACCTCCCTGCTGTACCGTGTCCCTCATAACACATAAATGGGGATCATCGAACTGCCACTCCCGAATACACTCCATCAACAACAAACGAGCAAACGTACAAGCTAATATTCTGCTAGGCTCAGAAATATCCAATCTCACAAATCGATTGGCCAAGGCCTGAACATCCAAGGCAAGCGGTCTCTGACTAACCAGAACATAGGAAAGGCTACCCATGATAGTGGACTTCCTACCCAATGCATCGACCACTTGTTGGCCTTTCCCGGGTGGTATAAGATAGAAACATCATAGTCTTTCAACAATTCCAACCACCTCCGCTGTCTCAAATTCAACTCTTTCTGCTTGAACGAGTACTGAAGGATCTTGTGATCCATGTACACCTCACATGTCACACCATATGAATAATGCCTCCAAATCTTCAAGGCATGAACAATGGCTGCCAACTCTAGGTCATGAACTGGATAATTCTTCTAGTGGATCTTCAATTGCCTCGAAGCATATGCTATGGCCTTGCCATTCTGCATAACACTACACCAAGCCCGATGCAGGAAGCATCACAATAAACAGTATAAAGACCAAATCTCGTGGGCAAAACCAATATTGGTGCTGTAGTCACAGCTGTCTTGCGCTTCTAGAATCTCGCCTCGCACTCATCTGAACACCTGAGCTGGGCACCCTTCTGGGTCAATCTAGTCATCGGGGCTGCAATGGATGAAAACCCCTATACGAAATGTTTGTACAAACCAGCTAACCTCTAGAAGCTCTGGATATCTGTAGTTGAAGCTGGCCTAGGCCACTTCTTCATTTCCTCTATCTTTTTGGGTCCACCTGAATACCCTCTACCGATACGACATGACTCAGGAATGCGACTTAACTCAACTAAAACTCGCACTTCAACAACTTGGCGTACAACTGACTATCCTTCAGAGTCTGAAGAACCACTCTGAGGTGCTGCTCATGCTCCTCCTGACCGCGGGAATATATCGTCGAAGAATAAAATCATATACAAAACCAACTACGGCCTGAACACTCAGTTTGTCAACTCCACGAATGCCGCCGGGTCATTTGTAAACCCAAGTGACATCACCAAGAACTCATAATGCCGTAATCGAGTGCGAAAAATGATTTGTAAGGACACCGGATTCCCTAATCCTAGAAACTGATGGTAACCAGATTCCAGATCAATACTTCAAAACACCTTGGATCTCTGACGCTGATCGAACCATATCCTTCATCCTCGGCAGTGGATACTTGTTCCCACTTGTCACTTTGTTCAATTGTTGGTAATCAATGCACATCCTCACCGAACCGTCCTTCTTCTTCACAATAACACTGGTCCGCCCTAAGGAAAAACTTTGGGACCTAATGAAACCCTTATCAAGCAAGTCCTGAAGCTACTCCTTTAACTCTTTCAACTCTGGCGAAGCCATGCGACACGATGAAATGGAAATAGGCTGAGCGCCCGGCGCCAGATCAATATAAAAATTGATATCCCTGTCAGGCGGCATACCCGGTAAGTTTGAAGGGAAAACCTCGGGGCAACTCCCGAACAATCGGAATAAAACGAATGGAAGGAACCGCTGCGTTGGAGTCGCGATCATACGCCAATTGTGCTAAACACCCCTTCTTAAACATGTGTCGAGCCTTCGCATGCAATATCAAACTGCGGGTCGGATGATCTAAAATCCCGCTTCACTCTAAATGGGGCTAATCGGGCAAGGCCAAGGTCATGGTCTTGGCGTGACAATCCAAAATAGCATGATATGGGGACAATCACTCCATCCCCAATATAATGTCAAAGTCCACCATATCTAAGAGCAATAGGTCGACATGGGTCTTAAGACCCTCAAATACTACCACACATGAACGATGCACTCGGTCGACCATTATAGAATCACTCACCGGTGCAGACACACATACAGAAATCCCAAGGCCTAACTAGGCATAACCAAAGTGCAAAATAGGATGAAACATATGAATGCGTAGATCCATGGTCAAATAGAACTGAAGCATCTCTAATACAAATCGGAGTGGTACCTCTGATGTCTGCATCTGAAGACTCAACTTCCAAACTGGCTGCTTGCTGACCCCTACCTTTGGCACTCTGAACTCCACCTCTAAGACCTCTACCTCCTCCTCTAGCCGCTGGGTAGGCTGGGAAACCTTCGGTGCCCGGAGCCAAGCACGAAAAATCTGATACTGAGAGCTGCTCAGAGCTCTAGGGAAAAATCTGGCCATGTGCCTCAAATTACAACAAGCATGGAAGAACCTCGACTACTACGGACGAGCACCCCTCAGCACCGGGCAGGCCCTCCTTAGGTGACCATACTCGCCACACTCATAACATGTACGCACACACTACAACTGAGGAAACTGAGGCTACCGCTGTCGACCTGAACTTTCACCTGAAGTACCATGAGTGGTAGGGGGAGCTACTGAAAGAGCATGGAAGGATGGCCTCTACCATAAGATCCTCTACCTCCAAAGGAAGTACCATTGAATCTGCCTGCATGACGTGGCCTCCTATCTGATCGATGACCGCCTCCCTGTGGCAGTACCACCTCAACTCCATGGCCGTTATTGATCATCTCCTGAAAAGGGACCTCACTCCCAGTCTGAGCCGCTGCACCCGGCTGACCTACCACTGCTAGCTGCGACCCTGGAAGCAAACCCGCTCGAACACCCTCCATAAGATCCACTAATCTGACTAAAGCATCCTGAAGAACTGGGGTGGCTATGAACCCCTCTGGGACCTGAGCTGGGCCCACCGGAACGACTGGAGCTGGAATCTCCTCATAGTAGTCAACATGAGGCTCCACCTCTAGGACTGTTGCCGGAGACTCGGACTGCTGTGCGATAGAAGAGGAAGCACGTGTTCTCACCATCTGCGAAAGAATACTGTAGAAATTCAGTAGGTGTGGGAGGAACGTAAACGCACGACAAGAAAGAACAAAGTGAGTTTTTTACCTAACCCTATAGCCTGTGGGGGATAAATACAGACGTCTCCGTACCGATCCCTTAGACTCTACCGATTTTGTCTGTGAGTTGTGAGACCCAAGTAACCTAGTGGTTTGATACCAACTGTCATGAACCAAATTTCCCACCACAGGGGTCGTGATGGCGCCTACAAGTAGAGCTAGACAAGCCAACGTTTTCAAACATTTCACATAGCTTTAATCTAAAACAGTATAATAAACTATAATAAATAATTAAAATATGCGAAAGACTTTTAACAAAAACAATAGTAAAGTGCGGAAGTTGATAACATGTCTCTATCCAATATCTGGTGGCACTACTCACAGACTACAATAGAATACTGAAACAAGGGTCTAAAGAAATACATATGATTGTTTGTTCCGAATACATGGGACAACAAGATAAAGTGAGGATAGAGAAGACGCCGGGCCTGCGGACGCCTGCAAGCTACCTCGGTGCCTCCCGGATCAGAATGCTAACACCTGCACCGCTACTGCTAATGCTGATCAAATCCTGTATCTGCGCAAAAAAGCGCAGAGTGTAGAATTAGCACAACCAAACCCATGTGAAGTGCCTTGCCTAACCGCAGCGAAGTAATGAGGATGCTAGACAGGACTACCATATAAACCTGTGTATTTCAACATATATGGGCAATAGAAAGGGTACAGATATTTAAACAATTAAGAGGGAGGGGAGCATGCTATGGGGGGTGAAGAAGTTCATGTATAAAACCACAGTTAGAAAGAATAAAATTGTACAACAACAATCCATAGAATCAGAATAACCAACAGTTGCACGGCACCGCCCATTGTGCTTTTACTCGTCCTCACCAAGATAATCAATTAAAGTGTACTGCATTACCCATCGTACTTTATCACTCTTCCTTACCCAATCAATAGTAAAAAATAAATCAATGGTTACACGGCATTACCCATCATGCTTTGTAACTCTTCCTCACCTAGTCCATAGTATGGAGTAAATCAATGATTACACGGCATCACCCATCGTGCTTTATCGCTCATCCTCACCCAAGAAATAATAATAAGTAAATCAATGGTTACACAGCATCACCCATCGTGCTTTATCGCTCATCCTCACCCAAACAATAATCACAAATAATAGGGTGAGGGTATAAACAAAACCGTAATAATAATCCCATTAAAGTAAATGTAAACAACAGACGAGTCTCGGCAAGGGTACAACTAATAGCTCCAAATGTCCCGACAATGGAGAATTCAAGTGTTACTTAAAATCCGGAAAGGGAATGAACACAGTACTCTCGCTTGTAACACTTAGCTGCCAACACGTTTTAAGTCGAGAAAATGCTCCATAATCTTACAAATCACTATTTATCCTCAACCGTTCATATCATGTGAGCTAAATCAATTCAAGCAAGAAACCATATCATATTAATTGAAATAAAGGCAATTAAGACCCACGGTCAGGCTAGACTCAGGTGCATAGATAACCGTCACCATACCTATATACCGACTCCACATAGCACACAACAAATATTTTCCTTATCATATTCCCTCAAGCCCAATTTAGATCAAACCCTTACCTCGAAAGCTCCAAACTCAACTCATGCCTCTAGGATAGCTTTACCCTACGAATTCGCAACAAAATCGGTCGAATCTAAACACAATTTACTCAAATGTATCAACAACTGCTAGTTAAATCTATTTGAATGCATAAGAATGAAATTCTCAAAGTTTTTCCCATAACTTCAAAAAAAGCCACCGGGCCCACTTGGTCAAAACCCTATGTTCAAACAAAAAACGGGTTACCCGTTCCCCCATGAGCTCAGATATGTAATATGTTTTGAAATCGGACCCCAAATTGAGGTCCAAATCCCAAACTTTAGAAAACCTAGCTTCTACCCCAAATTCCCATTTTTACCCATTGAAAGCTTTGAGTTTAAGATGAAATCGTGATAAAAGATGTCAAAGATTGAAGAAATTGAGAAAAAGTTGACTTACAATTGATTTGGGAAAGAGAGAGTTGAGAGAAAATCGCCAATGGAAGTTTGGGTTTTGAAAATATGAAAAGTGAGCTTCAAAAATCGTTTAAGTCTGAATATATAGGTGCAAGTATCCAAGTACGCAAATTTGTTTGCAATTGCAAACTCATAAGGCTTGGGAAATGCGAGATTTTTGTTTGCAATTGCGAACTATGAAGGGTTCTTCAGAGTTTGTATTTGCAAACCAATGTTCTCATTTTCGAAATCTATGCTACAAAAGGGAGTTTCGCAAATGCAAACTCTGGCTACAAAGGGGAGTTTCGAAAATGCAAACATTTGTTGGCAAATGCGAAGTCTGGGCAACAAAGCGGGACTTCACGTTTGCGAACGATTGTTCGCATTTGCAAACACTGCAGGTCAGGCATACCAGCAGCTTTGAAGAATGCCAAAAAATAAACTCGCGGCCTATCCAAAACTCACCCGAGCCCTCGGGGCTCCAACCCAAACATGAACAGAATCTCAAAAACATCCTACAGACTTACTCGTGCGATCAAATCGCCAAAATAACATCATTTACATAGAATCAAACCTCAAAACATATGCTTTCTACCAACTTTCTAGGAAACTCTTATTTCTCATTTTCAATTTTGAAACACGTCAAATGACGTCCGGTTTCAACCAAACTTTGCAGATAGCGCTTAGCACTCATTTCAGACATGAACCGGGCGTCAAAACAAAAATACGAGCCCAATATCATCACTTTCTAACTCATTTTCATTTCAATTTCTCATATCAATTTCAGATAAATAATTTCTTTCAATAATTTCGTAGTCAGGCCTGGGACCTTGGATTTCGATTTCGGGAATATGTCCGGTCCCATATTTTCCTACGGACCCTTTGGGACCGTCACATAACGGGTCCGGGTCCTTTATCCAAAATATTGACCAATGTCAACTATATCAATATTATTATCAAAATTCATAGTTTTTACGACAAAATTCATATATTTCCACATAAATAATTTTCCAGCTTTACGCCCAGATTGCGCACACAAAACGAGGTAACCAAATAAGAGGTTTTCAAGGCCTTGGAAGCATAAGGAAAGGGAGAATTACCGTGATGACCCTTTGGGTCGTCATAGAGTGACGCTGAGTCTCTCTATCCCCTAAGAAAAACGTTAATGACTCAAAAAGTCAAGAGAATGTGTGCCAAGATGAAGCAAATGAAGTGCTTACGGGAAGATGGAACATACTTAGACTAAATATTTCCTACCCTGACCCAAAATTCTTTATTATATCTCCATAAAAGTCTTATATGATCTTGAGTTGAATGAAGCTTACATTAGCGGTGACCCACATAAGGAGTACGTTTATGGTACTTGGAGTTGGACTTGTGATATTTCTTTGAGAGAGATGACTGTGTTTTCCACAATCCTCGTTTTGAGTGCTACAACCTAATAGTAAGGTTTACTTAGGGAGAGTTGAGGAGTATGGGTTTGGATTCAACAATGACCAAAGTAGTAGAAAGTTTTGTCTTGATGGGTTGAGTCAACTCTTGATGCTGTTGTGTCACACTAAATCCATGGTGCTTAGGAGGTTGAATGTTGTTAATGATTCATTTGAATTGAGATCAATTGTTAGTCTCAATTGATGCTAGATGAGGTCATTTTAGGTCAGCAAAATTTTCAAGGATTTACGCTTAATGAGATGGGTCTTATTTTATTTGCTTGGGGACAAGCAAAATCTTAAGTTTGGGGGAGTTGATAACTGGGGATTCTAGTTCAATTTATACTCCCTTTTACTTGAGTTTTGATTAAAAATGTATACAAAATAGTCCTAAAGGATTGTATATTGTACTTGTTTGCAGGGTTTGGTCAAAAAGGTGATAGTTAGTAAAAATCAACTTAAAAAGGAGAAAAACATGCACAAGTACCAAGAACAAGTCAAAACACAGTTGCAACAGACCTACCACGGCTGCAATTCATTTATCGTGGTCCGCGGTGAGGAGATTCAAAGAAGTATAATTTTGGAAGCTCAAGCATTGCGACTGCAAACCATTTTGTGCGGACTGCAATAGCCTCAACGCGGTTGTACTCGAGATAAAGCGGTTCGTAGAGCAGAGAGTCAGGGAGATGGGATTTCAACTATTGGAAGCCAATGCGGTCTGTGGTCCACTTTGTGTGGACCGCGAGATCGGAGGCCAGCACCAGAGCTGCAACTATTTTCCTTAAGTCTAAATGCACTTTATGGCCTATCCAAAACCCATCCGAGCCCCAGGGCTCTAAACCAAATATGCACGCAAGCCTGATAATATCATACGGACTTGGTCGTGCGATCAAATCATCAAAATAACAGCAACAACTATGAATTTAACCCCAAATTCATGAAATCATTCAAGCACACCAAAATTTCCAATTTCTCAACTTAAAGTCCATTTTATACCAAACTAATTCCGATCTTTACAAAATTTTACAGATTCAACCTAATTATTATTTTAAACTTATTACGGGCTCCAGAATCATAATACGAGTCTGATACCATCAATTTCAAACATCTTTCATTTACAAAAACTCTTAAATATTTTAGACAACAATGTTTGTTTAAAAATTAATTCTCATGCTTGGGGCCTCGGAATTCGATTCCGGGCGTATGCCCATGCCCTAAATTTTACTATGGACCCTACGAGACTGTCGAATCACGGGTCTGGGTTCGTTTACCAAGTATGTTGACCAAAGTTAACTTTATAAAAGCTTTTAGAAAATGCATCCAGAGTGCACATGGAAATCGAAGTGAGAGAAAAGAGTATTTTAAGGCCTCAAAAAATAAAATTTACTTCCAAAACGTTGCGTTTTTTGGGTTTCTATGTTCATATGCAACAACTAAACTTTCATACATGTATTTCCATCTAGTTTGACCATGTTTAGGAACCTTTCTTTCTCTTTGGCCAAATTCATCGCATCTGTTAAAATATTCTCTAAGTCTACTTCTATGGTTTGAATAAAAGAGTCCGTGAAGAGACATTTTAGCCTTTTCAATTTTAACTATTACAATTCTCATACCATCACCCATAATTAAATGGTAAATATGACAAATACATCTAACATAAAAAAACATACTAAATATATGATTTAGTGTAGCGGTAAGCAAGTCTATAAAATTTGTGTTACCAGTAGCATTATCTATTAAAATTGACATTGTTTTATCATTAATGAAAAAAGTATCTACAAATATCTGTAACCATGCTAGGAATAAACTGTCTTGTGTGACGTGAATTCATTGTTCTATAAGCAATAATGTGCTTTTACATTATCCAGTCCTCATCAATTCGATGACTGGTAGCAGAAAGTGTCGACACCCCCTTTGTCTGAGGAGAAATTGGGTTTACGACATGATGGGTGGAATGACTCTTTTATCCCTTTCGCGGAATTTGAGTTATGGAGTTTGAAGAGTCGTCTAATGATTATAATGCATTAGGATACTCTTAGAGAAAAGAAGAAGGATTTGAAAGAAAATCATAGTTTGGGTAAAGGCTTGAGATTATCTCGAGAGGAAGGTGTTAGGCCCCCTTCAAGATCCACTAGAGTGGTTCCCGACCTTGATTAATTGTGACTTTAAGAAGAGTAGGAGTAGACAAGCAAAGTTTGCACATAATAAATATAAAAAATTTGAAAATTTTGAAAGAACAAATGCACAAGTTAAAAAAGAGCTTAATTTGAAGAAAACCTTACTTTAAATAAAGGAAAAAGCAAAGAAAAGGGGTCCTGGGTTTAACTGTAATATAGATTATTCGGTGCAATACCCAGTAATCATTCTCACATGAGATATTAACACGCCATCATCATCTCATATTCTACCCTTCCCACCCCATTAAGGTATTTAAATGTAACTAGTCTCGTTTACTTATTGCATGCTAATACATGTCCCATCCTATCAGTCCCAGGGTATTTGGACTTCTAATCCTAAAAGGGAACAAACATGATAGAGCCATATATGGAGTTTAAAAGGGTAAAATACTAGGGCGTCAATCAAAACAAATAGCAAATAAGTGGGGTATAAAGGAAACGCTTAAAGGCTCATGACTTGCACATACTGATTTGGTCTTTGAAGTTAAAGAATTAAGAGGCGGACGAATCAGTTTAACTCATAAAGTTGGATGAAAGTCTGCATCAAGCCCTCAGGTTTGATTGTTTGTTATTGAGGTCATAATGCAGAAGAGTTTAAAAGAAAGTAAAGATTGCATTAAATTTGTAAATGGATTTAAAATCAGTCGACTGTTTGAGTAGGAAAAATGCAGAAGAGTTACGAAAAGTTTTTAGAGGCAGGAATGTCTTAAAAAGAGTGGGTCACAGGACTATTTTTAAAAGACAATTTCAGGGACTGAGTAAAACGTATAGGCAGAATGTTTAAAAGAACTGTTTAGAAAAAGATAGAGATTTGAAGAGTTTAAAAAAGCATACTGGTTTACGAGGGCTTTATTGAAAACAATACATTGGGACATTAATATCCAGTTAATGGACTGTTCTTTCTTACAACAAATCAGATAAGTTGAGATGGAGTTTAATTTAAGCCTGTTAAAGAGGTGATAGATAGATGAGTGTTGAGTTACCATACAACTTGCCTAACGCATATGCAATTCCTATGAACATGGCTTCTATATGCAATTGATTAGGCGAATTAAAGTCCTATTGGCAGGATCTCAAATCATATGCGACATTATTGAATGTTAAACCCTATAGGCATGTTATCTAGGTGACTTGAAGGAGTAATAGTGTTATATGCATGGTAACTAGATTATTTTATGTATTAGAAAATCCTATAGGCATGATTTCTAGATAATTCAAAGCATAAAAGACCTATAGGCAGGATTCTACCCTTTGCCTTATGCAGGCGAAGTAATCCCATCCCACACCCTTTACTATATTTCCCCAAATTTTATTACATAGATATTACAAAACTAGAAAGAAAAAAACTGAAGTAAATACATCAAAACTGAAGTAAAACCCGAGGAGGCTCAATGGAACCTTCAACATCAAAACCATGCGTTTCCCAAATCCGGATTCCATATTCCAAGGTGTTCTCTTAGAGTGTTTCAAAGTCCCAAGGGTTCAAAAGGCCAGGCAATGCTTACACTCTAAAGATGGAGAGTTGTAACAGAATAGTGCAATGTGTGGAATTACTAGCCCTTAGGCATCCAAGTTGAGAAGGAACTCTAGGTTCTCTAAGCATGGCTTACCATAGAAGGGTAGAACTTAAGAGCTAGGAATAGGTGTAAAGTGGGAGAGAAACCTTAGCAGGGGGTGGCGATACCAGTCATGGCATAGAATGGTACACCCCTAACCTCCCACTTTGATTTAGACAAATAAGAGCAGACTCTTAAAGAGTCAAACTCAGGCCTGAATGATGATCAGAACATCAACAGACACAAGTTAGAGCTCAACACATTGGGGAAAAGGAATGGGAAAGCAGTTGGGTAGAGAATCAAAAGGAGTCTAGTCTTGAATCACATACAGCAATTCATAACGGTGTTATGACCCAGGACGAACTCACATATAAAAGGAATAGGGGAGAGGGATTAACATGCTTGGAAGTACTTAAATAGTGCAGGAAAGCATAAATGAACACACAAATAAAGGGGTAGAAGCAGAGAAATTGAATAAGGATGCTTATAGAGCATAAAAGGGCATATCGGTTATAATTCTAGGGTAGCACATTAACAGCAGCAAAATAGACAACCATAAATAAATAGGAACAAAATTAAGAAACTCATAAATGTATAAGAGCAGGCAGTGCAGAATGCTCAGTAGAATGCAGAGAAGAGAACTTTGAGTGTGTGTGTGTGTGTGTTCTTGAACTCAGTTGTTCGTGTGTTTTAAAGAAAATAAGTAGGGTATTTATAGTTTGAAAATAGGTAAGTAAGAAAGGCAAGAAATTACTCAATATCGATCAGAATTAATCAAGAGAGGGGAATTCCTTTAATTAAGGAATCGAACTTAAATAGTAAAGGGCAAGGTTTTATTTAAGGAAAGAAAATCAATACACATTGTGCAATGAAGGGTAAATACATAAGGATATTTTTGAAAATACATGATTTAGGTAAATAATGTAAGAGGTAAACCAACTATCACATAGTAAATCAAGGAATTTAAGATTCGAACTCAATAATGAATCAAGTCAGAAAGTAGGTCCAAATTAGACAAGGAAAGAATCAAATAAGCTCACATAATGGTGGTCTGAAATCAATCCCCAAAAATTTGGGCTGTTTTTTAAAGAGAAATGTCTGACTATAAAGAGGGCCTAGCTTTAAACATGCGAGGCTACAATTAATCAAACAGAGTGGTCACGGAATCAAAAGTAGAAGAACATAGCGATGAGATAAATCAGAAGATCTTGCAAAGCTTAGCAAGAATCAGAGAACATGAGACGATCTTAGAAATTAGGGTTTTTGAAATTAAACAGGAAGGAACACAAGAAGCAAAGCAATCGCACATAAGTGGTTGAAAACCCCAAAATCTACTATTTCCTCCGCGGATTAAATACAAAGACGAAGGCATAGAAAATTAGGCAAAGTAAACTCGAAAAAGACAAGGAACCTAAAAATTTCATGGAAGCATAATGAAAGAAAATACAGTAAATGAAATCACTAGAAACCCTAGGAGGAGATACAATAAAAGAAAAATGCATAGAAACCATAGTGAAAACTCTTAGGAGTTATAGCAAAGAAAAATACAGTATGAAATCAAAGTAGAACAAGTACAAAAATCAAGAAAACCCTATGTTCGAGAAGACGAACAGTTTTTGAAAGAAAAAATTGGAAAAGATGTAAGAAATACTTTGAAAAGATCAGAAATAGCACGGATCTAAAGTAGATTTAGAGAGGAACAAGAAAACCTTAAAATGGCATCGGGTTTGAGAGAAAACCTAAAAAATGAGAAAGGACTGGAAAGGGCTGGTCTGAGTCGGAGATGAACTAGTAGGGATAGGAAACGTCGGAGATGAGCCGAAGATGGTCATAGAACCTGAATCGGAGGAACTCTGAGCCAATTCTTTCAAGATCGGACCTTGAAGTTGCACGTAACATGAGTATAAGGGAACCTGGGGTGAGTACCGGCCACCTAGGGCCTGAAATGCCATGGTTTCTGGTGACATAAGGTGGAAGCCGGTGGAAATGGGCAGGGTTTTGAAGAGGAGTTGAGAGAGTTTGAGAGAACAAAGGGATTCAAAGGCGGCTGCTTTATGAGAATGATTAGGGTTAGGGGTCGGCTGTGTTAAAAAAGGAAAGGGCAAACGTGGACCGTTGATTAAAACAATCAACGACCACTATTCAAAATGGAGTCCGGGTGGGTTCGTTTAATTGGGTCTGAGTCACGTAAGAAATGAAATTGGGTCATTTAATTAGGGGGTGGATTGGGGTTCAAATCAAGCTATAATTGAAAGCAAATAGGCCAATATTGAAATAGCCACTTTTCCCTTTTTGAATTTATAAAAATAGCAGAAAAATGTTTAAAATCAATTTAAAATTACTGGGTTAATAAACAATATGTAAGTATTAATTTAAAAATATTGGGAATGATTTTGTGATAAAACAATGCTATTAAATCAAGAAATAGGCTAAAATTGCAATTTCATGCAATTTTAGTTAAAAATACCAAATGGACTCGTAAAATTATGCAAATTATATCGTTTTGTAAATGTGAGAATAAAATAACATCACTCCCCAAAATCTGAGGGACATGACCGGCACTGAACCGGGTATCGCCAGTCGAGTGGAACTGGGTGCCTTCTCTAACCCATGAATTACCCCACATTTTGATTACTTTACTAGCGAATGGAAACAACTATTTATAATTGAAATACTTTTTTTTATTTACAAACCATACATACATAGATGATATAAGCGTGGTTTACAAATTACATTACCCAAAATACAAAGTACATAATACATGCTTCGTGATTCTTCAGTTGCCTTGAAGCATACGCTATAATCTTCCCATGCTGCATGAGCACACACCGTAAACCAACCCTGGAGGTATCGTAATACACCAAAAACCCTTCCGTGCATTCCGGCAAAGCTAACATTGGTGTTGAGGTCAACCTTGACTTTAATTCCTGAAAACTTTTCTTACAAGCAACAGACTATTGGAACTTGACTGATTTCTGTGTCAATTTATTTAACGGGGAGGCGAGGGTAGAGAACCCCTCTACAAACCTCTGATAATAGCCTGCTAACCCCAAAAATATGTAAATCTCCTTCGGTGTTGTAGGTCTAGGACAATCCATCACTGCTGCAATCTTCTGGGGGTCTATTTGAATCCCCTTTCGCGAAACAACATGTCGTAGAAAAGCGACCGACTCCAACCAAAATTCACATTTTGAGAAATTAGCATACAACTTGTGGTGATAAAGAGTTTGCAAAACTGCCCTTAGGTGATCGGCATGATCTTCCCTGCTTCTAGAATAAATGAGGATGTCGTCAATAAAAACAACCACAAAGGAGTCTAGATATAGACTGAAGACCCGATTCATAAGATCCATGAAATCTGCTGGGGCGTTGGTTAGCCCAAAAGACTCGACCAAGAATTTAAAGTGACCATAGAGGGTGCTGAAGGCGGTCTTAGGAATATCCCGCTCTCTGATCTTCAATTTGTGATACCCTGATTGCAAATAAATTTTGGAGAAGAACTTCGCACCTTGCAATTGGTCGAACAAATCTTCTATCCGAGGCAAAGGGTATTTATTCTTGATGGTGACCTTGTTAAGATGTCGATAGTTGATACACATCCAAAGCAACCCATCCATCTTTCTTACGAAAAGAACTGGAGCACCCCATGTAGACACATTTGGTCGAATGAACCCCTTCTCTAATAAATCCTTCAGCTGCACATTTAACTCTTGTAATTCTCCTGGCGCCATCGAGTATGGTGGAATAGATATTGGCTGAGTATCTGGCAACACATCGATCCCGAGGTCAATCTCCCTATCTGGTAGAATCCCTGGAAGCTCATCTGGAAGTACCTCCGGAAATTCATTTACAACTAGCACGGATCCGAGAGCAGGCACATCTGAAGTGGTGTCCGCCACCCGGACTATATGATAGATACACCCCTTCCTAATCATCTTCGAAGCCTTAAAGTAAGAAATAAACCTACCTTTTGGCACAACACGATTCCCTCTCTACTCAATAACCGGCTTGTTGGGAAACTCGAGTCTCATGACTCTTGTCCGGCAATCAAGTTTAGCAAAGCACGAATAAAGCCAGTCAATTCCCATAATCACATCAAACTCTACCATACAAAGCTCAATAAGATTGGTCGTGGTAACACGACCACACAACGTGACAACACAATTCCTATAAACTTGCGTGGTTGTAATAGAATCACCAACTGGAGTTGATACAGAGAATGGCTCAAGAAGCTGTTTGGGCTCAATCCCAAAACTCGAAGCAATGAATGGAGTGACATAGGACAAAGAAGACCCAGGGTCAACAAGAGCATTACAATCTATGGCCTGAACAGAAAAGATACCTATAGCCACATCTGGAGAAGATTCATCATTCTGGTGACCACTCAAAGCATAGAACCAGCTCGTTCCACTTCTACCACGAACCCACCCCTATATGCACCATGCCATGCTAGAGCTGGAAGCAGAACAAATGATGTAGCAACTAAAGAACCGGATGGCGGGGCGAATCCCCTACCCATGCAATGTCTGGGTGCATGACAATTCCGATGGACATGGCCCTTCACCCCGCAATTGTATAACACCGGCATGTCCAAATATCAGGTCTCAGTGTGGAACCTTACACACTTGGGACATGTAGCTCCCCCCTGCTGCTGGGGCCTCACCCCTGAATGACTAGACTGGTGGAACCTTCTACTCTCAGAACCTGGTCTCGAAGAACTACCCTGTTGATGGTTGTGCACAGATGGTGGTGCGCTGGCTAAAGACTGAATATATGACCGGGGTGGCCTTGATGGCCCCCTCCTTGGAGCTGACCTCCCTGAGTAACCCATTGACCAGGCCCTATTGCTGTTCTCCCTATCTGCACGTATCTTCAATTTCCTAGTCTCAGTGGCCTGAGCGAAACACATAATCTTCCCGTAGTTCATATCTGAGTGCAAAGCCGCAATAGCAATCTCATTCACAACCAATGGACCGAGTCCCTATACGAACACTCGAACGCGAGCACTCATGGTCGACAACAACTAAGGAGTATACTTGGATAATCTTACGAACTCCATATGGCACTCCCGAACACTCATACTGCCCTGCTTGAGAACCTCGAACTCTGTGGCGTTGGCTGCCATTGTCTCGGTAGGCAAGAGATGATCCATAAAAGCATCCACAAATTCCTCCCATCTAGCCGGAGGGCTCCCTTCCTTGCGGGAATCCTCCCACATCTCGAACCACAAACGTGTCGCTCCTTCAACCTGTAGGAAGCCAACTCAACCCCCTCTGGTTTTGTGGCCTTCATTACACTAAGGTTCTTGTACATCTCATCAAGAAAATTCTGCGGATCGGCCTCTGGGTTTGTGCCTGAAAACTCTGGAGTGGCTAATCTCAGAAACTGGTGGACTCTAGAGCTGGCAGAATCTCCCTGTCCGCTAGAGGACATAGAGGCATTGTGAGATCTCTGGGCCTAAGCAGCCACTAAATGGGTCAACATACGGATGGATCCCCTAAGGTCCTTATCATAAGCCTCGGGACCGGGAGCTGAAGTAATGCCATGATTAAGAATGTTGGCATGAGGGATGGTGACGCCCTCTGCTACTGCTGGAACAGGGGTGCTAGGATCCGGAAGGGACGGGCCAGGCAAATTCAAAGCCTGGGAGTCACTCTCACCCATGGCGTCAGGTGCATGGCTCGCAATCACACTTGGGGTGGCATTGGCCTCAAGGCCGAGTCGAACGTTCTTCTTGGGTGCCATCCCTGAATATTTCGGAACAAGGCACGAGTTAGACACAAATACTTTCACTTTTCACATCATCACACAGAATGGAATAACAAAGAAGAGAGCAGTTTCCTAAATGCTCGTGTAGCCCCTTACTTATAGATGTGGTCGACAACACATCGATAAGAAGGACTCTACTAGGCACGGCTCTGAGACACCCTAGGACTCTTTTTAAAACCTTAGGCTTTGATACCAAGTTAGTCACGCCCCCAAATCCGAGGGACATGATCGGCACTCAATCGGGTATCCCCAGTCGAGTGTACCTGGGTGCCTTCCCTGACCCACGAGTTACCCCACATTTTCATTACTTTACTAACCAAATGGAAACAACTATTCATAATTGAAATAATTTTTATTACAAACCATACATACATAGATGATATAGGTGTGGTTTACAAATTACATTACCCACAATACAAAGTATATAATACATGCCTCATGACCCACACTTCATGTCTACGGAGCCTCTAAGGATATAAGATGACAGTACTATACTTGTCGGTAACAAGGCTCCGCCTATACCTTTTTACACAACCAAAATAAGATCCCAAAAGTACAAGAACAAGGTGGCATGAGCCACACAGGGCCTCGAAAGGAAGGGGGATCACCAATACAAGTGATGGGGAATGAGGAAGAGCTGTGGACGGTGGACTGGAGTACCTGCTGAAGATCCACCTACAATCATAACATGAACGTAGCAGCCCCGACAAAAAGGACGTCAGCATATTGGAATTATAATGGTATGTATGAACAAAACGTGTCCCAAGTAAACTCAAGCTGTATGTAAGTAAAACACAACAATGAAAGTAAAAACCAAACAAACATATAAGGTACAATTAGACAAACAAAGGGGCAACTAGTGCCCCACAGGTTACAAACTCTCCTACTGTCTCCTTTCACAATTCCACATCAATAACTCACCATTTTGTTCAAGTTTTTACATATCAATAGTGATTTCGATCACTTTTCCACCCTTATTACCTCGGCCACCCTTATTACCTCAGCCACCCTTATCACACCAACCCACACCTAATTACACCGTGTTGTGGTGCGCAACCCGACCCACAGTACATTTCCAATTCACAGCAAACACAACCAAACAGCAAGTCACAAAAATAAACAACAAGTATACCTCAAGACATCACCACAATAGTGTTACAAGTGTTTCCATAACTATTAGTACCAATTTCATTGATTTTGGCAGTTCTTACTCAATTCAAGTTACCAAAATTGCCCACAAAAATTCAAGTACATTGTTATCAGAGATAGCCTTGTTTCACCATTTATGGATTCCTTCAATCATTCGTTATTCCACTTTTACCACGAGGTGTATTCACAACCAAACCAGTCACAAGAAGCTCACAAATAACCAACATAAATATCAACTACCAAAAAATTTACATACCAAATATGCGATTTCACAAGAATCAAGGTTAGCCATAAATACCTGGAGTCGAATTACCTTTTTAAGCTCCTATCCTTAGTCACCAAGCTATCTAGCACAACCCTCTACTTCTATCCAATTTTCCCTTCCCTAGATTCTAGGTTTGAGTTACATGCATGATGGTTTTCAGTTGTTAGTTCAAAATAAAATCATAGGACTCCCTTCCCTTAACTTAACTAAGAAAAATTGGGGAAAGGGTTAGGGGTCTCACCTGAAAGAGTGGAGATAGAGAAAATAACTTAAGATTTTCCGGCCCAGATTGTTTTGGAGGATTACTTTGATGGAAATTCCATTCTCTCAAGAACCCTCCCTTCCCTCTCTCTCTTGTTTTGTTCAGAAAATGTGTAAAAATGAGGGGTTGGGGTGCTTTATTAGAAAAGGGTCAGGTTCAAATTTTTTAGAAAATTGATGTTCGCGACAGATCTGCGGTCAATTATGCAATCGCATAGCTCACATGCGGTCCACAAATTGGACTGCAGAATGGTCCCAAATTGCAGGCCTCTCTGTTTGGTATAAGGTGAGAGTGTAGTCCACATACACGTTCTGCGGTCACAGATTGCACCGCAGAATTGATCTCCACAAATCCTCGAGAGGCTTATGCGACGACTATGCGGTCCGCATATTGGTTATGCGATCGCATAATGAACTGCATTTTCAATATCCAATTTGGCTACTCTCTGATTCACTCTACGGTTATGCGGTTCGCACACCTGATCTTCGACCGCATTCCTGACCTCAGAAATGACATTTGTTCGGGAAGAAAAAATTTGACTCTAGATTTTTAAGTGTAAAATCGGTAGAGAAAGGATTTTGACACATCAATGGACCCGACTCTATGAGTTGCTAGGACTTGAGCACTCCTTTTTTACGGGGTCTTACAAATAAATTATTCACCAAAATGACAAGTTTTTGGAATAATTATTGGATTTTATAGCGCAAAATATTCCATAAATTGGTTTTAAAAATCTTAAAAAATTTGGGAAAAATACCAAAACCTTTGGGATGCTTATGTATGTATATACATGCTATTTTGAAAGTATTTTGAGTATAAAAATATATAGGGAAATATTGGGTATCAACAGCTGCCCCTCTTTACCCGAGGAAGATAAAAGAGTTGTGGAGTAAAGATAAGATGGCGAATTTTGATCGAAATTGGCAATTGTAGAAGGATTTTCACCGTGCTCTAGTTTCTGAGCTCCCTACATATCCTTGATTTTACTGGAATCAGGACATATGTAGTTTATGAACCACTGGGGAATATGCCGATGGAAATTCGAAAAGACGAGAGCGATGGTCAGATCTGAGAGGGGTTTGGGGGTCAGACAGGCAGCGGAGAACTGGAGCGGGGTCATATGCTGAGATGGACATGAGCTAGCCGGAGTACCTGCAAATGGGTGATGTGCGCGTATATTGTAAAATTTGAACATGATTAAATTTCCCGTCGGACCATAAATGGTGTCTTCGGACTATGATGTCCTGGGCCATGAAGAGCATATAAATAAAGATTCGCAACATGAAATGGTATTCTCGGGCTATGCAGATGGTGACTTCGAACTATGACCCCTTTGAACAAGTTGGCAATCTTTTAGCCCATGAGAAAGTGCAAATCGTTCAGCCAAATGAATGCAAAGGGTGGCGATCTTTCAGCCAGAGCTAGAGTTTAAACTGCAGGTGGCGATTTTTAGCCGAGGCAAGAATTTAAGTGCAGGGGGCGATTTTCAGCCGAGGGAAGAATTTAAGTGCATGTGGCGATATTATAGCCATGCAAGATGGAGACAGAGATTAGTCTCCGAAGGCAGATAAGTAGCCTTATGCAAAATGCAGATAGAGACAAAGCTTAGTCTCGAAAGGCAGATAAGTAGCCTTATGCAGGATAGAGCTTGGGCTTAACCTCGGAAGGCAGATATATAGCCTTATGGAAAATGTAGATGGAGATAGAGCTTAGTCTCGAAAGGTAGATAATAGACTTGTGCAATATGGAGGTAAAGCTTAACCTCGAAAGGCAGAGAGTAGCCTTAGGCAAAATGCAGATAGAGACATAGCTTCGTCTCAAAAGGCAGATGCTAGCCTTATGCAATATGGAGGTATAGCTTAACCTCGGAAGGCAGAGAGTAGCCTTATAGAAAATGCAGATGGAGACAGAGCTTAGCGTCGAAAGGTAGATAAGTAGCCTTATGCATGATGGAGGTAAGGCTTAACCTCGAAAGGCAAAGAGTAGCCTAATGAAAAATGCAAATGGAGATAGAACATAGTATCGAAAGGAAGATAATAGCCTTTTGCAATGTAAATAAGTAAATTTTCTTAGCTGATAGACGGTTGTGATATCAGGACTGCTGGGGAGTATTGGGTGTAGATAGTGACCCTTTGGAGGGTTTCGACTCCGAAGAGAGGATGTACTTTGATTAGTGGCCTAAATTCTTACATCCAAAGAAAATTATGAGCTTTGTAGAGGAGGTTAGTCCGTGTCCTCTAGCTCTTGGCGTCGCGTATCACGGGGGTAGCGTTGCTAAATGATGATGATGCAAATGATATTTGTGCATGACTTAGTAAATGCAAATACATATACAAAAACAATGATTTTATTTTGGATGAACCAATAACGACAACGTGGTTCAAGACGTGGTGACCTTTCATGTTTCGGAATTTTGAGGGTCTTCCTCAAACTTCTGCACAATTTACTGGGTTGGCGCTGTTGACGGCTGTGCTGAATGACTGAAAATGGATCGAGCGTACCTCAAAATTCTACCCCAGTTTACTAGGTTGATACTGATGCAAAAGCTGACAAACTGACTTCGAAATTTTGAGGGTCCTTCTTCAAAATTCTACCCCAGTTCCAAATGCGGGGGAAATGAAATTTTTATTAAAATGTGAACGAACCCTTAGGGCTCCTACGTATCCCCTGTAAAGGGGAATCAGGTCAGGCGTAGTTCAAATTACATCATGAGAGAAAAGTATATGATCAAGGTAGTATCTTTTCACTGCATCTTAGCTGATAGGCTTCGGCCAGACTTCTCCGTCCATTTCTGTGAGAATAAGGGCTCCTCCAGTTAGAACCTCATGAACCATATACGGGCCTTGCAAATTGGGAGAGAATTTCTCTTTGTCTTCATCTTGATGTGGAAATACTTTCTTCAATACCAGTTTTCCAGGCATGAACTTACTTGGCTTAACTCTCTTGTTCAAAGCTCTGGACATTCTGTTATGATATAACTTATCGTGACAGACAGCATTCATTCTCTTTCCATCTATAAGGGCTAACTACTCGTAGCGATTTTGGACCCATTCTGCAATGTCTAACTTTGCTTCTTGTATGACACTCAAGGAGGGAATTTCTACCTCGGCGGGGACGACCGCCTCTTTATAATAAAACAACATATAGGGAGTGGCCCCAGTCACGTGTGGACTGTGGTACGATACCCCAGTAAGGCGAACGACAACTTCTCATGCCATTATTTGTTCTTTTCGATCATCTTCCTTAGTATCTTCTTGATGTTCCTATTGGCTATTTTTGTAGCTCTATTCATCTGAGGTTCGTAAATTGTAGAGCTCTTGTGTTTAATCTTGAATGTTTCACACATTTCCTTCATCAGGTTGCTGTTGAGATAGGAACCATTGTCGGTGATGATTGTTTCTGGAATCCCGAACCGACAAACCATACGATCATAGAAGAAATCTATTACTACTTTCTTGGTTAAGGCTTTGTATGATGCTCCTTCAATCCATTTGGTAAAGTAATCAATTGCCACAAGGATGAACCTGTGCCCATTTGACGCAGCGAGTTCAATTGGTCCAATAACATCCTTTCCCCGAGCGGCGAATCGCCATGGTGAGCTTATTGCAGTATGCACAATTGGAGGTAATTTTATCATATCTGCATGTATCTGGCAACGGTGGCATTTCCAGACATACTGGATGTAGTCCATTTCCATAGTCATCCAAAAATACCCTGCTCGGAGTATCTTCTTTGCCAAAACGAAATTGTTCATGTGTGGTCCGCAGGTTCTTGTGTGTACTTCCTACAATAGTTTGGTTTCTTCTCCTACCTCGGCATATCATAATAATCCCAAATCGGGAGTCCACCTATACAGTATTCCTCCGCTGTGAAAGAAGTTGTTGGATAATCTCCGGAGTATTCATTTCTGAGTAGCATTGGCAGGATCTGGGTGCTCTCCTATTGTCAAGTATTCTCTGATATCATGGAACCAAGGTTTCTCGTCGGCTTCCTCTTCGGCGTGAGCACAATAAGCTGGTTGGTTGTGAATCTTGACCTGGATGGGATCAATAAAGTTTGTATCTGGATGCTGGATCATAAAGGATAAAGTGGCTAAGGCATCGGCGAACTCATTTTGTATTCTGGGAACGTGCTAGAATTCCATCTTTCTGAATCTTTTCTTCAACTCTTGTACATTCTGTAGATAGGGGAGTATCTTGGAATTCTTGGCTGTCCATTCTTCTCGAACCTGATGTATGAGTGGGTTCGAGTATCCGATTACTAATCGTTCCTGAATGATCATGTCGATTCCAAATTTGAGCCCTAAGATGCAGGCTTCATACTCGTCCATGTTATTGGTGCAAGGGAATCTGAGCTTGGAAGATACTGGATAATGCTGACCGGTTTCTGATACCACGACTGCTCATATACCGACTCCTTTGAAATTTCCGGCTCCATCGAAAAACTTCCTCCAACCATCATTGGATTCCGTGATGTATTCTCCTATGAAAGCTATCTCTTCATCAGGAAAATATGTCTTTAGAGGTTCGTATTCTCCTCCTACAGGATTCTCGGTGAGGTGATCTGTCAGAGCTTGTCCTTTGACTGCCTTTTGGATAACATAAACAATGTGGAACTCACTTAACAGTATCTGTCATTTGGCAATCTTGCCGGTGGGCATGGGCTTCTGAAAGATATATTTCAATGAATTCATCATGGATATGAGATAAGTGGTGTAAGCGCAGAAGTAATGCCTCAGTTTTTGAGCTACCCAGGTTAGACCACAATAAATGTGCTCTAATAAGTAACCCCGAGCCTCGTACGGGGTAAACTTCTTGCTGAGGTAGTAGATGGCTTGCTCCTTTCTTTTCATCCTTTTGTCCCAAAAAACACCTAAATGCTCCATCCAATACTACAAGATTAAGCATTAGAGGTCTCCCTGGCTCGGGTTGAACCAAGATTGGCTGTGTCGACAGATATTCCTTGATTTTGTTGAAGGACCTTTGACAATCATCAGTCCATTTAGTGGCAGCATCCTTCTTTAACATCTTGAAGATGGGTTCACAAATGACAGTGGACTGAGCTATGAATCGGCTGATATAGTTGAGTCTTCCAAGAAAAATCATTACATCTTTCTTGTTCTTTTGCGGTGGAAACTGTTGAATGGCTTTTACCTTTGACGAGTCCAATTCTATTCCCCAGGGACTCACAATGAAACCCAATAACTTTCTGGCTGGGACCCCAAATTCACAGTTGGCGGGATTCAGTTTCAAGTTGTATCTCCTTAATCAGTTGAAGAACTTTCTCAAATCTTTCGTGCGATCTGTAGCTTTCTTGGATTTGATGATGACATCGTCCAAATAAACCTCAATCACTTTATGTATCATGTCATGAAAGATGGTGGTCACAGCTCTCATGTAGGTAGCACCAGCATTCTTCAAACCGAACAACATCATTCTGTAACAGTACATTCCCCAAGGCGTGATGAATGCCATTTTCTCTGCATCCTTTTCGCCCATCCATATTTGATGGTATCCAACAAAACAATCGATGAATGATTACAGCTCATGTTTGGCAAATTTATCAATCAATTTGAACATTTGGTGAAGGAAAGTCGTCTTTAGGACTGGCCTGGTTGAGATCCCGGTAGTCGACATAGACTCTAACTTTCTCATCCTTCTTCGGTACCGACACGATGTTGGCTAACCATGTTGGATATTCTACCACTATGAGAACCCTTGCTTTGACTTTCTTGGTAACCTCTTCTTTGATTTTCAAACTCATGTCTGCTTGAACTTTCTTAGTTTCTGTTTTACCGGTGGGCACGCCGGATCTGTTGGCAACTTGTGAGCTACAATGGATGTGCTGAGACCGGTCATATCATAATACGACCAGGCGAAGATATCCTCATATTATTTTAAGAACTCTGTTGTACTTTTTCTTTTCTTATGGTGCCAAGTGTACGCTGATTCGTGTTTCCTTGACATTTTCCAAGTCTCCCAGATTAACAACCTGAGTTTCATCCAGATTGGACTTAGTCAAGTTCTCAACCTTCTTGACCTCTGTAACAACTTCTTCCGGTATTTCATCCTCTTCTGAATCTATGTATGTTTGTCGCATTGTCTCATTGCAAGTAACGATTGTCATGCCCCAAAATTGGAGGAGCGCGACCGATGCTCAACCAAGTAAACCCGACTGAGCAAGCCTGACTGGTTTCATACATAGTACCCAACTTAACTCATAATTAAATAAGAGATGGACTCCATTAATCGTACTTAGTAAGTATTTCATTAACAATTCTATTTCATTTTCATTAGCCGCTTAAATTATAAATATCAAAATATTATAAGTTTTGTAAATCGTTGCCAAACATCAATACTTTATTCTTATTTTGAATATCTAACACTGCCCACATTCTGTCTACGGAGCCTCTAAATGTATGAATAATACGGAAATACTGGCAACAAATCTCCAGCAATACCTTACACAAATAAAAAAAAAAGACTCCGAAATAAAAACCGACATGAGCCACGCAAGGCCCCCAGAGGAATGGGGCTCACCAATCAGCTGACGGAAAGTGGAGGGGAGCTACTGCTGGTGGAGTGGAGTGCGTGCTATAGATCCACCTATAATCATAACATGAATGTAGCGCCCTCGACAAAAGGGACGACAATACATTTGAATTGTACTGGTATGTATAACTAAACACCGTTTTACTAGAAAGAACAATTAAACAGGTACAAGTAAATAACATGGGTAAATCAAAGATGTAATTCATGTAATTTTTCATACAATTTCCAAGACATAGATTAGGGCATTTTTGTCACATGGTCACCACTATTCTCAATACCACCGCCATCTTGAGCGGAGTCCGGTCACGACCCCACCGGCTAGGTCACCTCATTAGAGGCATTACTATCAATCCATATTTCAATTCCCTTATTCGGAATTAAATATTGGCATATTACCACCATGTTTGCGACATGGTGTCCGATCACGACCCAATTGGCTAGGTCGCCTTGCCTAGGCGTTACTCCATTCTAATTAGTCAACACCTCTAAACCTTTATTCCATACATATCATAAAAATTCCAGGGCACTCATGGCCATCATCATCACATCGTTTTCCCTTTTCAATATTCATTTTTCAAGTTGTGATCATAGACACATATATCAATGATAATTCAAGTTGCGATCACAGGTAAGTCAACACATAGTTGACATTAATAATTCTTTGTTTAGATGTTGGCTTATAGCCCAAGTATTTCAACACATAACTGTACTTTTTCATCTTTCTCTAATTATAAAGAATGGTACATTGTTCACGTTAAGTCACATCCTTCACAAATATTTATAGATAATTTCAAATCAATTAATGTGTAATAACAATCAATTGCACTAACCAATTCAACTCTTACCATACTTTCACAAATGATAATGGAGCTCAATTTCTAATAAAAGGGGGTTTTAGCCATACATACCTCAAAGAGCTTTCCCTTAAATTTTTTTTGAATACACCAACACATCTAGCAATCACAATCTATAAGGAAATAGCGGAAATCGATTAATAGTTAGAAAGATTAACCATGGTGTAACCCTCTTAGGAATTTCATCAGACACCTAACAAGTGAATTAGACTACAAGGTTCTACAATGGAAATTCCTTCTTCCCTTACCCAATCTCATAAATAACTACCCAAAATAGTACATTAATTCCATACACTATAGCTTATTGACACATGCATGGCCTATTTCTAACCCCAACTATATGCTTTGAACTCATAACTTCTTGTGTGAAACTTTTAGAAGTAGAACTTACCTGGATGGAAGACAATATAAGGTTATCTTTCTTGATTCTTGAAGATTTGAGGAAGATTTGATGATTAATAGTTAGGCCCCCTTCTTTATCTCTCTATGTGCTCTCACTTCTCTCTATCCAAAGAGAATACGCAAACATATGAGCCCTAAACGAGTTAAATAAAACGAAGTCGGGTCTTAAAAATCAATTTTTTTGTACTTTCTCGCCACATGGGACGGCGCATGGTGCACCGAGGTAATGGAAAATTTTTCCAGAAACGAAACTGGAGGTCCTCTGATAATTTGCACTGTCACGCCGCATGGGACGGCGCATTGTGCGGCGCGGTAGTGTTACATTCTTCGCTGCATTTGGTAATTTGATCATAACTTTGTGTATGAGTGTATGAATGACGAACACTTTGACGCGCTGGAAACTAGACTCAAAGACCTTTCATTTGATTGGCTATTCACCACACAAGACCTTATACATGAATAGGTGTGCTTGTTCAAAGTGAAGCCTTGTGCGAACTCATTTGAAATCTTAGCCTATCACGAAGTTTCCAATTTTCCTTAGACATAGGCCATTACTTGGACACCAAATTACTTACCATAGGACATGCACATGTTTACCAAGTCCAATTGATGTAACTCATGTTAATAGCACATAAAATATTATAATAGCATACGTGGCACCACGAAATCCTAGACTACTTAGCAAAATTTTCCGGTGCCTTACATTCTCCCTCCCTTAGGATCATTCGTCCTCAAATGAGGATTTTGAAACTCTGTAGGTTTTGGAAAGAACAAAAACACGATGAGCAAGCTTCCACATTTTTCACGGTCTCCCCTATTTTTTAAAAAATTTCGCCAGGGCTTCTTTTGTAGTTTGGACATATGTACCTGCCAGAGAGCCCCCGAAACATACTTCCAAACACCATTACACAAATCGTGATATCCCTATAACTTGCATACAATTGATTACCCCTACTATTGCACATATTCAATCGCTTGACACACTTTTGCACATGGTTTGATTACCTTGAGGACCATGATTACCTTGAGGAGTCCCACACAGCTTAACCACTTTGATACACTATACACATGCAAATTAATCATTAACAATCTACACTATCATAAGCCAATTACTTATCACAAGAGTTCTTACAAAACTTCATTAACGAAGAAGGGTTGCATATGGCTCAAATAATCACAACACACAAAATTTTAGGCACAACTTGGAGGATTACACTAGTAAAGCATTTAGGGGAGATATGGGGTGTCTATACAGCAAATGAAACAGAACATTAGTTTGCTTAGAGACAAGAGTTAGCACGATCACTACTAGACTTGTTCAAATACATGGGGATATTTTTCTTTCGTTACATATTCTACTTTCTACGTGGCTTCCTCAACTCGATAAAGCACCTCGAATGTTTGTATATCAATGACAAGAACCTTAGCGTTATAAACACCACTTTATCATTATGATACCTAGGCATTAACTGCGGATTTTTAAAATCATATTACCTAGAAAGTACCTTCCAATTGAAAACCAACTATTATGCAATCAAGAAAAAATATTTTATTTCTACAATAGTCTAGACCATCAGTGGCCTCTTATAATCAAAGACTTCGCCAAAATACATTCACATAAAAAATTTCGACCCCTGAACTTACTTGACGAATGCATCGAGGAGATATCTTACCTAAGCTCACTATCCACTAATTTCACCTTCAATAATTTCCACCGGGATGTTACAAAATTGATCTCCACCTACTTTCTTGGACAAAGTCATATGAATCCACAAGATATATGGCGAAAATCTATGGGTATACTTCATACTCCTAGTGCGGCCTAAGGTGGAATACACTTATGAAACCTTTATTATCAACTGACATAACATCTTCAGGGAAAAATATTGAGAATAGACTGTTCACCCTCCAGACTCTAAATATCTAGGAGAATACTCACATTAAACCCTTGATGACCTACCACAATTACTCTAAGATGTGCTATCATAAACTGACCATAAAAATACCCATCAAATAATTATGTGATCACACTGTGATGCTTCATCTTTGACTCGGCGGAACTTACAATACCCAATGGATCGAATACGATGAGGAACAAGAGAGTTCAAGATCAGACTGAAATTATTCAGGAATCCATTAATGCACCGAGTGGAGTATTTTATGAGGATATATTCTAAGGGACATAAAAGTTACAACCAACAACGCTGACATGGTTAATCACTGTAACGACGGCAATTACTGAACAAATGAGGCATAGGTAAGTAGTACATTGGTAATAGGAATCATTAAGGAGGAATATTCAAATACATGACCCAGTCGATTTCCTAGGGTGAAGGGAAAATCCGTTTATCTAGAATAAGAATACTCTGGCACCTTGAATGCGATTGGGGTTTCAAAATACATGAAGTTGAATTACACTCTTACCAATTAGCTGACACACGGAATATAGGCCACAAGCCCATGAGGATGAAAAGGAGTTGTACACTTATGAGGCCATCCTATTTTCAAACTACTTTACCAGCCATGACCGTTGATCCTATATGAGAGAACTAAAGATATGAAAACTTAGTCTTTCAAATTAATATGGTCATGATATGTGCAAAAAAATCTGAATGCATCTAATTTCACCCCTTCCCGAGTAAAACCATATATCTAGGATAACTAAATGTTGGCGTGAAATTATGTATTGGGTAGAGGCATTTTTAATGGTTGACATGATGCTCCAGGGAGAAAGACAAATGACAATATTATCTACCAAAGGATTTGGAATACCAAGGGTAGTAAATCTTCCCTCACATGACAATGATATATTCAATTATTTTAGAAGCCAAGTAAGAAGAAAGCCACATAACCCATCCAATCGACCCATTTAAGACTTTGGAAAAAGGTATACACTTTGGTTTGAAATTATGAAAATTTAATCTCGAACTTTAATGATAATTATTACTCTTTTCTTTTTTTTTTTTTGAAATCCAAGAGACAAGCCCTTACAGTCTTAGAAAATCGTCGACATTGGCAAGAAAGTACTTAAAACCATTACAAGTTGGTATGAAACAAGGCCTTCAAGTGCCCACATGGCTTCCTTCCACTCGTTGATCAGCTTCTCGTGGGCTTCATGTATTTCCCGATGTTCATTCTCACACTTTCGTATTCTCTTGCGCAGCTAATTGTATTTGACATGCGGTTCAATTTTCTCATCAATAATCCTATGACCGTGGGCGAATCCTGGACGACCCAAACCGATGTGATCATCTTCCAACCAACCTGTGTAGTGCGGTACACACCCAGCATGATACCTGTCTGGTTCAAGAGACTCCTTCTCTAAGACAAGCTTGCAGTCCCCTATTTGCTGAGCATGACACCTGTGTGGGCTATCATCATCTTGAAAATCATCCCTGAAATGACTCATTTTCTCTATTCTAGGTATGAACTACTTTCTTCCAGCTTGCCTCATAACCCGGAGAGGGACATAAGGATGAGTTCCCCTCAGACCGATGAGTACGAGAAATGGCGCGTCCCGAGAGCAGATAGTGAACTCCCCTTCTGGGAACCACTCAAACAACCACATAACTTTGTCTTCCTTTATATTTTGTAGCAACCCTACCCATCCATTGGCATCCTCTGGATGAGCGAACATGTTGGGCATGAATCATTCGCTTTGGGTGATGAAAAGCGATATGGTCATCCCAATCCCTGAGCATGATTTCCTGTCTGTAGTTGCCTTTCTGAAGGTGTTCTATGAGCCGGAGTTAAAGTAGAAGATTATAACCCTCAAAATGTGGAGCCCTTTGCTTACATTTTCCCAATGCTCGATAGATTTCAACGATGATCATAGGCATTATGCTGAACGACTACCTGTCGTTTCCTTCCAATAAGGTCTTGGTCACCATGGCTAGTCTAGTGTGGATCATAGCCTTCCTCATAGGGAAATTTATCATTCCTAAGAAGTAAAACATGAACACAAAGACCCTTCTATGTATATGTCCCAAAGAAGTGAGAGTGAATTCGTCCATGTAGGTGTGATAGGACTTGTTGTGGTTGTATCTCTCGAACAAGAAGTCAAATGGTATGTAGGACTCCTTCAAGCAAGAGAGATTAGGATTTTTCTTGAGTCCCATCATCTTAAGAAAGCCTCTACTTTTGTGGTTTTCCGGCATAAGCAAACCCGGAGTCTCCCAAGGGATACAAGTTAGGCTCCCTATCTCTTCTAGCAAAAGGGGCCATTTCCAGGTCTCTGAAATGGAACACTGATCGATCACTATCCCAAAATAAAGTGGCAGCCTCTATGATCTTGTTGTTGGGTTGGATTTCCAAAAGTGAGTGCAAATTCCCTTAGTACTTGCGGATGAGGGTTTAATCGCTGCCATGAAGATCTTCCACTAGCATAGCACCCTTGGATGAATTTTGTATATCATTCCGAATCTGGGGAGCTCGTGCCTCATTTTCTGCAAAACAAAGTGTACGGCCATTAAACCTACCAGAATTGACTATTTAAATCATTAATTAGCAAAAGGCATTTAGTTATCCAAATAAATGCACATAACGTGAAGGTGTCCGTTTGGGTTTCAGGGAAACCCGATGGACTTTTGGTTTAGGCTATCTTAATGAGTCATTATGCGGACAACATAACTGACTCAGCTAGGGTTGACCATGATTCATGAACATTTTCAAGGGAATAAGGTTTCTACTTTTGAAGTGCTAGACAAGATACCTTGAGCGGATAACTCAAGAGGGAAAGGCGTCAATCATCGACTACACTATTGATCGGCTGGTTTTACTACAAATATGCCTTTGCCACATTTTAGGGGGTTTATAATATCGGAAGGGCGCAACCACTCATTATAAGCGTTGCTATAGGATATGTTTTGGCACGAGTGGAATATGATGTTGTGGAATGCAGTTACAATAATGAAACAATTTACATGTATTTTCACGTTCATAAAGATTACAATAGATACTTGGAATTACAACCGAATTGAAATAATGAGAATAAGAAGAATTTAAAGAAAAATATGAAGAGACAAGTTAGTAATTATGATGAAATAACCAAAGACAATAAATAAATGCGATTACGGAAGCGATAAAGTCACAAAAGCAAGTAATGGTAAAAGTCTTAAACAAAATCCCCAACAGAGTCTCCATTCTGTCGGCGCCCCCTTTTTCTGAGGAGAATTCGGGTTAACGACATTATGGGTGGAATGACTCTTTTATCCCCTTTCGGGAAATTTGGGTAATGGAGTTTGGAGAGTCGCCACCTAATGATTATAGTGCATTAGGAAACTCTTAGAGAAAAGAAGAAGTATTTGAAAAAAAAACCAGATTTCGGGTAAAGGCTTGAGATTATCTCGAGGGGAAGGTGTTAGGCACCCCTCAAGATCCACTAGTGTGGTTCCCGGCATTTCTTAATTGTGAGTTTAAGAAGAGTATGAATAGACAAGCAAAGTTTTCACATAAGAAATATAAAAAAGATGACAATTTTAAATGAAGAAACACACAAGTGAAAAGAGAGCTTAGTTTGAAGAAAACCTTAGCTTAAATAAAGGAAAAAGAAAAGAAAAGGGTCCAAGGTTTAACTGTGATATGGATCATTCAATGCAATACCCAGCAATCATTCTCGCACGAGATATTAGCGCACCGTCATCATCTCCATGTTCTACCCTTCCCACATTGTTAAGGTATTTAAACGTGATTAGTCTCATTTACTCATTGCATGCTAATACCCGTCACGTCCTATCAGTCCCAGGGTACTTGGACTTCTAATCCTAAATGGGAAGAAACTGGATAGAGGCATATAGAGTTTATAAGGGTAAATACTAGGGCGTGAATCAAAACAAATAGCAAATAAATGGGGTACGAAGCAAACACTTAAAGGCTCCTGCAAACCCCATACATCACACACCATTTAGTTTAGCATGACTTACACATACTGGTTTGGTCTTTGAAGTTAAAGAAATAAGAGGCGGACATATCAGTTTAACTCATAAAGTTGGATGAAAGTCTGCATCAAGCCCCTCGGGTCTGATTGTTTGTTTTTGAGGTCTTAATGCATAAGACTTTAAAAGAAAGTAAAGATTGCAGTAAATTTGTCAATGGATTTGAAATCAGCAAACTGCTTGAGTAGGAAAAAATGTAGAAGAGTTAGGAAAGATTTTTTAGAAGCAGGAATGTCTTAAAAAAGAGTAAGTTACAGGACTATTTTTAAAAGACAAATTCAGGGACTGAGTAAAATCTTTAGGCAGAATGTTTAAAAGAACTGTTCAGAAAAAATATACAGATTTGAAGAGTTTAAAAAAACATACTGGTTTACAAGGGCTTTATTGAAAACAATAAACTGGGACATTAAGGGAATGTTAATGGACTGTTGTTGCTTAAAACAAATCAGACAAGTTGAGATGGAGTTTTGTTTTAAGCCTGTTAAAGAGTTGATAGATAGATGAGTGTTTAGTTACCCTACAGCTCGTCAAACGCATATGCATTTCCTATGAACATGGTTTCTATATGCAATTGATTAGGCGAATGTTAAAGTCCTATAGGCAGGATCTCTAATGATTTGCGACATGATTAAACATTAAACCCTATAGGCATGTTATCTAGGTGACTTGAAGTAGTAAAAATTCTATAAGCATGGTAACAAGAGGATTTTAAGCATTAGAAAATACTATAGACATGATTTCTAGATAATTCAAAGCATAAAAGACCTATAGGTAGGATTTCTACCCTTTGCCATATGCAGGCAAAGTAATCCCATCCCACACCCTTTACTAATATTTTCCCCGAGTTTTATTACATAGTTATTTATAAAACTGGCAAGAAAAAGAATGAAATAAATACATCAAAATTAAAGTCAGACCCGAGGAGGCTCAATGCAACCTTCAACATCCAACACATGTGTTTCACCAAATCCGGATTCAAGATTCCAAGGCCTTCTCTTAGAGTGTTTCAAAGTTCCAAGGATTCAAAAGGCCAGGCAATGCTTACACTCTAAAGATGGAGAGTTGTAGCAGAGTAGTGAAATGTGTGGAATTACCAGCCCTTAAGCATCCAAGTTCAGATGGAACTCTAGGGTCCCTAAACATGGCTTAAAATAAGGGGTAGAACTGAAGAGCTAGGAATAGGTGTAAAGTGAAAGAGAAACCTTAGGTGGTCATACCCAGTCATGGCATAAACTGGCACACCCCTAACCTCCCACTTAGATTCAGACATAAAAGAGAAGACTCTTAAAGAGTCAAACTCAGGCCTGAATGATGATCAGAACATCAACAGACCCAAGTTAGAGCTCAGCACATTGGGGGAAATGGAATGGGAAAACAGTTGGGCAGAGAATCAAAAAGAGTCTAGTCCCGAATCACATATAGCAATTCATAATGTTGTTATGACCCATGATGAACTCACATATAAAGGGAATAGGGTAGAGGGACTAAAATGCTTCAAAGTACATAAATGGTGCAGAAAAGCATAAATGAACACAGAAAGAAAGGGGGAGAAGCAGTGAAATTGAATAAGGATACTTATAGAGCATAGGAGGGCATACCAGTTATAATTCCATGGTAGTAGATTAACAGCAGCAAAACAGACAACCAGAAATAAACAGGAACAAACTCAAGAAACTCAAAAATGTATAAGAGCAGGCAGTGCAGAATGCTCACTAGTGTGCAGAGAAGAGAGCTTTGAGTGTGTGTGTGTTTTTTTTAAACTCAGTTGTTCGTGTGTTTTAAAGAAAAGGAGTAGGGAATTTATAGTTTGAAAATAGGCAAGTAAGCAAGGCAAGAAATAACTCAATATCAATCAGAATCGATCAAGAGAGGGGAATTTCATTATTTAAGGAATCGAACTTGAATAGTAAAGGACATGATTTTATTTAAGGAATGAAAATCAACATACATTGTGCAATGAAGGGTAAATACATAAGGGAAGTTATAAAAGTACACGGTTTAGCTAAATAAGGTAAGAGGTAAATCAACTATCACATAGTAAATCTATGAATTAAAGATTCAAACTCATTGATAAATCAAGTCAGAAAGTAGGTCATTAGACAATGAAAGAATCAAATAAGCTCATATAATTGTGGTCTGAAATCAATCCCCAAAAATTAGTGTTGTTTTAGAAAGAGTAAGGTCTGACTATAAATAGTACCTAACTTTAAACATACGATGCTAGAATTAAACAAATAGAGTGGTCATGCAATCAAAAGTAGAAGAACATAGCCTTGAGAGAAATCAGAAGATCTTGCAAAGCTTAGCAAGAATCAGAGAACATGAGATAAGCTTAGAAATAGGGGTTTTGAATCAAACAGGAAGCAACACAAGAAGTAAAGCAATTGCACATATGTGGTTGAGAACCCCCAAAATCTGGGGTTTCCTCCATGGATTAAGTGCAAAGACGAAACCATAGAAAATCAGGTAAAGTAAACTCAGAAAAGCCAAGGAACCTAAACATTTCATGGAAGCATAATGAAAGAAAACACTGTAAAGAAAATCACTAGAAACCCTAGGAGGAGATACAGTAAAAGAAAAAATACATTGAAACTATAGTGAAAACACTTAAGAGTAAAAGCAAAGCAAAATACAGTAAGAAATCACAGTAGAACAAGTAAAAAAATAAATAAGAAACTTAGGTTCGAGAAGACGAATAGTTTTGAAAGCAAAAATCGGAAAAGATATAAGAAATACTTTGAAAAATTTAGAAATAGCACGGATTAAAAGTAGATTTAGAGAGGAACAAGAAAACCTTAAAATGTCATAGGGTTCCATAGAAACCCTAAAAAATTAGAAAGGGCTGGTCCGAGTTGGAAATGAACTCGTAGAGCTAGGACACGTTGGAGATGAGCCGGAGATGGTCATAGAACCTGAATCGGAGGAACTCTGAGCCAGGGTATTCAAGGTCGGACCTTGAAACTTTACGTAAAAGGAATATAAGGGCACGTGGGGGTGAGTACAGGCCGCTCAGGGCCTGAAATGCCATGGTTTCTAGTGATATAAGGTGGAAACTTATGGGAAAGGGCTAGGGTTTCAGAGAGGAGTTGAGAGAATTTGAGAGAACTAAGGGATTCAAAGGCGGCTGCTTTGTGAGAATTATTAGGGTTAGGGGGTCGGCTGTGTTAAAAGGGGAAAGGGAAAACGTGGACCGTTGATTAAAACGATCAACGGCCACCATTAAAAATGGAGTCAGGGCGGGCTTGTTTAATTGGGTCTGGGTCAGGTAGGAAATGAAATTGGGTCTTTTAATTAGGGGTGGATTGGGGTTCAAATCAAGCTATAATTGAAAGCAACAACAACAACAACAACAACTACCCAGTATATTCCCACCAGGTGGGGTCTGGGGAGGGTAATATGTAGACGAGCCTTACCCCTGCCCGAAAGGGCAGAGAGGCTGTTTCCACTATAATTGAAAGCAAATGAGGCCAAAATTGAAATAGCCACTTTTTCCTTTTTGAATTTATAGCATAAAAATATTTAAAAATAAAATTAGAAGTACTCGGTTAATAAAAAATATGTAAGTATAAATTTACAAATATTGGGAATTATGTTGTGATTAAAATATGCTATTAAATCGAGAAATATGCTAAAATTATAAATTTTATGTAATTTTAGTTTAAAAATACTAAATGGACTTGTAAAATTATGTAAAAATCATGTAAATTATGTTTTTGCGTAAATGGGAGAATAAAATAAATTATTCACCAAAAATAATAAATTTTGGGAATAATTAATTGATTTTATAGTGCAAAATAAGCCATAAATTAATTTTAAATATCTTATAAACTTTTTGAAAAATACCAAAATCTTTGGAGATGCTTATGTATGCATATGCATGCTATTTCAAAAGCATTTCGAGTATAAAAATACATAGAGAAAAATTGGATATCGACAATAAGATAATCACAACCATTACCACTTCTACCAATATCAGGAGTAATAGCAATACGACAATTAATATGAGTAAATAAATAGCGCAAATATTGCTCATATTCATATTTATATTTATAAATATTGCTCGTTACAATTGTGCGAGGCGGGCAGGTATGGGTTTGGGTAGGGAAGCCCTGGAAATTATAGGAGAAATAGATTGACCATTAGATTCACTACACTTGGATTTTTTCTTATTTTTACTAAATATTTTTCTTAAGCGATAGGCCATCTTAATTGTTATTATACAAAGTAAATAAAACAAAAAAAATTATAATATTAAAACTAAAGAGTTGGAACGAGTTTGTCGAATTGATGAACAATTTTGTGACAATTAATTACCATTGAAGACTTGAATAATTAAATTCACCAACTTCACAATTTTTCACAAAAATTGCAACAATAAAGTAACAAATCATAGAAGAAATTAGATAGAGATTGATGATTTTATGAGAAAAATGAAAGAATGATGGGGTATTTATTGTTGAAAATAGGGAAAAACTGTAATTATAAAAATTTTGTGGTTAAAAAAAAATTTAGGGGAGGATGAGGGTTAAATGGCTATTTTACAAAGCTCAAACGACTATTTTTGCATGCTAATGGCCATATTTTAAATGTTGCAGCGGTTAATAAAATAATCGTTGGGCCTGTTTGAGCCTAGTTAAGACCGGTTGAACCGGCCCACTTAGCACTCGGTCCCGATCCAGGGCCCAAATGGTATGGTCCTAATGGGCTTCATAACGGAACCGACCCACTTAGCAGGACCCCCTCTAGTCCCGGGCTTAACGGTAAGGGCCTTTTAGGCCCACTACCCATATAGACTCGCGGACTTGAGCCGAGCCCGGTCCTAACCAGCCCACATGACGGCCTTAGTTAATGTATTCAACTTAAAATTTTGTGTGTTGCATATGTTACCTATCTAAATGAATAATTGTTTTAATAGTCATATAAATATTACTTAAAAATTAAATTTGAGTTATTGTTAACAAAATATGTAAGTCTCTAAAAATTAAAAATACTGATCATATATAGCTAACTCAATCAGAAAAGAAACTGCCACAACTCAATCATCTGTCAATATATTAAAATTTTTAGCGAATGCACAAATACTGAAGAGGTTCGAAAGAAACTAAAAGATCATTGATATATGTTCGAAACTGTTTGGGGGAAGGGCACTCTTTTACTTTTCAACTGTTAAAAATCTTAAATTTTTTATTATGAAAATTTTCATCTCTAAGTTTTCCGTTAATCGTTTTTTATAATTTTGTGAACATATTCATTCATATATACGACTTATTCTTTTTTTTTGAACATAAAAGACATTTATTTATTCATTACTAGAATATTTAAACATTGAAAAAGGGATGGTTTTGAGGATCATTACTACTGGGTAACACATCCATAGCATGTAAGTTACCGATAGAAGTTAGAGAACTACAGTACTTAAGAGAAATAGTTTTTACAGACTTAGTCCCTCCTTTATCTACCAGCATCCTGGCCAAGATAAAAGGTGGTGGAAATAGCCAGAATTGTAATTTATTTATCACTAAGCTCTCCACAGCATGCTTAGCCAACAAGAGAGCAACTTCATTCCCCTGCTTGAAAATGTGATGGAGTTCCACGGTGTCCATTTGCTCCAAGAGTGACCTACAACCATTAATGATGGAATTATAAGTTTTACAGTCTTCACTCATGAAGGAAATTACCTAAGAGACATCCGTTTCTATTATTAGAGGAAGCAAGTTCCTCTCTTTTGCTATGATTAATCCTTTGTATATAGCCATAATATCTGAGTGAATCGGACTTTTTAGCAGAGAATTTTAAACCATATCCTATTATCCAATGACCATGATCATTTTTTATTATCCCTCCAATACCTCCTGTTTTTTATAAAGGAATTAAAATCCCCATCTACATTTAGCTTGTACCAATTAATAGGAGGTTTTACCCAAGATATGTAGAGCTTAATATCTTTATCCCAATTAGATTCTCTTTTAGTTAGGAGAGAGTACTCAATAGCTTGGTCTATAATTTTCCCTAGGTGGTTGGTAAGGCATGTATTATTGATATTATTGGAATTCCTAGTGAGCCATATATTTCACATGACAAAAGGGAATATAGTGTTCCAATTGATAAATTTAGAGGGGATTATGGGGTTACTAGATTTTAGCCAAGTTAACCAATTGTTACTATTGTGGGCAATGCCATTAGTATCAATTCCCAAACTTTTCCAAATTTTACTAGCATTAGGGCATGTAAGGAAAATGTGGCTAAGGCATTCAGATCCACGACGACAAATAGTACATTAATCATCTATAATCATACCTATTGATGAGAGGAATTTCCTACACGGAAGTTTATTAAGATTACAAAGCCACAGAAAGTATCTAATTTTATTACGGCATTGAAGGTCCCTGACCCAATCACTATTTACTGGGTGATCTTTAGACCTATCTATCAGCATGTAACAAGATTTAGTTGTGAAAATCCCGCTTGAGTTCATGTCCCATGACAATCCATTAGTCGAGCACTAATTAGAGATAAAAGTAGAGTGAATGTTATCCATGGTGTATTTTGAAATGACTAGAGATAGTTTTGAGAAATCCCAAATATTACCTATCCTAACATCACATATTCTAAGGGAATTTTCTATCTTGGTTAGAGGACCCACCATTTGACTCCTAAGGTTTCCGGAGTTATTAATCAAATTAATTTCCCAAAGATTTAAAGTAGAGCCATTATGGAATGACCAAAGGGACCTTTTTTGATAAATTTTCCACCCTTTAATGAGACTTTTCCAAATGAAGGAACCCTTATTAACAGGTTTGTGGCTATACTTCTTGATTAGATTCATAGCCCAAAGATTGGTGGTGTTATTGGCTAGTCTCCAAGCGAGGCTAGCTAAGAGAGTAAGATTTTTATGACGGGCTTTCCTAAGCCCCAGGCCACTTTCCTTCTTAGGAGTGCAGACTAAGTCCCACTTGACTAAATGAAGATTTCTTTTATGATAAGTTGTACCCCAAAGAAAGTTCCTTTGAATTTTGTCTATTGTCTTTAGGGTTTTTGATGAAGTAGGGTAAATTGCATGTAGTGGGCTGGAATGCTGGCTAAGGTAGAAGAGATAAGGGTAGCTCTTCCTGCTAGGTTTAGATTGTTACATTTCCAGTTAGCTAACCTGTTCCTCATTTGATCAATTATAAACTGGAAGTCTCTATGCTTAGGAGCATTATTAAGGACAGGGAAGCCAATATATTTTTCAAAGTTATTACATTCTTTTAAACCTAGGGAAGTAGTAAGATTAGTTCTACTAGATTTATTACAGTTTAAAGAGAAAATATTCCTAGATTTGGATAAATTAATAGATTGCCCCGAGTTCTTGCAAGAGAGATTTAGGGCAGTCTTGATGGAGGAACAAGTTTTTGTATTAGCGTTTCCTATTAAGACCAAGTCATCCACAAAAAACAAGTGAGAGAGAGGGGGGAGTTTTTTCCTAATTAGACAGTGTCCCATTTCTTAATATCAACTAAGTGGTTTATGTAATTAGATAACATTTCCATACAAAGGATAAAAATATATGGGGATATAGGGTCTCCTTGTCTAATTCCTCTACTAGGTTGGAAGAAAGTAGATTTTATTCCATTTACAAGAATGGAGGTAGTAGAGGTAGTAATGCAAGGTTGATAATGTTTGGAGGAAATTTAAAGTAAACAAGAGTCTATTGATAAACGACCATTCAAGCTTATCAAAAGCTTTTTCAAGGTCGATTTTGATGATGAAGGAACCAACTTTGTCGTTGATTTTTTTAAAAGAGTTAATAATCTCCTGGATAATAATAGCATTGTCACTATCCCTTCTATTTTTAATGAAGCTAGTTTGGATGGGGCTGATGATCCTTTGGAGGTAGGGCTTAATTCTATTTTCGATAATTTTTGTAATGGTCTTGTATATGGTATTACAAATACTAATAGGTCTAAAATTACTAATGATTAGCATTGAGGAATTTAGGGATAAGGCAAATATAAGTAGTGTTAATATCACTAGGGACCTTGTGTTGTTTGAACACTTCATGGCAAAAACTTTTATAGAGTTTCATATGATACTCCAATACTTATGATAAAAGAAAGGATGTAACACATCCGGCCCAGGGGACTTAAAGGGTTTAAATGAAAATATAGAACTACTAATTTCACTATCAAGAAGAGGTATATCTAATAGTGAGAGGTCAATCTTATGATGACTAGTGTGGGAGTTTAGCAGACTAAGGCCCTCAGAAAGGGTGTGATTTGTTTTAAATAAGTCCACAAAATATTCTAACACATAGTTAATAATAGCACGATGGTTGTCCAGCCACTTTTCATTATTCATAAAGAAATTTATATGATTTTGTCTTTTACTATTGGTGGCACTAATTTTGAAGAATTTCGTATTTGCATCTCTATCATTTAACCAATTGACCCTAGCCCTAAGTTTTCAATAATCTTCCTTAAGTTTGAGGATATTATTATACTTAGTTACTAGGGAATGTTCCAAATTGTTGAGGAAATCACTAGTGTCATAGGTAGGAGAGTTTTGAATTGTTAATCCTTGCTAGAAGAGATCTTTTTTTAAAAAAAATTCTACCAAAATGGTCTCGTCCCCAAGTCTTTATAAACTCAGTGAAAGAGTTAATAGCAAGCAATAGATCCTTGTTTCTCCATTAATTTTTGACTATATTAACAAAACTTGGGTGATTGCACCAAATATTTTCTAAACGACAAATACCCCTAGAACTATGATTAATATAATTAAGCTTAACTAGGATAGGTTTATAGTCGGAATGAGTTTTGGGAGGTGGATAATGCTAGACTTAGGAAATTTTTTCCAACCATTCCTCATTAGCTAGAATACGATCTACTCTTTCCTTAATAAGACCTTTTTTTTCCTGCAATTAGACCAAGTAAATTTACTACCCTTAAAACCTAGATCTATTAAATTGCATGAGTCAATATCATTGCTAATGGTTAAGGCTCTTTTAGATTTTAAGGGACGGCCTCCAATTTTTTCGTTAGAGTTTATAATGTCATTAAAATCACCAGCTATCATCCAAGGGCCATTATAAGTCTTGGACATTTAGAGGAGGTTCTCCCACATAACATCCCTAATGGAAGACTGAGTACTAGCATATGCTGATGAAAAAAGCCATGAATCATTAAAGGGACGTACCTGAAGGAGAGCATGAATGTATTGGCCAGTACGAGTGAAGTGTTCCACTGTAATGATATCATGGTTATAGATTACAGCCATTCCCCCCGATTGTCCCTCTGTAGGGATTTCTATAAGCTCGGAGAAATTAAACTCCGCTAAGAGTGAAGCATGTGTATGCATTCTTGTCTCAAGAAGGGCAACCAAACATGGTCTATGGGTATCAAGGAGCTCTCTAAAGCTTCTACGAAAGTCGTCATTGTTAGGACCCCTAACAATCCAGAAAATAATTGTAGTTGATATATTCATTGGGGGAAGGTGAGGTTAGACATTGTTTTCTCCCTTTACACTGAAATATGACTCCTCCTCCTCGGTGGTACCAGAATTATTGCGTGTATTCCTACGGTGGGATCTTGAGGAGAGCGTACATGCATTGAGCATTTGTACATGGTGCTCGGGCAGCTGAAGACGTATTTCTTGCTCCATAATTCTAGGAAGAGTACGATTTTTACCTCGTTTAGGCTTAAGAACTCTACACTCGGTTGAGTACCTTGTGATGAGGTTCTTCTTCTTCCTCTACTGGAGGTTGTGAAGGACTTAGTTCTGGAGCATTGGCTTGCACATTGTGTGGAGGTGGGTTGATAGGAGTTACATTTGGTGGATTGAAGGATTCCTGGGTTACTTGGTTGTTCCAGGCCATAAAGATGGGATTGATTGAGTTGCTCTCCTCCGATGGAAAGAATGGAAGAGTCTGGGAGAGATTGATGAACTGGTTGGGTGTTGGGGTGATATTCCACGGAGGTTGCATTTCCTGAATTAGGGTGTGACTCATTTGAGGGGTTAAGGGGTGGCGGATATTATTTATCCAAATCTGGTTCGTGTAGTTTGACATGGCTAGTTGCATGCCCTCTGCTATCAGTTGTGCCAAGTACCTGGAGTTTTGGATGATGATCACCATCTCCTGGCCATTGATCTTGATGTTGAATGTTATCGCATGTTCCAGGGGGCCTACTTCCATCCAAGAGGTGGGATGATAGTGCTGGGGTGGTGGTGGTGATGTGAAGAAGAGGGGTTGTGGTTGGAGTTGATTGGGAAGTTGGGGCAGATATTCCATGTGAGTGATCCTGCTTGGACTGGGAATATGCACTAATCTGAACCTCCTTCTTTATGTTAGAGAGAGTCGTGGCATTATTTATATTTTATGAGGATAGATTATGAGAAGAAGCAGTCGTAGGGTTTATGGAGAGGCTGGATTGCTCTAAATTGGAGTGATCAAACATGAGAACCGGCGTGTTACTTTTTATAAAATCTTTTGGAGAGATAGGTGGGGAAATCAGGTGGTCAGTGGAGGTTGGAATTCCTTTGCATGAAATGCCAAATGTAAGGGATCAATATTAGGCTTAGCCTCAAATGGAGGAGTAGTGAGATCTTTGGAAGATTGTATAGGGACAACCAGGTAATTCCCATTGCTTATACAATTGGAATGTTCCACTAATGATTGAGAAGGAAGTTCCAATGCATGCTTTGCTTTTGACACTTGTCCAGCTTTGTCTTTTATGGTAGACATGCATTGTTTAGGAGATGTTATAGAATGGTTTTCATCTAAACTCTTGTCCAAAATCATGGGCTCTACTTGCTTAAGGGGATTTATCACTTATTAGAGGATTAGATATTGGAACAATAGATAATAAATTATTTGCAGGGATTAATTTAGTGGGTACAATCAAAGAAGATTTTGCAGCCATACCTGGAGTTAAGTGGTACTTACCTGAACTAGGACCAGCTAAGGAGAAATCTTTCCCTATAGGTTTGCGCCTGTCCTGCTGAGTTAGCTTTGATCCTGCAGCTTTTTTCTTTTTTCCAAACGAGACTGTGATCCACTCGTTGTTAGTTTTCAGTTGATTGGTTGCTGCAGCCTGCATATGGTTAGTGTTGCTTAAGATGGTTGGAGGAGGCAGGCATTTCATAGGAGTGTGTCCTAACTTTCCACAGAGGGTGCAAATAAAGTTTTCACCCTCATAGTGTACTATCTGCTTGTAATTGCTAATATAGACGAATGATTTTACTGGCTTATCCATGGCCACTTCAACTCATAGCTGGGCATATCTACCCCTTAACATTGAGGAGGTACAAGCATCAATCCTTAAAAGTTTACCAATTGCATTTCCAATTTTCCTTAGAATTTGAGAGTCATAAAACTATGTTGGAACTAATGGTAAGCGAACCCAAGGACCATTATTTAGTGCCTTGGGCATATTTTCCTCCTTAGAAAACTTAACAATAAAATAATATGCACCTTGGTCAATTAGATTAAAATTTTCATTGGGCTTCAAAAGTTGGGAAATCTTTTTCCTTAGGTATTGATGAAAAATGCGTTTTCCCATGAGCTTGACGATGAGAGAATACCTCCATGGATTGTAGATTCTCTATAGATCTTCCTCTGAAAGTGATATTTGCAGGTCATCATTGGCTTCCTTGTTATTTTGTAACTTAGTTGTTGGAGAAGCCAAGGGCTCTGATTGGAAATCCATCTGCATGGATTGGGTTTGAGCCTCGCTAATTTGCATGGGATGCCGTCTGAATTTACTATTCATAGAGTCGAGTAGAATTTACTTGTAGGATGAGCTTTGGGGTGGAGGCTATTCCTCCATTGGAGCAGAAGATGAGCAATTATCTGATTGGATAGGATGGTCATTATGAGAACAAAAGCTAGATGAATTAGCCAAGGGATTGTTTGGGTATGTTGAGTGGCCTATGTCTGGAGGCTTTGGAGGAATTTGTGTAGTAGACTCGCTATATAGTGGAGTTAATTACACGGAGGATCAAAGGAGATTAGAGAGAATTAAGGCCTTCTCTCTCTAAAATTCAGTGCATATTCCAATTATATACAACTTATTCAATTGATTTTGGTTAAAAACAATTCTTTTGTCTTTTAAGAAGGAAATTAAAATATTAGCCGATAAGTTATTTCCACCAAATTAAATAAAGTTTTCATACGATTAAACTTTTTGGCGTATAAACTACCATAATTCTAGAAATGCCAAGGTTTTGCTAATTTGTCAATACTTAGAGTAGCAACTTTTTAGCTTGACTCTATAGTCTTCGATATTATGCAGCATTAAATATCTTTTCGAAGAAAAAAATTAACTTATTTATATTAATTATAATTAAAGTTTTGGTTCACATGGAGCATAAACGAGAGGAATCGAAAGAAATTGGAAAAAAAAATATGAAAGTACTTGCAAAAGTGTTTGAAATTTATAACTCCTAAATCTAACTGGAGTTCATAATGAAGGGCTCAAATTAAACAATATGATATTCCAAAGAAAAGATCTTCATATTTGAAAAATAGTTAAATGATTATCTATAAATTAAAAAGTACTAAAATAATTATTCCTAAATATTAAAAAAAATAATTAAATGACTATTCCTATGTAATAGAAAAATAATTAAATAATTATTCCTGCATATTAAGAATAATCAATTATTATTTCGTCTAGTGTAAACTCGATTTTTAAAGAGTAAAAATGCCACATAATTCATGATTTCTTTGCATAAAAATACATAAGAAAGATATTAATGCATAAAATTTGGTTGATATAAACCTCCTAAATATTAGGAAAAAATTAAATTGTCGAGAAAGTCATGTTTACTCATAAAAGACATTTAATATCGTAAATTGATAGTTTTATATCACTCTTGTTTGAATTATAAATGATAAGTTGACAGCCTAATTTGTTGTTAGTTTAATAACAAACTTTGTATATCAAAACAGGAATTTGAAAGTGCATGTCTAATCGTGCATATTCAACTTTAAATCATAAATATTGACTATCATATTTTTAAGTTTAATTTTGAATTTCTAAGTATGGTAATTTTTTAGCTGTTTCAAATAAGGACCAAAATATTAACTAAATTTTAGTTAAAACTATAATCCTAAGTATCTAGGAGATAATTAAATGACTTTTCATAAATATTAGGGAATTTAATAAATTATCATTCCTAAATATTAGGAAATTAATAAATAACTACTTTGATTAGTGTGAACTCTATTTTTTAAGAATAAAACAGACGAACAACATTTTGCTAAGGATCTTCATTCCTTCAATAAAATACAGATGTTACTAGTTATCTTTAATTGTCCCTAATAATACTAACCAAAAAAAAGGAAGCTACACATTTGGTCGCTCGGCCAAAAATATTTACAACTGCTTGTCAAGACCCAAATCGATGGGCCACAAAGGGCACCTTGTACTAAACTCAAAGGAGTACCAACGTAACGTATCTTTTCATATCATACTCTTATAAGTAAGTGAGATGGAAAGGCTGTCGTGAGATAAGTAGAATAAAGCATGAGGAAATACTCAACTTGCTATACCGACTTATACATATGATGTACGGGCCTAAAGACCGGCATGATCCTTTGTAAACTCGAAACATAGGACGGCAAGGCCATACAAGCATCCGTATCCATAACATCTATTTACAACTCTCTAAAGTATGTACTTATCATAAAGGTCGGGACAGGATCCCACTATACCAAATAGTACACGTCTAAATTATACTGACCAAACAAGCAACTCCAAAGAAAATGAAGCGCACCAAAATCTTTGGCTGAATTGATAGCCTGCTTACAGGACTGTCGACCTGTCTATAGGAACTTGGGATATGAAACGTGGCGTTTCCAAGAAAAAAAGACGTCAGTACAAATAATGTACCGAGTATGTAAAGCATATAAATAAGTACATAAAATACAAGAAAGAAATACAGTGTACATGACTCAACCTGTAAGTATGGACAAGTCTGTAAATCATGAAATACTTTTAGTATCATACATATGTGTATGGATCTTATGTCGTGCATAAGTATATGTGCTCATAATATCATCGAGCCTCTGAGGGCATCATCTCGGCCATTGTGGGCAAAATCATCAACGTATACTAGCTGATCAGGTGGTGGTGCGTATATTATTCCGTAACCTTTTTTCATATCTCATATAACGCCATCTGGTCATGGGTCAATGTGCATGTATGAATAAATTTAATGCATGGGAAATATGTGAATAAAATCTTTCGGAGTGTCATTAAATTATTTTGCCTTTGATTAATATCATGAAGTAAACTTTTCAACTTAAGTATTTTTTTAAGAACCATGAACAGATGGTAAAATAATAAGACATATGGGAATTTAGGAACATAGATACCTCTAATACTTCTATTAATAGAGTCCTTAATAAAAGTTGTGCATTTACTCGTATCGTTTTTGTCATATAGATCATGTCAAAAGAAAGAAGAGATATTCTTAACATACCTGAACCTATTCTTCTGACAATCCCTTTAACATTCATTGATTGCGACAACAGGTAACGACGGATCGAAATAGAGAAAAGTTCATATGATGTTCTCGAAAAAAGTAACATTGTACTCCCTTAGAATACTAAAATCTCACGTTGCTAAGATACTAAAAATTCTTGTTTGAATTCTTGAAAATCCTTATGAGATTTAATTAAATTGATGAAGATGAAAATTCACATGTTAACGTGAATCTGCACCTCTCTTTATGAAATAAGGAGAATCAAAATGTGTGAGCTCCATCCGTTGCCCAGAAGTGAAATCTTAGAATTGCAAACGGAACTTATATATTTTGATGACTTATCTTGTAGTCTTTCTTAAAGAGGGTGGGTCCCACTTTACCATGACTTGGACATAGATCTTCTAGTTGTGACACCAAGCACATGACTTAGAGTCATTTTTAGCCAAAGCTTCCTGGCTGCCATGTGGAGGAATTTGGCCCCATCTATTAATTATCTATAAATCCTTAATTACATGGGTAATATCCTATTAAATTAATAATTAATTATTTACTCACATAATTAAGAATTTCTCAAATTACTTAAAATACAACTTACTTTTAACATATTTTATATACCGTACTAACATGGTCATGTGGTACCTTGTATGACATTAGTACACAAATATAAGATATTATAGCTCGGACTGTATTTTATTACAAAATGTCAAACTTCAATGAAATTAATTTTCTTTGATTTACTTACCCTCTCAACTTCACGAATTTACTCATTACTTGTTTGAAATAGCATAATGCCTATAATCCCAAAATAGTCTCATTCCCGAATTTTTATCAATTTATTTATGGCGTACTTTGACGTACAAAAATATGAGGTGTAACATAATTTCCCACTTCGGAATATTCGTCCTTGAATGTTGACTGATGCACTTATTATTTTCATAACTTATGCCTTCCGAATACTTTTGTACTATTCTTCCCATCTAGTAACTGTTCTGCGAATAATTCCAAAGTTCAGGGCATTTCCCCCTTTAAGACTCTTTCTCATGACACAACTTGTAATCGGAATCCTTCTAATCTTGTAACTGTTGCTACCTTCTATCATGCAGCCTTTACGACTCTAACTTTGTATGTGCGATTATGCAATTCTGTTCTCTCTTTCCTCCAGCATTTAGCCAATATCTAGGCTTCACTTTGCCAACATATACAAAATTATATCAAGTTATCCCTCTGTACATCATTAGCTTTACTACATCTAAGTAGGAAATACTATACTATAATTCTTACTTTGATTTATCAATGTGGAGGCCTGCTACCAAATTCTAGTTTACTCTTTTTGCTTATCCCATATGTATAAATCCAAGTCATCTAATGCTTTCTCATTGATATTCATCTTAATAATGACGACATAATCTCATCTCATACTTTGTGACTTTTGTCCATCCATTATGATTTGCCGCAATATTTACATACAATATACCACCGACACCTTGAAACGTTTTACGTAAAACCTTGCCGCTAGGGCTTTGTCACGACCCTAGTTCACCAATTGTGAATATGTCATGACGGTACCTAGTCTTCACGACTAGGTAAGCCAAACACATTGCGGAAGTAAGAACATTTACGAAATTTATAATCAAAAGCTAAATAACATTAGTAATGTATACGGTTGCCGCCTAACCTCACTCAGTAAGTACCAAGCCTAACCTCCGCCGGGTAGTGACGAGGAAGGTCGAGGTCCTACTGAGGAACAAACATTGTAATAAGAAGATAACGAAAAGACAATATGGATATAATCTTCTGTGAGAATCTGGAAAAATAATAAATAAGACAGTAACCAAGAACTAACACAGAAAATAAATAGAAGTGCAAATCACCACTGGATATTATCATTGGGGATCTCCTGTTATCCTTAGGATCTCTTGGTATCCTCATTATATACTCGAGGGATCACCTAGTATCCCGAGGATCTCCTAGTATCCTCCATTTTACACAAGGGATCTCTTAGTATCCTGAGGTCTCCTGGTATCCTCCCTTTTTATAATCATATTTATGCCAGGGATCTCTTGGTATCCCGCACTCTCAGTCATAGAACGAAACACATACAAAGGGAGTTATCGGAATGCCGTCCCGTAGTCCCAAATTGTAACACCACACAATTCAAATAAGATAAAATGCTAAGTAAGAACAATTAATAGAATTTCTATTCTAGCATGCTTCACGGAGGACAAATAATACAGTTTAAGCAATTAAGCAAGTACGTCAGCTAAACATGCTTATCCTAAGCTAATACACGTTAAATTACGCTTAGAATAAGCAAATTTGTAAGAAAACACAGTTAAATATTCTAAGTAAAATGGATTTTCAACAACTAGCACAAGTACACGCTCTTCATCTTGCGTACCGGCCATTTAAAGTAACAAGTAATATATCCTAAGTGGAGAGGTCCCCCACACAAAGTTAGACAAGCACTTACCTCAAACTGGTACAAAATCAACTAAGGAACGATGCCTTTGCCACAAGTATCCGACTCCAAATAGCCCAAATCTATTCAATCCAATTATGTAACGTAAATAACATCGCAAGCAACTAATTTCATTATTAAAAGTAAAGCTAATACGCGAAAATAGGTAAAATGACCAAAAGACTCCTCAGGAAAACGGCTCAGAATTGAATAACTTTAACATTTTCAGAACCCTCGTAATGTCATGAGTCTAACTGTATAAAAATCTCCTAAATCGTAGGTCAAATGCCCACTCAAAATCAAATAATTAAGTCTAAGAAGTTTCATCCATTTTTCCAATTTTAGACCTTGAATTTGAATTCTAATGGTTGATTTAACTAGATATTGATGAAATATAACTAGAAAGGATCAAAGCAGCGTTACCCAATGATCTTCTCTTCAAAATCCACTCAAAATCGCCTTCTCTCAAATTCTCAATTGATTTTTCAACTTTTGAAACTTAACCCTCAATTTTTCTATGTCCGAACAGTGATTTCCGCTTTTGCGACCGAGGGACCGCTTCTGCGGTCCCACTTTTGTGAAATCGTAGCCGCTTCTGCGGTTTTCATTAAAGGGACTAGGGTCCGCTTCTGCGGATAACAAACTGCCTCTACGGTTCCGCTTATTCGGAAAAGAGACTGCTTCTTTGGTTTCCTGAGGAACGCACAAAATCGCTTCTGTGATGAAGAAGCCGCTTTTGCGGCGCCGCAGCCGCAGAAGTGAAAGTACCAGAAGAATGAAAAAAACCAGCTGCTGCACACTTTAGAAATTCAACCCGTCGACCATCCGAAATCATCCTAAGGCCCTCGAAATCTCAACAGAAAGCACCAATAACACCTAATACCTTATTCAAACATGCACCAATCTTTAAAACATATAAAACAATGCCAAAACCCTGATTACATCACAGATTCAAGCCTAAAAACATCAAGTTCATCCAAAACACACTTTAGATCCAAAACCTAACCAACACTCATCCGATTGACCTGAAATTTTGCACGTATGTACCAAATGACATGAAGGTGCTACAGTAACTTCCAGAATCCCATTCCGATCCTCAGATAAAAAATTCACTATCGGACCAGAAACCTCCAAATTCTAGCTTTCGACATTTCTAGCCTAAATGAGCTACGGACATCCAAAATACATTCCGAACATGCACCCAATCCCGAAATCACCTAATAGAGCTAACAAAATCAATGAATTTCCAATTGGAGGTCTTCTTCACACTGTTCCAATAATGGATCACTTTCCAACACTTAAACTCTCATTTAGGTACTAACTGTCCCAAAACACTCTGAATTCTAACACCAAACATCCCGACAAACCAAAGTAGCAGAAATGAACTTAGGGGAAGTAGTTAATGGGGGAACATGGCATAAATTCCAAAGACGACCAGCTGGGTCGTCACAGGCTTACATTGCATCGAGGAATATTTGAAGTGATTTTCATAATCGTATTTCACAGTATCTCAATTTGATTCACCTTATGGGGATATTCTAATCTCGTGATTTGCGTGTGCAAAATATTTTCTCCTTCTCCCTTTTTTTTCATCAAATCATTATTCAATCGAAGGCCTAAACATTATCTTTTATTTGTCACAATTACACCTTCATTTCACTACCAAGGCAGCATTCCATCTCTTCTAAATCTGCTAGTCTTAGACTCCTTTGAGATTATTCGCTATACTGAGCCTTCTATAACTTAGAGAACCCATCAGCCCTCTTGTTTTCATAGACTTAACCCCGAGAACTTATTCATTCTCATCATCTTCTCACTCACCATTTCTTGTTAGAAACCTTGTCGCTTTATCATACTTTAGCTTGCAACCTAAAAGTATCCATATATACTGCTCGCAATCTTGCTTCAGCATAGATTTCCTTGTATTATTCTAGAACACCAAGCGAGCATCTCAGCGTCTCTAACTCTTCTTTACTTTCTTGGCTACATCTCTTGGTATCTAGAAACCATAGGCTGGAAAATATAACTTTGACGATGCTGCCATCATTCCTGGATACTAAATCCATGTGCTTCTAGCCTTCTATCCAAAGTATAAATTACTCACAGCCTTCTACATCTGAGTATCTCGTACGTTGCTCACCTTTACCTTACTTACCTTACAATCTCGCATCACATCTTGTATCTCTTACATAACCTCCCTTCCACATAGGTATGATTCACATCCAAAACTTGGAGTTTTATTATAATACTACAATATGGTGGGAGCTTCATACTCACTTCTTATAAAGCTGGTACTTCTTCTAACTGCCTTTCTTGCAGAGCCATTACAGAATATGCTTGTTTCATTATCTCTCTTGCACCTCTGATATTAAGAGTGATTCTGTCATGTTCTCAAGCAGAATTTCTATAACTTTCTAAGTCCAATTATCAAACTCCCGATTTCCTTTGTTGATGTAACTCATTAGTTTCCTTTTCTTTCTGATCAACCTTTATGTAGGCTTAAGCTATCTTTCAATCTACGGCCCATGGTATTAGTTATTACTTTAGTTCTTCATGGACGCAATAGAATATCCAAGATATAATCTTCTAACAATTCAGTTCTTTGTCTATGACCTGGACTTAATTCTTTTTTTAATCTTCTATCAGAGTCTTCTACGATTGTATGATTGTCAACATATATGTATTCTCTGAAATCGCAAGTGCATTCATAACTTAACCAACTCTGGATCATGGATCGAATAATTTTTTGTTTCATCCCAGCTTTCTTTAAATGTATGCAATTACTTTTCCCGGTCCTTCTGCCCCTTATTGTATGCATACTTAGCTTATCTTAGTTCCGACGTATGCTGAAATGTTTGTGTAACTTATATGGTTTCGACTACTACCTTCAATTTTTCTCCCCGTTCATTAGCCATGGTAGGTGCCACTTTCCTTTGTATTGCGTACGATATTGTTGCGAGACTGTAATTACAATACCATTTCCTTTTTAGGCCATTATTCTTAGATTGCAATCTTCTTCCTAATTTCATCAGCTAGTCTTTAATTTAGTACTTAGAGAGGACCCTCTAACTCTTGTAAAACTGCAAGTTTATTATAAAGTATCATCGATGGAATTTTCGATGTCCTTTCTCGCCTATAATTATCTGTAGTTAGTTACCTCCACGTCCTTGTGCTTGCAGGGTTGCTTCTGAAATGATATTTTTACTGCCTTTCCAGTGTCACTCTCTTATATATCCGTAACACTCATACGGTACGTTTAACTACCCCAAATCCTATCTGAATATTTCTCAAGGACCACGAAGCCATATGTGTTAGACTGAATTCCCCAGGTTGGGGTTCACTATGTTTATCTTGCATTGACCTATTGATTTGTCTACATCCTCTTGTGCAGCCATAATTCTTCCTGAATCAACTGCTAACTATTCATTGACCTATGCTCATATCAATATTCCGTGTAATATTTCTTTGATTATTTCCCTTATCCTAACTTATATCTCGCACTAGCTCCTTATGTCTCAAGTGTTCATTTACACTTATTTATCAATAACATCCTTGGGGAAACCCTTACTGCCTCTCCTCGGTATTGTACTTGCATAATGTTATGGGGTTATAGCATATCTATAAGATTTGGATAAGTGCAGTATCATTCCTTTATCATTTTATCGCATTCCTCCTTACCGTTTCATAATTACCAGAACTGCTTATTTCTGACTTAATACCACATCACTCTATATTCCCCCCTTTTGGGGAGTACTAACATTTAGTTCTATGATGATCAGCATAAATATTTTACCTCTTCATATTTAGCGTCTTTTCACATCATCGATGACCCTTACACGCCTTCCAGTAAACATTATGTACCAAGGATAAAAATTTCCTTACTCACAAGGGTGACACTCAGTGTAACTGGCAAACATTGTCCCTTAAGCTTAACTTTGCTCAAATTGCTTGCTTTAGGGAAGCGTCTTCCTAAATGATAATTCTCTGAATTTCTTGTGAATCTTCTTCTGTTGTTTATTCTATTATCACCGAAACAAAATATGAAATTCTCATGATGCCGACTATTATCTAATCACTCCGTCCCTAATTAATGTTTAGTTTATCTTGTTCACCAACCCATACTGATTTTTATTATTCTAGGGTCTAAATGTTCCTTCTGGTAGTTGCATTGGAGTCACGAACTTATTCTTAGAAAGAGGATATGACTTTATAGTCTATACTCTTCTGTTGTCTGCTATTGTCACTCCAAAAAACACTCCCTAATGAACTGGACAATCAGTGGATTTCTACCAACAAAGAAAAAAGTAATAATCTGAATAAGGAATTTTTAAATCAACTTGAAGTTCTAGATAAGGAATCTTTTTCTCTCGATATACTTGAAACAAGAAGACCTGTCACCTATCGTATTTTCCTTTACTTGACAATAGACTCTGTGATGCTGTCATCCCTTTGATTTACCATTGTTATCCATGTATCACATCTTACTCATAATGCTTCATTGACTATCTTCTTATTTCCCACTATCTTCTATGTCTATCATTTATTCTGAAAAATCAAACAAAACATTCTTGTGCGTCTAGCTCCCCTTTCTCCATCCGCTAGCTCTTCGGGTTTCCTAACATTCTCTGTTTACTAGGAACGAGAGCCATGCTAAGGTAATATTTATCCCTTCTAAGCTTCCAGTGCCTATCCTTATAATACTTATATCTAGATCTACTATTTTGGTGTGCATCATCTGGGTATCTCACGCAGAGATCTATTAGCATATTTTCAATATCCTTCGGAAATGTCAACAAACACAAACATTCCATCCTCCATTTTTGGGTCACTCTAATCCCAGTCGGATCCTGATATATGTCATTCTCTTATAATGCTTTTGTTAGCTTCCACATGGCGTAAATAAGATGGGTGTGGCCAATCGTACATACTTCTGCTACCGTTGAAGGTAACTCAAAATGCTATATCTCCCGTCCTGAATGGTACTCTTCATTTACTGGCGTCTCGTACCCCTCTTCACCTTGCATCTTTTACTTGTTGAGACTTGTATCTATCTTCTAAATATCAGGTGGATAGATATGCTTGCCTTAAGGATCCTTATCAAGAGGCTTACACGTCTTAGTACACACATGATCTATTGAACACCTTAGATTTTCTCATCATAAGCATCATGAAAAATCGAGTTCCCCTTACTCAACTCTTCCATAGCCACATTCACTCTCTTACCAACCGGAGGTATCGTCATATAACTAATAAAATAGAAACTAGGAGTCTGAATTCTTATAAATTAGCTCCACCATATGATATAGAGTAAGAAGAAAGAGTGACAATCCTAATTACCTTGTAGACTCCTGCTTAAGTGTGGTGCACGACACACCCATAAACAAGACTCTACTAGACACAACTTGCAGACTCTCTAGGACTGAACTGCTCTGATACCACCTTTATCAAGACCCAAATAGATGGGCCGCGATGGGCACCCGGTGCCTTACTCAAACGATTACCAACGTAACGTATCTTTTTGTATCATATAGTCAACTTGATATACAGACTTACACATATGACGTACGGTCCTATAAAGTCAGCATGATCCTTTGTAATCTCAAAAGATAGGCCGGAAAAGACATACAAACATCCGTATACATAACATCTATCTACAAGCCTCTAAGAGTACATACTTATCATAAAGGTTTGGACAGGGCCCCGCCATACCAAACGGTACATGCCTAAACTATACTAGCCAAATAAGTAACTCCGAAACAAATGGAGCTACAAACATCTTCCACTAAGATGATAGCCTACTTGGAGGACTCACGACGAGTTTATCAGGAACTGCGGGCATGGAACGCAGCATCCTTGTCGATGCCCCCTTTTTTCCCTCGCATGGAGAGAGAACTAGGGTTTACGACATTATGGGTGGAATGGCTCCTTTATCCCCTTTTGGGGGAATTTTGGGCTCTGGATTTTGAAGAGTCGACACCTAATGATTATAGTGAATTAGGACACTTTTAGAGAAAAGAAGAAGGATTTGAAATAAAACCAGAGTTCGGGTAAGGGATTAATATTATCTCGAGGGGAAGGTGTTAGGCTCCCCTCAAGATCCATTAGTGTGGTTCCCCCTCTTGCTTAGTTGTGACTTTATGAAGAGTAGAAGTAGACAAGAAAAGTTTGCACATATGAAATACAAGAAATTTGACAATTTTGAAAGAAGAATGGCACAAGTAAAAGAGAGTTTTAGTTTGAAGAAAACATTTAAATAAAGAAATAGGGTCCTAGGTTTAACTACAATCCCTTTTATTCGGTGCAATACCCAGCAACCATTCTCACACGAGATATTAGCGCACCATCATCATCTCCATATTCTACCCTTCCCACCCCATTTAAGGTATCTAAGCGTGATTAGTCTCGTTTACTTATTGCATGTTAGTACCGGTCATAACCTATCAGCCCAAGGGTATTTAGACATCTAATCCTAGAGGGGAGAAAGGGATGGGACATATATTGAGTTTAAAGGGATAAAATACTAAAGCGTCAATCAAACAAATAACAAATAATGGTATAAAAATCAAACACTCGAAGGCTCATATAAGACCCCGTAGATCACGCAACAATTAGTTTCGCATGACTTACACGTACTGGTTTGGTCTTTAAAATTAAGCAATTAAGAGGCGGACGTATCTGCTTAACACATAGAGTTGGATAACAAGTCCGCACTAGGAAAACCGGATCCAATTGTCAGAACTTAAGGTATTTAAAAATAAGTGATTCAAAAATACTATTTTTTAGACAAGAGCTTGTTCAGAAGAGTTTTGAAATAGAAAAGTTGAAGATGGAAGAAGTTCAGAGATAGCTTGCAAATTAGCCGAATTGTTTAAGTAAAAGTATAGTAAAGTTGTAAAAAGGCATTTTTCGAAAAGCATTGAAGTAAAAACTTAGGCAGAAAACTAAAAGATATATGTTTGGAAATTTATGGACACTACAAATCTATAGAAATATTAAAACAGACATACTTGGACAGGTTTTCAAGAGCAAACAGGTTCGGACAAACTTTTTGCTGAAAGCATTTGGCAGATTATCACTCAAATTAGGTGAGTCTGAACTCCCATAGTCATGATATCTACCTTGATTTTTTAAGACTCGTTACTTTCATTGAACTTATAAAGGGATGAATATTTGATTGCCCTACAGTTTGCCTAGCATTTATGCATTTTCTGTAGACGTGATCTCTATATGCAACTTAATATATGAGTATTGGGTCCTATAGGCAGGATTTCTAAATGACTTGCAATGTTAAAGTCCTATAGGCATGGTTTCTGAATGGTATGAAAAATTAGAGTCCTATAGGCATGCTTTCTAAATGATTTGCAATATGAAAGTCCTATAGGCATGATTTCTAAATGATTTGCAATACTAAAGTCCTATAGGCATGATTTCTAAATGATTTGCAATATTAAAGTCCTATATGCATGATTTCAACCCATTGGCTTATGCAAGTAATATAAACCCATCCCACACCCTTTCATAATATTCTTCAAACTCTTTTACAAGATTGTTACAGAACCAAAAGAAAGTAAACAAAATACATCACATCCTACAGCTAGATCTGAAAAGCCTAATTCAATCTTAATACCCAATAACATGTGTTTCACCAGATCCGGATTCCAGATTCAAAGGCCTTCTCTTAGAGTGTTTCAAAGTTCCAAGGGCTTTCAGGAAGCCTAGGCAATGCATACACCCTAAAGATTTAGTAAGGTAATAGAGTAGTGCAATGTGTGGAATTACAAGCCCTTAGGCATCCATGTTCAGATGGAACTCTAGGGTCCCTAAGCATGGCTAACCATAGAGGGGAAAAACTTAAATAACTAAGAATAAATGTAAAGTGAGGGATTTAGAGGAAACCAAAGCACATGGTGGTCATACCCAGTCATGGGTAAGACTGGCACACCCCTAACCCTTTACTTGATTTAAGCAAATAAAAGAGCAGACTTTTAGAAGTCAGAAAGAGGCCTGGGTAATGATTAGGACACCACCAGACCCTAGTCAAGGCTCAACACATAAAGGGGGTTAAGGGAATGAGGACTGATTTGAGTAAAGGTCGAAAAGAACCTGGTTCCAAGATAGGGATAGCAATAGGGTGCTACCCCCGGCCTGGGGTCAATACTCATACATAAACAGGGGTTAAAGGGAATGGGACCACATGAATGCATAAACATCAAAAGGGGGAATAGGACAAGCATAACAGCACTTAAATATGCAGAAGCATTAAAAAGGGAATGAAAGACTAATGTATAGTCATTTAGTACCAGAAAACATGTAGTTGAGAGGTCATGTAAAAGGGAGAAGTAAACACATAGTTTTGGAGAACAATATATAAATTAGTTGCAAGTTCAAATAGCAGTATAAGGGCAGTAAAACAGCCAGAAGCCCTTCAGCAAACACTTGAGGAAAGCGAAAGAGATTCCAAAGTCTAGCCTTGGCTTTCAGCCGGCTAGTCAGAACAATAGCAAAAGTAATATAAAGCAGAAAGAGCTTTGGGTATGTGTGTGCTTTTTAACTCAGTTGTTCCTGAGTTTAAAGAAAAGGAGTAGGGTATTTATAGTTGGAAAACAGGTGGCAAGTATGGAAAAATATAATTCAGTATCAAATCAAAATAAATCGGGGAAGGGACTTCCTTTAAATAAGGAGTCAAACTGGAGTTAAAAATAGAGTTTATTTAAGGAAAGAAGATCAGGAACACTATGTGTAATAAAGGTTAAATACATAGGAAATTTAAAGTACACTATATAGATAAATTAGATAAGAGTAAAATCAATTAATCACATAGTAAATCAAGGAGTTACAGATTCAACTTTAGTAATGAAATAAGTCAGAAAACATGTCCAAATCAAAAAAAGGAGAGAATCAAATAAGTTCATAGAGAAATCAATCCCATAAATTAGGGTTGTTTAGAGAGGAAAAGGTTTGATTATAAGAGAGTGTAAACTTAAACATGTGAGGCTAAAATTAACAGAGTAGCCGTGTAATCAAAAAAGAAGAACATAATCATGAATGAACTCAGAAGGTCTTGCAAAGCTTAGAAAGATTCAGAGAGCATAAGATGAACTTAGAAGATTAGTATTTCGAAACCAAGAAGGAAGCATAACACAAGAATCAAAACAATCGTACACAACTAGTTGAAAACCCCCCAAAATTTAGGATTTTTCCCCACAGCATACGTGCAAAGACGAAGCATAGAAGATCAGTCAAAATAAACTCAGCAAAACCCAAAGAACACAGACAGTTCATGGAAGCAAACACAGTAAAAGAAATCTTTAGTAACCCTAAGAAAATACAGTAAAGAAAATACACAGAAAACCATCGCGAAAACACTTAGCAAAGTAAAAATACATGAGATAGCGGTAGAACAAGTAACAAAAGGAAACTCTAAGTTTTTAGACGATGAACAATTTTGAAAATAAAAAATTGAAAAGATGTGGAAAATAGTTTAAAATCTTAGAAAATAGCACAGATCTGAAGTAGATCATAGAGAGAAACAAATAAAACCTCAAGGGGTTTAGGGTTTCAAAGAAAACCCTAGAAAATGAGAAAGTCCTAGAACGGGCTGGTCCTTGAGTCGGAGATGGACTCATAGAGCTAGGACTTGCCGGAGATGTGCCGGAAAATTCCATAGAACTTGAATCGGAAAGACTCTAAACCTCGAGCAAAAGAAGCGTAGAGGTACGTGGGGGTAGGTACAGGCTGCTGAGGGTCTGAAAAGCCATAGTTTCCGGTGAAATAAGGTCGAAGACCGGTGAAAGTGGCTAGGGTTTTGGAGAGTGGTTGAGAGAATTTTGAGAGATGAGGGGATACAAGGGCGGCTGTATTGGTGTAAAATGATTAGGGTTAGGGATGTATTGGATTAAAAAAGTAAGGGGCTATCGTGGATCGTTGATCTAAATGATCAACGGTCGAGATTAAGGGGTGCGTGGGTCTGGTTTATTTAATTGGGTCTTGGTCGGATAATTTTTGAAATTGGGCACTGTAATTGAGGGGTTAATTGGGACTGAAATTAGGCTATAATTGAAACTAAAATGGGCTACAATTGAAATAGTCATTTTTCCCTTTTGAATTTAGAAAAATAGTAAATAATGTTTAAAAATCAAATTAGAAATTCCGAGTTAATAAAAATGCATAAGTATTAATTAAAAAATATTATAAATGACTTTGTGATTAAAAATGCTATCAAATCTAGAAATAGGCTAAAATTGTAATTTTATGCAATTTTATTTAAAAATACAGTATGGACTCGTAAAATTATGTAAAAATCATGTAAATTGTTATTTTGTGTGAGTGTGAGACTAAAACTAATTATTTACCAAAATGACAAGTTTTGAGAATAATTATTGGATTTTATTGTGCAAAATAGGCCATAAATTAGTTTTAAAAATCTTTAATATTTTGGAAAAAATACCAAAACCTTTGGGGATGCTTATATATGCATATACATGTTAATTTGAAAGTATTTGAGTATAAGAATATATAGGAAAATATTGGGTATCAAAAATCCTCAGGCAAAAGGAACATCAGTAGGAATAATGTACCGAGTATGTAAGACACATAAATAAGTACAAAAATGACATGAAGAAATATAGAGTACATGACTCAACCTGTAAGTATGGAAAACTATGTAAATCATGAAATACTTATAGTGTCATGCATATGCGTATGAATATCATGTCATGTATAACTAGATGTGTTCATAATATCATCAAGCCTCTTAGGGCATCCCATCATATCATATCGACCATTATGGGAAAAATAATCAACGGATACCAGTTGATCAGTAGGTGGTGCATATATAACACCATAACCTTTTCCCATGTCTCATATACATATATACGTCATCTGGTGATGAGGCAATGTAAATGTATGAATAAATGCAATGCTTGAGAAAAACGTGAATAAAATCTTTCGGAGCGTCATAAAACTATTCTTCCTTTGATTAATATCATAAAGTAAACTTTTTTACCTAACGTATTTTTTGAGACCCATGAACAGATGATAAAAATAAGACACATGGGAATTCAGGAACATAGATAACTCTAATACTTCTATGAATAGAGTCATTAATGGAAGTTGTACATTTACTCATTTCGTTTGTGTCGTATAGATCATGTGTCACGACCCCAATTACCGATCGTGATGGCGCCTATCACATTACTAGTCAAGCTAGACCAACTATCAAACCACAACCCATTTTCATTTTAAATAAATCATTTGATAGCACTGTTTAATTACCAATTATAATAATAAGTGTTTAAAACAACAAGATAGATATGCGGAAGTCAACAAGACATAAAAATTACACAGCTCACACTAATCTGGTTTCACGAGTATAGAGCCTCTAATGCAAGTCTGAACAACCTACTACATAGATAGTCCAGGAATGCGGAAATGTAACAAGATAAAAGGGAGAAATCAGGGCAGCGGACGCCATGCAACTACCTTGAAATCCTCGGCAATTGCTGAACGACAGAAAAGCTCTCACTCAGCCTCTAGGATACCTAGATCTGCATGCAAGGTGCATGGAGTAATGTGAGACTCCAACCTAGTGAGTAATAAACATAAATAAAGACTGATAATAAGAAATCACATGAAGCACAAAGCATTCTATAATGAAGCAGTAAAACATCATTTGAAAACTGTAAATCAGTAAAAAAATCAAGTAAAATCTCCTTTCAACAGTTAAAACAAGTAATTAACAGGTAAACAATTTGAAATAAACAGATAAAGTTTGCCCCTAGGGCACAGTATCAACCAATCCGCCCTAGGGAAACATCAAATAACAATACTATCCCCTCGGGCTCAATCTCAGAACAATACCTGCCCCTCGGGCTCAATCTCATATCACAATGGGTATCCACACTCACTAGGGGTGTACAGACTCCGGGAGGGGCCCGTACGGCCCAAACGCAATATCAAGCCATCTCGTGGCATCAAATCCAGGCCCTCGACCTCATATCATTCAAGCCACCTCGAGGCGTATATATGTATCTCAGGCTCTCGGTCTCATATCAGCATCAATGTTCCTCATAATATAGGTTGTCGGCCTTAGTCTGTCCAAAAATCATCACCAGCCCCTCAGGCAATAGTAAAACAGTGTTTTCATCCCAAACATCGTTTAAAATATCATTTGAGTCTTAAAAACTGAGAAAGAACGGTTGAATAGTAAAAGTGGAAATTATCAGGACTGAGTTCAAGTAATAAGTCAAGCAGTGAAGAAATAGTAACGAAAATCCCCGAAGGGTTCAAATAGTTGGTAAGAATCCCAAATATGGCATTCAACCCAAGTCATGACGATAACAAATAAGTTTCAGTCAAATACGCGGTAAAATCATCAATCGGGATGGACCAAATCACAATCCCCAATAGTATACCACCCCACGCTCGTCATCGAGCGGGTGTCTCATTTTAATATAGCACTACGATATGCAAATCCAGGGTTTCAAACCCTCATAGCATCATTTACATTCATTACTCACCTCGAACCGACTAAATCTCAAGATCGTGATGCCTTTACCCCTCGAATCGGCCTCCACGCATGTCGAATCTATCCAAAATAAGAACGAATACCTCACAATATACCAAGGGAACAAAGCCAAGTGAAAGCAATCAAAAAATACCAAAAATCTCGAAATTAGCAAAACCCGAGCCCCAGGCCCACTTCTCGAAACTCAGATATTTTCACATCAACGGGTTCCTTATCTCGCCACGAGTTCATACATATAAAAAGTTCTCAATTCAAACCCCAAATGGTCCTCCAAATCACCAATCAAAAGTAGAAAATTCCAAGCCCTAGTTCTTCCATTTTTAGCTTAAGTTTCCGTGATTTTCAAGGTGGATTTCACAATATAATCAAGTTGTTTTATCTGAATTCCCCCCCCCCCCCACCCAATCGATTCCCTTTGAGTCCCTCTTCAATTTCCTTCAAAATTCTCTTAAAATGAGCAGCTATGGGTGATAATATACCCACATTTGCGAACAAGACGATTTTAAGACATTCTTCCTAAGCCCGCTTTTCCTTCATCGCGATCGCGGCACTTCCCTCGCGATCGCGAAGAACAAATTTTAAACTCCCAAAAATTACGCTACGCGAATGCCACTAGGAGCATCTGAAAGCGATGCTTCGGCCTCCTACACCTTCGCGAACGTGAACTCCCTTACACAAACGCGATGAACGATTCACCTTGGACCTCTCAGATCCAAATTCCTCTATGCGATAGCTCCCCAGTCTTTCGTGAATGCAAAGCCTCTCACGCGAATGCGAAGGCTTAATTCTAGCTTTCCTCAAATCCTTCTACGCAATCGTGATACACCCTACGCAATCGCAAAGGGTAATTCTCTGCAAAAGCTGAAACTCAAGATCTGCAATCTTTTAATGAACAAAATGGTCCGATTGACCACTCAAAACTCAGCCGAGGCCCCCGAGACATCAACCAACGGCACCAACATATCCTTAAACCATATTCAAACTTGTTCCAATAATGAAAACACCTCAACCAATATCAAATTACCCAAAACACATTGGATTCAAGCCTAAGTTTCTAAAATCTTTCGAAATACGCTTTCGATCAAAAATCGAAACCAAACCACATCTGAATGAACTGAAACTTTACCCCCCCCCCCAATGACACAACAAAACTACAACAACTCTCGAAATTCCATTATGACCCTTATATTAAAATATGACATAACAACCGGAAATCGCCAAAATATGAACTTCGCCAATTCAAGCCTAATTCTACTCTGGACCTCCAAAACCCATTCCAATCACACTCCTAAGTCATAAATCACCTACTGAAGCTAACCGAATAATAATAATTCACATCCGAGATCTCTAATATATAAGTCAACATCCGGTTGAATTTTCTATCTTAAACCTTCTTAAAAGAGACTAAGTGTCTCAAACCTTATCAAAATCATCTCGGACTCGATCAGACCAACCCGATACCACAAAATCCGGATAATTGAGCATAAAGAAACGGAAATAGGGGAAAAGGAGCATTAACGCATGAGACAACTAGACGGGTCTTCACATCCTCCCCAACTTGAACAAACTTTTGTCCTCGAACGAGCCAAGAAACATACCTAATGTCTCAAATAGGTGAGGATATCTGCTCCTCATCTCTTGCTCGGTCTCCCAGGTAGCCGCCTCCATGCTATGACCTCTCCACTACACTTTTACTGAAGCTATATCCTTTGACCTCAATTTCCGAACCTGACGACCCAAAATAGCTACCGGCTACACATCGTAGGTCAAATCATCATCCAACTGAACTATGTTGAAGTCCAAAACATGAGATGGACCCCCAATATACTTCTGAAGCATAGAAACATACAGGATTCACATTCAACAAACCGGGTGGCAAAGAAAGCTCATGAGCCACCTCCTCAATCCTCCGAAGCACCTCAAAAGGCCCAATGAACTGAGGACTCAATTTCTCTTTATTCTTAAAATGCATAACACCCTTTATGGGTGAAACTTTCAATAGAACATTCTCGGCAACCATGTAGGACACATCTCGAACATTCCTATCAGCATAACTCTTTTGCCTCGAATGCGCTGTACGAAGCCTCTCCTGAATCACCTTCACCTTCTCCAAAGCATCTTGTACCAAATCAGTCCCCAATAGACTAGCCTCACTGGACTCGAACCTACCAATCGAATATCTACACCGCCTCCCATACAAAGCCTCATATGGATCCATCTGAATACTCGACTAGTAGATGTTTCTATAGGCAAACTCTGCAAGCGGTAGGAACTCATCCCATAATCCTCAAAAATCAGTGACACAAGCGCACGGCATGTCCTCCAATATCTAAATAGTACGCTCGGATTGCCCGTCCATCTAAGGATGAAAAGATGTGCTTAACTACACCTGAGTACCCAACTCTCTCTACACGGATCTCCAAAACTACAAAGTAAACTGAGTACCTCTATCTGAAATGATGGAAATAGGAACACCCTGTAACTAAACAATCTCCCAGATATAAATCCCTGCAACCATTCTGAATAATAGGTTGTACCCACAGGAATGAAGTGCGCAGAATTGGTCAGTCAATCCACAATCACCCAAATAGCATCGAACTTCTTCAAAGTCTATGGGATTCCAACAACAAAATACATAGTGATCTTTTCCCACTTCCACTCTGGAATAACCATCTTCTGATGTAAGGCACCCAGTCTTTGATGCTCATATTTCACCTCCTGACAATTGACACACCGAGCTACAAATCCCACAATATCTCCACCAATAGTGCTTCCTCATATCTTGATACATCTTCGCGGCATCCAGATGAATGGAATACCGCAAACTATGGGACTCTTTCAGAATCAACTCCTGAGGCCCATCCATATTGGCCACACAAATCCGGCCCTGCATCCTCAACCCCTCATCATCACCGATGCTCACGTCTCTTGTATCATCATGCGGAACTCTGTCCCTAAGGACAAGCAAATGCGGATCATCCTACTGTCACTTTCTAATGCGATCATATATGGAAGACCGAGAAACCACACAAGCCAAAACCCGACAGGGCTTCGAAATATCTAACCTCACAAACCGATTGGCCAAGCCCTAAACATCAACTACAAGAGGTCTCTCCCCAACTGGAATATATGCCAAACTGCCCATACTCACTGTCTTTCGGCTGAAAGCATCGACCACCACATTGGCCTTTGCCGTATGATACAATCTAGTGATATCATAATCATTAAGCAACTCTAACCATCTCTGCTGCCTCAAATTAAGATCCTTTTACTTGAACAAATGCTGAAGACTGCAATGATCAGTGAACACCTCACAAGATACGTCATTAAAGTAATGCCTCAAAATCTTCAATGCATGAACTATGGCAGCCAACTCCAAATCATGAACGGGGTAGTTCTTCACATGGGGCTTCAATTGATGAGAAGCATAAACAATAACTCTACCCTCCTGCATCAATACACGACCAATCCCAACTCTCCAACATCATAATACACAGTATATGAACCTGAAGCTGATGGTAAAACCGATACTGGAGCTATGGTCAAAGCTGTCTTGAGCTTCTGAAAGCTCTCCTCACACTCGTCTGACCATACAAATGGAGCACCCTTCTGAGTCAACTTCGTCAAGGGCAATGCGATAGATGAGAATCCCTAAACAAACCGGGGATAATAGCCTGCCAAACTAAGAAAGTTGCGAATCTCTGTGGATGAGGATGGTCTATGCCAACTCTGAACCCCCTCTATCTTCTTCGGATCAAACTGAATAACCTCGCTGGACTCCACGTACACCGAGAAAGACTCTGAACTGAGCCAAAACTCACACTAGGAGAATTTTTCGTAAAGCTTCTCCTCCTCAATCTGTGCAACACAACTCTTAAATTATACGCGTGATCCTCCTGACTATGCGAACACACCAGAATTTAATCAATGAAGACTATGACGAATGAATCGAGATAAGGCCAGAACACGATGTTCATCGAATGCATAAACGCTACTAGGGCATTGGTCAGCCCAAAAGACATAACCAGGAACCCATAATGATCATATCTAGCCCTGAAGGTTGTCTTAATAATGTTCGAATCCCTGATCTTCAACTGGTGATAACCCGAACGGAGATCAATCTTGGAGAATACCCTCGCCCCCTGAAGCTGGTCGAATAAATCATCAATGCGTCGCAAAGGATACTTGTTCTTAATTGTTACCTTGTTCAATTGCCCATAATCAATGCACATCCTTATTGTGCCATCATTCTTCTTCACAAAAAGAACTGGCACACCCCAAGGTGACACACTAGGCTGGATGAACCCCTTATCTAGGAGTTCCCGAAGCTGCTCCTTTAACTTCTTCAACTCCGATGGTACCATACGATACGGTGAAATAGAAATAGGCTAAGTACCCAGCACCAGGTCAATACCAAAATCAATATCCTTGTCCAGCGGCATGCCTGTCAGGTCTGTAGGAAAAATATTGAGAAAATCCCTCACAACTTTTACTGAATCAATACTCGGAGTCTCAGCTCTGACATTCCACACAAATGCTAGATATGAAAGGCAACCATTCCCTACCATACGTTGGGCCTTCAAGAAAGAGATCACCCTACTAGGAAAATAATCAGTCACACCACGCCACTTGATCTATGGCACACCTTGCATAGCCAAAGGGATTGCCTTAATATGGAAGTCCAGAATAGCACGACACGACGATAACCAATCCATGCCCAAAATGACATCAAAATCCAACATACTTAGTAATTAAAGATAAACTCGAGTCTCCAGACCCCAAAAGTCACCACACATGACCGATACACTTGGTCTACAACAACAATATCGTCCACCATGGTAGATACATGAACAAGTAAAGCAAGAAAATTCCAGGGCGTATCCAAATAATGAGCAAAGTATGATGACACATAAGAAAAGGTGGATCCGGGATCAAATAATACATAGGCATCTCTGTGGCAGACTGAAGAATACCTGTAATAACAACATCGGAAGCAGTAGCATCAGATCTCCCCGAAATAGCATAGAAACGGGCCTAACCGCCCTTTGATTGACCTCCCGCACTGGGGCGACCCTTAGCTAACCGACCTCCACCCCTAGCTGGTTGAGTGGGTGGTGGTGATGCAACTGGTGCTGAAACTGAGGGCTGACCCCTCTACTGGGATGAACTAGAAGCACGACGAGGACACTACCTCCACATGTGGCCCATCTTTCCACACTCATAACAACTCCCAGGTGCTGGAGACGGGGACTGAAGAGAACCACTCGCACTGGAGTGACTAGCATATGGACTCAGCGTAGAACAGTAATGAGCTGATGGGGCACGAGATGAACTTTAAGCTAGAAGGCACTTAGTGATGACTGACCCGGCTGAGATTCGGGATAACCATGACCTGAAGATTCCCCACGATAACCTGGGCAAGTTGACTGAACGGGCCTGAATTAACGGCCTCTACCATGCTGAAACTGGGCCCTCGAAGGAGCACCACTATAACTGCCCGATCCTCGAGTCCTCTTGGCCTCTCTCTCATCTCGCTCATATCGGCAAACCGACTCAATCTCACGGGTGATATCAACCACCTCCTCGAATGTAGCACCAAATACCCTCTCTCGAGTCATAAGAATACGAAGTGATAAGTAAGACAATCAACAAATCTCCTGATCATCTCTCGGTCTGTCAGAATCAACCAAACGGAAAGACGAGCAACCTTAGAAAACCTCGACTCGTACTATGACACAGTAAACTCCCCCCTATCACAACCACTCACACTGTCTATGCAACTCCTCTCTACCAGACTACGGCACATACTTCTCCAGGAAGAAAATGGAGAACTGCTGCCAAGTAAGGGGCGCTAGACAAACAGGCCTACGCGTCCCACCAAGTGAAGGCAGCCCCAGAAAACTAAAAGGTGGTAAATGCCACACCACTAGTCTCAAGAATCCCTGCTGTACGAAGCATCCATTGGCACTTATGCAAGAAAGCCTGGGCAACATCGCCCTCTGCACTGATGATTGTCGGAGGCTAGAGCATACAAACCTCTCAAGTCGACACCCCTAATCATCCAGCATAACTGGCACAACAAGCTACTGAGCTGGTGCCACCGCCTGGACTGGAGGTGCCTCTGGTGTCTTAAGTCCCTGCACTACCTGCTCAGGTGTGCGAGCGGCGGGGGTCTGATTGCCTCTCCCGGCATGCGACGTAGCTGCAGCTGGAGTAGCTAAAACTACCTGAGCCAAACCGGTACACACTGATAAGATCTGAGCTAAAGCCACCTGAAGGCGTGGAATCACAATAAGCACAGTTAGTGCCTGAACTGGTGCTGTTGGAGAATCCACAGCTGAAGCCTGATCCTGACCTGGGAAAACTGGTGGATCAACAGGTGCTGCCCTCGATGCTCTGCCTCTGCCACGGCCACGACCGCGTCCATGGCCTCTGGTGGCCATAGCTGGTGGCGTTGGTGGTCTTCCACCCCATCCAGTAACTTGTGTACTCACCATCTGTGAAAGAATAGAATACAGAAGTTTAGTACTCTGACCAACAAATTCGCACGACAAGAATTTCAAGAATGTGAAGTTTTTCCTAAAGGTTCTGCAGACTCTCGAGGATAAATACAGACGTCTCCATACCGATCCGCGATACTCTACAAAATCGGCTCATGACTCGCGAGACCTATGTAACCTAGGATCTAATACCAACTTGTCACGACCCAAATTACCGATCGTGATGGCGCCTATCACATTACTAGGAAAGGCAGACCAACTATCAAACCACAATCCATTTTCATTTTAAATAAATCATTTCCTAACACGGTTTAATTACCAATTATCATAATAAGAGTTTAACACAGCAAGATAGATATGCGGAAGTCAACAAGACATAAAAATTACACAGACTACACTGATCTGGTGTCACCAGTCTACAACCTCTAATACAATATTGAACAACCTAATACATAGATAGTCTAGAAATGCAAAAAAGTAATAAGATAAAAGGGAGAAATCAGGGTTGCGGACAACGTGCAGCTACCTCGAAATCCCTGGTAATTGCTGAATGACTAAAACGCTCTCACTCGGTCTCTAGGGCACCTGGATCTACACACAAGGCATAGGGAGTAATGTGAGTACTCCGATCCAGTGAGTAATCGACATAAATAACAAGTGAAAGTAAGAAATCACATGAAGCACAAGGCATTCTATAATGAAGTAGTCAAACATCATTTGAAAACTGTAAATCAGTTATAAAAATCAAGTAAAATATCCTTTCAACATTTAAAATCGGTAATAGACAAATAAAAAATGTGAAATAAACAAATAGAAGTTTTCCCCTCTGGCACATTATCAACCAATCCGCCCCTCGGGCAATATCTCAAAACGGTACCAGTCCCTCGGGCTCAATCTCACATCAATACCAGCCCATCGGGCTCAATCTCACATCACAATAGGTACTCGCTCTCGATGGGGGTGTACTTACTCTGGGAGGAGCCCCTTACGGCCCAAGTGCAATATCAAGCCATCTCGTGGCATCAAATCTAGGCCCTAAGCCTCATATCAATCAAGCCACCTCGTGGCGTATATATGTATCTCAGGCCCTCTGCCTCATATCAGTATCAATGTTCCTAACAATATAGGCCCTAGACCTTACTCAGTCCAAAAATCATCACAAGCCCCTCAGGCAATAGTAAGATAGTATTTTCAGCCCAAACATCATTTAAAGTATTATTTATGTCTTAACACTGAGAAAGAATGATTGAATAGGGAAGTAGTGGAAATTATCAGGACTAAGTTCAAGTAATAAGTCAAACGGTGAGGAAATAGTACTGAAAATCCCTGAAGGGTTCAAATAGTTGGCACGAAGTCCAAATATGGCATCAGCCACAGTCATGATGATAATAAATAAGTTTCAGTCAAATACGTAATAAAATCATCAATCGGGGCAGACCAGAATCACAATTCCCAATAGTATACGACCCCATGCTTGTCATCGAGTGCGTGTCTCACCTCAATATAGCACTACGATGAGCAAATTTGGGGTTTCAAACCCTCAAAGCATCATTTACATTCATTACTCACCTCGAATCAGTAAAAATTTTAACTCGCAATGCCTTTCCCCCTCGAATCGACCTCCACGTGCATCGAATCTTTCCAAAATCAGAACGAATACGTCACAATATGCTAAGAGAATAAAGCCCAAGCGAAAGCAATCGAAAAATACCAAAAATCCCAATATTAGCAACAACCAATCCCCGGGTCGACTTCTCGAAACTCATATATTTTCACATCAACGGGTTCCTTATCTCGCCACAAGTTCATACATATCAAAAGTTCTCAATTCTGACCCCAAATCGTCCTCTAAATCCCCAATCAAAAGTACAAAATTCCAAGCCCTAGTTCTTCCATTTTTAGCTTAGGTTTCCATGATTTTCTTGGTGGATTTCACAAAATAATCGAGTTTTTAATCTGAATTTCTTACCTCCAATCCATTCCCTTCGAATACCCCTTCAATTTTCTTAAAACATCTGCCAAAATGAGCAGCTATGGGTGAAAATATACCTACATTCGCGAACAATACATTTTAAAACATTTTGCCCAAGCCTTCTTTTCCATCATCGCGATCGCGGCACTTCTCTCAGGATCGTGAAGAATAAATTTTGAACTCCCAAAAATTATGCTACGCGAATGTGTCCAGGACCATGCGAGCGTGATGCTTCTGCCTCCTACACCATTGCGAACGTGGACTTCCTTACGCGTACGCGATGAACAATTCCCCTTTGACCTCTCAGACCCAAATTCATCTACGCGATCGCTAGTGCCTTCTCGCGAACGTGATGCACAGCTCCCTAGCCTTGCACGAACGCGAAGCCTCTCACGCGAACGCGAAGGCTTAATTCTAGACTTCCTCAAATCCTTCTACACGATCGTGGTACACCCTACATGATTGCGAAGGGTAATTCTCTACAACAACTGAAACTCAAAATCTGCAATCTATTAAGGTACAAAATGGTCTGATTGACCACCAGAAACTCAACTGAGGCCCCCGGGACATCAATCAAATGCACCAACACATCCTAAAACCTTATTCAAACTTGTTTCAATCATCAAAACACCTCAAACAACATCAAATTACCCAAAACATATCGAAGTCAAGCCTAAGTTTCTAAAATCTTCTGAAATACGCTTTTGATAAAAAATACAACCAAACCACGTCCGAATGACCTGAAACTTTACACAGACATCCCAAATAACACAACGAAGCTACTCCAACTCTCTGAATTTCATTCTAGCCTTATATTAATATTTTTCCTATCAACAGAAAATCGCCAAAATATCAACTTCGCCAATTCAAGCCTAATTCCACTCCGTATCTCCAAAACCCATTCCAATCACACTCCTAAGTCATAAATCACCTCTCGAATCTAACCAAACAATGAAAATTCATATCCGAGCTCTCTAACACATAAGTCAGCATTCGGTTGATTTTTTCAATTTGAACCTTCTTAAAAGAGACTAAGTGTCTCAAACCTTATCAAAATCATTTTGGACTCGATCCAACCAACTCGATACCACAAAACACGAATAATGGAACATAAAGAAGAAGAAATGGGAGAAACGAAGCAGTAACTCATGAGACGACTGGTTAAGTCATCACATCCTCCCCAACTTAAACAAATGTTTGTCCTTGAACGAGTCAAGAAACATACTTGAAGCCTCAAATACATGAGGATATGTGCTTCCCATCTCTCGCTTCATCTCCCAGGTATCCTTCTCCACGGGCCGACCTCTCCCCTACACTTTTACTGAAGCTATATCCTTTGACCTCAATTTTCGAAGCTGACGAGCCAAAAAAGCTACTAGCTCCACATCATAGGTCAAATCATCATCCAACTGAACCGTGCTGAAGTCCGAAACATAAGACGAATCCCAAATATACTTTCGAAGCTTAGTAACATGAAATACCGGATGCACACTCGACATATGGGTGGAAAACCAAGCTTCTACGCTAGCTCCCCAATCCTTCGAAGCACCTTAAAAGGTCCAATGAACTGCGGACTCAATTTCCCTTTCTTCCCAAATTGCATAACACCCTTCACGTGTGAAACCTTCAACAGAACCTTTTCGCCAACCATGTAGGACACATCTCGAACCTTCCTATTAGCATAACTCTTTTGTCTCGACTATGCTGTACGAAGCCTCTCCTGAATCACCTTCACCTACTCCAAAGCATCATGTACCAAATCAGTCCCAATACCTTAGCCATACCGGGCGCGAACCAACCAATCAAAAATCTACACCGCCTCCCATATAAAGCCTCATATGGAGCCATCTGAATACTCGACCGGTAGCTATTATTATAGGCAAACTCTGCAAGTGGTAGGAACTCATCCCATGATCCTCAAAAATCAATGACATAAGCACGCAACATGTCCTCCAATATCTAAATAGTACGCTCGGACCGTCTGAGGATGAAAATCTGTGTTCAACTCTACCTGAGTACCCAATTCTATCTGCACGGCTATCTAAAACTACGAAGTAAATTGAGTACCCCTATCTAAAATGATGGAAACCGGAACACCTTGCAATCGAACAATCTTCCGGATACAAATCCCTGCCAACCGCTCTAAAGAATAGGTAGTACACACAGGAATGAAGTACGCGGACTTGGTCAACCGATCCATAATCACCCAAATAGTATCGAACTTCTTCAAATTCTGTGGGAGTCCAACAACAAAGTCCATAGTGATCCTCTCCCACTTCCAATCAGGAATAACCATCTGCTGAAACAAGCACCCGGTCTCTGATGCTCGTATTTCACCTGCTGACAATTGAGACACCGAGCTAAAAATCCCACAATATCTTTCTTCATTCTTCTCCACCAATAGTGCTGCCTCAAATCTTGATACATCTTCATGAAACCCGAATGAATGGAATACCGCGAACAATAGGCCTCCTCCAGAATCAACTCCCGAAGCCCATCCACATTGGGCATACAGAACTGGCCCTGCATCCTCAACTTCCATCATCACCGATGGTCAAGTCTCAAGCATCACCATGCTGAACTCTCCCTAATGACAAGCAAATGCGGATCATCATATTGGCACTCTCTAATGCGATCATATAAGGAAGACCGAGAAACCACACAGCCAAAACCCGAATGGCCTCCAAAATATCTAACCTCACTAATCGATTGACCAAGGCATGAACATCAAATGCAAGAGGTCTCTTCCCAACTGCAATATATGTCAAACTTCCCATACTCACTGCCTTTCGGCTCAAAGAGTCGGCCACCACATTGACCTTTCCCGCTGATACAATATAGTGATATCATAATACTTAATCAACTTCAACCATCTCCGCTGCCTCAGAAGAAATGCTGAAGACGGTGATGACTAGTGAACACCTCACAAGATACGCCATACAAGTAATGCATCCAAATCTTCAATGCATGAACAATGGCAGCCAACTCCAAATCATGAACGAGGTAGTTTGTTTCATGGGGCTTCAACTGACGAGAAGCATAAGCAATAACTCTACCCTCCTGCATCAATAGACAACCAACCCCAACTTTCGAAGCATCACAACACATGGTATATGAACCTAAAACTGATGGCTAAAGCAACATTAGAGATGTGGTCAAAGTTGTCTTAAGCTTCTGAAATCTCTCCTCACACTCGTCCGACCATACAAATGGAGCACCCTTCTGAGTCAACTTGGTCAAGGACAATGCAATACATGAGAATCCCTCAACAAACCAGCAATAATAGCCTGCCAAACCAAGAACATTGTGAATCTATATGGTTGACGATGGCCAAGGCCAACTCTGAACAGCCTCTATCTTCTTGGGATCAACCTGAATACCCTTGCTGAACACCACGTGCCCCAAGAAAGCCACTGAACTGAGCCAAAACTCACACTTGGAGAATTTTGCATAAAACTTCTCCTTCCTCAATCTCTGCAAAATAACTCTCAAATGTTCCGCATGTTCCTTCTGACTACCGAATACAACAAAATATCATCAATGAAGACTATGACGAATGAATCGAGATAAAGCCGGAACACACTGTTAATCAAATGCATCAATGCTGCTGGGGCATTGGTCAGCCCAAAAGACATAACCAGGAACTCATAATGACCATATCTGCTTCTGAAGGTTGTCTTAATAGTGCCTAAATCCCTGATCTTCAACTGGTGATAACCTGAACCGAGATCAGTCTTGGAGAACACCCTTGCTACCTGAAGCTAGTTGAATAAATCATCAATGTGAGGCAAAGGATACTTGTTCTTAATTGTTACCTTGTTCAATTGCCTATAATCAATGCACATCCTCATTGTGCCATCCTTCTTCTTCACAAAAAGAACCAGCACACCCGAAGATGACACACTAGGCCGGATGAACCCCTTATCTAGGAGTATCTGATGTTGCTCCTTTAACTCCTTCAACTCAGCCGGTGCTATACGATACGTCAGAATAGAAATAGGTTGAGTGCCCGACACCAGGTCAATACAAAAATCAATATCCCTATCCGGCGGCATGCCCTGCAGGTCTGCAGGGAACACATCGAAAAATCCCTCACAACTGGGACCGAATCAATACTAGGAGTCTCAGCTCTGACATCCCTCACAAATACTAGATATGAAAGGCAACCCTTCCCAACCATACGCTGGGCCTTCAAGAAAGAAATAACTTTACTAGGAACATAACCAGTCACACCACGCCATTTGATCCATAGCACACCCAGCATCGCCAAAGTGACTCTCTTAGCATGACAGTCCATAATAGCACGACACAGAGATAACCAATCCATGCCAAAAATGACATCGAAATCCAAGATACTCAGTAATAAAAGATCAACTCGGGTCTCCAGACCCCCAATAGTCACCACATTTAACCAGTACACAAAGTCTACAATAATAGTATCGCCCACTGAGGTAGATACATGAGCGGGTAAAGCAAGAAACTCCAGGGACGTACCAAAATAATGAGCAAAGTATGATGACACATAAGAAAAGGTGGATCCAGGATCAAATATTACATAGGCATCTCTGTGGCAGACTGAAATAGTACTTATACTAACAGCATCAGAAGTAGTAGCATCAAATCTGCTCAGAATAGCATAGAAATGGGCCCGACCGCCCCTTGATCGTCCTCGCGCAGTGGGACGACCCCTGGGTGACTGACCTCCACCCCTAGTTGGTTGAGCGGGTGGTGGCGATGCAACTGGCGCTGAAATCGAAGGCTGACCCCTCTACTGGGATGAACTAGAAGCACAACGAGGACACTACCTCCACATGTGTCCCATCTCTCCACATAACAACTCCCAGGTGCTGGAGAAGGGGACTGAAGGGAACCACTCATACCGAAGTGACTAGCAAATTCACTTAGTGTAGAAAAGCCCTGAGCTGATGGGGCACGAGATGAAATTTGAGCTAGGAAGGCGCTTAGTGATGACTGGACCTGTTGAGATCCATGATAACCATGACCTGAAGATTCCCCACGATAATCTGGGCGAATTGACTGAGCGGGACTGAATGAACGGCCTCTACCATGCTGAAACTGGCCCTCGAAGGAGCACCACTATAACTACCCAATCCTCGAGGCCTTTTGGCCCCTCTATCCTCTCGCTCCAACCGGCGAACTGACTCAATCTCACGGGCGATATCAATCACCTCCTCGAACGTAGCGCCAAATACCCTCTCTCGGGTCATAAGCATACGGAGCTGATAAGTAAGACCATTTGTTCCTGATCCTCTCTCGATCTGTCAGAACCAACCAAATGGAATGACGAGCATACTCAGAAAACCTCAACTCGTACTCTAACACAGTTATCTCCCCCAGTCGCAACCGCTCAAACTATCTAGCAGCTCCTCTATGCGGGACTGCGGCAGATACTTCTCCAGGAAGAGAACGAAGAACTGCTGCCAAGTAAGGGGCACTGCACCAACAGGCCTACGCCTCTCACCAAGTGAAGGTAGCCCCAGAAAACTGAAAGGTGGTAAATGCCACACCACTAGTCTCAAGAATCCCAAGTTAGGAATCCTCGACCTCTATATCACTGAATGTTGGAGGTTGGAGTATACCAAACCTCTCAAGTCAACGTTACTCATCATCCGGCATAACTAGCACAACAAACTCCTGAGCTGGTGCAATCGGCTGGGCTGGAGGTGCCTCCGGCTTTTGAAGTCCCTGCACTACCTGCTCAGGTGTACGAGCGGTAGGGGTCTGATTGCCTCCCCCGGCCTGCGAAGTAGTTGCGGCTGCAGTAGCTAAAACTGCCTGAGACAAATCGGTACACATTGATAAGATCTGAGCTAAAGCCTCGTGAAGATCTGGAATCACAATAGGCACAGCTGATGCCTGAACTGGTACTGCCGGATCATCCACAGCTGGAGCTTGATCCTGAGCTGGGGCAACTGGTGGATCAACAGGTGCTGCCCTCACTACTCTTCCTCTGCCACGACCACGACCTCATCCACGACATCCAGTGGCCTCAGCTGGTGGCACTTATGGTCGTCTACCCCATCCGGTAGCTCATGTCCTCGCTATTTGTGAGAGAATAGAATACAAAAGATTAGTACTCAGACCAAAAAGTTCGCATGATAAGAAATTCAAGAATGTGAAGTTTTTCCGGTTCTGCAGCCTCTTGAGGATAAATATAGATGTCTCATATCGATCTGCGAGACTCTACTAAATTGACTCATGAATCGCGAGACCTATGTAACCTAGGCTCTTATGCTAATTTGTTATGACCCCAATTACCGGTCGTGATGGTGCCTACAACATTACTAGGCAAGCCAGACCAACTATCAAACCACAACCCATTTTAATTTTAAATAAATTATTTTCTAACACGGTTTAATGACCAATTATCATAATAAGTATTTAAAACAGCAAGATAGATATGCTCAAGTCAACAAGACAAAAACTACATAGCCAACATTGATCTGGTGTCACGAGCCTAAAGCCTCTAATACAAGTCTGAATAACCTAATACATAGATAGTCTAGGAATACAGAAAAATAATAAGATAAAAGGGAGAAATTAGGTTGCGGACGTCGTGCAGCTACCTCAAAATCCCCGGCAATTGCTCAATGACTGAAAAGCTCTCACTCGGCCTCTAAGGCACCTGGATCTGCACACAAGGTGCAGGAAGTAATGTGAGTACTCCGACACAGTGAGTAATAAACATAAATAACGACTGAAAGTAAGAAATCACATGAAGCACAAGGCATTCTATAATGAAGCAGTAAAATGTCATTTGAAAATTGTAAATCAATAAAAAAAATCAAGTAAAATCTCCTTTCAATTGTTAAAACAGGTAATTAACATGTAAAAAATGTGAAATAAATAGATAGAAGTTCGCCCCTTGGGCGCAATATCAACCAATCCGTCCCTCGGGAAACATCTCAGAACAGTACCAGCTCGTCGGGCTCAATCTCAGAATAAGAACATCCCCTTGGAGTCAATCTCACATCATAATGGGTACCCGCGCTCACTACAGCTGTACAGACTCCAAGAGGGGACCCTTATGACCCAAGCACAATATCAAGCCATCTTGTGGCATCAAATCTAGGCCATCCACCTCATATCAATCAAGGCACCTCGTGGCATATATATGTATCTCCGGCCCTCGGCCTCATATCAGTATCAATGTTCCTCACAATATAGGCCTCGACCTTACTCAGTCCAAAAATCATCACAAGCCCCTCGGGCAATTGTAAAACAGTATTTTCAGCCCAAACATCATTTAAAATATTATTTAAGTCTTAAAAATTAAGAAAAAATTTGTGAATAGTAAAATAGTAGAAATTATCAGGACTGAGCTCAAGTAATTAGTCAAACGATGAGGAAATGGTGATGAAAATCCCTGAAGGGTTCAAATAGTTGGCACAAAGCCCAAATATGGCATTCAACCCAAGATATGATAATAACAAGTAAGTTTCAGTTAAATATGCGGTAAAACTACCAATCGGGATGGACAAGATCACAATTCCCAATAATATACGACCCCACGCTCGTCATCGAGCGCGTGTCTAACCTCAATATAGCACTACAATGTGCAAATCCAGGCTTTCAAACCCCAAGAGCATCATTTACATTTATTACTCACCTCGAACCGGCTAAATCTTTAGCTCGCGACGCATTTGCCCCTCGAACCAGACTCTACACACGTCGAATATCTCCAAAATAAGAACGAATACGTCATAATATTCTAAGGGAACAAAGACCAAGAGAAAGCAATCGAAAAATATCAAAGAATTGAAGTTAGCAAAACCAAAGCCCCGGGCCCACTTCTCGAAACTTAGAAATTTTTACATCAATGGGTTCCTTATCTGGCCACGAGTTCATACATATCAAAATTCTCAATTCCGACCCAAATGGTCCTCCAAATACGCAATCAAAAGTACAAAATTCCAAGCCCTAATTTTTCCATTTTAGCTTAAGTTTCTATGATTTCCTAGGTGGATTTCACAATATAATCGAGTTTTTAATCCGAATTTCTTACCTCATATCGATTCCCTTTGAATCCTTCTTTAATTTCCTTCAAAAATCTCTCAAAATGAGCAGTTATGGGTACACATATACCCACATTTGCAAACAAGACGACTTTAAAATATTCTGCCCAGGCTTGCTTTCATTCATCGCGCTCGCGAAGAACAAATTTTGAACTCCCCAAATTGTGTTATGCGGACGCGACCAGGACCATGCGAACATGATGTTTCTGCCTCCTACACCCAAGCGAATGTGAATTCCCTTACACAAACGCGATGAACAATTCACCTTGGACCTCTCAGACCCAAATTCCTCTACGCAATCGCGAGTGCCTTCTCGCGAACACGATGCACAGCTCCCCAGCCTTCCGCAAATATGAAGCCTCTCACGCGAATGAGAAGGCTTAATTCTGGACTTCCTCGGATCCTTCTACGCGATCGCGATACACCCTATGCGATGGAGAAGGGTAATTCTCTACAACAGCTGAAACTCAAAATATGCAATATTTTAAGGCACAAAATGGTCCGATTGACCACCCGAAACTCACCCGTGACTCCCGGGACTTCAACCAAAGGCACCAACACACCCTAAAACCTTATTCAAACTTGTTCCAATTATCAAAACACCACAACGACCGTCAAATTACCCAAAACACATCGGATTCAAGCCTAAGTTTCTAAAATCTTCCGAAATACACTTTCGATCAAAACCCAACCAAACCACGTCCGAATGACCTGAAACTTTATACACACATCCCAAATGATACAACAAAGTTATTGCATCAATTCCATTCCGAATCTTATATCAAAATTTTGACCTATCAACCGAAAATTGTCAAAATATAAACTTCGCCAATTCAAAACTATTTCTAATCCGGACCTCCAAAACCCATTCCGATCACACTCCTAAGTCATAAATCCCCTCATGAAGCTAACAGAATCATCAGAATTTACATCCAAGCTCTCTAAAACATAAGTCAACATACGGTTGACCTTTCCAACTTAAACCTTCTTAAAAGATACTAAGTATCTCAAACTTTATCAAAATTATTCCGGACTCGATCCGACCAACTCGATACCACAAAACACGGATAACAGAGTATAAAGAAGAAGAAATGGGGAAATAGAGTGGTAACTTATGAGACGGCTGGTCGGGTCGTCATATCATGTCAAAAAAAAAGAATAGCCTTAACGTACCTGAACTGATTCTCTTGGAAATCCCTTTAACACCTATTGATTGCGACAAAACGTAATGGCGAATTAAAGTAAGGGAAAATCCATATGATGTTCTTGAAAATGATTACACTGTACTCCCTTAGAATCGTAAAACGTCACGTCACTAAGATACTAAGAATTCTTGTTTGAAATCTTGAAGATACTTTTGAGATTTTGTTGAATTGTTGAAGATGAAAATTCACATGTTAACATGAATGTGCACCTCTCTTTATGAAATAAGGAGAACCTTAATGTGTGAGCTCCATCCGTTGCCCAGAAGTGAAACTCTCTTAGAATTGCAAATGAAACTTATGTATTTTGATGACTTATCTTGTAGTCTTTCTTAAAGAGGGTGGGCCCTACTTTAGCATGACTTGGACATAAGATCTTCTAGTTGTGACACCAAGCACATGACTTAAGAGTCGTTTTTAGCCAAAGCTTCTTAGCTGCCTTGGAGGAATTTGTCCCCACCTATTATTTAACCAGAAATCCTTAATTACATGTGTAATCTTACATTAAATTAAAAATTGATCAATTACCTATATAATTAAAAAATTATCTCATATTACTTAGAATATTATTCATTTTTAATACATTTTGTATACCTTACTAACATGGTTATATGGTACTTTGTATGTCATTAGTTATAAATACCAAATATTATAGCTCAGACCGTATTTTATCTCAAAATGTCAAACTTCGATGAAATTTATTTTCTTTGATTTACTTACCCTCACAGCTTCACGAATTAACTCATCACTTGTTTAAAATAGCATAATACTTATAATCTCAAAATAATCTCATTCTCAAATTTTTATCAATTTATTTGTAGTGTACTTTCACATACAAAAATATGAGGTGCAATACGACTAAACAATAAAAATAAATTATAGACTAGTTGAATAAAGTATCTATAATTATGTAAAATATACAAGGTATATGTAAATTTTATATAGTTACACATATTGGAGGGCTATTTGTTTTGGTGGGAGACTATATAGTGGTACCATCCAACCAAAAAAGGGGTTTTTTCACTTTTAGCTCGCGTCAAAATATTTATATTCGGTAATCAGAAGAAAATATAAGTATGTATTGTTTTTCTATATAATATATATATACAATATATATATCGATTATTATTTTAAGAGCGACAATACAATGACATTTTTCCAAAAAAAATTAGCTTTTGTGGGCCTTGTACATGGATGGTTGTGCACCAAACGAAGGAGTCCAAAATTCGGCCCGCCAACTTTAATTTGAATTGACTCAATTAATGTCAACTTAGGCCCAGTTGATTAAACGATCAGCAGTCACACTCGGTTCGACGAACCCTCCCGCTCGTTTTACGCCGGTGATACCAACCTGTAGGTTCTCTTCACTCTCTCTCTCTCTCTCACTTTCTCTCTCTAGGTTATTGTTTCTATATTGCCGAAAAAAAATTGCCTAATTTACGATGCTTTAAAATTGTAGATTACAACTTGTAGGTTATTTCAATCTGCTCGTGCATGAACATAGCCTTATTCAAATATGTGCCAACGACGTTTAATTATTGTTAAACTTTTCTGGATTATCCTTAAAAAAGGGGAATTTTTAAATATGTGTTGTAGTAAAAACAGTCTAACTGTTGATATTTTGGATCGACGCATAGTTGTTCGAACGATTGAACAGATTTCAGTTTCTTACCATTTAAGTATTAATTGTTTGAAATAAATTAAATTAAAATCCGCGGTAATCAATACTCAGTTAAGATCCAGTATTACTGTGTCAACTTCGTCTGTCCGATTTAGCGGTCTTAGTTTGACTGTGCACTTTTTTTTTTTTGGTATTTGATTGTTAAATCAAAAGAAAAAATAAGGTGCAAAGTCTAACAAAGATACCTTCTTTTTTTCTGACTTTGCACTATTATTATGAATGGAGTTGAAAATATGAATTGTATAATACTCCTAATTGTGCAAAGAATATAGTTTTCATAGTTTGTCTTTTAATTTTTTGAAGAATATGAAGAAAAGCTGCATTACAAAGAGTAGAGAAAGAGTTATGTAACTTATCTGTGCCTGGTAGGAGGTACCAGGCACAGATCTGTGCTAGTCGAGGTGCGTCGCAAGCTAGTTAGGACACTAGGGTCAATAAAAAAAAAATAGAGAGAAAGTATGTGTGTTTTATGTAACTTTTCTATTACAGCTTTAAGTGAATTATGTTTCTGGAACTGACTAAACAAGACTATCCCACATAATCTTTTATGATACATAGAAAGAGTGGCCACGAGAAAGTAATACAATAACTATAATTATGACTCAAGCCCAGACTAAACGGGTCGGCTATTGGATCAAAAGTTGACTAGTTTTAAGCTGATTGTCGAACTACCTGAACCTCTTTTATGCAGACTTTGACTAGCAATATGAGCCTACCTAGGGTAAAAATCTTACACGAGTAGAGTTCCCCATTAAAAAACAAATAAAAAAAAATACAATCTCTAATTTCATATATCAAAGATCATTAGCTATCAAAGAGTGAGCTATACTTTAAGTTAATTATGACTATTTTGTCAACACTTATGTAAGTGGTTATGCTGTGTCTGATGCTTACTGTAGCTTATGGAGTTTTTCCATGGATGATTGAAGCCAACCTTGATTTGAAGCAAACTCTGTTTGGATGTTTGATCCATCAGTTTCTATTGGAGATCATCTATTTAGTCGATGCTAAGAAACATCAACAAAGAGCTGCGTCTTGGATGATACCATGAGTTAATTCCTGTGCTAACTTGGAGGGGAACAAAGGAAAATTTGTTGAGAAAATGGGCCCTTCGGAGAAGGAAATTTGCATAAAATGTGAGAAAGGTGGAGAAGTGTTGGCTTGTGCTGATATTTATTGTCCTATAGCAGTTCATGTAAGGTGCATGGGTTGTCCAGCTAGATTTGATGATTTGGGAAAATTCTATTGCCCCTATTGTCTATATAGGAAATCAGTTGCAAAATTTAATCAAGCAAAGGAGCATGTTTTGTCGAAAAAACAAGCTTTGCATGCATTCATAGATAAGGAAATGATAGACAACGTCAGACAGGTGCCATCAATAGTGAGCAAATCAACATGTGAAAGGGCTGTTGAGCCATTACCAGAAAATAAAAGTGAGGTTCCACAAAGCAATTGTGATCAACAACGGGTGGTCGGGCAGCAAATACATTCAGGCGCAGTTGTTGCTTGTGGTAGCGAACCTAGTGATCATACATCTTCTAAAGCAACAGCAACAGACTTTAGAGTTTTAGAAACTGGAAACAGGGTTCAAGTAAATGATCTACAAGAAGTTGGTGAACACCAACGAGAGAAAAGTGTTCAAGATCACCACCAGGACAACCACTTGAGTAACTCATGTGTTGCTGAAGAGGAAAAAATGGAGAATGAACTTGTTCTGAAAGAAACAAAAAGAAATTCTGTTGAAATTGCAGGAGAGCAGATGATAGGGGTTGATCAAACTGCTGCAACCTTCTTGAATGCAGATCCTTCACCCCTGCAGCACTTGAAAGGTAAAAGAAGAGTTGAAACTGGGGATTCAACATGTAGAGAATCTAAGCCTGTTTCAACACAACGTAAGCCTGGTAAACTGGTTAACAAAGTTAGAGATGAGCATATGGTCACCGACTCTCCAAGAAGGTTAACTAGGACATCAGCTTCTTTACTTGAGAACAGTAATCTGGCGGGCCAGTTAGTGCAAGTTAAACAGCCTTCCATGTTGTTGTAAGTGATAACTTCAAAGAAATATTCTGAAGTTTGAGCACATTACCCTCTTCATTTCTTCAATAATAGATAATTCAACTTTACTCTCTACTGCAGACCAGTTGAGCTTCCATATGGGAAACGTAAAAGAGTATTATGGCGTCACGAAGAGGAAGAGATGCTTGAGGTACATTTCCAGGAATCTCTATTGCATAGTTTTTTTTTTTTTTTTTCTGTTGGTGTGATCCAAAGATACGCGTAAATCCTTACATTGATTGGAGCACTGAAGGATGTTGCCTAGTGATCAATGAAGTGGGTTGAGAACCCTGAGCTCTGTGATTTAAATCCAATAGAGGCAAAATACTAGGTGATTTCTTTCGATTTGTCCAAGCCTTGGTGGACAAAGTTACCATGTACCTGTGCTGGTGGGAGATAACAAATACCCTGTAGAAGTAGTCGAGCTGTGCGCGAGCTGGTGCGGCCACCACATTAATTAAAAAAGAAAAAGAAAAAAGTCCCTACATTAGAAGAGAGCCGACATCTATGTTTTTGGACTTACTAGGTATTGACTTGATTAACTTTGATTTGGTAGTTGGGTAAAGTTCCACGACTGAATTTTGATAATGCTATCCTCATACTAACGATTCTTCTTATTCATCTTGTTCTTTTTAAAAGTATTTGCATCCCCTTGAGGAAATTTAACTTATTTACAGTTAAATGTAGAATCATATGTTTCGTGCAGCAAAACAGGATAGGCAGTTAAAGTTGTGATATCTTACAGACTTTGCAATTAATTTGGCTTGTTGTGTGGGGTTGTTACAACTGACCTTTTTTATAATTGCTTCAATGGCACTGGATAACTTAATTATATACTCTGCATTCTTTGCCTGTAAAGTTCTACTCGTACAAGGGTGCATAAAATAATTATGGGGAAAGTTATTGAAAAAGAATAAGCAAAATTTAGATATATGTGGTTTCTGTTGGTTATTCTTGCGTGTTGGAATAGTTACTCTCTTCTGCCAAGCTGTTTTGCTGCCACCTTTAAAACTAAAAGAAGAAAAAGGGAGGTTACAACTGCGTAGTGAGGGATACTCAACAGGATGGGCAAAAGATAAAGAAATTATGTTGATAAATCCTCCTTGGCTCTGTATAGCACAATCTCTGTATCATCAAATTCAGCACTTCTCAAGCTTCCACTGTTTATCCCTGCATTTCAATAATATGTGCAGCACCTTTATAGTTGATATTGAGAGAAGAATAAAAGTCTGCTTATTGCAAAAGGAAAGGAAAATTCCTCAGTAATAAACTTTCTCTCGTATTACAGAATTATTTATTGGACAAATATGTAAAAGAACGGCTTCATGGAGACAGATAATCCATTATCAATTGCTTGCTGTGAGATTTACAAAGTGATGGGACACCATTGATGAGTCTATAAATGCATATAATGCAGTTCACATTGTTGGCATCAATTGGCATCTCTAGAGATTTTGAGTGATTCATGAAAGCTCAAGCCGGCTCTTGTGATGTGTTGAATTGTGGCAATATAAGTCTTGTATGCCTAAATAACAAATTGGTTGAGGCAGCCCCAGTGATTATTTTATGTGTGCAGTGTCAGCGAAAAAGTGATTTGTCACTGTTTCGGCAGTTATCTGCTTCATTTGAGTTCCCGACTTTATTATGCATCATTTGGCTGCAGGAAGGAGTTAAACAATTTTCGACAACAGTAAACAAGAATATCCCATGGAGGAAAATTCTAGAACTTGGTCGTCATGTGTTTGATCAGACACGTACTCCAACTGATCTCAAGGACAAATGGAAGCAAATCTGTTCTAAATACGGCGGGCGAGTTTGAGCAGGAGTTCTTTGCTGAACTTGAAATGTGGAAAGAGTTTTTTGGTATTCTGTGATATCCAGATTCAAATGTGTGATACATACCTTTTTCTCTTTTGTGGATAACTTCTTCATCAGCAAGCAGGTCAGTTTTGAGAGGTAAAAAGTTAGAATTAGTTGTAGTCTTATTTGTTAAGATGAACATAATGTTTTGATGGGGTTTACCATGCGTCTTCTGGTTGATAGTTGAGGGAATGTGCAAATTTCCTTATAAATCAACAGCTTAATGTACTCGACACTTGTATACAGTAGTAACAGTACACGGACAGATTTTTCTCTACGCCGCACCCACTCCCATATCTCCGCCTTGCGGTCACCAAATAGGAATAAAAATAAAAAATTGATCAGTAGATGTGGTTGAGCTCGTGAAAAAAGCTGGCTCTTGCTTCAGGTAGTTTAACTTTCATTTTTATGGTGTATTAGATAGATATATGGACTAGGAAACCTGTTAATGCAGCCTGTTAATAAGTGACCCAAGGCATATTTAGTTGTTTTGGTATAGCTTATCATGGAAGATTTTAAATTAATTAATGTTAAGGGCCACCTTTTTCTTTTTCATATTTTCCATTACATAGGGGTACTGGTGAAGAGGAAGGAATAGGGGAATCGAACTAACAATTAATTGTGCGGAAGACTTCCATATCACTAGACTACACTACAATAGTGGTATTATGTGAAAACTACTTGAGCTGTTTCCCAAATCAACTTGACAATTGAACACTCTAGTTTATGATCGAAAATTTTTTATTAAACAAATTTCTATGCAGAAAGTAATGTGGATGAGGTCCTTTTTTGGGTATTACCATGACGTCTTCCTCATGAGTATTATTGAGTGCGTTTAGTCACGATAATTTTCTACTCATTTTGTTCAAGGAAATACATTCAAATTTTGGATGTTACTGTATTCAAGTAATTAATAATGATGTAAACATACAAAATAAATCTTGTTTCTTTAGGTGAACTTATTAGTGATAAATTATTCAATTTAGAGCCAAAAAGTAATAACACAAGCAATTGTATAAATCCCCTAACAAATTAATAACACTCTAACAAAAGCGACGGATATGGACAAAATAAAAATATAGACTATAAATTTATTATAAACCAAAGTTGGAATTGCTTTTGCAAAATATGTTCCTTTTAGCTATCGTTAGGATACTTTTCAAGTAAATTTAATTAATCTAGGGCTCTAAAGGTTAAATAGGACAATTGTTATTCGAAAATAATTTGACGAAATGGAGAGAATGTGCAATAACGAGAAAAGCTTGATCTGAATGAGACATTCATATAAAACTAGAGTAACGCCTAAATCCTAATTAGTTTGATGTAATACAACTATTTTCTCCAAATCTCTTGTTATTGGAATAGCAGTTCTTTTTGTAATTTTTTATTTCAAAATTAACCTAACAGATATTTGAAGTGAAACGGACCAATAGAAGAGAAAGCAATCCTATTCCATGAAGGAGTAAAATTAAGCAACTCGTTTTCTAACTATAACTGGCTTAATCAACTCCTATTCCACTCCGGATTTGGTTTAGCTCTAATTTTATTTCCCTCAATATATACGTTAGACAATTCTCACTGCATTCCAAATCACTCCTGCAAACAAATCCCTTGTTTCTGCTTTCTTGGTAACCAATCTAGGTAAAGAATGTCTCTGTTTCATTCATCGGCAAGTGTTATTTGTGCCGACTACTTTGGCGACGAACTCCCATTGCCTCTACCGGCTGTTAAGATACTGGAAAACAAGAAGAAGAACATGTATTCCAAAGATACAACAGCAGCTGCCAAAATCTTGAAAGTTGGTTCAGCAACAGATAATGCAGTTGGTCAAAGCAAGAAGGGCAACAGCAAGTCTAAAGCACCCGGTTTCGCTCCAGACTTTGACGGCTTGCATCCTTTTGAGATGTTTGTTTCTCGTTGATCATGTTTCTAGCTAAAAAAGAATGTCCAAGAAACGCTCTTCTAATTTTTGTTTTATTTTCCTATAAAGCAAGTTTTGTCTTGAACATGCAGAAACTTGTAACTTGATAGCTCTTAGGGGTTTCAGAAGTTTTTCTCGTATTATTTTATTTTTCTTCTGCACTATTTCTTGTATATGTGACGATTCTAATTCATGATTTAGTTTAATGGAACTTGGTGTTGAAAAGTAGTACTATTCTGTTTTGCATCGTTCTACTTAGCTGCTTCAATTGCTCAAGCAAAAAGGTTTTTTACTTGCTTTACTTTTTATTTTTTAACATTAAAAAGGTAGCTCTGAAGCAAACGGTCAAGGAAGGTTAGGTTCAATTAATACCCATAGTTGTTTCGCCCACAAGGATACGTTCAAAAATTCAAAGCTATTATATAGATCTATGTTTGGAAAATAGTACTTATACATAAGTGAAAATAGTATAATCAAATTTAGGGGAGACGACAAGAAGAAGCACCCCCAGTTAGCCTAATAGTAGGAAGAAAATTGAACGAAAACTATGGTGAGAAGTGTATACATCAGTGGAAAGGATTTCAGGGGCACGATGGTCATTTAGAAATACTATGACAGTATAACTAATCCTCATTAACCCCGCCTAGAAGATGGGATATTTAACCCCAATTTATGGTAGAATTTTATGCTAGATTTAATTAATATCCTAAACCAAACATGGATCGGAGTAAATTTCATCCCAAATTCTAAACCACCTCATCGTAGGAAAGAAACTGTATGAGTCAAAATCTGACTAGAATGGTCGTCCTTAAGAGGAACGATAAGAGGTCGACCAAGCTGTAATCATGCCCACGTGGCGGGATAGCAAAGAGCACCTCGGCCATTACCGTCGAAAAACGTACATCACAGGACGAATGTTGTGCTCGAACAGACGACGAAATGTACCAACCATAAGAAAGTACGTCGGCCAAAGACCGTTGGACACATGGAAAATGAACTATTTATATGGGAAAAAGCCCAAAAATTGAGGGGGAGGGGGGCGAGGGCGGCAGATTCTAGGAGATAGAGAGGTACGCAATAGGGATCTCTTCATCTTCAACAATGACCTCTCTTCCCTTTCCTTGCTCCCATAATTGTGATGCATATGTAAGCCTTAGATGTAAGCTCATCTTTCATGTTTAATATACGATTATTACATTAAGAAATTTTATGCATTTTTATTCTTCTTCTATTTCGCACTCTGTATGTTTGGATCTGAGATTAATTTTGATTGGCTAATATTTACCTTCTTAATTATAAATAATTAGTTCGACAAATGGGTTTTATACTTTTTTTGTCAAACAATTTGACGCCATATATGGGGATTTCTTAGCCAAATTTCTTAGTTTCCTTTAGATTTTGAACCGGCAAAATATCACCACCCGCTCGAAAGAGAGGGTGATAAACCTTCGAGACAACCGTACTAATCTATGTCAGGCTGCTACATAAAAGTAAAAGTGACCAATATCGATGCAAAACCCTGCCAATAGCGATAGGGTTAGCACAACGTACACACATTCAAAATAGGATCAGGTTCATCTGGCATGACCACACGCCCATTTGGCGCATTTACCTTATATAATAAATCACATTCTCACCCTTCATGAGGGGACGTCAGCTTGCTGCGTAGTACATTGAAAGAATGGGCACATCCTGCCCCACTTTCACATTCCCACACGCATTGGATGGTCCATGAATGAAGTATGACATATTTCCCTTGTTGTTGGTACGAATCAAACGAGATCGAACCGGAACTCGATTCCAACATTTCAGCAAGGGGCCTAACCCGCACGAAACCTAGACGTTGTAACAAATGGAGCAGAACACGACCGCCAAATCTAAAACAACCATTCAAACACCAAGCAGAGCGAGTGACGCTACAATGACGCTCTTCTCGCTGACCCGTTGGATCGAGGTATGGAAAATTTCATTCTGGTTTATCCTCTGATGTTGGTTTAAATAGGAACACGAGCACTCGCACGGGCAATCGAGCAAATGAGCATTCCAACTAGAAACAATGGAAGTAAAACCACTACAAAACAATTGGAATATCGCCCATCTCAAATACGTCAACTTCCAAAAAAGGACACCCCTCAAGTCACACTCTTTTTCCCTTGCCTAGGTGTCGTCCCAATTGGGTATTCTTTGGGAGGTTTTGACCGAGCGGCGAGGGGAACGTCTCGTAGTTCAAGTGTGATTCATCGCCCCTCCTATTTACTTCCCCAGACCGGCCAATACAGGGACTAGATACATGAAAACTTCTCTAATATATGTATGAAACGAGCGTATATAGCATTCTCCAGTTTGCGAAACCGCAACATTCTGTACTCTCTGCCATCGTATTCTCCAATGCAAGTAAAATTAAGCAAAACTGGGACATTCCTAGGGAACACCCAATAACCTCCAGTAAAAACAAAATCGAGTACGCCAAAAGCTGACAGTGAAACAACGGGTTAACATTTCGACCATAGCTCGAAATAACACCCATACGGCTAAAGTCCATTGCCAAAAGGGAGATTAAACCTCGCTCGAATCGCAGCGGGCTAACATTTCGATATTAACTCGAAATAACACCCATACGGCCAAAGGCCATCGCCAAAAAAAAGAATTCGACCTCACTCGAATTACAACGGGTTAACATTTTAACCTTATCTTGAAATAACACCCCTACGGCCAAAGGGCATTGCCAAAAGAAGGATTCGACCTCGCTCGAATCACAACAAGCTAACAGTTCGACCTTCGCTCGAAATAACATCCCTGCGGCCAAAGGCCATTTCCAAAAGAAAGATTCGACCTCGCTTGAATCATAGCGAGTTAACATTTTAACCTGAGCTCGTAATAACACCCATACGGCCAAAGGCCATTGCCAAAAACAAGAATTCGACCTCGCACAAATTGCAACGGGTTAATATTTCGACTTTAGCTCGAAATAATACTTGTCACGACCCAAAATTCACTAAGGATCGTGATGGCGCCGGACACTGCTGTCAGACAAGCCAACTAGATTACTTAATCAAATCTCGTTTTAACACTTTTGGAAATACAAGATTTTTCTTCCATATTTAGGAATTTTTGAAAAAATATAGTTTCAAATCACATTTAAGAGTTAAACAATTAATACAATATTTCAAACCATCCCAAAACCCGGAGTCACAAGTGCATGAGAATCTACTGATAAGAGGAATAAAAAAATACAACACCAGTCCGGAATACAGTGGACGGAAAGTAAGTACAGAGCTGGAAAGGGACTACCCTAGCTGCGGCCGTCTCGAATGATGCAGCTCACCTAGTCCCCAGAATCATTTGTGCTACATATACCTGTGCAACAAAATGCACAACAAGTGTAGTATGAGTACAAAAACAACGTGTACCCAATGAGTGTCCCGCCTAATCCCGAAGGAGTAGAGACGAGATGGTCAATTCTGACACTCACTAGCAGTCCAATGACTATTTATCCTTAATAAATATATCGAAACAACGGATTTATTTTATAAACGAGATTCTAATCCAGATATGGGAAAACAAGTAGTTATATAATTCTTTCATGGAAAATTTCCTTAGTTTTCTTGTTATTATTAATAAATGATCTCGAGCCATAATGTGGCATAAAACAACTCAAATGAGTTCAAGATAACAGCACAAACATGCGCAAATCATGCCGAGGTCGACGGCCCGCTCCAACAGAAATGTAAAGTGTGCACTGCCGAGGGTTGAGCGTCCATTTCACCGAGGCGATCGGCCTGTTCTAACAGAAATATAAACACACGTAGAAAGATAACCAGTCAAACAGTCAGCGTGGAGCAAATATCCAAGTGAGGTCCATTTTTTCTAATAATTTGAGGAAAACATAGTTTTAGTCTTTTTAGAAATCCACTTATTAATTTAATATGATTAAAGCACTTCAAGCCATCAATGATTTACAAATGATCCAAGTATAATATGCTTTTGGTTCCTAGACTACCCGGACAATAGCATAATAGTAGCTACGCACGGACTCTCGTCACCTCATGCATATGTAGCCCACCCAAATAGGAACACATAATCAGTTTAACACACCTATGGGGTAATTCCCCCTCACAGGATTAGAAAGGAGACTCATCTCGCCCGAAGACTCAATATCGGCATTCTTCATTCCTCCAAAGACTTGAACCAATGGAAAAATGCTCCAAAACTAGTCAAATAACGGCAAACTAATGAGTATATACTCAAATACTTGCTAACAATCAAATTATAAAATTGCCCAACTCCTTTTTCGGAAATGACCAAAATGCCCTTGGGCCCACGTGCATGAGAATATGAAATTTCTTGAAGATAAAGGTTACCCATGACCTTAGGAACTTAAATATATAATTTTCTCCGAATTCTAATCAAAATCGTGACTAAAATCCAAAATTATAGTTTTCTAGGTTTCCGACCAAAACCCCAATTTTTTTACACTAATTTCATACCCTAACCCATACATAATCAATGTATTTAGCTCATAACGGGTGAGAAAAACTAACCTTAGCATGGTTGATTAAGATCCTCTCTTGAACCCTCCAAAAATCGCCAAATGAAGTGGGAGAAATTAGTGAAATGAAGAAATCCTAACTTTAAAATAACCCTTCTGCCTTCAACAATTTTTGCTTCAATGCAACATTTTCGCACCTGCGGAGTCCGCTTATGCGACCATTTAGCCGCTTCTGCGGTCCTGGGCTCAGCCCTCCTTCCGCTTCTGGGATCGTTTCTTCCGCAGACACAATCCCGCTTCTGCGGAATCTAGACCGCATCTGCGGTCCTCGAGCCTCAGGTCAAAACCGCTTCTTCGGTCCACCCTATCGCCTCTACGGGGCCGCTTCAGTGGTCCCATTTTCGCAGAAGCAAAATACCAAACACCAGCTACTCAGCTCTTCCTTAAATCCAACTTTCAATCCGTTAACCAGCCAGAATTCACCGAGGCCCCCCAGACCCCAACCAATCATACCAACCAGTCCCAAAACACATTACGGTCCTTCTTGAGGCCTCAAATCACATCACACAATGACAAAATCATCAAACGACCTCCAACCCAAACTTTATAAACTTTGAACTTTCCAACTTCGTCCGATTGACCTCAAATTTTGCATGCAAGTCATATTCAACATTACAGACCTATTCCAATTTCCGAAATTGGATTCCGACCCCGATATCAAAAAGTCCACTTCCGGTCAAACTTCTAAAAACCTTCAAATTTCTATCTTTAGCCAAATGGATCCATAATGACCTACAGACCTTCGAATTCACTTCCAATCGCGCTCCCAACTACAAAATGACCATACGGGGATATTCCCAGTCTCGGAATTTTGAACGGACATCGATAACGCTGAAATCCATTTCAAATCAAACTTATGAAATTTCTTCCGAAATGCTAACTTCCATAATAGGTGCCAAAACGCTACCGGGTTATCCAAAACCAGAACCCGTGATACGCCCAAGTCCGATATCATTATACAAACCTGCTAGAACCTTCAGATCTCGATTCTGAGGTTGTTTACTCAAAAATCTAATCCTAGTTCGTTCTTTCAACTTTAAGCTTTTGAAATGAGAATTTTCATTTAAATTTATTTTCAATCTTCCTGAATTCCATCCAACCTTGCGAACAAGTCACAATACCTGAAATGAAGCTGCTCATGGCCTCAGACCGCTGAACGACGTGCTAGAGTTCAAAACGACTGGTCGGGTCGTTACATTCTCTCCCACTTAAATATATGTTCGTCCTCGAACGTGCTGAGAACTATAGCGAAGTAGTTTGAAATCAATGTTTAGCACCTTACGCACCTTCCCATACTTCCACAACTTGGGTGAGCATATTAGCTTGAAATATTCTGAAGATATTTCCTTTTTTTAAGGAAAATTGGACTTGGAGCCCAATTCCGACATCTGTAATTCCATGACAGGCCTTCTTTCATCATGATATCATCAAATCATTCACCACACGCTTCCCTCAAACATGACTGCATAACTTTTCTGGGCTCTTACTTTGCAACACAAAATTCACAGGACCGCGATAATATTTTTATGATCATCTTATCCAAAATTCAATGAATCAGATGCTCCCGTTGCACCTCATGACCTACATAGATCTTGTTCTAACTTTGACAACATTGACAAAAAGGAAGAGATGTGCCGAAATTCATAACCAACTGCTGAATCAACAAGTCATTGGGTCCATAGCTCTGACAGAACCATTACAACATTCTAAACAAAATAAGGATCTCTGCTCTCTAATATACTTCATGTGCTCAGATTGCACTGATCATGAATTCCATAATCTCATCTCACCCAGTACGAACTGCTCAGGCAATAAGCCACCTCGAACACAATCAAGAGTCCCATATGATGCCACCAGGTGTCAATAGGCCGCCGATTAGGATATGATACAAGGAGAACACAAACTCTGAAAGGGACATCGAACTACCCCGCCCGCGAATCATACGTGTGACGCGGGGAAACAATTTATACGAGTTTTCCTTAAAAAAAGGGGAAACATAACACATAAAAAAAACACTAGGGGGAACTGTACTGAACATCGCACTATTGCGGCGTGCAACCCGATCCAAACAGCATAATCATGGCGGCGTGCCACCCGATCCACACCATATAACCATGGAAGCGTGCCACCCGATCCACATAATATAAACATGGCGGAGTGCCACCCAACCCACACGTAGAACTCACATAAGGAGATACACATCGAGCTAAATCGCTTAGCACATGTTAATACCAAATATCGATCATAAACATGCTGAGGTGCATAATACCATCCGTGAGGAAACATATAGCGCTATAGGCTACAAAATCAAGCACAATTGAGGTGTCAAGAGCCATCCTGCTCATATAAACGCTACGCGGAATCTCATCACTTAAGAAATTCACCAAGTCGTTTCACAACTCATACGGCGCAATACATCATTATCTGGAATAGCTGATGATAGAATAACACAACGACTGTTCCCCTATAGGGAATGCTCGCTGAAATTAACACAAAACTGGCCGTATACAAAGCCCTGTTCACATATATATCAATCCACTAATCTCAAGCCGATTTATAATTGCACCAACTTGGCTAATAACCTTTCAAAAGTTCATAGTAACTAATTCTTCCTCATAACATATAGGAACAACCGGAGCAACCTACTCCGTTCATATCCCAATGAACAAAGTTCCTTCCGGGCCTAAATTCTCAAATCGATGATATTACCAAAATCCCCATACTTGGTTTAAATCCCTAATCAATCAAGTGACTACACTGTTGAAACACGTTCTCAAGTCGCTAAACTAAACGTGTGTTCATATTTGTAGGTTTTGATAAATGACAAACCGATGTGAACGGAATATTGAAATATGCTGAAGTCCAAGCACAAGAGAAACAAAGATCAAGATTAAGTCAAGCAACAAAGTTATACATGAGTCGTTCTATAATTGTGGTCTTGATCCGACAATTGATTCAAGACTTGGCTTCTCTCGTAAAATCATTTTTATCAAACCATGCATCTTTAATTTAAAGCAAAATGATTTTCAAACATTTCAAAATGATTTCTAAACATGTCTTTTAAATCTGGACAAGCAAAATCGATTATGTACTTTATGATAATCGATTATGTTAAAGCAGTGTACACCAGATTTTACAAAACTGCAAGATAATCGATTATGTACCTTATGATAATCGATTATGTTAAGGCAGTGTACACCAGATTTTACAAAACTGCGAGATAATCGATTATGTACCTTATAATAATCGATTATGTTAAGGCAGTGTTCACCAGATTTTTCAAAGCTACAAGATAATCGATTATATGCCTTAGACTAATCGATTATGTTGAGACAGTGAGCATCAGATTTTTCAAAGTAGCAAAATAATCGATTATGGCTTTTCTGGTAATCGATTATATTAAAGACCGCTGCCAAAGTATTTTCAAACACTGAAATATAATCAATTATGTACAATCAGATAATCGATTATGTTAACCATAAAATCGGGGATTGATTTTTGAACGTTGTCAGGTAATCGATTATACGATTTGGATAATCGATTATTCTGCTTAAAATCTGGGAATGATTTTCAAACGATTGGCAGATAATCGATTATGCAGAATTAGATAATCGATTATCCTAGCACAAAATCAGCAATTTATGATTGGAAATTAAGCAACGGTTTTGGGTGTTTTGAGCACTATAAATACAACTCAAATTCACTCTTCTAAGTACAAACTGATTACATTCTTGCTAAAGCTCACATACTCTCTTTGCAATCATTCTATATTCATTTCATAAGTTTTTGAGAGCCAAACTCTTGACTAAGTTCTTGCGTTCTTGAGCGTATTTTTTTTACTCATATCTACTCTATAAAGAGAGTCTTTTCTTGAGTGCTAAGTGTTTGTACACACTTGAAGGGATATTCTAATCCCTTGTTGTAAGAAGGAAAAGTAGTTCCTTGGTTTGAAGTCTTGAGGTGCGGCATCCTCGAGCAGGTTGAAGTCTTGTAGAGGGTATATCTACGAGCAAGTGTAACGGTTTGTTAGGCACCCGTAAGCTTAGTGTAAAACTCGAGAGAGTCTCTCAGGGACTGGACTAACCATACGTTGTGGTGAACCAGGATAAAATTTGGTGTGCTCTCTCCTTATCTTTTTAATTGCTGCACTTACATTATTCCTGCAATTTTTAATTCCGCAAATTTACATTGTTTTTTATGATAACGCTATTCACCCCCCCTCTAGCGTTAAGCGTATATTCTAACAATTGGCATCAGAGCCATACTCTCTGAAAGACTTAACAGTTTGAGAGAAACTTTCCATGGCTTCTACTCGTAGTGTTTATGCAGGACTAGGTGAAGGACAATGCTTCACAAGGCCACCACTTTTTGATGGCACCAACTACACTTACTGGAAGGAGAGAATGAGGATTTTTATACAATCAAACAACTTCCAATTGTGGAAAATTATCAGGAACGGAGAACTACAACCCACCAAAAAGGTTGGAGAAGAACTCGTTCCAAAAACGGAAGACGAATACGACGCGGATGATATCAAAAAGGTAGAGATCAACGCAAAGGCAATCAACATGATGTATTGTGCTATGAACCCCGATGACTATCGGAAAATATCATGTTGCACCACTGCCAAGCAAATGTGGGACAAATTAGAAATCACCTACGAAGGTACGGACCAGGTAAGGGAAGCTAAAATTGATTTTCTAACCCACGAATATGAACTGTTTTGCATGAAGGAAAACGAGAAGATAGATGACATGTTCGAACGATTCTCAAAAATCGTTAATGACCTACACGCCCTCAAAAAGACATTCACGGATAAAGAGCTTGCCCGGAAAATTCTACGAAGCCTCACTCCGGAATGGCGTTCCAAAGCCGACGCTATCCAAGAATCAATCGGCATCACAAACGTCACCATCGACGGACTACGAGGTAATCTTAAAACTTATGAATCAACTATTCTTAACTCTCCTTTGGATGATCAAAGGAAAAGAAAGATTGCGCTCAAAGCATCAACTGCTCAACCTCAAAACGATGAGGAGTCAAGTGATGAAGATGTCGAGCTTGGACTCGTCATTAAGAAATTTCACAAGTTCATGCAAAAGAAGTATGAATGAAAAGGTAAGCAACAAGGCGACCAATTGAAGTGCTATGGATGCGGAGAAATCGGGCATATCAAATCAAACTGTCCGAACATCAAAAAGGAGAAGAAACAATTCAAGAAACAAAGAGCATACATCTCTTGGGGAGGCGACTCCGGAGACGAATCGAGTGATGGAGAAGGAAACGAGACCGCAAACTTGTGTCTTATGGCACACGAAGAAACGCAAAATGAGGTATGTGCTTCTTCTAAGAACTATTTCAGTTTAGAAGAAATGCAAGATGCATTTGATGAGTTGCATAAAGAGTTTATTAGTGCTTCTAAATCTATAAAAGATTTAAGAAAACAATTTTCTTCAAAAGAAAAGGATTTTGAAAAACTCACTCTTGAAAATGAGAAATTAAAAGAGGAAAACAAGTTTTATGGCAAAAGAAGCGCCGATAAACCCGAAAGCTCAAATAAGGATTGTATTTCTTGCAAATCTCTAAAGGAAGAAGTAGAAAGTCTTAGAAGCACTTTGCACAAATTCAATTCTTCACACAAAAATCTCAATGAAGTGCTTGTAAATTTGAAATCCACTAAGCACGGTATAGGCTTCAAACACGAGCCAAAAGAAAAAGTTGAGTTCATTCCTAAACCACCTAAGACTCAACTTAGGCCAAACAAAATAAATGTCATCGCTCAACCTAGAAGTTTTAATCCTAGAATAGCAACTCATTCTAGAACAAATGCTAGGAGAAATATTGGAATGTATAGACCACCTTGACAAGATTTTTAAAAACCATATCAAAACTTCATTCCGAAAAATAGAGTGAATACTAGAAGAAATGTTGGCATGAATAGACCACCTAGACAAGATTTTCGAAAACTACAAAACTATGTTCCTCAAAATAGAGCGAATAAATTTAGACCCCCAAATTACTATCATCCTAGAAGAATGCACAATCCGAATGTCATTTGTCATTATTGCAATAAAATTGGACATATTGCTCCCGTATGCTTCACTAGACATAGACATTTCACTGCAGGACAATCACACCAATATTTTGCACCTAACACACAAGGACCCAAAATGGCTTGGGTACCAAAATCTCATTAATGTGTTTTGTAGGTGTGTTTGAAGGGATCAAGTGCACTTTGGTACCTTGATAGTGGATGCTCCAAACATATGACCGGGGATGCATCAAAATTCCTTCAACTAAAACCCAAGGAAGGAGGAAATGTTATTTTTGGAGACAATAACAAAGGAAAAATTATCGGCATTGGATCGGTCGGTAAGGACGAATCCTCCTCCATTAAGCACATTTTGCTTGTTAAAGGTCTTAAACATAATCTCTTGAGCATAAGTCAATTATGTGACAAGGGAAATCTTGTATTGTTTGACTCCGAAGAATGCCTAGTTATCCGTCGTAGTGATTTCAAAATTATTCTTCGTGGTATTAGAATGGATAATATCTATATGGTTGATCTTGAAAATTCTTCATCAAATTTTGTAAATTGCCTTATGAGTAAAGAAGACGACATGTGGTTATGGCATCGTAGAGTAGCTCATGTAAATATGAATCTTTTAAACAAACTAGTTTCGCAAGATTTAGTAATTGGTCTTCCTAACATGAAATTTGAAAAAGATTCTATTTGTGATTCATGTCAAAAAGGGAAACAAACAAAAGCCTCTTTTAAATCCAAAAATGTTGTTTCAACTACTAGACCTTTACAACTTCTACAAATGGACCTTTTCGGACCGTCTAGAATTAAAAGTCATGGTGGTAATCTTTATGCTTTTGTTATTGTTGATGACTATTCTAGATTTACATGGACGTTATTTCTTGCTCATAAAAGTGATGCCTTTCATGCTTTTAAAAGTTTTCTTAAACGTGTTCAAAATGAAAAGAACACAACCGTCACTTCCATAAGAAGTGATTATGGGGGAGAGTTCAATCACAATCTCTTCGCGGACTTTTGTGACAAACTCGGTATTGAACATACCTTTTCGGCTCCACGTACACCACAACAAAATGGAGTGGTAGAACGTAAAAATTAATGTCTCGAAGAGATGGCTAGAACCATGCTCGAAGAGGTCGATATTCCCAAATATTTTTTGGCGGATGCCGTGAGTACCGCAAGCTATGTTTTAAACAAAGCTATCATTAGACCGATACTCATGAAAACTCCCTATCAACTCTACAAGGGAAGGAAACCAAATCTTTCTCATCTTAGAGTCTTCGGTTGTAAATGTTTTATTCACAACAATGGAAAAGATAATTTGGGAAAATTTGATGCAAAGTCCGATGAAGGAATTTTTCTTGGTTACTCATCACGTAGAAAAGCATATAGAGTTTTTAATAATCGAACCAAAACTGTTGAGGAATCTCCTCATGTAGTATTTTGTGAAAATGATACTCGCTTGGCGAGAAAGGATTCTTGTGTTGATCTTGCAGATGCTTTAAAGAAAATCAATCTTCAAGACGAGGTACAAAAGGAGGATCCAAAGGAAGTTCAAGATGAAGTCATGGAACAACCTTCGGAAGAAGTACCACCACAAGAAGAAGAATCGATGATGCCTAAGGCTTGGAGGACGTCTAAAGACCATCCTCTTGACAAGGTAATTGGCAACATCGAGAAAGGGGTAAGTACACGAAATCTTCTTAAAGACACCGTAGGGCATATGGCTTTTGTTTCTCAAATTGAACCTAAAACCATTTCCGAAGCAATTGGGGATGAGCATTGGACCTTGGCAATGCAAGAGGAGCTTAACCAATTTAAACGTAATGATGTTTGGGAATTGGTGCCAAGACCCGATAATCACACCATAATTGGTACGAAATGGGTTTTTCGGAATAAATTAGATGAAAATGGTATAATCACTAGAAACAAAGCTAGGCTAGTTGCTAAGGGTTATAATCAAGAAGAAGGAATTGATTATGAAGAAACCTATGCACCCGTTGCACGCCTAGAAGCCATTCGTTTATTACTTGCTTTTTCATCATCTATGAATTTTAAACTATATCAAATGGATGTCAAAAGTGCCTTTCTAAATGGATTCATTCAAGAGGAAGTATATGTTGAACAACCCCCGGGCTTTGAAGATTTTAAATCTCCCGACCATGTCTTCAAGCTTAAGAAAGCTTTATATGGTCTTAAACAAGCTCCTCGAGCTTGGTATGAGCGTCTAAGTAAATTTCTCTTAGACAATGAGTTTGAAAGGGGGAAAGTCGACACTACACTATTTATCAAAAATAAAAACAATGACATTCTATTAGTTCAAATTTATGTCGATGATATTATTTTTGGTGCTACTAATGATTTTTTATGCGAGAAATTTTCTAAGTTAATGACTAGCGAATTCGAAATGTCAATGATGGGTGAGCTAAACTTCTTCTTGGGGCTGCAAGTTAAACAAATGAAAGAAGGAACTTTCATTTGCCAATCCAAATATTGCAAGGAGTTGCTAAGCCGTTTCGAAATGAGCAACGCCAAAGCAATGGCCACCCCAATGAGTACATCCGACCATCTTGACAAAGATGAGAAAGGTAAGGAAGTAGACACCAAGAAGTATCGAGGTGTGATCGGATCTCTCCTCTATCTTACTGCTAGTAGACCGGACATCATGTTTAGCGTGTGTTTATGCGCTCGATATCAATCATGTCCGAAGGAGTCACATTTAACTGCGTTAAAACGGATTATGAAGTATCTTGTTGGAACAATAAATGTGGACTATGGTTTCCCAAAGACTCTTCGTGCCAACTTGTTGGCTATTCCGATTCCGATTTTGAAGGTTGCAAATTGGACTGCAAGAGCACGAGTGGCACTTGCCATTTGCTCGGTAGCTCCTTAGTTTCTTGGTATAGCAAGAAGCAAGTTAGTGTTCCGTTGTCCACAACTGAGGCTGAATATGTAGCCGTGGGGAGTTGTTGCGCTCAAATCCTTTGGATGAAACAACAACTCTCGGACTATGGCCTTACTATCGATCATGTTCCTCTTCGATGTGACAATACTAGCGCCATAAGCTTGACGAAGAATCCTATTCTTCACTCAAGAACGAAACACATAGAAATTAGACATAACTTTATAAGAGATCACGTTCTCAAGGGCGATGTCGAAATTGAATTTGTTGAAACCAAAAATCAATTGGCCGACATCTTCAAAAAGCCTTTAGAGAAAGAGTCCTTTTTCCGCATTCGTAGTGAACTCGGAATTCTTGACTCCACGTTGATCTAAGTCATGCATTGCATTTCTTTTTAAACAATTACTAACTTGAGCGTCGGAGGCGCCTAATTCTTTTTTTTGCAGGTATCGCCCCAAAGACAGGGGGAATTATCAAACACCGGTGCAGAATAATCGATTTCTCTTATGTCAATAATCGATTATTCCCCATTTACGTTTTATGTTTATTTTGCTAGAAAATTGACATAATCGATTATACAACACTACAATCGATTATCTCAAAAGCACAATCGATTATTCCCCGAGTCAGAAAAACACTGGGCACACTGTGTCAGAATAATCGATTACCATAGTTCCATAATCGATTATTCTCAGTCAGTATTTCAAAATAGTTACCGTTTCTGACCGTTTGCTCCTTAAATATTTGCAGATTTCTTCACTTTAATGCTCTCTCATCCCTCACATTATAAATAGGTGCATTATATCTTCAATGTCTTCATTCAAACATCAATCTTAGCTCCCAAATTCTCAAAAATCTCTCAAAACTCTTCAAAGGCTATTACTATTCATTCAAAATGACGGGCAAAACTTCCAAACGATCTCGTTCCGGCAAAAATGTTGCCTCCTCTTCTGTCACTCGTCCACTAGTTCATTGTTATAAGGATGGTTCTTATTTACGATTCAATAGTGAAGCCGAACTTATGCGCTTCATGGAAAAATTTGAAAATCGAGAAATTCTTCCTCCTCGATTTTCCACGGATCGTTTCCTCAATCAAAGCGCCCCTCCATCCACAGCAAATATGCTTATTCAAAGCCAACTCCTTGAATTCCTATATCTTCACACTCCTTACATTCACCCTCCTCTAATTTGGGCCTTCTATTCAAATCTCGAGAAGGACGAAGATGGTGAAATTTTTTCGAACGTCAATGGAATTTCAATTCCTCTATCTGAGGCAAATATTCAAGCCCTCACTAAACTCCCGCGCAATGGGGAAGACATTTCTCTCTATACTAGGGAAGAAGGCGCGTTATTTGATGAACAACTTCTCTTCACCCCAAATTGGCATCGGTGAATTTATTCCAACTCCGGACCATCGTCGTCCAACCATTACAAACATGCTCCCGGAATATCGTCTAATTTTTTATTTCATCACTCGCGTTCTAAAACCGCGAAAATTCAATCACACAACTATCTCTCATGAGGATTCAAAACTCATGCATGCCATTATCACCGGGGCTCGCATCAATTGGTGCAAGTTCGTCTTGACTCACTTATATGATGCAATTGGGGAAGATAAGCCACTCCCCTATGCTTTTGTCGTTATGACCATTCTTGTTGCTTCCGGTATCGACACCTCCATCGGTCCTCACAAAAAGGCGACAGAACATTGGGAAATCCAAGAATATTCATTTCCCAATATCGGTGAGCATCCTCCTCCTCCACCTCAAAGACGTCGTCATCCGGCCCCGTCCGATGTATCCCTCCGATCTATTTCCGAGCAACTTGCCTCCATGTCCACATCCATAAATCGTATTGATATGAATGTCAATCGATTGACTCACGAGCTCCATGGATATTTTGATCATGTCAATTATCCGTATGCCCAAATTGTCCTTCGGGAAGATGTACCGGATGTCGAGACGGAAGTCAATGATGATAATGAATAACTTCTTTGTTTTCCTAGTTTGCATAACATTCTGTCTTTTATTTTTATGTATTTGCCATGTTGTTTTATCAATAAAGAGTTAGCTATTTTTTTTGCTAATGTCAAAAGGGGGAAGATATGGGCTATGCACACAAATACAAAATTGGCATAAATTGAGGGGGAATTCATAACTTGAGGGGGAACTCGTTGCATATATATACTTGTCTTGGAACGTCATTATGAATTAATTAATATGCATATCCCGATATTGGTTTGCTATTATCAAAAAGGGGGAAATTATTGAAACACGTTCTCAAGTCGCTAAACTAAACGTGTGTTCATATTTGTAGGTTTTGATAAATGACAAACCGACGTGAACGGAATATTGACATATGCCGAAGTCCAAGCACAAGAGAAACAAAGATCAAGATTAAGTCAAGCAACAAAGTTATACATGAGTCGTTCTATAATTGTGATCTTGATCCGACAATTGATTCAAGACTTGGCTTCTCTCGTAAAATCATTTTTATCAAACCATGCATCTTTAATTTAAAGCAAAATGATTTTCAAACATTTCAAAATGATTTCTAAACATGTCTTTTAAATCTGGACAAGCAAAACCGATTATGTACTTTATGATAATCGATTATGTTAAAGCAGTGTACACCAGATTTTACAAAATTGCAAGATAATCGATTATGTACCTTATGATAATCGATTATGTTAAGGCAGTGTACACCAGATTTTACAAAACTGCGAGATAATCGATTATGTACCTTGTGATAATCGATTATGTTAAGGCAGTGTTCACCAGATTTTTCAAAGCTACAAGATAATCGATTATGTGCCTTAGACTAATCGATTATGTTGAGACAGTGAGCATCAGATTTTTCAAAGTAGCAAAATAATCGATTATGCCTTTTCTGGTAATCGATTATATTAAAGACCGCTGCCAAAGTATTTTCAAACACTGAAATATAATCAATTATGTACAATCAGATAATCGATTATGTTAACCATAAAATCGGGGATTGATTTTTGAACGTTGTCAGGTAATCGATTATACGATTTGGATAATCGATTATTCTGCTTAAAATCTGGGAATGATTTTCAAACGATTGGCAGATAATCGATTATGCAGAATTAGATAATCGATTATCCTAGCACAAAATCAGCAATTTATGATTGGAAATTAAGCAACGGTTTTGGGTGTTTTGAGCACTATAAATACAACTCAAATTCACTCTTCTAAGTACAAACTGATTACATTCTTGCTAAAGCTCACATACTCTCTTTGCAATCATTCTATATTCATTTCATAAGTTTTTGAGAGCCAAACTCTTGACTAAGTTGTTGCGTTCTTGAGCGTATTGTTTTTACTCATATCTACTCTATAAAGAGAGTCTTTTCTTGAGTGCTAAGTGTTTGTACACACTTGAAGGGATATTCTAATCCCTTGTTGTAAGAAGGAAAAGTAGTTCCTTGGTTTGAAGTCTTGAGGTGCGGCATCCTCGAGCAGGTTGAAGTCTTGTAGAGGGTATATCTACGAGCAAGTGTAACGATTTGTTAGGCACCCGTAAGCTTAACGAAGTTAGTGTAAAACTCGAGAGAGTCTCTCGGGGACTGGACTAACCACACGTTGTGGTGAACCAGGATAAAATTTGGTGTGCTCTCTTCTTATCTTTTTAATTGCTGCACTTACATTATTCCTGCAATTTTTAATTCCGTAAATTTACATTGTTTTTTATTATAACGCTATTCACCCCCCCTCTAGCGTTAAGCGTATATTCTAACATACACGTCACAGTTATACAATCTTTCCATGGGATACGCTCCTAAAATGTCCCGAATAGATAACGGGTCCGCACATCCAATCCATCGGACGCACTAACGCAGAAAAACGATCCAGGATCCTTAACCAGGACGCAAAGCCTCTCTCACAAAACACGGATCTCAGATGACACTGCAGACAATACAGTGGACGGAAAGTAAATACAGAGCTGGAACGGGACTACCCTAGCTTCGGCCGTCTCGAATGATGCAACTCACTAGTCCCCAAAATAATCCGTGCTGCTACGTCCAGTAGACCATTGAAATCACATATACATGTGCAACAAAATGCACAACAAGTGTAGTATTAGTACAAAAACAACGTGTGCCCAATGAGTGTCCTGCCTAATCCTGAATGAGTAGAGATGATATGGTCAATTCTGACACTCACTAGCAGTCCAATGACTATTTATCCTTAATAAATATATCAAAGCAGTGGTTTTGTTTTATAAACAAGATTCTAATCCAGATATGGAAAACAAGTAGTCATATAATTCTTTCATGGAAACTTTCCTTAGTTTTCTCTTATTATTAATAAAATGATCTCGAGCCATAATGTGGCATAAAACAACTCAAATGAGTTCAAGATAACAACACAAACATGCGCAAATCATGCTGAGGTCGATGTCCTGCTACAACAGAAATGTAAAGTTTGCATTGCCAAGGGTCGAGCGGCCTGTACCATAGATGCATCCATTTCACCGAGGCGATCGGCCCGTTCCAACGGAAATATAAACTCACGCAGACAGATAATCACTCAAACAGTCAGCGTGGAACAAATATCCAAGTGAGGTCCATTCCTTTCTAATAATTTGAGCAAAACATAGCTTTAGTCTTTTTAGAAATCCGCTTATTAATTTAATATGATTAAAGAATTTCAAGCCATCAATTATTTGCAAATGATCCAAGTATAACATGCTTTTGGGTCCCAAACTACCCGAACAATAGCATAATATTAGCTACGCACGGACTCTCGTCACCTTGTGCGTACGTCCCAACAAATAGGAGCACATAATCTATTTAAATCACCTATGGGTTAATTCCCCCTCACATGATTAGAAAGGAGACTCACCTCGCCCGAAGACTCAATATTGGCATTCTTCATTCCTCAAAAGACTTGAACCAACGCACAAATGCTCCAAAACTAGTCAAACGGCAAAATAATGAGAATACACTCAAATACTTGCTAACAATTCAAATTATAAAATTGCCCAACTCTATTTTGTGACATGACCAAAATGCCCTCAGGTCCACGTGCCCGGGAATCCGAAATTTCTCGAAGATAAAGGTTACTCATGACCTTAGGAACTCAAATATATGACTATCCTCTAATTCCATACTCAAAATCGTGGCTAAAATCCAAGATTATAATCTTTCTAGGTTTCCAACCAAAACCCCAATTTTTTTACACTAATTTTCATTCCCTAACCCATACATAACTAATGTATTTCTCATAACGGGTGGAAAAAACTTACATTCGCATGGTTGATGAAGATCCTCTCTTGAACCCTCCAAAAATCGCCAATGAAGTGGGACAAATGTGTGAAATGAACAAATCCTGACTTTAAGATAACCCTTATGCCTTCAGAAATTTTCGCTTGTGCGAAACATTTTAGCACCTACGGAGTACGCTTTTGCGATCATTTAGCCGCTTCTACGGTCCTGGGCTCAGCCCTACTTTTCGCTTAAGCGATCACTTCTTCCACAGATGCGGGAATCTAGACCGCATCTACGGTCTTCGAGCCTCATATCAAAACCGCTTCTGCGGTCCACCCTATCGCCTTTGCGGGGCTGCTTCTGCGGTCCCATTTTCCGCAGAAGCTGAAATACCAGACACCAGCTGCCCAGCTCTTCCAAAAATCCAACTTTCGATCCGTTAAACACCTGGAATTCACCCGAAGCTCCCCAAACCCCAACAAATCATACTAACCAGTCCCAAAATACATTACGGACCTGCTCGAGGCCTCAAATCACATCAAACAATGACAAAATCATTGAACGACCTCCAACCCAAACTTTATGAACTTCGAACTTTCCAACTTCTACTTCCGATGTTTAAACCTTTCAAATCACGTCCGATTGACCTCAAATTTTGCACGCAAGTCATATTCGACATTCGGACCTATTCTAACTTCCGGAATTGAATTTCGACTCCGATATCAAAAAGTCCACTTCCGGCCATCCTTCTAAAAACCTTCAAATTTCTATCTTTAGCCAAATGGCTTCAAAATTAACAGACCGCCGAATTCACTTCCGATCGTGCTCCCAACTCCAGAATCACCATAGGAGCTATTCCCAGTCTTGGAATTCCAAACGGACATCGATAACGCTGAAACGTACTTCAAGCCGAACTTATGAAATTTCTACTGATATTTTAACTTCCACAATCGGCGCCAAAAATCTGATATCACTATACGAACCTATTGGATATCACTATACGAACCTGTTGGAACCTTCAGATCCTGATTCTAAGGTCTTTTACTCAAAAATCTAATCCTAGTTCATTCTTTCAACTTTAAACTTTTGAAATGAGAATTTTCATTTAAATTTAATTTCAATCTTTCTGTATTCCAATTTTGACCTTGCGAAAAAGTCATAATACCTTAAATAAAGTTGCTCGTGGCCTCAGACCGATGAACGATGCGCTAGAGCTTAAAACGACCGGTCGAGTCGTTACAATACCCTTACAGCCAAAGGCCATCGCCAAAATAAGGATTCGAGCTCGGTCGAATCACAACATGTTAACATTTCGACCTTAGTTCGAAATGACACCCCAATGGCCAAAGGCCATCGACAAAAGAAGGATTCGATCTTGCTCGAATCACAGCAGGTTAACATCATCGCCAAAATAAGGATTCGACCTCATTCAAATCACGATGAATTAACACTTCGACCTAGTTTGAAATAACTCCCTCATGGCCAATCATCATCTCTAAACCGAATAGGTTACTATTTCAATCTTACCCAAAATAACACCTTTATGGCCCCCCAACCATCATCAATAAAGAAAAGGGTTCTTTCGAACTCGTACAACTAGGCCAGAAATTGACTCCGCTCCAAGTTCGGCCCCGCTCAAACACATATGAGAAAGTCGACTTCGCCTAAATTGGTAAGCCAAGTCAATCCCACTCAAATGGTCAAATCGAAACTGACATCACCCAAAACAGCGAATCCAAACTCGACCTAGGTCGAATAAAAAATGATTCCGCCTAAGGCGACAAATCAAAAGCCAATCTCGCCCAAACAGTATGTCCGAAGTGTATCCATTCAAACCCACAAAACGAGACCCTACTCGATCCAGTCAAGTTCGAATTCCCAAAGTCGAAAATACTAGGGGCTTGCCATACAAAAATCTGAAGGTCTACGACAAAATAAAAACAAGTAATGAGCAAAGGGAAGGGAGATAAAATCAAAGGATATACAAAGGCGAAAACAATATATGTGTGTGTGTGTGTGTGTGTGTGTGTGTGTGTGTGTGTGTATGTGTGTGTGTGTGTGCGTGCGTGCGCAACAGCTGCACCTTACACAAGGACAAAATAGGCCAAAAAAAAAGATATGAAAATGAACAAAAAATAAATAAATATGTCACACCTCCTTTTTCACTACACCCGAAAGGGCATAAATGAGTTTTTTCAATTAAAGGACAATCGGAACGGGATTCAGTTATTAATTATTCAGCGTCGCCACTTGGGAGATTAAAGGTGTCCCAAGTCACCGATTGAATCCCGAACCTAGGGAATTATGACTCCGTTAACAGTCTGCAAACCAGAAATCCGAGTAAGGATTTCTGTTAACCCGAGAGAAGATGTTAGACATCCCGGGTTCCGCGGTTCTAGCACGGTCGCTCAACTGTTGCATTTAGCTTATTTATTTGATTTTATTACTTGAAGAACCTATGTGCCAATTTTTACTTTTAACCGCTTTTATTCTATATGTAATTTTTAAAGGAAAGTTGAACATCGTTTAAAGCGTACTTTCGGGTAGTGTCACATGAAATGCACCCGCAAAATTAAGCACACTCTATTCAATGTTTTGGAATTTGATTTGGGTCGCATGAAATGAACACCCGTGTTTAAGAATGTAATTTATTAAAATCGCGTTTAAAGAGACAAACACGTTGTTATCTTTTGGGAAGGCCGTAAAATCCGCTAAACTGTCCGTCCCAAATTTATAAGTATTTTTTAAATTTTACTGAGCGCCCCACAATTTTATATTCTATAGGGCGAGGCTCATCTTGTTTATTTTAAAAGGCAATCCTAAAGTGACCACATTTCTACTTTATTTGTCTCTAAAAATGAAATAAAATCCTAATTAATTATCATTTGAAAGAGGGCCTAGTTCTTATAATTCAATTTCAACCAACTCAGTCCAACAACTGAATGAATAAAACAGGACCTCTTTCATAAACGACTCAACACACAACATGCTTTATTGAGAACGAGATGGGCGATTTGAGCCCATGACAGATCCATAGCCGAATTGTACAGAATTTCACCACTCAGACATGGGCGCAGACTTCATTTAAAAGTCTGTAGATGAAATGGCTTTTCAGCAGACAAATCGTGTGTTATTTTCAAAAATTAGAAAAAGGATCATATTCAACAACCTGACTTCAATATATTTTTCTATTTTGGCAAAGTGAATTTGGACATACGGACATAAATGTCAAATGGTTAGCCTATTATGAACGAGTTAATCAATCCAAAGATTGAAATTGCATTTGATTTCCCAATTACCTACACATCCTACTGTTCCTGACTTTTCCTCTCTTTTTCTTAAAAAACAGAAATGAACACTAACTAAGCAAGTATTCACTATATGGGAGTTGTAGCTAGATGAACTAACAAAAGTAAAGAAAGATTACTCGATGTGAAATTCACAGGGTAATGTATCTAACAGTGGAATAGTCTAAAGTATTACTTATACAGTCCACTACGTATTAACCGTCCAAACAATTGTTTCGATTACAATTAAGTACGACCAGTTAAGCTAAGCATGAAAAGCTGGTCAAAATCCAACTCAACTCAGATAAATAAACCAAACTTCTTCTTCATTGATTCTCTCAAACAATTCATACATTCCAGATCAGTATAGGTAGTGCATATGTACATGGATTTTAAATCACAGCAAGAAAGAACAGGAGTCAGCAGAAGCAGGTGAATAGCAGCAGCAGTTTAATACTTAAAGCAACCCAAGAAATAGAATGAGCAGCCCGGAAATGTTTAAGTCAAACGGAATCTAGCAGATCCACTTTAACATGGCAACAAACCAATCAGAAATGAACACCAATGCATAGACAACCAGCAAAACAACTAAACTAAATCAAATCTGATTTTAAAACCCTTATGAAACTTCATTGGTGCATGGCCTAGCCAAATACCCACTTAATTTGATTCAATTGCACTTGAAATGAACCTCTATTCTTCAACAAGCAGCAATTGTAATTACAGAATGTGATTTGATGAATAGAAACTGAAATCAGTTTCTAATTTCAATGAAATAGTAGCATTTTTTTTTTGATTTTTTGAGTTTTTGTTTTCTTTTTTTTTTTTTTTTGGTTTTCGGAGTTTGAATTCCTAATTCAGATCTAGAAAAATTTAAAGAGGGTGAGTTTGGAGTAGTTCTATGGCTGAAAAGGCAGACCCCTATTCAAGGCATTTTTATGCCTTTTTATAGGCAACCATGACGGTGAATAATCAAAATTTTTGGTTTTCTTTTCCGTCCCTCTTCATTTTCAGTTTAGTCCTCTTATTTCTGACTTGTTACTCAAGTAAGTGCACTTATTTGGCTGAAATCTACACTAAAATACTATTCTAGAAGGTACTAGGGTGTTCTTCTACCCATACAATACCCATACTACCCTTTCTTTTATTTTGAAATTACAATTCTTAACAAAACTACCATTTTCCATGCCTAAACTACCCATGAAAACCCTAAAATTACTGACCAATCAGACCCCTTTTTACCTAAGTTAAAATCTAACTAAAGTTAATTCAACTAACTACTCAGCTATATCCAATCCTTAAGCCTAATTAATCTGCAAAAGAATACTGAAGAACCATTAAACTAAGCTTAAACTAACAAAAACATTGATCCAATTAAACAAGAATCCAACAGTTTCAAAGCAAGCTGGAAACAGGATTAAACAAACAAAAAACAAATCTAAAAGGAATCATGTTCAAGAAGGGTGTCCGACCAAAATAATCAAGTAAAACTAATCGAAGCTAAGCTAATTCTTAACAATTAACTAACAATGAAAATTTAAACTAAGATGAAACAAATTTCAACTCAGAATTAGCTAATCAATAATAGACAGAATTCTAGTGAAATTAAGCTACCAATTAAAATAATTAGGAAACTAAAACTATACTTAATTAGACAGTTAAAGCATGAATCAGACTAAAACGAAACTTTAAAAAATGAGGAGAAGACTTACTGAAATTGGACTCCATAAGAAAATCATCCAAAATTGACTTACGGTTAATATTATACATTTATTTCGTTGGAAATAGACCTACAATATTAACTTGAATTCAATCGACTTGAAAATTTTCAAAACGGCCCAGAACAGTATGAATCCTAGATCCGGAATTTGACCATTCTTAATCAAGTTCGAGGGATTTTGTTCAAGGATTAGGGGTGGGGATGGTCAAGGGAGTGTATGGTTTGAATTTGGGGAGTTCTAGACAGGTTTGTATTTTTGGCCAAAATTTTGATTGAAGATTCGAGAAGTTAGATTGTGATTCGAGGGAAATGGCTAAGGGGTTTGGAAGAGGAGAGGAAGGAGAGTTTGTGATGAAAATTTGAGCTTATTTGAAGCTCTGCCGCCGGCGGAGATAATGGGGGTTAATAGGGTACCAGGAAGACAACCTTTTGTCTCTGAATTTCTGAAGGAATTTACAACAACAACAACAACTACCCAGTATATTCCCACCAGGTGGGGTCTGGGGAGGGTAATATGTAGACGAGCCTTACCCCTACCCGAAAGGGCAGAGAGGCTGTTTCCAATCGACCCTCGGCGCATAGGATAAAATGGAAAGCAGCATTAAAACAAAAACAAAGAAAAATTTAGAAACAAAAACAAAACAAAACAATAAAGCATTAGTAAATCCCGCAGAAATAACGTAAATGATTATGTAAACATAAGAAACATAAATACAATCGCATGCAATAATAACAAACAGTAACTACCATACTAACAACCATAAGGGGAACATAAGCTAAAACACAAATCATCTATGGGTAACCTTGTTGTCCCACACCCAACCCCGGGGGAGGCTTACGAAGCACTCTATGAGCCCCTAGCCTACAATACTGATTCTAGACCTCCAGACTCCCCTATCAAGGGTCATGTCCTCGGAAACCTGCATTCTAGTCATGTCGTGCCTAATCACCTCTCCCCAATGCTTCTTAGGCCTCCCTCTGCCTCGCCGACCGCCAACAATCTCCAGCCGCTCGCAGCTCCTCACCGGGGCATCGGGACCCCTCCTCCGTACATGCCCGAACCACCTCAGCCTCGCTTCCCGCATCTTCTCATCCACTAGGGCCACCCCTACCTTCTGTCGAATAACTTCATTCTTAATCTTACCTAGCCTGGTGTGCACACACATCCACCGAAGCATCCTCATCTCCGCAACCTTCATTCTCTGAACATGGGAGTTCTTCACGGGCCAGCACTCCGCCCCATACACTTTTATTTAAAATGCAAGATTGAACTCGGGCCATTGGATTAGAGTGGATGGATGGCTCAAATTAAATGGAAATGAAACGGCGTTGTTTCGCCCGTCTAGTGACTGGACCGGGTTGTTGGGCTGAGGTTTGGTTTGGGCCACACAATTTGGGCGTGGGGTGATTTGATTTGGATCAATTTGGCTTGAGCATGTTTTAATTAAGTGGCCCAAGGTCAAAACACCTTTAATCCTTTTACATTTATTTCCTTGTTTTCTTTCCTTATTTTTTTGTTTAATTTTGTATTTTAATATTTTGTATTATTTTTATTTTATAAAGATGCAAAAACTAAATAAATTCCTAATATATTCCAAAGCTAAACTAATTAATTTCTAAAATTATTTAAAACTATTTCGTAACAAATTCGCAATTAAAACACAAAATGAACTATTTTTGATATTTGCTTCATATTTGTTCTAAATGAATTAACCTCCAATTAATAATAAAATATGAAATTAAATCCTAAACCCATACCAAGTATATTTTTGTATTTTTCATATGAATTAAAATGCACAAATAAAATGCTAGTAATTATTTGTTTGAATTTTTGGGAATAATTCATATATAGGGAAAAAATCACGTGCTCACACAATATACAAAAGCAGCAGCAACTATTCCCCCGGTGTTATCATCGTCATTTTCCCCATCATGGTCTCTAGGAATTTCCTCCCCAGCATCAATATATTCGCTTGCCTTCGGTGTCCCAGGGTCGTAGCCGTAGTTGGCACAGGCCTCTCGTGCCTTCGCCCGGGCTCCTTCATAAGTAGCCTAAAAAATAGTGCCAATCTCTCACAAACTCTTGTATATGTCTCGTTGGGCCTCGACATGAACCCAAAGCTCATGCAAGTGGCAAGGAACATCGGCAGAGGCAGATTCAACTTGGGCCAATAATTGCGCCTTTTAAGCCTCGAGGACAGTGGCCCGATCTCCGAAGTTCGAAGCTTTCCGATCAATTTTGCCAATGCGATCTTCAAGCCTCTCCTCACTTAGCATGATCTTTTCACTCTCAAACTCCTACTCGGATTGGAGGACATAGATAGTGTCCTCCAATGCCTCCACCCTTACCACAATCGACGCCCGAGCATTCTTGGCATTCTCCAACTCAGACACTTTCCTCTTCTGCTCAGCCAACTTCCCAATCCACTCGGAACTCAAAGCTTCCACTCTAGAAGCATTTTGATCAAGTTCAAATGGCAACGATAACACCTTTGCCTGAAGATGCTCACACTCTACAGAGACCTCCTTTCCATACTCAAATTCTTTGTCCTTTGCATGAAGTAGCTCCTCGAGCTCACTATTCCTCCGAATAGATTGCATCAGCTCCTGATCCCTTCTCTCCAACTCCTCCTCAAAAGACTGATTGCTTGTGCTTGCCCTAAGCCATTCATGTATCTCGTGGAATTGTTGCGGTAGCACAGATACTTTTCCAGCATCATCAGAAAAACCTTGGCCTGAGTTTTGGCTTTGCGAGCACTTTTGAACTCCAGTATGTAAGACTAAAAGCAAAGAAAAAGTAGGTGAAGGTCAAGGCCTGCAAAAAAAGGAGGACAAAAAACATAGAGGAGAAACTTACCCCCAGGACCACAGCGGCCACTTCATGCATTAACTCGACGTTGCTAACATCCCGAAGAGCTTCACACTCTGCGGCGGAGCATAAAAGGTCAAACTGTGGCACCAAACGCTCTGTGTCCCGTAGAAGATTAAGTTCTGATTGAATCTCAAGTATACGGGAAGGACCTCCCGCTCTTACTATTGTACAGGTAAAGCCCCCCTCCAACATCCTATCATCCTTAGGATCAAGGTCAGACTCGTAATCATCGACCACGACACCCTTTCCCCTCTCTACGGCTGAAGAAGAAGAGCGATTCGTCCAGATGATGAAGAGCCTCCCAAAATGGCAAACATAGCCTCCGAACCCTGTCTGTCCTTCACAATATCCTGTTGTTCGTTCATAACGGCCGAAGCCTCTACCACCGGGTTTTCCTGTATGGCCGGGTTAGCAGCACCGCCAATTTCAGATACCACCAAGGGAATTTTACCCTCCGAAAATGATTTCGCTGAAGGAGCCACTTTAGACTCCACACGCCGCCTCTTCGACGGACCCTTTCCGCAATCAGAACGAGAAGATTCCCCCAATAAGTGGGCAGGTTGAGGAGTAATTTCCATGCTCACGGCCCCAGTTGTAGGAGAAAATTGATTAACCCTCAATGTAGTCCGAGCAGCAGACCTCGTTGTAGGCCGAGCAGAAGATGCTGATTGACGGAATGGGAGCGGATGAGCCCCCGCCCTTCCTATTCTCCTTATCAACAGAGAAAAATGATCATTCAAGTGACAAGATCAAATTACAAGGCAAAAAACAAGGAAACTGCAACATGCCAACTTAACAATGAGAGCCCTATGCCCGTACCTCTCATAGAAGGATATCCACTCGCGGACCTCCACTGTATGGGGAAGAATAACATTCACAACTCGCAGATGCCATCAACTGGCGGGGGAGGAAATCTCTCACTCTGCGAAAGCAAAAAACATGTTAGCAATACCACCTAAAGAGGAATGGTCAGCCACCACTTCTAGAGGGGTCACAAAATAAATAGAGGTAAACTTACCGATGAAGTTCCACGTCTTGGGAAACCCTGTTAGGTTTTCCACAAGGTGCTCGGTCCGTACATAGAAATAACTTTTGTAGAAATAGCAGTTGGCCTTATCGTCCATCTTCACCACCAAACTCTTTGTTCCTTGGTGGCAAATTTGAATCCTCGAATAAATTGAGGGGGAAAAATATTAAGCATATGCCTCAAAGTGATATCTCGATCGGCGATCTCTGCGTACTTGAGCAGCATGAAGAAGAGTTTGTACACGTATGGAAAAAGATGAGTCGAGCACTCTTCGCAGAAGCGGCAGAAGTCTATCTCTAGGGAGGGGAGAGGAAGACTATACCCGACAACAAAAAGGTATGCATAGAATATGCAGTACCTGGGGCGGTTCAGATGTATGATATACGTCCCCATCACTGGCACCATTTCAATGTTGTTTGGAATTCCCCACTTCGTCTTGAGCAGCGCAATTTCTGCCTCATCCATGGTAAAGAAAGCAGAATTTGGTTCTTGTATGGTAGATCTATTGAAATTGGTCCATAATTTCCCCGGATGGGGCAATATTTCAGCCGTTGTTGGAACTCCCTCATCTTCTGTCGCCTCTCTCCTTCTCCGAGAACAGGTGCGTCATTTTCCAACACCAGAGCTTCGATGAGAATGCCAGTATGGAATGAAGTACAAGCCATTATCTAGGTTGATCGGGATAAATGAGTATGAGGATGGAAAAGAAAATATGGTAGCGTCAGGTTCTGACTAACAGGAGAATGAACTTAGAAGTTTGAAAAATTGAAGAAGGTAAAGGTTTCCAAAATTCTTTAGTTAAATAGAAAGTGTAGAGGTAATGGTGATTTCCCCCTATTTATAGGAACATATATGTCCTGAGCGGGAAACCCAAGAGCTGCCAATCAAAATTGATAGAGCATAAGAAATGATACGGTACTTAGGAAACATGCGCTATAATGATAGTAGCTGTTCATGATGTATCGAATCAATACAATGGTTCAAATCCGAATGGACATAACGGTATGATGGTACCATTAAAGCATCACATCGCCATATAGACCTATAGATCTTGCTCAATGCACAACTTTCAGATTTCTCTTAACTTTTGAGTCGATAGAGTCTGACCGTTGAGCCAGCTAATAAGCAACCTCAACGGACAAAGGGACTGGCTGTATGGGTCAAAATTTGACTACAATGGTCATCCTTAAGAGGAACGATAAGGGTTTGACCAAGTTGTAATCATTCCCATGGGGCAGGATAGCAAAGAGCACCTCGGCCATGGCCAGGGTCAAGTCGTCGGAAAATGTACATCACAGGACGAACGTTGTGCTTGAGCAGAAGATGAAAGGTGCAGTCATAAAAAAGTACACTGGTCAAAGACGTTGGAAAAAAGGTACAAGAACTATATATATGGGGGAGAGGGGGAATCCCAGAAATAGGGGCAGATTGTAGGAGATAGAGGGACAATAGTGAAAACAAGAGGGATCTCTTCATCTTCAACAGTGATCTCTCTTCCCTTTTCTTGCTCCCATGATTATGATTCATATCAACCTTAGATGTAAGCTTATCTCTCACGTTCAATATACGATTATTATATTAAGAAATCTTACACATTTTTATTCTTCTTCTATTTTGCACTCTATATGTTTGGATCTGGAATTAATTATGATCGGCTAAGATTTACCTTCTTTATTATTAATAATTAGTTCGACAAATGGGTTTTACATTTTTTGATTAAACAGAAACAATCCATATAGGTTTGTGATTTGGTTTAGTTTTGTAAGAACTAACTTTATAGTATAATTGTGCTAGCAGCGTATATATATATATATATATATATATATATATATATATATATATATATATATATATATATATATATATATGCTTATATGGTTGAATAGAAAAAACACTACAGGAAAATTGAGTGAGACCCAGTATTTTTGTCTCACTATGTATACAGACACGGTCATCAATGGATACACCCAATACCCTAATAAGCACAATTATTATGCTCCTTGGTATTTCAATCCAAAGAACTTAACTTATAATATACAGTTGCAATGTAGTAATAATTTTTATATTGTCGATGTGTTTTAACTTGTTATTTCAGATAACTTGCTTTAGTTCAATTTTCTTAATTAAAATCCATTCACTCAGGCTGTATGTCACGACCCAAACTGGAGGGCCATGACAAGCATCCGACCATATTTCCCGAGCACCAACGTACATTTTATCTAACCTTCTTTATTATCTTTTAGGACTGAGGAGATCAATATGAATGGTAGACATGGATCGTGGATAACCAACAATAAAATATGATGGCATGAACCTACATAACATGGGATGACCAGACAATCAAGAAACTATATATATATATATATATATATATATATATATATATATATATATATATATATATATATATATATATATATGGTACGAGCTACCACACTATCGTGAAAGGCTATACAACAAATATATATATACATATATATATATATGGTACGAGCTACCACACTATCGTGAAAGGCTATACAATAAAACCAGCCGACAAGGCATACCAAACTATACATGAGTCGACACCTGTCTATGAGCCTCTACATGAATATAGGTGCTGTAACATAGCCGTAACAGATCCCCGACATACCCATAATGTCTATAACAAAAATGCATACTAAGACCAAGGCAAGTCCAGAGAAGGGATCTCGCCAATCACCGCTGAACTGGACAGCCTACTGTGGTAGGGGAGCTGCACGTGCATGTCTATCAGGACCTGCAGCACGACATGCAGTGTCCACAAATAAAAGGGCGTTAGTAGGAATAATGTACTGAGTATGTAAGGCAGGGAACCAAAAATACAACCAGTAATGTAAGCATGGATAGGAAATATACAACCTGTAATATTCGAGTACCTCTAAGAACTACTGACATGAAATGCATGATACATATGTATAAATACTTAAACTTTTAAAACATATGCCTCTATGGGCATCATCATCATCATATCGTATCTGGCCGTAATAGGCGCGCTAAAAATATACCCGGCCATCATAAGGCTCGGTAGGTCGTACCCGGCCACGGGGAGCTCGGTAAAACCCAACTGATCTGTGGTTGCACAGTTGGTGTCGTACCCGGCCGTCCATAGCGCGGCTCGGTAGAGTAAAATATATACATATATATAATGCATACTCGACTCATGGAATTACGTTCTAGACCTTTAGGAGTGACGTAAGGTATCCTTTGTATACGTTATTAGGACAAACTCTTCACTATGAAACTTATAAGAATCAGGAAGTACCAATGACATTGATAACATAAGAATAAGAGAAGCAACATTAACACCAATCGTTCCATAAGAGGTGAAACAATGTAAGTACTGCTAGCTTATAAGAGTAAAGTATCTTTGGAAGCTTGTTCATTACATTATGTATAATCGGAGTCGTGCGAAAGAAGGAAAGCTATAGCCTCACATACCTTGTATATATTTTTCAAATCTCAAGCTATGCAATTGTCACACTCTTTTGTCTACAAGAACAGAAACGATACTATCGTTATCATTTAAGCGTCATTACCATTGTGTATCGACCACAACCTAATTTATGATAAACGGCCAGCACCTCCCCTATATATATGACTTCAAACCATTCAAAACAACCACCAAAAACCCCATTCAACATCAATAATAATCATATTGAGTCTCACAAAATAGTCCACCAACCGATAACATTACTACGAAGTCTTTCGATATATATTTCAGAAGTTCTAGCTTCAATGGCGTAGCCACAACATGGATAATATTAAATATATATTGAGTAAGAGGTTCCTTACCTTTATACAGAAATAACAACTCCAATTTGACCTTAAATTTCCATGAAATATCCCTCCAATGCTGCCACAACAACAAGAAAGTGAAACTAGCAGTCAATTAGTATTTTTCGGCACTAGAGTTACTTTAGGAGGCTTGAAATCACCTAGGGTTAATATTAAGAACATGAGGGAGAATTTACAGAACATAAACCCTCTAAAACAACCTCCCACGCGAGTTGTAACAACACTGAAATGAGCAACAACAAGAAGAATAAGAAACTTACTAGCGCCACGGGATTCCCGACACTTGATTTGTGTTGTTTTCCCTTTGTTTGGATCTTGAATCTTGAGAGAACCTTCAGAGGGTGTTAGGGTTCTAAGGTCTGAATATAGTGAAAATCAATGACCAAAAACGTATTGGATGTGTCATATATAGGCCCAAATATCTTAACCGCCTTAGTGGGCTCCATAGAGAGATGTTTGGCGCAGTCTCGCAACAATGCGAATATCTCTCTACTCCGAGATAGTATCGATGAATGGTTTAATGCGGTAGAAACTACACGCATAGATATTCAATTTAGTATTTAGATCACTCCATAAATCTAAGTAAATTGGGAGAAAATCTTAGTAACATTTGACCTAATGTTAAAGTAAAATTATGAACCTAAGTTGCGACAACTTTTGTCGACTTTTGTCTCATAACTCATTTGACTTCAAGACTTATAATACGGATATTATATGATTAAAATACCTTAAAACACTACCCCTTGAGTGTACTAATCACCTCTAGGTTTATCCAAAAATAAGGTTGACAACATCTTTAAATCGTTTAACTTCTAGTACTTGTTATCCACCCATATACACCTTTGTATCCATTAAGACCAATAGAATTAACTTCTTATCATCTTAATGTTAATACTTTCATGGATTTATATCGACTACCTTATGGCATGAGCTATCATACATAAATATGGGTTGTAACACCCTCCCCCCCCCCCTTAGGAGCATTCATCCTGGAATGTAAGGGTCTATGGGGAGCCCAAATCATCGTGGATTCCAACGGAAATTTTTGATTAATTTCCCCTATAAAATTGTCACTAGAAAAACTTGCAAGAACTTAAGCCAACGTATGGCAGGCTACACAAAGCATTATGGATATTTATATCTGCATATCACTATTTTGTATTAAGGAAGAGTATTCTCAAGTTATTGCTTACCACATAGAGCCGTTTCACCTTTCAATGTATGTTGTGTTCCACCAGCATCCTTGTTATCTTCATTCTGGAATAGGTAAGTGTATTTAGACTTCATATCCTCTTCTGCTTCCCATGTCACCTTTTCCACGTTCTTGTTCCTCCACAATACTTTGACGGAAGCTACATCTTTTGTTCTCAGCTTGTGGACTTGTCGATCTAATATAGCCACTGGCACTTATTCATGTGATAGGTCCTCTGTAACTTGTACATATTTGATAGGGACGACCCGAGAAGGGTCTCCAATACATTTCCTTAACATAGATACATGAAATACTAGATGGACAAACTCCAATCCGGATGGAAATTCTAACTCATAAGCAACCTGTCTGATTCGTTGAAGAATTTTATACGGCCCGATATACGTCGAACTTAGCTTACCTTTCTTCCCAAAACACATAAGACCCTTAATTGGTGAGATCCTCAGGAAAACCCAATCACCAACCTCAAACTCCAGATCATGACACCGGACACGGAAAAATATTTGCCTACTTTGTGCTCATGTATCACTTTCACCTTCTCAATGGCTTGGTGAATCAAATTTGGCCCATATAATTCTGTTTCACCGCCTTCAAACCATAACTGGTGATCTACATCTCCTCCCGTATAGTTCCTCGTATGGGGCCATTTTAATACTAGAATGGTAGCTATTATTGTAGGAGAATTCTATGAGTGGAAGATGGTCATCCCAATTCCCCTTAAAATCTAGAACACATGCTCGTAGCACATATTCCAGTGTCTGAATGATATGTTCAGCCTATCTGTTAGTTTGTGAATGAAATAATGTGCTAAGATTCACTTGTGTGCCTAAACCCTTTTGAAAAGACCTCCAAAAGTTAGCCATATATTGAGCTCCTCGGTATGATATAATAAATACGGGCACAAATAAAGCCTAACCATTTCCTTGATATACAACTTTGCATAATCTTCAGTCGTGTAAGTTGTCTTAACTGGAAGAAAATGGGCACATTTTGTAAGTCGATCAACTATCACCCAGATGGAGTCCAACTTATGATAAGTGCGAGGTAATCCAATAACGAAGTACATATTAATCACCTCTCATTTCTAGGTTGGAATCTCTATGTTCTGAAGCAATCCACTGGGTTTCTGATGTTCTATCTTTACTTGTCGACAATTGAGACACTAGGCTACAAATTCTGCAATAGACTTCTTCATGTTATCCCACCAATACTGCTATGTGACATCGTGACACATCTTTGTCGAGCTGGGATGGATGGAATATCGAGATTGATGAATCTCATTCATAATCTTCTCTCGCAACCCTGCCAAATTAGGCACACATAATCGGCCCTGGTATCTCAGTGCCCATCTCCTCCGATCTCAAAAACCATAACTTTCCACTGCTGAATGCTCTCTCTCAATCGTGGTATGATAGGATCTTTATATTTTCGTACTTTTACCTTGGCTACAAAAGATGATTCTGATGTATTCTGTACATAACACCTCCGTCATCGGAGTCTGACAATTTGATTCACATATTGGCTAGCTGATGAAGCTCTTTAGTCAACCCCCATCTACCTGTATCAATATGTACTAATCTTCCCATTGACTTACGGATGAGAGCGTCTTCCACAACATTGGCTTTACCGGGATGATACAATATCTCGACGTCATAGTCTTTCAGTAATCCAAGCCACTTACACTGCCTCAAATTTAACTCTTTCTGCTTGACGATGTATTGTAAACTCTTGTGATCTGTGTAAATGTCAACATGGATGCCGTATAAGTACTGCCACATTATCGTCAAAGCATATATTACTACAGCCAATTCCAAATCATGGGTTGGATAATTCTGTTCATGCTTCTTCAATTGTCTTAATGCATAAGCAATCACCTTCCCACGCTGCATCAATACACACCCCAAAACCTATATCTGAGGTATCACAATATACCACGTAACCTTCTGTTCCTTCAGGGAGCGTGAGCACTAGTGCGAATGTCAATCTATTCTTCAGCTCCTAAACACTAAGTTCACAACTGTCACACCACTGGAACATGGTAGCTTTCTGTGTTAACTTAGTCAATGGTGCTGATATAAAGGAAAACCCTTCTACAAACCACCTATAATATCTTGCTAACCCTAGAAAGCTGTGGACTTCTGATGGTGTTGTAGGTCTCGGCCAATTCTTTACTGCATCGATCTTCTAAGTGTCAACACTAATACACTCTTCAGATATCACATGGCCAAGGAATGCTACTGGGTTCAGCCATAATTCACATTTGGAGAGCTTAGCATATAACTTACGATCCTGAAGAATCTGTAATACTATCCGCAAGTGGCCCACATGTTCCACCTCCAAACGAGAACACACCAGAATTTTATTAATGAATAGAATCACGAACACATCAAGATAGGGCCTGAATACAGTATTCATGAGTCCATAAAAGCTGCTGGGGAATTTGTTAGCCCGAACGACATTACCAAGAACTCAAAGTGCCAATATCTTGTTCGGAAGGCCGTCTTTGGAATATCCTTCTCCTTAACCCTCACTTGATGATACCCTGAACTTACGTCATCTTGGAGAAATACAAGGCAACCTGGAGTTGGTCAAACAGGTCATCAATTCTTGGAAGTGGATACTTGTTCTATATAGTAAACTTATTTAACTGTCGATAGTCGATACACATACGTAACGGCCTATCTTTCTTCCGCACGAATTGGACTGTAGCACCCCAAGGTGAAGTTCTAGGCCTAATGAAGCCCTTATTCAGCAAGTCCTTTAACTGCGCCTTCGACACTCGCAACTCTACTTGGGCCATTCTGTACGGAGGGATATATATCGGTTGATTGTTAGGCAACACAGCAATGCTAAACTCAATCTCCCTTTCAGGAGGAAGTCCTGAGAGTTCATCTGGGAAAACATCTAGAAATTCATTGACCACGGGGACTGATTGTAGAGTAGGTTGCTTCGCCTCCACATCCCTAATGCGAACGAGATGATAATTGTAACCTTTTGAGATCATTTTCCTTTCCTTAAGATAGGAAATAAACCTACTTTTTGGTGTAGCAATGTTCCTCTTCCATTCAATGACGGGTTCACCCGAAAATTGAAACCTAACCATCTTCATACGACAATTTACATTTGCATAGCATGAGGCCAACCAGTCCATTCCCATTATCACATCAAAATCAACCATTTCAAACTCAAATAAATTTGGCGAGGTTTGATGACTATAAATCATAACAGTGCATCCTTTATACCCTTCTAGCAATCACAGAGTCTCATATTGGAGTAGATACTTCAAGGGGTTTACTTATCAATTTAGGTTCAATGCCAAACTTATTAGCCAAAAAGGATGTAACATATGATAATGCAGATCCCAGATCAACCAGCGCATATACATCATAAGAAAACACAAACAATATACCTATAACAACATCTGGAGATGACTCGAGATCTTGTCCACCCATTAGAGCACAGGTTCGATTTTGAGCACCACTCAAACTCGCCACTGCATCTCTACCCCTACCACGACTTGTTGAGTGCTAAAAACCCCGTGTTGGAGGTCGAACTGATGAGGAAGAACCAGACACAGATCTAGTCGGCTGATCCATACCATCACCTCTTATGTTAGGACAATCCCGCATTATATGGCCAGGCTGTCCGCACCAATAGCACGCATCAGAACCACGACGGCGCATTCCAAACTGGGCCCTTGCCGCACTGATCACAACGTGGAGTTGGGGGCCTCATCTGACTAGTATCCCTGTGATGTTGTAAGCCAAATGCGTGCGAACTCTGAATTGGACCAAAATAGGATCGATCATATCGAGGCTCTGAAACTTTGGAGGAGCACTAGCTACAGATGGCGCCAAACCCCTCAAAGTCTGGGGCCTAACACTGCCTCTGAGGTCATCAGAATACCTTGCAAATCTCTCCCTCTTATGGTAGCCCCTATCATGCTCCTTATCTACCCATTACTGGCAAATACGATCCTTTAGGGTCTAGGCATAAGCCTGAATACGGGAAATATCCATACCCTCTACCAAGGAGGCTATCGTGCACTCATTTATCAGATGTAGTCCCAACCCGTTCACGAACAAATGCACCCTATCACTCATCTCGGACACCATATGGGGAGCATACCTTGCTAAAGAATCAAATTGCATACTGTACTCTCGCACATTCATATTTCCTTGTCTAAGGTTCAAGAACTTATCAGCTCTAGCTCGTTGCTCAAATAGCAAGTAGTGACGAAGAAAGGCCTAAGAAAATCCCTTACACACTATTGGAGGAGCGTTCGGACCCCTGGATCTCTCCCAACTATCATACCAAAGAACCGCTAAATCACATAGCCGATAAGAAGCCAACTATACTGCCTCTGCATCACTAAAATGCATAACCCACAGTGTACGATAAACCTGGTCAATAAAAGTCTGTGGGTCTTACTTGTGGTCCGATCCGGTAAACACTGGAGTGTCCAAATTAATAAAATCACGAACTCTAATACTAACTGATTTATTAGCAACAAGTGTATTATGCCTCTGAGCCTGAGCAGTCACCAAGCTGGTTAATAACTATAAAACACTCTGCATATCCTGATCTGTAGTGCCATACAGAGGAACTGGAGGTGCTGGGTTCCTCCTAATACCCTCTGGAGGAGACGGAGTAGATGAGGTATGAGACGGCATCTCGCTCTAAGCGTCACTTTGGCCTGCTCTTGCTTTGGGGCACTTGACTGGTACCCTCTCCCGTAGCTGTATCAAGCCGTCTACTAATTGTTTGCTTCCTAGTCGAAGGAATCTCTGAAAGAAAACAAGCTTAATAATAGAGATGAAAACTTACGACTCAACTCCACGCACGATCTAGATTAAAGAAGAAGGCAACAACCCGAGATGTCATATAGACTCCTGAATATAAATGTGGCGAGATACACATCCATTAATTAAGATTCTACTAGACATGGCTCATAGACAACCCCTAGGGCAGACTGCATCAGATACCAATTTTGTCACGACCCAAACTGGAGGGCCATGACTGGCACCCGACCATACTTGTCGAGTACTAACGTACATTTTATCTAACCTTCTTTGTTATCTTTTAGGGCTGGGGAGATCAATATAATTAATAGAAATGGTTCGTGGATAACCAACAATAAAATATGATGGCATGAACCTACATAACATCGGATGACAAGACAATCAAGAAACTATATATATATATATATATATATATGGTATGAGCTACCACGCAATCATGAAAGGCTATACAACAAAAACCAGCCGACAAGGCATACCAAATACATGAGTCGACACCTATCTATGAGCCTCTACAGGAATATAAGTGCTGCAACATAGCCGGAACAGGGCCCCGACATACTAATAATGTCTATACAAAAATGCATTCTAAGACCAAGGTAAGTTCGGAGAAGGAATCTCGCCAATCACCGATGAATTGGACAGCCTACTGTTGTGGTGGAGCTGCACCTGCCTGTCTATTAGGACCTGCAGCACGACATGAAACGTCCACAAATAAAAGGGCATCAGTACGAATAATGTACTGACTATGTAAGGCAGGGAACCATAAATACGAACAGTAATGTAAGCATGGATAGAGAATATACAACCCGTAACATCTGAGTACCTCCAAGGGCTACTAACATGAGATGCATGATACATATGTATAAATACATAAACTTTTAAAACATACGCCTCTGTGGGCATCATCATCATATCGTACCCGGCCATAATAGTCTCGGTAAAAACGTACCCTACTATCATAAGGCTCAGTAGATCGTACCCGGACACGTGGATCTCGGTAAAACCTAATTGATCAGTGGTTGCAGAGTAGGTGCCGTACCCGGCCGTCGATAGCGCAGCTCGATAGATTAAAATATATACATATATAATGCATACTCGACTCATGCAATTACGTTCTAAACCTTTAGGAGTGATGTAGGGTATCCTTTGTATACGTTATTAGGACTAACTCTTCACTATGAACCTTATCAGGAAGTACCAACAACATTGGTAACATAAGAATAAGAGAAGCAACATTAACATCAATCATTCCATTAGAGGGGAAACAATGTAAGTACTGCTAGCTTCTAAGAGTAGAGTATCTTTGGAAGCTTACTCATACATTGTGTATAATCGAAGTCGTGCAAAAGAAGGAAAGGTATTGCCTCACATACCTTGTATATATTTCCCAAATCTCAAGCTATGCAATTGCCACACTCCTTTGTTTACAATAAGAGAATGATGTTATCGTTATCATTTAAGTGACATAACCATTGTGTATCGACTACAACCTATTTTACGATAAATGGACATCACCTACCCTATATATATGACTTCACAACATTCCAAAACAATCACTAAACAGACCAAATAACATCAATAATAATCATATTGAGTCTCCCAAAATAGTCCACCAACTGATAATATTACTACAATGACGTTCGATATATATTTCACAAGTTCTAGCTTCACTGGCTTACCCATAACTTGGATAATCTTAAATACATATAGAGTAAGAGTTTATTTACCTTTATACAGAAAGAACAACTCCAATTTGACCTTGAATTTCCATGAAATATCCCTCCAATGCTGCCACAACAACAAGAAAGTGAATATAGCGATCAATTAGTATTTTTCGGCACTAGAATTACTTTAGGAGGCTTGAAATCACCTAGGTTTGATATTAATAATATGAGGGAGTATTTACAGAACATAAACCCTCTAAAACAACTTCTCATACCAGCTGGAACAACACAAAAATGAGCAACAACAAGAAGAATAAGACTTACCAGTGCAACGGAATTCCCGACACTTGATTTGTGTTGTTTGCCCTTTGTTTAGGTCTTGAATATTAAGAGAACCTTGAGAGGATGTTCCTAGGGTTCTAAGGTCTGAATATAGTGAAAATAAATGACTAAAACGGGTTGGAGGTGTCATGTTTTGGCCCAAATGTCTTAACCGCCTTAGTGGGCCCCATAGAGAGGTGCTTGGCGCAATCTCGTAAAAATGTGAATATCTCTCTACTCTGAGATCGTATTGACCAACGATTTAATTCGTTAGAAACTAGACTCATAGATCTTCAACTTCGTATTTATATCACTCCACAATTTTTAAGTTAATTGGGAGAAAATCTTAGTAACATTTGACCTAATGTTTAAGTAAAATTATGAACCTAAGTTGCGACGATTTTTGTCTACTTTTGTCTCATAACTCATTTGACTTCAAGACTTATAATACAGATAATATATGATTAAAATACCTTAAAACACTACCTCTTGAGTGTATTAAGTACCTCTAGGTTTATCCAAAAATACGGCTGACAACATCTTTGATTCGTTTAACTTCTAGTACTTGGTATCCACCCATATACACCTTTGTATCATTTAAGACCAATAGAATTAACTTCTTATCATCTTAAATATAATCCTTTCATGGATTTATGTCGCCTATCTTATGGCATGAGCTAACATACGTGAATATGGGTTGTACGACTATATTGATCTAAGGTGATGGGGGATTAGACCGAAGGAGGACATTGAAAGTATAAGTGAGGGGGTAAATTGCTTATTTTTAATTATTTTTTTAAGTAGTTGACTAGTTTACCAATTAATAAACTTTAAAAAGAATATGATAATAATAAAAATAATAATAATTAATGGAGAAAATAAGAACACCAGGATTTTTATACTGGTTCAAATTCAATATGAATTCTAGTCCAGTCCCCTTGGGTTGCAAGGGTGTTCTCTTTCAGTGATCGACATTTCATGAGTATAGAATGAATGGCGTAGCTTTACACCAATAGCTTAATGTCGATAACTTTCTGTTATTTTCTTGATACAATGTCTCACTAGTGTTTATTGTGTTTCTTATCGCACTAGTGACACAACAGATTTAATGAAACTACAATAAAAAGGGTAGATGGTTCGATCAAAGTATATTATGTTATGTCAGAAGCATCTGTATATATACTTACCATGAGGCCTTCACGAATCTTAAGAGATTGCAAACCCAAGGGAGCTTGAAAGGAATTCTAGATATATTATTTCCAAGAATAAGGTTAAGTTCATGCTGATCTTCCTTGATTAATGGCTTTGATGAGCTTTCCATCTGCTAGGCATATCCCCTGGATCCCTTGATTTTTTCTTTAAGTGATCTTCGATTTTGGCGCCTTACAGTAATAGATTTCATCAATCTATGATTGATTTCTTTTGCTAGATTTTTGTTACATCTTCTTTGTTGATCATTGATTCTTTTCCTTCTTTGCTTCCGTCAATCATCAATTGACATTAATCTTGTCAGATATTTACTGCATCTTCTTTTATGTATCGCGGATCATTTTGTCATGTTCCTTGATCTATTTATGACCAATGTTTCTTCTTTATTTCCTGCATTCCTTATGATCCTACATCAATTGTAATATATTATTTTTTATCATTAAAACTGATAACTAACAATCTACCCTTTTTTGATGATGACACAAATAATTTATATAAACAACAATTAACTTCCCTGTAGTCGACTACGCCTCAATGAGTGTGATGAAGTGCAGTCGACTACTCCTGTAGGATCTATAGTTGACTCCCCCTCAATGAGTGACTCCCCACTGTATCTGCAGTGGATGTACCTGCAAAATATCTATAGCCTTCTCCCCCTTTTTTGACATCAGCAAAGAGGGGATATAAAAAGAAACTTCTAGATACTAAGGCATACTTTATAGGTATGGTAGACATGCAGAGTTATAGCAAAATAAAGCAACAAAAAAAAATCATCCAACAACTAGTTATCCAGTCAAAAACAACAAAACGCAAATAAATTGTTTGAAACTTCCACACTATTGACGCACGAAGTAAGTAAGAGTGTTGCAAATCCCCTCCTTCAGTTGTTCAAAGCAGCCATTGACTGAGACCGTCACCCCATCAATCTTGTCGTGTACTTATTTGAATGCTTTGAATGTGTTTTCTCTAAGTCTAAGAATTGCCACCATTATCTTTAAAACATCATACCATATATCCTTGGAGATTGCATAGATGTCCCCAATAGTAGACTGAGTGGCAGCAAGGAGATCCTTGATTATGGTCAGTTTGTTGTCAATGGTAGCCAATTTTTCAACAAGATCAGGATCACTTACACTGTGGTGGGAAACATATGCTTTGGTCTTGGATCTGGTTGAACATGCTTGATTTCACCTTCCTGTTTCTTCACCAGGAGCCCTTCACACACATATATCCCATACTAGCAAATTCCCTAAAATTCTAGGATTTTAAAACAGAGATGAAGGGTATTCTGAGATAGAGATATTGTGAGCTTCCGGGATGTGATTGATGGTTATATCATAGGACAAACTGGTGGGATCATCAACACTTTCTATCATGAAGTTTATGACCCAGAAGGATAATTTAATTTTGAGTTTGGTCACAAAGCAGTAAACAAGAAAGGTATATCGTTGAGATAAGGTGGAGAAAGATCGAGTACAAGGAAGCAAAGTAGTTTCAACAATGTGGGCTAGAACTCGGGTTTCAAATCTAAAATCACTGGGACCGAACTGGTAGGTAGGGATTCAGATGGATACTAAACAATACAATGTTTTGCTTAATCAAAGCAGATTTCAAAGTCATCAAGCAAAGAATTTTTGAAAAGCATGGGAAAACCATAACATTTACACTAAAACTTTAGTCGAACATGGAAAAATCAAGAACAACGCGTTTACTAAAAATTAGGGATTCCAACTTGTTAGACTTGCTAGAGTGAAGATTAGCATAAATCATTCTCACCAAGGGTTCATAGACTTTGGGGGGAAATTCTTTACCTTACAGTTTAGGGCTTCCACACCATCAAGGTCGAATACTCTGCCATGAGCAATCCACTTGTCTTTCAGAGCAACGAAGAAACCCCTGTTTGAAGTATCCCAGAAATTGAGGTCAGACTCTAAGGAACTTGAAAGATCTATTTTGGATTTCTTTAGTGTAAAGGATTCAGGAGGGTCTTCCAAGGCCTTTTTCCTAGGGATTTTTCTTATAGGTGATGAGAGTGATCTGAGAGTTCTTCCTGAGAAGAGGCGAAACCGTCTGAGTGGACCGACCTTAGGTCTACTTGTTCAGGAGGCTGAGAAGAGGCTTTTCATCTGGAACGAGTACTTTTCCTGGTAGAGGCAAAGGGTTTTTTAGAGGTTTTAGCCATGGAGTAAACTATTGGGAGAGAAATTCAAGGATTTCTGAGTGATGGGAACGATGAATATTGAAAGAGGTGGTTAAAACATTCAAAAGGGGATTCTAACGGTTGAGTACAAGAAAGGAAGGGGTGTTACTTGAGCAGTCGTGATGATTGGTTTTCCTTTCTTGAAAGCTGCAACTGATGGGAAAAGAGAGTGAAATTAGAGGCGCCATATTAATGAGTACAAGTAGGCAAAATTGAAACAATAGGCATACATACTCAATATTATCACATAGGTCCTAATATCAATAATTAAGAGAAATAATGCCAAGTAATTCTCTTAAAGAGCAAAATCTATCTTCAAGTAAGGGCTTAGTGAAAATATATGCTAACTGATCAGTAGTGCTAACAAATGAAATTCTATATCTCCCTTAAGAATATGATCTCTTATGAAATGATGCTTGATGTTATATGCTTAGCCCTATAATGATGCACATGATTCTTTGAAAGGCATATGACACTAGAGTTCCCACTGAATATTTGAACAGGTTTCAAGAATAGTTCATAGTTACCTGATTGATGAGACATCCATAATAATTGTGCACAACATTATCCTATGGTGATATACTCAGCCTCCGTTATGGATAATGCAACTGATCCTTGTTTTTTTACTATTCCAAGATATCAACGCTTTTCCAAGTAACTGACATGTTCTGCTAGTGGTTTTTTTTTTCTTCCTTATCACTTTTTGTAAACCCGTGATCAATTAGAAATGAACTATGTTTTTCGTACCATGCTCGCGGGTCTTGTTTAAGTCCATACAGTGCTTTGATCAATTTATACACACGGTAGGGGAACTTTGAATCTTCAAATCCAGGATGTTGTTTTACATATACTTCCTCCTCAATGAAACCATTCAAGAAAGAACGTTTGACATCCATATGGAAAAGCCTAAATCTTTTAAAGGATGCGTATGCAAGAAGAATTCGTATTGACTCCCGTCGAGCTACTAGGGCAAAGGTTTCATTGTAGTCTACTCTCTCTTGCTGTGAATAACCTTGAGCTACTTATCTGTCTTTGTTTCTCACAAGCTTTCCATCGTCATTAAGCTTATTCCTGAAACCCCATTTTGTTCCAATTACAGTAGCGTTTGCAGGCTTAGACAGTAGTTTTCTTATTTTATTTTTGTCATATTGATTTAGTTCTTCTTGCATTGCATATAACCAGTTTGAGTGTTTCAAAGGTTCCTCTATTTTCTTTGGTTCAATCTGAGTAAGTGCTATATTTTGTTTCTTCTTGAGAGATCCCCTAGTTTTCATTTCTTCGCTTGGATCTCATATGATAAATATTTGAGGATATTCTGGTTCACTTCTTCATTCATTTGGACAAGTTGCACTTGTATGAGTAGTTGAATCCTTCTGAGATTCTGATTGACTATTGCTCATCCCATTAGTTCACTCTATGGCGCCGTCAGGTTTGTTAGTCGACTCTTGAGATTATCTTGACATAGGAGTTTCTTGCATTTGATCTTTATCACCTACAATAATTCTGTAAAGACCCGATCAGTCATTTTGAGCTCTAGCACATTGGTCGGCACTTTGAGGCCATAAGCAGCTTCACTTCAAGTATTATGACTTGTACGTATGGTCAGAATCAAATTTCGGGAACTTCGGAGTTGATTTGGAAAGTGAATTTTCATTTTAGAAGCTTTAAGTTGAAAGAATTGACTAGATTGGATTTTTGAGTAAACAACCTTAAAATTGAGATTTTAAGGTTCCAACAGGTTTTTCTGATAATTTCAGACTTGGGCGTATGTTCGAATCAAATTTTGGATGACCCGAGAGTGTTTCGATGCCTATTGTGGAAGTTAGCATTTTAGAAGAACTTTGTAAATTTGGGTTGAACGCATTTCAATGCTATCGATATCCATTAGGGATTCTGAGTCTAGGAATAGCTTTGTGTGGTGATTATGGTATTGGGAACGTGATTGGAAGTGGATTTGGAGGTCCGTAGGTCATTTTGGAGTCATTTGGCGAAAGTTAAAAATTTGAAGGTTTTTGAGAAGTTTGACCGAGAGTTGAATTTTTGATATCGGGGTAGGATTCCAATTCCGGAAGTTGGAGTAGGTCTGTAATGTTGAATTTGAGTTGTATGCAAAATTTTAAATCATTCCGGATTGATTTGATATGTTTCGACGCAAAATATAAAAAATGGAAGATTTGAAAACTCATAATTCGATTCGATGCGCAATTCGTAGTTTTGACATTGTTTGACGTGATTTGAAGCCTCGATTAAGTTCGTATTGTATTTTGCAAAATTTTTGTATAATTAGTGAAGGTACTGAGGGCCTCGACTGGATTTTGGAAGGTTAACGGAATGGATTTCGGACAAAAGGAGCTGCTGCATTTCTTTTGCTGCTGAAGTTGTTTTTAAACAGCAACTGGTACAATCACATAGCTAATTTTGGGAGCTTATATCTTCCGATCTATAAGAAATCTGAAAGTTTGTAAATATAAAATTTGTATCCCTTTCATTCTAGTTTTTAGAATGATAAATGATTCATCATTTGGATATTTGTACATAAAGTTATGATAGATTGAATGAGGGCTGGCAAAGAAGTTTTGTAATTTCCCCAGAAATTGTTATTGTGAGGATCCTTTTTGGAAGCTTATATCTCGAAATTTATAAAGACTCAGAAAATGTGCAAAACAGAAAACTTGTAGGTGTTTGATTCTAGTTTATAAAAAGCTAAACCATTTATCATTTTGATATTTGTATAGAAAGTTATGGTCTGTTGACTGAAGGCTGGTAGTAGTTCATTTTTGTCCGAAAATCAGGCAATGTCCCATTTCATGCATGTGACTTGCCTAGGCAAAATGCCTAAAAATGGGAGTTAGCCATTTTTACTCATTCTTGAGTTTTGAATCTCAGATTTGGGTAATTTTTAGAGCTTTTGAAAGAGGGTTTTCACCTAGAACTTTGAGGAAAGTAATTTCTACCCAACATGAATTTAATACATAGATTATGGATAGATTAACATGTAAAAATTGGTGAAATCATGGGTTTAGATGAAAAACTATGTTTTGTATAAAAATGAGATTTGACCACGAAAATGGTTATGGAATTTGGTAAAAATCATATATTTAACTTCATAAGGTTATGGGTAACAACTTTCTTCGAAAATTTCCGGAATCCCGGCACATGGGCTCGGGGGTGAATTTTAGGAATCTTACATTTAGGGTTGGGTAATAACCTTAATAGTTGGAATATGAATCATTGATCATGTATTGATTACTTTATACACTATTTCATTAGTTTTGAATTGTTTCGCACCGAATTGAGGGTTTTGAGCATCATGTTGGACAGAAAAGTAGGCTTCGGAGCGAGGTGAGTCTCCTTTCTAACCTTTTATGAGCGAATCATTCCCATAGGTTAATAATTAAATATGTGCTTCAATTTTTGGGGGTTACGTACGCACTGAGGCAAGGACAGTCCATGCATAGCTACTATTATGCTTAAGCCCGAGTGTTTAGGACCCAAAAACATGCTTTACTTGCAATATTTGAAATCTTGTTGTCAATTTAAAAATTCTTACAACATATCGAACGTGTAAATGATTTCTAAAATACTAGTCATCATGTCTTGATTTTTAAATGAGAAATTGCATTTTCTTGGATAATTTGCTCTTTTTTGAGTACTTGATTAACTGTTTGAATGTGTTTATATATTGTAGAATGGGCAGAACGTCTCGGTAGATTAAATATATGCATCTATGGTTTGCGTCATTTGACCTCTTGCAGTGCACGATTTAAATATTATTGGATCGGGCCGTACAACCTCGGCATGATTTGCACATGCTTGTATTTCTTGCCTTAAGATTCATAGATGTTGATATTTATTCTCCCTGGTCTGCGACAAATGTATAAATGATGAAAATGGATTTTAAAATTTCCTATAAATAAAAGAATTTGTTACTTGCCTCATGCTATTGAGTTTAAAATCATTTTTATGAAAATCCCCGATTTTCTCTATTATTGATATTATTAATATTGGACCCCTAGTAAGTGTCAAAGTTGAACTCTGGTCTCTGCTTCTTCGAGATTAGAGGAGATACTTACTGAGTACATGCTACACTTGATGTGCATTTTTGTTGCACATGCACATGTATCTCTAGTGGCCTAGTGGGCGTAGCAGGATGGTTGATATAAAGACTTAGGTGAGCTGTACTTCTCAAGACGATCCGTAGCCAGCAGAGTCTCTTTCATATTAATATATTTACTTTTTGTCCAATTTGTATTCTGGACGGTTGTTGTATTATATTACTCTCTAGAGATAGCTCACGCACTTGTGACACCAGGTTCTGGGATGATTTTGGGATATTCAATATTAATATTGTTAAAGACTTCATGGCCATTTATGTGAATTTCATTATTTATTGTTTAATGTATAAAGAAAATGATTTCAACAAATACTAACATTGGAATGTAATTAACTTCTTGGTGTTGGCTTGCCTGAAAATTGACTTAATGTACTTGTCTGCAGGGTTTGGCTAAAATGAGGCACGAAAGCCATAATCAACTCATGAAGGAGTTAAATTTGTACAAGTTCAAAGCTGAAACTGAAGTGATGACCGCGATGGAAAAGAGTGGCCATGTAAGGTCCATTGCTGAAGCGGCCATAATTACACGATCCGCGAAAGTGAGATTCAGAGAAGATCTTTTGGGTACAACAGAGATTGCTGACCGTGATGAAATAGCGCAGCCAAAGAATATTTGATGTGGCCGCTGTGGTATTTCCGATGAGAGCATTGATTGAAGTTCAGAGACTCTGCAATTTGATCTTGACAGAAGAGAGCGGTCTGTGTCAAAATTACACACACGGTTGATGCTAACGTGGAGGTGGGGACTTTTATGTTGTCCGCAAAACCAAGTCCAAAATTGAAGAAATGCAGTCCGCGCTTGTTTTTACATGGCCGCGAAAGTCCATGCGCTGAGGCGCCCAGTATTGCGCTGACAGCGGAACCTCCGGGCCGGTATTTTTGTCCAGTAATTTCAGTTGTATATAAATAGATTGTTTTCACATTTTTAGGTTATCTTTTATATCAGGGAGCTCGTGAACAGTCGTACTTTAACAATTAGAGTAATTTTAGAGCAGGTTTAGTTTATATTCTTAGATTTTATTATTGTAATTAACTTTTATGGCTTATATATCATCTCCATCTTTGATTTCTACTTTGATTATTAGTAGCTAAACCCCTTATCTAGGGTTATGACCTAACCCTAGTGTGGGTATCTAATGGGTCTTCAATTTTAGGGATTAATTGTCTATGGGTTAGTGATATTTAACTTGATTCATGCTTTAATTGTAGAATTGATGGTTGCAAACACTTATTCATGAATTTATGACTTAGACTCTTCTTGAGAAAGAGGGACTAAGTTTAGTAAAATTAGGCTAGTAAGGAATTAGGGTACATTCAAGAGATTGATATCCCCAATTAAAGGGTTAAACCTAGAGATAGTAATAACCGACTTGAGCCAATTTTACTTGCATTGTTTGAACACCCAATTAGGCTTGAGAAAGCCAATTAGGGCAAAAACACTCAAACTATCAAGAAGTATAGAGTGAGTAACAAGAACAACAACCCAGTGAGATCCCACATGTTGGTTATGGGGAGGGTATTGTGTACGCAGACCTTACCCCTACTCCGGAGGAGTAGAGAGGCTGTTTCCTGTAGACCCTTGGCACAAGAAGGAAAGAGACAATATATCAATAGCAGCAAAGGAATACTAATAGAGAACACCAGCAACATAATAACCAGAAAATAGAGAGCAAAGTATTAACACTAAGCATCAACAAGGAACAATACTACATACGCAAGGGGATAATATGTACATACAGGGCCGCTAAACATACAATAGCCTAATTTAGACCTAAAGAAGTATTAAGAACACAACTATAGCCCCTAGCAGTCTAAAACAAGACAATATCACACTAGCCTCATGTCTCCTAACCTGCAACCCTAGTGCTCAACCTCCACAACTTCCTATCAAGGGTCATATCCTCGAAAATTTTCATTCGCACCATATCCTGCCTGATCACCTCACCCCAATAATTCTTAGGCCGCCTCTACCTCTCCTCATACCCGTCAAGGACAGCTGTTCACACCTTCTCACCGATGCATCCAGGCTTCTCCTCGTCACGTACCCGAACCACTAAGCTAGCTTCCTGCATCTTGTCTTCCGTGGGAGCCACACACACCTTCCCCCGAATATCGTTATTCCTAATCTTATCTATCTTAGCGTGTAAGGTTGTGAGCACGTGATTTTTGCCTCACATGAATTACTCCCACAAAATAAAAACGAAAATTGTCTGTTTATTGAGTGCATTTTTGTGAATTCGTTAATAATTGCTTGCATTCGTATGTGCGTGATTATATGTGTTTAAATTAATAAAAATACAAAATATGCCGCATTTGCATTTTTTGATCTAATTTTTGCAATTAGGAGTGACAAAGTTTGTCTTACAAAAATAAAAAATTCACAAAATGATATATTTTTCCATATTGAGTGTTTAATGTCAAAATTGTGTGATCTTTCTTTTAACATTGGTATTTAATTATATGTGATAATTATTGTTGAGCGTTAATTAGTATTTATGAAGTTAATTATATTTTTATGAAATCACATTGGTGTTTTGGTTAATTTTTTGAAGTTAATTTAGGAGTAAAACTAAAGAAAAGAAAAGAGTGAAAATCGGAATTGGGCCACTCTCTTTGGACCCAAAACCAGGACCAATGGTACAAAAATAGCCCAATCTAAGACTAAGCTCTCGGCATAACCAAACGATGCCATATTGGCGTCTCTATCTTGAGCCGTTGATCAAATCAACTGAATGGCCTAGATCAGGGCTCCTTTTAATCCACACGACATCGTTTCGATGCATCTGATATCAACCATTCGTTCTCTTTGATCCAACGATCCCAGGCCTCCCCCATGACCCGACCCACTTAACCCATAAGACCGACCCAATTCCATTTATCCAAACCACCCCGTTTTAGATTAGGGCACTTGCTCTTACAATCCAACGGCTTGAATTAAACCACCAATTCTAATATAAAAAACCCCTCACCCCTCTCATTTCACACCCCATATCCCTTCGTTCTCTTTTCAGAGGGACACCAAAGATCATAGCACAAACCCTAGCCGCCCACTCACTCCTCCACCTGAAACCCAACAGTACCACCTCTGATGACCGTGAAAATCACACCACTGAACCATCTTGATCCCCCCTCTCCAAATCCACCCTCCATCGCCTTTGAATTCATCCTTGAGTTCTTCGAATTTTAGATCAAAGAACTGACCCCTAGCCCTAGTTCACCCAAACGCCTCCAAGTTCACACCCTGCTTCCACCTAACCCTCCTCGTCCCTAAACCATCAGTGGATTCCTTCGAATCTCAGTCGAGCATCTCAAATTTTGACTCCAAGATGAACCCTGAAAAACTTCTAAGTCCCGTCCTGGTACAAGTTGGACAGGTTTGAGGTTGTAATAAACCTTCGTCATATGTTCTCAGTTGATAACATTAGACTAAGGTTCATTCCAATCTCACATTCGAATTAAGAGCTCAAGTCAGATTTTGGAAGAGGAACTGTTTGAGAGTTTGGGATGTAATTTTTGATGTATTTTTCATTCTTTTCTTTTCTATTCTGTTGATGTTTATCCGTCCGAAATTGATTATATCTCATCATATTTTCAATTTATTTCTTTCTTCTCTTTCGTATTCTTTTTTGGTCCAGTTTTCTCATGTGGTTGACTAGCATATATTAAATCAATTGAATATCTTTGTCCTTCAGTTTGGTTGTAAAAGTTAGTGTCCGTAATGTTCGTGTACAAAACTGTATCCAATCCTGTAATGGGTCACAAGTATTAATGATTCAAATGGTCTCATTTTATGTGGTGTTTGGTTCCATATTTTGTTATTCGTCGTTATGCACATCAATCCAGCTTATTTTTGTCCAACTATGTTACGGTATTTCACTCAGTTCCTTTTAGTTTATAGTTGTGGATGCAGTCAGCTATTCCTCTATAATTGTGATGTTGTTTGATATAGATTGAATTCAATTTTGTTAAGTCTACTGACTTGCATCTGATTGATTGCTCTGTTGAGTTTGGGGTCTGATATGATTTAGACTTAGGCTTAAATTCAGTTTTAGTTTTAATAATTCTATTATGTTTCGTGTGGCAGTAAGTTTGATTTTGATTTGAGTTCATTTGTTTTGTTTAATCTCAGTGAATTATTTATTAAGGATTGGCCTTAGTTGTAGTTAGAAATTAATTTTTGAACTTCAAAGTTTGGCTTTTGTTTACTAGTGATCTGAATCAGAATAATGGCAGTCAGTAGGATTCAGGGGTGTTTTACGAATAAAAAGAATAAGAAAATCTGGTTTGACTAAATTGTCTATCTTATAGGACCCCAATGTGCTTTAATTTGAATTAATTAGTAGGAAGGGACAATTGAAAATGATGAGTGTTGACTACTTTTGCTTAATTGAAATTAGGAATAGTGTAAGTGCTGATAAAAGAAACATAGAAGAGCATATTTGGGGGCTTGAAATAAAAGTAAGAGGTAATAATAAAAGGGTAGTAGTAATAATTAAAGGGGAAGGGAAAGAGGGTCTTGTTTGTATATAAATGAGAGTCATTTGGCTAATTAGAAGATCAGATTTTTAAGAACAAAAAATTTTAAGAAAAGGGTCTGGATTATAAAGCTGAAAGTTCTTTGAAAACAGAATTTTTTCAGAACCTTGAATTGAAAGAGTTTTGAACTTTGACATAAGAATTGAAGTTTTTTGAGAATTGAAAGCTGAAAGAAGTCGCATGTTCCAAAACTTAGTACTAGGGTATATTTGCTTCTGTGAAATCTTGAAACCTTCTTCTTTGAGTGTCCAAAATCAGAAAGTTGTTTGTTTTCCCCTGTTTCTGTCCGGTTCTATCATTTGGCATATATTGTGGCTGTTTTATCAAACATATCGGTATTCCATTTTGTTTTCAAATTTGCTCATGGGTTTCACTTGGTATTACTGGTGGGTTGAGTTGTATTACTGCTGCTGCTGCATTGCCGTTATTACTGTTGCCGCTAATCTCTCCTCTTCTTTTATTTCACATTCCTGGTATTTATCTCAACATTAAATGATGTATAAATGTCAAGTTGAATAAAGCATTTTTGGAACAAAGAGTGAAATGCAAGCACTATTGTTATTGCCTTGGCTTCTATGCAATTCTATTTTCTGATCATTTTGAATGTCTAAGTTCTGTTTGATATGTAAGATAATATAGAGATTTGAATAACTAGGATCTTGTATAGTTTGTGTAACTTGGACTAGTTAAACCTGTAATATATGATGGACTGTGCTGAAATGAGGAACTATTAAACATAAAAGCATAAGTATCTTGGCAGTTGAGTATTAGTTAGGATTAAATTGAATCGGTTTCTATTGGTTAAGTTTGATCTCCATTATTACCAAAAATACTTTCAATATGTGAATAGGTAGAATATAAGTTGTTGAAGTAATGTGATACTTTTTCTCAATATGGCAGTTTTAGATAATGTGAATTATTATAAAAGTCTGAGTTCTCGAATTCAGAAGGTTTAGAGTGAAGGTCTGGTTTAAAAGGCAGGAATTATTGATTGAGTATATGCAATTAGCAAGGTTAATTATAGTCAATTCATTTTAGGCTAGTATCACTAGATCACGATTTTGAATTCTCCTCGTAGCCTTGTTAATATTCAATTCAAGCTTGTAAATCAGCACTTTAATAAATTGAGTAATAGTAAGGGATTTGAAACTCGAATTAGCATGCAATATGTTTGTAATTATGGTTATGGGTAGCAAATATAGGATAAGGAAGTTGAATATTGGTCATTTCCTAATTCATGTTCGCAATTGTACCATTAAAAACTGCGGATACATTTATGTGACGCAGTTCGAAATATAATCTCATGACGTTGCAATTCTCTTCAAAAATAATAAATGACAATAGCGTTTCAAATAAAATTTGCACATAGGTTCAAAAGGTATTAAAATTGGATAATTTAAGCCAAATATAACAGTTGAGCGACCGTGCTAGAACCATGGAACTCATGGATGCCTAACACCTTCTCCCGGGTTAACAGAATTCCTTATCCGAATTTCTGATGCGTAGACTGTTAAACAAAGTCATTCTTTTCTCGATTCGGGATTTCAACCGGTGACTTGGGAAACCATAAATCTCCCAAGTGGAGACTCTGAATCTTAGATAAACAAATCACGTTTCGATTGTTCTTTAATTAGAAAAACTCCCTTTACGCCCCTTTGCGGGGGTGTATAGCGAAAAAGGAGGTATGACAAAGGTTATATCGCAACCCCAAATATAACAAGCTTGTCCTAAATTTTAGATCCCATTCGATACTCGCCTAGGTGTAAGTCACTTCCCTGGTGCTTTTTATCAGTTGAGAAAACCAAAAACATTGTACTTAGATTATTTTCAAAAATCAACAACATTAAAAGTAGAATAGAAAAAAATCCAAGCATGGCTAGAAGTGCAATTAAAAGTAACACGCATAGCTAGATTAGATAGAAACCTAACTCCTAACCAATATTATCTCCATGTAGATATCGATCCAGACCTTTCGGGTAAAAGCTGCACCGACCACTCCTCCCCATTATATAGGGGTGCATGGATGGAGCCGATCACTTTTTGGCATTGTTGTCGGGGAGTTAAATGGTTTTGGCTATCTATCTGACTAGTTGTGTTTCTTTCTTTTCTTTCCTTGTATTTTACTAATTTTTGTGAGCTAATCAATTCAGGTACAAAATGGCAAATAATGATCCTATCAGAAATGTTCTCCTAGGGGAGGAGGTAGATGATAATGCTAAAGATGAGGTGACTATAGTACTCAAGCTCAGAGAAGAGGCCTCCAGGCCAATGAAAACATTCTTTACCCTCCCTCAACTCCTCCGCGAGCATCTCCTCAGGTGCATTCAAATGAAGGCTACGCAAGTGCAATTGTCCCACCCCAGATCTGGGCGGGCAATTTCCAGATTACAAATGTCATGTTGACCTTATTAGAGCAAAGATGGTACTTAACATGAGCTCCTCATCGGAATGCATGTAAACATCTAAAGGGATTTGTGTATACCTGCTGGGGAAGAAAACAGACAAATGTGTCGGAGGATGCATTGAGACTGAAATTGTTCGCCTTTTCACTTAGAGGGAAAGCTTTGGACTGGCTCGAAAGACTCCCCAACCATTACATTATGATGATTTGTTCAACAAGTTTATAGCCAAGTTTTTCTCACCGGGACATACAACTCCATTAAGGGATGAGATCTTAGCTTCTAAAAAGGAGCCAAATTAACCCCTTCATGAAATATGGGATAGATATAGAACTACGGTCAAGGAATGCCGTAACAATGATATGACTGAAGCAATGATCTAACAGACATTTTATCGGTGTATAAACACGACCAATCAATGTGTGGTAAACTAGCTAGCATGGGGTAATCTTATGAAGTTGCCTTATGTTGAGGCCTATGACATTTTTGATGAGATAACTGACACTTCCTCAGCCTAGCAGAGTTGGGCAAATGTTTCTCAAAGGGACCCTAATATCATAAATCTTCACAAGGAACTTAAAGACCACAGACAAGACATATCTGAGTTGACAACAACAATGAACCAGTTAGCCAAAGCACAACTTTGACAGATTCAGGGACCAAATCAAGTAAACACAATGGAAAGGGTTAATCTATTAGTAAACAAGAGGAGAGTGTGGTCAACAAATTCAAGGAAATCAAGATCAATATGATCAAGGTAGAGTGGTTACAAATAAGATGATGGGTATGATGAGTAAAGTGAAGAAGTTTTGTATGCCAACAACTATCAAGGACAATAGGGTAATGCTCCAAATAAAAAATGGAGATCGTAAGGGAATAATCGGAATTAGAGCAACCAAGGCCAATGAAATTGGAACGATAAAAACAACAACTTAAGCAATTGGGGAACAACAACTAGAATTCGGGTAACAATAGCAATTGGGGTGGCAAAACAACCAACAAGGTTTGAATAATGGTAATCAAGTAATCGGGGGCCAGGCTTTCAAAGGCCCCTAGTGTTTCAACAACCAAACAATCTGCCTCCATTTCTGTCCAATGTCCTAGCTCGTCCAACGATGAGATGGGATGGATTGAGTCAATGTTTGAGCAAATGATGAAGAAAAATGCCGACTCTGATGCCCAATTGGCATCCCATCATAATTCTATCCTCAATCTAGAGGTCCAACTTGGCAAGATTTCGAAGCTTTGAAAACTCGCCCTAAGGGGACACTACCTAGTAACATGGTAGTAACATAAAGGGTAAGAACAATACCGGACGTGCAATGGCGGTGACCATAAGGAGAGGTACTGGTGGTGAAGCAAGTACCTCTAGGCAAAAGAAAGTTGTGACTGAATATGTTGAAGTGCAAAATGACGATGATCCAATACTTTATGAGCAAATGAGTGAAGAGAAGTTTGATGGTGAGGTGAGAATTGATATTCATGACAATGAGGAGGAGATCTAAAATGACGTGAAACCATCTAGGGAACACGTGATAGAAATACCGAAAATGACAATTCCAAAAGCCAAGGCTCCCTTACCTAGGCCTCCTCCACCTTACCCTCAAATACTTGCAAAGAAGAAGAATGAAAACCAATTCATGAAGTTTATTGAGATAATGAAACGTTTGTTGATCAATGTACCCTTGGTTGATGCTCTTAAGAAAATGCTAGTATATGCCAAGTTTATGAAAGACTTGGTAACTAAAAAGAGATCTATGGATTGTGAGACCATCAAAATGACTCATCAAGTAAGTGCCATTGTGCACTCGATGGCTTCAAAGCTTGAGGATCCCGGCGCATTTACCATTCCATGTACCATAGGGAGTGCGGATTTTGCAAAGGCCTTGTGTGATCTAGGAGTAAGTATAAATTTTATACCTTACTCTGCATTCAAATCTTTGGGTATTGGTCAATGGAGAGCTGGTTCAATGAGATTGCAAATGGTAGATCAAACAATGAAAAGGCCGTTTGGTATCAATGATGATGTTCTTGTCGGGGTTGGCAAGTTTATTTTACCTGTGGATATTATGATTTTGGACTGTGAAGTTGACTATAAGGTGCTGATAAAATTGGGAAGGCCTTTCCTAGCGGCAAAGAAGGCATTGGTTGATGTGGAAGTAGGGGAGCTCAGATTCATGGTTGATGACGAAAAGGTTGTTTTCTACATTTGCAAATCAATGAGGCGGCCAAAAAAGTACTGAAGTTTGCTCTTTTGTGGATCTTGTGACGGAGGTGATAGTTGATGACACTAGTTCCATGATCAATGTGGAGGACCTTTTGGAAGCTGTATTGTTGAACCATGATGTGACTAAGTATGAAGACTTGGTAGAGTATGCCAATGGTTTGCAAGGAATGGGTTCTTACTCATATGAGCCCCGTATACTTTCCTTGGATCTTGAGAATAGAAATATTCCACTAACAAAGCCCTTAATCAAAGAACCTCTTATGTTGGAGTTGGAGCCTTTTCCTCCACACCTCAGGTATGAATTTTTGGGCCCTTGTTCAACTTTACATGTTATTCTTTCTTCGTGCTTAACTAACATATAGGTAGATGCCACCCTTGATATGCTCAAAAGAAGAAAGAAGGAAATTGGATGGACTTTAGCTGATATTTGAGGGATAAGCCATGCCTTTTGCATGCACAAGATTATACTTGAGGATAATGCCAAACCCTCCATGGAAAATTAAAGGTGGTTGAACAAGGCTATGCAAGAGGTCGTTAAGAAGGAAGTTATCAAGTGGCTAGTTGTAGGGGTTGTGTACCCCATTTCGGATAGTTCATGGACTTCGCCGGTACAATGTGAGCCGAAGAAGGGGGTATGACTACGGTCACAAATGAGCAAAATGAGTTGATCCCCGCTAGGTTTATCACCGGATGGAGGGTACGTATGGATTACCGAAAGCTGAACAAAGTGACCCGAAAACATCATTTTCCATTTCCCTTTCTTGACCAAATATTGGATATACTTGTCGAGCATTACTACTATTACTTTTTGGATGGGTACTTAGGTTAAAACCAGATTTTGATTGCACTGGAGGAATAGGAGAAAACCACCTTCACATGTTTGTATGGAACCTTTGCATTCTCACGTATGTCGTTTGGTTTTTGTAATGCATCAGATACGTTTTAGCGATGTATGTTGATTATATTTACGGACATGGCGGAGGACTTCTTGGAAGTGTTCATAGATGATTTTATTGTTGTGGGTGACTCTTTTGAAGAATTTTTGGGTAATCTTGAAAATGTTTTGGCTCGATGTGAAGAGACAAATCTAGAGCTTAATTGAAAAAAGTATCGCTTTATGGTCGAGGACAGCATTGTCCTCGGCCATAAGATCTCAAACAACGATATAAAAGTGGACAAAGCAAAGATTGAAGTGATTTCAAAACTCCCTCCTCCTACTTATATCAAGGTGGTTAGGAGCTTTCACGGGCATGCGCATGCGGGGTTCTACTAAAGTTTCATCAAATGCTTCTCAAAAGGTGGTGAATCCTTGTGAAAATTGTTTGAAAAAGGATGCAAAGTTTGCGTACAATGTAAGTGCATGAAAGCTTTTGAGCTTCTCAAGTATAGATTGACTACCACTTCCATCATCACCGCACCCAATTGGAGCTTCCATTTTAGCTCATATGTGATGCTAGTGACATTGCGGTAGGAGCCGTTTTGGGGAAAAGGATCAAAAAAATATTTCATACGGTCTACAATGCAAGCAAAACAATGAATGATGCCTAAGTCAATTATATTGTGGCCGGAAAAGAGATACTAGCCATTATATTTGCCATGAAAAAGTTTAGGCCATATCTCATGGGTACCAAAGTGATTGTGCACACGGATCACATGACACTCCGTTATTTGATGACAAAGAAGGACTCTAAGGATAGGTTGATAATGTAGGTTCTTTTGCTTCAAGAGTTTGACCTTGAGATTATTGATCAAAAATGGTGTGAAAATCAAGTGGCTGATTCTCCCACTTGGATAAGGAGGGGAGGCCCCATGATGTCCTCGAAATTAATGATTCATTTTCGGATGAACAACTCCTCTCCGTTTCTTTAAATAGTATGCCTTGGTTTGCTGATATTTTCAATTTTCTTGTGACCGACATTATCCCGAGTGAGCTCTATTCTAACCAAAGGAAGTATTACTGGGATGAGCCATATCTGTTCAAGATTTATAATGATGGTGTGATTTGAAGATATGTTGCAGAGGAGGATTAAGTGAGTATTCTTGATGCTTGCCATTCCTCGCCCTACGGTTGTCATAATGGTGGGGTGAGAACTGCTTCAAAGGTCCTTCGCTGTGGCTTTTATTGGCCTACACTATATAAAGATGCTGGTAAGCTTGTTAAAAAAAGATGTGATGAGTGTCAGAGAGCTGGTGGAATTTCCAAGAAGTATAAAATGCCTCTCACCACTATTCTTGAGGTTGACATTTTTGACATATAGGGCATAGATTTCATGGGGCCTTTTGTGAGTTCATGTGGCAACACTTATATTCTGTGACCAATAATTATGTTTTCAAGTGGGTTGAGACCGTGACTTTGCCCAACCATGAAGCCCGGAGTGTGGTGGCGTTTCTCAAGAAAAATAACTTCACATGGTTTGGCACTCCTCAGTCAATCATTAGTGATGGGGGTTCTCATTTCTGCAATAAGGCATTTGGCACTTTGCTTGCAAAATATGGTGTCAACCACAAGTTATCAAGCCATTATCATCCTAAGGCTAGTGGACAAGTTGAGGTCTCCAATAGGGAGATAAAGAGCATATTGTGAAAAACGCTCAATGCAAATAGGACTGATTGGTCAAGAAAATTGGATGATTCTTTCTGGACATATAGGACTGATTACAAGAATCCAATTGGTATGTCCCCGTACAGGTTGGTATTTGAGAAAGCATGCCATCTTGTTGAGTTAGAGCATAAGGCCATATTGGCTTTGAAGCAGTTAAATCTTAAGAAATCTCTAGGTAGAGCAACTCAGAACTTGATGAGTTAAGGTTTTATGCATATTCCAACTCGTCCTTGTATTAGGACAAGATGAAGAACTTACATGATAAGTATGCCCGGAGCAAGGAATTCAAGGAAGATGACTAGGTTCTTCTATTCAACTCTCGGTTACGTCTATTTCTAGGAAATCTCAAGTCAAAATGGAGTGGGCCTTTTGAAGTGGTGCATGTAACTCCATTTGGTGCTCTTGATTTGAAGAATAAAAATGGTGAATTTTTCAAAGTTAATGGGCTTCGAGTCAAACACTATCTAGGTAAATTTGGTGACAGTCATGTGGTGGCCTTGATCAATTTCAAATAATAATGGTAACATGCATCGTATTGCGACGTTAAATCAGGTACTTCTTGGGAGGCAACCCATGTGTTATTCTTTCCTTTTGATTTTTTTCTTAGTGTAGGATTTGTGTTGGACTAACTGGTTGTGAGATTTGTCTAGGAATTTGTGATGTGATGCAGGACTAATACTGAAAAATTTGGCTAAGTATGTAATTGGGCCACTGACAACGCTCAAAATTCTGCGGTTAGCGGAAGCTTTTTTGCTGGGCGTGATTCTCTAGCGGACGCGGACTTGAAAAGTCCAAAGTGTGACCGCTCTAAAGTTTCAACCATGTTCGTGATGGAATTTCCGCCATTTGCTGAACTTGTTCCACGGCCGCGGCTGGCCCACTTTCTGCTCTCAATAGTGTTATGGAACATGGAGTTTTTCAAAGCAGCCAAAAGAGCGGACCGCGGTGGAATCTGCGGCTGTGCTAGGTAAGCTTGTGTGGGCCTTCATGGTTTTAGTATAAATAGGAGGCGCTCCTCCTTTTATACTTTTTGTGCACCTTGGATCTAAATAGCCTTTGCACTATTCATCTACTTCATCTAGACTCTATCTCATTAGGCAAGAGTAATTTCCACAAAAAATTAATCAACTGTTATGCTCAATTTCTTTGTCTTAATTTTAGTTCTTGTTTTTTTCTTTTTATATAGTTTCAATTTTCTTTTAGTTAGGTTTAATACAAGCCAAGAATCAAAAGTATGCTTAATTTAAGATAAAATCGGTTGGGCAATTGATTTCAATGCCTAATGAGGATGGGGTTGTTCGTTTTACCGCATAATTACCTAAGTTGTATGCTAAGTGAAAACCCTAGGTGTATCTCGTTGGTTAGTGCCCATTTTTATGAATTCTGTGTTAGCGTCCTTAATTATGTGTTCAGCATTCATATGTAGTACTAAGTTAAAAATTATTTGTTTTTTCGCGGTCAGTGGTGGAATTCCTGCGGTCATCAGCCTGCTCTACATGGCCGCACTTCTGTTTTTGTGGACCGCAGATTTAAAGTTTAGAGAATTAATAAGTTGGGTTTGCAACCGCGTTCATTTTTATGCGGACAACTATGCAGCTTTTGCGGTGGCGCCTTTTTTCGATGTCAGTGGTGCTTCAACTTTAGAAATTGGGTAGTTTGATCCATTGTCTTTCGCGGTCGCATTCCTTTTAACGCGGACCGTAGTGCCCATTCTACGGTCGTGCCTTTTTTCCGTTGTCAGCGGACCCTTGATTTTAGAAACACCGGCAACTTTTCATCTGCTTTTCTTTGATGATTCTTTTAACAACAATACTAATGAGTTTTCACTGATTGTGTATGCAGAAAATGGTCCAATGTAGAGGCGCATGTGATAAGCAAAAAGGGAGGGTTGAATCCTTCTGAGGTAGGGGAAAAAGAGGACAAGGAAGGACCAAGTTACCACTAGCGGTCCAGAAATCTATAGGGAAGCTGAAAAAAACCATTAAAGTTGCGGACGAAGATGCATCCCATTTTGAAGTTAGTGAATGTGTCCCTTTTTGAGAAGTTTTGGAAGGAGACTCGGTGCCAACTTATGTTCCCCCAAACTTTCAAGGGAAATTCTAGTTGCGAGACGGGCCTACACCCTCTGCTTCTTCTGATTCATCTGATGGCTCAGGGGAAAGGAGTGAGGCTTTAGCATAAGCTTCCCCATCTGCTACACCTTTGGCCTCACCAACGAATCCTATTGATGTAGATGCTGAGATCCCTGGCGAGAGTGGTTGTGACACCCAGATATGGGGGTTGGTGAGGTCAAGGAACCCTGTGGTATGGCAAGAACGGTTTGTGATTGAGAAAGCGTACCGCAAGTTTAAGGAGTGGTAGCCTAAAAGGTCACTTACACTTGAGAGGGTCTTCATTGAACGAGATCTTCTACCCTACAACCCTAATGTCAAGAGGCACTTCAACGAGAGAGTGGGGTAGAAGTTCTTCACCAGCAACTTACTGAAAGCCAATGAACGTGGTCAATTGCAAGTGTCACCCATATCAAAAAGGGCACGTATTTGACCAAAGTCTTCAAAAAGAAGGTTATGTTTGATTGCAAGACTCTAAATGAATATGATAGGTTCAACGATGAGAATGAGTCCATGTATCTAGAGATAGTGGCTACGGATGAGTTAGTGCGCCCTTGGCTTGCATTGGTAATTGCTATTCCTGGGACTACTCCAGCCTGGCTGACACCTGGGGTCCCAATCTACATGAACACTTTGACCTTCAAAGTGAAAGGGTGGGAAACTTTTGTGTGCAGCCGATTTGGCTCTGCTATAAATAATAGTAATATGTCGGCCTCTCGAGCTATTACTGTGGGGGCTATTATGGCGCGGTACCCAATCAGTGTCGGTAGTATTATGGCCAAGGTGATTACTAGAGTGGTTGGCAAGGATAAGAGCTCATATCCTTTTCTAAACTTCCTCACCATGTACTTAGAGGATCAGGAAGTACAAGGAAGGAAATTTAATACCAAAGCGAAGCCATAGAGGACATTTTCATGGTACAGCCTTCAGGGTCCGGACAACCCCAAGTCCAAGGGCAAAGCCACCATTTTCACTAGCCAGTATGAAGAGCTAGGGTGGTGGCTACTGGTTCCTAGCCTTCACTGCCATGCCACACCCTCCCTACAAAGCATTTGTTTCTATTCCTACTTCTGCTCCTTATTCATCAACATACTATCTGACTGTATTGTGGGTTAATCAAACTCAATCGATCATCAACAGCTGGATGCATGTAGCTACATGAAATTTGTCTATCCTATCCAGTGCAGTGGTAGCTCAGTCAGCTCCAACACAGCCTCAGGTGCCTGCTTCAGTGGGGGAATCGCAAAAGAAGCTTCTAGACAACCGGAAGAAGCTCTTGGACAATCAGAAGCTTATTATGGCAACTTTGCATGCATAAGGAAAAGCAATCAAGAACCTGGGAAAACAAACGAAGAAGATGAACAAGGATTGGGACTTAAAGAAGTCAGTAAAGCTGTTGAGGAAGGAATTAGAGAAGATTGCATCAGATGGAGACATCCTACTAGACGTACTCTTGGAGGAGCAGGTTCCAACAGCTCAGGCAGCACAGGCACCAGAGCAGGAAGCTGACAGAGAGCCGGTGAGACGGGGAGTGATCCCCCAAACTGAAGGTTTGGAGATTGAGCTGGAGGATCCCAATGGAGGTGACTCAGGTTAGCCACAGGACCCAGCTAGTGATCCCATGTAGACAGATGCATCATAAGGGGTTTTGTTTACTCTCTACCCTTCCCCTATTCTATTTTTGTTGATAGCATTAAGGACAATGCTAATTTTATTTGGGGGGATGGCCTTATTTTGGTGATGATTTGGATAATTGCTCTGTAATAACCTTGATACTATTTTCCGTTATTTTCATACTTTTTTTTAACTTTTGGTACGTATATAAAGTTAACTTTCCATGTATATATTCATTCCCCTTTTATGTATATTCGTCTTAATCCCCTAGTGTGAATATCCAGCTTACTTATTCTATAACTTCTTTTGAAAATTTCATTAATAGCGTAGCTTCTTATTTCATTTAGTAGTTTCTTTTTCAATTTGTAGCTTCTTACTTTTACAAGTTTTCGTGATCAATAAGCCTTTGATTTTCTTAATGCCACGATTCTTTCTAAAGGTAGAATTTATGTGAACCGGGTGGCTCTTCTTGTTGATGGATGACGTGACATCCTTCATAAGTATTTGAGTCCATTTTCTTTATGTTTTTGTGTAAATAGTAGTAATGAATAAAAGTGTCACAGGAAAAGCTTCACTTGGGCCTATCACATTTACCTTTGACCTTATGGTTAGAAATAATTTGATTTGCAAAGAATGGTGCTACTTGTGACCTTTAGACTCTTGTGTTGACTAAACAATCATCGAGTGATTTTTCGGAGCCATTTGTATTTCTCAATCTTAGTTATGGTTGTTGTGTGTCCTCTAATCTTTTCTCTTTAGTAATCTAACAGCTTGTGAGGTGAGGTATTGATTTGCAAATCCAAGTCCCGTTCCAATAAGTCTAGAACTTGCGCTGAATATTTGTCTAGGCAAAATTCTAAGGGTAGCTCGACTTGAAAAATGATAATAAGCTCTCCTTGATCCAAATTGAAACTTTAAACCATCCATAGCCCACCAAATATGATACCCCGAGTCAACCCCGTTGAGCCTAAGCCTTTGTTCTTTCAATAACCATGATACAAGGCTTTACCCGTTCTAAATGACCCTCTCTTGTCACCCGATCTTTCCTTAACACAATTGAAAAAAGCATAAGTTTGGGGGGAGAGACGAGGAATGCAAAAGTGATAAAAGGTAAAAAAAAGAAGAAAACGGACGGCAAAAGAAAAAGAAAGAAAATCCAAAAAGAAAATGAATAATATAGAAAAATAAAGGGATTCAATGAAAGAATGATGAAAAGCTTGGAATGATTAGAAAGGAGAAAAATGATTGTCATGAACAAAAAAAAGAGTGACATTGTGTCTCTCTAATCCTCTAAGGAAGAAGAAAAATGACTCAAAGAGTCAAGAAATGTGAGACCAATGAGAAAATGAAGTGCATAAGGAAAGATGAAACCTTGATAGACCGATATATCTTACCTTGAACCAAAAACCTTCATTACATTCCCGTAAAATCCATATATGATTTCGAGTTGAGTGAGCTTACATTAGTGGTGATTTACATAAGGGACAAGCTTATGATACTTAGAGCTGAACTTGTGACCTTCCTTTGAGAGAGATGAGTGTACTTTTTCACAATCCTTGCTCCGAATACTATAATATAAAGTGAGATTTGCTTATGGAGAGTAGAAGAGTAAGATTTTGGGTTCCACAATAACCTACGTAGTAGAGCAGGATTCCTTAATAAGTTCAGTCAACTCTTGATGCTCTTGTATAGCACTACAGCCATGGTGCTAAAAAGGTTATGTTTGTTGATAATACATTTGTATTGAGGGTAATTGTTATTCCCAAATGATTCTTGATGAAGTCACCTAAGGACATCTGATATTTTCATTTCTTTTATCTTGTGGAGGTGGGAATTATTTTATTGCTTGAGGACAAGCAAAAGCTTATGTTTGGGGGAGTTGATAACTATGAATTTTGGCCTATCTTATGCTCTATTTTTCTTAGGTTTTGTATAAAAAATGTGGAAAAGTATTCCCGAAAACTGACTTAATGTGCTTGTCTGCAGGTTTTGGTAAAAATGAAGTAGGAAAGCCATAATCAACTAAAGAAGGAGTTAAATTTTCACAAGTTCAAAGCTAAGAATGAAGCCCTGACCACGATGGAAAAGTGTGGTTGTGTAAGGTCCACCACTGAAGCGGCCACAATTACGCAGTCCGCGAAAGTGAGATTCAGAGAAGATATTTTAAGTCTAACAAAAACCGCTAACCGCCATAAAAAAGCGCAGACACGATAGAATTTCTGCTAAGAGCATTTATTGAAGATTAGAGACTCTGCAAGTTGAGCTTGACTGAAGAGCGATGTCCATGTATAAATTACTCGGCCACGGTTGATGCTAAGAAAAAATAAGTGACTATTACGATGTTCGCAAAACCAAGTCCAAAATTGAAGAAACACGGTCCGCGCTTTTCTTTTGCGCGGCCGTAAAAGTCCATGCATTGTGGCGCCCTATTTCGCAGACAGCGTATTTTTGTATCAGGGAGCTCGTGAACAAGCGTACTTTACCATCTAGAGCAATTTAGAGCAGCTTCAGCTTATATTCTTAGATTTTATTCTTCTAATAAACTTTTATGGCTTATATTTTATCTCTATCTTTATTTCTACCTTGACTATATGAGTAGTTAAACCATTAGCTAGGGTTGTGACCCAACCCTAGTGTGGGTATTTAATGGGTCTTCAATTTAGGGCTTAATTATTTATGGGTTCGTAATATTTAGCTTGATTCATGCTTTAATTGTAGAATTTGTGGATGCAACAAATTATTCGTGACCTTATGACTTAGACTCTTCTTGAGAAATATGGACTAAGTCTAGGAAAAATAGGCTAACAAGGAATTAGGGTGCATTTAAGAGATTGATATCCCCAATTAAAGGGTTAAACCTACAGATAGTATTACCCGACTTGAGCTAATTTTACTTACATTGTTTGAACACCCAATTAGGCTTGAGAAAGCCAATTAGTGAAAAGTCACTCAAACTACCGAGAGGTATAGAGTGAGTAGTTATATTTAAAGGTTATATCACAACCCCAAATATAACAAGCTTGTCCTAAATTTTAGATCACATTAGATACTCGCCTAGGTGTAAGTCAATCCCTAGTGTTTTTTTATCAATTGAGAAAACGCTTACAAAAACATTGTACTTAGATTAATTTTATCAATCAATAGAACTAAAAGTAGAATATAGTCAAATCCAAGCATGGTTAGAAGTGCAATTAAAAGCAACACGCATAGCTCGATTACATAGAAACCCAACTCCCAACCAATATTAACTCCCTGTGGATATCGATCCCAATCTTTTGGGTAAAAGCTGCAACGACCAATCCTCGTCATTATATAATGGTGCATGGTTGGAGCCGATCAGTGATCTTGGAGCTGAGAAATTGTAGGTGTATCCTTGATCATTGTAGAAATCTTCAAATGCTCTACTTTCAAACTCTCCTCCATGATCACTTTTAATGGTTGTAATAAGATACCCCTTTTATTTTCCTTTCGACTCTTTTACAGAAGATCTCAAAGTGTTTTAAAGCTTCATCTTTATGAGATTGAAAAATCACACATATTAAGCGTAAGTAATCATCAATAATAACAGAAGCATATCATTTTCCTCATATGCTAGCAGTTCTAGTTGGTCCAAACAAGTCCATATGAAGCAATTGTAAAGGCTTTGATGTAGATACAATGTCTTTGTTTTTTAAAGAGTTTCTGGTTTGTTTACCAATCTGACATGCATCACATATAAGATTTTAGCGAAATTGAGTTTTGGTAAACCAATAACTAAATCGTGCTTGGCGAGTTTTTCTATAAGAGGCATGCTTGCATGACCAAATTTCTTATGCCATAACCATGGATCATCCGATATGGATATTAAGCAAATATGACCATCTAGATTTTCAAAATCATCAAGAATATAAATATTTCCATAACTTTTTCCTGGGAGAATTATTTTACCTGTCTCATCTTAAATAGCACAACCTGTTTTCCTGAACTTTACTTCATACCCTAAGTTGCATAGCTGACTTTACTCAGAAGATTGTAGTTATTCATCTACAAGATATACCTCAGTGGTATCTGAGTTATTATTGAACAGAACTGTGCCGGTGCTGACTATTTTTCCTTTTGAGTCATCACCAAATTTGACACTTCCTCCATCTATATTTTTAACTTCATTAAACAGGTTTTTGTCACGTATCATGTGGCTAGAACATGCATTATCTAAGTACTATTTTCCTTTGCGGCTTCTTCTGTGGTGTTCCTACAAAGCATAATTATCACTTCCTTTTAGGTACCCAAGCTTGCTTGGGTCCTTGTTGGTTAGTATTACTAGACTCAAGATTGATTTTTGGGTTTTTGATCACTGCCAACTCAACGCTACACGAATGTAGGGAGAGTGGGTCGCTACAGCTTTTACCCAAATAGTGGTTCAGGATCTAATTTCCAAAGGGAGCTGGGAATGGATTTGTGTTCTCTATTTAGCCTAGAATTGTGTTTGTACTTCTAATTGCACTCCTAACATTTTTGGGTTTTCTTTGTATTAAGGACTACTATTATGAACTAAAGATTAAGACTAAATTAATGTAAGGATATATTGCTAGGTTATGACTAATAGGGAGAAAGGCACTAGGGTCGTAGCATCACCTAGGTGGTTAACTAACGGGTTGAAACTACTAAGAATAGATTGACATGTTTGGGATTTATGTTATAACTGTTGCACAATTGTACCCGCTCTCACACCTCTCGGTAGAGAGAGCGATTTTCCCAATTGACTCTCTCGAGACCAATTGGGTAGCCAATTAGACCAAGCAACTAGGGTTCAAGTAGGGTAATTACTCTCTCGAGATTTAACCCGTTAATTGGGACTATCATTTCTCATGGGTCCATCCTATTCCTTGTTTGGTCAATTTTGGGGTCATAGACTCTCTTTCTCAAGAAGAGTCAAAACCTACTAAGCTAGAATCAATTATTCCAACCAGCAATCCTTAATTAAAACATAAAATTAAATCAAATAGCAAATACCCAATATCAATCTATCATTATAAAGCAACACCCATCAATTACCCACAAGGGTTGAGCCACAACCCTAGCTAATGGGTTTAGCTAGACTTACTTAAATAAGAAATAAAAGAAATAACCATATTAACTAATAACTAAAGTAAAACTACAAGAATCGATGGAGACATTAATGCTAAAATGCCAAAATAGGCTAAAACAATGGTCCTCATGACCGCAGCTCTGTTTCATAGTTAAAACGTAACCTAAACTGGTAAAATATTATATTTTAGTGGGCTAAAAAATTGGACAAAATTGCCCCTACGGGGTCAGTGTGTACCGTGCAATTATGACCGCAGCCGCACTGGCTATTTTGACTTCCATTTCTATCTTCACTAACGTGGCTGGCGCGGACCATGTAAAGATGTTGCGCGGCCGTGAGGAAAACTAGCGCAGATCGCGTGATGATGACCGCGGTCGCGTGGCTAAACTTTGCCCAAAACTCCATCTTCTCTGAACCTCATGGCGTGGGCCACATGACAAAATGATACGGCCGCATGAGCTGGACACGGGCCGCACATTTCCAACCGCGGCCACGTGGTTACAAGATTGATTATTTTCTTCTCTGAAACCCCTAGTATGGCCGTATGCACAATTGTGTGGTCACCACTAGCTCCTTTTTCCACCACTTTATTGGCATTTGATACTTGAGCAGGTTTCACTCTGTTTTGAGCCAATCTTTGACATTTCGTCACTTTGTCGCTCAAACCTGCAATCAAGCACAACCTATAAGCATTTTGGGACTATTTTGTAGCAAATTATACTAAAAACATAGGCATGTAGGGACATAAAATACATTAAATTCCTACTTATAAGTTTCCAAATCCACCCCGAGACATTAGAATTACGAAATCAATAAAAATAATATTTATGTCCACATTTGTTAAAGTAGTGACACGTAGATTCTGATCCATTCTAGGATCTTCCATTTGTGTTAGTTGTTTACCTTGAAAATGGTAATTACAATTAGATTTGATTTGTGGTTCTAAAAATACGTGATTTATTTTTATGCTAGTTGTTAGGTAGTACATGCTAAGTGTTAGACTAGAAAATAAGATAAGAGTTTGAAGGCAGTATGCTAAGCAGAAAGGTTGGGAATCGGGCCTCGAGCTAGCCTGTACGGTGCCTCGAGGTTGAGCTAAGCGTTAGGCCGTGACTGGCCAGTGAAGGTCTAACAATTCTAAGAGCTTTGATAAAATATCTTTATGATCAATAATGAGTAATAAATGAAGAAGAATTAATGACACATAATAAGTGTAAGTAGTAGAATCAAAGGAGAATGTGTATAAGTTAGAGAGTGGAGAATATTCATCTATTGAATGTTGTGTGTTTATCATGTGTGCAAAAAATAACCAAAGTTTCCTTTATATAGGAGGGGGAATCCTAACATAGTACATATGCATTTATTACAAAAAAATGTAGCTGGTACAGCTACTTAGCAGTTTGGTACAGACCAGTACTATTCTTATAGGTGTTGTCATCTTTGACCACGTGCCTAGGAAACTTCCTATTTATCCATGATAACCATCAATTTCTGCTGCCTCAAGGTTGGACATAAAGAACCCTTGAGTTCGAAACCTCGAACTGTGCCCCCGGCCTTCGAAGTGAAACTACGAAAAGACATAATGATCGTAAAATCGGGCTCTCCGATTTTATCTGTATGCAGATAGTCCCCACATTTTCAAAAATGATCTCGAATTCTTGCCCTTTCAACACTTCTATCACGATGGTAGTCACACCCTACCAAGTGATTGACATGACAAAATGAGGTGTCTAAAGGTAGCATGCATACAGCCTTTGAATTAATTACAGCGGTTGGTTGTCCTTTGGTTCGCTCCAACATGAACGTTAAACCTCTATAAATACTTCTTCTTCTGCTCCTTATTTTCAACTGCATCACCAAGCCCTCAAAAGAGTTCTTATTACCACTCTCTTGTGTTCTTTGCCGAAACGGAATTTTCATTTCTCCTCGGAAATCTTTTAACAAGAATGGAAAAAACTTCCACCTCTATTCCTCAGGAAGATGTGCCTTCTTATTCCTCATGCTCGTCTAAGGGTAAAGTAACAATTCCCTCTCGTGTCAGGGAATGCATTCCAGGATCCTTTGAAATGACCTCCGATTTTAAGACCAAAAAACCTTCTTCGAAGCCGCGAAAATGCGAACCTGTGTCCCAATGTTTTAGTTCAATAGCAAACGTCGAAACGGTGAAGTCCGACTGCTGTTGAGGGAATGCGGTTCTTGTGGAGATTCCTTCGCGAGGGGAGGACATAGCGACATACAAGGTCGACTTCCTCATTGAGTATATTTATCCATTTACCATTGGCCCGGTGGAGCCATCCTTTCCTTCAATAGACCCCATGGTTCTCGACTTCTACGAATGATATCAGGTGACCCTCAGCCAAATTCATGCTTTGTTTTGGCATTTCGTTTACATCTCCTGATATTAAGCGAACATGATTAAGGGGATAACCTTCACTCTCGACCACCTGATTAGAATGTATAGCCCCTGAATCTTCCATGTGGGCCTGATTAAGCTCCATTGTCGGGCCTCGAGAGCCTTTTTTGCTTGTACCGATGAGGTTAGGAACAGAGGATGTATGAGTCATTTTGTTCGAGTTAAGACTTTGTACCTGATTTCAGTGGATAGGATACCTTTCCCCGAAACTTAGAACATCAAACGTCAGTAGATATGCTAATTAAATGTTCTCTTGTTTCTCTATGGGCTATATCTCCCTACGAATTGAGTTCCTCCGCTGATGCAGACGCGGTGTAACCTAATGAGGTTAAGGACCTCTTGGGCTGGGTCTGGATTCGATTTGCCTATACATAGAGCACGTGTAGGGTGATCTCTCCCAGGCTCGATGGGAATCCAAGGACCACGGTGAGCCTTTAATTCTATTGTACTCGTATCTCAGAAAAGAACTATCGTTGATAGCGTCCTCATCCCCTGTGTTTATATTTTGCATTTGTGCTAGTCTAGGGGAGGTCTTTCTGATGAAGGAAGCACCGCTTGATGAAGAGGATACCCCAAAACCTGACAAAGAGAAGAAAAGATGAAGGAGGTCGTTAACTCATTCTTCGAAATCCAAGAAAACCAAAGTAGAAGAAACCAAGGCCGATTCAGCAACCTTAACTCTAGAAATGCCGGGAAGATCCCGAGGTAAAGGCAAAAGGAAAGATGATTCCTTGGAAGCACCCGCGGGGGGAGAAAACCTAACTTTCCCACATACTGTAGAGTTGATGGCTTCCAAATCAGAACTAGATTCCATTATTTTCCTACCTTGGACTAAAGAGGCCTTTGAAGGTACGCCGAATGATATCCTCGGCAAAAACTTTCCTCTAGCTGAGGTGCTTATATTAGGCGGTCTGGGGGAGCCTAGTTCTGAATCTCTTCAGAAATAGGAGGCAGCCCCGATTGATTCAGTCGGGTTTATTAAAGTGAGTGATTTCCCTTTGGGATCGACTATTTCTTTGAGGGAGATGCAGGATTCCTAAAACAAATAGTTTTTCAGTGTGGGGGAGTTCATCGGAGATAAAAATGTATTTGGAAGGCTTTTGGATGCGCCTGAGAAAAAACCTGAGCTTGATGCCTTGCTTATTTTTAGTGATATCGACACGCTTTGTGAGGAGGTAATCCTTTCAAAAATTATGCTTGGTGCCTCGATTTTTGTCTTGCTAACCTTGTTTCTTTCATGGTTCCAAGCCAAGGTGTTTTAAAATCATACTTTCACCATGTTTCAAACCGAGCTAACTCGTTACCAGGGTGAGCACAAAAAACTCACCTTGGAAGCTGATGAGCTTAGAGCTCTTTTTACCAACCGGAAGGAGGAACTCCGTGGCCTTCGGGATTGTTTGGAGACGGCGACCCGAGAAAAGACTCTTCTCACTTAGCAGGATATATATTTCTTGCTTGTTTTTTGTCTAAGTTCTTATCCGTATTTAGTGCTTTAACACCTTTGGGTCGATATTTGCAGAGATGTCCTAATGAAGGAGGAACTCTAAGCCAGGAACTCTGAAATTCTCAAACTCAAACGGCACGTGAGTGAGATAGTCTCTAAGAAAGATACCCTAGGGGCAATGGTCTCAGTCGGGCATCAACTAGACGATGTGAGGGCACAGAGTAACAAGTATCAGGGTCTATATATTTAGTTAGTTTCTGCACTATCCAAGGTTAGGGCTGAAGGCGAGGTGTTCGTGTCTTTGCATAAAGAGGATGTTGCTACTGCAAATGTTTTGGCCAGGAAGGTGTCCGACGAGGCCGAGATACGATTGACCCGAGATGTAGAGCATGCCCATTTAGAATCTCGGAGACAAACTCTTGAGGATATTTTTGCGGGGAGTGTCGATTTGTCTACCAAGATCCTAGAAGAGGAGGCCACAACCCTACTTTCTTCTAAAGGCAATTTGAGTCGTGGCTCAGAAGATGATGAAGATGGGGGCGAGATCCCCGAAAGAGAAGAGACCGTTGAAAACCTAGGGGTTATGGCCGGTGCTGTTGAAGGCATATTTGTAAGGGAACCGACTAGGGTTTTAATTGCTTTTTTATCCTTGTAAGGGATTCAGACATAGGTATCGCAAATGCAATTTTGTGAACCTTCCAACATGTATATAAAGGCTTATTCGTTTTTCCTTTGCTTTGAATTTTGACGTTCGTCAATGATTAGCCAGATGAACTGGACATCAGGGTAAACCCCTTAGGTTTCCAAATCAGCCTTGAGGCTTGTTGGGTTGGCTCGTACGCTCTTTCGCATTTGCCCTTAGGCTTTTTTAGCTAACTATTTCGGGCTCATTCTTCCAGTCATATTTCAGCTCATGCTCACTGACCCTTAAATTTTCAAAATTAAAGCTAACTCTTACACGCTGGGTCGGTACGACCTCTTAATATAGGTTGGCAATAGTGGCTCTTACACATTGGGTCGGCACGACCTCTTAATATAGGCTGGTGACATTGGCTCTTACGCATTGGGTTGGTACGACCTCTAATGTGGGCTTTATTTTCCCTTTTTAAATACTCTTTGAAGTTTTTGTGTTCTCCCGACTATTCGATGACTCGATAAGAGCCTCGATTGTGAGCCGTTATGTAGCTATAAATGAGCATGTCTGGATGTTTCGCTTGAAGGCTGAATTGTTTCGAACCCTATTACTTGGAGCTGATATGACCGAAGTTCTTTTGCTTATGCCGGGGGTAGCCTAATTAACCGGTTCTTTTTGAAGTTTTTTTGAAGTAATTGAAGGCCTATAATTTTATAGTGATGATCGGGAATTCCCGAGTCTAGTGAGTTTGGCTGGAGCCTTGTGACCGTATTCATTGCGTTTGGCAGTAGCCTTTTAGTCTCCTAGTGAAGTAGTTTCAGAGTTTAAATTGAGGGTATGCATTTTTAGGGGTCTTAGAAGTCCAAATATACACCCTTACCTTTAAGATTGGGATTATTCCCTTTATAAGGCCTTACAGATTTGGTTACTTGGTACAAGTGTAACTCATTCCTTTCTTGAGGACTTACATTTTTGTGTTGCCTTATAGAGGTCTTATATTGTTGAAAATGCCTCGTGGAGGTCTTACATTATTGATAATGCCTTGTGGAGGTCTTACATTTTCTAGTATTGCCACATCGAGGGTTTTTGGGCTTGAGGTTTCCCGCTTGGGGTCTTATGTCCTTGAGTCTCAGATTGCTCGTTAGGATGATAGTCCCCGAGACGTCAAAAGTTTTTTGGCTCTGGAGCTGTTCTTTGTAACCTTGGTGTTGCCTCATTGAGGGCTTACTATTTCAATGTTTGTAACCCAGAGGTCATATGGGTTTGAGTTTTGATGCCAGTCCCCGAGTGTTTGGGACAAATTTTTGGCTCTGGAGCCATTTATAGTAATAGTAGCATACTTCTTTGAAGCGCGGAGCATTTTGATGGAGGAAAATCATTTTTGATACTTTGTATAAGTATAAATGTCTTCGTCGTCAAGGGTTCCGTTATTCTATGCGGACACGGTTCATCCGACCGTTTGGCCCGATCATTTTCTTATCGAGACCCGTTTTGGCTCATCTTGACTTCTTCGAGAAGGTGTTCTTCCGAGGGGGTTCCCCACATCGTTCTAGGTTGATTGAAGAAAAGCCTTGAATACTTTTTATGTTCTCCTTGGGTAGCATATAAATGTTGCCTCGTTAAAAACCTTGCCAGTAAACCCATTCCTGGGATAAAATCTTATCTAAGAAAAAGAGTGCAACACATGCTTTAGAAACCCAAGGTGTTCGATCAACCTTAGCAGTAGTAACATTTGAGAATTGATATGTTCCAATTGCTTGGAGTTTTTCTCCTTCCATGGTACTGAGCTTGTAGGACCCTTTGACAATCACTCTGAGGATGTGGTACGGTCCTTCCCAGTTTTGGCCTAGCTTTCCTTCATTAGGGTTTCGGGTGTTTAGGGTGACTTTCCGAAGGACTAAGTCCCGGACTCCAAAATGTCGGAGATTTGTTCTCCTACTGTAGTACCTTTCGATCCTTTATTTATGGGTGGCTATGGAGAAGCTTCTTGATTTTTATCCAATAGTTCGAAGGCTCAGCCATGGCCTTGCTGTTTGAGTTCTCAATGGCATGTCAAAATCTGGTACTAGGCTCTCCGACCTTGACCGGTATCAAAGCCTTGGTACCATTGTCGTGAAAATGGTAACGACCATTAAATTTGTGGATGGGATTCAAACAATACATGATCTATTTTTGTGCTAGTTGTTAGAGCAGTAGATGGTGACAATTTGAAGTTTATCGAAGAAATATCGAGCTAAAGCGGGGCAGTAATCAAACCGAGATTCTTGATGCCTGAGCCTCGGACTAGTCAATGAAGGACCTTGAGGTCGATATCTGGCTCGAGCTAGAGCAATCGGGGGTAGTTGGGAATGGGATTACAGTTAAGGTATGATCAAACAAGGCTTTGTGGAAAATACCAATCAAATAAATGAAGAATAAGTATGAAAGCAATAAACGCTAAAAGTAGCCTCGAGCTAGTAAAGACGAGAAAGTTAGAGAAAAGATATATATAGAGAGAGAGAGAGAGAGATTATTGACTTTGTGGAGAATTGTTGGAGAAACATCTTCCCCTTACAAAGTAGTGTGTGTTCCTTTATATAGGAAGGGGAGCCGGTTATAGTAAAACATATATTAATTGTAAAGTATGGAGATGGAACAGTTAGATATGACGCTTCGACAGAGCTTCGGATAGACCGGCTCTATCAGACAGAACCGCGTGCCTTAGGAATTTTCCCCTTTTCTCTAGACTTGGTCTTCATCTTCTTTAAGTCAAGCCTCGACGAGCCCCGAGGGAGGGACTCGATCACAATTCCATGTCCTCGGAGTCTCGAGGTATTCTTCTGAAGTGGCTTGACAGCGATTCTCCACATATATATAGTCTTTGCATTTCCTAGAATAAAGCGATGGGAAATGATTCTGACACCTAACTCTACAAGCCCCTCATGGTGACGTCATACCAATGATGCAACCTTATGGCACAGCCTTTGTGGCAACTGGGGTGTCCCATGGACTTGTGCATTTAACATCATTCAATGTATTATCGATTCCCGTTCTCCAAGATGTATGCACCACCGTTGATTAGGTTCTTCAAGAATGGAGTAATTGAGTCCACCAATTGATTTTCCAAAACCTCGATGACCGTCTCTTTAAACCTTTTAAATAGGGGTGTTTTGGCGTGTTTTTCTATCCAAGTGTCTTCATAGGCTTATCTTCCCATTTCTTCTTATCATCTTCCTCTATCCTTGAACGTTATGTTTGGGGCTCATGGCCTCAAGGTCGTTCAGTAGAGCTCCCGTAGGGTGTTTTGTGGCCTCTTGCCATAACTTCCCTTTGTCGAGCGTAACCATGCCATCCTCTTGCTACTATGGTTGTTGTTACATCTCTTGTTGCTACCCTTATTTTCTCGAGATGATGACACACGAGGGTCAACTTTCCTTGCTTGTAAAAAGCTCTTCGGATTATATACCGCTTCTCAAAAGGGGGCTCAAATTATACACCGATGCTCACCTTTATAACCTGGCTCGATGTGGTGCCCTGCCTTAAGTTGGTAGATTGCATGGGTAGATGTTCTAAGAAGTGGATTCTAAGTAACTGTGCAAGCGCGACTGAGGCTCGACCAGTCTGCTGTCTCTCCGAGGTTCTCTTGGCCAGCCATGGTCCTCGACCTTCGGAGAGCTATGGCATTTTTTCATCCCTCCCTGCTTCTCGTCTTATCCTTTGGGAATGTCAGTGTGAAAGTCTGGGATGAGGCATATGAGGATGTGTGCCAGGTGGCACCTATTGCAGGAAGCGGACCATCAAAGGTTTACCAGTCTCTAAGTTTTTATTTCACGCGTGAACCATTTTGTATCTTCCTTTATGTGTAAGAACCCCTTGAGGACTTTTGTAACTATATGTAAGGACCCCTACAGGGCTGTTGTGCATGGATATTTATGAGTATAAAGATACTTCCTTGATTTCTATTTTAAATTCTTGCCTTATCATTGTATGTTCTTGTGTGCTTCGAGGACTTTGAATGTTCTCCTTTATTGTTGACTGTTGATATCTAACTCGGAGGCGAGCGCTCTTTCCAATCCTATGACGATTGATATGGCTCTTTTCTGAGCCCATCGTCACAATTCAGACCAAACCTGAATTGATATGATAAACTCGGGCTATCGTGCCCTTAGAGTCTCATGGATACAGTACGATGAGTTTTGGATCTTTCGAGAGTGGTATCCTGAGCGAAGGTGAGCTTCGGGTACCTTGGGTCTTCTTTGAACTTGATGTAGATAGCCTTTTAAAGCTTAGTGGATAGACTTCTGTTGAGGGGTCTCCTATACTTAAGCACTGCCTTGAGCCCCCACAGAGCCTTCATGATCGGAGCTTCGCGTGCTTACTTTTCTTTTTAGAAAGGAAAATTATGAGATCGGGTACCGCCTCAAGTTCTATGATGGCATTGAAGGCTTTCCGAAGCCTAACTTCTTATTTGGCGAAGATCCTCGAGGTCGGGCACTACCTCGAAATTGGAGATGAAATAGTTGGTTCCTTGAGGCCTAACTTCTTGTTGATGGATACCGATGCATCATTGTAAGGTCGAGGCGAGGTCTCAGTACTCTCTTTGATGAATGTAAGGGTGTCCCTGGGGGTATATCCCCATGTCTTCCTTTCTATGGTGACGAGAAATTTTGCTCTTCTTTTTACAAGTTCTTGGAAAAGGGTCTTCGTTCCTCCATCATCTTAGTAATGCGCTGTGGAACGTTTGCTTTGTTCCTCATGGCCGCCTTCCATATTGGGGATTGAACTTGAATTCTATCACTTATCAGTTCTCAACAGTGTTTTATGTTGAGCAGTTTGGCATCTTTCCTTCGGAACAAGTGGATAACTTCGGCCCTGCGGTCGCACTTGCTATGTAGTTCCCGCACCAGGCTGCATTTACTTTGAGAGAGATTTGACCAAACTGTTCCAAGCCATTTGATGTCCCTAGTTTTGCTTATGGCGAACATAATATTTGGTATACGATTTTGAAATTGTACTCTGATGGGAAAGACGCCCTTTCCGATCATACGTTGGCTTTATCAACGATTCCTCAAGGATATTGTCCTTGGTCCATTCTATGATCGTTGTGAGGTAAATTATATCTCGAGGCGTTCCTCCTAATCGCAGCACACAAATGGTACCTCCATCTGTTTGGCATTGGTTTCTTTGCCAAGAGCCTATTTGGGTATCTTGTGCTCGATGAGGTTCCTGGATGGTCATCCACGACCTTGATTTGCGATTGATGCTGGGTACGGGCATCCAACCAGACCTTGGTTGGGTACCTAATCATGTTTTTTTTAACTGCCCTGAAATCATCGGGCTTGGTGTTTGTTTAGGCTTTGAGTGAAGGCATGTATTTCCCAATCATCCGAGACTGGGGGTAATCCTGCTCATTCCATCAGGGAACAAGGTGCGAATCCCTGTAGCATTTCATTCTCTCTTTGCTCGACCTGGATGCATTGGGCTTTCTCGTCGTTGCTTCGATGGCACCGGCGTATGCCTTTATGGAGGAATCTGCCGGTATGGTAAGCAAGTTTATAGGGTCGGGCGCTAGGTTATAATGCCACATCATGGTTCCTTTTGAGAGTGTTTCCCCGAACCTCATCAATAAGACGGGCTCAATCTCATCATCTTTTGGGTCGTTACATTTTTCCGCGCATGTATAGGCAGTGATGGTTCGTTGGGATCTAAGGTCCCATTGTACCTAGGGAGTTCTGGCATTTTGAGCTTCTTTAGAATGGGTTCCAAGGTGGCTTCCTCGGGGGACGGCCACTACACGAACTTCTATGAACCTAATTCAATCCTTTTGGTTAGATCCCCAAGCATCTTTTTTATGGCAGGGTCGGCTACCGATCCGTTATTGCTTGATCTCTTAGGTACTTGTTCGACGGAGGGAGGTGTTTCTGGCGCTGCTGTGGTGGGAGTCTTCGGATGGCTTTGTAACTGAGCAGGAGCCAACTGCTGTAACTTTAACATTTCAAAAATATCGTGAAGACTAACTTCCTGTGTTTCCCGAGTGGGGGTTTTTGGGGCTTCTAGTAGGTTGCCATGTTGTATACTTCTATCGGTGTATGAGGTTTCATCAACCTTTTGTGTATCCTGTGAATCAGAGTCCGCTAGAATCAATTCGGGCATGTTATCGGGATTTTATGGTTGCATTCCGACAACCGGAGCAGCCACGCCATTTTCCCCGTGGTTTTCGAGGTTGTTGTTTTTCGACTTTGTTTACCGAGCAAGACATTTTGACCTGAAATCAAGAGATCTTGGACAAGAAAAAGTGTGAAATATACCTTGCATTTTTGTAATGAAACCAGCAAGAAAATAATCTATATTATTTTTAACCCACGGTGGGCGCCAAACTATTTATCATGAAAATGGTAACGACAATTAAATTTGTAGATGGGATTCTAAAAATACGTTAGCTATTCTTATGATAGTTGTTAGAGCAGTTTATGCTAAGAATATGAAGTTTATCGAAGAAATACGAGCTAAAGCACGGCAGTAATCAAATCGAGATGCTTGCAACCCGTTCCTCGGACTAGTCGATGAAGGACCTCGATGTTGATATCTGGCTCAAGCTCGAGCTATCGGGGGTATTCGGGAATGCGATAACAGTTAAGGTATGATCAAACTAGGATCTTTATGTCCAATACCCAGCAATAAATGAAGAACAAGTATGAAAGAAATAAATGCTAAGAGTAGCCTCGAGCTAGTAAGGACGAGAAAGTTAGAGAGGAGAGAGAGAGAGAGAGAGAGAGAGAGAGAGAGAGAGAGATAGTATTGACTTTGTGGAGAATAGTTGGAGCAACATCTTCCCCTTACAAAGTAGTATGGGTTCCCTTTATATAGGATGGGAAGCCGACTATAGTACAACATACATAAATTGTGAAGTATGGAGATGGGACGACTAGACGTGACGCTTTGACAGAGGCTCCAGATAGGTCGCTTCTATCAAACTGAGCCGCGTGCCTTGGGAATTTCCCCCTTTGCAATAGCCTCGATTTTCATCTTCTTTGACTCGGGCCTCGACGAGCCCCGAGGGAGGGGACTCGGTCGCATACCATTTCCTCGGGGTCTCGAGGTATTCTTCCGAAGTGGCTTGACAGCGAGAAATTAAGTCTTCTGATTTTGCCGCATACAACTGTATATCATAAAGAAGAGCGTTTCTTTTGTGCTTGATTTTGGATTTGTTCAATATGCCCATATCATTTTGGGTAATATTTCTCTCTATTTTCCCTTAGCACTTTCCAACTTTTTTTAAAGTTTTGAATGATGGTCTTGTTTGTAGATTCGGCTTGACCATTTGCACACGAGTGGTAAGGTGTCGACATGATTTTTTTGATTTTGTTGTCCTCGAGGAAGTGTGTTACTTTACTCCCGATCAACTGCTCCCGTTATCACATGTTATCTCGGAAGGAATCCCGAATTAGCACATGATGTGGTCTCCGATGAACTTAATGACTTCTTTTTCACTTATTTTTTCGAAGGCCTACTCTTTCACCCATTTTGAGAAGTATTCATTTATAAATAAAATAAATCTAGCTTTACCTGGTGCCGTTGGTAGAGGTTCGACGATGTCCATCCCCCACTTCATGGACGGTCACGGCAACAAGACTGAATGTGTTGTTCACCGGGTTGGTGAATCATCAGGGTAAATCTCTGGCATTTTTTGCACTTGCGGACAAATTCTTTGGTGTCCTTTTCCATGTTGTCCCAATAGTAGCCTACTCTGATCACTTTTCAGACTAAAGAATCGGCACTAGAGCGATTTCTGGAGGTGCCCTCGTGGATTTCTTGGAGCACATAATCTATCACCCCTATCCCTAGACATACTACTGGGGGCCCATCAAAGGTTCTTTTGTATAGAGTTTTGTCTTCGTCGAGCGATAATAGGGCTACTTTGGTTCGCATGGCCCTAGAATCTTTTGGATGAGCGGGGAGTTTCCCCCTTTCCAAATAATCAATATATTTATTTGTCCAATCCCATGTTAGGCTAGTAGAGTTAAACTCGGCATGACCTTCCTCGATCACTGATTCAGATAGCAGGAAAACAGTCCCGGGGAGTAGTTCGTCTTCTTCGATAGATGATCCCAGGTTTGCGAGGGCATCGGCATTGCTATTCTACTCTCGAGGTATGTGGACCAAATTCCATTCTTTAAAGCGGTACAATGTTGCTTTAATTTTTTCTAAGTATCTTTGCATCCTGTCTTCTCGAACCTCGAAACTCCCACTTACCTGATTTACTACTATGAGGGAATCATATCTTGCTTCGACGACTTCATCTCCTAGGGCTTTGGCCAATTCCAAATTTGCAATCATAGTCTCATGTGCGGCTTTGTTTTTAGTCAACCTTGCAGTTTATATAGATTTCCTGATTATGCCGCCTATAGGCGACTTTAGAACTATGCCTAGTATGGATCCTCTTACGTTTTGGGTGCCATCACTTAACAGGTTCCATACCTGAAAGATGTGCATGATTTTAGTAAATGCTCTTTCTCTATATTGGGTACGAGGGAGGGCAAAAAGTCAGCCACAAAATCCACCAGAAATTGGGAATTTGATACCCGTTCGACGTTGATACTCGATATCATATCCCCCGAGTTCAATGTACCATTTGGCCAGTCAGAACGATAATTCGGGCTTATGCATTATGCTTTAAAGGTGATATGTTGTTTAAACATAAATACAATGGCATTGAAAGTAAGGGTTCAATTTTCACGATGCGCTTAATAGTACAAGAGCTAATTTTTCTAGATGTGGATACCTAGTCTCGGCATCTCCCTGGGTTTGACTTACCTAATAAATAGGGAATTGCGTACCTTGTTCTTCTCGAACTAGCACACTATTTATCGTTATCTCGGATACGGCCAGGTATAATACATCCTCTCATCCTCTTTTAGGGTGTGAAATGAAGGTGGGCTAGTCAGATACCGCTTCAACTACTCTAAGGCACGTTGGCATTCCGGATTCAATTCGAAGCTAATTTTCTTTTTGAGTAAGGAGAAGAAATGATGACTCCTGTTTGATGACCTCGATATGAACTGGCCCAAGGCTTCTATCCGTCCAGTCAACCGTTACATGGCCTTTACATTGTTTACCACCGTGATTTCTTTGATGGCTTTGATATTGTCGAGGTTGATCTCGATTCCCCTATTTGACATCATGAAGCCTACGAATTTTCCCGAACACACTCTGGAGGCATATTTCTCGAGATTAAGTTTCATGTTGTAGAGTTTGAGGATGTCAAATGTCTCTTGCAAATGAGTCAAATGGTCCTCTATGTGCACGGACTTAACTAGCATATCATCAATATAAACTTCCATGGATTTGCCTATTTGATGTTAGAACATTTTATTAACTATGTGATGGTATGTGTCTCCCGCATTTTTCAGCTAGAAGGGCATTATATTGTAACAGTATGTGCCGTATTTCGTTATAAACAAAGTCTTTTCCCTATCACTGGGATTCATCTAAATTTGATTATACCCCGAGTAGGCATCGAGAAAGATGAGGGTCTCATGACTGGTCGTGGCATTGATCAAGCGGTCGATGTTAGGCAATGGGAATGAATCTTGTGGGCACGCTTTATTTAAGTCTTTGTAATCTACGCTCATCGTTAACTTATTTCCCTTTTTGGGAACTACTACCACATTGGCCAGCCATTCAGGATATTTACCTTCCTAATAGACCCTATTTGTGGAACTTTGTTACCTCATCCTTGATGAATGCATGTTTTATTTTGGACTGGGGTCTCCTTTTTTGTTTCACTTATTTGAATATGGGGTCGACACCTAGTCGATTGTTGGTTATTTTTGGTAGGATTCCTGTCATATCTAAATGTGACCACGCAAAGCAATGATGTTATTAATAAGAAATTGAATGAGTTTCTTCCTGAGTTTGGGGGTTAGTCCCGTTCCCAGGTATACCTTCCGATCTTGGAGATGTTCGATCAAAACAGCTTGTTCTAGTTCTTCAATAGTCGACTTTGTTGCATCTGACTCTTTGGGAGAAACAAAAGTTCGAGGAGAGAGGAAATCACACTCATCATCCTCGGGGGTCTATTTACCTCCCGGCTCTTCCGAGGTAGAGTGTATAGAATTTGATGCATTTAGTGGACCGCGAACATTTCCTTTGTCGTGTGTGTCTTTATTCCTTCCTTTGTTGGAAATTTTATCATATGATATAGATTGGACGGTACTGCCATCATATTGTGTATCCACGGCCTGCCAAGCAATATTTTGTACCTCATGTCACCTTTGATGACATGGAATTTGGCTTCCTGAACAGCACCGGACATGTTGAGTGGGAGGGTTATCTCCCCCTTTCGTTGCTTCACTGGCCATGTTGAAGCCGTTGAAGACTCGGGAGGTAGGTACGATCTAGTCGAGTAGTCCAAGCTATTCTATCACCTTTGACCTGATTACATTGGCTGAGCTACCTGGATCTACGAGTACACGTTTAATTTGAATATTATTCAGGAGAAATAAAATTACCAGCGCATCGTTGTGTGGTCGAATCAAGGACTCAAAATCTTCCTTGTTGAATGCAAGGATGTTTCGGACATGCAGCCCCAAATTAACCCTTCCATTATAGCAGACACTTTTACTCGTTTGATCATGGGCCCTTGGGGAATGTCAGTCCCCCCAATGATCATATAAACAATGTGCTAAGGTTTTCCCGCTCCGTTTCTCCAATCTGCCTCTCTTTCTTCACGGGTAGGATCTTTTCGAGCTTTCTTTTGATTTTCTTGGCGCGTACTCCCATTAATGTGGAACTAACATCAATGTGTTGGGCGTTGCGTGAGACCTTACCTATGGGGATCGGTTCTGGTGCACTCTAAGGGTTTTGTGGTGGTACACCAATACCAGAAAAAGCTACACTATTCTCTACATGGTCCTCAAGACCATTAGTTTCATGTACGTTCAATGAGTTAGACATTTTGACCTGAAATCAAAGATTCTTGGACAAGAAAAACTGTGAATGATAACTTGCGTTATGTAGCAAACCAGCAAGAAAACAATCACTATTATTTTTAGCCCCACGGTGGGCGTCAAATTATTTACCTTGAAAATAGTAATTACAATTCGATTTGATTTTGTGGTTATAAAATATGTGATTTATTTTTATGCTAGTTGTTAGGCAGTAGATGCTAAGTGTGAGACTAGAAAATAAGATAAGAGTTTGAAGGCAGTATGTTAACAAACCAAGAGGCTGGGAATTGGGGCCTCGAGGCTAGCTAAGTGTTAGGCAGTGACCGGTCGATGAAAGTCTAACAATTCTAAGAGCTTTGATAAGAGCTCTTTATGATCGATAATGAGTAATAAATGAAGAATAATTAATAAAACACAATAAATGTAAGCAAAAAAATGTAAGTAATAGAATCAAAGGAGAATGTATTTAAGTTAGAGAGCAGAGAATGTTCTTGTATTGAATGTTGTGTGCTTTATCATGTGTGCAAAAAATAACAATAGACCCTTTTATATAGGAGGGGGAATCCCAACATAGTACATATACATTTATACAAAGAAATGTACCTGGTACAGCTACTTAGTAGTCTGGTACATACTGGTACTACTCTTGTAGGTGTTGTCATCTTTGACCACGTGCCTAGGTAACTTCTCGTTTATCCATGATAACCATCGATTTAAGTTGTTCCGATGTCGGACATATAGAACCCTCGATGTCAAAATCTCAAACTGTGCCACCGGGCCTTCGAGGTGAAGCTACGAAAAGACATACTTATCATAAAACCGGGCTCTCCGATTTTATCCGTATACATTAGTACTAGTAGACTTTGTTCTGATTGGTCCTTCTCTAGTTGACTTATAAGTCTCCTGGTTCGACTTGACAGAACTATGACTGGTGGATTTACGCATGCCATTGAGTTGCATTTACAATTCATGAAACTCATCTTAAAGCAATTCATTTTCAATTTCGCATACTTCATGCTTGAGTTCCAGTCTTTCTTTTCTCTGTTGAGTCTCTTTAGTTCATTCATAGTTTTTTAAGACTTTATTTAAAGTAATGTCAAAAATGTCCTACAATTCATTACATCTTTCACAATTATAAGATCTTAGCTCGCTTGTTTCACCTCGTGCCATGAAAAAATTCTCATTATCATCTTTGCATTCGTCATCTGATGTATCCTTATCTATACAGCACCCTAAGAGTTTGTTCGTGTCGTTTTCCAGGATTTTCAATGAAGCATAGATTCGCTATCTCTTCGTGTTCTGAATTGTCTTCATCACTCCAACTTCCAAATGATTTGTTTTTGTTGAAGACTCTGGAAACCTTTCTTTTAAGATCTGGACATTCAGCTTGAACATGCTCATATCTTCCACACTCATAGCATTTACCATCATTTTTTTCTTGTTTATTATATTGTCTGGTTTGCCTGGGTGGTATCCTGCCTCTTCTTATATTCCTGTATCTCCTCATTAGACCATCCATGTTCCTCGATACCATGGAAATTTCTTCTTCAAGAGCTTCAGGGTCGTCATAAAATGTTAATGGGGAAAAAATCTATGCAATGGATAGAGTGAAAGAAAGATAAAAAGGTGTGCCTTGGATAGAACGAAAGAAAGACAAAAGGCTAGGATTAAATGTTGTCTTGCGAAGATAAACGCTTTGGAAATAGAAAATGGCTACAAGTTGCAAATAAATTGGGCCGAAAGGCCATTTCATGTAAGTGGGTAAAAATATGTGCTATTAAAATTTTGAGAGACTATAGAGGTAGTTTTCTCTAAAGGAGTGTTTTCCTATCTATACCATATATGAAACTTTATTACTAAATATGTGCATATTTTTTAATTTACCCGTCATGTCCATATTTTTTCTACAACTTTTATACCATTAATTAATTACTAATGATTAGTAGTTGAATCTTCCTAAATAGGTACGTTACAAATAAGGAAACAAAATATTCTAATTGATTTTACACAAAAGCCTATATTCTGCTCATGAAATTCTCCATTTTTGCCTCCTCGTTTTTTGTTCTTCTACCTTTTTTTTCTTGTTTACCTTCATTTGAAAAATTCAGTTCTTCTTTCTTTCTTTTTCCAATTTAATTTTTTCTTCAAAAAAAAATTATTCCACCCATTTTAATTATTTAAATTTAAACATAGAAAGTAACAATTAAACTAACCTTAAAAAAAATGAATGGGGAAAATCTAATTATAAAAAATTGGTCTCATCTCTGTATTTTTTGAGAAGAAGAAGGAATGGATAAGATGAAGAAAGGGGAGGGGGAAAACTACAAAATTACAAAATACAAATCAGTTTGGGGGGGGGGGGGGGAGGGGGGGGCTATAAAACCGTTTAAATATGTATAAAGTAGTATTGTTTTTAAGGGTATCTACAAAATTACTATATTTATACTACAATTACACTACAATCTATGCTGTAATTTACTATATAACTGGTAATTTACTATACTAAAATAGTAAATTAATACAAACTTTAAATATTAAAAGTAATAAAGTTTCATATATATTATAAAAATGTAAAAATCTCTTTACGAAATGGAGAGCATGTGCAACAGCAAGAAGCCCAATCTCAATGAGTCGTTCATACTGGAAAATGAAACTAGGGGTAACGCCTAAAGCTTATGAAAGTTTGATGTAATTCAATTATTTTCTCTTAATATCTTGTTATTGCAAGGATATGCACTTCTTTTTGCAGAAAAGGGTTTAAAATACCTTTAAATTATTGGAAAGATTCACAAATATTCTTCATTCACCTATTAAGCTAAAAATACCCTCCATCTATTTTTCTTTTCATTTATGTACTTTGACCGTTAGGTCAATGCTAAATTGAAAATAATTATTATTCAATTTTAAAAACTTAAAAAAATATTGCAAAATATTTTTATTTTTTTAAACTAATGCATCAACATTCCACTAATTTAGTAAAGTTCTTTTTTCAGTTTTACAAGAAATAATTCAGTTTTTACAAAAAAAATGTATTTTTTTCTATTTTTTTAAAGCATTTCTTTTTGTAAAACAAAATATATTTTATCAATTTTTTAAAGTATTTCGTTTTTCAAATTTTTGTAAAGAAAAAATATTTTAGTTTCTAAAATAACTGGAAAAGAATGATAAAAAAATATTTTTCAAAAACAATTTTTTCTGTTTTTACAAAAAAAAATGCTTTAAAAAACTAAAAAATATTAATTTTTTTTGTCATAAAAATTGAATTGGTTTTTTGTAAAAGCTAGAAAAAAGAAGAAGAAGACGACTTTACTAAATTAGTGGACTACTGGTGCATTGACCTAAATTAGTGGCCTACTAAATAATAATTACTTTTAATTCAGAATTGAGACATAAGTGAACCAAAAAGGTGGATGAAGAGGTACTTTTAGTCCAATAGGTGGATAGAGGGTATTTTTAAACTTTTTTCAATAATTTATGGGCATTTTGAACCATTTTCCGTTGTTTTTCTTAAATCTCTATTTATTTTTTATTTATTTTTTGTGGAAGCGGGATCAAATTAATCTAACAGATACTTTGAAGTGAAACGGACCAATGGAAGAGAAAGCAATCCTATTCTATGCAGGAGTAGAATTAAGCAACTCGTTTCCCAACCAGAACTGGCTTAACCAACTCCTATTCCACTCCGGTTTTGGGTTAACTATAATTTTACTTCCCTCCTCTATTTATACGTTAGAATTCCTGCATTACTTTCCATCCTCACAAATTCTCATCGCATTCCATAATCTCTCTTCCAAACAAATCCCAGATTTCTGCATTCTTGGTAAAGAATGTCTCTGTTTCATTCATCGGCAAGTGTTATTTGTGCCGACTACTTTGGCGACGAACTCCCATTGCCTCTACCAGCTGTTAAAATACTTGAAAACAAGAAGAAGAAGATGGATTCCAAAGATACAACAGCTGCTGCTAAAATCTTGAACGTTGGTGCAGCGACAGATAATGCAGTTGGTCAAAGCAAGAAGGGCAGCAGCAAGTATAATGCACCTGGTTTCACTCCAGCCTTTGACGGCTTGCATCCTTTTGAGATGTTTGTTTCTCGTTGATCATGTTTCTAGCTAAAAAAGAATGTCCAAGAAACACTCTTCTATTTTTATTTGATTTTCCTATAAAGCAAGTTTTGTCTTGAACATGAGCAGAAACTTGTAACTTGATAGTTCTTAGGGGTTTCAGAAATTTTTCTCGAGATATTTTATGTTTGTTCTGCACTATTTTTTGTATGACTATTCTAATGCATGATTTAGTTAAATGGAACTTGGTGTTGAAAAGTAGTACTATTCGGTTTTGCATCGTTCTACTCTAGCTGCTTCAATTGCTCAAGTTTTTATATTTTGTTATAAAACAATAAAAGAACAAGATCAATATTGCAGAGAAAGAGAGAGAAAAAATTCTTATTGAATTTTGAGGTGATTTACAATGGGGTAGACCCCTCTATTTATAAGAGGAAAAATGACTTAGCCTCAAAGTAAAACTCTCTACAAGATGGACATTCAGTCTAAATAGAATTCTATTCTTAACACTCCCCCTTGAATGTCTACTCAATAAGTAATGTGCCTCGTTAAAACCTTAAATAAAATAAAACTCAATGGGAAAATAAATTCTAGAAAACAAAAAAGAGTATACATGTTTAGAAATGCGCCTATTGGTTGCCTCGTTAAAAAAACCTTGCAAGGAAAACCCAGTGGGACAAAACCTTGTAAGGGAAAAAGAGTGCAACGCGCATTAACTCCCCCTGAACAGAGCATCAATTCACATCCTTGAGCATTCGCATCCCAATCTTGTGCACCATCTTCAAGAGATCGTTGGTAGAGATTTGATAAATAAATCAGCCATACAAACTATAATGAATATTTGCACCTTGAAATCATAACTCGTGATAGATATATTACGTCTTCAAAAATATCGTGGAATGGCTCTTCAATATTTTCATAGAGGTATCCTCGCTATCACATTATCATGCTTATAATTATAGCAAGATATATTTGTGCATAAATTTCATTAAGGAAATGGTACCTCAAGATCAAGAATTATAGATACTTCAAGCAACTTAAATCCTTCATGGATTGTCATATAAGTTAAGCCATATAAGTCATATAATAGACTTTAGATGCATATCAAGTTTTCATGTCATGCTAGACAAATAAGATATCAAAAACTTATTGCACATACCATTGACTTTATACTTTTAAGTATTTGAACTACATGTCCAAAATTACATGTCTTTCATATGGAATCAATTTTACTTGAATTGTATCTCTTTCATTTGGCCAATACTTTTGTGTCTATATTCGATAAACTTAAGATCCTCATATAAACTTAGCTTTATGATAGATGTCGTCGACAAACATGTTATATCAGTTCCAATAAATTTTCATAAAGACATAACATAGAGATATTCATTCATATATTCAGGTACCTGAATCTCTCATGAGATTTTATGAAGTGTTATGTCATGTGACCTTCTAGATCACTTACCACCTTTATTATGATCACTTTGATCATTTGCTCATCTTCTTTATCAAGAAGTGTATTTGAAACCGATTTTTCTATATGGTTTAAGCGTACCATAGACTTTGTCTTTTTAGGACTTAATATGAGCATTTGCAATGAGATATAGTTACTTTCTTTGGGTCAGCAAATGCTTATGGAATGCTTTGCAATATATTGCAAACGAATTATCCTTTTATGAACTTCAAGTTCATATTATCGTAATCGAGGATCTAGATATACAAATGATAATTCATTCTACGTAGCTTTTACTCAACTGTTTATCATGTCTCCCCCTCATGTTAGAAAAACTAACTTGTTTCCTCAACTTTGAGAATCCATCTTTGTGCATTATGGTGTTAATCAAAATATACACCGCAATAATAATAATAAGATGGAACTATTTGGTTCCTCCCCGAACCACTTGTGAGGGGAAAAAAATAATATACTTTGATATATAACGTATATCAAATTAATATAGATAACTTTGTTCTCAAAAGTAATAGTTTAGCCATTAAGTGGAGGCACTCAATAAATTACTTTGCTAAACCAGATATGATATAAAATAACTTATCGAGATAATCTATCTTTTTCAGAAAATCTGGAAATTATGCTCTAAGTTAAATTATTTGGCAAATTACCTCGCAAACACCGTCCAGGTTGCAGGTTAATAATAATCGCACATGTAACCATCTCATAGATGCATCTTATGTGGTGTACATGGCAGGTGAATGGACCCATATTTACCTTTGATATTTCCAGCATTTATGGGATTCAATTCCAATTTTAGTTGGTCTATTAATTAACGAGAACAAGCAACCTAAGATAATTCGTAAAGATCTTTCTAGTTCTTTAATATGTACCCATATAGATTCTCGTTTATTTTTGCACATCATACTTTAATTAATATGACTAAACCAGCTATGCCAACTAGATATCAATAAACAGCAAGTTTATTATGATATGGTTATTATGTCAATAAAGTTCCCCTTTATTGTGGCATTCTTTTATTTGTGTATTACAAACTGGAGAATAAAGCGGGTAGCTTTTCGCATACATATTATTCCGCTATAAGTTGTAGTAATAGAAGATATCAAATCTTTCCGTTATCTATAGTCTCAATATAATCAATCGCTTTCGCGTATACTTTGGAAACTGAATAAGTTTCTTTGAGACTTACTACAACACAATACCTTATCGGTAATCAATTGTGTTTCTCCAAAATAGTAATAATTGGCTCTTCTAGAGCTCTCAATTAATTTTGTACTACTACAAATTCATCAACATCCATATGGTGAATATCTCTTTTAAAGAGAAAGTTATACCATTATGGTCATGGTCATAATTATATGCAAGATATGTTTCTTGCATTATTGTTGTTCTTTAATAATCACATTACCAAAATGTTTTGGCGTACAATAGGTACGTGATCAATGAGCATTCATGCCATAATAATGACATTATTTTCTTATATCATCTCAAACCTCCTTCTAGAGACGAGTGTGGTATATTCACTACCACTAGCACGTTCATATTCTTCCAAGAATGAATATGTATTCATAAATTAGATGTTGTCACACTCACATCATGAATGAACCATTATCATCTATATGTGCTTTATAAAATCTCATATTGTCAAATTGATGAAAAATATTACTTTCATAGAGTGAAGAATTATTTTGAGAATCATTATTATCTTCATTATCACAATGATGACGATTATAATTTTGTCTATTGCCATGTCCACATTCATTGATACATTCACGGTAATAATTTTGTCTTCTTTCGGACTTATCACATACTGCGATCATATTCTCTTAAGGGAATGAGAATGGAGCAAATTCAATAGGACGGGTTTTCAATTCTATGCCCACAATCATACATGAATTTGATCATGGCAAGACATAGAAAATTTACCACGTTGGGTGGTTATAATATCTTTCAAGCTACCTTAAAGTTGCAATCAAAATTTACCGTCTATGCTAGTATTTCAAATCAAATTATAGAATTGTAAGAATTTGAAAATGAAAAGTAAAATACTTACCTTAAATCCAGAATTAATCTTGAAGGAAGTTAATAGAACGATTAACAATCATTATGCTTAATATTATGTAAAAATTGAGCATCGTGCATGTATCCAAAGCCATAGTTTTGAAGATTTGCGCGAGCCCCTCTTATGGAGATAAGCGTAATATTCTTCATGAACGTCCTCCTAAATTTAAGACTGACACTCCAAGCCGTAATTCTTATCTCTTAAAGCGTAACTGCAATCGCGAGAAGCCTCCAAGCAAGAACGAAACTATCCACGAGATCATCCTCCAATTTTACAGTCTTCTACTGTGTGACCCGAATAATGCCTGATGTTATTCCTAGCCTTTACAAAGTTTTGATCTTTTCCATTATTTTCCCAAGTACTGCTTTTGTCATTCTCTTCAAACCCATTTTTCCATACACATATTCTCCATAATAGAACAACGCAAGTTGGTTCAAATCAACAGTATTCACCACGAAAAGCCCGTGATCACACATCAACTTCTCGGCATCTCCGTCAACCCCGACTCCAACGAATGTGAAATTAGGGTTACTCATAAATTTATTCGGGCATGGAATCTTTGTGTACGAGTTGAAAAAGAAGGGAACGTCGGCCTACACAAAGTTGGAGAAGAGCAACTGATTGTTTGTGTTTGGATTGAAATATGGGAGCCACTCGATATCGAGACCAATAAGGAGCTTGTGTAGTCTTGGCCTATGAATATGAATAGTATGCAAAATCCAGTAACCTCTATTTGGTCACTGTAGAAAGGAACTCCGTACACTTCAGCCATTGATAAACAACCACCCTCTACTCAATTAGTTAGAGTCTCGTGCTGATAACGTGTTATAAAACAATAAAAGAACAAGAGCAATATTGCAAGAAAGAGAGAAAATTCTTATTGAATTTTGAGGTGACTTACAATGGAATAAGACCCCTCTATTTATAGGAGGAAAAATGACTTAGCCTCAAAGTAAAACTCTCTATGAGATAGACATTAACTCTAAATAGAATTCAATTCTTAACATTTTTAATTTTTCACTTTTTTTTTTTGACTTTTTTTTTAACATTAAAAGAGTAAGCTGTGAAGCAAAGCGTCAGTGAAGGTTAGGTATCGCTAAAAACACTAATAGGAAAATGGAGTGAATACACAAGTAAAATAAAGCAAAAGCGAGAGCCTGTGTGTAATCACCGGTTTTTATTTTAGACGAATATTTTACAGCATCTAGTCTTCTCTTGTAGGGGTAATGAGAAGTATGTAGCTACATAAAAGTAGGATGTACACTAGATTTCTACAGCAAGGCAAAATAAAAGTAGCATGTTTACGCCAAGATTTCTACCGCATGGCTGTTTAGCCAAGATTTTGGAGGACAACCAAGTTCCAACGCCTTCCTTCAGATGATAATTCCACTGGGAATCAATGCATCCTTGATAACAGTGACAATCCCACTCTTGATGAAGTATCCATCCGTTTCCCTAGCCGCTTCTTGAACATTGTCGCTGTTAATGATCTATGGAAAGAAAATTCCACTTCAGCACTCAAGCTCACAATGTCAGCCAGACACGAAAAAAAATCCACGTGATAAAGTGACTATATTTGAACATATACTGTCGAGAACACATGGTTGTAAATATTTTGCATGTCTAAACGACGACTTCATAAATCTTAAATCAGAGAAGCATGAAAATTCAAGGAATTTAACCTTCACATTGTCCCCTATACGGGCATTCTTGTCAATAATGGCTCTTTTAATGTGGGAGTTCTTGCCAATGCCAATTGGGACACTACCCTTTGCAGCCAGGAACCTCCTGTCAGCATCAGTCTGGACCAATAAAGAACAGAAAGTGAGTCCATAATAATTAACGGAGGTAGTAAGAGAACCACCAAAGTAGTATTTTATTTATCCTCTGTTATTTGACTTGAGGCAACTTGCCCTATGGTAGATCACATATAGAACAGTAAGTTTTTAACTGAAGAAAGTCAAATTCACGTTCCCATGTATATTATTAGATACTTTTTCCGGTAACCTGAGAATTCCTAGCTTTACCTCATAATAATCTGCCCCCATCAGAAGCGAGTCTTCTATAATTGCTCCCTCTGATATGCATGATCTGAGCCCAACCACAGAATGGTGAATTTTACAGTTCTGCACACAAAAAATGATTCCATGAGAATCAGCGCCTGACAAGTATGTACTGGTACATCACTTTCCTCCGTTTTCTGGAGCATAGTTTGATAAAAGAAAAAATGAAAAGGACAGAGATGGTTGACAGTTGTCTGGGCAATTCTCTTCATCCTCCTCCCTTCCTCAAGGGCCTAGAATAACCATAATTACTGCTACAACTCAACCATAACCTAGTTGGCTTGGCTATCCATCCACGATGTCCATTCCAATAAATCTGGATCCGTTTCATTACAAGACTTCAGTTTTTTCTCCACAGACACAACGTAGTATAAACAACAACCTTTTTCCATCCAAAAAAGATTGTCTTACTTTCCCCTTTTGGTCAGTCGCAAAAATATTGTCGATTCTCCACTAGTCAGTGATTTCTTAATTTGATGCTACCTCAATATTATCAAAAAGCTAACTTTAGGTGTCATATTTTGGACTAATTTTCTCTAAAATATACCATAATTTAGCTTCACTCTTATCCTTCATACTGCATAAAACTATGACAATTAGATAAAAATAGAGGGAGTAACATCGAGGTATTCAAATTTTCAGGAAAAAGCAAAAAAATTAAGTCAAGATCTATAACATCTCCGATCATTTTCTTTCTGCTTCCTTGATGGCAAATTAAGGAGAGAAGAAAATGCAAGCACATCTCAGTGAGGAGAGAGTTCAGTATACTCCACTTCATTTTCTATTGTATGTAAGCGTGATTTCAATTATAAAGAACGTGGATTATGGATGAGGTCATGGAAAACATTGGAACACATCAAGATGTGTCTCACATGTTTGCTGTCAAGAATAACATAATTACAGTGACCAGAATGAGATGTTCATGCATCCATGGCTTTTAGAGATGGAATAAGCAACCAACGGCTTCAGAAATGCAACTTAGAAAATGTAGAGGCCTTGAAACAATAATTGATTACCTTGATCACACAACCTTCACCAATGACACTGTCTGTGACATCGGCATCAAGCATTTTTGAAGGTGGCAGATATCGAGGTTGGGTGTAGATCGGAGCTGATCGGTCGTAGAAGCTTCATTAAATATTGAAGACAACAGTGGTTAATCAAAGCGAGTGGGATAATAGACCATGAAAACTGAACTATCTCATTGAGATGAGAGGATTACCTAAAATCTGGGACTGGCTTTTTGGTAATGCCCAAATTGGCATTGTAGAAAGCTTCAATGGTACCAATATCTTCCCAGTATCCATCATATAAATAAGCTTGCACCTGAGGACACAGATGCATAAGACCTCTTGAAATAACTCTAACAAAGTTAAACTGATAATTTAAAACATAATTTAGCGCATAATTCATCTTTTCTTTTTGAGTTTCCACATTTTGAAGAAACAAAGAGACTAGATAGAACATACAAAAACTTGAGAAGGGCTACACAAGACTGCACAAGAGTAAAGAGAGATCATGTTCAAATCCATATTTGGAAGAGAACTCAAGACGTTGAGACAATAAGTCCCACAAATAGTAGATTGCTTTAGAGGTATAGTATAGAAGGATGGCGCAATTTGTGATGCATTGTACACTGCAAAAGTTTCATGTGTTATAAGTAAAAATAATTGCAAAGTGTAACTTCTACAGAAATACATACTCTCATCCCAAGCGAAGTTGCACCAGGAATAACTTCACTACCAAAATCATTGGCACCAGGGAACTTATCACGAAGTAGGTTTAACATCACATCTTTGCTAATGACATATATACCCATACTTGCGATAAAAGGCATCTCTTTAGCTCTCTCATCATCAAGACCTAAAATGGTTGTATCCACCTGAAATACATCACAACACGAGTTAACACATGCTTGTAAGTTCTTTTGTGGGTAGTTTTGTATTGAAAAACATTAGAACTATGATAGTCTTACTTTCATTGCTTTCAATTGCTCTCCTTTCGGTTTCTCTGCAAATTCAATAATGCGTCCTTCTTCATCAATCTTCATGAGACCAAATGCAGTGGCTCGCTTCTCATCCATTGGCAGTGCGGCAACAGTAATATCAGCATCTGTTTCTCTGTGGGCTTGAATGAACTTTTCATAATCCATTCGATATAGATGATCTCCAGCAAGTACGAGGAATTCAAGAACATTATGCTCCTCAAACAACCATAGATACTGCCTGACAGCATCAGCAGTCCCCTACAGAAAAGTAGTCAAGTACGCGTGCATTATGCCTCTTTGTGAAGTAAACTAGCTTGATATCGATAGTAAAATGCTTGTAGCAGCTTAATTCCAGGTGTCATGCACGAAATGAGACCTAAAATTACTTCTCAAATATGGCATGTCTAAACAGCTCCTCGAATGATCAGGAAAATAGGTATTTTAAGTGCTTCATATATGCTTCACAGTAATGGATGAGATCTATCTCCGATAATTAATAACAATAACAGTAGTGATATGTGAATTGTGTGCAGCAGGAACAAAGAGTTACCTGGAACCAATTGGGGTTCTCCGGACTTTGCTGAGCAGCAAGAACTTCCACAAAACCCTCATTTTTGTATCCCCCCATGTTGCTAGCATATGCCCGTGAAAGGTGACGATTCAGAGACGCAGAGTTGAATTGTGTGAGAACATAGATCTTGGATATGTTACTGTTCAAGCAATTGCTTACAGGAATGTCAATCAGACGATAATTTGCTCCAAGAGGAACTGCTGGCTTTGCTCTTTTTTTAGTTAGAGGATAAAGTCGGGTCCCAGCTCCACCTCCAAGAATAATTCCCAAAACACTCTGCATCAAATCGCATTAACAATGGAAGTTTAACTTCACTCTAAAGAAGACATAAATCATACTTACTAGTTAAGCTATTGTCAACCAAGGCTTTCTGGAAACAATAAGTCAATACTGTTAACCCACAATAAAACAAGATTCATATTATTTTTTAATGAAAATACAACAAAGTTGACATTTTGTTTTTAAAGTTGACAACTTGAAATGGCATTCTGCTAGTAATTGCAATTAAAAAGTGCATGGTCTAAGGATTAGCAGGTGAGACAGACACTACGAACAATGCCTGACAGCGACACTCGGGATTCTAATGCCCTGCTCATGCTCAGATAGTCAGATCCAATGATTACAGCTTCCAGAAGATAATGCTAGTTTTGTCTTCTTTTCCAAGTAAAAAAAATCATAAGCTTATGATTATCGTGCATATGAATCTTTGAAGTATGTTTAGCAAATAATTTTGAGTAATATTAAACAAAATCAAATAGTCCTAGCACATTTTTAATTATACACGTGATAATGTGTCAGAAAGAGCCGGAAGAGGTGAGAGGATCTTGGATCTAGAACTAAGTCAGTCAAAATACTTCACTCTGAAGCAATTCACTCCATCCTTTCCACGATCTATGTCTTCCAATCGCCGCAATCCAATAATCACCTCATTTTAGTGATGAATTGGAGAAGAGATTTAAGAAAAATATTATTTTTCACACACTTGCTCCATGTAGATTGGTATATATACTACATGCATAAAGAGTACGAAATCACTGATAAAATCGAGCCGGAAAGAGTCTATTTTGTGCTTACTCGGCTAGCATCAGGATCGAGACATGTCTGCGAATTCTGTGAATCAGAAACAGCCTTAGGCGACACGATCAGTGGACTCCTCCTCTCGCTGGAATGGCGCTGCTGAGAATGTAAGGTTGCCATAGACATTAGCTTGTCTCCAGAGAGATGAGACGACGAAAAGGAAAGGTTTCGAAAGGACATTGCACGAGTAGCATCATTTCTTCTCTCATTGATACAATTTTGGGGAGAAGGCGAAGATTTTAAGGCTCCAATGGAAGCCATGGATATGCTCTGCTCCACTCAGCTATTTCTCTCTGCTATGGAGTGTGTGGCAGTGAGTGTGATTGAAATTGAAACGGAGCTGGGGTTTTGTTTTTATACTGCTGATTTTAAGCGTCTCAATTTAACTTTATAGACCTAGTTTTGCCTGAATTTACGAGAGGGCCACAGAAATGTTTGATTAGACATCTCAAGTGAGTGAGGGTATTTTGGGGATAAAGTTTATGATTTTGTACTATTGCTGGAAAAAATCTGACGAGGGGAAGCATGTACTATTAGAATCATTATTTCCGAAATATAGGTCAGAGATTATTAACTAGTGGACGTCATTTCGCTATGTTGAAGGAGAGTTAGATATGATCACATGTGCGTGAGAAAAAAAAGGGGTAACCGAGGTGTATAAACCGTTCGTTATAAAATGTGATTATTATAAAGGAGAAATAAATTGTTTAATCGAGATTTTGTTAGAAATAATTGCTACTTAAATGAAAGGACATGTGAGATCTGGAATGATCCGAAATTGCCAGAATTGGTATACTTGTTTATGCTATGCTGTCACATTCCCAAGGAGAGTTGGTGTATCAAGTTTCAAGGAAGTAATTTATATAGTAATAAATAATTACGAGGGAAGCCCATTCCCCCAAACCGAAATGATAATATTTTGAATTCAAAGTGTTTTTTTAATGGTAATTTTTTTATATTTTTATATATTTTGCAGTAAATTACGGCGAATTAGGTTAATAGAAAATTTCGTTAACCTAATTCGTAGTAATTTACTGTGAATTGTTCCTTTTTTTTGCCCCACATAATTATTTTAGTTGACACAATAACAATAATTTAAAATTATAAAACACAGTATTTTATTACGAATTTATTTGAAAAAATCACTCAGACTAGCCTTATTTATAGGCGTTTAATTTTCATGAACATTCATTCAATAAACTTCTCTCTTCTTCTTATCAATCTTTTCTATAATATCTGAAGTGCAAAAATAAGGGTTTCTCTATATTTGGGTGGTGAGGTTGTGCTGGAGAATAACTCTGTGAGGTACAGTTCACCTCCACAGTGTCACGTTAAATTACCGATTAATATGGAGTATGATATATTGGTATCGTTGTTACGTAAAAAAAATGAGTGAGAGGAGGCGTTCGGTTAACTTCAAAGTAACCGGTAGATTTCCGTATTCAGTGACTCCGCATGGGTTTGCTTATTATTCGGAATATAACATCGATGATGATGATACTCTTAGAGATTTTTTGCGGATTCCAGAGGAATGCAGGGAATTTATCGTAATAAAATTACTGAAAATGTACGTTAAGGTGGAAGAGGGCGTGCGTAGCATGGATAGCCCCCAATCATCGGGTGGTTATTCTGAAGCACTTTTTACCAGACAGATGCATTGATTTAAACTTGTCACCACCGGCGAATGAGCAGACACAAAATAATTTATCGAGTTTATATAATCAACAAGAGGACTGGTACTTCAATTTTGCAATGGTTTTGTGTTGTTTATTTTACATTTGAATTTGATTTGTATTAGCGGTCATATTTTTCATATGGGGTACCATCCGGATATGAATTTTACGAGTTATGAGCCAACCCCTAGTTGGAATATTCCTAGTTCTGGAGTGTTGGATCACGGTGGTCTATCCGGGAGTCATCACAACAAGAATTGTCAAGACAATACGACTTGTAAGTAAAGTGATATAGCTATATTTAAAATATTTTTCCGGAGTATTAGGTAACTTATCTTGTTGTTCTTTTTGTGTAGTGAAAACCAGCTTCTTGAAGCTCCTGACCTAACACAACTTCTCATAAACGACGTATTCACTCGTGATTTAGCTGATGCGCAAAGTCAGGAAGATGATAGTGACTACGACAATAATGTGGATGAGTCTGGAGATGACACACCCTTCCTTTTTGATGTTGGTGATGTGGAGGAGGAAGTGAATGTTGAACCTGAACCAGCGAGGGAGCATGTTCCTCTACCTCCCGTGCGACCTAGAGTGCACGAGTCCCACGTGCCATTTCATGAGCGGAATATCCCCTACCTTGATAATTTTCCAAGCATGCCGAACGTGGATGCCTCACAAGAGAAGATGATGAATTTCGATCACAAATGCGGGATGAGTCCTGGCCATCTGTTTCACTAAGGTCATGTGTTTCCCCGATAAAGCTCGCTTAATTAGGGCTGTAAAAATCTACAGCATAATAAAGTGTCGTGAGATGACTATAGTTGAGTCAACTACGGATAAATGGAATGATGTATGCCGTAGATTTTTTATGGGTTGTCGCTGGATGTTGTGTGCCACCAAGAAGAGATTAGGTATGTGGAAAGTGGGTAAATTTATTAGCGAGCACAGATGAAAATGGACACATACAATGAGAATCACTTCAACTTGGATGTTGACTTGATTTCTATTGTCTTGATTTCATATTTGAAAGTGTCCATTAGGTTCAAGATTAAAGAGTGTATCACAGCCGTCCATAAAAAGTATGGTTGTACTGTAACCAAAAGAAAGGTATATCTCGGTCGCAAACGTGCCTTTGAACTTACTTATGGCGACTGGATAAGTCTTTTTCAAATCTGCCCAGGCTCATGGCCGCATTGCAACACTTTAACCCCGACACTGTTGTTGAATGGAGGGGTGAGCGGAGTCCCGACAGACACGAATATATTTTCAACTATGTGTTCTGGTCATTTAAACCAGCAATTGATGGTTTTGTGCATTGTCGTCCTGTTATTTACATAGACGATACCCATGTCTATGAAAAGTATGATATTAAGCTTTTGATTGCAGTTGTTGTAGATGCCAACGGGCAAATATTTCCATTAGCCTTTGGCATATGTGCCAACGAAAGCAAAGAGACGTGGACCCTTTTTTAAACCACTTGAAGGAGTTGTCGAACAGCGTTCAGGTATTTGTCTAATATCTTATCGGTATGGTGGTATTTTAAGTTCTGTGCGCCACGTGCCTGCATGGAAGGAACCATATGCATATCATTGTTACTGTGTACGGCACCTAAAGGCCAATTTTCAGAAGAAATTTTCTCACAACTCTTGCATGACTTAATGTGGATGGCTGCAACTGAGCACCAGCAATGCAAATGCAGTAGGCGCATGGAAGTGATCCGACAGATAGAACCAAGAGCCTACACTTGGTTGATGGGGCATGAGCTTCACATGTGGACATTGCATGTTGATGGCGGCAGATGATGGGGAGCGTTGACTACAAATGTGTCGGAGTCATTCAACGGCTTGCTGAAATCTGCCGGTGGCCTGCATGTCACTGCTATGGTTCGCATGACATTCAAACAGAGCATAGAGAGGTTTGTCGAAAGGCATGCAGCTGCCTCAACATTGATGGACCGGGGTGTTGAATTTATGCCAATACCTATGAGAAGATTTGAAAGGTCGAGGAGGCGAGCACAGTGGCATTTATTTCTTCAGTACGATCACGAACGGGGTGTTTTTGAAGTTAAGACATCCATTAGCGGACACCGTGGGAATAATCTACATACGGTGAATGAAAATAGAAGTGATTTGTGTGGAAAATGGATCATCTACCACATGTCGTGTGCACATGCATTGAAGTGCTTTCAGCAAGTTGGATATGGGGCAACAAACTATATTGATAGGCAATACAGTGTTCTTGCATAGACACATATAGTGGAAATTTGCAGCCTTTAGGTGCTGAGCATTATTGGCCGCCAGAACCTTTTAAGATGGTATGTAACAAGGATTATTTGTGCAAGTTGCAAGTGAAAAAAAGAACGCACATACAAAATCAAATGGATGTTGGTGACACGGTTTACGCGCGTAAATGTGGCATATGCTCGCAAGCGAAAAAAAGAACGCACATACGAAACATTAAATTCATTTAATTTAATGAAATAATATTCCAAATTTCATCTTATTTTTTAACTTTATATATTTGATATGGTTGTTCCAATTAAAATAAAGTTGTTACTCTCATATAATTATTAACAGTATTTATATAATGCACTATTTACATAAATTACAAACAAAATAAATTAATGCGTCCCGCAGCCAGTGTGCTTTAGTGTCGCCGTTGGCCTGAGTCGCATCCTCCGTCGGTTGGGTACACTATCTGTATCATCGTTATCTAGCCTCCTCTTTATCGGAGGATGTGCAGCCGCGTCGAATGTGCAAGTGGTAGGATCGGAAGAATAAACCGTAGGGCCGTCAACATCCTACAAAACAACTAATAAATTAGCATATGAAAAAAATATTAGTTTGATATCTATGCTAAGTAATAAATTATTTACTCACCGTGGTCTCCTCGACCTCCTGGATATATGCATCCGTGATGTGCTGCTGCATCTGCTGTCCCAATTCAAGGATGTCGATACGCTGCTGCATCTGCTGTCCCAACTGGTAGAAAAAATGATAACCAATAGTATGTGAAACATTTAAAATAGTAATTAAATAATGCTATATCGATATTACAATATATTAACAAGCCGGAAAAACATACCAGTGCCTCGTGCCTCCCGGCGCACGGTCTGTAACGATCGCCAAGTACATGCACAGGGTACCCGATCATCAGTCGGGTGTGACGGCGGCACCACTCAGGATACAAATGAATAGTGCCCTCCTGGTAAATCGTAGGTGGTGACGGAATACGCTCAGCTCTCTCGTCCCAATCGACTAGCTGCTGTTATAGCCCCTCCGCATACTGCCCGCCCGTGTTGCCACGATCGTCGTGCTGATAGTGAGTGGCAACCCATACAGGCTCCCTCGGTATAGTCTGGGCCGGGAAAACTGTCGAAGGACGCACTCCGTCGCATGATACTCAACATAATCCCAGAATATCATCGGGGTGGAGGTGCTCCAAATAACCCGGTAGGCTGAGCAACAAGCTGACAGCTCAGCAAGAAACTCGTCGCTATATGGCATCCAGATGAACTGCCAAATAATAACATATATGTTAGTACGCAAACGCAACTCAGTTCGGAGAAAATAACTGTAGGTACATATTTACCTGCCCGTCCACCAACATATCTAAGACATCCCTCATGAGGAGGAGCTTATGGTGAGCCTCAGTCCCTCGGTATACCCAACGCCGCACAATCCATCTAATAGTGGGAGGGAGAAAAGGATAATGCTGACCGGACGGAAGTGCTGGTGTAGGTGGCTACAACGACATGATCCACTGCCAGGCCCAAACCTAATATAAAATATTGATGTAATATTTATGTCTCATTTAGCGATATCGAATTTGAAGTAAAGAACAAAATATTCAAAAATTTGGTCACATGTAAGAGGGGGAGAAAATAGCATATATCAACTGCTAGACCCATGCTCGCCCGGCACATGCTCCTGTATAGGTACGCTAGCACACTAGCACCCCAGCTGTACTGGGATACCTGACCCAGCTCTACTATATGATGTATGAAGCGCATGCTCGCGTTACTTCCCGAAATGTCCGGGAACAATACACACCCGAAGAGTAAGAGCAATGCACAACGTGTGTACCGGGCTATCCAGAGATCCTCCGTCTGGTGGGTAATATCGGGGGTGCAAATCCGCCATATGATCTCTGATGGATGATAAAGCAACGCGAACGCCCCCCTGCTGACCCTCAGGTCTAAGTCCAGTCTACTGCCCCATCAGCTCCGCCAACTGTGCACGTGACGCTCCTCTAATGTAGTGGGGCTGTGTCAAGGCGCGTCCGTCTATACGTAGTCTGTATAAGACCTGGACATCCTTTAAGGTGATAGTAGCCTCGCCTGTGGGAAAATGAAATGTATGCGTCTCCGGTCGCCACCGCTCTATCAAGGCCGTGATAAGTGATCAATCTAGATGCATCCGCCCTAGCTCAAAAATGGGATATAATCATGTCTCCTGAAGGATGTGTACTACACGCTCGTGCAAAGGATGACTGGCAATAAACTCCCAAAGATCATCAGGCCTCCTAGGCCGAAGAGGCTGCTCTGACAGTTGTCCCTCCCACACATATGAGGACCTATGGTCGCCCTATAGCACTAATAGCTGATCCTCCACAGGTCCGGGATGCGCAGGCGGAGGAAAGGCCATGACGTATAATATAATTTAAATAAAATTAATTGGTTGTACTAGTTTAATAAATTAAATAAATAAATTAAGGATTAATAATGGAATTATGTATGGGATAAGAAGACGTATGGTTTGATGAGAAGTGTAGAATCGAGTTCTACAAAGAAAAAATTTATAAACTTCATTGTAGGTGTACTAGGCAAGCTGAAAGAGAGCGCCAAACCAACGAACAAATTGAGGCGTTGAAAGCCAAACTGAATGAGGTAGAAGAAGAGAAAAAGGGGCTGGAAGACCAACTCGAGTGGTTGGAGAATGTTGTCGGAAGAAGATCTTTATTAGGCAGTAGTTCTACTGTTTGGGTGTTTATGTTTGTAGTGTTTGTATTTTGATTAACCCGTTTAAATAAAAATATTGTTCTACTAATCATCTTATTATTGTTTTCAAAGAACACTAGTCTTAACAGATTCTTCTTGTTATTTTCAACACTTAGCAGCAACCTTCAATCTAGCTTTTCCATAAATCAAGACGTAACTGAAGAATTATCTCAAAGAACCCCAAATCGCGAATGTGGGACTAAGAGCATGATGTATGATGACTGGGAAGAAGAGGTTCAAACCCATGTAGAAAAAAGCTTTTTTTCCCCGAAAAATGTGCACGGAATTTGTAGTATAATATTATGTATTGTTGAGTTGTCATGTCATTTTGAAAAGGTTCAAACCCATGTAGAACAAAGCTGGTTTTTTCCCGAAAAATATGCACGAAATTCGTAGTAAATATTACGTATTGTTGAGTTGTCATGTCATTTTGAAAAGGTTCAAACCCATGTAGAAAAAATGTGGTTTTTCCCCGAAAAATGTGTAAGAAATTCGTAGTATAATACTACGTATTGTTGAGTTGTCATATCATTTTAAAAAAAGGTTCAAACCCATGTAGAAAAAAGTTGGTTTTCCCCGAAAAATGTGTAAGGAATTCGTAGTATAATATTACATATTGTTGAGTTGTCATGTGATTTTTAAAAAGGTTCAAACCCATGTAGAAAAAAGCTATTTTTCCCCAAAAAATGTGCAAGGAATTCGTAGTATAATACTACATATTGATGAGTTGTCATGTCATTTTCAAAAGGTTCAAACCTATGTAGAAAAAAGATGGTTTTTCCCCAAAAAATGTGCAAGGAATTCGTAGTATAATACTACGTATTATTAAGTTGTCATGTCATTTTGAAAATGTTTCAAACCCATGTAGAAAAAAGTTATTGTTTCCCAAAAATGTGCAAGGAATTCGTAGTATAATACTACGTATTGTTGAGTTGTCATGTCATTTTGAAAAAGGTTCAAACCCATGTAGAAAAAAGCTATTTTTCCCCGAAAAATATGCAAGGAATTCGTAGTATAATACTACGTATTGTTGAGTTGTCATGTCATTTTGAAAAAGTTCAAACCCATGTAGAAAAAAGCTAGTTTTTCCCTGAAAAATGCAAGGAATTTGTAGTATAATACTACGTATGGTTGAGTTGTCATGTCATTCTGGAAAAGGTTCAAACCCATGTAGAAAAAAGTTATTTTCCCCGAAAAATGTGCAAGGAATTCGTAGTATAATACTACGTATTGTTGAGTTGTCATGTCATTTTAAAAGAGGTTCAAACCCATGTAGAAAAAAGTTATTTTTTCCCGAAAAATGTGCAAGGAATTCATACTATAATACTATGTATTGTTGAGTTGTCATGTCATTTTGAAAAGGATCAAGCCCATGTAGAAAAACTATTTTTTCCCCCGAAAAATGTGCACGGAATTCATAGTATAATACTATGTATTGTTGGGACTTATTTCCTATAAATAAAAAGCGTCTTCAAGTTATTTTCAACACTTAACAATATCCTATCATCGAGCAATTCAATACACCAAAAGTTTTCTGCAAGAAATGTCTCACCGCCCCCTTCGTGCCACGAATTGCGAATGTGGAGTTAAGATCATGATGTATAGTGAATGGGAAGAAGCTGGCCGACGCTATTGGGGTTGTTTGAACAAGTTTTATAGGCATCCCGACGTACCTATTTGCAACTTTAAGGTATGGATTAATAAATCATATGACCAGGAATACTACATAGACAAGTTGTACTATCTTCATGGAGTGTGTACGGGGCAGTGGGATAGAGCGCGCCAATCCAAGCAAGAAATTGAAGAATTGAAGGCGAAAATAGAGGAGGTGGGAAAAGAGAAAAAGAAGATCGAAAAGAATTTATTTTTGATGAAGGAGAGAAACTACCCGGTCGTTCCTAAAGAATGAGATGTTAAGTGTTTTCGTTAGTCAATCTTCATGTTTCCTTTGTCAACTTATTTCGTTAGTTCTACTGTTTGTTTTCATTTTTGGTTGTCAATGTTTGTGGTTGTGATGTACTATTTGTGTTTCTTTAATAAATTAAACACTTAATTATGAATAATATTGGAGAAAATAGTCATCTAGGTGCTCCAGACTTGATTTAAACAGTTCGGTACCACCGAATTATATATGGGTTCAATGTTTTTAGAATTTTCTTACCTTACAGATTTAAATTAAAAATTATAATTATTATTAGAGATAATAATTATATATGGGTTCCAGACTTTATTTTTTCCAATTGAAAATAATAATTATGTATGGTTCAGATTTCATTTTTTGGCGCGGTAGCACCGAGTTATCGTTAATTATTACAATTCTCAATTTCAATATTTTTACAATTTTCTTAGCTAATTATAAATTTCTGATTTGCAGAGAATAATTATGTATGGGTTCAAAGCTTCATTTTATAGGCCACGTAGCACCGAGTTATCCTTACTACGCTACACTGATCTATATTTTACTATGGTACACATCTCTAAAAAGCTCTACATTGTTACTACGTTAAAAGGCTATATTTTATTTCGCTAAAAGGCTATATTTTACTACGCTACAAATCACTATATTTTCCTACGCTAAAAGTCACTATATTTTACTACACTACAAAGCTCTATATTTATAACAAAAAATAACATGCTTTCAGGTTTATAAATCAAATATAATACATAAATTCGGGTATCAAATTAATCAATTTTGGGCATATTAAAGAACACAAAGATAATATAAATTCATATGTAAACTACTAAACAATACTAATATGCATATATATATATATATATATATATATATATATATATGAGTTTCGCCATAAAGTAAATAGAAATACCTCGATGTAAATTTTTGAAATTCAAATTCTGAACCTAAATACGCAATCGAAATCAACCAACAGTGTGTGGGACCTACACTTCTTGTTATTTAGTCCGGGTGTGGACGATTTTTTTTTATTATATAACGACGTGGGTGGGTGGGGGGACCAGAAAGGTTTTAGTTTTTATAAAAATGGTGGACTGTCGTTCAAAGAGGAAGACGACATGTATATTTTAATGGCTATTTTGCAGTAAATTACTGCGAACTAACCTAAATCGCAGTAATTTACTGCGAAATAGAGATGACTCGTTTAACGTGAATTCACAGTATTTATAGCGAATTGTATTTAAAAAAAAATTAATTGATTCGCAGTAAATTACTGCGAAATATATAAAAATTATAACTTTTTTTAACATTAAAAAAGTATTTTGAGTCCAAAATATTATCAATTCGGATTCGGATAGGAAGTAGGATCAATCATGCGAGAAAGCAACAAGTTTTAATGGACGATCAGTTTTTTCTTCCATCCAAGTGTCCAACTTGCCCGTGACTTCACTAAACACCAATCTTGTCATAGATCCTTTCTCATTGGGTTTTAAATTGTTAAACTCAGCACCCATACAATTTTAAAATTAAAAAAGTAACCCTTTTAAATTTTTAATGTATAAAAGTAAATTTCTCATGTGTCAAAAGAAAAGATAACGTCAAAAAATTAAATACAAGTTTGGAAAGAGCCATGCATAAACCCAATTGACCCAGGGCAAGCGAGCGTTCGAACTAACAAGAAAAAAAAAGGAAGAAACACATATGAGAAGTTGAGAATCATTCAATGAAACTTTGTTCAATTTTGGTAATAATGGTTTGCGGTAAAATACAGAGGGTAGGTAATTTATTTGGCTGTTGGAACACCTCAGTTTCACACCCTTTACATGAGACAGGCGTGCCATCTACGTCTATCTGGCCAAACAGCGGTGCGCAAAATAGGCAAGGGCACATAAAAAGGAGAGGACCAGGGAGGTTTTGAACTAACTTTCTTTCGTTCACACAAGCTCACATGATATGATACCATATTCACATTTGAAAATGTTAACATTACAAAGAAAATGCGAAAATGAAAATTACAATGTCTTTATGTACGGAATTTACTTATTTCTGCACATATATCCATTTTTAAACAAACTGACTGAAGAAACACACAATATTAAGAGTCTCAAACTACAAATAAACAACCGTAGGAACACATGATAGGTTAAAGATTAATAATAAATATCCATTTTTAACTACAACAACCCCCTCCTTGAGAAGCAGCTCCATCTCTTCCACCTGAAGGCCCGGGAATGCCTCCATATCCAACTTTAATTCCATAAGACTGCAAAGGAAAAAGGAAATCGTTAGTTATGGAAACTAATATACGTAAATGTGAATTATACATGGTGCAAATCAATTATGACTGAGATCATAAACATTTACTGAACTTTTTGCAACATAAAATTCAGCTTTCTTCATCAACATAACAGTAATCAACAACAACAACAACTACCCAGTATAGTCCCACAAAGTGAAGTCTGGGGAGGGTAATATGTAGACATGCCTTACCCCTACCCGAAAGGGCAGAGAGGCTGTTTCCAATCGACCCTCGGCTCAGTGAAGGAAAGGAAAAACAAAAACAAAACAAAAGAGCATTAGTAACTCCAGCAGAAACAGCGTAAATAATTATCTAAACATAAGAACCGTAATTAAAATAGTATGCAATAATATCAGACAGTAACTACCATAAATAACTACCATAAGGAAGACACAGTCCAATACACAAATCATCTTTGAATAGCCCTACCAAGCCTCACCCAACCCCCGGTGAGGAGTACAAAAAACTCTAAGAGCCCCTATCCTACAACCCTGATACTAGACCTCCAGACTTTTCTATCAAGGGTCATGTCCTTGGAAACCCGCATTCTAGCCATGTCATGCCTAATCACCTCTCCCCAATACCTCTTAGGCCTCCCTCTGTCTCGCCGTACGCCGACCATCGCCAGCCGCTCACAACTCCTCACCGGGGCATCAGGACTTCTCCTTCGCACATGCCCGAACCACCTCAGCTTCGCTTCTCGCATCTTTTCTTCCATCGGGGCCACCCCCAACTTCTCTCGAATAACTTCATTCTTAATCTTGTATAACCTGGTGAGCCCGCACATCCACCTGAGCATCCTCATCTCCGCAACCTTCATTCTCTGAACATGGGAGTTCTTCACTGGCCAGCACTCCGCCCCATACGACATGGAAGGTCTAACCACAGCTCTATAAAATTTCCCCTTGAGATTCTGTGGGACTTTCTAGTCACACAGGACTCCTGATGCAAGCCTCCACTTTGACCACCCCGCTCCTATACGATGAGTGACGTCCCCGTCAATCTCTCCGTCCCCCTGAATCACCGACCCAAGATATCTGACATTGTCCCTCTTGGCGATGACCTGAGATCAAATCATCATGTCCCTGCCTACTTCGCTCGGCTCGGCGCTGAACTTGCACTCCAGGTATTCTGTCTTAGATCTGCTTATTTTGAAACCCTTAGACTAGAGAGTTTGTCTCCATACCTCTAACCTCTCAATAACACCGACCCTCGTCTCGTCTATCAAGACTATGTCATCAGCAAATAGCATACACCAAGGCACATCCCCTTGAATATGACGGGTTAGAGCATCCATCACCAAGGCAAACAAAAGAGGGCTAAGCACCGATCCTTGATGGAGCCCCATAGCCACTGGAAAATGATCTGAGTCGCCACCCACCATCCTAAGCCTAGTCTTAGCTCCATCATACATGTCCTTGATTACTCTGATGTAGGCTTCCGGCACGCTCTTCGCCTCCAAGCACCTCCATAACACCTCCCTTGGGACCTTGTCATACGCCTTCTCCAAATCGATAAGCACCATGTGCAGGTCCTTCTTCTTATCCCTGAACTGCTCCACCAGCCTCCTGACAAGGTGGATAGCTTCTGTAGTGGAGCGGCCCGGCATGAAACCGAACTGGTTCACGGATATAGATGACATCTCCCTCACTCTCGCCTCGATCACCCGCTCCCAAACTTTCATGGTGTGACTTATTAACATAACAGTAATCAGAACACTCATTTTTATCAGTACTAAACAGAAATGAAACTCAACTAAACAAGGAACTATGCTAACATATGCTCACCAAATACGGAATACAGAGGGTAAACTTTTTAACTGGTCCTTCATGCAGGGGCGCGTAATATTTTAAAGTAACTTGTGTGTTTTTCAAAGTGTTTGATCAAGAGTCAATTGTGGAAGTTTACACCATTTATACATCCATTTCTTTGATAATATGATTGTCCTCACAGCAACTGGTAAAGGCAAATGCATAAGAATATCATGAAATATATGCTCAGGAAGGTTGATCAGTATATCAAAATGTAGAGATCCACTACAATATCTTTTGTCCTCCGGAGTCCGGAGGCATCATATGAGATAATAATAAGAGCCAATAGACAATGAACAAGAAAAGAAAGGTGAGGAAAGAGCCTCTGGACGATAAACAAGAAAATAAAGGCATTTTTTCCATATGATTTCCCCACACTCCATCTCCAATGAGAAAAAGATCAATCTGCTGTTTTTTCGGTAATCTGTTCTGTTACACGTTAATCAAGTTAAACTCCATGTTCTAAACTTATTAGTGAGCGAAAAAGTATTTATCAATTTGTTTTGACGATAATCTATAGGTGGGATAGCAAATGAAGGGGAGCAAGTTACGTTAAAAAAGCTACTACAATGAAAAACAAAAACATGCATCTCACATCATGGATATTTTTATTCAACACTATGTTGTCATTTACCTTATCTTTTTGGATTTTTACTTGCAACAACTTTAATAGTTGCTACAATAACTGAAACATAACACCATAATGGATTATAGAGAAGAAACTACTGAGAATAGTACCCCGTATGTTAAGATCAATTGAACTAAAAAAATACTGTAATGAATCCTAAAAACGAAAAGAAAAGTCTATCTTACTTATTGCAACATCTTTAAGAGTTGATAACTAAACTAGAAGAATTAATCTATCTATTCGAACACACAAAAGCAAATTTTTACAAGCAATTTGTTAGATATATACAATATGTAATGGTTACATTAGTTTTGATATTATAAGGTACAAGCAAGTGATATGAACACATTTCACTCAATAATATCATATGTTTGTACCTCCTAACATCAAAACTCATATAATCAATTTACAGATCCACCTACCTAACTAATATGTATTCCCAACCTCCTGCATATGTTTTTATAATATTTATTGTTGTTTTGTTCTTTTTTCATTCCCTTCGCTCATTTTTATGTGTGTGTAAATAAATAGATCAATTCTTCAATGTGCGTGTTTAAGTTTTTTCAAGAAGTTCGGGTGTTCGGTCAGGCTTGCTTAGGCCGAGTAAGCAACTGAAGAAATTTCGTATGGTGTTCTTATCTTTACTACAGTCAAATATGAAAGTAGCTGACTACTTTCAACTACAGTTTGTTTCAAATTCGTATGGTGGCGCGATGAGTAGTGGATAAAAAGCTACAAGTCTCGAGTAATCGAATCGCCCGCTTCAGGCTAGAGAGAAGAGAAAACACTCAAAGACTTTCTTCCAAAAATTGTTTTCTAAAACGTGGCTTTGGCATTTCCAAAGAAAATTTCTTAATACACCAACAAAAAAATGTGTTCTGTTTGCACAAATTTTCCACATGTGTTCAAAGGAGAGGATATTCTCCAACTTCTTCCTTTAACTCTTCAAACAAGCAAACGAAATTAGTTACAATTTCAGAAGGGAAGGCATAATGCTGGTTATTTCATGGGATGCCAAACAGGTCTTCCACAACCAATCGCCTTTTCATATTGATGGAACTCAACGAAAATTTGCCATACCCGCAAAAAAAAATAAAATAAAATAAAATTATATATATATATATATATATATATATATATATATATATATATATAGGGGGTCAGGGCAAGGCGTACCTCATTTGATACATCAAAGACTCCGTCCTGTATTTTCTTATAAATTGTTGAGGCTGTTCTGATAAAAGCCTGAAAAGTGAGAAAACAGAAATCAGATAAACAACTAATCTCTAAATTTAGTTAGAAACAAATGTTGGTTTATGGGTATCAAAGGTCAGAAAAGTAGCATACGTGGGAATGTCTTACCTCTTCAACATTCTGAGCTGTTTTGGCAGAGGCCTCCATAAATATCAACCCATTTTCCTTGGCAAATTGCTCGCCTTCCTCTGTACTTACAGCCCGTCTGTGGGCCAGATCACACTTGTTTCCTATCAGCATTATGGTCATGTTTGCATTTGCATGCTGCCTAGCATCTTCCAGCCAGCTAGCAAGGTGATTAAATGTTTCCCTCCTAAAATGTTTGGAATGTGGGAAACAAAATCATCAGTAAATCAAATAGACCATAGTTCCATATTTTTGTGATAAATAGACCATAGTTACATATTGAGTTTCTTTTCGGTGAAGACAAAAGGAATAAGAACAAAAGTAACCCAGTGCTTATAGTTATTAGCTTTAGATATTTGTTCTGCTACTCTCTCTAGACAGAGACATGTTAGCCATCATGATAAGAACAACATTAGAAAGGCTACAAACAATAAAAGTGAAAGATTAGAACGAAATATTCTGCCATTTGTTAGGGAAAACACTCAACAGTAATTTAGTATAATAAATTAACATAAAGGATTACAATGCAGTTATCTATGCACTTTCAATGTATTCCTGGGCAACGAGAATTTGTAGAAGTATATTTCTGGAACTTCGCTCAATGCAAAAAAAAAAGATCAAGAAGTGCTATCATCTACATTATGAGACGGTGTATGCCCGAGTTTCCTACCAGTATGGAAGTGCCAAAGACACTGCAGAAAATACCTTGTAATATCATAAACAAGTAGTGCCCCAGCAGCACCTCTGTAGTATGACCTCGTGATAGATCTGAATGATTCTTGACCGGCCTGTAATGGGGAAACTCATTAGTTTCATGTTTTTAATGATCCATACTAGCATGAGCAAAGAATAAAGAGAACACCATAAGAATGATTCGACCACCACAGACAGAATGTTAGCCATTTGAATAGCTAAACTGAAACTCCTCGTAACCACGACCAGTGAACTGCAGACTAATTATTGCATTTTTTAGGCATTTAAGATAATTGAATAAACAGAGAGACAAGGCAATATGTGTGACAAACCGTATCCCAGATCTGTAGTTTTATGGGCTTATTGTCTATTGCGATCATTCTAGCCCCAAATTCAACCCCAATGGTCAAGTCGTGGACCGGCTGAAATCGTTTGTCAGTAAATTGCAAAAGAAGACATGATTTTCCGACTCCTGCATAAAAAATTAATAACCTTATCAATAATTTAATGTAGAAGGCTTCAGCAAATGTATAATCTAACATCAGATACATATACCAATAGAATCTAGTGAAACTGCAAGAAATGTTTGGGGAAAATGCATGGACATCATCACATAAATAACTACAAGGAATTCTGACTTCTGAGTATGTCTACACAACTGAAAACATTGCATAAGATGAAGAATCATTTAACATGGTCACCACTACGCATACTTCTAAGAGGTTAAATTCTCATTACATGGATTGCGAGTGTTCCTAAAGAATTATGTCAACAAACAGCAGTTTATCAAATTGATATGCTGAAAACACTCTTGAAATATCATCTTCACCACGAGCCACATACAATTTATCCCTAAAAGTAACGAATCTGCCAACACAAACACGCAAGCTAGAGCACAGCTACAGTATTTTCCAACTCTCAGACAGTTAAGATCCTTCATAATATATCGATGAGATAGAAGGCTGATGATAGGCTATAATTGTGTATTTTAGTCGCTTATTACATTCTAATTTACTGCACTTTAATTGAGTTTGAGTTTTGATCGCTAGTGATTTGCACTATATGTGTTTTATGCCTTGTAGGAGTGATTCCGAGCTATGTAGATATTATGGGATGAATTCAAGTGATTTGGAGCTTTGAAGTCTGAGTAAAAGCCCAAGAAATTAAATTGGGATCATGTTCGAGGATCAACGGATGATAGTTAAGAATGAAACAAAGAATCGAGCGAGCATACGACGTATTGTCTAGTAAAATGCGCATAATTTTTCGCTCAGAACTTCGTTTGGGTTCCACAATATATCGTTGGAAAGCTATTCGAAAGGGCTACAACTTTTATGTTTTGCATTTTCGCGAATTCTCACTACCACGTCGCGTGGGACGCCGCAGAGTGCGGCGCAGCAGTGTAAAAAACTGCCTGACAAGAAAAATGCAAGGCTGCTGATAATCTCCACTAGCGCGCCGCATGGTGCGGCGCGGTAGTGCAAATTTCACAGAGCTGGAGTCTTATTTGGCGTAGGAGAAGGTGTTTTCGTCTGGGCCCGACCCTATTTGGTATATATACATGGAAAAACGTTATTTTGGAGAGGAGGATATACTTTTGACACATCTTAGACCTAGGGACACACTTTTAGACGTGGAGGAACACAAACCACGCTTGGAGGAGGCTTCTAACTACTTTTTCTTCTCTTCTCTTATTTTAGTTTCATAGTTTATTAGTTCTAGAGTTTTGGGTGCTACATGAACGTTGTAGTTTGAAGATTGTTCTTATTATTTTATCATATTGGTTTATTTATTCAATCTTGCGCTTAATTATTTGATTGTTTGATCACCAACCGAATACTATCTACGAATCTAGGATTGAACTCGGGAGAGAAATTCTAGATTGCAATAAGACTAAGTAGAGCAAGATCTTAACTCTGGGGGTAGCGGATCTGCGGTTAGGATAGGAATATACCTAATCACCTTGCTGGGTTATTATACGGAAATTATTAATGCGTTCTTGTTAATTATAATTCCACAGGAATATAGACATTAGATTAGCTTGAATAGGCGAGATGTACTTCGCGAGAAGGCTACGGGCAATATTAACCCTGTCAACCAATAAACTAGATAAATTAATTAGACGATTTAAATGGAAAACTTAACGGGATTGTTAGTTAACCCATAGCTCTAGAATATTCACTCACATCAAATTTGTCTCTATAATTTGTCTTTTTTTCTTTAATCTCCTTGTTTGCTACTCTAGGTTAATTTTAGTTAAATATTCATGCACTTAATTATTTGATTGCTTGAACACTAATTGAAAACTATCTACGAATTTAGGATTGAACTCGGGAGAGGGAATTCTAGATTGCATATAAGATTTAATAGAGCAAGATCTTTAACTCTAAGGGGGAGCGGATTTGCGGTTAGGATAGGAATATACCTAATCGCCTTGCTTGGTTATTATACGGGAACTATTAATGTTTCTTGTTAATTCTAATTCCATAGGAATAAGGCATTAGATTAGCTTGAATAGGCGAGTTGTACTTCGGGAGATGGCTACGAGCAATATTAACCCTGTCAACCAATAAACTAGATAAATTAATTAGACGATTTAAGTGGAAAACTCAACGAAATTGTTAGTTAACCCATAGCTATAGAATATTCACTCACATCGAATTCGTCTCTATAATTTGTCGTTGTTTTCTTTAATCTCCTTGTTTGCTACTCTAGGTTAATTTTAGTTAAATATTCATACGTTAGGATTCGCTTGAATAGATTAATTGTTTGGTTTAATTTAGTTAATAGTTAATCACAAGTCCACGTGGGTACGATATCTGGACTTACGATCCTATATTACCTGTCGACCACGTATACTTGCGTGTGCGTTTGCCGCAACAAGTTTTTGGCGCCATTGCAGGGAACTTAGAAATTAACTAGTCTACTAGATTAGATTTTTACTTTTTGTCTGCTCAAGTTTCTTTTATTTATTATTATTTTTATCTTAGTTTAATATTTACTATTGTTAGAATATGTAAAATCGTAGAACCCTAATCCAATGTGTATTAAGAGTAGGATAGGTTATGTGTATATATATATAGGGCTCATTGTATCATGTTTATATCAATTATATATTTTTCTCCCGTGCTTTCTCACAACTATCTTTGTTGATATGACATCTTGGAATGATAATTGGTCGAATATTGGTTATTCTTATTATGGTAAACTTTGTCCATATTGTGGAGGACCACACTTAGGGCAAAATTGTGCATCTCAATCCGATGTGTAGAATTCTTGTAATGTGTGTGATTGTCAAGGTGGCCATTAGGATGGTTGTCCTAATTCTTATTATCCTTCTCAGAGTTCTTATTATAATGTTTCTAATAATTTTTATGAGTTTGATAGAAGCAATGATGTGGAGGATATGGAAAGCATGGCTCGTATTATGGACATGATGAGGCAATTAACCGAACAACAAAAGCTAAACTGTTTTACTTGTTAAGAATTTGCAAAAGAAGCTACCTATGAAGAATTCCGCTAATGTCATTTGTAGATTACTCCTCGGGACTTCACACAGAGACAAGAACTTATAACTTTGATAGCCTTTCAAAACCAACTATAGCTTGATAACATGATGAAAAATATTCAAATGATCTATAGATCAAATGGCTTGGGCTGATAAAATCCCTTTTTAAATGATCCATTTGCAGCCATCACGAATAGATCATCAAGATCAATTTAGAAATGAAATGCAACGTGATACAACCACGAAATCATAACATTCAAATTTGTGAAGAACATAGAAATATCAAATATCAGGGCGGCAGGACAGCCATTCACATAAGAAGCATAAATGACATTGTCATATATTAAAACTCCCATTCCAGATCGAGATAATGAAAACGCCAAATTAAGTATAATCAAAATCAGCGGGAACCTATTAATAAGATCCAAATCAGGTGTTGAACCAAAAAAAAAAGGAGATACTCAAAATCGGCAGAACACAAAAACTAGCATAACCGAAACAAGCAATTAAAAACAGAAAATGGAAAAAGAATAATTACCGGTATCGCCGATGATGATATACTTGAAGAGATAGGCGTAAGACATGCTTTAGAAGTAAATCCCGGAGAGAGAGTAATGGTAGAATGACCCTCTGAGCATGAGAAAACAATAATTCTAAGTGTTTGTGTATGTATATGACAGAAAAAATAATTTACAAATCCCTATAATTGTAAATTGTAAAAAAGAAGGTGAAGAGACGAGAGGTAATTTAAAGGCTCTCTTTTAAGAATTTAGACTTTTTGTATCCTTCTACTGAGACGCGGAGAGAGAAGAAATGTCAGACTTTACAGAGGCGCAAAGGGGTTCGAATATAGGTATATTATTGAATTGTTTTGCTAAATTTGGCGTGTCGTATGATTCCCCTAAGCCTTCGAAGAGAAGGCACGACTCCTGGATAGCTCTTAAATGGATCGGGTATTCGGATCTAAGCCCATTTTTACCTGCCTCCGAATATTCCTTTTTAATTAAAAAGAAAAACTTTTTTTTTTGGAAAGAAAGCTAGGCATATTATATATATTCAAATAGGTACATAAGAGTTTTTGGGATGCACAACCTGCATCAGATTAACATCTACAACACTAGCATATTTGGTACTAAACTGAAAATTGTTTAAACTATTACTACTACTAATATTGTCATTACCACTACTAGTAGCTATTATATTCGTTGATTTATATAGTCGTCTACACAACTTTCCTTCATAACCCCTCTGGTAAGAAGGTAACACAAAACTTGGAGGACTTGAAAATAGTACATGATTTGTCTCCACCAGAGTTGTTCCATGCCTAGCCAAACAGTCTGCCACCACCGTTTTGTTCCCAGTAGATGTGGTGGATCTTTGGGTCATGCAATTGTCGGAGCAAGTACCTACAATCAAAAAGCATGTTAGCATATTTTGGTGTGGTTACATTAAGCAAGCTAAGTATTGTAGTTGCATCTGTTTCTCTAATTAAATAAGAAAAGTGATACATTACAGCTAGTTTCAGACCCATGGTTAAAGCTAGTAATTTCGTGTGTAGGTTTGAGAAATTATGTGTGATCCCGAAAAACCCTAAAACCCAATGACGAAGTGAGTTTCAAAAACAACCTCCAATTCCACAAGTAAAAGGGTTTGTAGTTGTGGAACCATCTATGTTTAACTTTAGGAAGTGACTATCTGGCGGATGCCATTTAATATAACAGGGAAGAGACTTTGGAATACTTTGATTATGGTTTGTAAGATAGTAGAACTCGGTTGATTGGGTATAAACCAACTGAGCATTTGTAGTTACATTATCATGTTCGAACATCCTCTTATTCCTTATATCTCACAGAAGTCATAATGCAAAAGGTAGGAGAAATCTTAAAGGAATGCCTTTAAAATAACCTAAGTTATTGTGGTTATTTAAAATATTATTCCACCAATGCATATGGTTCACGTTAACATGACTAAGCAGTTGAGTTGTATTCAATTTAAGGTCCCGCCAAAGCGATTGAGCATTACTACATTCAAAGAACATATGGTGCATGGTTTCATCGGTTAATCCACATTGGAACATAAAGCAGAATTTAAGAAGTTAATTTTATGTAAGTAAGCAGTTGTAGGTAGCCTGCCATGGCTTATGAGCCAAATGAAAAAAGAAATTTTTGGGGGTACAGGCAGTTTTCATATCCAATTGTAGATTAAAAAGAAAAACTGAATCCTTCACATTACCGAATATCTATCTATAATTAAAAGAGAAGAAAAGGCATTCTCATTTCGCCAAGTGGCATTATCAGAATATGGCACATGACACTTTAGGATAATCCTTCAAAAAAATAGGAGCTATAAAATTATTTTTAAAAAAACTACTTCATAATTTCAGGTTTTTTTATTAGAAAATTAAATATTCTTTATTTATAAAAAAATTAACTGATTTTAAAACAAATATTTTTTAGTCTTTAACTTTAGAAAATAAATTTGATTTATAGTAAGTGTATATATATATATATATATATATATATATATATATATTAAGTCGATTAAACACTAAAAATCATGTAAAATCAAAGGGTTAGGACTAGACCTAGGGTTTTGATAAAACTAATATTTAACCATGAAAGTTGCTATAAAATGGACTAAAAATCACACATTATTGATCACTATGTCATAGATAACAACTTTCTTCGAAAAATCTCGGAATTCGGGCACGTGGGCCCGGGGTCAGAATTTAGGCAATTCATGTAAATGGTTGGGGAATTGCTTAAATACCTAGGTATTGATCTTGTGAGACTATATTATTTAATTTTTACTTCGTTTAACTAGTTTGGGATTGTTCAGCTTCGAAGTAAGGACTTGGGCTCGTTCTTGGTAATTGGAAGTGCACTTGGGAGCGAGGTCAGTCTCCTTTCTAACATTGGAAGAGGAAATAGTCCCCATAGGTATAATATACAAGTATTTGATACTAAATGCGGGGGCTATGTACGTACTAGGTGATGAGAGTCTGTGCGTACCTACTATTATATTTATTGTTTGGGTAGTTTAGGAGCCACATCATGCCTAATTTGGAGACATATTTTATTTAAATTGCCAACATGATCATTTATGACATGCTAGAGATGTGAGGCGAACAAAAAGTGAACATATGAACTTGTTGAACCCTGTAAGAGATTCCTTGTATATAAATGAGCCTTTGTGTACATTTGTGAACACCTAATTTTTGACATCACCCAAATTCTATACTATTTTAGTGTTAATATTTAAATCTTAATATATAAACTTTTATCTTTCTCTTAATGGGTTTCATTTATGAAAATTAAAAAAATATATATATATATATATATATATATATATATATATATATATATATATATATATATATATATATATATATATATATATTCAAAAAAAAAAATTATTCGCATTCTTAGAGTATAACTTTTGTTCCAATTTTTCAATAGAAGAAAAGTTACAAAAAATATATATATTTGATTTATTCTAATTTTAAATATAAGCTATAGTATTTTTCATAGTATAATTTATACTATAATGTAAATATTAGGTTTTCTTATAATTTTCTTTAAATCTAAAGTAAGTTTTATATGCGTGTGTGAGTATTTTATCTTATTTTATTTAATTAAAAAAGGGGTTAGAAAAATTTAAATAAATATATATAAAGTTTTAAAAATATATAAAAATAATAAATAAAAAAAAACAACCCAACTTCCCCACTTCAAACTTCCTTTCCCACTAACTCTCACATTCCTAACTTCTCAATCCCCATTTCCCCACTTCCTTAGACGTTATAAAACTACTCATACTCATCTATATAAAGAGAAAGAGACTTCTGTTATAAAAAAGGAAAAAAAAGAGAAAGGGGACAACAGAATCGTAAAAAGAAAAAGAAGGAAAGACAATTGAATAAAAAAGGGAGAAGAAAAGATAGAGAACGGAAAAAAAATTGAGAAAAATTGTGCAAGAGAGAAAGAGAGTGTAAAGACAGAGTTTGAGATTTCGTTCGCGGTTCCGAGTTCGAGGTTCTAAAAAATTTAGCATTGCTAGCTTTGGAAATCAGTAATTGTATTTGTTTATCTTTTGTGAAATCTTCACAAAAGGTAATATTGAATTTCCTCGCTAGTTCAATGATAATATCATGATTTAAGCCTGAATGTGTGTTAATATTTTTATTAATTTTCTTAAGAGCCGAACACAAGTATTGTTTTGTGCTTGTCTGACCTATCACTGTCTATTTTTTACCATTTACTATATATATATATATATATATATATATATATATATATATATATATATATATATATATATATACATAGATAGCAGTGTAAAAATTTATCTTTTGTCTTTGTTAATTTAAATCATCTTCGAAGTTCAATTTGTAAATTTGTCATGAATGAATCTAGGCTTGAATGCTTGGTTTAATTAATACGTGAAGTCATCTTTATATTAATTTTGCCCAATCATTCTTGTAAACATGCCATAAATTATGATAAGTTTTTTATAAGAATATAATAGGTTTCCTCTAAAACAAAATAATCGTTCTTTTTGGAATATACGTTTACACATGTTTGATTACTTAGCCATGAAAGCTGAAAATTATTGTTAATTTAGTATGACTATTTTTACTTTAAAAAAGATAAGAAAAATCGTTAATTGTCTCATATTTTCTACGTCATAACTTGTTGTATTAGTTAAGTTATTTTAGTAATGATGTTAGTTACTTACCATAGTCTAAGGATATAGATTCAATCTTTGTTTTACTACTGAAGTATAAGTTGGAATATTCATGAGTTATTATCTTTATTTATAAATGTTATTTGATTTACTGTTAGTATAAATATGTTTCTTTATTAATAAATCTGATATTTGAGGCTAAACTATTAATTACGTTTCTTTCATATTCCAATTGAAGGTCGGGTCATGTGAGAATATAGTTAATTGGGGCTAGAAATATTTCAAGGTCTAATACTAGAAAATAATTGTGAATGAGCAAAAGGAGTCATGAATTAACTCAAGACTCGTTCCAATAAGTAAAGAAACAATAATGAAAAATATATAAATAGATGTCTTGGTTTAGAAATAAATAAATAAAATACTCTAAAAATACTAGAAAAGATTTTATATGTGCTTTCAATATTAGCTCATGTGTTCATATCCGAATTTTGGATTGATATGTTTAAATAATAAAAAGAACATGTGTGTATTCTCGCGTCTTGATTCCTTTCAAATTTAACATAATTATCTTTTGACCATGTGTACATTTCGTACCTTGGTTTAATATCTAACTTCAAAGAAATACCTTGTATGCGTATCACATCTAGGTCCAGACAATTAATAAAAATATAATAATCAAGTTAAGCGGTAATAGACATGCCATAACGAATAAAATACAAGAAAAGCCAAGAATTGATTTAAGCCGAACATTAGTCAATAAGGCGACCGTGCTAGAACCACGGGACTCGAGGGGTGCCTTATACCTTCCTCTTGGTCAACAGAATTCCTTACCCAGTCTTCTGTTTCGTAGACCATAATTAAGAGTCAAACCTTCCTTTTGAAAGGGGATTCAAATAAAAGGTGACTTGGAACACCAGAACTCAATTCCAAGTCGCGACTCTAAATAATAAATAATCTCTTTTCAAAACGTCACTTTAATTGGAAAAACTCTTCTAACTCAACCCCGTAAAAGGGTACTTCGGGGTTAAGAAAGAGGTGTGACAGCGATGACGACTCTGCTGGGGAAGATAACACTAAACTTCTGTTCAGGGTTTAGAATTCGAGCTTGTAATGTAATCTATACTTGGTTTTATTAATTTGATGTTATTATTGTGTTTTAGACCTAATCTGCTAAATTGCTGCTTATTTATGGCTTTGATATTATTTAAACTATATTAAACTGTCTTCTTACGCCTCCCGAAGTCATACCAGTTAGAATGAGGCTGGGACAAGTAACTAGGCCGGGTAGACTTTCGTGCTCTCGGTACGTTGCCTCCACCTCGGCTCGAGCTGTCCGCGTGGGTAAGGCAGGTCTAAAACACTTCCCCAGGATTTAAACCTAGAATAACATAGCCTCATGCCGGATCCCTAGTAGGAACATTTATTTGCATCATGTGCATTTGACTTTGGGGACTCAACACAGGGGTTGGGTCCGTCTAGAACAGGTGTACCCGAGAGTTACAATACCATCCTTATGCATCTTATGTGCTACTTGTGCAAAATGTTTGATTCGGCTTGTGCATGTTGACCGGCTTCTAAAAAATAACAAAATAAAATAAATATATATAAATTGAGGGAAAACCAGAAGAGAGGAAATTTTACCTGGTTTTTGAAAACTGTCAGTATTTTCCCCAAAAAGATTATTACAAAATAAGCCTAATTGTTTTTCAAAAAAAAGTGTCATCTTATTCCCGAAACATATACGAACTACGCGGGTCTGATTCTCACAGAATGTGAGATACATAGGCAACCTTAATCGGGTCCGGCCCCTACTTTATAAAAATCCAAAAATATTTTATTTTTAAATTCTCCTCAAAATTCAAAAATATTTCCGTTCTTCTTCAAGAGTTTTTCTTTCCAAAATTCCCAAAAACAAATCAATTAAAAATCAAAAAATATATTTTTTATTCTTCAGAAGTTTTCTTTAGAAAATATCCACACAAAAAAAAAGAGTTAGTTTATTTGCTTTATTTCTTGTCTTCTCGAACTGCGCAAGATCTGATTCATATCTTCACATGATACGTAGACAACCCACATCAGGTTCGATCGAATAAATTTGAAAAATAAAATAATAGTAACAAAGGAAAAAAAATAAAGTGGTTCAAAAAAGGAAGATAGAGTGTTCTTTCTTACATGCTTGTTATTTTGAAATGAAAGTTAGTTAAAGGTGGTCGGTTTGTTGGTTTGCAATGGCGAGTCACGCAAATAATCTAAGATTCCTCGGAAGTAAAAACATCTTTTCAACAGATAGAACAAGCAAAACAGTTGTTGATTCCAAGTCACAAAAAGGCAAGTAGACAAACTAACGATGAAAAAATAAAGAAGACAAATATAGGGTTGACTTTACCTGATTTGAGAAATAGGATATGGCCTTCTCGGGATGATTTGATGATGGAGAATTTGGTCCAGCATTGAAAGACATAGTAGCCATTGCCGCGGCGTAAGAGAAATAAAAAAAGGGCACCAACACAGAAACATTCCCTATCAGACGTGAGTCTCGGTAGTCGGTCTTGATATCTTTTATGTCTTTCGAGTTATTTCAGTGTGTCATCCAAATTTTTTTACTTTACTGTCTTACATTCTGATGTAAAACCTTCTATTTTTTTTCCAAATAAATGAAACCAATATTTCATCATCCATGAATGTCTCTTTCCTTAATCTTTGTCACCTTTCCTGTTCTCTTTTCAGTTCTGTAGATGAAGATTTTAATAATATGACATGCTTGCGGACTTCATGCCCAAATCCTAAAATGTTGTCAGATTTCAAAAAAAGAAAAACACCAAGAAGCATAATGTGTTGAAGATAAGGCTTGTAAGAAAATAAACAAAGAATTTAAATAAAAATGAGATTCCCTCTCTTCGGATCATTATTGAAGCCGGGATTGCTGATGGAGATTGAGTCATGATCCGATTGAAACATTGTCTTTGATTGATGAAAAGTGATTGGTCGGAGGCTACCATGGGCAGTTGTACAATAAATAATTGCCCATGCCTACAACAAGAAAGTACGTCCCAAGAAATTTGAACTAGGGCAACTCACCCTGAGACACATTCTCCCGCACCATGAAGAAGCTAAGGAAAAATTTGCTCCAAATTACAAAGTTCCATACATTGTAACAAAAGTATTTCTAAATGGAGCGTTGTATTTGGGAGACATCGAAGGAAATATCCCCGAGTCAGCTGTCAATGTGGATGAATTCAAAAGGTACTGAGTTCGACCCCTTATGCAAAACTAATGTTCTCTGATTGGGATGACGAATGGTTTGATTCTTGCTATCTAAATACCGTAAACCCTTTCGCCAACCCTTTGAGCCGGTTACTTATCTTTGATTACCCTCTTTGGAACCTGAAGGTGTTATTGGAAACAAAAAAGAAGAGATAAAGAAGATAAAGAGAAGACAAAGGAAAAAAAAGAAAAAAAAAATGAAAATAAAAAATAAAAAAATAAAAGTAAATGCAAAACAAAGTTCCTTGAACTACGTTCGACTTGATTCCAAAAGGATACGTAGGCAGCCTCTCTCTGAGGTTCAGTCACACCAAACAAAAAATCCATATTTCCCCAATATTCAAGGAAACTGGGGCATGTTTTTATTTTTATTTTTCGACGATATTCCATCAGATGGTTCCAAAAGTTGTAATTCAGCTGAGTAGTTCTCTTTACCTTTCCCTTTTAAGACATTCTGATCAGCTTTTGAGAATGCTAAGCCAGTACACTGCGAGTGATACTTCAACCATTGCAAAGAGAGAAAAAAAATACGAGAGTCTTATTTGTGAAAACTCTCACGGGCACTATAAGGCGATGGTGAGTTGAGAAAACAAATGAGAGAGTCTTATTGGTGAAAACCCTTACGGGCACTATAAGGCGATGGTGAGTTGAGAAAAAAATGAGAGAGTTATTGGTGAAAACCCTTACGGGCACTATAAGGCGATGGTGAGTTGAGAAAAAGGAAAATGAGAGAGGTCAATTAGTGAAAACCCACATAGGGAATCGTCGATTGATTTTAGATCTTCTTATATCCCGGCACAAGCATGGTTAAAGAACTCTGTTTCAAAGAGAAGTTTACAATAGATTTTGAGAATTAGACGGTTTAGACGGATCGAATATCCAGTCCAAAGTGCATGTCATGTTCATTGATGTCAGCATATTCCTCCAGATAAGTCCTTTCTTATTTTTCCCCTGAAAGGAACGCTTCTTGATTAAGTTGTAATGCTCATTGGTTCACTTACTTGTTTCCTTTCATACTATTATTCTCAAGTCCCTTTCAGTTTAATTTTGTCAAAGAGCAAAGAAAAGGCCACAACATTGGTTACAGTTTCCCCGTTACATGAAGCAAAAGTTTCTGGGCATAAACAGTATGGGAAAAGCTATAAAGCCGACTTTGATATTCCTTGTCAAACAAAGGCTTAAAGGACTTAGCAATATTTCAAGGGTAAACAAAAGTTACTCATCAAAAGTTGTTTTGGGGAACAAATTTGTTTGCACCTAGGCGCAAAGGATGGTAGGCGCAAAATAGTCAGGTATTGATGTTGAGAAAGAAGATCTTCAGAGAATAAAGTCAGAATCTCTCGACAATTTGTACGATCATCGACATGATGGTTCTCCTAACAAGTGTAATGGATGCAAGGCCAAGTCTCCCAAGAAATCAATGCCACAAACTTACCAACATTTTAAAACTAACGAATCTTTCTTTGTTTAGAACAGGAAAAGAATAGTTTAGTGAAACAGTTCGTGGAAAGACGAACACCACCAAATGGAGTTCTCAAATCCACGATTTCCTTCCAATATACATGTGCGCATGTTATGTATAGTTTCATTACAGGAATCAACACTCTATCTTCAACACAGGGTACAACATCCCCTGGTTGCATCATTTTGTTGCCAACACAGGGTACAACATCCCCTGGTTGCATTATTTTCTACATAGGGTACAACATCCCATAGTAGTATTTCAGAGTGCCACGAGCCTCATCTTGTTGTCAACACAGGGTATAACATCCCCTGGTTGCATTATTTCTGCCAACACAGGGTACAATTTCCCCTGGTTGTGTTATTTTCTACCAACACTGGGCACAACATCCCGTGGTTGAATCATTTTCTGCCAACATAGGGTACTACATCCCCTGGTTGCATTATTTTCTATATAGGGTACAACATCCCCTAATAGCATTTCTGAGTGCCACGAGCCTTATCTTGTTGTCAACACAGGGTACACCATTCCCTGGTTGCATTATTTTCTGTCAACATAGGGTACACCATCCCCTGGATGCATTATTTTCTATCAACACAGGGTACACTATCCCCTGGTTGCATTATTTTCTGTCAACACAGGGTACACCATCCCCTGGTTGCATTATTTTCTGTCAACACTGGGTACAACATTCCATGGTTGAATTATTTTCTACGTAGGGTACAACATTTCCTAGTAGCATTTCAGAGAGCCATGAGCCTCATCTTGTTTTCAACGCAGGGTACACCATCCCCCGGATGCATTATTTTCTGCCAACACAGGGTACAACATCCCGTGGTTGTCTCATCTTGTTGTCAACACAGGGTGCACCATCCCCTTGTTGCATTATTTTCTGTCAACACAGGGTACACCATTCCCTGGTTGCATTATTTTTCTGCCAACAAAGAGTACAACATCCCATGGTTGTCTTATCTTGTTGTTAACATAGGGTACACCATTCCCTGGTTGCATTATTTTCTGTCCACACAGGGTACACCATCCCCTGGATGCATTATTTTCTGTCAACACAGGGTACACCATCCCCTGGATGCATTATTTTCTGCCAACACAGGGTACTCCATCCCCTGGTTAGATTATTTTCTGCCAACACAGGGTACAACATCCCCTGGTTGCATTAATTTTTCTTTCTTTTTAATTCTTTATTTTTGCAATAGCAATGATAGTTTAATGTGTTTTCAATAACTCACAAAAATTTCCTAGTGCAAACTGGGGCAGAAAATTTTTGTTCGCTTTGTTTGTTTATGATGGCTTGTAGGTTTTTCTGCAAAGCACAGATTGGATATGCAAAAAGTAAGATTCCTGCTCTCGCCATAGAAAGTGGAACGCTTGATCTCAATACCAGCCATAACCAGCTTTGATGTAATGCATGCACAGACATATGGCCAAGATCTTTCTTCCTATCATCTGATCGAGAAACAAACCTGCAAGAATATTTCATAGTTTGTTGCAGCATCAAGTTTCAGTCTTAAGTCAACGGAAGAAGCAAGTCAAGAATCAAGACAAGACTCCAGACGACATTTAGATAGGAATTTTATAACTCTTAGATTTCAAGAGTATGTAATTTTCTTTTCATTTTGATGTAATAGTAGGAACCGCGGATCGTAACCTCGATGGAACTTTGCTCGACTCTGTTTCCGAGAATACTCTGTCACTCTTCTTTCACTTGAACTACACGTGACCTGATTCCTTTATAACCCGAGATATGTAGGCTGCCTAAAACAAAGGCTCGGTCACATCTTTTTCTTCTTTTCTTTTCCTTTTTAAAATAATAGTGAGGTCAAAACCACACAATCCAACACTCGAAACCTGCAACTTCATGGGAACCCATGCAACAAACCACACAATCCAACACTCGAAACGATAGTCTCCATTCACAACAGTTGCCCAAAATACTCAATTATCGATAGGAACCTCTTATTAGCTAAGGTCTTATTCCATCACTTTCATATATTACCAGCGATGGTGAAACACACAACAAATTGTGACAACTTCACGGACCCATCATTCATGAAGTCACTCCCCCTTTTTGGCTACTTTCACAACAGATTTCCGGGCCAAACCTCGATACTAACATACTAACAAGCCGAAACCAAATCCGTTCGTAACCATTTATGACTCCAACAATCCCCTCAAATCCAACATACCACTCTAGTTAGAATACATCTCAACACAATCCTAATCTACAAATTGCATCGTATACGCACCAATAAGAGACGGTCCGAACATACTCACATCATGGAAATTGATTCAAACGAAAGAGCTGTACCCCAAGCTCCTCAATACCATTACAACACGAAGCTGAGACCCAGTCTCATCTCATAGAAATAAAGTACCTGAATCTCCATCGAAGGTCATAACTCCATGTGGCCTCGCCACAACACACGATCCTATCCAAGCACTATTAGCATGAAGCACCTCAAGTCACCATGCCCAAAATAGAAATACACGCACAGATTGATGTCTGAAACAATTCAATCCATCACACCCATGGTGGAGCAAATTATATACACCATTCAATCCTAGAAGGACACAACCAATATGCTATTCACCGAGCAACTCCCAATACAGACTTCCTCAGATACCAGGAAGCAAGGCATACAGAGTAACATACAGAAGCTATCCTCAACATCACACTGTTGCAGCGTACAGCCCGATCTAGATAACATACCCTATGGCAGCATGCCACCCGATCCATAAAATATCTCACATAGGGAGATGCACATCGAGCCAAATTTGCTCATTATAACAAAATACCGAGTATCAGTCATAAGCACACTGAGTGCATAATCACATATACTTGTAGCGTTGTAAGCTACAAAACTCAGCTTCGACTATGAATCTTGATAGCACCGCAATATATGTGCCACTGCCGAAAAATCATAACGCCTCGCAGCACAGAAAAATAACTCATAGATCTTCCCAGATCACTAGTAGGTCCAATAACGATCGAAGCAACCCATCCTTTATTAATACAATTCAGGACTAACCAAGCCAACTCAAGCTAAACACGTATTCAATCAGCTTACCAACAAACTCATTACCAAGAAGCCTGAAGTTGCCTCTTCCACTACTATAGCTCATGCCAAAGCCGTACGATATGGTGCCCGACACCAAATAAATAATGAAGTCCGCAATCTCACCCGGCCACGAGGAACGCATCCGGAAAGGTCCCTCAATACCGAAACTGAATCAATGGTAAAAACCTCGCACTGACATTCGCCACGAAGGCCCGAACAAGACAAGAAATCCTCCTCAGCCGTCCGCTGGTCGTTGGAATGCAACCCACCCTTGCTATAACATCGCCCGATGCACCTCGCCACACAACCTGTGGCATCTTTTGGCATAGCCCATAACACAATAGTCTAGATTAACCTAACACTGAGGCAACCAGTCGACACCCAATATCACATCCAAAATCTATCGTATCAACAAATAAAGATCTGCTCTATCCTCCAAATCCTAATCACCACTAAATGGTGTCGAATACTCATGATCCACAATCGCGACATAGACTGTGTCGGAGAACTTCCAGTCTCCAACTCCATATAACCCACAAATCACTATACCTGGTACCACATTCTGCCGTATGAATGCATATTACACATCAAGTACCCATATATTCCACGAAATATATTCTAAGATTTACTTGTGCCATCAATCGGTCCAACAGGAAACTGCCGCAATCCCACAAAATTGTTATCAGTTCACATCACCTTCCCTTTTTACTGAATGTATACTCCCGTCAAATTACTAGAATAGTAATACCATTTTCCTTAATTATCTGAGGGTCGATTCTTATATTACATGCAGCTGCTCGAGATGCTGAAGAACTTAATGACTTCGCATTTGGAACCAAACCATACACTACTCACACAAATCCCAATCCTCTACAACAGACCGCACATACCATTCCATACTAGGATAACATGAGAACTCCATCTCTTTTTTCCTAGCCACAAGCTAAACTGCCATGACTAGATCCTTCAATCCACACCAGTCTAAGCAAGCTGTCCGAGCTCAAAAGCTCTGTCGCCCAATACCTGTAAGGGCTCATTACCTCAAATATAAACACGGAATTGATCATATCTTTAACATAACGATTCGGTCCACTAACAAGCTACTTCATTTGTCTAGATTTTCTTCTGATTCATTTTCAACTTGATATACTCTCTTATTGTAGCACTACAATATCCAGGCTTACCACACGAGACTCGAATGTACGACCACACCGTCTAAGACCAATAGGTCACTATATACTCTCTCAAACGTTCCCAAAAGTTCCACCTTCTAAAATACCCTGCTTTGAAGAACTTCCTACGAATCTAAGTCCGCTACCTTTACTTCCCAGATACTGATACATAGAATCTTGAACACATCAAAACCATTATCAAGAGTCATCCACTCTTATACCTACTGCAAATTACTTGACATAACAAATCGAACCACTTGTGCCTTATCAGCACTGTGACACCTCAGGACATGATCTCATTCTGATACAACCAAACAATTTCCTTCTCTTTACACTAAACATTCCTTATCCACAACTCAAGACATCCTATTATTTTCTTACGTCTATGAAGCACCATATAACCTTTGTCAAAATTCTGCTTCACTCGTTCCATCCTCGCTCAATTTCTGCAGCCAGAACTGATTCACCTGCATGCATCAAATCGAAACTAACATAGTACCTAATCATACAATCAGCTAATAAACAACAACCTCCCCAACTTAGCTCGAAGCCATATATACCACAACATATATACTCTTTTGCTGTCGTAATATCATGATGAGATTAAACTCACTCTTTCATAAGCTTTTGGAAATACGAATCATCAAAAAAATTTTAACCCTTCTGCAATTCTTGCATTCATTCACACAACGACTAAGCCCACTTTTTAGGCGAAATTTTTTTTACTAAGTCCCAAATTTTTCAAAAATTTCGACAGATTTTCCTGTGTAATTGGGCCTATCTACCTACCAGAGAATCACCAAAACCATTCTAACAACACGCCCACAACATAACAAAGTATCATAATGTATATCATTAATATTAATCTCAATACTACAACGTATTCTATTATCAAAATTTGATGCATGGACATGCGTTGCACCTATTTGAATCATAACACAGAGAAAATTTCTTTCAATTACACATGATATCTTCTATCATACACATAAGGATCATACCACTTAAGGACACTCCGCAGGAGATATCCCACCTGCTTCGCCTCAATATATGTTTCACGGTCACTTAATCTTCTTGGGTCTTAACTCAACCTGCAATATGCTATTTACTTCTCTCCCAACTAGGAGACCTACAACATGCTATTTACTCCGTGCAACACATCCAATCGCAATGGGAATCAGACACTTAATGGTTCATCTATCACCTACCAGACCTTGTCTGACACTTCCAAGTCATATAGACACATTACACAGCACCAACATACTCATCACATAGCTATCTTGCCGCCATTCACACTATTAGGGATAATACTGAACATATTAGTGCATAAAACTAGCTTGTGCAATCAGCACCTCGGTGCTCAAGCCATTGGCAAAGATCCGGCCTCAAGTCCTCCATACTGGCCTACATCAAACTCAAAGCGATCATGTGTCGCCCGTCAATCGGGGAATCATAATCCATCAAAGAATATCTAATACTGAGCGCTCGTTCGTGCATACGTTCACGCGAAAGGAATTTCAAGAGTTACTCTTTCAAGCTGAATCAAGGACGCACGATAAGATTTTAAGAAAGTGAAGTGTTTCCTAAAGGTTCTGTAGCCCCTAGAGGATAGATACGGACGTCTACATACCGTTCCAAGAGACTCCACTAAATCGGCTCATGACTGTCGATGCCCCCTTTTTCGACTAATAGAAGCAAAATCAGATTTACGACATTATGGGAAAAACAACTCTTATTCCTGTTTGGGAATCAGGTTATGGAATTTGAAAAGTTCCCACCTAATAATTATAGTATATTAGGACACTTGTAAGAAGAAAAGAGTATTTTGAAGGAAAACCAGAGTTTGGGTAACGACTAGATATTATCTCGAGGGGAAGGTGTTAAGCACCACTCAAGATCCACTAGTGTGGTTCCCGGCCGTGTTAATTGTGACTTTATAGGAGATGAAGAAAGTAAACAAATAAGGTTCACATATAAAGCACTCAAATAACTTGAGAATTTTGAAAAGGGGAAAGACATAATTTAAATAAAAGCAGAAGGGAGAATTAATTTGAAAAAAACATTACTTTAGGAAGACGTTTACGTAATGCAAGCAAAAGAGAAAGAGGTCCTAGGTTTGACTATAATATGGATCATTCGATATAATATCCAGCACATATTCCCAAAGAGGGGTCGATTTTATGATATTATCGCATCGTCATCATCTCTATATTCTATCCTTCCCACCCTGTTAAGGTACTTAAACGCGTTTGGTCTCGTTTACTTATTGCATGCTAGTACCCGTCCCAACCTATTAGTCCCGGGGTATTAGGACTTCTAATCTTAAGAGGGGGAGAGAAATATAGGACATATATGGAGTTTTCAAAGGTAAAAATACTAAACTTCAGTCAAAACAAATAGCATATAAAGGTATACAAATCAGACATTCAAAGGCTCATATAAAACCCCGTAAATCATACAACAATTAGTGTAGCATGACCTCAAATACCGATTTGGTCTTAATATTAAAGCTGATCAAATAGATTAGTCAAACACAAGAAAGCTGGATAATAAATCTGCTTTGAGCCCCTCGGGCTCGGTTATTAGAACTAGAAATGATTTAAAACCAGTAATTTCTGAGAAAAAACATTACTTTCAGACATAGGTCGGTAAAGAGGGATTTAGAGTCTGCAGAAAGTTCAGAAATGGTTTACAAACTAGCCGGACTGCTTAAAGAAAGTTTTCAAAAGATCCCTGAGACGTAAACTTAAGCAAGAAAAGTTAATTCTTAAAACTGTAGGTTTGGCATTTTAAAAAGACTTTATAGGTTCGAAACAACATAAAAGGGAGACTTGGCCCAATTTAAAAATAGACCGATTTAGGGCAAACTGTATTAACAGGTTGAAACACATCAGGCGAGTTTGAACCTTGTAGGCATGCTATCTACATACCGACTTTGTTAATTTTAGTAAGTTTAAGGGACCTATTATTTGCCTAGCATTTTTATGCAATTCTTAGAGGCATGGTTTCTAAGTGTGATGCAATATTGAAAACCTATAGGCATGATTCCTAAGTGAGAAGCAATGTTGAAAACCTTATAGGCATGATTTCTATATGAGATGCAATATTGAAAACCTATGGGCATGATTTCTTAGTGAGAAGCAATGTTGAAAACCTTGTAGGCATGATTTCTATATGAGATGCAATATTGAAATCCTTATAGGCATGATTTCTACCCATTGATTGATGCAATAATGTAAACCCCTCCCATATACTTTCACTATATTCCCAAGTTCTTTTTAGAAAGCTGGTTTACATATATAAAAGGAAATTACTAAGGAAATAAATGCATCAATGCTAAAAAGACCCGAGGAAGCCCAAAGAAACCATAATGTCCAACGTATGCATTTTAACAAATCCAGACTCCAAATTTGAAGGCTTTCTCTTAGAGTGTTTCAGAGTTCCAAGGGCTTTAAGGGGAAACCCAAGAAATGCTTACACCCTAAATGATTAGAGTAGTGCAAAGTGTGGAAACACCAGCCCTCAGGCATCCAAGTTCAGAGGATACTCGAGGGTCCCTAAGCATGGCTTACCAGAGGGGGAGGGGGGGTAGGACTTAAAGAACTAGGAACAAGTGCAAAAGTGAGGGATTAGAGGAGGACCAATGCAAATGAGGGGGTCATACCTAGCCATGAATGGGACAGGCACACACTTGACCCTTTACATGGTTTAACAAATAAGAGAAGACTTGAAATAAGTCAGACTTAGACCTATATGGTGATTAAGGGAGTGGGATTACTTTGAGTATATGTCTAGAGCAACCTGGTTCTAAACTAGGAATAGCAATTGAGTGCCATCCTAGTCTAAAACACAACTCACACACAAACAGGGGTTAAGGGAGTAGGGGTCACATAAGAACATTTGCAACAACAATCAGAATTAAACTAGAGGGATTTGGGAAAGGGATGTACATGAATGTGATCATACACATATATAGCATCAAAAGAATGGGGATATGGGGTAGGGATGTGCATGCTGAAATTTGACAACATATTGAACATAAACAGACACGGGGGAAGGGGTAAGTAAATATGTAGTTGGAGTTAATATGTAAATCAGAGGCCTACCAGTAATAAAACTCAAACACTAGAGCAAATAGGGCAGGTGAGGCCTTATAGTTTAGCCTTGGCTTTCAGCCGGCTAACCTCAAGCAGTAGAACAAGCAACAGAGCAGAACAGAGAAGAGAAGAGAGAGTTTTTATGTGAGTGAAACCTTGGATTGTTCGTCTGTTGAAGTGAAAAGAGGTGGGGGATTTTATAGCTTGAAAGTAAGCAGCCAATAAGGCAAGAAAATAATTCAACATCAATCATAATCAATTAGCGAATGGGTTTCCTCTAAATAAGGAACCAGACTTGAGGTAAATAATGTTAGAAAATACGCTTAACGCTAGAAGGGGGTTGAATAGCGTTATAATAAAAATTAGCGTAAACTTGCGAAATTTAAAAATTGCAGGAAAGAAATAAGTGCGATAAGTAAATAAATAAGAACGAACGCACCGATGTATCCTGGTTCACCACAACTCGTGGCTAGTCCAGTCCCCGAGAGACTCTCTCGAGATTTCCACTAACACTGTTAAGCTTACGGGTGCTCAACAAACCTTTACAAACTGAGGACACAAGCCTCAACAACCTTTGCTCGAAGATACAACACTTCAAGACTTCAACCAAAGGAAACACAAGTTCCTTCTTACAATACAAGGGACTAACACTTCCCTTCAAGTGTATAAAACACTTAGCACTCACTTAAACAAGACTCTCTTAATAGAGTAGATATGAGTAAACAGATACGCTCAAGAACGCAACAACTTTCGTCAAGAATTTTGGCTCTCAAAACTTATGTAATGAATAGAAAGTGATGAACAATAGAGTATGCAAGCTATAGTAATAATATGATCAGTTGTTGTGTTAAGAAGACTGATTTGAAGCTGTATTTATAGTTGCAAAACCATGCATTACCATTGCCTAATTGCCAATTAAGAATTGCTGATTTTACTCAGTGACAATCGATTGTCAAAATGCCACAATCGATTGTTTGCCAATCGTTCCAAAAATCATTCCCAGATTTTACGCTTAACAATCGATTATCTAAGATCAATAATCGATTACTGGCAACGTTTAAAAAATCATTTCCGAATTTTACTTAAAACAATCGATTGTCAGAAATCTACAATCGATTACTTGGCAACGTTCAAAAAATCATTTCCGGATTTTACTTAAAACAATCGATTGTCAGAAATCTACAATCGATTACTTGGCAACGTTCAAAAAATCTTTTTCAGATTTTATTTAGAACAATCGATTATTAGAAATCTATAATCGATTACCTGACGGTGTTTGAAAATATTTCAGTAACGTGAGAACAATCGATTATATATCAGTCTTTGAAAAATCAATTAGACACTGCCTTAATGCAATCGATTGTCAAAGGTACACAATCGATTATTTAGTGACTTTGAAAATGTCTGATAGACACTGCCTCAACACAATCGATTGTCATAAGTTCACAATCGATTATTTTGTTGCTTTGAAAAACTTTGATGTACACTGCCTCAACACAATCGATTGTCATAAGTTCACAATCGATTGTCATGCAGATTTGAAAAATCTGATGCACACTGCCTTAACACAATCGATTGTCATAAGTTCACAATCGATTGTCATGCAGCTGACTTTACATAATCGATTATCATAAGTACATAATCGATTATCTTAGTCCAGATTTTAGAGGCATGTTTAAAAATCATTTTGACTAAAGTAAATATGCATGATTTAAAATCATTTTGCTTTAAATTAAATATGCATGATTTGATAAAAAATGTTTTTACGAGTGAAGCCAAGTCTTGAGTCAAGTTATCGGATCAAGATCACAATTAAAGAACGACTCATGTATAACTTTATATCTTTGCTTGATCTTGGTCTTGTGCTTGAATCTCGCTATATATCAATTGCGCGCTTGTGCTTGGACCTCGTCATATGTCCATTGCGCATAGTTTGTCATTCATCAAAACCTACAAATATGAACACACGTTTAGTATAGTGCCTTGAGGACGTGTTTCAACAAATAATCCCAAGTTTATTTTTGGGAGGAAAATCTGGAGTGAGTCATAAAATAAAGGGTAAATACGTACAAAGTTTTTGAAATTCACACGGCTTAACAAATAAGGTAAGTCAATCACATAGAGAATCAAGAGATGTGAGATACAAATTGATACTGAACTTAGTCAAAGAGCAGCTCCAAATTAAAAAATCTAATAAGTTTGTAAGAGATCAATTTCACAAAATGAGGGTTATTCAGAAAAGGGGAAAATATGACTATATAAAGAGGAGCACAGATTCGAACATGCAAGACTGGAATTAGTAGAACAAATCATGTAGTCAAAGAGCAAAAGCACACAAGTAAGAAATCAGAAGCAGTTACGGCTTAAACATGTAGCAAGCAATTACACAGAGAGAAATGGAAAACTGTTAAAACCTTGGGTTTTCATCACATATCGAGTGTAAAGAAGAAGCCTAGATAAAGATAAACTTAGGAAGAACATCATAAGGAAAAACAAAGAACACAGTAAAACATTTAACTCGGAAACCCTAGAAATACCACAGTAAATAAAATACATAGGAGCCATAGTATAAAATACTCAGAAATCACAGTAAAACTTAGAAGAAATCACGACAGAGTAAATAAAGCAAAGAAATCAAAGAAACCCTAAATTTTAGGAAGACAAATAGTTTGAAAACAAAGTTGACGAAGAAATATGAGAAATACTTTGAAACTTTAGAAAATAACTAGGATCTAGAGTAGATCGTAAAGATAGACACAGAGAAAACCTTGAAAATTAGGGTTTCAGAGAAAGAACCAAAGAAACGAGAAACCTGGAATGGACTGATTCTGAGTCATCAATGGAATCACAGCATCAAGGCTTGCCGGAGAGAGACAGGTCACAGCCGTAAAACTCAAGTCGAAGGACCTCTGAGTCAATAATCTCCGAGATAGGGCTTAGATCTTTGAACAAAGGAGCCATATACGGTAGGGAGAGGTGAATACAAGTGCCTTAGAGCTTGAAAAGCCATAGTCGCCGGTGAAACGGATCCGGAGAAGGGCTAGGGTTCAGAAGGGGTAGAGAGCGTTTTGGGGGGTTGAGGGGATACAAGGGCGACTGAATATTGAGAATGAGTAGGGTTTGGGGGGGGGGGGTCTTTGGTTTAATTATCGAAGGGTTAGATCAACGGTCACGACTTAAGAGAGTGAATGGGGTGGGTTAATTTGGATGGGTCTGGATCGGGTAAAATTTAAAATTGGTTAGTGTAATTGGGGGCTGAAATTGGGTTATAATTGAAATAAAAAGGGGCAACGATTTAAATAGCCATTTTCCCCAATTTGAACTTTATAAAATAGTAAATGATACTGTAAAAATCAAATTAAAATACGGAGTTAATAAATAATGTATATGTATTAATTTAAAAATGTTAGGAATGATTTCGTAGTTAAAATACTTATTAAATTGAAAAATAGGCTAAAATTGCAATTTCATGCAATTTTAGTTTAGAAATACCTAATGAACTTGTAAAATTATGTAAGTTATATATTTGTGTAAATGAGAGGATAAAATACATTACTCACAAAAATAATAAGTTTTGAGACTACATATTGGATTTTATAGTGCAAAATAAGTCTTAAATTGATTTTAAAAATCTTGAAAAAAATGTAGAAAAATGGCAAAACCTTTGTGGATGCTTATATATATGCATCTACATGCTATTTTGAGAATATTTTGAATATGGAAAAATATGGAAAAAATTAGGTATCAACAGCTACCCCTCTTTACCCGAGGAGGATGTAAGAGTTGTCGGATAAAGACAAGATGGCCAATTTTGACCGAAGACGGCGACTGTAAGAGAATTTTGACCGTGCTCCAGCTTTTGAGATGCCTACATATCCCTAGTTTTACAAGATTCAGGCCATATGTAGTTCGGGAACCATTGGCGGAATATGCCGATGGATGTCCAGAAAAGACGGACGCAACGGGGTTTGAGATTTGATAGGGGTTTGGAGGTCGGACGGGTTGCGAGAAACTGGAGCGAGATCGCTCCTGCTGAGACAGCCATGAGCCAGCTGGTGTACTTGCAAATGAACGATGTGCGTATATATTGCATAATTTTAAACGTGATACAAGTTCCCATTGTACCATGAATGCTGTCTTCGGACGATAGGATGACGTCCCCGGACTATGAAGAGCATAAAAGTAAAGATTCATAGGACTTGAAATGGTGTTCTTGGGCTATGCAGATGGTGCTTCCGAACTATGACGCCTTTGAATAAGTTGGCAATATTTCTGCCCATGAGAAGGTGGCAATATTTCAGCCGAATGAATGCGAGGGTGGCGATGTTTCAGCCAAAGTGTGAATTTAAAATGCAGGGTGGTGATATTTCAGCCAAATGATACAGGGTGGCGATTATTCAGTCATGCAAAATAAAGAAGGTAGGGCTTAACCTCGAAAGGCAGAGAATAGCCTTATGTAATGCAGGATGGAGGCAGAGCTTAGTCTCAAAAGGCAGCGAATAGCCTTATGCATGATGGAGGTAGAGCTTAACCTTGGAAGGTAGAGAATAGCCTTATGCAATTCAAGATAAAGACAGAGCTTAGTCTCGAAAGGTAGAGAATAGCCTTATGCAGGATGGAGGTAGAGGTTAACCTTGAAAGGTAGAGAATAGCCTTATGCAATGCAAGATGGAGACAGAGCTTAGACTCGAAAGGCAGAGAATAGCCTTATGCAGAATGGAGGTAGAGCTTAACTTCGGAAGGCAGAGAATAGCCTTATGGCGGATCGAGGTAGAGCTTAACCTCAGAAGGAAGGAATAGCCTTATGCAGGATGGAGGAAGAGCTTAACCTCGGAAGGTAGAGAATAGCCTTATGCAAAAATGAAAAATGGAGACAAAGCTTAGTCTCGAAAGACAGAGAATAGCCTTATGCGGGATGGAGGTAGAGTTTAACCTCGGAAGGCAGAAAATAGCCTTATGCAATGCGAAAACATAAAGGAGAAGATAGTAATGATATTCTTATCTGGTAGATGATTGCGATATCGTGACTGCTGGGGAAATATTGGATGTAAGTAGTAAACTTTTGAGAAATAAGTAGTTGTTTCGGGAGTTTCGGTCATGTAAAGCACATGCGTCGCCCACTTGTATCCTAATTTCCTGCATCCAAAGAAATATCGTGAGTTCTGTAAAGGGGTAGGTTAGTTCGTATCCCTCGACTCGTGACGTCCTGTGCCATTTGGGGTAGCATTGCTGAAAGATATTGATCCGAATGATTTCATGCAAAATATTTGGTAAACACGATGCAAATGTATATATAAGTGAAGAAAAGAATAATTTTTGTTTTATGATAAGCCAACAACTGCAACGTGGTTCAATACACGGCAACCTTGCTTGCTTCGAAATTTTGAGGGTCCTCCACAAAATTCTACCCCAGTTTACTGGGCTGGCACTGGTGATGGTGGTGCTGAATGACTGAAAACGGAACCCTCCTCCTCAAAATTCTGCCCCAGTTTACTGTGTCGATGCTGATGCGAATGCTTGGTAAATTGACTTTGGAAATTTGAGGGTCCTTCTCAAAATTCTGCCCCAGTTCCAAATGAGGGGAAAAATGGGATTTTATTGAAAATTTGACCGAATCCATAGGGCTGCTTACGTATCCCCTCTTAAACGGGAATCAGGTCAGGCATAATTCAAATTACATCCTAAAAGAAATCATGTGATCAAATATAGTATCACTTTACTGCGTCTGAGTTGATAGGATTCAGCTAGACTTCTCCATTCATTTTCGTGAGAATGAGGGCTCCTTCAGTCAGAACCCGGTGAACTATGTACAGACCCTGCCAAATGGGAGAAAATTTCTCTTTGGCTTCATCTTGATGTGGAAATATCTTCTTCAACACCAGATGCCCTGGTGTAAACTTCCTTGGTCGAACTCTCTTGTTGAAGGCTCTGGACATTCTGTTCTGATATAATTGACCGTGACAGATATCGTTCATTCTCTTTCCATCGATGAGGGATAACTGCTCGTAGCGACTTTTGATCCATTCCGCATCATCTAATTCAGCTTCTTGTATGACCCTTAAAGATGGGATTTCTACCTTAGCAGGAATGACTACCTCTGTTTTATAAAAGAATATGTAAGGAGTGGCCTTGGTTTATGTGCAGACCGTGGTGCGGTAACCCAATAAAGAGAACGACAATTTCTCATGCGGCTGCTTGTGTTTTTCAATCATTTTCCGTAGTATCTTTTTGATGTTCTTATTGGCTGCTTCTATAGCTCCATTCATCTGAGGTTTGTAAGCCGTAGAGTTCTTATGTATGATTTTGAATGTTTCACACATTGCTTTCATTAGGTCGGAGTTGAGGTTAGAGCCATTGTCGGTGATGATTGACTTTGGAACCCCGAACAGACAAACCAAACGATCTCGAATGAAATCTGCGACTGCCTTCTTGGTGAGTGCCTTGTATGATGCTGCTTCAACCTATTTGGTAAAGTAATCGATTTCCACTAGGATGAACCTGTGCTCATTTGACGCAGTTGGCTCAATTGGTCCAATGACGTCCCTTCCCCAAGCGGCGAACGACCATGGCAAGCTTGTTGCAGTAAGCTCATTTGGAGGCACCTTTATCATATCTGCATGTACTTGACATCGGTGGCATTTTTGGACGTACTGAATGCAATCCGTCTCCATAGTCATCCAAAAAAAACCTGCTCGAAGTATCTGTTTCTCCAAAACGAAACCATTCATATGTGGTCCACAGGTCACGGCATGTACTTACTCCAATAGTCTGATTGCTTCTTTTTCCTCGACACACATTAATAGTCCCAAATCAGGAGTCCTCATATACAGGATTCCTCCACTATGAAAGAAATTATTAGACAACCTCCGAAGTGTTCATTTCTGAGTAGCATCGGCAAGCTCTGGGTACCCTCCCGTTGTCAAGTATTCCCTGATATCGTGGAACCAAGGTTTCCCGTCGGCTTCTTCCTCGACGTGAGCACAATAAGCTTGCTGGTCGTGGATCTTGACCGGAATGGGATCAATAAAATTTGTATCCCGATGCTGGATCATGGATGATAAAGTGGCTAAAGCATCGGCAAACTCGTTCTGTGTTCTGGGAACATGCTGGAACTCCATCTCTCTGAATCTTTTCCTCAACTCCTGCACATGGTGTAGATAGGGGAGTATCTTGGAATTTTTGTTGCCCATTCTTCTCGGACCTGATGTATGAGTAAGTCCGAATCTCCGATCACTAGAAGTTTCTGAACATTCATGTCAATGGCCAGCTTGAGCCCTAAGATGCAGGCTTCGTACTTGGCCATATTGTTGGTACAGAGGAATCTGAGCTTGGTGGACACCGGGTAATGCTGGCGAGTTTTTGATACCAAAACCGCTCCTATACCCACTCCTTTGAAGTTTGCGGCTCCGTTGAAAAACATCCTCCAACCATCATAGGATTCGGCAATATCTTCTCCTATGAAGGCTATTTCCTTATTAGAAAAGTACGTCTTTAAGGTCTCGTATTCTACTCCTACAGGATTCTCGGCGAGGTGATCTGCCAAGGCTTGTCCTTTGACCGTTTTCTGGGCGACATAAACAATGTCGAATTCGGTTAATAAAATTTTCCACTTGGCGAGCCTGCCGTTGATCAACTGGTTTTACCGCAAATATGCCTTTGCCAAATTTAGGGGTTTATAATATTGGACGAGCGGAACCACTCATTATAAGCGTTGCTATGGATTTGTTTGGCACAAGTGGAAAATGATGTTGAAGGATGCAATTACAATAATGAAATAAATACATGTATTTTCACGTTCATAAAATAATGATTACAATAGATGCTCGGAATTTAGGACGGAATTGAAACGAAGTAAAAGTAGTAACGCAAAAAAGCAGTTAAAGAAAAAGAAAAACACGAAGAATCAAGTGAGTAATTATGAAGAAATGATTAAAGCGGTTAATAAAGGCAGTATAGAAAGCAATAAAGTCACAAAGCACGTAATGGTAAAATCCTTAAAGAAATCCTCAGCAGAGTCTCCATGCTGTCGACGCCCCCTTTTTCGACTAAAAGAAGCCAAATTGGGTTTACGACACTATGGGCAAAACAACTCTTATTCCTATTTGGGAATCAGGTTATGGAATTTGAAGAGTCGCCACCTAATGATTATAGTGCATTAGGACACTTTTAAGAAGAAGAGAGTATTTTGAAGAAAACCAGAGTTCGGGTAAGGGCTAGAGACTATCTCGATGGGAAGGTGTTAGGCACCCCTCAAGATCCACTACTGTGGTTCCCATCCGTGTTAATTGTGACTTTATAGGAGATGAAGCAAGTAAACAAATAAGGTTCACATATAAAGCATTCAAACAACTTGAGAATTTTGAAAAGGGGAAAGATATAATCTAAATAAAATCAGAAGGGAGAATTAATTTGAAAAAACATTACTTTAGGAAGACGTTTAAGTAAAGCAAACAAAAGAGAAAGAGGTCCTAAGTTTGACTATAATATGGATTATTCGATACAATATCCCGCACATATTCCCAACGAGGGGTCGCTTTTATGATATTATCACATCGTCATCACCTCCATATTCTACCCTTCCCACCCTGTTAAGGTACTTAAACGTGTTTGGTCTCGTTTACTTATTACATGCTAGTACCCAGCCCAACCTATTGGTCCCGGAGTATTAAGACTTCTAATCATAATATGGGGAGAGAAAGATAGGACATATATGGAGTTTTCACAGGTAAAAATACTAAGCGTCAATCAAAACAAATAGAATATAAAGGTATTCAAATCAGACATTCAAAGGCTCATATAAAACCCCGTAAATCATACAGCAATTAGTCTAGCATGACTTCAAATACTGATTTGGTCTTAATATTAAAGCTGATCAAATAGATCAGTTAAACACATAAAGCTGGATAATAAATCTACTTTTAGCCCCTCGGGTCCGGTTATTAGAACTTGAAATGATTTAAAACTAGTAATTTCTGAGAAAAAACATTAGTTTCGAACATAGGTCTGTAAATAGGGATTTAGAGTCTGCAAAAAGTTCAGAAATGGTTTAAAAACTAGCCGCACTGCTTAAAGAAAGTTTACAAAAGAGCCTTGAGGCGTAAACTTAAGCAAGCAAAGTTAATTCTTAAAATTATAGGTTTGGCATTTTAAGAAGACTTTATAGGTTCGGAATGACATAAATGGGCACACTTGGCCCGATTTAAAAATAGACAGATATAGGGAAAACTGTATTAACGCGTTGAAACACATCAGGCGAGTTTGAACCTTGTAGGAATGCTATCTACATACCGACTTTGTTAATTTTAGTAAGTTTAAGGGACCTATTATTTGCCTAGAATTTTTATGCAATTCTTAGAGGCATGGTTTCTATGTGTGATGCAATATTGAAAACCTATAGGCATGATTCCTAAGTGAGAAGCAATGTTGAAAACCTTATAGGCATGATTTCTATATGAGATGCAATATTGAAAACCTATGGGCATATTTCTTAGTGAGAAGCAATGTTGAAAACCTTATAGGCATGATTTCTATATGAGATGCAATATTGAAATCCTTATAGGCATGATTTCTACCCATTGATTGATGCAATAATGTAAACCCCTCCCATATACTTTCACTATATTCCCAAGTTCTTTTTAGAAAGCTGGTTTACATATATAAAAGGAAATTACTAAGGAAATAAATGCATCAATGCTAAAAAGACCCGAGGAAGCCCAAAGAAACCTTAATGTCCAACGTATGCATTTTACCAAATCCAGGCTTCAAATTCCAAGGCTTTCTTTTAGAGTGTTTCAAAGTTCCATGGGCTTTCAGGGGAAACCCAAGAAATTCTTACACCCTAAATGAATAGAGTAGTGCAAAGTGTGGAATTACTAGCCCTCAGGCATCCAAGTTCAGAGGAGACTCGAGAGTCCCTAAGAATGGCTTACCAGAGGGTGGTAGGACATAAAGACTAGCAACAAGTGCAAAAGTGAGGGATTAGAGGAAGACCAATGCAAAGGGTGGTCATAACTAGCCATGAATGGGACTGGCACACCCCTGACCCTTTACATGGTTTACCAATAAGGGCAGACTTGAAATAAGTAAGACTTAGACTTTTATGGTTATTAGGACACCAACAGACCTGAGTCAAAGCTCAACACATAATGAGGGGTTAAGGGAGAGGGATTACTTTGAGTATAGGTTGAGAGAAACCTGGTTCTAAACCAAGAATAGCAATGGAGTGCCATCCCAGTCTAAAACACAACTCATACACAAACAGGGGTTAAGGGAGTAGGGTTCACATAAGAACATTTACAACAATAAGAATTAAACTAGAGGGATTTGGGAAAAGGATGTACAGGAATATGTCATACACATATATAGCATCAAATGCATGTGGATATGGGGTAGGGATGTGCATGCTAAATTTAACTACATACTGAACCTAAATAGACATGGGGGAAGGGGTAAGTAAACATGTAGTTGGAGTTAATATGTAAATCAGAGACCTACCAGTTGTAAAAATCAAACAGTAGAGGAAATAGGTAGGTGAGACCTTATAGTTTAGCCTTGGCTTTCAGCCGGCTAAACTCAAGCAGTAGAACAAGAAACAGAGAAGAACAGAGAAGAGAAAGAGAGTTTTTATGTGAGTGAAACTTAGGATTGTTCGTCTGTTGAAGTGAAAAGAGGTTGGGGACTTTATAGCTTGAAAGTAAGTAGCCAATAAGGCAAGAAAATAATTTAACTTCAATCATAATCAATTTGGGAAAGGATTTCCTCTAATTAAGGAACCAGGCTTGAGGGAAATAAACCCAAGTTTATTTTTGGGAGGAAAATCAGGAATGAGTCATAAAATACGAGGTAAAATACGCATAAAGTTTTTGAAATTCACACGGCTTAACAAATAAGGTATGTCAATCACATAGAGAATCAAGGGATTTGAGATACAAATTGATACTGAATTTAGTCAAAAAGCAGGTCCAAATTAAAGAATCAAATAAGTTTGTAAGAAATCAATTTTCCAAAATTAGGGTTATTCAGAAAAGGGGAAAATATGACTATATAAAGAGGTGCATAGATTCGAACATGCAAGACTGGAATTAGTAGAACAAATCATGTAATCAAAGAGCAGAAGCACACAAGTAAGAAATCATAAGCAGTTAGGGTTTAAATATGTAGCAAGCAATTACAAATAGAGAAACGGAAAACTCCTAAAACCTAGGGTTTTCATGACATATCGGGTGTAAAGAAGAAGTCTAGATGAAGATAAACTTAGGAAGAACAGCATAAGGAAAAACAAAGAACAAAGTAAAACGTTTAACTCAGGAACCGTAGAAATACCACAGTAAATAAAATAAATAGGAGCAATAGTAGAAAATACGAAAAATCACAGTAAAAATTTGAAGAAACCACGACAGAGCAAATACGGCAAAGAAATCAAAGAAACCCTAAAATTTAGGAAGACGTACTGTTTGAAAACAAAGTTGACGAAGAAATGTGAGAAATACTTTGAAACTTTAAAAAATAACTAGGATCTAGAGTAGATAGTAAAGATAAACACAGAGAAAACTTTGAAAATTAGGATTTCAGATAAAGAACCATAGAGACGAGAAAGCCTGGAAAAGATTGATTCTGAGTCATCAAGGCTTGCCGGAGAGAGACCGGTCACGGCCATAAAACTCAAGTCAAAGGACCTATGAGTCAATAATCTCCGAGATAGGGCTTCAATCTTCAAACAAAGGAGCCATATAAGGTAGGGAGAGGTGAATACATGTGCCTTAGAGCTTGAAAATCCATAGTCTCCGGTGATACGGAGCCGGAGAAGGGCTAGGGTTCAGAAGGGGTTGAGAGCATTTTGGGGGGTGATGGGATACAAGGGAGGCTGAATGTAGATAATGAGTAGTGTTTTGGGGGGGGGGGGGGTTTCTTTGGTTTAATTATGGAAGGTTTATTTTGGACCGTTGATCTGAGTGATCAACGGTCACGATTTAAGAGTGTGAATGGGGTGGGTTAATTTGGACGGGTCTCGGTCGGGTGAAATTTAAAATGGGGTAGTGTAATTCGGGTTGAATTGGGGGCTAAAATTGGGTTATATTTGAAATAAAAAGGGGCTACGATTTATATAGCCATTTTCCCCAATTTGAACTTTATAAAATAGTAAATGATACTGTAAAAATCAAATTAACATACTGGGTTAATAAATAATGTATAAGTATTAATTTAAAAATGTTAGGACTTATGTTTTAGTTAAAATACTAATTAAATCAAGAAATAGGCTAAATTGCAATTTCATGCAATTTTAGTTTAGAAATACCTAATGAATTTGTAAAATTATGTAAATTATATTTTTATGTAAATGAGAGGATAAAATACATTACTCACAAAATAAGAAGGTTTGGGACTAAATATTGAATTTTATAGTGCAAAATAAGTCATAAATTAATTTTAAAAATTTTGAAAAATGTAGAAAAATGCCAAAACCTTTGTGGATGCTTATATATGCATCTACATGCTAGTTTGGGAATATTTTGAATATAGAAATATATGGGAAAATTTGGGTATCAACAATGAATCGCGAGGCCTAGTAACCTAGGCTCTGATACCAACTTGTCACGACCCAACCAGGTCGTGCTGGCGCCCAACCCTAAAGCTAGGCAAGCCTGACCAAAAATCACTCTTTTTTAACAATAAATCTCAAAAACTGACAAATTAAGGAGAAATGTAATATTTTACAATAATATTCTAATAGTTATAATAAAATAATACAGAGAGACGAAATCTGATAAAACATTCCCACAAGATCTGGGGTCACGAGTTTAGAGCCTCTAAAATAAACTGGATAACAATATGTGAACGAAAATACTCAAGTCTGAGAATGTATATATAAATAAAACTGAAATAGGAATAGTAGCCATGTCTTACGAACTTCAAGCAGCTACCTCAACAACTCTGAATAATCTATGGAGATAACGACTGCTCAGCTAAGCCTCCGGTGCACCTAAATCTGCATACAAGGTGCAGGTAACAGGGGTGAGTACTATTGACTCAGTGAGTAATAAGCATAAAAAATGTCTGAAGATAAGAAATTCGCAAAATGCCACAAAATAAAGCTAAAAATAACAGTCCGACACCTTAACTACGAACCAACAGCATCATATATATCAGTCAAGTAAAATGCAAGGATGCAATACAATGCACATGACCCGCTACAGCGTACAACCCGATCCATTTAACGTCGACAACGCTCACTGGGGGTTGTGTACAGACTCCGGAGGGCCTGCTACAGCCCAAGCGCAATATCATCATATCACTACTACGGTGTGCATCCCGTTACATCCTCAGTCCACAATTTGCATATGAGTCACATAGCAGATTCAATTTATTTTCCAGTTTCCAATTGTTAAGAAGAATATAATTTAATTTCAGGAAAAGTGACTTAGCATTTCATAACAGTGATTAGACACAGGACTGAGATCAATGATTATATAAATCATGTTATCACAATGATATTCATCCTAGACGGATGCTGCAAATCGACACAAGTCCTCAAACATGGCAATAAGCCCAAATATAAACAATACAGGGTGCGTTCAGTCGCCAATATAGTCATATTCTCGTTCGGGATGGACCAAGTCACAATTCCCAGTCATAAACATTCTCACACCTGCCATGGGGTGCGAGTCACGCCCTACATAGCGTCAAAATGTGATGAATTGGGGTTTCAAACCCTCAGGCCATCATATATACAAACGATTCACCTCTAGCCGGCCGTAGACTGGTCCGCCATGCCTTTTCCTCTTGTATCGACATCCTCGCGCGCCGAATCTAGTCAAAATCACAATGAATACATAAATATGGGTTAAAGAAATATAACCCAATCAAAAATACTCAAAAATTACTAAAATTCATGAAATTGGTAAAACCCGAGCCCCGGGCTCACTTCTCGAAAAAATTCGAAAAATCACATCAACGGATTCTTCTCTATCCACGAGTCCGCACATATAAAGTTTATAAAAAACGGAGTTCAAATGGCCTTTTAAATCCCCAAAATTCATCTTAAAAAACGAAGCCCTAGTTCTTCACAATTTCACCCCACTTTCATGAATTTGAGTGTTGATTCTTCAATAAAATAGTTTTTCTAAGTTAAGAGACTTAACTTCCAGTCAATGCCCATCGAAAACCCTCTTCAATTTGACCAAAAATCTCTCTTGACGGAGTAAAAATGGTGGAAATTATGAATGGGTCGCGGATGAACTAACCCTTTAAAACATTCCGCCCAGGCATTTTTAACCCTATGCGATCGCATCATTACCATTGCGATCGCATAGCATAAATTTCATCTTCCCAGAATTCCTCCAATGCGATCGCATCTCTGGTCCTACGATCGCATAGCACAGCCTTCCCCCTTCTATGCTATCTCATAACCCTCTCTGCGTTCGCATAGAATAAATGTTATCAGGGACCCCAGGTCCAAATTACACTACGCGATCGGATCCCTCTGAGTGCGAACGCACTGAACATATTCCCACACCTATGTATTCGTACAGCCCTTAACGCGATCGCATAGAGCAAATTTATGGCCCCTCCAAAACCTTCTATGCGATCGTAGTGATGCCTATGCGATCGCATAGTACAAAAGTTCTCTACAATTTTTCTGCTGTATTTTTCAACTCAAAATCCCTGTTAGCCATCCAAAACCACTTTGAAGCCCTCAGGACGTCTACAAAAGCAAACTAAGTTCTATTACTTCATTTAAACTTGCTCGTAACATAAAAACACGATCATAAATATCAAAATTATCGAATTACCACGGATTCAAACCTAAGTTAAACTAAAACTTCCAAAACTTGCACTTGATCAAAAACCCTGCCTAAACACCTCCGAATGACCTGAAACTTTGTATGCATATCCAAAATTATCTAACGAATCTGCTGCCGCTCTCAAATTTCTATTCTGACCCTCGGATCAAAATCCCACATATCAACCGGAATTCGCCAAAATTCAAACTTAGCCAATTCAAGCCAAATTCTACATCGGAGCTCCAAACTCTATTCCGATTGCGCTCCTAAGTCACAAATCCTCACCAGAAACTAGTCGAATCATCGAAAATCTATTTCGATCCCTATAACTCATAAGTCAACATCCGGTGGACTTTTTCAAACTAACCTTCTCTTAAAGAGACTATTGTCTCATTTCTAACCGAACTCTATCCGAATTACTTCAAATTCACCAAACACATATAATGATATATTTAGAAACATAAAATGGGAATAACGGGACGATTACTCACGTGACGACGGGTCGGGTCGTTACATTGGTGCCATTGGAAAGAGAACTTCTGGAATCACAGTATATACAAAAAGGTGTAGATTCTTTATACATTTATACATATATAATTTTGAATTTATTTATGGTATTCTCATATTATACTTTTCATAAATTTGCACGCCTTGAGTAAAAAGTTCAAATCTCTCTACAGACACATCAAAATCACGATCCATTTATGCTGTTGGAAACAAGACTTCTAAATATACAATATGTAAAAATTCAGGTCTAGATTATTTGTATATTTAAACAGATAATCTTTTTTACTCAGTTCTGAATTTCTACCATCATGCTTTTTCCAGCTTTGTGCAACCATACTAAAAAATTATATCTCTTTGCAGGGATGTCGAAATTACTATACATTTGTGCCATTAGAAAGAGAACTTATTGAGCTATCATAAATAAAATGTTAAGGTCCAGATGTCAATTAATGTAGATATGCTGTTGGATTCGGTTATGAATTTTTGATATTATACTATTCACATCTTTGAGTGTTATGACTAAAAAATTCATATCTATCTTGCATACACACCAGCAACACTTTTGGCCATCATTTACCATTTTTCTTGGTTGAGTTAAACACAGTTATGAAGGTGAATTTTGTATGTTTTTTTTTCAATATACAAAGTACCTCAATCAGATAAACAAATATTAAATATTATTCTGTATAATTTTTGGTGTGCAGGTTAGTCATAAATATGAAGATACTGTCAGTTAATACCGTGCCTCATAAAGAGTTCGGGTGCCAATTCAAATGATTGGTCAATTAAGTACTATTAGGTTTGTGTGTCAAATATTTTATAAAACCATCAAACTTGCCTTTCTACTAATTATTCTTTTTAGTGCTTTGATAGAAATTGCGCGCAAGTTGCCGATACATTACTGCTTCTTGATGAGGTTCAAATACACTCTATTTTTCGTGTATCTCAACTTAAAAATTATCACTCCTCTTGCCTTAATTTTTCATCCGTAGATTTGTGAGGCCTACTATACTCATTGCTTCAAAGGCAGATGCAGACTTATATAACCTGGTAATGAGTCCGATCTCTAATTTTAAAATATAAAAGGTTTCAAGCTAAAAATATACACTCATAAAGTTTATTTTAGGTTTCATCCCTGTCTTATCTAAGGCTGTTCTTGCTTGCACATATGTCAAGATGGCGACACTAATACAAGTGCCTGTTCAATAGGCATGCTTTGATTTAGCTGTTGCTGCTTGAGTATTCTTTCGTGACTAATTCTTTCTCATTTTATATAAACCTATGGCCCAAAATATTAAAATATAATATACTTCACCTCCAAGAAAAACGTGCTGGCTGATGAAGTACACGATAAATATTGTCAAAGTCAAAAGTACCTAAGAAACAAATAAGTACTCCAGATAAAAAATATAAAAAGAATTTTGCATTGCAATTTTGAAGCAGTTATTGGCAATTTTAATTTTAAAGTTTATTTGAACTACCGATTGGCTTCAGGATATCAGGCAACAGTCAAATGAAAGCAGCTGAGGCTCGAAAAGCAACTGCAACACCAGCCACATCCCATAATTGATCAAATCTCTACTGCCACTGTATTTTTTGAATTACTTCAGCCATTTTCAAGTCAGACGATATTTATGGAAGCCACCCTAATCAAGAAACTTTACTATGCAAACAACAAATACAGAAATCAAAAATAAAAAATTAAATTCAATGCAATGATGGAGGGTTTATCGATTCAAGCAGCAATTAGATTGATCATGAATATGAAGAATTGGCATGTAATTAAGCATACCAACAATATTTTTAGAAATAACTCAATAAAATCCATCTATTTGTTTTTTTGTTTTAATTCTTTTGAATGCGATAGTTAAATTTTGTCTGTAGCTACACATCATTTTGTAATGTCTATCTTTGCTCTATTTTTCCTTTGAATTACCCGCGCGAGATGAATTAATAAGATTTCTGTGCTAATTCTTTGCTTTTTACTATGTCTTGAATTTGTAGTTCGCTAGACTGCTTTAGTGCTTTTGGACACAAACTTAGATAGTATTTCAAAGGCACTATTTTCACACTAAGATTATAATAAAAACAACAATATACTATGTGTAATCAAACGATAGAAGTTTGGGAAGGATACTGTATAGCATTACTTATACCTTATGCAGTTAAAGAGGCTTTTGCCAATAGACCATCGGCTCAAAGCAAACATACAATTCCCCAATAATATTAAGGGTAAAAAAAATTTTTTGACTTTGTTTTCAAACTAGACCATCAAAAGCTCTTCACAAAATTACGGTCACAAACTTGCAGAGTAAAAAGCATATAACAGGTGTAATTATGAAAGTCATCGCACTCCATACTAGACCTAAATGCTCAAATAGTTTTTGAAAGTGAGGTTACATATTAGCTTAAAGGATGATTAAAACGTGAGAAGCAGAAAATGTTTCGGCTTCCTGTTGGGCCATGGCCCAGTTTTAGCTACATTGGAAGAATGACAAAAATATGTCACTTTTTGTCCCATTATTGATTTTTTGACCCAATGACACAAGTGGTGAGAAAATAGCCCGTTCCATATTTTAAAGGGAGAATTTCATCCCTTGTTACTTGGCCCAATAATTCATCAGAAAATGGTCCATGTTTGAAACTCTTACCCAGTATAATTCAATTTGTACATAACCTGAAAATTACTTTTTACTAATTAGCCCTTTTTTTTCCGTTCGAGTTACATCCCTTGTCACTCTCCTTTTTTCTTCATTCCAGTAGCCCACCTTCTTCTCCTTCCCAAGTCAGCCTTTGCACCACAAAAATTTTCTACTATTGTTATTATCCTTTAATTCTTTTCCGGATTTCAATGGTTAATTAAGGATTTGAAATATAATAGTCATCATTACAGGTGGTTCAAAGATTCGATTTCAGAAATTGAGTTTTCTAATTTTTTTTTGTTGTTGCAATGAGTGTTGTCTCAATTGATTGGAATCATCAAGATGAGTTCAAAACATAAATTTCAAGTGATTTGGAGTGGATTGAGGCTATATTTGAGTTAAATTTTAAAAACTGAGTTTTCTGATATGTTAGTTGTTTGGAATGAGTATTGTCTCAATTGATTGGAATCATAAAGATGAGTTCAAAACTTAAATTTTAAGTGATTTGGAGTAGCTTTAGGCTACATTTGAGTTAAATTTCAGAGGATGTCCAAGGAAGAAGAAGAACACGTAAAGTTCCATGGATAGGGTTCATTTGTATAATAATGTATAATATTATATAAATAGTATATAATAGTGTATAAGCATAACTTATACATTATAATATCCAAGGTTGATACATCATTTACAGGTATTTGGAGAATAATAATGTATAATAATAATGTATAATATTATATAAATAGTATATAATAGTGTGTAAGCACAACTTATACATTCTTCTTCTTCTTCTTCTTCTTCTTCTTCTTCTTCTTCTTCTTCTTCTTCTTCTTCTTCTTCTTCTTCTTCTTCTTCTTCTTCTTCTTCTTCTTCTTCTTCTTCTTCTTCTTCTTCTTCTTTCAAATAACTTCAAACTTTGTATACAACTGTAACGACCTAACCATTCGTTTTAAATAAGTACAACATCGTTCTCCCTATACTGCTAAATTTATGCTTCACGGTTCTAATGTAACTTGCCGTGGAAATTGGCTCAGATTCGGAAAGGTTGTGAATGGAAATGAGACACTTAGTCTCCAAGAAGAGATCTTAAGTTGAAATAAATTGACCGGAAGATGAAATATGAGTAAATGATTCCGGAATGGATTTTGGATGATTCTAATAGCTATGTATGATAATTTTGAATCTAGGAGTGTGCCCGAAACGTTTTTTGGAAATTTGAAATTTAATTAGCCTTGAAATGGCGAAAATGAGAAATCGAAGTTTGGAAATTTGACCGAAGCGCTGACTTTTTGATATCGAGATCAAAATCTGACTTAAGAAGTTGGAATAGTTTCGCTATATCATTTATGACTTGTGTGCAAAATTTAAGGTCAATAGGACTTTATTTAATAGGTTTTGGCGTTGTTCTTGGAATTTGAAATTTCTAAGTTCTTAAGCTTGAATCCAAAGTTGATATGGTGTTTTGATATTGTTTGGAATGATTTGAAAGCCCGAATAGGTGTTAATGATGTTATGAGAGGTGTTTGTATGTTTGGGTTGAGGTTTGAGGGCCTCGGGTGTGTTTCGGGTGAGTTTTGAGATAGTACAGACATTCTGAAACTTAAAAAATGGATGGGGCAAAAATCTTAGCGCTGGGCGCACTGGCCTAGTGTTGGGCGCGTAAAAGTGAATTCGTCCGTGGTGATGAAGATCTGCAAGTCGTCGTTCCAACTTCGAAAGATCATATCTTTTGATCTACAAGGTATTTTGCGATGATTCAAAAAGAATAATTGTAGATCTTTGAATCTAATTTTCAGAAGCATATTATAATAGGCATTTGGACATTAATACCGAGAGTTATGGCTAAAATACTAAAGCCTTTCACTGTAGAAAAAAACCTACGCGTACGCAATAATTTTTGCGCGGGCCGCACTAGTTTTGCATGGACTGCGATCGTTTTTATGCTTTCCGCATAGGTAGAATCCGTGGGGTACTCTATAAATACAAGGTTTTGGATTTTATTTGATATTTTGACCTACAAAGCTCGAATTTTGGCGATATTTTGATGGTTTTTCAAGAAATTCATCTGGGTAAGTGATTCTAATTCGGATTTGACTAGAATACAAGAATCTATCATAGACTTAATCATTTAATTCATGATTAGGGGTGGAAATTTGGATAAAAATTATAGAAACTTCAAAAATGAATTTTTGAGATCCGAAGAACAATCTGATGTTGGAACTTGATAGAATTTGTATGGTTTGAACTCGTATAGGAATGGGTGTTCGCATTTTATGAAAATTAAGTCGGGTTCTGAGAGGAGGGTCCCACGTTGACTTTTAATGTTTTTTTTGGCGGAAACCTTACCATATAAATCCTATCGAGGCCCGAAAAAGCCTCAAGAAATAGAAAGCACGAAAAACGAAAATAAAAGAAAATAAAATACAACATGATCATCACAGAGTTTATAACAAACTCTGATGATAATACACCGATGAATATTAATGTGATGGTAAAGAAAGAGGATATGTTGCTTTCTTTTCTCCATATTTGTGAACAATTTTCTCAATATGGCTTTAAAAATCACGCTTGTTTCTCGAACGATTAGGCTTTATAACAGATGGATGCATGACTTGTTTTTGCTTTGCGACTCTCATCGGAGGTCTCCGTATGTTAGTGTCTGCACACATCCTGCCATTACAACTTCTATCTCTTTCGCGGGATTCTCTCCATTTCTCGAGGCTTCTGCTCGACAATGCGATAAGATATCTTCTTCCTCCCCTTCTTCATAAATATGTCTTCCTATCTCCTCATTCAGAAATTGACTATTCTGAAGTTGACTTGTGAAGCAGTTAACACAATCTGTTGCTGTCCCTTCTCCAAAGATGTGGTTGCCTTAGAAGGTACAATCTGATTCTGGACGGCTACAGGCATTGATGTCGCGATTTGATTAGCAGTTGAAGTTTGACCTGGTTTTGTAGTATTTCTTTGAAAAAATACTGGAGCATTATGGTTCAAATTGGTCCTTCTGTTTGCGACTGTTTGCATATTAGCAATACACTTAACTGACGCTAACATCTTTTGAGTTTTGTACTGATCCTCACTATCCTCTCCAGAAGTGTCGTCCTCATAATCTTGGTCATCGTCTAAAGACGAAAAAGCAGCGAATCCTTCTCCCAATCCCTCCTCGCCGTCATAATCTCATTGGTCTTTCCACAATTTTGATTTGATGACCATGTCCCTCATAGGAACTTGTTTGTTAATTGCAGGGGATGATGACGGATCTCCATAGCATTTGCTAATTATCAGCTTCTCTCCAGTCATGAATCTCTTCTCAATATTCAAATTTGAAAGTGCAACAATTGAACTTGAGTACCTGGTCACTTTTCAGAGATATGCATTTTGTTTTTGGATTGTGAAGTTGGATTTCTGTTGGATATCGATGGGCAGGTATTTGTTGTATGTTGAACGACTTCAAGAGTTTGTTTAGACACATCCTCAAGCTGTAAATGCAAACCATTTAGAATTAAATCTTCATTAGAAACTGTAGCTGCTGGAGCAGTGACCTGGCTGCCTTGTTGAGTAATTTCAAATTGATGAGAGATATGATGATGGTATGGATTCTGAGCACCCTCATCTTCTGTAATACTTGATGATTGTCTGTTGGAACTGATGTTGTCCTCAGCAGCAACATCTATTTTGGTGTGCTTAACCAAATCAGATGTTTTACTCAGTTCTGTGTGATGTTGTCCAGAATTTTTGAGCTATCCATTTCATTTGTTACTGTCGACATCTCCCTTGACTTAATTGACATAAAATTTTGATTATTGATAGAAGTGAAGAAATCCGATGCCTCCATATTATCTCCTTTTGCTTGTCCAACCAGTGAGCTGTTATTGACTATCTGCTGCTGGTCGATCTGCTTCACTTGACTTCTTTTTGCATTGTCTGTTTTACAATGTGAAGTATCACCCTTTGAACTTGGAAGGGATTGTGCAGGATCAGAATCAGATTTTTTGGCTCCTATCTGCCTGTTGCATCTGATAAGTTGCCCTTCACGAGTAGCCAACTGCCCAGCCTGTGCATTAGAAATTTTGTGGTCTGCTATAATCTGCATTACCCCAGGTATTACTGCAGAATCAGATCGAGCAAAAACTTCATTCACCCCTGCACTATGTTCTGCGGTCGCTCCTACTTGTGCAGATCTTAGGACATTGACAGTAGGCAGAGCTGCTGGATTAGACAATTCACTACATTGTTGTGGTCCAGTAGTTTGTGAAACGTCACAGTAACTTGGAGCTGCCACTGATTCAGATGAAGCACCAGTTGGATCAGTAGTAACATTCAAAGCCACAGAATCTTCAATGTTAGTATCATTTGCTTTGTCAAACAATGTACTCTTATGTTTGTTATCAACCTTTAACAATAACTGCTGCTCGATGGAATCTACCAAATTCTGGACAGAATTATTTTCAGCTGAAGCACCAGTTGGATCAGAACTAACATTCAAAGCCACAGAATCTTCTATGTTAATACCATTTGCTTTGTCAGACAATGTACTCTTGTGCTTGTTATCAGCCTTTAACAATAACTGCTGCTCAATGGTTTTATCTTGCCTACAAACATCTACCAAATCCTGGACATAATTACTTTTGATGTCACCTTCTGCAACAGAATAGGCAGCAGAAGGTTTCATAATTGACATTCCATTAACAGATTGGTTTCACTTACACCATTCAAATCAGTATGTAATGGTACTGTATTTTGCCTTTTGGTAATCTGTATCCCGTTACCATTTTGAATTGAACTAACTTTAACAGTTTGGACACCAGAACCCGAAGCCTTTGGATGTCCTATATCATGAATCACATTAGGTATCATCCTATCAGTTCGACGACATGCAAGATTAGCATTCAAGTAGTTCCTGGCATTACCTTCTAATTTAGACAATCTGCCCCTACCATTTGAATCACTAGTATGAACTGCTGCTCCATTTCCTGAAATCCATCGACACGATTTAACATTATGTCCTTGGTGATTACAGTTCGTGCAGTATGCAGGAAGATTATCGAACACGATCTTCTGGTAGAAATCTGCTACTTTTCCAGATTTCGAGTCTACTATCTTGATCTTTATTTGCATTGGATGTTTGTCCAGTAGATTGATCAGTACTTTAACTCTTGCCGTACTTGGTCGCATTTGATCTTTAGTAGCTTTATCTACTGCAATAGGCTTTCCTACTGCTGATGCAATGGACAATAATATTTTTTGGCAAACAGATTTGCAGGCAGATCGGGAAGGGAGATCCATACCACAGCTTTTGACGTTTCTTCTCGCGGATTAAATCCCATTGTCCATGGGAATGTCCTAAAGAAGAACTCGTCTCCATAAGCCTTTACATAGCCAGTTGTTCTTGACACTACCTGAGCATAATCTTCAAACAAATAAAATCTTACAAGAATGTGACGATATTCTAGCTGTACGATGTTGCAACTTCCCTTGACACCGAGTTGATTCGGCAGAATCTGCCTCAGCTCCTGAAGTTCTGACTTTCCATATGAAAATTTGATTATCACAGCTTGTTGAAGACCATCCTCCCTTGTGAATGAATTTACTTCATCCACTGTGAACTCAACCATCGGCAAACCTTGATCGAACGAAACTGGACAGAGCTCCAGCTTTGATTTTGTTTCGGCAGTTTGCTGTCCAGCAAAAAGCGACGCATATGACTGTTTGAATCTATGTCCAGTTTTTTTTTCTGAGATGATTTTAGAAGCCTCTCCCACAGCACAAGGCTGGGGGGAGGGCGACACTTCCATTAGATTCAATACTCAAAACTCAAATAGAAAACATTCCTTCCATGAAATCAGAAATGAATTGAGCTGGAAATCTGGAAATTGATGAGGTTACTGTAGATTGAAAATAAGATCTGAGATGTAGAAGAAATGGTTACAGATATTATTAAAAAATCAATTTAGAATTGTTCGCAAGAAGAAGGGGATTATGTGACTCCAAAATTGCAACAATCCACCACGATTCCGTTGATAATAGTGACGAATTCACTATTCCGATGAACAGTGCACTAGAAACCCTTTCTCGAGATGATGATTATGACTTTTAATGTGAATCTTTAAGTCAGTATTTTATTATCCAGAATTGTTTTTGATGTATTTTAATGAAGTTATACAATTAATTTGGATAGATTTGAGTCTCTCGGAGGTCAATTCAAGCAAGAAGTCTATTTTGGAATATCGGCCTAACTTCAAAGAGGTAAGTGTTTGGTCTAACCTTAGCTTGAAGGATGTGGAGTTGAGTCTTATTTGTTATGTGCTAATTGTGATTTTGACGTATATGCGACGAGTATCTATACGTTGGTGGCTAGAATGACCGTGAGTCTTATAATATGAACTTCATGATTATGTTGAATAACCTATGCTTTAAAGATGATTTCTACTTGTTGTGAAAAGTTAATGAAGTAATTGTGATTCTTGAATATCGAGGAGCAATGACTCAAGTTATACTATGAATTTGTGAAAGCAAGTGGGTTGATTGAACCCTTGAAGCGTTGGCTCAAATTACAATAATCGCACACTTTGGAGCATTGGATCAAGTGTTAGAGCGAGTTATGAAATGAAAGTGGAAGAAAGTGAATGATGTATAAATTGTTCCCTTTCCGGGAAGTTGATATTGTTGATTGTTTTTCCCTTGCAGAGAAGTTGATATTATTGATTGTTCTTTTCTTCCCTTGTCGGAAAGTTTATATTATTGATTGTTGTTCCTTTACCGGGATTTAATTATTTGATTGTTTTTCCTTTGCTGGGATTTTTATTTTAATCTTGTTTATTCCCTCACTCTATTGTTTATGTTTATTGTTTGGATGAAGAAGAGTGACAAAGCATGAATGGTGATGTCGTGCATTGTTATTGGTGAGGAAAGAGTGTAAAGCACGAAGGGTGATGCCGTATATGATTATTGTATTGGTGAAAATTTGTCTCGCCACGTAGGTCTATTAAATGATGACACGTGTGAGCAAAGTTTGAAGAAAAGTGAAGAATGACTATAAATATGATATGTGAAACACTTTCAGGACCAAACATACTCGTACCATGCCTGTTAGCCATAAAACTGATCATCATAAAATTGCCCAGAATAGGTGCGAGAGAATATCTCATAATTATAAATGAGGAAATTATCAAATTACTTCCGGATTATATGGGATTTACCATAATTATACAATCAGTTACAAATCAATTATGTAACGTACAGTAAATGCAATAAATGATTGTAACGGTTAGAATAAGGCAATCAATTATAAGATGGACTCAACAGATACGTGTTTGATTAACATGCACGAAATTAACTAAACATGCACGAGACTGACACAACAGGCACGTGATTGACTCAACAGGCACGAGATTGACTCACTTAATAGACACGAGATTGACTCGCTTAACAGACAAGGGATTGACTCAATAGGCTCATGATTGACTCACTTAACAGACACGAGATTGGCTTAACAGTCACGAGATTGACTCATTAATTACGCAATTAACTCATCAATTATGGAGTTCACTAATCAATACGAAATTTCAGCATTTACACAACTGCTACAAGTCTTCCAAAAGTAATGGATGGATTGAGTAAATGCTCCTAATGAACCCATAATTCAAGGAGACTAGATACTTAGATTTAGCCCTATAAATAGACATACTTTTACCACCATCAGGGGAATCTAATTTTCTTCTCTACAATGTTATACATTGTAATATTCATAGCATCTTGCTCCCAAGTTAGCCATAGTTCGGCGCTTCAAGCTCTGTTCGGCTCATTATCATATCAAGGATCATTCAATAAGAATTCTTTTTTCTCTGATTTATTTTTATTATATTATCTATCATTGAATTTATTTCTCACTTCTCTATCACATTGTATTAACGAAATTTTATATCTTTAGGATTAGATCGGTTGCTTGTGGCCAGTCATCTAAAATTATAGCTTTGACCGAAATTCCATTTTTTGGTTAAACAAATTGGTTCCGTTACCGGGAACTCAAGAAAATTTGCTATTCATCCAAAGATAGTAACAATTTTTGTTAATATTCGCTTGTTTTCAGTTAAAACCTTCATCATGGCCGGAATTTACCAATCAACACATTTGAGAACAACCAAGTTGGAAATGGATTTACCATGCAAAATAAAAAGGGAAGATAGCCATGATAATGATATGTCAGGAGATCAAGCGGATTTGATTCTTGGGTGATCCGAATCTAAACACAAAAATCTAAAAATAGGTCCGAGCAAAAGAGATACGAGATTTTTTTCACGGGTTGGAAAAGATCCAGATCTACCCGAACAGGTAAGAAATTACCTTGCTCAATAGTAAAATTTTATGGGAGAAGAATGAAGATTAGGAGGAACATGGGTAAAGCACCCACGAGATTGCTTACAAAGATACCACACCTAACAATTGAAAAAGAAAAAATAGCTGCGAGATGGAATAGACCACGAGGAAGGAAGGTTCATTAATAACCTTGGATAATTATACAAATATTCGAAAGAAATCGTTGAGCCGAAGGCATCAGAAGCCACGAGGTCAAATGCTGAAGAACTAGAAATTATCATTGACTTCCCAAATAGGAATGATTACGTTGGTCGAGACTCGATACCGAATTTAAAGGTAAATTGATTATACTTTTACATGTTAACAAAAATTGTTTTGCTTGCCTCCCTGCTAATATAGCAGGTGTACCACCGGAGGTAAATGTTTATATGCTCAATATTGACCCCCGGTATAATTCAGTCTAGCAAAAGAAGAAACTAGAATCAAATAATAAAAGATAAAGTTACAGAACTTCGAAAGATCGATTTAGTCCGAAAAGTTGAATCATTCAAACTTCCTATCTAACAACAATGCATCATTACTTTCAAAATTCTGAGGAGAAAGATGATTGCCGGTACACCAAATTGTCTCGGATGTCTCGGTAAATGCAATTTTAGTTTAAGAAGATAAAGGTACACATTCTCCCATTTATTATAAAATGCTGTTAGATACAGAAACTATATATTTACATTGTGATAAGTTGGCATTAATTGTAGTTGCCCTAAATCTAAGGCTTTATTTCAATATCATTCAATTTCCATAGTCACTATATTTTCATTATGCAATATTTTGCATATACATATATTGTTAGGAAGGCTAGCTAAATGAGTAGTCGAACAAAGTAAATATGATACTGTTTATCAGCCATGTACGACTATAAAATCACAAATTTAGCAGATTTCATGATTAATCTTAGCTCAAACATATTACCCGAACATGTTATTTTTGGGATAACTCTCGGGATCTAGACCTTCTACACAATTAGGTCCACAAGTACTAAACTTTTTAAGTTAGGTACAATGCTTAATTCCTATAAGGGAAAGTAATTAGATAATTCACAAAAGTTATTTTATTACTGACATTAAAGTCGAGTATGAAGCATATGCTACATGACTTAAATTAGCTTGGGGACTCAGAGCAGAAATGTTGATTTAATGATTGATCAAATCCAAGAAAACTATGCAACCCAAAAACATCAAATCGAATGTGCTAGTGTCGGATCTACTGCTGATATCACTGACTCCGAAAGAAGATCAGGGCTTGGAACATATCGTTTCCGGATCAAACAGTCTCGGGATCGAGCCATCCCTTATTTAGGAGATCCCTGATCTATCATCAATTAGGATGAAAATGAGGTAAGCCTGACTAATTTACTTTTGAATTGGCATAATAAATTCATTTATTACTTGCAAAATGGGAGTTTACCCAAAGACAACTATGCTCTTGATAACTCGGAGTATTTCTTATCCCGTACTGCCTGCCTTGTTGAAGAAGAATTTTATTTGAGAATATTCAAGGCTTCAAAAGCTAAAATGCCACATGGACCAAACAAACAAAATATATGATGCAAAACATTTATAGAGAAAGTAGTGAAAATTACTCCGGTAATAAGCTTTAAATCGATAACTTATCAAAGTCAGTATGAGTATCTCAAAATAAAGATATGGCACGATTCTCGATAATATTTTGGAACCTCTGGTTCCCATCCAGAGTACCAAATATTTGATTCCAGCGTTTGAGTTCTCATACCTCAAAGCTCAAACACTAGGAAGATTACTTATACTTGAAAATTAGTCAATTTGTTCTGACAATATAAGAAGTTATACAAGCAATTGATTGCCTTGGGAGATAGCATTCCTAAGAATATTCCAACATTAATTACATTCTCAACTCAGTTAGTTGTCTTGCTCATATCAAACAGAAACACTTGAAACAGTGTTGAATGAGTTCTTCAAAAATACGTATACTACACGTACACAAAAGTGATCAAGAACTCCATGTCAGAGTCAACAATCCCACGATAAAAAATGAGAGGTGTACATCCAATTCAAGATAAAGGTATGCAAATATGCCACCAAAATAAAGTTCACTTTGAACAAACACGCGACTTATATTCGGTCCAACAACGACTACAAGCTAAATATATAAGCTTTTGTTAATGTCTAATTGTATTATGACTCAGATCGATTATCCCGTAAATCTCAAATATTAGTTTGGATATGTGTTCCTCTCTACTTGGAAGTATGTTCATATACTCTAATTTGGATTCAAAATCCAATTAGATTGAATGTCTCGTCATGACAAATCTACTAAGATATATATTTATTTGGGATCAATATTTCCTCAAACTCAATGTCTTACCGGGATCAATACTCCCATAAATTTTAATGGGGGTCAATACTCTTGTATATCCTACCGCAATTAATAATTTCTTAGACTAAAAGTCTACTCAGGTTAATCGATCCTATTTTACTCCCGAATGGAAAGGAGACGTTCTATTAATAGCATTTAAAGTATATAAAAGATCCCTCTTTTATTTAAAAGTTAGACACCCAAAGGTGCATCTTTAGACACACATATGTAACGATGCATTCAAACATAAATTTTAACTGCAAAAGATTAAGTATGAGCACTCAAATAATTTTTTAAAGTGCCAGGAAATATTTGTACTCAGATAAATTCCCTAATATGACAAATGAAGATATTAGACCCGAAAGACACGAGGAACACTGTATTATTCCCGATCTAGGTTACAACCCTTTTGATAAAAAAGGGTTAAACAATCATCATCTAAGTATATACCTCGAGTCCTGTATGTTTTCCCTTTTCAGGAAATGGACCACATGGAAGGAATAATCAATTGATCGAGATTTCATACTTTAAAGCTCTAACACTTGGGGACAATATATATGAAAGGCGATGTAGACTAGAAAAATCAAAATTCAAGTCAAGCCTAAGGTCTACCCAACAAATCGAAAGCTAAGAGTAAAGTCACGAGCTAAGGCCAAAGAAAACCCTTATCTTAGTTAGGGTAAAAGGAAATGTAATGAGAATCTTGTATAAAAACCTTGTGTAGTGAAACAAGGATATAAATAAAAACTTTGTGTAGCGAAACGAGGTTATGAGTAAAAATCTTGTGTATTATTCAAAATACTAAAACATGTTACAAGTAAAAACCTTGTGTTTTATTTTCTTTCTTGAAAATCTGTTGCAAGAAAAATAGTTACGAAAGAGTTATAGATGATACTTAAATACAAGTAAAGTATTATATAAAAATAAAATGATACAAAACGTTTCTCAAAGTTGTTCAATGAAATATGTGTGTTCCTATCTCTTCTTTTGTATATTTACACCATTATGAAGTTGAGACATCTTCTTCATTAAGTGTCGCTCATAAAAGGGCCCTCTTTTATAATTCGTGCTAATTCAAAAAAGTCAGGGAGCATTACAACATTTTTAACGCAAAGTTAAAGGATAAAATAAAAATCCAAACATTAAAATAAGCAGAAAATAAAGCCGATATATATATATATATATATATATATATATATATATATATATATATATATATATATATATATATATATATATATATATATATATATATATATATATATATATGTATTTGGAATTTATGCCCTGTTCCCCATTAACTGCTTTCCCTAAGTTTATTTCTGCTATTTTGGCTTGCCGGGATGTTCGGTATAGAATTCGAAGTGTTTTGGAACACTTAGTCTCTAAATGAGAGCTTATGTGTTGGAAAATGATCTGTAATCACAACAGTGTCAAGCCAACCTCAGAATGGAAAACCGATGGTTCCGTCAGCTTCGTTAGGTGATTTTGGGGTTGGGATCGGAATGTATTTTGGATGTTTGTAGCTCATTTAGGCTATAAATGCCGAAAGTTAGAATTTGGAAGTTTCCTGATGGATAGTAAATTTTTGATCCGAGGGTCGGAGCGGGATTTCGAAAGTTTTTGTAGTATCGTCATGTCATTTGGGACATGCGTGAAAAATTTCAGGTCAATCGGACATGTTTTGGTTAGGTTTTGAATCAAAAGCGAGTTTGGTTAAGTTTTGAAGATTTTAAGTTCAAATCAATGATTAATTCGAGTTTTCGACATTTTTTTTTGTGGTTCAAGGATTGGTAAAAGTTTGAATGAGTTATGGGATATGTCCGTAAGTTTGGTTGAGGTCCCGAGGGCCTCGGGTGTGTTTCGGATGCTCAACGGAGCAATTTGGAGTTTAGAATGCAGCAGAAAATTACAAGTCTGCTATCCTTCTTCGCGTTCGCGAAGTAAACTACGCGTTCGCGAAGCTTTACCCTTTCCATTCATCGCATTCGTGTCCCTCCCCACGTGTTCTCAAAGCCCAGCTTCCCCCGCTTTCACGTTCGCATCCTTGCCAACGCGTTCGCAGCCCTATCCCGCGTTCGTGAAGAGCAATCTTCACCCTCTTGAATTTTCCTCTACGCGAACGTGATCCCCTCTCTGCGTTCGCGATGAACAAATCCCTGACCAATACATATATTTCAAAAACGAATACTTCTTCCATTTTTACAAAGACTCAATTTAGAGAGCTCGATTTTGGGAGATTATTCGAACGATTTTCGGAGGCAAACATCGGGTAATGATTCCTTACTCCTCTATGACTAAAACCCACTAATCGAATCTTGAATTCAAGCTTTAATTTCGGATTTTGAATGAAAATTGGGGTAAAGTTTTTAGACCCAACTTTGATGATTTGAAGGGATGTTTGACCTCCGATTTTGGAGATTTCTATGTGGTTAGACTCTTGAGAGTACGAGGTTTCTAAAAATGTGAAAATTATTCGATTCCGAGACGTTGGCCAGAGGGGCATTTTGGTTATTTCACCTATTTTCGCGCCTCAGCTTTAATTTTAACAATGTAATTAGTTACTTGCAATGTTATTTACAATATGTAATTGGTTTGAATAGATTTGGGCCACTCGGAGTCGGATACTTGTGGTAAAGGCATTGTTTCTTAGTGGTTTTGTACCAATTCGAGGTAAGTGGCTTGTCTAACCTTGTGGGGGGGACCTTTCCCCTTAGGATAACTCTGTCATTATTTAAAATCCTGGTGCGCAGTGTCACGGGCGTGTACTTGTGCTACTTGTTGGAAATTCACCTTACTTGGCTTATTTAGATTGTGTTTTCTTCCCATATTCAATTGTTAAAAATGAAATTTCGCTTGTTTTGACTTAGGGAAAGCATGTTAGTAACTTATTTAATCTATTTGTCTAAATTGAAATATCTATTTTTCCTTGGAAAGCATGCTAGTGATTTATTTGCTCTATTTGAGTAAACTGCTATATTTGTCTTTCTTACAAAGCATGTTAGATTCTCGACTTTACTTGTTGTTCGCATTTGGCTTCCTTTCTGTTAAATATTGATCTGTTGTGGTGTATTTACTTTTGGGACTGCGGGTTCAATTCCCGGAGATCCTCTATTATTGGTATGAAGGACTGCAGGTTCAATTCCCGGAGATCCTCTGTTATTAGTATGAAGGATTGCAGGTTCAAATACCGGAGATCCTCTGTTGTTGGTATGAAGGACTGCATGATCAATTCCCGGAGATCATCTGTTATTGGTATGAAGGACTGCGGGTTCAATTCCCGGAGATTCCCGGTTATTGGTATGATGGACTACGGATTCAATTCCCAGAGATCCCCTATTTTTGGTATGATGGACTGCGGGTTCAATTTCCCGATATCCTATGTATTGGTACGACGGACTGCGAGTTCAATTCTCGGAGATCCTCTGTTATTAGTATGGTGGATTGCGGGTTCAATTCGTAGAGATCCCCTGTTATTGAAATGATGTACTACGGGTTCGAGTCCCGGGAGATCCTCAGATATTGGAAATAAATGGACTGTTGGTTCAATTCTTGGAGCTCCATGTGGCATCCTGACTTTTGAGTGACTTGTCTTGTGTTCGTAGATTGAATTTGTAGCATGTTTCGTTTACTTATTGTCTCGCTAGATATTCGGGATTTAATTCATTATCTAATGTTTACTTATATTATATTATATTATATTATATTATTTCTTAAGTTCATCTCAGTATGGCCTCGACCTTCCTCGCTACTACTCCACCGAGGTTAGGCTTGACACTTACTGAGTACCGATGTGATGTACTCATGCTACTCTTTTACACTTTTGTTGTTCAGATCCAGGTACTTCTGGTCAGGCGCGCTACTAGTGATCTCGCAGCTAAAATTGGTGATTCGAGGTATGCATCTGCCATGTCCGCAGAGCCGAAGAGTCTCCTTCTATTCTACCGTCAGCTAGTTGTTTCGTTCATGTACTCACTTGTTGTAGACACTCCTGGATGTTAGAGCCGTATGTTATATTTTACTCTTAGCTTGTGTTGCCTGTGGGTTTTCGGGTCTGGGATGTTTTACATTATTGGTTCGAAGTGTATATGCCAAGCAACACCCCATACATTTGTTTTTATGTTATTCAGTTTTATTTTTTGTTTTCGTAAAGATTGTTGAATTTCCGCAATGTGTCAGGCTTGCCTAGTCGCGAAGACTGGGTGCCGTCATGAAAGGTTCATGATTGGTGAACTAGGGTCGTGAAAAGTTGGTATCAGAGCTCTAGGTTCATAGGAGTCACGGGACACAGGTCGGTTAAGTAGAGTCTCACTGATCGATACAGAGACGTCTGTAATTATCTAAGAGAGGCTATGTAACTGTTTAGGAAAATTTTTCACTTTATTTGACTTCCCTGTCGTGCGAGAATTTTTAATACCACAATTCTAAACTTCAGCTTCCTATTCTCTCACAAATGATGAGGACACGTGCTACTCGAGACGATCAGGCACTCGTACCCCCTCCTGCAGCCGCTAGAGGCCAGGGCCGGGGTAGAGGTCGAGGACGCACACGTAGTGGAGCAAGGGCGCATGCGCGGTCTGCCGCCAAGGTACCATCAGTGGATCCAGCCAGGACTCAGGCACCTGACACGCCCATGGCCACCAGTACTCTAGTTGTTCAGGAGGCATTAGCACAGTTCCTGAGCATGTTTGGTACATTGATCCAAACGGGATTGATTCAAGTTCTGCTGACTACTTCACAGATCCGGGGAGGTTCCAAGACTCCTGCCACCCCCACTCGAGAGTAGCAAGTTCCCATTAGTCAGGGTCCAGGTTTCATGCCAGCACAGTCTGTGGTTCCAGTGCAGTGGATGGTGAGGACCTCTCGCCGAGTAGAGAATAGATGAGGTCAGGAGGGAGAGTATATAGGAGCGAGTAGACCTCATGGGCCGGGGAGATATACTGGTCCTTATTTTGGAGGCAAGGTGCATCATGGTAGAGGTTTTGTGGGTCAGACAGTTCAGTTTGTGCCTCAGAGTTTCCACAGAGTTTTGGGTGTTTAGGGGTCTTGGATTACCCGTACCGCACATTTCCCACTGCCACATCAGTCACGAGGTTTCTTTGAGTGTGGTGACACACGCCACATGGTTAGGGAATGCCCCAAACTTGGGAGGGGTACGCCTTCTCAAACTTCTCAGCTACAACGTGCCTCATAGGGTTCTCCGGTCATGGGTACAGCCCCAGATGCTACCCCACCTACCCGTACATAGGGAGTTGTCTCCGATTCTGTCATCCCAGGTATTTTTCATGGTTTTTTATTGAGGCGTGTCTATTCTATTTAACCTAGTCTTCACTTACTCTTATGTGTCTTCTTATTTTGCTCCGCATGTGGGTATAACCCGAGAGACCTTGAGCTCTCCTATTTATGTTTCTACTCCCGTGGGAGAATCCTTATTGTGGACCGCATATATTGGTCATTTTTGGTTACTATTTGTTTTTTTGAGACAAGGGCAGATCTTTTATTACTTGACATGGTTGATTTCAATACTATCTTGGGCATGGACTGGTTGTCGCCCTAGTATGCTATTCTTGATTGTCACGCTGAGACTGTGACGCTGGCTATGCCAGGTATTCCACGTATTGAGTGGAGTGGTACTTGATCACACTCCCAGTAGAGTTATGTCCTTTCTTAAGCTCAGCGTACTGTTGAGAAGGGGTGTGCCGCGTATCTAGCTTATGTGAGAGATGTCATTGCGGATAACCCTTATGTTGACTCTGTCCCAGTAGTACGAGATTTCACTGATGTGTTCCCAGCTTATCTTCCGGGCATGCCGCCCCATCGGTACATTGATTTTGGTATCGATTTGTTGACGGGCACTCAGCCCATATCTATTCCTCTTACTGTATGGCTCCTCCTAAGTTGAAGGAGTTGAAGGATCAGTTACAGGAATTGCTTAATAAGAGTTTTATTCAACCCAGTGTTTCACCGCGGGGTGATCCTGTCTTGTTTGTGTTGAAACACGTTTTCAAGGCACTAAACTAAACGTGTGTTCATATTTGTAGGTTTTGATAAATGAAAAACGATGCGCAATTGACATATGACGAGGTCCAAGCACAAGCGCGCAAATGTCACGTAACGAAGTTCAAGCACAAGACAAACAAAGATCAAGATTAAACAAAGTTATACATGAGTCGCTCTTTAATTGTGATCTTGATCCGACAATTTAACTCAAGACTTGGCTTCTCTCGTAAAAACATTTTTATCAAATCATGCATATTTAATTTAGAGCAAAATGATTTTAAATCATGCATATTTATTTAAGCAAAATGATTTTTAAACATGCCTCTAAAACCTGGACAAAGATAATCGATTATGTACTTATGATAATCGATTATGTTAAGGCAGCTGCAAGACAATCGATTGTGTACCTTATGACAATCGATTGTGTTAAGGCAGTGTCCATCAGATTTTTGAAATCTGCATGACAATCGATTGTGTACCTTATGACAACTGATTGTGTTGAGGCAGTGTCTATCAGATTTTTCAAAGCTACAAAATAATCGATTGTGAACTTTATGACAATCGATTGTGTTGAGGCAGTGTCTATTAGATTTTTCAAGACTGAAAAATAATCGATTGTCCATATAGCATAATCGATTATGTAAATGACCGTTGCCAAAATATTTTCAAACTCCGTCAGATAATCGATTATAGAATTTTAATAATCGATTGTTTTAAGTAAAATCTGGAAAGATTTTTTGAACGTTGCCAAGTAATCGATTGTATATTTCTGATAATCGATTGTTTTAAGTAAAATCTGGAAAAGATTTTTTGAATGTTGCCAAGTAATCGATTGTATATTTCTGATAATCGATTGTTTTAAGTAAAATCTGGAAATGATTTTTTGAACGTTGCCAGTAATCGATTATACGTCTTAGATAATCGATTATGCTGCGTAAAATCTGGGAATGATTTTTGGAACGATTGGAAAACAATCGATTGTGCCAATTAGACAATCGATTGTCGTAGCACAAAATCAGCAATTCTTAATTGACAATTAGGCAACGGTTATGCATGTTTTTGACACTATAAATACATCTTCAAATCAGTCTTCTAAACAAAACAACTGATCATATTATTGCTAAAGCTTGCATACTCTCTTATTCATCATTTTCTATTCATTACATAAGTTTTTGAGAGCCAAATTCTTGACGAAAGTTGTTGCGTTCTTGAGCGTATTTATTTTATTCATATCTACTCTTAAGGAGAGTCTTGTTTTGAGTGCAAAGTGTTTTTATACACTTGAAGGGAAGTGTTAATCCCTTGTATTGTAAGAAGGAACGTTGTGATTCCTTTGGTTGAAGTCTTGAAGTGTTGTATCTTCGAGCAAAGGTTGTTGAGGCTTGTGTGACTCAAGTTCTCAGTTTGTAACGGTTTGTTAAGCACCCGTAAGCTTAACAAAGTTAGTGGAAATCTCGAGAGAGTCTCTCGGGGACTGGACTAGCCACGGGTTGTGGTGAACCAGGATAACATCGGTGCATTCGTTCCTTATTATTTACTTATCGCACTTATTTCATTCCTGCAATTTTTAAATTCCGCAAGTTAACGCTGTTTTTTATTATAACGCTATTCACCCCCCCTCTAGCGTTAAGCATATATTCTAACAATTGGTATCAGAGCCCAACTCTCTGAAAAACTTAACCGTTTGAGAGAAACAATCCATGGCTTCTACTCGTGATTCTTTTGCAGGAATAGGTGAAGGACAATGCTCCACCCGACCACCACTATTTGATGGCACAAACTATACGTACTGGAAGGAAAGGATGAGAATATTCATTCAATCGAATAGCTTTCATCTGTGGAAGGTTATAATGAAGGGAGAACAAATTCCAACCAAAAAGGTTGAAAATGAATGGGTTCCAAAATCCGAAGATGAATACGATGCGGATGATATCCGAAAAGTACAGAACAATGGTAACGCCATCAACTTATTATATTGTGCTGTAAACGCTGATGATTACAGAAAAATATCATGTTGCACAACAGCGAAGCAAATGTGGGATAAGCTGGAAATCACATACGAAGGTACGGACCAGGTAAGAGAGGCTAAAGTTGATTTTCTAACCCATGCGTATGAACTGTTTCACATGAAGGAAGGCGAAAGGGTCGATGACATGTTCGAACGATTTTCAAAAATCGTTAATGACTTACATTCTCTTAAGAAGACCTTCACGGATAAGGAACTTGTCCGAAAAATTCTCCGAAGTCTCACTCCGGAATGGCGCTCCAAGGCCGACGCGATTCAGGAGTCTATTGGCATTTCAAATGTCACCATCGACGGATTAAGAGGTAACCTTAAAACTTATGAATCTACTATACTTAACCCTCTTGTTAATGATCAAAGGAAACAAAGAATCGCCCTCAAGGCAAGCACAAGTCAACCTCAAAATGATGGGGACGGAGATAACGAGTTCGGACTCGTTATTAAGAGATTTCAAAAGTTCATGCGAAAAGAGTATGAACGAAAAGGCAAACAACAAGGAGATCAAGTAAAGTGCTATGGATGCGGAGAAATAGGGCACATTAAATCAAATTGCCCAAATGTCAAAAAGGAGAAGAAACCCTTCAAGAAACAACGAGCATACATATCTTGGGGAGGCGACTCCGGAGACGAGTCGAGTGAGGAAGAAGAAGACGAAACCGCAAATCTTTGTCTCATGGCTCATGAAAACAATCAAGAAGAGGTATGTCAAATTTCTTCCAAAAACTTCTATTCTCTTGAGGAAATGCAGAATGCCTTTGATGAGTTGTATAGTGAATTCATTAAAGATTCCAAAACTGTTAAAAACATTAAGGAAAATGCTTCTTTGAAAGAAAAAAATTTTGAAAAACAACTCTCTTTGAAAGAAAAGGATTTGGAAAAACTGATTTTGGAAAATGAGAAGTTGAAATAAGAAAACAATTTTTTCGGCAAAAGAAGTGCCGACAAACCCGAGAGTTCTAGTAAAAATTGTACTTCTTGCATGCATCTAAAAGATGAGGTAGAAAGACTTAAGGGCACCTTAGATAAGTTTAATTCTTCTCATAAAAATTTGAATGAGGTTCTTGTTAATTTGAAATCGACCAAACATGGGATAGGTTTTAAAAACGAGCCTAAAGAAAAAGTTGAAGCCAAACCCTAACCACCTAAGGCTCAACCTAGAATAAATAAAACAAATGTTCATCCTAGAAATAACAATCCTAGAATCAACATGCTTGCTAGACAAAACACTAGAAGAAACTTTGAACATTTTAGGACACCTATAAATGGCCTTCAACCTAGAAATAACTATTCTAGAAATGATACATATCCTAGACCAAACACTAGAAGAAACTTTGAACATTTTAGGACACCTAGAAATGGCTTTCAACCTAGAAATAACTATTCCAGAAATGCTGCATATCCTAGAACAAATAGTAGGAGAAATGATTTTTATGAAATGCGCAAGTCATATTGTCGAAAATAGTGTAAACAAATTTCGTCCGTCCAACTACTATCAACCTAGACGAATGCATAATCCTAATGTCATTTCTCATTATTGCAATCGAATTGGACATATTGTTCCTTCTTGCTTCACTAGACATAGACACTTAACTGCATGTCAAGCACAACAGCATGTTACACCTAACTCTCAAGGACCCAAAACAGCTTGGGTACCAAAGACTCATTAATTTGTCTTGTAGGTATGTTTGAAGGGATCAAGTGTACTTTGGTACCTTGATAGTGGATGCTTCAAACACATGACCGGAGACAAATCCAAGTTCCTTCAACTAGAACACAAGGAAGGAGGAAGCGTTATTTTTGGAGATAACAACAAGGGAAAAATTATCGGCATTGGATCGGTCGGTAAGGATGAACCTTCTTCCATTAAGCATATATTGCTAGTTAAAGGTCTAAAACATAATCTCTTGAGCATCAGTCAATTATGTGACAAGGGAGATCTTGTTTTATTTAATTCAGATGAATGTTTAGTTTTTCGCCGTAGTGATTTTAAAATTATCCTTCGTGGTTTTAGAATGGACAACATCTATATGGTTGATCTCGAAAATTCTTCATCTGAGTATGTGAATTGTCTTATGAGCAAAGAAGATGATATGTGGTTATGGCATCGTAGAGTAGCTCACATCAACATGCATCTTTTAAACAAACTGGTTTCACATAATTTAGTTATTGGTCTTCCAAATTTGAAATTTGAAAACGACTCCATTTGCGATTCGTGTCAAAAAGGGAAGCAAACAAAAGCATATTTTAAATCAAAAAATATTGTTTCAACTACTAGACCATTGCAACTTCTTGACATGGACCTTTTTGGACCATCTCGCATTGAAAGTCTTGGTAGAAATCGTTATGCTTTTGTTATTGTTGATGATTATTCTAGATTTACATGGACACTATTTCTTGCTCATAAAAGTGAAGCTTTTCATAATTTTAAATGTTTTCTTAAACGTGTTCAAAATGAAAAGGACACAACCGTCACTTCAGTAAGAAGTGATCATGGGGGAGAGTTCGATCAAAATCTCTTCGCGGATTTTTGTGACGAACTCGGTATCGAGCACACCTTCTCCGCTCCACGCACACCACAACAAAATGGAGTGGTGGAAAGGAAAAATAGGTGTCTCGAAGAGATGGCTAGAACCATGCTCGATGAGGCTAAGATTCCCAAACATTTTTGGGCAGATGCCCTGAGTACCGCATGCTACGTTTTAAACAGAGTAGTCATAAGGCCAATACTCATTGAAACTCCCTATGAACTCTATAAAGGAAGGAAACCAAATGTCTCCCATCTTAGAGTATTCGGTTGTAAATGTTTTATTCATAACAATGGTAAAGATAATTTGGGAAAGTTTGATGCCAAATCCGATGAAGGAATTTTTATTGGTTATTCTTCACGTAGCAAAGCATATAGAGTATTCAATAATAGAACTGAAACTGTGGAGGAATCCCCTCATATTGTGTTTTCCGAAAATAATGCTCGCTTGGCGAGAAAGGATTCTGGTTTTGAACTTGCAGGTAGTTTAAACTCAATGAGTCCTCAAGACAAAGTACAAGAGGAAACTCCTAAGGAAATTCAAGATGAAATCTTGGAACAATTATCGGAGGAAGCGCCACAACTGGAAAAAGAAACGAAACTGCCTAACGCGTGGAGGACAATCAAAGATCATCCTCTCGAACAGGTAATTGGCGACATTAAACAACAGGTAAGTACTCGAAACACTCTTAAGAACACCTTAGGACATACTGCTTTCGTTTCTCAAATTGAACCTTCAACCATCTCCGAAGCAATTGGGGATGAATTTTGGACCTTGGCAATGCAAGAGGAGCTTAACCAATTCAAACGAAATGACGTTTGGGATTTGGTGCCAAGACCCGAAAATCATACCATAATTGGTACAAAATGGGTTTTTCGAAACAAACTAGATGAAAATGGAGTAATCACTAGAAACAAAGCTAGGCTTGTAGCAAAAGGCTATAATCAAGAAGAGGGAATTGACTATGAAGAAACATATGCACCCGTAGCAAGGTTAGAAGCTTTTCGTTTATTGCTTGCTTTTGCCTCTTCTATGAATTTCAATTTATATCAAATGGATGTAAAAAGTGCTTTTCTAAATGGTGTTATTCAAGAAGAAGTTTATGTAGAACAACCCCCGGGCTTTGAAGATTTTAAATCTCCCAATCATGTTTTCAAACTTAAAAAGGCGCTTTATGATCTCAAACAAGCTCCCCGAGCTTGGTATGAACAATTGAGCAAATTTCTTTTGGAAAATGAATTCATTAGGGGGAAAGTTGACACCACTCTATTTGTTAAGCATAAAAACAATGATATTTTATTAGTTCAAATCTATGTGGATGATATTATTTTTGGTGCTACTAACAATGCTTTGTGCAAGGAATTTTCTGATTTAATGACAAGCGAATTTGAAATGTCTATGATGGGTGAGCTAACCTTCTTTTTGGGGCTGCAAGTAAAGCAAATGAAAGAAGGAACCTTCATTTGTCAAGCTAAATATTTCAAAGAATTGCTAAAACGATTTGAAATGAGCAACGCAAAAGCAATGGCCACTCCCATGAGCACATCCGACCATCTAGACAAAGATGAGAAATGTAAGGAAGTCGACACCAAGAAGTATCGAGGTATGATTGGAACTCTCCTTTATCTTACTGCTAGTAGACCGGACATCATGTTTAGTGTGTGCTTATGCGCTCGTTATCAATCATGTCCTAAGGAGTCTCACCTAACTGCGGTGAAACGGATATTGAAGTATCTTGTTGGTACTGTAAATGTAGGTCTATGGTACCCCAAAGGTTCTTCATGCCAACTTGTTGGCTATTCCGACTCCGATTTCGCTGGATGCAAATTGGACCGCAAGAGCACTAGTGGCACTTGCCATTTGCTCGGTAGCTCTCTAGTTTCTTGGTTTAGCAAGAAACAAGTAAGTGTTGCGTTGTCCACAACCGAGGCTGAATATGTAGCCGCGGGGAGTTGTTGCGCTCAAATCCTTTGGATGAAACAGGAACTCTTGGACTATGGCCTAAGTATCGATCATATCCCTCTTAGATGTGATAATACTAGCGCCATATGCTTGACGAAGAACCCCGTTCTTCATTCAAGAACAAAACAATTGAAATTAGGCATCATTTTATAAGAGATCACGTTCTCAATGGTGATGTCGAAATTGAATTTGTTAAACCAAAGATCAATTGGCCGACATCTTCACAAAACCTTTAGAGAAAGAGTCCTTCTTCCGAATTCGTAGTGAACTCGGGATTCTTGACTCCACATTGATCTAAGTCATGCATTGCATTTTCCCTTTCACATGATTACTAACTTGAGCGTCGGAGGCGTCTAACGTATTTTTGCAGGTATCGCCCTAAAAGCAGGGGGAATTATAAAGACTGGTGCAAAATAATCGATTCCTCTTTAGAATAATCGATTTCTCTTGAGTATATAATCGATTATCAAGTATCAATAATCGATTATGTTGACATTATTTGCTTTATTATCCCTTTTATGAAGTTGAAATTTTTTAATCAATAAACAAGTTATTTACCAATTTTTTTGCTAATGTCAAAAGGGGAAAGAATAAGGGCTATGCACTTAATACTTATTGGCACAAATTGAGGGGGAATTCATATGTTGAGGGGGAACTAATTGCATATATATATACTTGTCTTGGATCGTCATTATGAATTACCTAATATGCATATCCCGAATAAGGTTTGCCATTATCAAAAAGGGGGAAATTGTTGAAACACGTTTTCAAGGCACTAAACTAAACATGTGTTCATATTTGTAGGTTTTGATAAATGACAAACGATGCGCAATTGACATATGACGAGGTCCAAGCACAAGCGCGCAAATGTCACGTAACGAAGTTCAAGCACAAGACAAACAAAGATCAAGATTAAACAAAGTTATACATGAGTCGCTCTTTAATTGTGATCTTGATCCGACAATTTAACTCAAGACTTGGCTTCTCTCGTAAAAATATTTTTATCAAATCATGCATATTTAATTTAGAGCAAAATGATTTTAAATCATGCATACTTATTTTAGCAAAATGATTTTTAAACATGCCTCTAAAATCTGGACAAAGATAATCGATTATGTACTTATGATAATCGATTATGTTAAGGCAGCTGCAAGACAATCGATTGTGTACCTTATGACAATCGATTGTGTTGAGGCAGTGTCCATCAGATTTTTGAAATCTGCATGACAATTGATTGTGTTGAGGCAGTGTCTATCAGATTTTTCAAAGCTATAAAATAATCGATTGTGAACTTTATGACAATCGATTGTGTTGAGCAGTGTCTATTAGATTTTTCAAGACTGAAAAATAATCGATTGTCCATATAGCATAATCGATTATGTAAATGACCGTTGCCAAAATATTTTCAAACTCCATCAGATAATCGATTATAGGATTTTAATAATCGATTGTTTTAAGTAAAATCTGGAAAAGATTTTTTGAACGTTGCCAAGTAATCGATTGTATATTTCTGATAATCGATTGTTTTAAGTAAAATCTGGAAAAGATTTTTTGAATGTTGCCAAGTAATCGATTGTATATTTCTGATAATCGATTGTTTTAAGTAAAATCTGGAAATGATTTTTTGAACGTTGCCAGTAATCGATTATACGTCTTAGATAATCGATTATGCTGCGTAAAATCTGGGAATGATTTCTGGAACGATTGGAAAACAATCGATTGTGCCAATTAGACAATCGATTGTCGTAGCACAAAATCAGCAATTCTTAATTGACAATTAGGCAACGGTTATGCATGTTTTTGACACTATAAATACATCTTCAAATCAGTCTTCTAAACAAAACAACTGATCATATTATTGCTAAAGCTTGCATACTCTCTTATTTATCATTTTCTATTCATTACATAAGTTTTTGAGAGCCAAATTCTTGACGAAAGTTGTTGCGTTCTTGAGCGTATTTATTTTATTCATATCTACTCTTAAGGAGAGTCTTGTTTTGAGTGCAAAGTGTTTTTATACACTTGAAGGGAAGTGTTAATCCCTTGTATTGTAAGAAGGAACGTTGTGATTCCTTTGGTTGAAGTCTTGAAGTGTTGTATCTTCGAGCAAAGGTTGTTGAGGCTTGTGTGACTCAAGTTCTCAGTTTGTAACGGTTTGTTAAGCACCCGTAAGCTTAACAAAGTTAGTGAAAATCTCGAGAGAGTCTCTCGGGGACTGGACTAGCCACGGGTTATGGTGAACCAGGATAACATCGGTGCGTTCGTTCCTTATTATTTACTTATCGCACTTATTTCATTCCTGCAATTTTTAAATTCCGCAAGTTTACGCTGTTTTTTATTATAACGCTATTCACCCCCACCCTCTAGCGTTAAGCGTATATTTTAACAGTTTTAAAGAAAAAGTATGGTTTTATGCGCATGTGTATCGATTATCATTAGTTAAACAAAGTTACAGTGAAGAACCGATATCCTTTGCCTCATATTGATGATCTATTCGACCAAGTTCGGGGCGCACATGTGTTCTTTAAGATTGATTTGTGCTCAGGTTATCACCAGATAAGGATTCGGGAGCTGGATATCTCGAAGACTGCATTCAAGACTCAGCATGGTCATTATGAGTTCCTTGTCATGTCATTTGGGCTGACCAACGCCCCATCAGTTTTTATGCATTTGATGCACAGTGTATTCAGGCCCCATCTTGAGTCTTTTGTCATTGTTTTCATAGATGATATTCTTGTATACTCCCGGAGCCGGGAAGGTCATGAGCAGCACCTGAGGACAGTGCTTCAGACTCTGAGGGAAAAGAAATTATATGCAAAGTTCTCAAAATGTGAGTTTTGGTTGAGTTATGTGGCGTTCCTAGGCTATGTGGTATCGAGAGAGGGCATTCGGGTAGATCCGAAGAAGGTGGAGGTCGTGCAAAGTTGGCCAAGGCCCTCTTCAGCTTCAAAAATCCGCATTTCTTGGCCTGGTGGGATCTTACCGTCGTTTGGGGTTCTCGTCGATTGAAGCCCCTATGACTAGATTGACCCAGAAGGATGCTCCTTTTCAGTGGTCACACGAGTGTGAGGGGAGCTTCAAAAAGCTCAAGACGGCTTTGTCTTCAGACCCTATTTTGATTCTTCCTACTGGTTCGGGGTCCTATACAGTATATTGTGATTCCTCACGAGTTGGACTTGGAGCAGTGTTGATGCAGCACGGTAGGGTTAGCTGCAATTGTTCACGCCTTAAAGATCTGGCATCATTATTTGTATGGTGTGCCTTGCGAGATTTATACGGGTCATCGAAGTTTGCAGCATCTATTCAAGCAAAAGGATCTGAACTTGCCCCAGAGGAGATGGTTGGAGCTACTGAAGGATTATGATATTAAATTTCTTTATCATGCGGGCAAGGCCCAATGTGATAACAAATGCCTTGAGTCGTCGGGCGAAGCGTTTGGGGAGTTTGGCATATTCACCAGCTTCAGAGAGACCTATTGCGATGGATGTTCAGGCTTTAGCCAGTCAGTTTGTGATATTGGACCTTTCAGAGCCCAGTCGGGTTCTAGCCTGTGTGGTTTCTCGGTCTTCATTGTTTGATCGTATCAGGAAGCGGTAGTATGATGACCCTCATTTGCTTGACCTCAGGGACATAGTTCAGCATAGCGATGCTAAGTATGTGACTATTGGAGATGGCAGGGTGTTGAGGATGCAGGGGAGGATTTGTGTACCCGATTTATATGATATTCGGAAGTTGATATTGACTGAGGCCCATAGCTCACGATACTCCATCCACCCAGGTGGCGCGAAGATGTATCAAGATCTGAGGCAGCATTATTGGTGGACGTGGATGAAGAAGGACATAGTAGCTAAATGTCTTAACTATCTGCAGGTGAAGGCTGAGCATCAGAGACCGGGAGGGCTACTCCAGCAGATGGAGATTCCGGAGTGGAAATGGGAGAATATAACTATGGATTTTGTGACTCGTCTCCCTATGATGGCGAGGAAGTTTGATTCTATTTGGGTTGTTATGGATCAGCTGACCAAGTCCATTCATTTCATTCCAGTGTGCACTTCTTACTAAGCGGAACGGTTAGCAGGGGTTTATATTAGGGAGATTGTCCTCCTGCATGGCATTTCAATTTCTATCATCTAAGACAGAGGTTCAGTGTTTACATCACGATTTTGGAGAGCCGTCCAGCATAAGTTGGGTAGCTGAGTGACCATGAGTACAACTTCTCACCCTCAGACGGACGGACAGTCCGAGCGCACTATTCAAATTTTTGAGGATATGCTCCGTGCGTGCGCGATTGAGTTTAGAGGGTCTTGAGATCAGTTCTTGCCGCTGGTTGAGTTTGCGTACAACAACAGTTATCAGTCCAGTATTCAGATGGCGCCTTATAAGGCCTTATATGGCAAGAGATGCAGGTTCCCGGTGGGTTGGTTCGAGCCGGGCGAGGCCAGGTTATTGGGCACCGATTTGGTCCAGGATACGATTGAGAATGTTAAGTTGATTCAAGGCAGACTCCGTGCGGCCATGTCCAAACATATGAGTTATGCGGACCAGAAGGTTTGTGATGTTTCCTTTATGGTTGGTGAGCGGGTTTTGCTTCGGGTCTCACCTATGAAAGGCATCATGAGGTTTGGAAAGAAAGAAAAGTTGAACCCGAGGTTCATTGGTCCATATGAGATTTTGAAGTAGGTTTGGAAGGTTGCATATGAGCTTGCTTTACCTCCCAGTTTGGCCAGGGTTCATCTAGTATTTCATGTTTCGATGCTTCGGAGGTACCATGGTGACCCGTCTCATGTGTTGGAGTTCACTTCAGTCCAGTTGGACAATGATTTGTCCTATGTTGAGGAGCCAGTTGTAATATAAGACAGGCAGGTCCGAATGCTCATGTCAAAGGATATAGCTTCAGTAAAGGTTCAGCGGTGGGGTCAGCCGTCCAAAGAGGCGACTTGGGAGACCGAGCGATAGTGAATTTTTGATCCGAGGGTCGGAACAGAATTCTGGAAGTTTCTGTAGCACCTACATGTCATTTGGGACGTGCATGCAAAATTTTAGGTCAATCGGACGTGTTTTGGTTAGGTTTTGAATCGAAAGCAAGTTTGGTTAAGTTTTGAAGTTTTTAAGTTCAAATCATTGATTAATTCGAGTTTCAGGCGTTTTTTTAGGTAGTTCAAGGATTGGTACAAGTTTGAATGAGGTTATGGGATATGTGTGTAGGTTTGGTTGAGGTCACGAGGGCCTCGGGTGTGTTTAGGATGCTCAACGGAGCAATTTGGAGTTTAGAATTGCAGTAGAAAAATTGTAGGTCTGCTATCCTTCTTCCCGTTCGCAAAGAAAACCCCGCGTTTGCGAAGCTTTACCCTTTCCATTCATTGCGTTCTCATCCCTCCCCACGCATTCGTGAAGCCCAACTTCCCCCTCTTTCGCGTTCACGTCCTTGCCAACACGTTCACGTAGGGTCAGTTCTGGACCCCTCCTTTTTCTCTTCTACGCGTTTGCGTGTACCGTGTCGCGTTCGCATAGGTTCCAATACCAGGTCTTCGCGTTTGCAGCTCTATCCTCGCGTTCCCGAAGAGCAATCTTCACCCTCTTGAATTTTCGTATCCACGAACGTGATCCCCTCTCCGCATTCGCGATGAACAAATCCCTGACCAGTATATATATTTCAAAAGCGAATCCTTCTTTCATTTTTTTCAAAGACTCAAGTTAGAGAGCTTGGTTTTGGGAGATTTTTCGAAGGATTTTTGGAGGCAAACATCGGGTAATTATTCCTTACTCATATATGACTAAAACCCACTAATCTCATCTCAAATTCAAGCTTTAATTTCGGATTTTGAATAAAAATTGGGGTAAAGTTCTTAGACCCAACTTTGTTGACTTGAAGGGGTATTTGACCTCCGATTTGGGAGATTTATGTATGGTTAGACTCGTGAGAATACGAGGTTTCTGTAAATGTGAAAATTATTCGATTCCGAGACGTTGGCCTGAGGGGCATTTTGGTTATTTCACCTACTTTCGTGCCTTAGCTTTAATTTTAATAGTGTTAGTTACTTGCGATGTTATTTACAATGTGTAATTGATTTGAATAGATTTGGGCCACTCGGAGTCGGATCCTCGTGGCAAGGGTATTGTTTATTAGCGGTTTTGTACCAATTTGAGGTTAGTGGCTTGTCTAACCTTGTGTGGGTAACCTCTCCCCTTAGGATATCTCTGCCATTGTTTAAAAGCATGGTGCGCGAGGTGACGGGCATGTACTTGTGATAGTTGTTGGAAATTTACCTTACTTGGCTTATTTAGATTGTGTTTTCTTCCCATATTTAATTGATAAAAATGAAACTTCGCTTGTTTTGACTTAGGGAAAGCATGTTAGTAACTTATTTGCTCTATTTGACTAAAGTTCCATATTTGTCTTTCTTGCAAAGCATATTAGATTTTCGACTTTACTTGTTATTAGCATTTGGCTTCCCTTCCGTTTAATATTGATTTTTTAAGGTGTATTTACTTTTGGGACTGCGGGTTCAATTCCCAGAGATCTTCTGTTACTGGTATGAAGGATTGCGGGTTCAATTCTCGGAGATCCTCCGTTATTGGTATGAAGAACTACAGGTTCAATTCCCGGAGATCCTCTGTTATTGGTATGAAGGTCTGCTGGTTCAATTCCTGGAGATCCTTTGTTATTGGTATGAAGGACTGCAGTTTCAATTCCCGGAGATCCCCTATTATTGGTATGATGGACTGCGGGTTCAATTCCCAGAGATCCCCTGTTATTTGTATGATGGACTACGGGTTCAATTTCCCGAGATCCTCTGTTATTGGTACGATGGACTGCGAGTTCAATTCTCGGAGATCCTCTGTTATTAGTATGATGGACTGCGGGTTAAATTCGCAGAGATCCTCTGTTATTGAAATTATAGAATACGGGTTCGAGTCCCGGGAGATCCTCAGATATTGGTAAAAATGGACTATCGGTTCAATTCCCGGAGCTCCATGTGGCATCTTGACTTTTTAGTGACTTGTCTTGTGTTCGTAGATTGAATTTGTAGCCTGTTCCGTTTAACTTATTGTCTCGCTAGATATTCGGGATTATTTTTCATTATCTACTGTTTACTTATATTATATTATATTATTTCTTATGTTCATCTCAGTAGGGCCTCTACCCTCATCGTTACTACTCCACCGACGTTAGTCTTTAAACTTACCGAGTACCGTTGTGGTGTACTCATGCTACTCTTCTGCACACTTTTGTTGTGCAGATCCAGGTACTTCTGATCGGGCGCGGTATTAGTGATCTCACAGCTACACTTGGAGATTCGAGGTATGAATCTGCCGTGTCCGCAGAGCCGAAGAGTCTCCTTATATTCTACCGTTAGCTAGTAGTTTCGTTGATGTACTCACTTCTTGTAGACATCCCTGATGTTAGAGCCGTATGTTACATTTTACTCTTAGCCTGTGTTGCCCATGGGTTTCCGGGTCTTGGAGGTTATAAATTATTGGTTCGAAGTGTATGTTCCAAGCAGCACCCCATACATTTTTTATGTTATTTAGTTTTATTTATCGTTTTCGTAAAGATTGTTGAATTTCCGCAACGTATTAGGCTTACCTAGTTGCTAAGACTGGGTGCCGTCATGACAGGTTTACGATTGGTGAACTATGGTCGTGCCAATATATATATATATATGTCAAAATTGAAAAAATAAGGCAAAGATTTCTCTTCAAACCCCTAAACAAAACATGGGTAAACCAACCGATTATTGACGTAAGGAACATAAGTGGTGGAGTTATCATCTGAATCTTTAAGTTCTGCACTCTTTTTCCCTTCGTCCGGTTTTTGTCCTCATTGGGTTTTTCCGGCAAGGTTTTTAATGAGGTAGAGAAAAGGATGAAAAGGATAAAATCTTACATTTCCTGGTCACATCATATTGAGTAACCAGAAAGTGGGGGGACTATCTGTATTGGTGAAATTTAGACTCGCCACATGGGTCTATTAAATGGCAACACGTGTTAGTAAATTTTGAATAAAAGTGAAGAATGACATGTAAAGATAATATGTGAAACAACCCCAGGACCAAACATACTCGTACCGTGCCTGTTAGCCATGAAACCGATCATCATAAAATTTCCCAGAATAGGTGCGAGGGAATATCTCATAATTACAAATGAGGAAGTTATCAATTACTTCCGGATCATATGGGATTTACCATAACTATACCATCAGTTAAAAATCAATTATGTAACGTACAATAAATGCAATAAATGATTGTAACGGTCAGATCATGGCAATAAATTACAAGATGGACTCAACAGACACGAGTTTGACTAACGGGTACGAGATTAACTAAACAGGTACGAGATTGACACAATAGGCACGGGATTGACTCAACAGGAATGAGATTGACTCACTTAACAGACACAGGATTGACTCAACAGGCACGTGATTGACTCACTTAACAGACACGATATTGACTCAACAGGCACGAGATTGACGTAGCAGGCACGAGATTGACTCATTAATTATATCATTAACTCATCAGTTATGGAATTTACTAATCAGTTACGAAATTCCAGCATTTACAAGCTATTACAGGTCTTCCAAAAGTAATGGATGGATTGAGTAAATGCTCATAATAGACCCATAATTCAAGGAGACTAGTTACTTAGATTTAGACCTATAATAGAAATATTTTTACCACCATTAGGGGAATCTAATTTTCTTCTCTATAATTTTATGCATTGTAATATTCATAGCATCTTGCTACCAAATAAGCCATAGTTCAGCACTTCAAGCTCTGAGCTCATTATCCAATCAAGGATCATTCAATAAGAATTTTTTTTCTCTGCTTTATTTTTATTATATTATCTGTCATTGAATTTATTTTCCATTTATCTATCACGTTGCATTAACGAAATTTATATCTTTTGGATTGAATAAGTTTCTTGTGACCCGTCATATAAAATTATAGCTTTGACCGAAATATCATTTTTTGGTTAAACGATTATGATGAAAAAAATATAAAGCACGAAAGGTGATGTCGTGCTGCAATATGTACCATTTCGTGCCACACGATGTACCATTCTGTGCCTTTTATATTAATTTAATAGTAAGGATGAGAGTAAAGCGCAAACAGTGATATAGTGCAATTTATATTAATTCTTATGGCGAGGAAGAGAGTAAAAGCACGAAGGGTGATGCCGTACACTTGTCCTTGATTGTTTTTCAGATTCTAATTGAGTTATGTTGTCTTTATGTTCACTTACTGATTTTCTATTTTTGCTTGGTTTTGTTTTGATGTTATAGATCCCCTTAATCCTATTTGCATTGTGTTTGTTGCTTGGGTGAGCAAGTGTAAAGCAGGGTGAGGTCGTGTATTTTTTTGGTGAGAGAGTGTTAAAGCACGAAGGGTGATGTTGTGTACTTTCCGTTTGCTGTGTTTACTTGTTATTAAGAATTCAAGTGTATTAACTGTTTAGATCCCCTTACCGTTGTGATTCTTTGTGCTGGAATCATAGTGTTTACAATACCTCACCTTATATTGTTTTTATATATGTTCAATACTTCAAATTTCAACAATTGTTACATTTTTAACTCAATTGATTTCTCAACTAAATTTTCCTAAAAACGTTCGATAGTGCACTTTATTTAAAAAGGAAATTTCTACTACGTTTTGATTTATTGATTTCTCGTATTAAAGGTAATGATTCATTAGATATTGTATTTTAATTGAAAAGGGTATTTTTCTTTATCAAATGATTTCTAAAAATAATTTCATCTTTTCTTGTTGATTCCCTAATTGGGTTGGAAGTTGTACTCTACTTTATATTAAGTAAATGAGGCTCTTTGAACATTATTAATTGTATTGGGTTATAGACCCTATAAATTGAGTAACATGAGAATGTTGTTGCGAAATGTGAGACAGAAACATGTGGGCACAAGGTGCCGAGAAAAAATATGATGATTTTTATTAATAACATATTATGATACAGGCACGAGGTGTTTAACGGAAAATATTATAGTTTTGATTAATGGCACGTGAGTTTTACGTGCGGTTGTAATATAAATATGGGCATGAGATGCCGTGAATATATGAAAGTGGGCTGAGACCAGTATTATTTATGATTATGAATTGAGGCATCACAAGATGACTTTTAATCGAAAGGAAATATATTCGAAATGTTACTATTGGAAGCATTTATCTTAGCGATTATTACTTGAAGGATTTATAGGCGAAAGACTTATATTTGAAAGACCTGATTAATTGATTGCATTGAATTTATTATTTGTTGAGAAACGTTTATGTTGCCTGCTATTTATATTACTGGTTGATCATTGTTGTCTATTTCCTATTATTTTTGCATGCTATATTGCACATGTTTATTTGATAGTCTGGTCCTATTCTCGTCACTACTTCACTGAGGTTAGTGTTGGCCCAAGTTCAGTTGAAGTTTTAAGATTGACAAATGAACTCAAGAATGGACTTGGTTCATCTTGGGAGACACAGTTGTTATAACCATTGCACATGAGAGGCACGTGAGGAAGATATGTATTGAAGATCACGCAGCAAATATCTTCTGAACTGATCAAAAAGATTGCATTAAGGATAAGGAGGACAGTCTTCTTATGAGAAGAGAACACAATCTCAAGCTAGGATAAGGGTTGGAGTTCTTCTTGGTTAAGGACTCAAATCGACTAAGGATAAGCATTAGAGTCTCGATCAAGCTCTAATTGCTAATATATTAAATAACCAAGTTGTTCTCTTTTACAGGTAATGCACATATGCAGAAATAAAGCATAATTGAGAGCAAAATAGCTAGTCTATTTTTTAAGTGATATATTTGAGATATAAGTGTGCACACCTGAAGCTACTTGAATGAGTTAGAAGAAACAGTTCCATTGTGTTTATTCTTATTCCAGTTCAATTGTAGTAGGTGTTTCATATTGTACCTTTCAGCTTATTTAGAATAAATTGTATTAGGTACCTTGAGTATTCAAGCTAGAGTTAATTTGAAAGTGTCGCAACAGTTGAGGCTGTGTGCCACACTGGGATTAGAGTTAATCCTTAGGTTTACAAAGAGTAATGTTGTTTTTGGCTCAATGATTTTAGTGGAGTTTGCGAAAATCTTATGGAGTAGTAGGTCATGATTTTTACACCTTTTGAGCTAGGTGTTTTCAAAGTAAAAATCTTTATGTACTTTACTTTCAGTATTTATTATTCCGTAAACTATTGTAGTTAGAACACTTAGAAGAACCTGGTTCTTCTAAAGCAAAAATTAGGTACTACACAAATCACCCCTACCCTCTTGTGTGGTATTGACGTTTATAACATCAATTGGTATCAGAGTAGGTTATCCTTGAAGATGTTAACACCTTAGGAAAGATCAACATGAGTGCATCACCTGGTAACTGGGAAGGACAATCGACTTCTCCACTTTTCAATGGTCTCTACTACTCCTGGTCGAAGGAAAGAATGAGAGAACACATCATGGGTGAAGACTATGAGCTTTGGGACATCATCACTGATGGTCCTTTTGTAACAACAAAGAAGACTGATGAAGGGTTGGATGTTCCAAAAACAAGAACTGACTGCAGTGCTGAAGACTTAAAGAAGTCGGAAAGAATGCAAAGGCCAAGAAATGGCTAGTATGTGGACTTGGCCCAGATGAGTACAACAGGATTCAAAGATGTAGCACTGCCAAGGAAATTTGAGACATATTATAAGTGGCCCATGGTAAAACAACTCAAGTGTAGAGATCAAGAGGAATATTGTTGTATTCTCAATATGAGAATTTCACTATGAAGGATGGAGAAACCATCCAAGAGATGTACACTAGGTTTAATACACTGACAAATAAACTTGAGTCTCTTGGAAGGATTACCCTAGAAGAAGACAAGGTTGAGAAGATCTTAACAAGAGTTCTACCAATTGCACGGGAAAGCAAAGTCACAGCTATTCAGGAATCCAAGAATACTGCTACCCTAAAATTGGATGAACTGATTGGAACTCTTACTGCCTATGAATTGAGAAGGCAGACTATGAAGATGGATGCTCCAAAGAAAGAAAGAAGTTTGGCTCTCAGAATCTCAAAAGGATCAGACCTTGAAGATGATGAAATGGCTATGATTACCATATATTTCAAAAAGTATCTTATAAGAGGAAATAGTCCTTCTAGAGGAACAATATTCAACAAACCTAGGGCTCCTGAAAGGCAGACAAATGATGGTTGTTACAAGTGTGGTAAGACAGACCACATGATCAAGAACTTCCCTCAATGGGAGATTGAGTGGAAGAAAAACAGAGGTGAACGAAGAAACAGGAAGAAGGAACAGGTCTAACCAAGAAGAAACAAAGGTTCAACTAAATCCATGGTTGCTGCATGGGGAGAAACCTCAGATGAGGACTCGGAAGATGAAACCATCGGAGAATCAAAGGATGAACATGGGGTAAGTATCCTACATTTTAAAGAAAATATTAACTTTTTGTCTAAAGAAATGTTGTTTGAGCTATTATTGGACTTCATTGATGAGTCTGAAGTAATAAACAGTGAGAAGAATTTTCTATCTAGGGAATGTGTCATCCTAGAAGCAAAATGCGAAATGTTAGAGTCTAGGGCTGATGAGAGTAACAACACAAATACTGAGTTGAAGAACCAGGTTCTTCAACTTGAAAATAAAGTCCTAGAACTTAGATCTGAAAATATTAAACTGAAATTAGGGGAAGGAAAGAAAATGGTTGATCAATTATTTCTCACTCTAAATAAAATCTGGGAAAAATAAAAAAATGAACTGTATAAGAAAGATGAATTGATTAAAGTTATAAAAGAAGAGTTAGGAAAGGAGAAGCATGAACTAGACAGAACATTCAAATGGAACAAGGCTTATGATGCTCTCTCCTGGCTGCAAGAACATCACAGTAGCAATAAGAGATGACTTGGATTTGGGACACAAGCTCCAAAATGGGATCCCAAAAACAAGTACCTCAAACTTCCTGAAAATAAGATCTACATACATTGTAGTAAGACTGGCCATTACAAAAATGAATGCAATGTAAGAAGGCCGATCAAAAGAATAAAGCCTTTGTTCAAGAAAAACACAAACTGCCTGGTTGGGCAATGAAAAATTAAATTAATCCTTTTGCCCATAGAAAGGGACCCAAACTAGTTTGGGTTCTTAAGACTAACCTATCATTTCATTTTTCATGTCTAAGTGAAGGGGAGTAGCCAAATATGGTACATGGATAGTGACTGATCAAAACTTATGAATGGGAACAAAGACTAGTTCCTTTCACTTGAGAACCTAAAAGGAGGTAATGTCTCCTTTGGAAATGGAAAGAAAGGTGAGATCATTGGAGTTGTAAAGGTAGGAAAGACAGACTCATATTCCATTGAGAATGTCTATTTATTAGATGGCTTGAAATATAACATGATAAGTGTGTTACAACTGTGCGACATAGGTAATCTTGTGGCTTTCACTTCCATAAAATATTTTGTGATTAGCCTTACTACTGACAAGATTATTTTGCATGGAAAGAAAGTTAACAATATTTACATTTTATATTAGTCAACTCTCTCTGAAAATGAACTCACTTGCCTATGTGTGTTAATAAATGATCCCCTCCTTTGGCACAAAATACTTGGTCATGGTAGTTTAAATCAATTGAATAAATTAGTCTCAAAAGACTTGGTGATAGGGTTACCCAATATCAATTTTAAGGAAGACAAAGTTTGTGAGGCATGTGCAAGGGGGAAGTAGGTAAGGTCATCCTTCAAACCCAAGAAAATGGTAAGTACGTCCAAGACATTGGAACTATTTCAAATGGTTCTCTGTGGTCCAATGAGAACCATGAGCAGAGGTGGTAAAAGATATGTGATGGTGATTGTTGATAATTATTCTAGATTTACCTAGGTGTTGTTTCTAACCTCTAAGGATGAAGCATTTGAAATGTTCACTGCTTTTGTTTGAAAAATCCAGAAACAGTTAGGAAATAAACTTGTATCCATTAGGCATGATCATGGAACTGAATTTGAAAATGCAAAGTTTGGTGAATTCTATGATGCAAATGGAATAGATCATAATTTCTCTCCTTCTAGGACCCCTCATCAAAATGGAGTAGTTGAAAGGAAGAACATGACCCTTGAAGATATGGCAAAGACCATGCTTCTTTCCAGTAAACTACCTCAGAGCTTATGGGTATAGGCTAGAAAAACTGCATGTTATATAATAAATAGATGCATGACTAGACCTCTTGTAGAGAAAACTCCCTATGAGTTACTTAAAGGGAGAAAACCAAACATATCCCATCTTAGGGCTTTTGGTTGCAAGTGCTATGTGCACAATAATGGCAAAGACTCCCTAGGAAAGTTTGATCCCAAAACTGATGAGGGAGTGTTCTTGGGATATTCGTCACATAGAAAAGCACATAAAGTGTTTAATAAAAGAACTCTGTGTGTAGAAGAAAGTGTACATGTTGTATTTGATGAATCTAATATTCTTTCTGAGAGACGGGAACATGAAGATAAAGCCATTGGACTGGTGAGACAATTGATTGAAGCCACAGCACAAGCCAAGGTGGCATAAAAGGAATGAACATGTGACGGAAGGGGGAAACCTGACGGGGGAACCAATCTGAGAGAAATTAAACAAAATTCTCTAAAGGAACCTGCACCTGAACCTATTCCTCTGCAGCATAACAATGAAGAAGCATCTAGCAGAGACCAGCTGGTGGGGAAATCTTACAAGTACCTGAGTTCTCATCCCATTGAGAACATCATCAATGATCCAACATCTGGAGTTAAAACTAGATCTCAACTGAAGAAACTGTGTGCATTTGATGCATTTCTATCCATCATTGAACCCAAAAATGTTACCGAGGCTTTGTAGGATGCATATTGGGTCAATGCTATGCAGGATGAACTAAATCAATTTGAGAGAAGTCAAGTCTGGTACTTGGTTCCAAGACCCAAGGACAAATCAGTCATTGGAACAGAATGAGTTTTCAAGAATAAAGCAGATGAAGATGGAACAGTTACAAGAAATAAGGCAAGTTTGGTAGTTCAAGTTTACAGTCAAGAGGAAGGTATTGACTATGATGAGACTTTTGCTCCAGTTGCTAGAGTTGAAGTAAATAGACTTCTCATAGCCTTTGCAGCACATATGGAATTCACTCTTCATTAGATGGATGTCAAAAGTGCCTTCCTAAATGGCTACCTCAAGGAAGAAATGTTTGTTAAACAACCTCCAGGATTTGAAAGCAAAGAGTGTCCTGAACATGAGTACAAGCTAGATAAAGCCCTATATGGTCTCAAGCAGGCCCCTATAGCTTGGCATTAAAGATTGTTAATATTCCTACTGGAGCATAGGTACAAAAGAGGTAAAATTGACAGCACTTTGTTCCTAACGGAAAAAGGTAAAGATCTTTTTGTTGTACAAATATATGTTGATGACATAATATTTAGGGCCACTACAGATAGATTGAGCAAGGACTTTGCAAAACTAATGGGAAGCGAGTTTGAAATGAGTATGATGGGTGAACTCAATTTATTCCTAGGATTGAAAATCAAACAAAGTCCAAATGGAACTACGATCCATCAGCAGAAGTACAGAAAGGAACTAATCAAAAAATTTAAAATGGAAGAATCCAGAGAAATAGATACTCCTATTGCCACAGCCACTAAATTAGATATTGACGAACCTGGTTCATCAGTTGATCAGAAGTTCTATAGGGGTATGATTGGTTCACCTTTGTATCTTACTGCCAACAGACCTGCCATTATTTTCAGTGTAGGGCTTTGTGCTTGTTTCCAGGCGAATCCAATGGAGTCACACTTGACAGCTGTTGAAAGGATATTGAGATATTTTAAAGGCACCACTGATTTGTGTCTATGGTATCCCAAAGGTAGTAATTTTGATTTAGTTGGATACGCTGATGCTGATTATGCAGGTTTCCTAGCGGATAGAAAGAGTACCTCAGGTATGGCACACTTCCTAGGTGTTTGTCTTATATCATGGGCTACCAAAAAGCAGAATTCAGTAGCTCTCTCCACTGTTGAAGCTGAATATATTGCTGCAGCTTCTTGTTGTACTCAATTACTCTGGATTAAGAAACAACTGGTGGATTTTGGAATTGAAATGGGATACATACACATATTATATCATAATACTAGTGCTATTAGTATTACAAAGAACCCTGTTCATCATAGAAGGACTAAGCACATAGATGTTAGACACCACTTCTTAAGAGATAACTATGAGAAAGGGTTAATCTCCATAGAATTTTATGCCAATGACAAGCAAATAGCTGATATCTTCACTAAGGTACTAAGTAGAGAAAATTTTTAAAGGAACGAGCTGGAATTAGGAATGATTAAGATCATCTAAAATGTCTACTTCAGATTGCACAATGGAAAAAAAGAAAAAAAAAATGAAAAAAGTATTTTTTTTGGTTAGGAGTTCTTAGTTCATGTAAATATCTAGATTAATTCTTATTCAGTCTCATACTTTGACTAGTATACTCTTATGACATGTATTTATATAACTTATTGATCTCTTACAAAGTTTTCTATACTGACATTTGAGGCATAATCAAGAGAAGTTTCACTTTAAGAACCCGGTTCATCAATATATGCTCATGAAAAGGTTCAGGTATGTTTCTATACTTTGCACAATATAAAAATTAAATTACCAATTATCAGCAAGAGTCCTAGATACACCAAACGTCCAAAAATTCTATCCGTTGAGCAAATTGAACTAGTTTCATTGAAACTAGAAGTCTAAATATAACGGAACTCCTTTCAAAATATTAGCAATCCTCATTAATCACTAAGGAGACCAAAACTCTCAACTGATTAGACTTCTAATATACCACTAAAAAAGCTTCCTTTACTTATCTAATCATGACTCCTATTTAAAACCCCAAACATCACTCATAACCGTCATTCTATTCTCATTACTTCTGATTGTCACTTTCCTGCTCCAAAATTCTCCAAAGAATTCCAGAAATTTCTCACCATGACCAATCCCCAAGACAACCCTAGAACTCCACCACCCGTCTCACCCAACACCACCTCATCTGCCTCACCTCCTATAGATACCCCAAAACCTAGATTTGATCGCCAGAAAATTTTGGCAAGTAAAATGGTAGCTACCGATTCCCAGAGGAGGACTTCAAATAAAAAATTACAGTCCAGTCAAAGAAGAGAATTCCTAGCAAAAGATACTGACTCTAGTTTTAAGTCCTATTAATATATCTCTACCAATGAAGGAGATGAACCTGGGTCCTCTGAAAATGCCAAAGTTCAAGAAACATAAAGAGAGGTAAATGCATGTTTTGTATTTTCCGATGTAGTTTAGAGGGAGGAAATAGGTTTGTTCTGATAGGGGCTGCTAAGGATATAGATGGGGCTGAGTCTGGTAAAATGAAAAAGAAAAGAAGAAGGAGGTTTTAGCTATATGTGGTAGTTGGGAAGATGGGGGCTTGAAGTTAGGGGGAAGTGGGTCATGAGAAGCTACAGAGGGATTAGTAACTTGAGTGAACAACCTGATGAATCTAGTGCATCTACAGAAGAAACTTTAATGGATATGCTGAAGAGAGTTGGGGCTAGTTATGACCCAAAGAAATGCAAGGCTTCCTCAAAAAGGACTCATGTTGCGTTGAAACCAACCAAGAAAAGTAAAACTTCATCACCCAATTCTGATCCTAGGGTTAGAACAACAAGAAGTAGAGTTAGGGAGAGTGAAGCAGAATTGCAGAAAGCTCTAGAGAAGAGTATGAAAAAGAGGAAAGAAAAGGGGAAAGCAAAAATAGGTGAAAGTTCTGAGGCTGTTGTTGAAGAGGAGGAGGAAGATATGGAACTGGTCCATCAAGAGAGAGGTACTACTATGGAAGTTTCCACTGCAAAATCAAAGGGAACCAGGTGTTCTGCCAAGAAGCCCTCCAAATCTGTACCTGCTCAAGCCTCTCTAGCCAAGAGAACTAGGTCAGCTAAAATGGGTAAACAAGTGAAAATATTTGAAGAAGAGTATGATGAGTGGAGTGGAAGAGAAGGAGATGATGAGTCTGAACAGGAAAAAGATAGGTATGCCATGTTTGGCAAGACAAAAATTCTAAAGGGAAGGTTGCTCAAAGACCTGGAGGAGCCAGGCATGATGATTTTATTGACTGCATTGGAGGCACAAGGATGGAAGGAATTGGTCCTTCAGATGGATGGTAGATTGGCCAGAAATGAGCTCATTGAATTCATAGCCAATGGAACTGTGAAAAATGGACTGGTAACTAGCATAGTGAAGGGTGTGAAGTTGAATTTGATGCACCCAAGTTAGGTAAAAATCTCGATATTCCTAGTGCGAGATATGATGATTATACAAGGAAAAGATGGACTTGTTCGGATGGATTGCCTACAGATCTTCAAATCACTAGGAACTTCTATGACACCCAAGCTGATGAGGAGGTGCATGAAGCAAGGGCTATACAAAAGAGTGAGATGAGGCCAGAGCATAAAGTGCTCTTTGAATTTGTAAACATTGCCTACTACCCAGACAGAAGAGAAGGCATACAGTAAACTATATGGACCTGGTCCTCATGCAGTGCTTGGAGGAAGGAAATCGGATTAACTGGCCTGCTTTTATTGTGAAGCTGTTAGACATGGTGCTAAATGGCTCAAATGCTCATGCCATTCCTTATGGAATTATTCTGACTGCTGTGCTGGCCAAGCAGAAAGTTCCCCTGAAGAAACGGGAAAATGCTTCCATCAAAGAGCATTTTGGCATCAAGACCCCCCAAGCCTGTGTTAATCTGCTTAGTGTAGGCCCAGTTAAACCTGGTTCATCAGTGAAGAATCCTGTGAAGAGCAATGTCAGAGCCTTGGTTTAGGATGTTGGGACAAAGGATGCTGAAATTGCAAGGCTCCAGGCTCGAGTTGTTGAATTGGTGGAAGAAAGGAGTGGGTTGAGGGTTCAACTTGTAAAAGAAAAATAGAAGAATGAAGGGATGCTCCTGCAAATGCTCAATCTTCTACAAACCCAACCATCCAGCTCCTCAAAGCCTTAGGTTTCCTTTTCCTGTAGTGAACCAGACTTGGAAACCTCAGTGACCCAGATTAGGGACTTTTATTTGTTCTACTTTTTGTTTTTGCTCATGGTTGGTAGTTTTGTTTTTCTTCTTGTGGATTGCTATGTAGAAGCATCGCTGTTCAATGAATATATGAAGCTCTCTTGATTTTTGTTAATTTTGATCTTAATAGTTCTTTTGATACGTTGATTTTTGATTAACTAAAAGCATGCTTTCATTTGTAGTTGTCCCAGTGGCGATGAATCCTAATTAATTATCTGGGATTGACATTATTTTTGCAACTTTTCTATGATGCCAAAAGTGGGAAGATATTGTGCTTAAATGTATTATCTGAACATGTGATGTTTATAACCTAATTAAATCTGTCCCTTAATGATAAGTTAAAAATTTTAAGTGTTGATAGTTCAGCTGAGTTCCACATGTTCTCTGATCAGTAAAAGCACAGAGTTTATCATCATCAAAAAGGGGGAATCTGTTAGCCTAAGTTCAGTTGAAGTTTTGAAGATTGACAAATGAACTCAGGGATGGACCTGGTCCATCTTGGGAGACACAATTGTTATAACCATTGCACATGAAAGGCACGTGAGGAAGATATGCATTGAAGGTCACGCAGCTAATATCTTCTGAACTGGTCGAAAAGTTTTTGCATTAAGGATAAGGAGGACAGTCTCATTATGAGAAGGGAACACAATGTCAAGCTAGGATAAGGGTTGGAGTTTGTATTGGTTAAGGACTCAAATGGACTAAGGATAAGCATTGGAGTCTCGATCAAACTCTAATAGCTAATCTATTAAATAAATAAGTTGTTCTCTTTTACAGGTAATGCACATATGCAGAAGTAAAGCATAATTGTGTCACGCCCCAACCCGGTCGTGATGGCGCCCAGCACATTGCTACGCAAGCCCGACCAATGGCACTCACGTTATGAGCTACAAGCTCATAACCTTAATTTCAAATCATTAATAACGAGAGAAAATACATAATTTAGCAATTATATACAAACATCCCAACAACCAGTAATAGCAATCTCCCACAGATCTGCCGGTCATGAGTCTAGAGCCTCTACCAGAATAGCATAATAACACTAAAATATATCATAATCTGAGTACGCAAAAATATAAAAAATACAGAAGTAGTGGAGGAGTCAGGTCCTGCGGATGCCAGGAAGCTACCTCGACAAGCTCCGGAAATACTCTGAAAATCCGCTGCAAAATCAACTCTGCCCTGAGGTACCTTGATCTGTAAACATGGTGCATGCAGTAGAGTGAGTACTTCCAACTTAGTGAGTAATAGCAATAAATAACAACTGATAGTAAGAAATCCAATAAAATCACTATGCAGTTCTATTACCACCAGTAAAGACAGCAAATAAGTACAAAACAGGGAAAACAATCTGAAAAATACTTTCCTTTACGCTCGACCAGTTACTAACACTGATACGGCGCATAGCCCGATCCGACACCATATGTATATACTGCTGCGGCGTGCAGCCCGATCTAATATATAATATAAAAATTGCTGCGACGCGCAGCCTGATCCAATAAATATAGTCAACTGCGCTCATCGAGGTGTGTACAGACTCTGGAGGGGCTCCTTCAGCCCAAGCGCTATAATACTGCAGCATGCAGTCCGATCCAAATATTACAGCGGCGTGCAGTCCGATCCATATAATATATCACTGCGACGTGCAGTCCGATCCATATAATATATTACTATGGTGTGCAGTCCGATCCATATACATGTGTATGTATATGTTGCGGCGGCGTGCAGCCCGATCCGATGTATATATATTAACTAGCCTCACTACGGGGTTCTTGACCCCACTCAGTCATTATTGACTTGGCTTCTTGGTCCCACTCAGCTAATACAGGGTATTCAACCCTAGGTATTGCTCATTCAGGGTGCAAGTTACAAAGCCCGGTTTATTTCATGATTTACAGTCAAAAGTCAGGACAGATAATATGTGTCCAATAGGTAAAGTGAGGTCAATAAACTCAACATACTCCCTAGGAGTTTCGCAGATCGGCACAAGGCCCCAAACATGGAAACTAGCCCAAATTATGCAAGTGCAAGCTTAGTCTTAGCCAAAAGTACATCAAGTCATCAATCGGGATGGACCAAGTCCGAGTCCCCAGCAGATACATCACCACGCTCATCACAAGACGCGTGTCTCATCTCAATATAGCACCACATTGTGCAAATACATGGTTTCAAACCCTCAGTATATCATTCATAGCGATTACTCACCTCGAACCGGCAAAAATCGTAGCTCGCCTTGTGCTTTCCTCGCAAATCGACATCCTCGAGTGTGGAATCTGATCAAAACCACAAGGAATATGTTACAACAAGCTAATGGGACACAACCCAACAGAAACAACTCGAAAAATACCCAAAAACATAAAGTTGGAAAATTCCGAGCCCCAGGCCACTTCTCGAAAGAATACAAAATTCACATCACCGGAATCCTCGTCTCGCCACGAGTCCAATCATATAAAGTTCATCAAAATTGGAGTCCAAATGGGCCATCAAATCCATAAAAAACCAAGCCCTAAATTCTACAATTTCCACCCAAATTTCAGAGATTTAGATGATAATTCTTCAATAAAATCACATAATTAGCTCATAATACTTACCTCAAGTCAAAACCTAGGTAAAATCCTCTTACTCCCTCGTCCAATAGCTCCAAAATGTGCTCAACAATGGTGGAAATGATATTAGCTCGCGGATGATATGTTATAAAACCCTTCTATCTGTTGGAAACACGTTCTCAATGCAATATACTAAAACGTGTGTTCTTTTGTATAGGTTTTGATGAATGACAAACGAAGCGAAAATTGATATATGACGAAGTTCAAGAAACAAGCGCACAATTGATATACAACGAGATTCAAGCTCAAGACAAAGTTTTATAGTTTAATTGAGTCATTCTTAATTGTGATCTTGATCCTACAACTTGACTCGTAACATGGCTTCTCTCATAAAACCATTTTCCAAATGCATATTTAATTTAATGTCAAATGATTTTAAATCATGCATATTTACAGTAGTCAAAATAATTGATAGACATGCCTTAAAAATCTGGACTAAGATAATCGATTATGTACTTATGATAATCGATTGTTTTAAGCCAAGACTGCATGACAATCGATTGTGAACTAATGACAATCGATTGTGAGTAAGACAGTGAGCATCAGGTTTTTCAAACCAGCATGACAATCGATTGTGAACTAATGACAATCGATTGTGACTGAGGCAGTGTCCATCAAAGTTTTTCAAAACTCAGAATAATCGATTATGAACTAATGGTAATCGATTATGTTGAGACAGTGTCTTCCAGTGATTTTCAAATTTATTAAATAATCGATTGTTACATTGGACAATCGATTGTCAAAGAGACAGTGTCTAAAATCTTTTTCAAAAACTGATCAGTAATCGATTGTTGACTTTGTGCAATCGATTGTGAAGCTGACCGTTGTCGTAAAGTTTTCAAATACCGTCAGGTAATTGATTATTGATTCTGTATAATCGATTGCTTTGATTAAAATCCGGAAAAGATTTTTTGAACGTTGCTGAGTAATCGATTGTTGATTCTGGACAATCGATTGTTTGTGGTAAAATCTGGAAAGGATTTTTTGAACATTGCCAGTAATCGATTATGGATTGAAAGTAATCGATTATCAAGCGTAAAATCTGGGATTGAATTTTGATCTGACTGGCAGACAATCGATTGTTGGGGTTTGACAATCGATTGTTAGTGAGTAAAATCAACAACTCTTAATTGGCAATTAGGCAACGGTAATGCCAAGTTTTTCAACTATAAATACAGCTTCATTTCAGTGTTTTAAACCCAACAACATACTACAACTGATCATTACATTGCTATAAGCTTGCATACTTTTGTTTATCATTTTATATTCAATTTCATAAAGCTTTTGAGAGCCATATTCTTGTCCAAAGTTGTTGTGATCTAGAGCTTACTTCTTTTACTCATATCTACTCATTAAGGAGTATTTTGTTTGACTGTTTAGTGTTTTATACACTTGTAAGAGAATTGTGATTCTCTTGTTGTAAGGAACTTGTGTTTCCTTGGTTGAAGTCTTGGAGTGTTGTATCTCCGAGCAAAGGTGTTAAGGCTTGTGTCCTTAAGTTGTAAAGGTTTGTTGAGCACCCGTAAGCTTAACAAGTTAGAGGAAAATCTCGAGAGAGTCTCTCGAGGACTGGACTAGCCACGTGTTGTGGTGAACCAGAATATATCGGTGCGTTCTTTCCTTTTTTGTTTATTTAACGCACTTATTTTTTTCCTGCAAATTTTAATTTCCGCAAGTTTATGCTAAATTTTATTATATGCTATTCACCCCCTTCTAGCGTTAAGCGTATTTTCTAACAATTGGTATCAGAGCCCAACTCTCTGAAAACTTAACAGTTTGAGAGAACCATCCATGGCTTCTACTCGTGATTCTTTTGCAGGAATTGATGAAGGACAGTGCTCCACACGACCACCTCTATTCAACGGTACAAATTACACGTATCTTCGTTCAGTCCTACAGCTTTCACCTTTGGAAGGTGATAATGAAGGGAAACCAAATTCCAACAAAGAAGGTGGAAAACGAATGGGTTCCCAAGTCCGAGGATGAGTATGACGCGGATGACATCCGAAAGGTTCAAAATAATGCTAAAGCAATTAATTTATTATATTGTGCTGTTAATGCTGACGATTACAAGAAAATATCGTGTTGCACAACGGCAAAGGAGATGTGGGACAAGCTAGAAGTTACGTACGAAGGTACGGACCAGGTAAGGGAAGCAAAAATTGATTTCCTAACCCATTCTTATGAATTATTTCACATGAAGGAAGGTGAAAAGGTGGACGAAATGTTTGAGCGATTTTCAATAATCGTAAATGACCTACATGCTCTCAAGAAAACATTCACGGATAGAGAGCTCGTTCGAAAAATTCTTAGAAGTCTCACACCGGCATGGAGATCAAAGGCCGATGCAATTCAAGAACCCATTGGCGTTTCAAACATCACCATCGACGCACTAAGAGGTAACCTTAAGATCTATGAATCTACTATTCTTAACCCTTTTGTTGATGATCAAAGGAGGCAAAGAATAGCCCTAAAGGAGAGCACAAGCCAACCGCAAATTGATGAGGAAGGAGACAACGAATTTGGACTCGTTATCAAAAGATTTCAAAAGTTCATGCGCAAGGAGTATGAACGCAAGGGCAAAAAGCAAGGCGAACAAATCAAGTGCTATGAATGTGGTGAAACCGGGCACATCAAATCAAATTGCCCAAACATCAAAAAGGAGAAGAAACCTTTTAAAAAGCAACGTGCATACATTTCTTGGGGAGGCAACTCCGGAGATGAGTCAAGCAAAGGAGAAGAAGACGAAGCAGCAAATCTTTGCCTTATGGCACAAGAAGACAACAAAGATGAGGTATGTCAAATCTCGTCTAAAAACTTCTTTACTCTTGAAGAAATGCGAACTGCTTTTGATGAATTATATGCTGAGTTTATTAAGGCTTCAAAAACTGTTAAGGGCATAAAAGAAAATGCTTCATTAAAAGAAAAGGATTTTCAAAAACAGCTTTCTTTGAAAGAAAAGGATTTAGAAAAACTGGTTTTAGAAAATGAAAAGCTGAAAGAGGAAAACAAGTTTTTTGGAAAAAGAAGCGCCGATAAGCCCGAAAGTTCTACTAACAATTGTTCTTCTTGCTTGCATCTCAAAAATGAGGTAGATAGACTCAAAGGTACCTTAGATAAGTTTAATTCTTCCCACAAGAATTTGAATAAGGTCCTTGTAAATTTGAAATCAACCAAGCATGGCATAGGATTTAAGAATGAGGTTAAAGAAAAGGTTGAAGCCAAACCCCAACCACCTAAGGCTCAACCTAGGACTAATAAAACAAATGCTTATCCTAGAAATAGCAATCCTAGAACCAATATGCATGCTAGACAAAATGTTGAACATTTTAGGAGACCTAGAAATGACTTACCACCTAGAAATAGTTACCTTAGAAATGATGCATATTTTAGGCCAAATGTTGAACCTTTGAGAAGACCTAGAAATGGCTCTCAACCGAGAAACAATCACTCTAGAAATGCTGCCCATCCTAGAGCTCATAGTAGGAGAAAGAATTCTCATGAAATGCGAAATAGTCATAGTGTTCAAAATAGAGTAAGAAATTTTCATCCGTCTAGTTACTATGAACCTAGAAGGATGCATAACCCAAATGTGACTTGTCATTATTGTAGACGTATCGGTCATATTGCTCCTGCATGCTTTACACGTCATAGACATATTACTCAATCGCATCATTATAGTATGCCTAACCCCCAAGGACCCAAGATGGCATGGGTACCTAAAGAACATTAATTTGTTTTGTAGGTGTGCTTGAAGGGATCAAGTGTACTATGGTACCTTGATAGTGGATGCTCCAAGCATATGACTGGAGATGAATCCAAATTCCTTCAATTAGAGCACAAAGAAGGAGGAAGTGTTATCTTTGGTGATAACAATAAAGGAAAGATCATCGGCATCGGCTCGGTCGGTAAGGATGAAAAATCCTCTATTAAGCATATATTACTTGTTAAAGGATTAAAGCATAATCTCTTGAGCATAAGCCAATTGTGTGACAAGGGAAATCTTGCTTTATTTGATTCGGATGAATGCTTAGTGTTCAGACGTAGTGATTTCAAAATTATCCTCTGTGGTTTTAGAGTGGATAATATTTATATGGTTGATCTTGCTAATTCCTCACCCGATTATGTTGATTGTCTAATGAGTAAAGAGGATGATACTTGGCTATGGCATCATAGAGTAGTACATATCAATATGCATCTTTTGAACAAATTGATTTCTCAAAACTTAGTTGTTGGTCTTCCCAATTTAAAATTTGAAAATGACTCTATTTGTGACTTGTGTCAAAAGGGGAAGCAAACAAAAGCATCTTTCAAATCTAAAAACATTGTTTCAACTTCTAGACCATTGCAATTGCTTCATATGGATTTATTTGGTCCCTCTCGCATTGAAAGTCTAGGAAGAAATAAATATGCTTTGGTGATTGTTGATGATTACTCGAGATTTACTTGGACTTTATTTCTTGCCAATAAAAGTGATGCTTTTCAAAATTTTAAATATTTTCTTAAGCGTGTTCAAAATGAGAAAGAAACAACCGTCACTTCAATTAGAAGTGATCATGGGGGAGAGTTTGATCACAATCTCTTTGCGGACTTTTGTGACGAACTCGGAATCGAGCATACCTTTTCCGCTCCACGCACACCACAACAAAATGGGGTGGTGGAAAGGAAAAATAGGTGTCTCGAAGAGATGGCTAGAACCATGCTCGACGAAGCTAAGATACCCAAACTTTTTTAGGCAGACGCCGTGAGTACCGCTTGCTATGTGCTAAATAGAGTAGTAATTCGGCCGATACTCATGAAAACCCCCTATGAACTCTATAAGGGTAGAAAACCAAATATTTCCCATTTTAGAGTTTTTGGTTGCAAATGTTTTGTTCATAACAATGGCAAAGACCAATTGGGTAAATTTGATGCTAAGTCGGATGAAGGTATTTTCATTGGATATTCCTCACGTAGTAAAGCATATAGGGTCTTTAATAAAAGAACCCAAATTGTGGAGGAATCCCCTCATGTTGTATTTTCCGAAAATAATGCTCGCTTGGCGAGAAAGGATTCCGGTTTTGATCTTGCAGGTATCTTAGATAGCTTGAAAGACAAAATACAAGAGGAACCACCCAAGGAAAATAAAGATGAAACTGAGGAACAACCAACGGAAGAAGCGCCACAATTGGAAAAAGAAATGAATATGCCTAACGAGTGGAGGACAATCAAAGATCACCCTCTCGAATAGGTAATTGGCAACGTTGGAGACAAGGTAAGTACCCGAAACTCTCTCAAAAATACCTTAGAACATACTGCTTTTGTTTCTCAAATTGAACCCAAAACCATCTCAGGAGCAATTGGGGATGAATTTTGGACCTTGGCAATGCAAGAGGAGCTTAACCAATTCGAACGCAATGACGTTTGGGATTTGGTGCCAAGACCCGAAGGTCATACCATAATTGGTACGAAATGGGTTTTTCGCAATAAACTAGATGAAAATGGTATAATCACTAGAAACAAAGCTAGGCTTGTAGCAAAAGGCTATAATCAAGAAGAAGGTATTGACTATGAGGAAACATATGCTCCCGTAGCTAGATTAGAAGCTATTCGCTTATTGCTTGCATTTGCCTCTTCTATGAATTTCATTTTATATCAAATGGATGTGAAAAGTGCTTTTCTAAACGGTTTTATTCAAGAAGAAGTTTATGTTGAACAACCCCCCGGTTTTGAAAAATTTAAATCTCCCGATCATGTTTTCAAGCTCAAAAAGGCTCTTTATGGTTTAAAACAAGCTCCCCGAGCTTGGTATGAAAGATTAAGTAAGTTTCTTTTGGAAAATGATTTCATTAGGGGGAAAGTTGACACAACTCTCTTTGTTAAGCATAAAAACAATGATATCTTGTTAGTTCAAATATATGTAGATGATATTATATTTGGTGCTACTAACAATGTTTTATGCAAGGAATTTTCCGATTTAATGACAAGCGAATTTGAGATGTCTATGATGGGTGAGTTAACATTCTTTTTGGGATTACAAGTAAAGCAAATGAAAGAAGGTACATTCATTTGTCAAGCCAAATATTGCAAAGAATTGCTGAAACGATTTGAGATGAACAATGCAAAAGAAATGGCAACTCCCATGAGCACATCCGATCATCTAGACAAAGATGAGAAAGGTAAGGAAGTCGACACCAAAAAGTATCGAGGTATGATTGGCTCTCTTCTTTATCTTACTGCTAGTCGTCCGGACATCATGTTTAGCGTGTGCTTATGCGCTCGTTATCAATCGTGTCCGAAGGAGTCTCACCTTACTGCGGTAAAACGGATTTTAAGGTATCTTGTTGGTGCTACAAATGTGGGTCTATGGTACCCCAAAGGCTCTTCATGCCAACTTGTTGGCTACTCCGATTCCGATTTTGCTGGATGCAAATTGGACCGCAAGAGCACTAGTGGCACTTGCCATTTGCTCGGTAGCTCTCTCGTTTCTTGGTTTAGCAAGAAACAAGTAAGTGTTGCGTTGTCCACAACCGAGGCTTGAATATGTAGCCGCGGGGCGTTGTTGCGCTCAAATCCTATGGATGAAACAACAGCTCTTGGACTATGGCCTAAGTCTGGATCATATCCCTCTTAGATGTGATAATACTAGTGCCATATGCTTGACGAAGAACCCCGTTCTTCATTCGCGAATGAAACACATTGAAATTAGACATCATTTTATTAGAGATCACGTTAGCAAAGGCGATGTCGAAATTGAATTTGTTGAAACCAAAAACCAATTGGCAGACATCTTTACAAAGCCTTTAGAGAAAGAGTCCTTCTTCCGAATTCGCAGTGAACTCGGGATCCTTGACTCCATGTTGATCAAAGTCATGCATTGCATTTTTTTTACATGATTCTAACTTGAGCGTCGGAGACGTCTAACGATTTTTGCAGGTATCGCCCCAAAGGAAAGGGGAATTATAAAGCTTGACGTACAATCGGTTTCCGTCGTCTAAAAATCGATTATTTCGTATCAATAATCGATTATGTTGCTATTATCGATTATGTTACTGTAATTTCTTTCTAATAAATAAACAAGGTTTATTTCATCTTTGGCATCTTATTATTATTTTTGCTAATGGCAAAAGGGGGAAGATAACGGGCATGATGCACTCTCAAGTTATAAGCTTAAATTGAGGGGAAATTCTCAAATTGAGGGGGAACAAATTGCATACTTGTTGCATGTATATACTTGTCTTGAATCGTCATTATAAATTGCCTGTCTTGCATATCCCGCTTAATGTTTGCCATTATCAAAAAGGGGGAAATTGTTGGAAACACGTTCTCAATGCAATATACTAAAACGTGTGTTCTTTTGTATAGGTTTTGATGAATCACAAACGAAGCGAAAATTGATATATGACGAAGTTCAAGAAACAAGCACACAATTGATATACAACGACATTCAAGCTCAAGACAAAGTTTTATAGTTTAATTGAGTCATTCTTAATTGTGATCTTGATCCTACAACTTGACTCGTAACATGGCTTCTCTCATAAATCTATTTTCCAAAATCATGCATATTTAATTTAATGTCAAATGATTTTAAATCATGCATATTTACAGTAGTCAAAATAATTGTTAGACATGCCATAAAAATCTGGACTAAGATAATCGATTATGTACTTATGATAATCGATTGTTTTAAGCCAAGACTGCATGACAATTGATTGTGAACTAATGACAATCGATTGTGAGTAAGACAGTGAGCATCAGGTTTTTCAAACCTGCATGACAATCGATTGTGAACTAATGACAATCGATTGTGACTGAGGCAGTGTCCATCAAAGTTTTTCAAAACTCAGAATAATCGATTATGAACTAATGGTAATCGATTATGTTGAGACAGTGTCTTCCAGTGATTTTCAAATTTATTAAATAATCGATTGTTACATTGGACAATCGATTGTCAAAGAGACAGTGTCTAAAATGTTTTTCAAAAACTGATAAGTAATCGATTGTTGACTTTGTGCAATCGATTGTGAAGCTGACCGTTGTCGTAAAGTTTTCAAATACCGTCAGGTAATCGATTATTGATTCTGTATAATCGATTGTTTTGATTAAAATCCGGAAAAGATTTTTTGAACGTTGCTGAGTAATCGATTGTTGATTCTGGACAATCGGTTTGTGGTAAAATCTGGAAAGGATTTTTTGAGCGTTCCCAGTAATCGATTATGGATTGAAAGTAATCGATTATTAAGCGTAAAATCTGGGATTGAATTTTAATCTGACTGGCAGACAATCGATTGTTGGGGTTTGACAATCGATTGTCAGTGAGTAAAATCAGCAACTCTTAATTGGCAATTAGGCAACGATAATGCCAAGTTTTTCAACTATTAATACAGCTTCATTTCAATGTTTGAAACACAACAACATACTACAACTGATCATTACATTGCTATAAGCTTGCATACTTTTGTTTATCATTTTATATTCAATTTCATAAAGCTTTTGAGAGCCATATTCTTGTCCAAAGTTGTTGTGATCTAGAGCTTACTTCTTTTACTCATATCTACTCATTAAGGAGTATTTTGTTTGAGTGTTTAGTGTTTTATACACTTGTAAGAGAATTGTGATTCTCTTGTTGTAAGGAACTTGTGTTTCCTTGGTTGAAGTCTTGGAATGTTGTATCTCCGAGCAAAGGTGTTAAGGCTTGTGTCCTTAAGTTGTAAAGGTTTGTTGAGCACCCGTAAGCTTAACAAGTTAGTGGAAAATCTCGAGAGAGTCTCTCGGGGACTGGACTAGCCACGTGTTGTGGTGAACCAGAATATATCGGTGCGTTCTTTCCTTTTTTGTTTATTTAACGCACTTATTTATTTCCTGCAAATTTTAATTTCCGCAAGTTTACGCTAAATTTTATTATAACGCTATTCACCCCCCCTCTAGCGTTAAGCATATTTTCTAACACTATCTGCCCAGGCATATCCTCTATGCGATCTAACCTCTCATGCGATGCATTGAACAACTGTTCCAGTCCTCCAATTTGGCATACGCGATCGCAACCCATACTACGCGATTGCATTGCTTCAGAACCCAACACTACGCGATCGCATAAGAATCCCTGCGATTGCAGAGAACAACTTCCTCCCCCTATGCGATCACATACCCCTGAACGCGATCGCATAGAACAATTTCCAAGGGCTCCCAAAACCTTCTATGTGATAGCAATAGCACACATGTGATCGCATTGAACAAAAGTCTGCAACATTTATGACAGCAAAATCTAATCTCCTAGCCAACCAAAAATGATCCGTTTGAACCTCCGAAAACACCCCGAGGCCCCCGGACCCCAACAAAAAATACCAACCTACCCAAAAACATCATACAAACTTGTACCAATCCTAAAAACACGACCAACAACACAAAAATCATCAATTCACGATGGATTCAAGCCTAAGTTAAACTAAAACTTTCGAAACATACATTCGATCAAAAACCCGACCAAGCGACGTCCGATTGACCTAAACATTTGTAGACACATCCTAAATCACCTAAAATAGCTACAAATACTCTCGTAATTCCATTTCGACCCCTGGATCAAAATCTCACCTGTCAATCGGAATTCGCCAAAATTCAAACTTAGCCAATTCAAGCCTAATTCTACTCCGAACCTCCAAATTCAGTTCTGATTTCACTCCCAAGTCATATGTCACCACCCAAAACTAGAAAAATTGTCGGAAATCCAAGTCGAGCCCTATAACTCATAAGTCAACATCCGGTTGATTTTTCCAAACTAGCCTTCTCTTAAAAAGACTAATTGTCTCAATTCCAACCAAACTCTGACCAGATCACTTCAAACTCTACAAACACATATGATGAAACATAAAGAAGAATAAAACAGGAAAAACGGAGCGGTAACACACGTCACGGCGGTCCGGGTCATCACAAATTGAGAGCAAAAGAGCAAGTCTGTTTTGCAAACAATATATGTGAGACATAAGTGTGCACACCTGAAGATACTTGAACGAGATAGAAGAACCAGTTACATTGTGTTTATTCTTATTCTAGTTCAATTGTAGTAGGAATTTCATATTGTACCTTTCAGCTTATTTAGAAGGAATTGTATTAGGTACCTTGAGTATTCAACTTAGAGTTAACTTGAAAGTGTCGCAACAGTTGAGGATGTGTGCCATACTGGGATTGGAGTTAATCCTTAGGTTTACAAAGACTTTTGTAAATGTTGTTTTTGGACCGGTGATTTTAGTGAAGTTTGAGAAAATTCTACTGAGTAATAGGTCGTGATTTTTTCACCTTTTGAGCCAGGTGTTTTCCACGTAAAAATCTCAATGCACTTTACTTTCAGTATTTATTATTCCGCACACTACTGTAGTTAGAAAACTTAGAAGAACATGGTTCTTCTAAAGCGAAAATTAGATACCACACAAATCACCCCCCCCCCCCCCCCTTAATAACATAGTTAGGCTAGGCACTTACCTGCACATGAGGTCGGTTGTACTGATGCTACACGTTTGTATATTTTTGTGTGCAGATCCAGGTATTTGATCGATAGTAGCTGTTTGTTGCACTGGAGATGCGAGGTAAACCTCCTGCAACCTTCATGGTCCTCAGAGTCACCTTCAATTGTACTTATTTCCATATGTTCCTTTTGTTCGGAACATTGATATATTTATTTTGTATAACCGCTCTTAGAAAAGCTTATGACTTGTACTATCGGTTTTGGGAATGGTTAATTGGTCAGAGAAATTTCATTTTATGTTAATAAATAGCAATGTTATTTCAGTTAATGTTAGACTGACCTAGTTTAGAGACTAGGTGTCATCACGATTCCTTCGGAGAGATTTATGGGTCGTGACAACAACATACTTAGACTATTTCTAATAAGTTCAAACAATACCCACTCTAAATTTTTCACAAAATCATAATTAAACTTTAACAAGATTAGCATTAAAGGAGATGAGAATTTACATTTCTCGCGTCTATTTTTGCGTTTTGCTATTGTGGTAGGTATGTATAAACCAGAAGATATACAAAAAATTTAACTAAAAAAACAAAGTATTATTAGTTATGGAAGATAGCACGAATGAGTGTTGACTGAATGGGGAACTAATTTTCTTTTCAGTTTTTTTCGCATATGATTCTTTTTTATTAATTAAATTAAATATCTATGGATGAAAAATAAGGAGAGAACTACAATAAGGGTAGTAGGAATAAATGAGGTTGTTATAATTAAAGTGAACGGGAAAAGAAAAGATCTTATTGATATTTGGTTACACATTTATAAACTTGTAACTGTGCTAAAATAGTACAAGGTTAACTTATGGAGTGTATTATTCTGTAATTTTATCTATTTTAAAGCACGCTCGCGAGAAATTTCAGAACTTGTGTCAAAATCTTGACAATCAACAAGTTGATTTCCTGGTTTTTCAAAATTCTGGTGATCGCCAGAATCGCTTTCCAATATTACCATGTCTTAAAATTCTGCTTAGAGTCTATTTTTTCAAGATATTTTAATGGGGTCAAAATCTAAACGGTGGTCCTAAAAGAGTCATCCTTTCTGGCTACATTAGTTATACTCAAAATATTAACCCACTCATTTTGACGCATAATACATTTCTATGGGGACAGAGATGACATTTCGCCTAGAGTGAAAGGCACGGGTACTGCTTACTGTTTGATCTTACCGTAATAAAACATCTGCTATATGACAAAATCAATTCGTGGTACATTGTAGATAATAAAGTACATCGAAAAAATAAATTCAAATTGAAAAATATTATAACAATCGTAGTATTTAATTTCAAATAATTTGAGTGCATAGTCTCTGTGAATCCTGCCGTGGACAATGATCTTAGATTCAACTAGCACGAACTTTGATTTGAACTCATACTCCTTGAATTTTGATTTGTTCTTGAACTTGAGCTTGAGCTTTAACTTGATTTGTTCTTCCTTCTTGAGCTTGAACTTGATACTTTCTTTGTTCTTGAGCTTGAACTTAATTTCTTGAACTTGAACTTCATTGCTTTAAGGTTGAAACTTGTAGAGAAATTTGTTTCTTATTATAACTTCTGGTCCTTTTTCAGGGCTATGAAAACCTCTATTTATAGTTGGGAGGGAAGAGTTATGATAAGAACAAACTCTTTCCGATCAATCAAATTGAAATATGACAAGGCCGCATTTGATTTGCCAAAATTGTCACTGAACACGTGGCGCAGTTTCATTGGCCTTTTAATGTGACTTGGCATGTCTTGTCATTTGGACACGTGACATGATCTTATTGGCTCTTCTGTTTGGCTTGACGTGCCACGTCATTTGACATGTGATACCAAACTGGGCCTCCAGGAAGATGATATATTACGCGTAATGAAGTGGGCCTATTATCTATATCCTAACTAAACGAGCTAGCCAAGTCAATATTTATTAGACTAAGTAATTAATTCAATTATATTAGCTCAATAAATTTATTTGGACTAATATATCTTGAATTGAAAATATAGTCCAAATTAATTTACGAATTTAATTTAACAATTTTTATATGTTTATAAATGTCCCATGTTTAACCAAAAATTCGAGTCCCTTGTCAAAGATTGAAATAAAGAGAAATTCGGGTTACTGATAAACAAGAGACAAAACTAATAAAAGATTTCCTAGAACAATAGTAAAGCAGTAAATAATTTTATATTTCAGTGATATCTCAATAGTATTTCGTGTCCTTACAAATGTACAGTCCTTCTCCTTTTATAGTCGATTCTAGCAGAATGTCTAATACCTTTGTCTTAATGAGACAATTATGAGTAATAAATGATATTAAAAAAAAGCGTTACTCAATCATTTACATTAAATACAAATTCTCTAATGTATTTTTCATTTAATGTTGAATTTGGCCTCTTCCGTGCTATCAGATTCATTCCTTTAATTTCTTATGATCCTCGAGCTTTAAATGACTTGGATATGTACGAGCCTTGTGTTAGTTGAATAACAACTCGTGCCTCTATAAGTTTCTTCTCCCGTATCTATTATCGCACGTGCCTCGTGGCTGATAATAATGTTTTGACCGTTTGACTGATACACATGTCATGACACGTCACCTTCAATGTATAAATTCAGATTTTTCCCAATACAGATAGTGCCCCCACTTTCTATTTATTTATCAATTAAATATTTGGGAAGTGGATCTCATTAAAAAGGGAATTTCTGCCATCATTAATATTATGAGAACATTGACACTTTAATCGTCTTTTCTATTTAATGCTTTTATACACGTGTCATTCTCCCACTAGTTCTGCAGTTTTGCAGCTTTTTTTCGAGGCTTTTACGGCTCCACTATTCACGAAGAGATAGTTTCCTTTATTATAGGCTTTCCATCATTACACGTCTTGCTTTTGACGGTTTTTCTCATATAAATTCAACCCTTTTTTCTCTTGTCTTCTTCCTCATAAAGTTTTTACTAAGTTCTTTGCTCTTCAATTTTATTGACTTCTTCCTTAACTTGTCTTTTTCCACCATGTCATCTTCAAATCCTAACCCTAGAAGAGTCCAAATTCTAGATAGCTTTCCCAATGCTCATGTAAGACACAGAAGGGGTAGAGGAGGCAGACTTCGTAGCCTAAAGTATGTTTGTGGTGGTAGTTTTGATTCCATTACACCTTCTTATAGTTCTGGCCTTGCAACCAGAGGTTCTTTTACTCGAAAATCCTCTTCTAAAGGCAAAGAACCTTCTGAACCTCTTCAAGAACCTCTTGTTGAAGAAATAGTTCCAAATGACTTATCTTTTGAGCATGATAGAGAGTCTCTTCGTGATCAAGTTGCTAGTTTAGATAGAGCTGACACCTATCCCTCCTTGATTACTGAACCTTTGATTTTCATTGTTCGAAAAGATTGTCGTTGGAGAGATGACCTTCGTATAGTAATCCATAATCCAAACCAGAGAATATCTTCTTATAGGGTTGGATTTTCTTTTGTTTATAGTTATCCCTTCACTTTGGGATTTATTCCGACTACCGACTCAGTTATACTTGATTTCTGTCATTTTTTCAAATTTTGTTTGGCACAAATTGGCCCTCTCATATAGAGAGCAGTGGCTTGTTCAAGGTTTTTATGTGTCAAAGTTGATGTTGAATTTACCTTTCCCAATCTTATTCAACTTTACCACCCAAAGTTATTCCGCAATGGTGTTTTTACCTTAGCTGCAAGAAGTAAAAGGGTCTTGATAAGCCCTGAAGATGATAAAGATCGTGGCTGGTACACCCGTTATGTTGTGATACCCACAGTTGGTTTGGTGGGTGAAACAAATATTCCTTTTCCTGAGAAATGGAATCTTACACGTAAGTTTTTCTTCCTTACTGTACCTATTTTTTAGGAATTTTAACTGCTTTTCTTATTTCATTCTCTTTTGCTTTTTTGTAGCAACCATAGAAGCAGTGGTACCCGTTCCTAATTTCCGTGGTTGGGTAGATACAATTTTGAAAGTCGTGCCTCACCTAGAAGTCCATTTCCAATCTACATGGTTGGAAAATGAGAACTCACGGTATGCATCTCGTATGATTTTTTTGTATGTTGATTTTTTAAATGTTTTTACCTTTCTTTTTGTCAGGCTTTGCTATTAGAGGAATGACAACTGAAGTGGCTATCGCCCTTCGAGCTTCTTCTAGAACTCCCCTCTCATTGGAAAGAACTCGGGCTAAGTGTTAAAGAAAAAGATTATTGAGGAAGACTCCGAGGAAGATGAAGATGAGGACAGTTCTTTGGTGATTAGGCCAAGAGCTAGGATACGCATCATTTCTGAAGATGAACCTGAAGTTTCTCCTACCTGTGCTTCTTTTAAGGAACCTGTTCACGTAGTTTATGATGACGAGACTGTTCCCTAGGACACTAATGAATCCATTCGTCATCTCTTCGATAGTGGTTTTGAAAGTGGTGAACTAGGTTCAGTTTTGGATGAACCTTCTCTTTATTCCTCTATTCCTGTTCCTTCTATTCCTCCTTTAGCTGTAAGTGCCTTTTTACCCAACTTATCAACTTCTGTTCCCTTACCTGTTTCTAGTATTTCAACTTCGACCCTTGCTATTTTCACTTCTTCCACAACTCTTCCTTCCATTGTTCCCTCTTCTAGTGTTCATCATACAGAAGAGGGTTAATCTAGTAGAAGTGTGCTATGAGGAGTGTGACAACCAAAGTTCCTGCCAATAGCAGCCTTCTAAGGAAATCTGGTGGAGCAGATGTCTGGATCGAGCCTTTAACTGGAGATATTGAAAAGAAGAAAATGAACAGTAACAACTACTTAACTTTAATGAATGACATATTTCATTCTACTTTAAAGGTACTTTTCCTTTACTTACTTACAAGTTTTTTTTTATTTTTGGATTCTCACTTTCCTTTTACTATTGTAGGCTAACCTTATTGTCACTAAATTGATGGGAAGAATTTCTCTTCTGGAAAAGAAGGCCCGTGAGTCTAAAAAATCTATCCTCGAAGCTGAGAGAATAGCTAAGGGAGCCCAGCTAGAAGCATCTAATTGGAAGGAGCGGTTTGAAAATGCTCAAGGAACTATAGAAGAATTGCAAGAGAGTAGAGATCACCTGGAAAAGCAGAAGCGAGCACTGACCTCTGAATTAGCAATTGCCAAAGCTTCTTCAAGTCAATTTGAAAAGGATAAGGAGCTCCTTGAGTGTTCTTTTTCATAATAATTATCAAAATCAAGTGAGGAGATCAGAGAACATAAGGCACTTCTGAGCAAAAAAGAAGAATATGCTGGAGAGCTGGTACAAAGTTTGACTCAAGCTCAAGCTGATTTAAGAATCTCTTCTAACAAGGTACGTGCTTTAGAGAGCTCTCATGCCTCCCTTCGGGCTTCTGTTGATTCAACCTTAGCTGAAAATGATGATCTAAAGAAGGAGCTTGCCGTCTGGGAAAAAGATTATGAAACTCTCGAAGATAAGTTAAGACTTGGAAGTGAGTTGGGCTTTTCTGAACTCTCGCCATGATGCTTTAACGGAGGCCAGTCAAGAAAAATTTGATTTGGAATCAGAATTGGCCAAAGTTTTAGACACCATTGAAAAGACTCAACAATCACTAGACTTTTCTTCTCCGTTAATTGAGACTCCAGTGGCTGAAGAACCTAGAAGCTACAGCTGAAGCTCTTGAAGTTGAAAACGATGCAACTAAAGTTCCTGAGGGTGAAACTTCCATGACTCAGTCAATAGAAGCTAAAGCTTCCGTGACTCTTGCTTCCCTGGCTGATCCGACCTCTTCAAGTCAAGCTGACATCGCTCATGTTGCTTCTTCTGATGTTGATACCATGCCTACAGTTGTCCTTGAAAACGAAGCTAATATCACAACTTCTGATGTTTCAGACCTTAGTGACCGGTTTATTTTTCTAAACTCTTGTTTTTATATTTTCTTTTTTGAATGGTGGTTTATCGCTTGGTTAGTTTTTATGGAATTTTTGGAAAATGTCTCCAGTAATCATGATATAGATTTTTTACAAAATAAAAATAAATCATACAAGGTTTCTTATTATAACCTATTTCAGTACACAGTCATGACCCTATCTTTATATGTTAGGAAGGGTTTGGTAGGTGTCTCCATTGTTCTCATGGAAAAAAATGCGATGATGACATATATCTCCCTTTTGATTTAATGGGAAAGAACACTATGATGAATGTTGAAACTCCGTAACTTTTGCTCAACACTTCTCTCTTTGCAGCTTGATTTCTTCTAAAATCTTGCATCATCTGGTTTGATTTTTGTTTGATTGTACGCACACGTATTTGTTATTCCACACATATCTGTTATAATATGTAGTCCCCTAACTCGTATCTCTTCAAATGGACAACGTTCCAATGTGATGGTATAATTTTTCCATCCATCATCTCCAACTCGTATGCTCCTTTTTCCTGCAATTTCACAAACACTGTAGGGTCCTTCCTATGTTGGACTTAGCTTTCCAGAATTAGCAGCTTTCGTGAATTGAAAAACTTTCTTAAGCACGTTGTCCCCAATTTTAAAGAATCTGAGACGTGCTTTCCAGTTCTAATACCGTTCTATGACTTGTTTTTGTGCTGCCATCCTTATTAATAGAGCTTCTCTCCTGTCTCCGAGCAAATCAAGGTTCACCCGCATTTCTTCATCATTTGATTCCTCCGTTTCCTGAACGTACCGTGCGCTCGGTTCTCCTATTTCAATTGGAATTAAGGCTTCCACGCCATAAACCATTGAAAATGGTGTTTCTCTTGTGCTTGTCTTTGTCGTTGTGCGATAAGCCCATAAGACCCCAGGTAGTACCTCAGGCCAATTACCTTTTGAATCCTATAATTGTTTCTACAAGTTATTGATATTGACCTTGTTTGTGGAATTCTATGATTTGGGCTCCTATGAATTGCGGTCCATTATCACATACGATCTCCTTTGGTACTCCAAAGAGGCATATTATATTTCTCCATATGAAATCCTTGACTTCCTTCTCCCGTACTTGCTTAAATGCTCCTGCTTCTACCCACTTAGTAAAATAATCAGTGAGTACAAGTAGAAACTTTACATGACCTTTTGCCTGTGGTAATGGTCCCACAATATCCATCTTCCATATCATAAAGGGCTACGGTGTTATAACTGGATGTAGCAGCTCCGCCGGTCTATGCATTATTACCATACCTTTGACACTTATCGCATTTACAAACGAAACTTTCTACTTCCTCTTCCATCTTAGGCCAGTAATAACATGCCCTTATCAATAACCTTCCTCATGCGTGATTCCCACAATGTCATTCGTGTATTTTCCTCATGACGTATTCCATTTGGGAAGGTCCGAGACACCCTGATAAAGGTCCACCAAACATTTTCTGATAAAGATTTCCTTGATGTAAACAATAACGAGTAGCTTTTTTTGTGAAGTGCATGAGCTTTCCTTTTGTCATCAGGTACAGTTCCGTGCTATAGAAAAGCAACAATTTCGTCTCTCCAATCCCATGTTAAGTGATTAAAATTTATCTCATTCTTATCAGGTTCGAGGACGTAATGAATAAATCCACGATAGAAGCATTTCTATCATTCACTACGTCTACTGCAGATGTGAGATTAGCCAAAGCATCTTCCTCCATATTTTCATCTCTTGGGATCTGCATTACCTTCCATTTTTGAAATTTCTTTATTAGTTCCCATACCTTTTCTAGGTATTCATGCATTCGCGTTTCCTTGGTTGCATAAATCCTCAACATTTGATTGACCATGAGTTGAGAATCACTCTTGATTATAATCTATGTTATGCTGAGTTCTCGTGCCAATTCTAAACCTGCAATCATAGCTTCATACTTTTCTTCATTGTTAGTTATAGAATGAAATTTTATAGCATGTCTAATGGTTTCACCCGTAGGTGGTACAAGAACTATCCCTAAGCCCGCTCCTTTTACATTAGATGAACCATCATTAAATAATAGTGTTTTAAAAGGCATTCTTGGGGCGAGGCGAACAAAAAATGCCCCAGGGCGATGGTGGGGGGTGAAAGTCCCGTAAGGCATACGCCCAGAAGTTCGAGGCGTACGCCCGGGCGAGTTTCTTGGTTGAGGCAAGTTTATTGGTTGAGGCATATGCCAAAGAGACATCTTTTTAAAAAGGAATTAAAAATATTAAATTTAAAAGTAAACTTTTTAATATTGCTAAAAGCCCTAAATTAGAAGTCTTTTCCAATTCTTTTCGCTAGTCTGCCTCTACCAAGAGCAACAATTTATCATTTTTTTTTGCAATAGAAAACTTCATTCTTCTCTATATGTCAAATTCAACAGGTTTGTTCCTTCCTCCATGTAAAAACTTTATTATTTTGAACTCATTACTTTCCTCTCTTTTTATATTTCACTGTTAGTTTGTAAATATATATATGTAATTAGTTTTTAAAATTCAGTGCTTCTCTTTCTCTTTTTCAAAATATAATATGGAATTATATGTATGTGTGATTTTATATGTATTGATTGGATTTGTATATAATTTCACTTATTTATTTGGGATTTTGTAATTTCATAAGAAAATATGAGATTTCACATATATATATAATTTTAGTTTATTTGGGACTTCTGCATAATTTCGTTAGATAATATGGTGTGTGTGTGTGTGTCTATATATATATATATATTACTTATTTAATGTTTTTTTTAATTTTATGTGATTTTACCTATTTAATTATATTTTTTATAATTATATTATTTTTAATATATTAAAAATTAAATACCCATGGGGCTTACGCCTCGCTGAGGCATATACAAAATGCCCCGGCTTATGCCTCCGCCTTTTAAAACGCTGGTAAACAAAATTCAAGTCTCCAGGTTTACACCATTAAAAACTTGTAATTCTTTTTCCGCTTCTATTTGCATCCCTTGACCACAAAATCAGCTAATACTTGAGATTTTATAGCAGTCCTAGGTTGATAAGTGATTTCATACTCATTTAATTCTATAGCCCACTTTGCTAACCTTCCTGAAAATTCATATTTATGTAGAATGTTTCGTAGTGTAAAAGCAGTAACTACAACAATGGGCTGACATTGAAAGTATGGTCTTAATTTTCTAGATGTCATGATCAAAGCAAGTGCTAACTTTTCTAGTTGAGGATATTGTATTTCTGCATCTAACAAAGACTTACTTACATAATAGATAGGAGATTGTTTACTTTGGTCCTCACAAACTAAAACAACACTTACCCCAACTTCTGATACGGCCAAATAGATAAGTAACTTTTCTCCTTCCTTTGGTTTTGCCAATAATCGTTGTTTTGACAAATAAGCTTTCACATTTCTAAGTGTTTGTTGAAAATATTTGTTCCATTTAAAATGATCTTGTTTCTTGAGTGCGGAGAAAAATTTAAACACTTTTTTGAAGACTTGAAAATAAATCTCCCCAGAGCTGCAATTCTTCCCGTTAGCCTTTGAACTTCTTTTTTATTCGTAAGTATATAAGGGATTTCCTCTATTTCTTTGATTTGTGAAAAATTTACCTCAATACCACCGTTAGAAACAAGAAAACCCAAAACCTTACCTGATGCGACCCCTAATGCGCATTTTTGCGGATTGAGTTTCATATTAAACTTTCATAAAATTTGAAATATGACAGATAAATAAGAGATGTGATCACGAGAATGTTGGGATTTGACGACCATACCGTCTATATATACTTCCATGATTTTTCCTAAATGTTCCCGGAACATTTTAGTGACCAACCTTTGATAGGTTGCTCCAATATTTTTGAGACCAAAGGGCATTACTTTGTAACAGTAAGTCCCTCTTTCTGTGATGAAAGAAGTATTCTCTTCATCACTTGGATCCATTTTGATTTGGTTATAACCTGGATATACATCTAAAAACTTAAAATTTCATGCCCTCCAGTTGCATCTATTAGCTGGTCTATATGCGCTAAAGGGAAAGAGTCTTTTGGACAAGCTTTGTTAAGTCTGTATAATCTACACAAACTTGCCACTTACCATTATTCTTAGGTACTACAATTGTATTAGCTAACCAATTAGGATATTTTAAGATAAACCCAATTTTTAATAGCTTTTGGACCTCATCTTGAATCACCTGGATTTTGAAAGCTACTTGCTTTCTTTTATTTTGCTTTACTGGTGTATATGATGGGTCTTCATTTAGTTAGTGAGTCATCACATCCGGTGGTATCCCTGTCATATCAGCATGGGACCAAGAAAAAAAAATCCACGTTAGCTTTTAGAAACTCAATTAACATACCTCGCATGTCTGAACTTAGATTGGCTACAACATAAACTTTCCGTTCAGGCCATTTCTCAAATAATATCACAGCTTCTAGTTCCTCAATTGTTGTTTTGATATTTTCATTCTCTTCAGGCTCTTAAATTGTATCAGGTCTCGAGTCTACATCTGTCCATCCTTGCTCAGTTAAGGTTTGAACCTTGATACCCTCAATTATTTCCTGTAATTGCTATTTTTTCTTTATTTACGGTGCTCGTATCTGTTATAGCATTAATTCTCCTGGTTGTAAGTTGATCTCCACGAATTTGACAAATTCCTCATGGTGATGGGAACTTGATGACTTGACGTAGAATTGATGGGACAACATCCATGTCATGGATCCAAGGTTTCCCCATGATCATATTGTGAGTCATTTCCATATCTACTGCCTGAAATTTGGTTTCTTTGGAAACACCTTCAGCAAAAGTTGATAGAATTACCTCTCCTTTTGTTACTACACTTGAGTTGTCAAACCGGACAAGGTATGCGCCTTTAGTATCATTTTGTCTTCAGCTTGCATCTCACGCAATACCCTTAGTAGGATAATATTTACTAAACTCCCTGGATCAATCAAAAATCATTTTACATTAGTGTCATGTACAAGTAAAGATATTACCGGTACGTCGTTGTGGGGGGTCGATACTCCTTCCGTATCTTAAACATCGAAAGTGATACATTCATCTTCTAAAACCTTCCGTACCTGTTTCCCGTATGTAATTGTTACTTTAGAAATCGTGTTAGAAGCCGTATATGTTACACCATAAATATCTCCTCCCCCACTTATAAAATTAACGGTTCTCTTAGGTGATGGGGGCTTTGGTGGCTCTTGCCTATTTTTCATATAGGCTTTCTTACCTTTCTCACAAAATAACTTAGTGAGATACCCTTGTTTCAATAGATGGTCCACTTCACTTTGTAAGAATCTACGTTCTGAAGTTTTGTGCCCATGATCATTGTGGAATTCACACCAATGGTCTGGATTGCGCCTGTTTGGATTTGACCGCATCTCTTTTTGCCACCGTAGCTTATTTCCCATGCTTCTTAAAACATCTACAAGCTCGGAGGTAGTGACTTTGAAATTATAACCACTGAATCTCACCTTTAAATTTTGGTCATCATCTCGTGACTCTTGTCTGTTTTGCTCATTTTTAAATTTTGATGAAGAACTAGAATCATTATTTCTAGATTTTTGATCATACCTTTGGTTATCTGACCTTGAGCGTGAGTCTTTTCCCGCATGTCCCATGTATGGCTCGTGCCTGTTTTTACCTGATCTTTTTTCGGTTTTTGACCTTCTGGAATTGCTCCTTTTTTCATGATGGTACCGAGGTACGGTATCTTCCTCAATTCGCAAATTCGTACTGTACCTGTTATAAACGCCATTCCAGGTAGTTGCAGGGAACTCTCGAAGTCTTTCTTTAAGTCTTCTCGTGGCTTTTGAACTTTTGTCATTTATGTTGCATGCAAAAGCTATTGCAGCCCAACTATCAGGTACACGGGGTAAAGTCATCCTTTCACACTGGAATCTATCAACAAAATCTCTTAGCAACTCAGAGTCCCCTTGTTTGATTTTGAAAATATCATCCATTCTTTTCTCAACCTTTTGAGCTCTTGAGTGTGCTTTAATTAAAGAATCTGCAAGCTCAGGAAAAGAGTTTATAGAGTTTTCAGGTAAACGATAATATCAAGTTAATGCACCCTTGGTGAGTGTTTCTCAAAATTTCTTGACCAACACTAATTAAATTTCTTGCTTGGTCAAGTCGTTGCCTTTTACGCCTGTAGTAAATGCAATTACGTGATCAGGTGGGTGTGTTGTGCAATCGTACTTTTGGATGTCAGGCATTTTGAACCTTTTAGGGATTGGAAGAAGATCATCACTGGGCTTCCAAGTTTGTTGTGAGTATTTATCCATATCTACTCCTTTGATTACAAGGAAAAATCCAAGGATTTGCTCGATGCGCTCCATTTTTTTCTTTAAGCTTTTTCTGCAAGGTTAGTACTAAATTTTGCAAATGAGAATTATTTGAATTACCTGGTTCTCCCTCCTCTGATTCACTGGGGGTTCCTCCATTTCCAGAACTAACAAGCCCAGAACGAGGATTCTCCAACGTATTATTGTTAGGTGTGGGTGTGGGTGGTGCAACAGGTAATAGACTAACTAGAGCCTGAAGAGCTTTGCTAACATGTGCATCAATTACTTTTTGCAAAGCTTCATCTACCCCTTCAAAATGTTCAGATTGTTCATGTTCATTAGCACGAGATTCAGGAGCAGGATAGCCTTCACGAGATTGTCGTGGCGAATCGTGGGGGGAAGGAACCACGTTAACATTTTGTTAATCTCCTTGATCTTGCTGGTTTTGATTTTCATGGTTTTCCAAGTTGTTGCCACTGTTGTTGTTGTTGTTGTTATTTGACATGATGATAACAACATGTAGAATATAGCTTAAAAAGAATAGATTATTAGATTCCCGGTAACGGGACCAATTTGTTTAACCAAAAATCGGAGTTTTTGGTCAAAGCTTGAAATAAAGAAAAATTCGGTTACCGATAATTAAGAGACAAAAATAATAAAAGATTTCTGAGAACAATAGTAAAGCAGTAAATAATTTTATATTTCATTGATATCTCAATAGTATTTCGTGTCCTCACAAATTTACAGTCATTCTCCTTTTATAGTCGATTCTATGAGAATGTGTAATACCTTTGTCTTAATGAGATAATTATGAGTAATAAATGACCAGTCATCCCACATCAGGAAATAATTCTCCAACAGCCGCTTAAGAACTCTATATAAGCACCATATGCTCGTGCCTTTTGATCAATAATTTGCAGACAAGCATTGTTTGCTGGTCGCTTGACTTCATAGCTGACAATGTAAAACCTTCATTTCTTCTTCTGCGTTTTTGTATTCTTTTCTATTTTTTAGGACAAGAAAAGAAAAGTCATCAAGTGCCGGGTTGATAGGCAATTTCATGACATCCCATAATACAAATCCATAGACGGAAAAATTCAGTCCTATATAGACAGACAAATCTACAAAGAGGCCAACATAAGGTGCAAAGGAATTTTAATGTCCACCTTAAGATTGAAAAAGTATAGTTCTTTTGAAGGACTAATCCTCGAAGAGGCCAACTTATAGTGAAACGGGATTAATATTGGAAATTTACAGTTCCTTTTAAGAATATACACACCAAGAGGCTAACCTACGGTGCAAAGGGACCAACATGTCCTCCTTAAGATTGAAAAATAATAAAGCCTCAACTTAAAAGCTTGGTGGATTTGTAGAGTTCAACTTCAAGACCGACAAACTTGATCATTTGATGAACTTGAATATTTGGTCGGACTTTGACGCATCAACTTGAAGAGCGGGGGACTTTACATTTCAACTTGATGAATTAGCAGACTTAAAGATTTCAACTTGAAGATTTGGAGGGCTTAAATATTTCAACTTGAAGATCAGTGAATATGAAGATCGAGGGACTTTAATATTTCAACCTGAAGACTTAGAGGGCTTAACTACTTTGACTTGAAGACCGATGATCTTGAAAACCGACGGACTGGAAGACTTGGAGGACTTGAATACTTCAAAATGAAGACGTAGTAGTCAAGACGAATTCAACTTGAATGGCATTAAAAACTTCAACTTGAAGATTTGGCCTTCTACCAAAAGACAACATCCATCCATCAGAGAGGCCAATTCGCTATCGAGGCATGCCCTCATTGAACCATCAATCTTTGATAAGACACAAAATTCAATAAAATAATAAATTTAGGCCCAATTTGTTTAAGATCCAATCTTGTGGATTCTATTCCATTATGCTTCACTCGAAAAACGATTGGGGTAATGTGTATCTTTTGAACTCATGTGACTGAACTTAGAATGGGACTCTAAGTTACCTACGTACCTAAGTGAAGAGGATCAAATCATACCGTAGATCAGAATGGGTGTATTTTTTTAATATCCTAACTTTTTGCCCAGCTACCTCTTTTATATTTTCAACCTAGCAAACTCTTTTTCTGGGTCGTACACATGTATAGTCTTGCGGTCCAGGAGTAATATGCAGTTTATGCTCTAAGGAGCATATATACTTGAAATTTAAGCTGGTATTTTTAGGAGCTTTGAAACTTGAAAATTTTTCTCAAATTTGAAGAGCTTCATGACATGAAGTTTAGGCTCGTGCGTCTAGGAAAGTTGCAACTTGAAGATTTTTCTCAAATTTAAAGAGATTCGTGATATGCAGTTTAGGATCGTGCGTCCAGGAGCGTAGTAATTTGAAGATCTAGCTTAAATTTCAAATTTCTTCACAACATGAAGACTAGCTCAAAGTTTAAGAGCTTAGCAACTTGAAGTTCAACTCGAATTTGAAGAGTTTAACGTCTTAAAGATTAGTTCAAATTTGGAGAGCTTCATGACATACATTATAGGACCATGTACCAAGAAGCATTATTACTTGCAGTTTAGGCTTGGTGTTGAGAAGAATTATAGCTTACAGTTTAAGCTCATGCATCAAGAAGCATCATAACTTTCAGTTTAGGCTCATGTGTTGAGGAGCGTGACAACTTGTGATTTAGTCTCGTATTTTTAGAAGCTTTGCAACTCGAAGATTTTGCTCAAATTTGAAGAGCTTCATGACATGCAGTTTGGTTCAAATTTGAAGGTCTTTGCGACTTGAACACTTTGCTTGAATTTGAAAAGCTTTACAACTTGAAGATTTTCCTTGAATTTGAAGAGCTTTACGTCTTAAAGATTTAGGTCAAATTTGAGGAGTTTTGTGATATAGAGTATAGAGTCATGTGCCAAAAAGTATTATAACATGTAGTTTAAGCTCGTGTGTTGAGGAGCATTATAACTTTCAGTTTAGGCTCATGCGTTGAGGAGCATTAGGCTCATGCGTCAATGAGCATTTCAATATGCATGGACTCTTCAGTTTCATCTTCGAAGGAATACTTGCGCCCATTCTCAGCATCATATGCTTCTATGTCGTCATGAGGCTCAAAGCCAAGAAACCATTGATCTCCACTCCTACCCACACTCAATTCCATATAATATGCCTGAGTTGCTAGTTCTTCAAATGTTTTGGGCTTTATAGCTTATAAGTTATAGCGAAGACTCAAATGCATGCCTTGAACGCACATTTCGATGCCAGAAGTTTCGCTAAGACGATCTTTGCACTTGAGGCTTAAGCTCCTCCATCGGTTGATGAAGTCAATAAATGGCTCATCCTTTCCTTTAGGGGTGTTCATGGTTTTCACGAACCAAACCCTGTCGTGATGGCGCCCGGCCATAAGGCTGGGCAAGCCCGACCAATACCTTCTCAAATACAATGATTCAGCCCAAACACGAAGCAATTAAGGAAAAATATGGCAACTTTAACAATAAACTCCAAATAACTGAAAAATGTAACTGTACGAATAGAAAACCACGATTGAACAAGAACTCCCAAGACTTGGGATCACGAGTACAGAGCCTCTAACAATAACGAATGCAAGTCTGAAAGGAAAGATACATGCGTCTGAATAACAAGAAATAACTGGTAAGATCAGAGTAATCGGTCATGCGGACGCTGGCAGCTACCTCAATACTCTGGCAACCGGATAAGCAACAGCAACAACACTAGATCTCTGGAGCACCTGAATCTGCACACAAGGTGCAGGGAGTATAGGGTGAGTCTACCAACTCAGTGAGTAATAAGCATGTATAAAAACCCGAAGATAAGAAAACACGAAACAACACAAAATGAAGCTATATATCAGTTCTATACTGTACAAGTATCAGAGGTGTACAGATAAAGCAAAGTTGAATATATGCATCAGATGCAATGCAATGCATGAACACTGTGGAACGTGCATATCCATTTGGGTACCTGTGCTCACTGTGGGTGTTCAGACTCCGGAGGGGCTCCTACAGCCCAAGCGCCATATCATACAGTGCGAATAGTTACCACTGTTTCCATGAGAATATATGGTTCCAATAGTTACCACCGTTACAAGAAAAATATACAGTCCAGAAATTAGTGAGATAGTAATTGTCAGCCCGAATATATCATTTAAGAATCATTTGAGTTTTCAAAACGTCTAAATATGGCTGAGTTTTCAAAAATGGTGTTTAAAACCCTAGACTTAAGTCAAGTAATATACAAGTCATGATGATTCTGAAATAACAAACCCTGAAGGATTTTACAAATCGGCACAAGGCCCCAAACATGGCATTCAAGCCCAGATATCATCAACATAGTATGCGAAGCAATCGCCAAAATGGCACAATTTATCCCTTGGATTAGACCGAGTCACCATTCCCAATATTTACGACCCCGCACAAACCATGGAGTGAGTGTCCAACCTCATAATAGCGTCACAATGTGATATACCGGAGTTTCAAACCCTCGGGTCATCATCTACACCCGTAACTCACCTCAAGCCGGCTGCACACTAGCTCGCAATACCTTTCCCTCTATAATCAACCTCCACAGATGCCAAATCTAGTCAAACCCAAAAGGAATACGTCAAAATAGGTCAATAGAACATAACCCAATCGAAATACCTCGAAATACACCCACAAATACGAAGTTGGCAAAACTCAAGCCCCCGACCCACTTATGGAATAATTACAAAATTCACATTTTCAAAATCCTCGTCTCGCCACGAGTCCGTACATATAAAATTCATCAAAATTGGAGTCCAATTTCTCCTCGAAATCCCCAATGTTCATTTGAAATTTCAAGCCTTAGTTCATCAACTTTTACACCCAATTTCATAAAATTAATGGTTCATTCTTCAATAAAATGACGCATTAAGGCCACGAGACTTACCTCAAATCACGTCCCGTCGAAATCCCCTTCAAAATCCGTCAACAAGCTCTCAAGGTGGTGCAAAATGGAGGAAATATGAAATAGCTCGCGGATGAAATTGTTATAAAAACCATAACTGCCCAGCGATCCCTTAGACGCGATCGTAGTCCCTGGCATGCGATCGCAAAGAACAGACATCTGAAGCCTCCAATTTACTCCTACGCGATCGCACTAATCACCATGCGGTTCCATAGCCTTTACTCCTAACCTTACACAAATGCGACTCGCCTCCCGTGATCGCTGAGAACAACGGCCCGCGTCCACGCTTCCGCGATCGCGATGACCAAAATTTGGTCTGCACTGCTGCTGCAATTTCTACAGCATTTTCCAAACTAAAATCATTCCGTTAGCCATCCAAAATCACCCCGAGGCCCCTGGGACCTCAACAAAAAGCACCAACATGACCTATTACCTCATTCAAACTTGCTCGGTCCATAAAACACCAACATTAACATCAAAACTCATCACATTCCTCAAATTTAAGCCTAAGTCAAACTAGAACTTTTCCACATTCGCATTTGATCCAAAACTCGACCTAAACCCTTCCGAACGATTTGAAACTTTGCAAACATATCCAAAATCACCTAACGGAGCTACTGCAACTGTTGGAATTCCATTTCCATCCACGGATCAAAATCTCACCTATCAACCGGAACTTGCCAAAATTCGACCTTAGCCAATTCAAGACTAATTCTATACCGGACCTCCAAATTCAATTCCGATTTCGCTCCCAAGTCACAAATCACCATCTGAAACTAGTCGAATCATCGGAAATCCACTCCGAGACCTCTGACTTACAGTCAACATCTGATTGACTTTTCCAACTTAAGCTTTCTTTAAAGAGACTATTGGTCTTATTTCTAACAAAATTCAATCCAACACATCTCAAACTCACCAAACACATATATCAACACACGGGGAAGCATATTACGTGGATTACGGGGCTGAAATACAAAAGACGAAACGGGTCGGGTCGTCACATCCTCCCCAACTTAAACAAATGCTCGTCCTTGAGCGGGTCAAGAAACATACCTGGAGCCTCAAACAAACGAGAATATTTGTTCCGCATCTCCTGCTCGGTCTCCCAAGTGGCCTCCTCTACGGGCCAACCTCTCCACTGCACCTTCACCGAAGCTATGTCCTTAGACCTCAACTTCCGAATCTGAAGACCCAAAATAGCCACTGGCTCCACATCATAGGTCAAATCCTCATCAAGGTGAATCATGATGAAGTCTAATACATGAGACGGGTCCCCAACATACTTCCTAAGCATAGAAACATGAAACACCGGGTTAACCCCTGACAAACTGGGTGGCAAAGCAAACATATAGGCCACCTCCCAAATCCTCCTGAGAATCTCAAAAGGTCCAATAAACCGCGGACTCAGCTTCCATTTCTTTCCTAACCTCATCACGCCTTTCATAGGAGAGACTTTCAACAGAACCTTCTCGCCCAGCATATAAGATACATCCTGAACCTTCCGATCTGCATAACTCTTTTGACGTGACTGAGCTGTACGAAGTCTCTCCTGGATAACTTTCACTTTCTCTATGGCATCCTGAACTAGCTCTGTCCCCAATAGTCTAGCCTCACCGGGATCAAACCAACCAACTGGAGATCTACACCATCTCCCATATAAAGCCTCATACGGCGCCATATGAATATTGCACCGGTAACTATTATTATAAGCGAACTCCGCAAGCGACAAGAACTCAACCCAAGAACTTCGAAATCAATGATGCAAGCACGCAGCATGTCCTCCAATATCTGAATAGTACGCTCGGACTGTCCGTTCGTCTGAGGATGAAAAGTTGTGCTCATCTAAATCTGAATGCCCAACTCCTGATGAAAGGTCTTCCGGAACTAGAAAGAAAACTGAGTACCCCTGTCTGAGAAAATAGAAACTGGAACCTCGTGCAACCGCACAATATCACGGATGAAAATCTCTACCAACCGCTCCGAAGAATAGGTGGTACACACCGGAATGAGATGCGCAGATTTGGCCAGCCTATCCACAATCACCCAAATAAAATCAAAGTTCCTCGAGGTATGAGGGAGACACTCACAAAGTCCATAGTAATCTTCTCCCATTTCCACTCCGGAATATCCATCTGCTGAAGTACTCCATCGGGTCTCTTATGCTCATATTTGACTTACTGAAAATTGAGACATCTAGCCACATAACTCACAACGTCCTTTTTCATTCTCCTCCACCAATAATGCTACCTTAAGTCTTGATACATCTTTGCGGCACCCGGATGAATAGAAAACCCCGAGCTGTGAGCCTCTTCTAATATCATATCTCGGAGCCCATTTACATTGGGCATGCAAATCTGGCCTTGGATCCGCAACACACCATCGTTATCAATAGTTACATATCTAGCATCATCATGCTGGACCCTGTACTTCAAGAAAAGTAAATGCAGGTCATGATACTGGCACTCCTTGATGTGATCATACAAAGAAGACCGAGAAACCACACAAGCCAACACCCGGGTGGGCTCTGAAATATATAACCGCACCATCCGATTGGCGAAGGCTTGAACATCAGCTGCAAGGGGCCTCTCCCCAACTGGAATGTACGCCAAGCTACCCATACTCACCGCCTTTCGGCTCAAAGCATTGGCCACTACATTGGCTTTCCCCGGATGATATAACATGGTAATATCATAGTCCTTGAGTAACTCAAGCCATCTCCGCTGTCTCAAATTCAGATCTTTCTGCTTGAACAAGTGCTGAAGGATATAATGATCCGTATACACCTCACAAGATATTCCATACAGATAGTGCCTCCAAATCTTCAAGGCATGAACAATAGCAGCCAACTCCAACTCATGAACATGGTAGTTTTTCTCATAGGGATTCAATTGCCAAGATGCATATGCAATCACCCTACCCTCCTACATCACAACACATCCACTACCAATCCTCAAAGCATCGCAATATACCGTATAAGAACCTGAAGTTGCTGGCAATACTAACACTAGAGCCGTAGTCAACAATGACTTGAGCTATTGGAAGCTCTCCTCGCACTTATCAGACCACACAAATGGTGCATTCTTCTACATCAACTTCGTCAAAGGCAAAGCAATAGATGACAAACCCTGAACAAACCTGCGGTAATAACCTGCCAACCCGAGGAAACTCCGAATCTCAGAAGCTGACAACGGCCTGGACCAACTATGCACCGCCTCGATCTTCTTTGGGTCAACCTGTGTACCATCACTGGACACCACGTGTCCCAGAAAAGCCACGGAACTGAGCCAGAACTCACACTTGGAGAACTTTGCATACAACTTCTCCTCTCTCAACCTCTGTAATACTACCTTCAAATGTTGTGCGTGCTCCTGCTGGCTATGCGAGAAAACAAGAATATCATCAATAAACACGATCACAAAAGAATCCAAATACGGCCAAAATATACTGTTCTTTAAGTGCATGAAAGCATCTAGGGCATTAGTCAGCCCAAATGACATAACTAGAAACTCATAATGCTCATATCTCGTCCAGAAAGCTATCTTCATGATGTCAGAATCTCTAATCGTCAAGCTGGTGATAGCCTGAACGGAGATCAATCTTCGAGAATACCTTTGCCCCCTCAAGCTGGTCAAACAAATACTCAATACGAGGTAATGGATACTTGTTCTTCACTGTCACTTTGTTCAACTGTCTGTAATCAATGCACATTCTCATTGTTCCATCCTTCTTCTTAACAAATTACATCGGTGCGCCCCACTGCGACACACTCGGACGAACGAACCCCTTGTCTAGGAGTTCCTGTAGCTGCTCCTTCAACTCCTTTTGATCTGCTAGTGCCATACGATAGGGAGGAATAGCTTTGGGCAAAGTGTTCGGCACCAAGTCAATACCGAAGTCAATATCCCTGTCCGGCGGCATGCCCGGCAGGTCTGCTGGAAATACATCCGGAAACCCCCTCACCACGGGAACCGAATCAAGACTAGGAGTCCCAGCTCCAACATCCCTCACAAATGCTAGATATGATAAACATCCTTTCCCAACCATCCGCTGGGCCTTCAATAAAGAGATTACCCTGCTGGGTACATAATCAATCGAACCACGCCACACAATCCTCGGGATACCCGGCATAGCCAATGTGATTGTCTTGGCGTGACAGTCCAGAATAGCATGGAACGGTGATAGCCAATCCATGCCCAGAATAACATCAAAATCCACCATGCTCAATAGCAGCAAGTCGGCTCGAGTCTCCACCCCCTCAATCATAACAAGACAGGACCGATACACGTGGTCCACAATAATAGTATCACCTACCGAGGTAGATACATTCACAGGCAACGCTAGACACCCTCGGGTAGTCCCCAAATGATGAGCAAAGTAAGCAGATACATAAGAATATGTGGATTCGGGATCAAATAAAACTGAGGCATCCTTGTGACATATTGAGATAATACCTGTGATAACTGCGTCTGAAGCAACAACATCTCTCCTATCTGGAAGTGCATAGAAACGAGCCTCACCACCGCTCGACTGCTCAACACTCCTGGGTCGACCTCTAGATGACTGTCCCCCGCCTCTACTAGACTATGATGGTGCTGAAGACAATGGAGAGGAAGTGGAAGGTTGATCCCTCTGCTGATACCTACCACCAGAATGTCGAGGGCAATGTCTATTCAAATGAACAAACTCCCCACACTCGAAACAACTACCTGGAGATGGAGAAAGGGACTGAAGGGAACCCCTCGCCACAGATGAACCCTGAGCTGATGAAGCGGGTGCACAACTCTCACCTGGGAGGGTGCTGAGTGATGATTGTCCCTGCTAGTGACCCTGACGGCCACGATCGGAAGAAGCTCCGCTGTGCTCTGGGCGGCCTGACTGATGAGGCCTAATATAACGACCTCTGCCCTGATGAAACTGGCCCTCAAATGGAGCACCACCATAAATGCCCGAACCTCGAGGCCTATTGGCCTCCCTCTCCTCTCGCTCTCGGTGACGCTCCACTCAATCTGGCAAGCCATGTCCACTACCTCCTCAAAGGATGATGCTACCACTCTCTCCCTGGTCATCACGACACGAATAGAATAATTGAGGCCATTAATGAACCTCCTGATCCTCTCCCAATCTGTCATGATCATCTAAATAGCATGTATAGCCAACTAAGTAAACCTCAACTCGTACTGCATCACTGACATCTCCCCCTGAACTAGCCACTCAAACTGGCGGCGCAGCTCCTCTATACGGGACTGCGGCACATACTTCTCTAAAAAGAGAGTGGAAACTCCTGCCATGTATGGGGTTCTGCTCCTGCGGGCCTACGCCACTTAAACTCCTCCCACCATGTAAATATTGGCCCTCAGAACGAAAAAGTAGTGAAAGATACCCCACTGGACTCTAGAATCCCTGTTGTACGAAGCATCCTCTGGCACTTATCCAAAAATCCCTGAGCGTCCTCGCCCTCAGTACCGCTAAATGTATGAGGCTGAAGTCTGCCTAACCTCACTAACCGACGTTGCTCATCGCTAGGCATCATCGGAACAACATGCCCTGGGGCTGGCACAATTGGCGCAACTAGAACAGCCGGTGGAACTGCGTGAAATGGGGCTACCTCTGGCGTCTGAAGTCCCTGTACAACATGCGCTAGTGTGCAAGCTGCGGGGGTCTGATGACCACCCCCGGTCTGAGATGTCGTTGCGGCAGCTGTAGCTGAAACTACCTCGGTCAAACCAGTACAGACAGATAGGATCGGGGCAAATGCCTACTGAAGGCCAGGAATAATAATAGGCACTGTCGGTGCTTCAGCAGGTGCTGCTGGAGCCTCAACAACTGGGGGCTGATCCTGAATAGGGGCAACATGTGGGTCAACTGGTACTGTCCCTGCTGCTTCACCACGGCCACGACCGCGTCCACGGCCTCTAGATGGTGGCAATAGGGGTCGTCCGCCACGTCCGGTAGCACGGGTTCTCACCATCTGCGAGAGAATAGAATAAGAGGTTTCAGTTCTCAAATCAACAAAGTCGCACGATAATAGTTCAAGAGTATGCATCATTTCCTAAAGGTTCTGCAGGCTCCCGAGGATAGATACGGACGTCTATGTACCGATCCGCGAGACTCTACTAAACTAGATCATAACTCGTGAGGTCTAGAAACCTAGGCTCTGATACAACCTTGTTACGACCCAAACCCGATCGTGATGAGGCCCGGCCGTAAGGCAGGGCAAGCCCGACCAACACCTTCTCAAATACAATGATTCAGCCCAAACACGAAGCAATTAAGGAGAAATATGGCAACTTTAACAATAAACTCCAAATAACTGTATGAATAGAAAACCACGACTGAACAAGAACTCCCAAGACTTGGGTTCACGAGTACAGAGCCTATAACAATACCAAATGTAAGTCTGATTAAAGATACATGTTTCTGAATAACAAGAAATAACTGGTAAGATCAGAGTAATCGGACCCGTGGAGGCTGGCAGCTACCTCAATACTCTAGCAACCGGATAAGCAACAGCAGCAACATTAGATCTCTGGAGCACCTGATCTGCACACAGGGTGCAGGGAGTATGGGGTGAGTCTACCAACTCAGTGAGTAATAAGCATGCATAAAAACCCGAAGATAAGAAAATATGAAATAACACAAACTGAAGCTATCTAGAAGTTCTATACATTACAAGTATCAGAGCTATACAGATAAGCAACGGTGAATATATGTATGAGATGCAATACAATGCATGAACACTGCGGAATATGCAGCCCGATCCATTTGGGTACCCACGCTCACTGTGGGGGTTCAGACTCTGGAGGGGCTCTTACAGCCCAAGTACCACATCATACAGTGCCAATAGTTACCACAGTTTCCATGAGAATATACGGTGCCAATAGTTACGACCATTCCAAGAAAAATATACAGTCTAGAAATTAGTGGATAGTAATTTTCAGCCCGAAAATATCATTTAAGAATCATTTGAGTTTTTCAAAACGTCTAAATATAGTTGAGTTTGCAAAAATGGTGTTTAAAACCCTGGACTAAATTCAAGTAATATGCAAGTCATGATGTTCTGAAATAACAATCCCTGAAGGATTCTACAAGTCGGCACAAGGCCCTAAACATGGCATTCAAGCCCAGATATCATCAACATAATATGTGAAGCAATCGCCAAAATGGCATAATTTATCCCTCGGATTGGACTGAGTCACTATTCCCAACATATACGACCCCGCACTAACCATGGAGTGCGTGTCCAGCCTCATAATAGCATCACAATGTGATATACCAGGGTTTCAAACCCTCGGGCCATCATCTACACCTATTACTCACCTCAAGCCGGCCGCAAACTAGCTCGCAATGACTTTCCCTCGAGAATCAACCTCCGCGGATACCAAATATGGTCAAAACAAATAGGAATACGTCAAAATAGGCCATTGGAACATAAATCAATCGAAATAACTCGAAATACACCCAAAAACACGAAGTTGGCAAAACCTGATCCCTCGGCCCACTTCTCGAAAAATTATGAAATTCACATTTTTAGAATCCTCGTCTCGCCACGAGTTCATACATATAAAATTCATCAAAATCGGAGTCTAATTGCTCCTCCAAAACCCCAAGTTTCATTTGATATTTCAAGTGCTATCTCATCAACTTTTACACCCAATTTCAGAAAACTAATGATTGATTCTTAAATAAAGTGACGCATTAAGGCCACGAGACTTACCTCCAATCACTTCACGTCGAAATCCCTTTCAATATCCGTCAACAAACTCTCAAGGTGGTGCAAAAATGGAGGAAATATGAAATAGCTCGTGGATAAAATTTTTATAAAAACCTCAACTTCCCAGCGATCCAATATACGCGATCGCAGCCCCTGGCCTGCGATCGTAGAGAACAGACATCTAAAGCCTCCAATTTACTCCTACGCGATCGCACTAATCACCACGCGGTCGCATAGCCCTTCCTCCTAACCTTACGCGAATGCGACTCGCCTCCCACGATCGCATAGAACAACGGCCCGCTACTACGCGATCGCATCCACATTTCCGCGATCGCGATGATCAAAAATTGGTCTGCACTGCTGCTGCAATTTCTGCAACTTCTTCCAAACTAAAATCTTTCTGTTAGCCATTCGAAATTACCCCGAGGCCCCCGGGACCTCAACCAAAAGCACTAACATGACCTATTACCTCATTCAAAGTTGCTCGGGCCATAAAAATACCAACATTAACATCAAAAATCATCAAATTCCTCAAATTCAAGACTAAGTAAAACTAGAACTTTTTCAAATTCGCATTCGATACAAAACCCGACCAAAACACTTCCGAATGATCTGAAAATTTGCACACATATCTAAAATCATCTAAAAGAGCTACTGCAACTGTCGGAATTCCATTCCGGCCCCCGGATCAAAATCTCACCTATCAACCGTAATTTGCCAAAATTCGAACATAGCCAATTCAAGCCTAATTCTACACCGGGACTCCAAATTCAATTCCAATTTCGCTCGCAAGTAAAAAATCACAATCCAAAAATAGTCAAATCATCAGAAATCTATTCCGAGCCCTCTAACTTACAAGCCAACGTCCGGTTGGCTTTTCCAACTTAAGCTTTCCTTAAAGAGACTATTGGTCTCATTTCTAACCAAATTCAATCCAACACATCTCAAACTCACCAAACACATATATCAACACATAGGGAAGAATATTATGGGGAAAACGGGGCTGAAATACAAAAGACGATGGGTCGGGTCGTCACAATGGTTCGGTTTGGATCATGTTTTTCTTAAAAAGAAACCAAACCAAGTAAGTCAGTTTTTCAAATATTAGAACCAAACCAAACCAATTAAGTCAGTTTTTACAGTATTTTCGGGTTTTCGATTATTTGTCAGTTTTTTCTTAAAAATATGACATACACTACCAAATATGTATTCACGTAACACTATCAAATCAATTGTCCTTTGAGAAATCTATTATTTACCAAAATATATTGATGATAATTGAATCGCTTAGTGATGAATAATTTAAGAACTCAATTAAAAATATATTATTTTTAACACGAAATAGATTCTTACACTTAACAAAAAAAAACTATCAATCAAACTAGAATGTAAAGGTAAAAAACTATACTAAAAGTACAAATTATTAACATCTACTATAAAATTTTTGAAACTTTGTATAATATATATATATATATATGAAATAGCTACTCCTATAATCAGTTTGGTTCGGTTTTTTCGATTTTTTCTAATTAAAACGAAAACCAAACACAATTTGATAAGTTATTAAAAATTCAAAACCAAAACCAAACCAAATAAAAAAGTATTGTATTTTTTATCGGTTTGGTTTGATTTTTGGTTTGGTTCGATTTTTCGGGTTTTTATGAACACCGTTAATTTCCTTGATAAGTGTTTGTAAGTTCAATCATTCTTATGATGCGTCTTGTGCTATAGAAACGATTGAAAAACTCTTGCTCAACTACTCCCAACTATCGATAGAAGATATATGTACCAATCAAATGTAACACCTTTGAAAGTACGAACAAGTTGTTCGACATGATGATCAACATACGTCCCAACATTGTTGCATGTCTCGATGAAATGTGGCACATGTTGCTTGCGATATGTTTTTTCATCAAATTGTTAAAGCTTTGGAGGTTGATATCCAGTAGGCATCATCAAGTTATCGATATGTTGTTTGTATAACTTTGCATATGCAAGGGAATATGTATTCGGAGGATCAATTTTATCTTCAATTGTCCCTATGATGACATCCTTCAATTGATCAACATGAATTAGACCATCTGAAGAAACTTTGATCTCTTTGACCACAATCAGTTGCCTTGTAGAGGATTCTCCCTCTTCTTTATACTCGGAAAACTCCAAAGGTGCTTGAATTAATTTTGCTTCTGCTAAGCTCTCGATCTCACTTGCTAACTTCTCGAGGCGAGTAACTCGACCCTCCATATACTTGGTCAACTTCTCAAGTGCTTTGGTAAAATTTGTAAGTTGTTCTTCCATTATCGAATGTAGATCTTGTTCTTGAACTTGGTAAAGAAAAGAACAGAGGTAGAGATGGTTCCACTAGGCATGCCAAAATTTGTAGACAATAAATTACGCCGAGAAAATAAAATCAGACCGAAAAATATTGCAATGATAATAGTAATCTATTTTAAATAATTTGAGTGTACAATATTTATGAATCCTCTAATTCTTCTTTCCAATAGTAAATAAATTGAAGCGCCTTTGAGCTTGATCTTTAACCTATATTTGATATCACGGACGATGATCTTGGTTTCAACTAGCACGAACTTTGATTTAAACTCGTACTCCTTGAATCTTGATTTGTTCTTCGTTCTTGATCTTGAACTTGATTTGTTCTTCGTTCTTATGCTTAGATATGATTTTTTTTCTTTGTTACTGAGCTTGAACTTGATTTCTTGAATTTTAATTTGATTGTTTAAGATTGAAACTTGGAGAAGTTTGTAGCGTTTGACCCACGATTTCTCTTTTGTTTCTTATTATAACTTCTGGTCCATTTTTTGGGCTATGAAGACCCCTGTTTATAGTTGTGGGAGGGAAGAGTTATGACTAGAACAAACTATTTTTGACCAATCAAATTGAAATGTGACAAGACCGCATTTGATTGGTCAGAATATGTCACTTGCATACGTGGCACAATTTCATTGGCCTTTTAATGTGAACTGGCATGCCTTGTCATTTTATCATGTGGCATGATCCTATTGGAACTTCCATTTGATTTGGTATGCCACATCATTTGACACACGGTACAAAACTGGAAATCTAGGAAGATGATATATTGGGTCTAATGGTCACAACCCAGAACCTAGACCCATTCATGATGGCGACTCTCGTGAGGCTAGCCAACACTTACCCATTTCAGTTTTTAAGCAGTTAACAATGAGAATTAAATATAAAACATGATAAATAATCCAAAAGTAAGCAGTTAACAGTACAAATTTGTGAAAGAACAATCGAATACACCCTGATACCAGGGTGTCACTAGTCATGAACATCTAATAATACACTATAAGTATGAAATGCCAACTAAGATATTACAGAACAAATGATAAGAGACAGAAATTAGATAATAAGGGGGAGAAACACGAGACTGCAGACGCCAAGCAGCTACCCCGTGGACTCCGAAGTCTGTCGGGAGCTCTAAACTTGCACTGGAAGGATCAGCAATACCTGAATATGCACACGGGGTGCAGGGTGTAAAGTGAGTACTCCAACTTAGTGAGTAACATTCATAAATAAAGACCAAAAGCATAAAATCACGTAAGGCACATTACAGGCTATAATGAAGCAGTAAACTAGTAAAAAGAGTAAATCAGTAAAGATATGTGAAATTCAATATTAGTTCAACTTAAACTTCATAAAAATCCTTTTCAACAATTAATCAAGTAAAATACATGCAATTAATAAAGATAAATACACAAAGGTTTGCCCCTCGGGCAATATTTCAGAATAATACCAGCCCCTCTGGCTATATCTCACATCACAATAGGTACCCACGCTCACTGGGGGTGTGCAGACTCCTGGAGGGGCCCCATATGACTCAAGCGCAATATCAAGCCAGATCGTGGTGTCATCACTAGGCCCCTTGACTCATATCAACAAGCTACCTCGTGGCGTACATATCTCAGACCCTCGGCCTCATATTCAAAATCAGTGTTTCCTCACAACATAGGCCCTTGGCCTTACTCAGTCAAAAATTCTCACAATCAACTTGAGTTATAGTAAAACATGATTCCCAGCCCAAATATCATTTAAAAGATCATATAAGTGTTAAAACAACGTAAACATGGCTTAGTTATAAAAAAAGTGAAATATAGCATGACTGAGTTCAAGTATAAAGTCAAAACCGTTATGAAATAGCAATAAAAATCCCCTACGAGTTTAAATAATTGGCACGACGCCCAAATATGACATTCAACCCAAAACATGATGATAGCAATTAGATTTCACTCAAATACAAGATAAAATAGTCATTTAGGACGGACTAAGTCACAATCTCCAATAGTGAACGACCACGCGCTCGTCATCAAGTGTGTGCGTCACTTTAATATAGCACAACGATGTGCAGTCAGAGGTTTCATACCCTCATAACATCATTTACAATCATTGCTCACCTTAATCCGGACCAAACTCTAGTCCAAGATGCCTTTTCCCCTTGATTCGGCCTCTACTCGCATCGAATCTATCCAAAAATCATAACCACGGCATCAAAATATGGTAAGAGAATGAAACCCAAGCAAAAATAATCAATTTACAACACAATTCCCAAAATGACCAAAACCCTACCCAAGCCTTTTATTTTGATAAAATTCACAAGAATGTATTCCATATCACTCCTCGAGTTCATTCATACCAAAAGCATCAAAACCCATCCACAAATGACCCTTCAAATCCAAAATTCTAGGTCTCCAATTTCATGGCCTAGTTCTTCAATTTTTACGCTTAGATTCCATGATTAATTAGGTAGATTTCACATTAGAATCGAGTTTTAAGTCCATGAATCTTACCTCCAACTGATTCCCCTTGAATCCCTCTTCAAAAATCTCCAAAAACAATAAAAAAAATGATGGAAATAAACCCCAAATTCGCAGACAAGGCGACTATTTAAACATTCTGGCCAGGCCTAAATTCCTTCTCGCGAACACGGTCAACACCTCACGTTCGCGAAGAACAAACAAACTTTGACCAAAATTTCCAAACACTCTGCCCTTCACGAACGTAGAGCTTTCCTCGCGAATGCGAAGGCTTAAATCCCAGCCTTCATCAACTGGCCCTTTGTGAACGCGAGGACCCACCGCAACATACATCAGCTTTCTGCAACTCCAATCATCATGGAATGGTCCGATTGACCACCTGAAACTCACTCGAGGCCCCCGGGACTTCAACCAAATATACCAACATATCCCATAACCTCATTCAAACTTGTTCCAACATTCGGAATGCTCAAAACAACATCAAAACACCAAATCTGCATCAGATTCAAGCCTAATAATCCAAAAATCTTCCAAATTATGCTTTTGATAAAAAATCACCACATCCAAATGACCTGAAATTTTGCACACACATTCCAAATGATACAATGGAACTACTTCAACTCATGGAATTCCATTTCGACTCCTATATTGCCAATTCAAGCTAAATCTACTCCGGACCCTCAAAACTCTTTTCGATCACGCTCCTAAGTCCCAAATCACCTCCTGAAGCTAATTGAACCATCGAAACTGACATCCGAGCCCTCTAACACATAAGTCAACATCCCGTTGACTTTTCAACTTAAGCTACTGAGTGTCTCAAACCTTACCAAATCCTTTACGAACCCGAGCCAACCAACCTGATAAAATATAGAATCGATAAATAAAGCAATAAGAAGCAGAAATGGAGAAACAGAGCGGTAACTTATGAGACGACTGGCCAGGTCGTCATACTAATGAAATGGGCTCATCTTCTGTAGTCCAACTAAATGGGCTAGCTAAGTCAATATTTATTGGACTTAAGTAATGAATCTAATTATATTAGCCCAATAAAATTATTTGGACTAATATATCTTGAATTTAAAAGATAGTCCAAATTAATTAATATATTTAAGTCATAAAAATTTATATGTCTAAATAAATTTTTATGCAAAAAAAAAATCTAAACAGGCGCGTAATTATTTTTTGTATCTTCAGCATTGGATTTAGTTGCAGATAGTTTTTTGCTTCTATTTATTTCTAAAATGTATATGCTTATCTTGGATTATATAGATTAAAAATCCAAATAGTTGGAGTTGTTAACAAGTGTCACCTAATTCCACCTGATGTAGAAAAGCCCAAGCTAAATAGGCTGGAAGCTCAAAGAAATTTTGAGAGAGGTTGGAGATTAATATGCATTATGCAACATGGTCCAAAACCTTTTCGGGAAGAATTGGCCATAAGCGTTTTAATCCGAACCTAAAGCTATTTGTTCCGTGACTAAACTGATACGATGTATTTAACATCTTTAGATGAGACTATTTACATATTTCAATGTGATGCTAAAGTATAAAGACATTTTTTTAATTGCTATTTCATTGAAAGAAATATATCCAATTAACTAAAAAAAATTATGTTACTGATAAATAAATAAATTTGTTCCACTCTTAAATTAGGTTTTTCAAGGGGTTGACGGCTAACTCACTTGATAAGCTTCCTGTCTTTCAGAGTAACATATGCCATTAGTAGCGTAGCATCCCCTTCACCTTTTTCCCTCCCCCGATGTAATTCAAAAAACATTAGAAAAAACCTTTTGCTAGATAGGTTTTGTTAGTCTTCTTTTCCCTCTATACCCATAACAGATAGAAAGAAAAAATTGAAATGAAATATAAGGAAAGGATACATGTTCATCATTGTTGATGGTAGTTATCATTTACAATTGTATACAAGTTAAAATCGGACTTATCTGATTTTTCTGTTCTATCGAGATCGGAAAATCACGACGAGGGTCAACCTCGTAGTGGACCGGGTCAGAATACGAAGATGCGGTTTCAAGTTCAAGAATTGAAGTACCCATCGAGGTCGACACCAGTAGAGACCGAGAGTAAATATGACCGACTTCAAGTAAAGTGCAATAACGGAAAGACCAGATATTTGTACCCGATCGAAGATCACCGCGGAAATTCCGGCATAGATAAAATCAAGGGCAGTTATTTGTACCAATCATGGGAATTACTTATGTAGTTAGAATTGTATCATTATTAGGATTTCTCTGTTATATAAAGAGGAATCCCCATCATTTGTAGACGTCTGTCATTCATACATATCAAAGCAATATAATATTTCTCTTTTTCACTGGTTCATCAACTTGTTGTTCTTTAATTGTTCTTACTTTACTAAGCTCGAGGGTTCATCAGCTCGAGGGATCTTTCCTGACATTGTGATTTATTTTACATTTTTTAAGTTAATCAATTGGTATTAGGTGAAATTACACATCCTTAAAATCACAATACAAGTTTAATTGTTACTCAATTTTAAGGGCAAGTAGTTTGGCGCCCAAGGTGGGGCTAAGGATAAGAGTGAATGCTTAATATTAACCTTCACAACACACATTGGTTTTACACTTGTTCTCGTAAGTGTTTTTTATTTCAGGAATCAACATGTCAAACTCTCAAGAAATACCTACTCGCACTGATACTGACCTTGGTCTTCATGGTGAAAACGAACATGTAGTCACCCCGAGAAACAAAGTGCCTCCAATCAATGCCGACCATGAAAATAGCATCCGCAGAGACACTCGGGAAGCCGATCAAAGCACACAAAATGGTGAAGAAGCCGGAATTAGACTTCGAATGATATTTGACATGCTACAAACTCAGCAGGCCACAATAGCGCAACTTAAAAATCAGAATCGAGCCCCAAGCAAAATCGAACTCGATACATCACCAGAAATTGCTCATAGGGTCGAACCAGTACAGGAGAAATTGAACGATAATGGATTGGGAATTGATCCCGCCATCATGAAGATGCTCGAGGAGCTCACTAAACGGATCGAATCGGGAGAAAAGAAGATCTATGCTAGTGATAAAAAAGTAGAAATGTACAACTCCTGGGGCCACCCCCATTTTTCAAGGGTTTGGATTCGAAAAAGTTCGTACAGAAGGCCTTTTCCACCAAGTATGACTCTGAAACCCATTCCGAAGCAATTTCACATGCCAGAAATTCCCAAGTACAATAGAACCACTAATCCTAACAAGCATGTTACTTCTTATACATGCACAATAAAAGGAAATGACGTAGAAGACGATGAAATAGAATCTATTCTGTTGAAAAATTTTTGAGAGACTTTGTCAAATAGAGCAATGATATGGTACCACAATTTGCCGCCCAATTTCATCGATTCTTTTGCCATTTTTGCCGATTCATTCGTAGAGGCACACACCGGAGCAATAAAGGTCGTGACTAGGAAGTCAAACATTTTCAAAGTGAGACAAAAGGATAATGAAATGCTAAGGGAGTTCGTATCTCGATTTCAGATGGAGCGCATGGAACTACCCCCGTTACCGGCGATTAGGTATCCAAGCCTTTACTCAGGGTTTGAACGAGCAAAGTTCGGTAGCATCACGTCAAATAAAGCAGAATTTGATTGAATATTCGGCAGTGACCTGAGCCGATATGCATAATCGATACCAATCAAAGATCAGAGTCGAGGATGATCAGTTGGGAGCTCCATCCAGTTCCACATACCCAAATAGGTCCGAAAGTAGGATTTAAAGAGACGTCAGTAGAGAGCCCCAATTGAACAGAGATCAGTACCAACCGTATAGCAGAGATCATAGAAATAACAGACCAGGTGTAATCCCGTTCGAAATGATCAAAGGAATGATTGAGGTATAACTTCTCGAGGGCTCATGAGTAAGAGTGGCTTCGATAAACATGTCGAGCCTAAGGAAGAACCACGGTTATAGAAATATAACATAGTGTCGGTACTTCAAGTATTGTGTCAGCCATTGGACGGATCAAGGATACTAGGTGGCCCAGACCCTTGCAGACCGATCCAGCTCAAAGGAATCCAAATGAAATATGCAAGTACCATGGAACCCAATGTCACAGAACCGAGGACTGCAAATAATTAAGGGATGAGGTAGCTCGTTTATTCAATGAAGGTCATCTTCAAGAGTTCTTGAGTGACCAAGCAAAAAACTCACTTTAGGGAAAAGTATGCAAACAGGAAAAATGAATAGGAGGAACCACAACACGTGATTCATATGATCGTCGGTGGGGTCAATATCCCTCAGGGTCTGACATTTAAATGCACCAAAGTCACAACCATAAGAGAGAAGTGTATTGGAGACTACTTACGAGAAAATACCTTATGTCACGACCCAAACCGAATGGCCGCGACGGGCACCCGGTGCCTTACTCAACTGAGTACCAACGTAATATATCTTTTTTATCATACTATCATAGGTAAATGAGCCACAAAACCGGTCATGAGATAACAAGAATAAAACGTAAGGGAATACTCAACTTATGATGATCCAACATGATATACAAACTTATACATGTGACATACGAGCATATAACATTGACATGACCATTTGTAAACTCAAAACATAGGCCGACAAGGACATATAAGAATCCATACACCTGACATTTGTCTGCAAGCCTCTAAGAGTACATAAAACCATAATGGCCGGAACAGGGCCCCGCCATACCAATCAATACATATCCAAAGCATACTGACCAAATAGGCAACTCCGGAACAAGTGGAGTGCGCCAACACCTTCCCCTGAGCTGCTAGCCTATTGGAGGACTGTCAACCTATCAATTGGGATCTGCAAGCATGAAACGCAATGTCCCCATGCAAAAAGGACGTCAGTACAAATAAAATATCGAGTATGTAAGGCAGAAAAGCATAAACAAGAATAGTAATGTAAAGAGATATAGAGGAGATACAACCTGTAATATCTGAGTACCTCTGGGGGATACTGACATGAAATACATAATACATATATACATAAAATTTTAAAAACATACGCCTCTGTGGACATCTTCATCATCATATCGTACCCGACCTTAAAAAGGACTCGGCAAATACGTACTCGGCTATTATAAGGCTCGGTAGAATTTTACCTGGTTACGTGAAGCTCGTAAACCCAACTGATCAGTGGGGTTGCACGATAGGTGCCGTACCCGGCCAACTATAGCATGACTTGGTAGAGTAAAATACATACATGCATACATACATACATAAATACATACATACATAAATACATATATATATATATATATATATATATAGATATATATATATATATATATATATATATATATATATATATATATATATATATATATATATATATATATATATATATATATATATATATATATATATATATATATATATATATATATATATATATATATATATATATATATATATATATATATATATATATATATATATATATATATATATATATAATGCACGCAGGACTCATTGGGATCATATTTTGAACCTTTCAGAGATACGTAAGGTCGAAATTCTCCCTACATATTATTAGGAATATCTCTTCATCAAGAATCTTATCAAAATCAGGAAGTACCAACTGCATTGAGAACATAAGAATAAGAGAAGCAACCTCGGCATCTGTTGTGCCATAAGAAGAAAACAATGTAAGTACCGTTAGTTTCTAAGAGTAGAGTACCTTTGGAAGCTCGTTCATTGCATCGTGTACAATCGAAGTCATGCAAAAGAAGTAAAAGGATAGCCTCGCATACCTTGAATATGCTTCCCAACCTCAAGCTATGCAAATGTCATGACTCCTTATTCTACAACAGGAGAAATGACGCTATCATTAATGTTTAAGCGTTGTAACTTCTATGTACCGACCACAACCTATTTTACAATGAAATGGACAATATATATATATATATATATATATATATATATATATATATATATACTTCACACAAGTCAAAACAATCACCAAACAGCCCAACATACCTCTATCGCTTCATACACAACACGACAACCATAATAGTGTCAAACAATTCGAATATGTTACAACGAACGACCAGCAAACAACCCTGCCATTATGTGGTGTTTCTCCACATCCTTCCTAATCTTAACTCCATATAAACCGTAGCAAAAGAGACAACCCAATATCAACACGAAACGACCCACAAAATAGTCCCATAAGTTCAGCAACTCAAAATTAATTTATCAATTTACTTAAACACGTTTCGACTTGTCTTTTCTTTCAAATTGTGAAACACAACCAAAAGTACATAATTATACCTCTTATCCAATAATAAATACATGAATTAAACTTAATAAATACGTTCACAACTAGCCAATCTTGACACAAGAACAAACAACATACCACTCTTTCGAAACTCGCTAGATCTATTCTTTACGATCGAGTTACAACTCACAAACGCATAGATAATGGAAGGAGAAGCATAACCTTATTTGTACTGAGTATAACCCACGAAAACGGGTCCTTATTCATCAAAAATCAGTTCCTCAATGCGGCTACAAGAAGGAGAAAGAGAAACTAGCAAGCTGTCCGGACTTTTCAGCACTAGAATTACGTCGTAATACCCGAAATATCCTAGGGTTTGTGTGGTATTTTTAGGGAGGGGTTGCAGGGGTTCAATTAGGTTTTCAGGCCTAAAATATGAGTGATATAAATGACTTGATGATCCCTTAAAAGTCCCCTCTTGGCCAACTTTGGCGCTTTTAATTAAGTCCTCTCATTTTGGCAAGTAGGTGATGCACCTACTTGTCAGCTATCAATCTGTGCAGTCTCACGAAAATATTAATATATCTATACTCCAAGATCATATTGACAAACGATTTAATGTGATGGAAACTAGACTATATATATTTAATTTTGAATATAGATCATCCCTTGATTCAAAGTATAGTGGGAGAAAAATGCAACTACATTTGACCTAAATTTCAGCACATTATGAATGCAACTTGTGATGACCTTTGCCAACTTTTTGTTCCACAACTCACTTGACTTAAAAACATAACAAATGAATATCATACGACTAACAAAACTCATAACTTAACCTATTCATCGTGTTAATCACCCTAGTCTCACCCCAAAAGTATATATTATAACATTCCAAACTTGTCGACTTTCGACGAAACTTATTTTCTTCAAATTGTTTAGCATCTAAGCTTTCAAACCCTTTTGGTACTTGTTATTCATGATTTTAAAGATTTGTAACCTCCAAGATAACATGATGAACTTATGTTATGTACTTTCAAAAATGATCTTATTTTCGAGCTTACATCAATTGGCTTACGACGTACTCTCACGTACGAAAATATGGGATATAACACCTTATCTTTCAATGATGAGTATGCAGAAGGGATCTCTAAATAACGCACTGGTAATATCTATTCTTATGAATAAAATTCAAGTTAAACATGTGTTGGTTGATCAAAATATCTTGGCAAATATTATTCAATCGAGGGTTGTGAAGCATCCCGAACTTTTGGATCGAATCGCACCTGCAACTTGAGTGCTCAACGGTTTCAACATGGCAAGTGAAACCATCAAAGGGTAAATCCTGTTGCCAGTGAACGTGGTTGGAATTATCCCTGAAATAAAGTTCCATATAATTAAAGGTGATATGAGATACAACGCACTGCTTGGAAGACCTTGGATCTATAATATGAGGGCGGTACCTTCAACGCTTCATCAAGTCTTGAAGTTCCCAACACTGGAAGGAGTCAAAACGATGTACAGAGAACAACCATCATCCAAAGAGATGTTTGCAATTGATGAGGTGATATCAGTATCGACTCTAACATCAATAAAGGTACCAGAATCAAAGGAAAAGTATAAGGTCAAATAGAAACCATAATCGTCGGCTTCGACCAGATCGGAACAACGAGAAATTATTGAGGATGATGATTGCATGATACCTCGAACCTTCGTATTCCCCGATGATTCTGATTGCACGAAGCCAACGGTCGAAAAGCTAGAACACGTCATATTGATCGAGCATCTACCTAACCAAAAGGTATACTTGGGTATGGTGTTAACACTCGAGCTCAGGGAAAACTCATTAAATTTCTTATTAATAATATGGACTATTTTTCTTGGTCCCACCTTGACATGACAGGGATCCCACCGGAGATCACCACTCATCGATTGAGTTTGGACCCGAAGTTCAGACCAGTAAAGCAAAAGAGAAGGCCATAGTCCGAGGTAAAGCATGCTTTCATCAAGGACGAGGTAACTAAGCATCTCAAAATAGGATCTATACGGGAAGTAAAATATCCCGAGGGGTTAGCAAACGTAGTTGTAGTCCCCAAGAAGGAGAATAAACTTAAAATGTGTGCAGATTACAAAGACTTGAACAAAGCATTCCCTAAGGACTCTTTTCCCCTACCGAATATCGATTTCATGATCGATTCCACAACTTGCCATGAGATCCTCAACTTTCTCGATGCCTACTCCGGGTATAACCAAATACAAATAAACTCTGGGGATCAAGAAAAGACTTCATTTATCACTAAGTATGGTACTTGTTGCTATAATGTAATGTTGTTTGGGCAAAAAATTGTTGGTGCTATCTATCATTGTCTAGTAAACCGAAAATTTGAAGAACAAATGGGTAAATCAATGGAGGATTATATTGATGGCATGCTAGTTAAGTCTCTGCGCGTAGAGGACCATTTGACATAACCTTTGACATCTTGAGAAAATACAACATAAAGCTCAATCCCAAGAAATGCACATTCGGGGTCGGTTCAGGAGAACTCCTCAGTTTAATAGTGCCAAATCGGAAAATCTAGATCAACCCCGATAAAATCAAGGAAATCGAAGACATCACAGTCGTGGAAAGTGTTAATGTTGTACAAAGGCTAACAAGAGGGATAACTACTTTAAGCCGATTCATCTCGAGGACTTCGGATCGAAGTCACATGTTCTTCTCACTACTTAAAAAGAAGAAAATTTTCATTTGGACCCGTGAATGCCAACAAGAATTTGAGGAATTAAAGAGGCATCTTTTGAGCCCCCCGTTGCCTCATACTCCGAAAGCGGACGAGCAACTCTACTTATATTTGTCAGTCTCGGAGGTCGCGGTAAGTGGTATCCTAGTTCGAAAAGAGCAAGGTACGCAATTTCCTATTTACTATGTTAGCCGAACTTTAGATGAAGTAGAGACCCGATACCCATATTTTGAAGTATTAGCGCTTGCTCTAATAAGCGCCTCTAGGAAATTAAAACCATATTTTCAATTTCACCCAATTTGTGTTGTAACCATTTATCCCCTTCGAAATATTTTGCACAAGCTTGAGCTCTCGGGCCGACTGGCCAAATGGGCCGTCAAAATTATTGGGTACAATATCGAGTATCAACACCAAACGACCATCAAGTCTCAAATCATATAAGACTCCACGGCCGAATTTACACCATCCCTCTTGCCTGAGGTCGAAAAGGAGCTATTACTAAAATCGCGTACTTCCTCGAGGGCGAGGACCCTTTTCGCTGACAGTGCTTAGAATGTGAAGGGGTTCGGGATAAGAATCGTTTTGAAGCCACCCACAGGCAATACGATTAGACAATCTATCAAAACCCCTAAGTAGACTAACAATAAGGCCGAGTATGTGACTATGATTGCAGGTCTTGAGCTAGCTAAAAGTTTGGGAGCAGAGATCATCAAGGCCAAGTGTGATTCCCAGCTCGTGGTTAACCAGGCCAACAAGACCTTCAAGGTTTGAGAAGATCAAATGTAGAGGTACTTAGATGTAAGGCCCCGGAAAAAAAAATTCAGGAAGAGCAGCTATATCTTTCTTCGACTTGCGAGCCTTTCTCTTCTTGGGCATTGGAGTATTTGAAGGCGAGACCCTTTTTCCTCTTCTTATCCTTAGCCGGCTTCGGGCCTCCTCTCCCAGGTGGGGGCGGCCTTATGACAGCATTATCTCCGAGACCTACACATGAGGAAATCGAGTAAAGATAAAAATAGAAACATTTCACAGAAGAGTATCAAACACGGATAGAGAAGCTTACCGTGATACTTGCCAAATAGCGCCATGAGAGTTTAGCATATGAAGAGGTCAAGGCCAGTTTTGAACCCATCCTTCAAGGTTTGGGATTGCACCGGGAAACCAAAAATTCGTAGCATCATAGGAAATGATGTCGATACGGAATGGCAAAAGAGACAAAACTGTAAACAGAAGCTATAGGTGAGTTTGTACTTATGCTTCATGTTTCCACTCTTTAGGGAACAACATCTTCTCGGCCGGAATTATGTTGGAAGTCCTCACTCGGACAAACTGGCCCATCCATTCTTGGTCCTTGTCCTCATCTATTCTCAAGAACAGCACCTTGGTGGCCCGATGCTAAAGCCTTATTAGTCTGCCTCGATAGGACAGGATTGTATATTCTAATGAGTTGATCGAGGATAAAAGGCACCCCTTATCGACTTTGCTGACGAAGAATCGAAGAAAAATAACAATGTACCAGAAGGAAGGATGGATTGGCCTAGGATTATTTGGTATTAGTGGCAGAAATAAAGGATAAGTGGGTCAACAGAACCCATCGTAAAAGGGTAAATGTAAACACTCAAGAACCCTTTTACGTAGGTGGTGATGTCCCCTTCGGGGGTCGTAATTACCACCTCTTTGCCTTCCCAATGGCACTCTTTTTTCACCAGCTTCAGGTCACCCTCAGTTATCGAGCATATATATCTCGCATCGACTCACATCGGCTAGGGACCGAAAAGATTTTCTTGATATTAAAGTGGGAACTAAGATCGAATGACCTAGGAACACACTTTTCGATGCGTGGCTCCACGGGCATTTTGTCGCCAACCGGCCGCGAAGAAGAGGCTTTTTCCTTCCGAGGACGATTTTTGATGTTTTTGCAAATTTTTATAAGAAGTTCAGAGAAAGAAGAAGATAAAATTTGTTGTTTGAAGAGAATGCAGGCAAACAGATTTTGAAGATTTGGATAACTTGAAGGAAGAGGAAATGCTCTGAAGATTAGAAGAGATTTTGGAAGTAAAGTTTGAGAAAATTATGAACATGATCTATTTAAAATATGTGATATGGGGGTTCAAAGGCATTAGTGGCCGACCATCAATTGGCACTAATTAATGGTCTTGAGAACTGTGCAAATACGACGCTTTTGTCGCCTCCGTCGCTTATGTCACGAGGACGATGTCATAATTGGTTGAGGTACAAAATCGAAGGCTCAATTCATTTCTTCTCATTACTCTCCATGAAACGAGGCAACGATCTGTATACAGTTAAAATCAGGCTTGATTATTCAATCCAGACCGAAAAATCATGACGAGGGTCATCCTCGTAATGGACCAGGCCAGAGTAAGAAGACGGGGTTTCAAGTTTAAAAATCGAGGTACCCGTCGAGGTCGAGGTCAGCAACGATCGAGATTAAATATGACCGACTTCGAGTAAAGTGCAATAACAGAAAGGCGAGATATCCGTAAACGGTCGAAGATCAAGTCAGAAATCCCGGAATAGATTAAGTTAAGGGCGGTTATTTGTACCAACCATGGAATTTACTTCCGTAGTTAGAATTGTTCCATAATTAGGATTCCTCTAGTATATAAAGAGGAATCCCATCATTTGTAGACACCTGACATTCATACAGATCAAAACAATATAATATTTCTCTTTTTCTCTAGTTCATAACTTGTTGTTCTTTAATCGTTCTTACTCATCAGCTCGAGAGCACTATCCAACCATTAGTTTTTCTTTACAATCTTCTACAATTCCCATTACTTATTTTTAAATTAATCAATAAAATTACATATTCTTAATATAATAATATAAATTTAATTGTTTTAATTTTTAGGGTAAACAACAAAGCAAACAGGGCCACCAACCAAAATGAAGACAATTAGTGGGAATTGTTTACAGATTCTTCGAATCGTGCAGTCTGCATATTATCTGTCAAAATTGACTCCGCTTTTGCAATTAAAAAAAAATCATCATTGCAAAGATCTTATTAAATAGGAGAATTGGCCCATTTCAATAATTTTCATAACAGAGAAAGCAAAATCTAGTTATGAACATGTTAGTATCCAATTGTTTCGATAATGGAAAAGTTCTTTCAACTTTCTGCAAATGCTTCAAGCCTCGTGCAAGACTGTTTAGAGGTCAATGACAGCACCAACCAGAATAGAAAGTATCTAAGAATTATTGATTTTCGGGACCCATGTCATAAATTACAAGGTCAAGCCCATTTCATATTGGTCCATTAATTCCCACAAAATAGAAGCCCACCTCAATGCAGTGCTCATTGACCTGGGTCACTGGCTTCTATTTTCTTTTTGTAGTGACACCTCGAAAAAGGAGGATGAACATTTAAAATAATATTGAAAGTTCTATTAATGTGACTGAAAAAATCAATTATGCCATGTTAAAAACTTAAAGATGCTGATATATAACAATAACAATAACAATAACATATTCAGTGTAATTCCATGTTATAGGGTCTTGTAAGAATAAAGCGTACAAAAGAAACTATTTCCAAAAGATACAAATATATGTGAAGTAAAATTAAAGTATCAACAGACTCGTACTACAAATATGTGAATATTTCGATTTACCCATTACGGAAAGGAGTATCAAACTCCATTGTGTCTATGAATTTCCAAACGAGTCGATATTTCTAATATATAGGAAAATATGTAGATTGTCTCTCGAAAATTAAGATATAAGGTATCCAAAGGCTTAAAAAAGATCTTCAGTTACTCATTGTTTTGAAGTTTAGGTTGAATGATCACATTCTCTAATATTATTTCAGCGATTAATTTTTTTTGTTCTTCTGAACTTTGTAGTATACGATTGAAATCGGGCTCCTGTATTGCATGGCGGATCGGGCTCAAAACGTAAGGGATTGAAGATCAACCCCGAGTCTCATCGAACCAGAACACGATGTCAGAATGTTCGTCCTTGAGAATATTGAGTCCATGATGCGAAATCGATCGTGACCCGAATGAGCTCGAGGAATTATTGCAAGTATAACCAATAGAAGACCGAAATAACAAAAAGGCCAAAATATCCATAACCGGTCATGTATCATGACGGGAATCTCGGCACGTATCAATGAGGAACCGACAAATAAACAAATTAGGAGATGTTTACCTTTTATATAATTGTACCTGAATTAGGACTCCCCTACTATGTAAAGGAGGTCGGATTACTTGCAAAGCATATAATTACTTCCAAAGCATATTGTAACAATCATTTAGAAGCAATATATTATTTTTCCCATTAAACTCTTATTTTATCTGTATCCTGATACCGATCGAAGTTCATTCGGTTCAAAGGTGGCCCTCCTCCCAAGGCTGTAACTGTTCAATTCATGTAGTTTGAATTTACTTTATCATACTTTATTTCAATTATTATCCCTAAAGTTGTAATTGTCCAATTCGTATAGTTAGAATTTACTTTATCATACTTTATTTCAATTGTGATTCAATTCATCGCTTTGTATCAATTTAATACATGTATCCTTCAATCACATACAAATGTAGTTGTTATCCGATTCTGAGGGAAAAATAGTTTGGCATCCACCGTGGGGCTAAAAATAATAGTGGTTGTTTGATACAAATTGTCATAACACATATTACTATTTTACACTTGTTCTTTGAAGAGTCTCTAATTTCAAGTTAAAACTAAAAAAGGCGAACTCTCAATTAGCACCCCTACATGTTTACAATTAGTTCCGGACTGGCAAAAATGACAATGTAACACCCGGAAATGAGGTGCCCCAAGTCGCCGCAGCAGATTTCCGGCCACAGACCCAATCGATGTTAGCTCGCATGTGGCCATCAACGCAAATTTTCCCACCGACCTTGAGGACAACATCAGTATGGATGTTCAATCGGTTTCACAAAGCGGACATGCTCTTTTTCTAAGGCCAAGCGGTCCATGTTGCCTTTCTATTCTTCGGCGTCGACCTTTACCGCATCCACCTTTGCTAATGCTGCTCGATCTGATCAAGCTTCTTTTGAACCAGCGAGTTCGGTCCATTAGTTAACGTGTCTAACTCATCATCACTAGCCTCAAATACTCTACTTACCTGCTCAACAAGTTCGGCATGCTCCTTTCGAGCGGCCTCTACTCAGCTTGGAGTTTCTTAATATCCCCTTCACATTGCTCGCTGAGAAGTTTGTAAGCATCCCTCTTCATAATAATCCCTTGAACCACGACCTCATTTTGGTTTGAGTCTTCCCGATATCGGAGAAAAGTTTTTTGATGAAGAACTGAGGCCTAAAAATGTAACAAAAAAAGTTACGATTATTTATGACTAATCTGAGTACATAATAGAAGTCGTCAAGAGGCATCCGAAGTTACCCTGTTGAATGCCTGTCGTGCTTTATTTAACAAGAAGGGCGTCCACCTCGTTCATCTTCTCTTGATCCTCTTCGTTCACTAGGCACCGAAGATAACTGGCATTTCTTAATGGAGCAGACAGGACCCGAGCATCCTCTGGTATAGACATGATGACTGACCACTGTCGGTCAAGATTCATACTCTGAGTTGGGAAACTGTTAACTAGCTTTGGACTTGAAGAAGGCTCGCTAGTTCCCGAAGGCAGACTCTTCCTTGGCACCAATAAGTAACCCAACACGGTGACATCCTCTTTGGCGGTAGAGTCTAAGCCATCCAAAAAGTTGTAAAATAGGTCTGCCACCCCTTGGGGCCCCTCATTGGAGTGTACTTTTAGCAACTGAGCCTCGTTGATCATGGAATCCGAAGTTAGGTGACTCAGAGAGATCTATCACTGCAAATACGTCCTTTGGGCCGTTTTCCTCTACCCGAGAATCACCGACCACATTCTCCTTGTCGGCCTCCCTAACTTGGGGCAAAAGGCCTCGCCCCTCTCTAGTTTGAGGCAATTCAGCATCACCTCTTTCTGGTTCAGAGACACCTCGTGCCTCAGAGTGCGACCGCACGACGGCCACCAGTTCATAGGCTTCTTCTTTTTCTTCTTCTTCTTCTTCGGACTCGTCACTCAATCTTTGGAGTGAGTACGATGGGATCTCTCGAGGGTTGGTTCTTTCTTTGAATTTATGCACCAGCCTCCTCCTCAGGTTTTTCTTCTCTGAGTTCGGAGAACTCGAAACCTTTTTTCTCTTTTCTCCTCCCCTTGTCTTGCGGAAGGGGACTCAGCGGGGCAATCCTCGTAACCTAATAAATTCCTCATTGCGACATACTTGGAAAGACCTACAGAGATAAAAGAAATGAGTACGGACTCAACATCTTTAAAGAAACCTAAGTGTTGTCCACTCAAGAAAGGAATCTCACCGTAAGAAAGTGCCTCCACCAGTCCTTCGAAAGTTTGCGCCATGTGCGTTCAGAATATGGCTTTTGAGAGACAATGCCCTCGACACACTCCTTGAGTCGAGGGACTATGTTCGGGACACAAGCAATAGCTGCATCGCCACCAAACACCGATAAGAAAGAAGGAAAAGAGAGTAAAAAATAAATTTTTTGGAAAATTCAAACTTAACTTACTTTTTGTGTTCCACTTCTTGGGGAACGAGATGTACTCGACTGGGATCAGGTCCGAGGTCTTGACTTGGACAAATCGACCTAGAAAACCTCGATTCCGATCTTCATCGATGCTCAAGAATGGGGCATTACTAGTTTGGTGCGCAAATTTAGTCAGTCCTCCACGAAAGAGTCGGGGTATGGATGGTTGATGGTGAATGAGCATCCTTCAATCTTGCTCACAAAATATTAGAGAAGAATGACGATCCTCGAGAATGAGGAATCTGATCAAGGCACACCTCTTACCCTTTGCATAAGTAGATGATTAAAGGGTCCAACGGGCCTAGCGTAAAGAGATACATGCAAATACATAAGTATACCTCGATGTGGGTAGTGATATCTTATTCGGGCCCGGGAACCACCACATCTTTGCTGACCTAGTTGCATTCCTTTTTTATCGTAGGGAGACATTTATCGGTAATCGAGCAGATGTACCTCGAGAACTTCTAATATCGGCCCGGAACAAGTGAAGATTTTTCAACCTTATAATCCGCGGTCACCGATTACCCGCTAGGAATAAATGTGCTAAGAAGAGGTTCCGCCGATGGTTTCTCGCCAGCCGACCGTGATGTAGAAGTAGTTTCTTTTGGGGGACTATTTTTGAAGTCTTATCTATTTTCTTTTAAATGGAGGGTAAAAGATGAAAGAGAGGAAGTTAGAGGAGTACACTTGATGGGTTGGAGTAAAGACAAGCAAGAGTTCTTACAAAGATCTCAAGAAATCAGGACACGCGTGCTAGATAATATAGAGATTTTCAGGGAATAAGAGTAGAGAAGGCTTGGATTTAAAGTTTGAATGAATGAAGAAGGGGTATTTATAATTTTTAAGCGATGATTCCAAACTAGGAGTGGTAGATCAGCAACTAACGAGCATTTAATGCCATTAAGATGTAATTGGCAAGACGTTTCTTTCATTTTGTCGTTTCTGACATGGAGTATCGAGGTGAGAATCAGAAGCTCATATCGTTTCCCGTCGTTTACTCTCCGAAAAATGAGTGTACTATTTATATACGGTCGAAATCGGGCCCGTCTGCTGCATAACAGGTTGGGCTCGGAACGTGATGGATTGGAAATTGATCTTGGGTACTACCGAACCAGAACACGAGGTCAGAATGTCCATCCTCGAGAACATCGAGTCCATGATCCTGGAATCGACCCTGGCCCTAAATGAGCTCGAGAAAATATTGGATAGACTGCAGAAGAATGAAATTACGGAAGGCCGAAAAACCCGTAACCATTCGGGTATCACGGCAAAAATCTCGGCACGTATCAATAAAAAACCGGCAAATCAGCAAATCAGGAGATTTTTACCTTTTATAGGATTATACCTAAAGTAGGACTTCTCAACTATATAAAGGGGGTCTAATTACTTGCAAATCACATTGTAACAATCATTCAGAAGCAATATACTATTTTTCTCATTCAACTCTTATTTATCTGTATCCTGATACCGATCGAAGTTCATCCAGTTCAAGGGTGGCCCTCCTCCCAGGGCTATAACTGTTTAATTTGTGTAGTTTGAAGTTACTTTATCATACTTTATTTCAATTGCTATTCAATTTATCGCTTTGTATCAATTTAATTCGTGTATTGTTAAATTCATATACAAGTTTAATTGTTATCCGATTTTGAGGGTAAACAAACTTCAAACCTAATATTGTATACTATTATCTCTCTTATTCTATCAGTTTCAAGTTTCTCTCTCAACTTAGTAATCGACTTGTTTTGTGCTTTTATTTCAATTCTGTCCTTCAAATTTAACTCACTCCAAACGCACTTCTTTGCTTATTATTGAGTCCAATTTATCTCTCTTACATATTCAAATTTCACTTTATTGATCGTAATATAACTGCTCTGCTCGATGTTTCAATCGTTGAGCTACTTCAGATGTCTATAAATTAATAGAAACAAAAATAAGAGCAAAACAGTGCTTAATCCGCGTGTGAAGCCTAGTGTTAGGTTATAAATGATCGAATGTGTTAGAAACATCAATAGTACCTCCAAATAAAATATCAAAGGACATTCAAATTATAAAAATCGTGCAAGTATCATCGGCATTATCTTAAATTTTGAATTGAATGTTTAGACTCTTGTAAATGAAAGATAAAAAAAAATCTCTTGTATGTAATTTTTTCATAGAAATTGCTAATATTAGCCACCGACGCTTGATTTTGTGTTAGATGATAAATTGAGAGGTAGAGCGAAATTTTCAATTTTATAAGTTCAAGATTTTAGAATAATGGCCTCAACTGAACTGATTCTTAACTTAATATTTATACACATTTAATAAAATCTAACATATATATTGTTTGAATAAAATATATTGGATTTAATTTTAGGCGAACCTATAGTCGAGCTTCTAGCTCCACCTCTTGCCTAAGTATAATTAATTGTTTTGTGGAACTAAGAAACAAGGATGTAGCTCTTTATATTCAAACAATTCCTTTTGCGCAATCAGAGTTCGAAAGGACGCATGGGTTTTGGGGTTTTGGGGGGGGGGGGGGGTGGGTGGGCTCAATGGAAAAAGGGCAGCGTATTACTGCCCCCCGCCCAATTCATCATTACCCTTGATTTGGACCACTTCACTTTACGTGCGCTCTCTTCTTCCCCTCTGCCCTACCTTCCCTCTATCCCTTCTTCTTTTCTTCTTTTCTTTTTTCTCCCTCCACTCTTGGTTTTCGATACCCATTCAGTGGAGACCGAAAAGAGCAATGTAAGACGGCATAAGTTAGAATTCACTCGTTTAAATTTATTCGTAAAATAATACAATTAAATTTGTAATATAATTTATAAATATATGAATTAATTTGATCCAAAATATGAAATAAATAAGAATAAACTTTAAAAAGATACAAGCCTAGTTGTATGATGAACTTTTCCTGAAACAATAATATGAACAATATCCACAAAAGCAAGGGAGAAATTTTATAGCAAGAGAGTAAATTATAACCTTTGAGTACATATGATTTTTCGTGTCCTATAATGAATGTCAATTTTTTAATTTATAGCTCTATTCAAGGAGACAAGATTTTCAAATCAAAGTTTTCTTGAATAAGAATAAAACACTATTGATGGATATTGTATAACAATGGATCATTAATTTGGAAATTCCTTGTAACGGCAGCTTATTAAATACTGTCTTTTTTCAACCGATGTCTTTTTTTGAAGTCTTTGTCATCGATTTTCATGTCTTCAGAACTCACCCAATACCGATCACATGCTTATATTCGATGCAAATAATTTGCTGAGTCATACCGTTATTCGTACAATTGTCACTAACCAACTGTATCTTATATATACACTTATTAAAGAGGAAAATGCTTAGGATTTTCTTTTTTGTTTTAATGTTCAAATCGAGTCCTCCAATTAAGAATAGAAAAATTAATAGTTACCCACCAAACCCTCAGTAACATGTCTGTATATGCACACACAAAATTTACACACACTCTATATTTATATCAAGATGATAAATACATTACAAGTAGAATTGTTTTAATAAATTGTATAATATATTTAAAAATTAGTTAATATGTTTTTTTTACTCTGAATTGCAGACTCTTAAAACTAAATGAAATTAATTTGATTTGGTAAACATGGTTTGCTGAAGATGCATTGTTTTGGCTAAATGGTTTTCTGGGAGAAATTCTCCTTTTAAGAAAACAAAATCGTTGGTACGATGGATAGGCCAACAAAACACGGTATAAATTTAATTCCACATGTTATTTGAGGATATCCTATTTTATCTCACCAGTTGTTCTATGGTAATCAATAAAACTAATCTACTATTATAAGAAGTCTTGATTTGCAATTGTTGCCACTTGCCAGGCCTATGAGACGATAATTGGTGGTCCAAAAACATATCCTATAATCACAAGAAAAAGCCATCAATTGTCAATTAACTTAATTGCCATCCCAAGCAAAACTTAATTTGCTTCCTCATCTTAGGCAACACAATTATTAACTCTCTCTTTTCTTTTTTACTTTGTCTTCACAGAATAGATATGAGTCGAATTAGTTGTGGCTATATTTACCGACAAACAGTAATTGATTATATTAGTTATTTGCACTAATTCTCACTCTATTATCTACCTAACTCGTTTAACTCTCAAATCTCGTTTGATAATTGATTTAAATATATAGAAGTTCCTGACACATCCAGCTTTAAACTATGGTAAAAAGCCGGCCAGAGATTTTATAAACCTACGACGTAAAAATAGCACGAAACAGGGGACGCACTACTCGAAATTCGAGAAAAAGCGACCGTAAAAAGCGACCAATTTTGGTTATTTTTTGACTAAAAAACGATCATAAAGTGAATAAAATAATCTAATAGCTATATTGATGGTCCCTATTATTTAGGGATCAAAGTTGGGCGCTAATTAGCGACCAACTTTGGTTTCTATTCTAAATGGACCCATTTTTCCGGATGTTGACTATAGAGACCAACTTTGATCGCTATATTAATTTAATAATATAATTTTGCGACCAAAGTTGGTCTCTAAATAAAAAAATGTTCTTTATTTATTTATTATTAATCGCTAAAAATCGACCAACTGTGGTCGTTAATCCAAAAATTATATTTTAAAATATGGAAACTAGAGACCACTATTTGTCGCTATTTTATTCAATTATTTATTTATTTTATTAATTTAGCGACTAACTTTGGTCCCTAAATACGTGAATTTAATTTAATTTTGAAATAGTAGCGTCTAAATTTGGTCTCTATATTAGCAGAATTTTTTTAATGATATAGCGACCAAATTTGGTCGCTTTGTTAGAAATCTGGGAAAATAGCGACCAATGTTGGTTGTTTTTCTCCAGAAAAATATTTTTTTACTTGAAAAGCGACCAAATAGAGACCAACTTTGGTCGCTTTTCTATGTATTATTTTTCCAGAAACACCATGTTTCTGCAGTTACACCACCTTCTAGTCATACCAATTTCCTAAATATGCATTTTATGCCAACAACACCAACAATAAAAAGCAATTAAAAGCAACAAAAATAAACTTCAATAGAACTAATACATTAAGCTAATAAAATTAAGTTAATGCTTATTACAAGACCATTCGAACTAAAGAGAACTGACACAATACTAAATTGGTATGTAAATTAGTTCTAACACAATAGAACTAACACAATGTAAATTAGTTCTAACATAACAGTAAATTAGTTCTAACACATTAGAACTAACACAATATTATATAAAGAACTGAAGGAGTGTTCTTTCAGCATCCTTGTCTGAAAGATGGATTGCCTCACTCGGTTCATTAGGTGGTTGACTGCGTATGAATTCCCTCACGTCAGATGTGAAGCGAATTGAACGTATATGAAAAATTATATTAAATTAGTATTTCAAATTCTATATACAAGAAAATCAAAATATTTAATGAAAATTTAAAAACTTACATGTATGAAGTCGAGACTCGTCCCTCCTTTCTGAATCCATCTATTTCTTCTTCTTTACAATACGAGTTTCATTGAATAGCTCATTTTGCTTTATTGGCATCATAAAGTTGTCTGGTGGCTGTGGTGATTATCCTCGTGCTCGGGATGAACTTTGATACAGAGAATAACTTGGATACGGTACATGACGGAGTGTGTCTTTGATGAATTGTTTATCTCATTAGCTACAATGATAATAAGAAGGCAACGACATGTGTTTCAAAAAAGTGATGGTGTAGGTAGGATTTAACATTTTCTAAGTAGATAAAAGAGGTTATAGAGAAATTCTCTACTTCACTTTCCAAGGGGAAAAGAAGTTTGATTGATAGTGACAACGTTGATGAAGACAGAATATTTTTAGTAGGTCGTATCAGTTCCTATAAAGCGGGGATCATAAGACTTTATGATGACAAAGATTATAGGAAGTTTTGTTCTTTTCTTTCAAGTATGATCCACCAAGTTTAATGTGATAATTGTGATATTTATTCGGATTCAGGGACTGATTTGACCGACAAAAGTATAGAAATGCTCTTAAAAAAGTTTTGTCGGTCAAATCAGTGTAAAAGAAGTCTTAAATTTTTTTTAAGAGCATTTCCATACTTTTGTCGGTCAAATCAATGTCTGAATCCGAAGAAATATCACAATTATCACATTAAACTTGTTGGATCAGACTTGAAAGAAAATTTAGAACAAAACCTCCTATAATCTCTGTCATCATAGAGTCTTATGATCCCCGCTTTATAGGAACTGACACAATCTACGGGAAATATTTCGTCTTCATCAACATTGTCACTCTCAATCAAACTTCTTTTCCTGATGGAAAAATGAAGTACATAATTACTCTATAAGCTCTTCTTTTATCTACTTAGGAAATACTAAATTCCTACCTGTTAGAACGAGTGCTTAACGCTAGAGGGAGGGTGAATAGCGTTTATAAAAATTATGCAGAAATAAAATCAAGTTGCGGAATTAAAAAAACTGCAGGAATGAAATAAGTGCGGAAAATAAACAGGAAAGAACACACAGATGTATACTGGTTCACCACGACCTGTGGTTAGTCCAGTCCCCGAGAGACTCTCTCGAGATTTCCACTAAATCCGTTAAGCTTACGGGTGCTCAACAAACCGTTACAACCTGAGAGCTTGAATCACGCGAGCCTCAACAAACGTTGCTCGAAGATACCGCACTTCAAGACTTCACACGAAGGAATAGAACGTTCCTTCTTACAACAAGGGATTATAGATTTCCCTTCAAGTGTATGAACACTCAATACTCACTTATACAATAACTCTCTCAAAGAGTGGATATGAGTACAAAATAATCAGCTCATGAACACAACAACTTAATCAAAGACTGGCTCTCAAAAATAATGAATTTAAGATAGAATGATTGCAATGATAATATGTAAGATTTATGCTCTGTTGTTGTTTTGAAAAACGTATTTCAGATGGGTATTTATAGCATTCAAAGAGTATCAGACCGTTTCCTAATTGTCAAACAAAATCCCTGAATTTGTGCTGTGATAATCGATTGTCAAGACTCAACAATCGATTGTGTGACTAATTTTTCAAAAGACAAATCCTGAAAAATCGATTGTAAGAAATCAGTTTAGGATTCTGTAATGAAACAATCGATTGTCAGATGTGTACAATCGATTGTGGTTCAAATATTCAAAATATTTCTGACAAAGTATTGAATATAACAGATTGTGTAATAAATTTTCAACCAACAGATCTTGACTTTAAGAAGAAAATTTATTGTGAAAAATCTGTTTAGGATTTTGTAGTCTCAACAATCGATTGTCAACCTATTACAATCGATTGTTGTTTAAGGTTTCAAAAACATTTCCGACAACGGTATGAAAATAATTGATTGTTAGACCATGACAATCGATTTGTTTTGTTTTATGAAAAATTTCGGTAACACACTACCTCAGTACAATCGATTGTTGACATAACATAATCGATTGTTCTGCTTTTGAAAAATTTATTTAGACACTGTCTCACGAAAATCGATTGTTCCAAGTCAACAATCGATTGTATAACTTATTTGAAAAGTTCATTTAGTCACTGACTCAGGACAATCGATTGTACCAAGCAGACAATCGATTGTATGACTGTTTTGAAAAATTTGTTTAAACACTGTCTTAATAAAATCGATTGCTTAAATCATATAATCGATTGTGACATAATATAATCGATTGTTGAAATCAGATAACCGATTGTTTCCTTAATTTTGAAAGTTCCAGTTTTGGCGGTCTTTACAACAATCGATTGTTGGTTTTAGACAATCGATTGTTGTAGTCCAGATTCAAAAGACATGTTTAAAAATCATTTTGGCTAAAATGCAACTCATTTGTTTTAACTTAAAGATGCATAGTTTGATGAAAAATGATTTTATGAGAGAAGCCAATACTTGAATATGTCGTTGAATCAAGATCACAAAATAAAACGACTCAACAATAAACTCAACAGTAACTTCATTGTGATTCTTGGTCTTGTACTTGTTTCTCTTGTACTTGACTGTTATCGTTCCATCCTCGTTGGTTTGTCATTTATCAAAACCTACATAGATCAACACACGTTTAGTTTGAGAACGTGTTTCAACAATTTCTCCCTTTTTGATAATGGCAAACCTATATCGGGATATGCATATTAATAACAGTTCAAGACAAGTATTCCCCCTCAATTTGTGATTCCCCCTTAATTTATGCAAATATATTAATATATTGTAGTATGCATAGCCCGTTTTCTTCCCCCTTTTGACATTAACAAAAAGTGCAAGAAGAAACATTTTATTAAAAGATCAAGAAGTACAACACAAATACAAAAAACTGAGCAGAAAATAAATCACAAAAAAAAATTTATTCATCATTCTCTTCGTCGTCGACGTTGTCCGGCACTGTTTCATACGGGACAAGACCAGCATATGGATAATTAACATAATCGAAATATCCATGGAGTTCATGTGTCAATTGATTGACGGAAGTGGTTAGTGTAGAAAGCTGGTCGGAAATAGATTGAAGAGTGGGATTTTGAGTGCGACGTGGTTGAGGACGAGGAGCAGGAGGAGCAGCGTGTTCGCCAACAATGGGAAGGGAAGATGCTGAAATTTCCCAATGTTTAGTCCCTCTTTTGATCGGACCATTAGAGGTGTTAACACTGGTAGCTTAGAGAATATTCATTATAAGAAGTGCATAAGGAAGGGGTTTATCGTCCCCAACGGCATCGAGCATGTGAAGCTTGACGAACTTGCACCAATTGATGCGATCTCCGGTGATAATGGCGTGAAGTAGTTTTGCGTCCTCTTGTGGTATAGTGGTGTGGCTATGCTTACGGGGTTTGAGCACACGAGTTATGAAGTAAAAAATCAAGCGATACTCAGGGAGCATCCCCGTGATGGTAGGACGACGAGTGGTAAGATTAGGATCAAATGATCCAAGCCCGATTTGATTTAAGAGGAGTTGTTCATCAAATAATACTCCACCTTCTCGTGTGTATATAGATATGTCTTCCCCATTTCGAGGACGTCGAGAAATCATTTGAATGTTTTCTTCGGATAAAAGAATTTGAACACCATTTATGTTTGTGACAAGATCACCATCATCGTCCTCCTTAAGATTGGAATAGAAGGCACAATGGAGGATGAATATGTGGATAGTTAAGAAATAAAAAGTCAATAAGATTGCTTTCCCGAAGCATATTCGCAGTTGCTGCGGGCGCGCTTGATTCAAGATACTTAATAGTAGAAAAGCGAGGAGGTAGAATTTCTCGATTTTCGAATTTGGTTATGAATCTGGTATGTTCTGCTTCAGACTCGAATTTTAGATAGGAACCGTCTTGATAAGGGAAGACGGGAGTAGGAGCAGTAGAGGAAGAGGCAATATTCTTGCCATGACGGGATCGTTTTTGATGTCTGCTTGACATTTTGATAGAATATTGAGAGCTGATTTAGAGAGTATTTGAGAGAATTTTAGAGATTTTTGAAGCTTTGAATTGATTTGAAGTGAGAAGGATGTAGAGAGTATATCCTATTTATAGAGTGGGAAGAAGAGATAGCAATTAAGGGAGATGGTTGGCAGAAATAAAGTCTGAAACGGCATGATTTTTGAGCTACTGCCGTTACACAATCGATTGTTGAACTGTCACAATCGATTGTGGGAGAATATTTGACCGATACTTGAAACTGACAAAAAATTAATCGATTGCAGAAGTCAGAACGGTAAAAAAATTTGAATACTGACCGTTTGACAATCGATTGTTGAGCCCAAACAATCGATTATTGAAGATTTTGAATTATGGTCAGAAGACAAACAATCGATTGTGGAATATTGACAATCGATTGTATGTAGGCAGTGAGTTGTAAGGACATAAGTATTTGCTGAACAATCGATTATAGGCATATGACAATCGATTGTATGAAGGCAGTGAGTATTTCATGGTCCAGTGATTTTAAGACAATCGATTATAGATATACGACAATCGATTGTGAATATTGAACGATCGATTATGGATATTTGACAATCGATTGTGACGAGGTAGAGAGGTATTAGGACCTTAATAATTATTGAACAATCGATTATGGACGTTTGACAATCGATTGTTACGAGGCAGAGAGTTATAAGGACCTAAATAATTATTGAACAATCGATTATGGATGCTTGACAATCGATTGTGGGATAACAGTGCAAAAATGGACAACACAGATGATAAATGACAATCGATTATGCAAATTTAACAATCGATTGCATTTCACTAGAAATAAATTCCCCTCTCTTTGGGGCGATACCTGCAAAACAAAATTTAGCGCCTCCGACGCTCAAGTCAGTAATTATTCAAAAGATAAATGTAACCTAAGTGTATGCATTAGATCAACGTAGAGTCAAGAATTCCGAGTTCACTTCGAATACGGAAGAACGACTCTTTATCTAAAGGTTTGGTGAAGATGTCAGCCAATTGATGTTTAGTTTCAACGAACTCAATTTCGACATCACCTTTGAGAACGTGATCTCTTATAAAATGGTGCCTAATTTCTATGTGTTTCGTTCTTGAGTGAAGAATAGGATTCTTCGTCAAGCTTATGGCACTAGTATTGTCACATCGAAGAGGGACGTGATCAATACTAAGACCACAGTCCAAGAGTTGTTGCTTCATCCAAAGAATTTGTGCACAACAACTCCCCGCAGCTATATATTCAGCCTCGGTTGTGGATAACGCAACACTTACTTGCTTCTTACTAAACCATGAGACTAATGAACTTCCGAGCAAATGGCAAGTGCCACTAGTGCTCTTGCGGTCTAATTTACAACCCGCAAAATCGGAGTTTGGCATGAAGAGCCTTTGGGATACCATAGTCCCACATTTATAGTATCAACAAGATACCTCATAATTCGCTTAACTGCGGTTAAGTGTGACTCCTTCGGACACGATTGATATCTAGCGCACAAACATACGCTAAACATAATGTCCGGTCTACTAGCAGTAAGATAGAGAAGGGATCCAATCATACCTCGATACTTCTTGGTGTCGACTATCTTACCTTTCTCATCTTTGTCGAGATGGTCAGATGTGCTCATAGGGGTGGCCATCGCTTTGGCGTCGCTCATTTCAAATCGCTTTAATAACTCTTTGCAATATTTGGATTGGCAAATAAAAGTACCTTCTTTCATTTGTTTAACTTGCAGTCCCAAGAAGAAAGTAAGCTCACCCATCATTGACATCTCAAATTCATTTGCCATTAATTGTGAGAAATCCTTGCAAAGATACTCGTTAGTAGAACCGAAAATAATATCGTCAACATATATTTGTACCAAAAGGATGTCATTGTTTTTATTCTTGATAAACAGTGTAGTATCAACTTTCCCCCTATTAAAATCATTTTCCAAATGGAATTTGCTTAAGCGTTCGTACCAAGCTCGCGGAGCTTGCTTAAGACCATAAAGAGCTTTCTTAAGCTTGAAGACATGATCCGGAGATTTAAAGTCTTCGAACCCGGGGGGTTGTTCGACATACACTTCCTCTTGAATAAATCCGTTGAGGAAGGCACTCTTGACATCCATTTGATAAAGTTTAAAATTCATAGCAGACGAAAATGCAAGTAATAATCGAATAGCTTCTAAACGTGCTACGGGTGCATATGTTTCTTCATAATCAATGCCTTCTTCTTGATTATAACCCTTAGCAACTAACCTAGCTTTGTTTCTAGTGATAATACCATTTTCGTCTAGTTTGTTACGAAAAACCCATTTCGTACCAATTATGGTATGATTATCAGGTCTTGGCACCAATTCCCAAACGTCATTACGTTTAAATTGGTTAAGCTCCTCTTGCATTGCCAAGGTCCAATGCTCATCCCCAATTGCTTCGGAAATGGTAGTTGGTTCAATTTGTGAAACAAAATCCATTTGACATACGGTGTCTTTGACAAGGTTTCGAGTACTTACCCCTTTCTCGATATTCCCAATGACCTTGTCGAGAGGGTGGTCTTTAGACGTCCTCCAAGCCTTTGGCATCACCGATGTTTCCTCTTGTTGTGGTGCTTCTTCCGTTGGTTGTTCCACATCTTTATCTTCAATTTCCTTTGTATTTTCCGTATGCTCCTTGTCTTGAATATCCAATTTGTTTAAAGTTTCTGCAATGTCATCACAAAATTCCTTTCTCGCCAAGCGAGCATCACTTTCACAAAATACAATATGAGGGGACTCCTCGACAGTTTTAGTACGATTATTGAATGCCCTATATGCTTTGCTATGTGACGAGTAGCCAAGAAAAATACCTTCATCAGATTTAGCATCAAATTTTCCCAAATTGTCTTTTCCATTATTATGGATAAAACATTTACAACCGAAAACTCTAAGGTGGGAAATATTGGGCTTTCTTCCCTTATAGAGTTCGTATGGAGTTTTCATGAGTATCGGTCGAATGACTGCTCTGTTTAAAACATAGCAAGCGGTACTCACGGCATCCGCCCAAAAGATTTTGGAAATCTTTGACTCATCGAGCATGGTTCTAGCCATCTCTTCGAGGCAACGATTTTTCCGTTCCACCACTCCATTTTGTTGTGGTGTTCGTGGAGCCGAAAAGGTATGTTCAATACCGAGTTCGTCACAAAAATCCGCAAAGAGATTATGATCGAACTCTCCTCCATGATCACTTCTTATGGAAGTAACGGTTGTGCTCTTTTCATTTTGCACACGTTTGAGAAAAATTTTGAAGGCTTGAAAAGCATCGCTTTTATGAGCAAGAAATAGAGTCCATGTGAATCGAGAGTAGTCATCAACAATAACCAAAGCATAACGATTTCCACCAAGACTTTCAATTCTAGATGGTCCAAAAAGATCCATATGAAGAAGTTGTAAAGGTTTAGTGGTTGAAACAATATTTTTCGATTTAAAAGAAGCTTTTGTTTGTTTCCCTTTTTGACATGGTTCACAAATTGTATCCTTTTCAAATTTAATTTTTGGAAGGCCAATAACTAAATCTTGGGAAACTAATTTGTTTAACAGATTCATATTAATATGAGCTACTCTTCGATGCCATAACCACATGTCGTCTTCCTTACTCATAAGGCAATTTACAAAATTTGATGAGGAATTTTCTAAATCAACCATGTAAATATTATCAACTCTAATTCCACGAAGAATGATTTTAAATCACTGCGACGAAAGACTAAGCATTCTTTTGAATCAAATAACACAAGATTTCCCTTGTCACACAATTGACTTATGCTCAAGAGATTATGCTTAAGACCTTTAACAAGTAATATATGCTTAATAGAGGAGGATTCATCCTTACCGACCGATCCAATGCCGATAATCTTTCCTTTGTTATTATCTCCAAAGACAACATTTCCTCCTTCCTTGTGTTCTAGTTGAAGGAACTTAGATGCATCCCCGGTCATATGTTTGGAGCATCCACTGTCAAGGTACCAAAGTACACTTGACCCCTTCAAACATACCTACAAAACAAATCACTGAGATTTTGGTACCCAAGCCATTTTGGGTCCTTGTACGTTAGGTGCAGCGTGGTAGTGTGATTGACTCGTGTTGATGTGCCGATGCCGAGTGAAACATATAGGGGCTATATGCCCTACTCTACTGCAATAATGGCATATGACATTTGGATTATGCATACGTCTAGGATGATAATAGTTCGAGGGTCTAAATCTGTTCACTCTATTTGTATGAAAATTATTTTCATGTATTTTTCGAAATTCATGTCTAGGTGGTCTAAACATGCCAATATTTCTTCTATTATTATTTTTAGGAAAATTATTCACTCTATGATTAGTATTTCTAGGTGGATTTGTTTTACCTTGCCTAGGTTGAGTCTTAGGTGATTTATGAATGGACTCAACTTTTTCTTCATTTTTAAAACCTATTCCGTGCCTAGTGGATTTCAGATTATCAAGCACAACATTGAGGTTTTTGTGTGAGTAATTAAACTTGTGCAAAGTACTTTTAAGTCTATCTACTTCTTCTTTCAAAGATTTGCAAGAAGAACAACCTTTGATTGAGCTTTCCGGTTTATCGGCACTTCTTTTGCCGTAAAAACGATTTTCCTCTTTCAATTTCTCGTTTTCCAGATTTAATTTTTCAAAATCTTTTTCTTTCACAGAAAGTTGATTTCTCAAATCTTTTATAATTTTTGAAGCATTAATAAATTCAACGTAAAGCTCATCAAAGGCATCTCGCATTTCTTCTAAAGAAAAAATATTTTTAGAATTGCTACTTACCTCGTTTTGCGGTTCTTCATGTGCCATAAGACACAAGTTTGCAGTTTCTTCTTCTCCATCGCTTGACTCGTCTCCTGAGTCGCCTCCCCATGAGATGTATGCCCGTTGCTTCTTCTCGGGCTTCTTCTCCTTCTTTACATTTGGACGGTTTGGTTTGATGTGTCCAAGTTCCCCGCATCCGTAGCATTTTAGTGGTCCGCCTAGCCGCTTCCCTTTTCGTTCATACTCCTTGCGCATGAACTTTTTGAACCTCTTAATAACAAGTCCAAACTCGTTATCTTCGTCACTTGATTCTTCCTCAATTTTGGGTTGAGCCGTGCTTGCCTTTAGAGCAATTCTCCTTTTCCCTTGATCAATTAAAGATGGTTTAAGGATAGTAGATTCGTACGTTTTAAGATTACCTCTTAACCCGGTGATTGTGACATTTGTGACGCCTATTGATTCCTGAATAGCGCCAGCCTTCGAACGCCATTCCGAAGTTAGGCTTCTCAGAATTTTACGGACAAGTTCTCGATCCGTAAATGTCTTTTTCAGGGCGTGTAGATCGTTGACGATTTTTGAAAATCGTTCAAACATTTCATCTATTTTCTCTCCTTCCTGCATACGAAATAACTCATACTCATGGGTTAGAAAATCAATTTTTGCTTCCCTAACCTGGTCAGTGCCTTCATATGTAATCTCCAGCTTGTCCCACATTTGTTTGGCAGTGGAGCAACATGATATCTTCCGATAGTCATCGGGATTGACGGCACAGAACAGCATGTTGATGGCTTTTGCATTATTCTCCACTTTTCTAATGTCGTCCGCAGTATATTCCTCTTCTAGTTTTGGGACGATTTTATCACCTTCTACTTTAGTGGGAATTTGCTCACCATTTTTAATGATTTTCCACATTAGAAAATTATTGGACTGGATAAATATACTCATTCTTTCTTTCCAGTAGGTGTAGTTGGTTCCATCAAATAGCGGAGGCCTTGTGGTGCATGAACCTTCACCTATACCTGCATAAGCACTACTAGTGGAAGCCATAGAAATATCCTCTCAAACTGTTAAGTCTTAAAGAGAGTTAGGCTCTGATACCAATTGTTAGAACGAGTGCTTAACGCTAGAGGGGGGGTGAATAGCGTTTATAAAAATTATGCAGAAATAAAATCAAGTTGCGGAATTAAAAAAACTGCAGGAATGAAATAAGTGCGAAAAATAAACAGGAAAGAACACACCGATGTATACTGGTTCACCACGACCTGTGGTTAGTCCAGTCCCCGAGAGACTCTCTCGAGATTTCCACTAAATCCGTTAAGCTTACGGGTGCTCAACAAACCGTTACAACCTGAGAGCTTGAATCACGCGAGCCTCAACAAACGTTGCTCGAAGATACCGCACTTCAAGACTTCACACGAAGGAATAGAACGTTCCTTCTTACAACAAGGGATTATAGATTTTCCTTCAAGTGTATGAACACTCAATACTCACTTATACAATAACTCTCTCAAAGAGTGGACATGAGTACAAAATAATCAGCTCAAGAACACAACAACTTAATCAAAGACTGGCTCTCAAAAATAATGAATTTAAGATAGAATGATTGCAATGATAATATGTAAGATTTATGCTCTATTGTTGTTTTGAAAAACGTATTTCAGATGGGTATTTATAGCATTCAAAGAGTATCAGACCGTTTCCTAATTGTCAAACAAAATCCCTGAATTTGTGCTGTGACAATCGATTGTCAAGACTCAACAACCGATTGTGTGACTAATTTTTCAAAAGACAAATCCTGAAAAATCGATTGTAAGAAATCAGTTTAGGATTTTGTAATGAAACAATCGATTGTCAGATGTGTACAATCGAATGTGGTTCAAATATTCAAAATATTTCTGACAGTTTTGAATATAACAGATTGTGTAATAAATTTTCAACCAACAGATCTTGACTTTAAGAAGAAACTTTATTGTGAAAAATCTGTTTAGGATTTTGTAGTCTCAACAATCGATTGTCAACCTATTACAATCGATTGTTGTTTAAGGTTTCAAAAACATTTCTGACAACAGTATGAATATAATCGACTGTTAGACCATGACAATCGATTGTTTTGTTTTATGAAAAATTTCGGTAACACACTGCCTCAGTACAATCGATTGTTGACATAACACAATCGATTGTTCTGCTTTTGAAAAATTTATTTAGACACTGTCTCACGACAATCGATTGTTCCAAGTCAACAATCGATTGTATAACTTATTTGAAAAGTTCATTTAGTCACTGACTCAGGACAATCGATTGTATGACTGTTTTGAAAAATTTGTTTAAACACTGTCTTAATAAAATCGATTGTTTAAATCATATAATCGATTGTGACATAATATAATCGATTGTTGAAATCAGATAACCGATTGTTTCCTTAATTTTGAAAGTTCCAGTTTTGGCGGTCTTTACAACAATCGACTGTTGGTTTTAGACAATCGATTGTTGTAGTCCAGATTCAAAAGACATGTTTAAAAGTCATTTTGGCTAAAATGCAACTCATTTGTTTTAACTTAAAGATGCATAGTTTGATGAAAAATGATTTTATGAGAGAAGCCAATACTTGAATATGTCGTTGAATCAAGATCACAAAATAAAACGACTCAACAATAAACTCAACAGTAACTTCATTGCGATTCTTGGTCTTGTACTTGTTTCTCTTGTACTTGACTGTTATCGTTCCATCCTCGTTGGTTTGTCATTTATCAAAACCTACATAGATCAACACACGTTTAGTTTGAGAACGTGTTTCAACACTACCTACACCATCACTATTTGAACACATGCCATTGCCTTCTCATTATCATTGTCGCTATAATGAGAAGAACAATTAAAGGCACATTCCACCAGGTACTGTATCTTTGTTATTCTTTGTGGAAGTTCCATTGCATGTCTAATAACGTCATCAACCTCTTCGCGATACTATTAATCAGGATGAACTTGGATACAGAGAATAACTTGGATACAGTACCTGAAAGGGTGTGTCTTTGATCAATTGTTTATCTCTATAGCTACAATGAAAATGAGAATCCAACGACATGTGTTTCAAAATAATGATGGTGTAGGTAGGATTTAACATTTCCTTAGTAGATAAAAGAGGTTATAGAGAAATTCTCTATTTCATTTTCCAAGAGGAAAAGAAGTTTGATTGATAGTGACAACGTTGATGAAGACGGAATATTTCCCGTCGGTCGTGTCAGTTCCTGTAAAACGGGGATCATAGGACTTTATGATGACAAAGATTATAGGAAGTTCTGTTCTAAATTTTCTTTAAAGTCCGATCCACCAAGTTTAATGTGATAATTATGATATTTACAAGGATTCAGAGACTGATTTGACCAACCAAAGTATAAAAATGCTCTTAAAACTTTTTTTAAGAGCATTTCCATACTTTTGTCGGTCAATCAATGTCTGAATCCGAAGAAATATCACAATTATCACATTAAACTTGTTGGATCAGACTTGAAAGAAAATTTAGAACAAAACTTCCTATAATCTCTGTCATCATAGAGTCTTATGATCCCCGCTTTATAGGAACTGACACAATCTACGGGAAATATTCTGTTTTCATCAACATTGTCACTCTCAATCAAACTTCTTTTCCTGATGGAAAAATGAAGTACATAATTACTCTATAAGCTCTTCTTTTATCTACTTAGGAAATACTAAATTCCTACCTACACCATCACTATTTGAACACATGCCATTGCCTTCTCATTATCATTGTCGCTATAATGAGAAGAACAATTAAAGGCACATTCCACCAGGTACTGTATCTTTGTTATTCTTGGTGGAAGTTCCATTGCATGTCTAATAACGTCATCAACCTCTTCGCGATACTATTAATCGGGATGAACTTGGATACAGAGAATAACTTGGATACAGTACCTGAAAGGGTGTGTCTTTGATCAATTGTTGATCTCATTAGCTACAATGATAATAAGAAGCCAATGACATGTGGTTCAAAAAAGTGATGGTGAAGGTAGGATTTAACATTTCCTAAGTAGATAAAAGAGGTTATAGAGAAATTCTCTACTTCATTTTCCTAGAGGAAAAAAAAAGTTTAATTGATAGCAACAAGGTTAATAAAGATGGAATATTTTCCGTTGGTCATGCCAATTCCCATAAAACATGGATCATAAAACTCTATGACGATAAAGATTTTAGGAAGTTTTGTACTCTACTTTCTTCCAAGGTTAATTAATACAAGCTTAATGTGATCTTAGTGATAGTTGGTCGGATTCAGACGATGATTAGACGGACAGAAGTATAGAAATTTTTATAAAAAAAAGTTAGAGGTAAAAACATTGAACCTCTAATTCTTTTTATCAAAATTTCCATACTTCTGTCCGTCAAATCATCGTCTGAATCTAACGAACTATCACCAATATCACATTAAGCTTTTATTATTAACCTTGGAAGGAAGTCGAGTACAAAGCTTCCTAAAATCTTTGTCATCATACAGTCTTATGATCCCCTTTATATGGGAACCGTCATGACCGATGGAACACATTCCATCTGTATCAACCTCGTCACTCTCAATTAAACTTATTTTTCTCATGAAAAATGAAGTAGAGAATTACTCTATAATCTCTTCTTTTATCTACTTAGGAAATACTAAATTTCTACCTACACCATCACTTAGTGCAACACATGCCATTTCCTTCTCATCATCAATGTCGCTAATTAGAACAACAATTAAAGGCACATTCTGCCAGGTACTTTATCTTATTTATTCTTGGTCAAAGTTCCATTGCATGTCTAATAACGTCATCAACCTCTTCTGATTACTTCCCGCAATCTAAAATTCTAAAACATAAACCAAAATTTCAATGCATGTCCTAAAGGTTCAACTCATTGTTAAAAATTTCAATTTATATCCTAAAGGTTCAACTAATACCTAAAAGGCTCAAGTCATATCTTAAAAGTAAAGTCTTATCCTAAAAGCTTCAAGACATATAATTATTCAAGGTTCAATTTAAATGCTAAAAGTTATATTCATATCCTACGAGTTTAAAAGTTCAATTTATATCCTAAAGCTTCAACTCATAACAAAAGGCTCAAGTCATATCCTAAAAGCTTCAAGACAATACAATGATTCAAGGTTCAATTTATATGCTAAAAGTTATATTCATATCCTACGAGTTTAAACTTAAACTAAAAAGTTCAATTTATATCCTAAAGCTCCAACTCATACCTAAAAGGCTCAAGTCATATCCTAAAAGTACAAGTCATAGCCTAAAAGCTTCAAGACAATACGAAGATTCATATCCAAATATATCCTAATATATATCATGTGTCTATAT